>CM057338.1:312491826-313741826 GCA_030015575.1 Agapanthus africanus | reverse complement strand
CTTAGTCGACAGGACCCTTAACCCTGTTTACTAAGCCACCTTTGTTCAACATCGACAAAGGCAAATGATAATTCGCTCCTGACAACATCCCAGTTGTAGCGGTACTAATGCCGAAATCGGTGTATAAATCCAAGCTTGTAGCGAAAAGCCAACAAGCCATACATGCATACGAAATAGCCGAAATGATGGGGCAACTTGCAATAAAAAGCAGCAAGTAAAAATGTATGCATGAAAAATAGCCGAAATGATTGGGCAACTCGCAATAAAAAGCAGCGAGTAAAAATAAAATAAATAGCCGAAATGATTGGGCACCGCGAAAAATAGCCGAAATGATGGGGCAATCGCGACCTTCGCGATATAAAAGCTAAAATGATAGAGCATCGCGGAAAAAGAAATAAGATAAAAATGAAATTTATGCCCTACAGGTGATGTTACATCAATTCCTGTATACAATCCAAGGGCGTAAATAAAGAAGGGATCATACTCCTCCCCGAGGTTTCATCATAAGAAGAAGCCAAATCTCGACGGGCCGCAAGTGACCTAGAGATCATCTCAACACTCGTCTCGTAACAACGGACACAACTTCAAGCGAAGCGGAACAGCGGCAACTCCCAGTTCCATGGCTCGGTGATATACAGATCGCCAAGAGTCAAACCCTCATTCCGTGAAATGCGGATACAATCAGCAAAATTCCTGGTCACGTAGAACGCGGATAATGTCACTCTTTGACCCCGTGGAAAACGTACAGAGCGAAGCCTGGCCCTCGCAGAACACGGCAGTGAACCCGTGGAAAGCATCCAGAGCAAAATTCCCGGTCACGTGGAACGCGGATAACGTCACTCTATGACCCCGTGGAAAACGTACAGAGCGGAGCCTGGTCCTCGCAGAACACGGCAGTGAACCCGTGGAAAGCATCCAGAGCAAAATTCCTGGTCACGTGGAACACGGATAACGTCACTCTTTGACCCTGCGAAAAATACCCAGAGCGGAGCCTAGTCCTCGCCAAACACGGCAGTGAACCCGTGTGAAGCATCTAGAGCAAAATTCCTGGTTACGTGGAACTCGGATAACGTCACTCTTTGACCCCGTGGAAAACGTCCAGAGCGGATCCTGGTCCTCGCAGAGCACGGCAGTGAACCCGTGTGAAGCATCCAGAGCGGAGCCTAGTCCTCGCCAAACACGGCAGTGACCCGTGTGAAGCATCTAGAGAAAAATTCCTGGTTACGTGGAACGCTGATAACGTCACTCTTTGACCCCGTAGAAAACGTCTAGAGCGGATCCTGGTCCTCGCAGAGCACGGCAGTGAACCCATGTGAAGTATCCAGAGCGGAGCCTAGTCCTCGCCGAACACAGCAGTGAACCCGTCTGAAGCATCTAGTGCAAAATTCCTGGTCACGTGGAACACGGATAACGTCACTCTTTGACCCCGCGGAAAACGCCCAGAGCGGAGCCTAGTCCTCGCCGAACACGGCAGTGAACCCGTGTGAAGCATCTAGAGCGAAATTCCTGATTACGTGGAATGCGGATAACGTCACTCTTTGACCCCATGGAAAATGTCCAGAGCGGATCCTGGTCCTCGCAGAGCACGGCAGTGAACCCGTGTGAAGCATCCAGAGCGGAGCCTAGTCCTCACCGAACATGGCAATGAACCCGTGTGAAGCATCTAGTGCAAAATTCCTGGTCACGTGGAACGCGGATAATGTCACTCTTTGACCCCGCGGAAAACGCCCAGAGCGGAGCCTGGTCCTCGCCAAGCATGGCAGTGAACCCGTGTAAAGCATCCAGAGTGAACACCGGACTGTGGAGTCCTTAAAATCCACGGACTATGATGTCCTTAATCTCGACCGTAATGTCTTAAAACTAACGATCAACCATGATGATTCTAGACTGATTTTACCTTGGTTAAAGGGTACATCTCTTCACTCCTTTGATATTTGGCGTTGTAACTCCTCAACGTCTTCAAAGAGGTGACGGGTCCCAGTAACCACACGTTTCGTGGACTGTGGAATCCTTAAATCCACGGACTATGAGGTCCTTAACCTTGACCGTGATGTCTTAAAACTATCGGACTGTGGAGTCCTTAAATCCACGGACTATGACGTCCATAACCTTGACTGTGATGTCTTAAAACTAACATCGGACTGTGGGGTCCTTAAATCCACGGACTATGAGGTCCTTAACCTTGACCGTGATGTCTTAAAACTAACATTGGACTGTGGAGTCCTTAAATCCACGGACTATGACGTCCTTAACCTCGACCGTGATGTCTTAAAACTAACATCGGACTGTGGAGTCCTTAAATCCACGGACTATGATGTCCTTAACCTTGATCGTGATGTCTTAAAACTTACCTTGGACTGTGGAGTCCTTAAACCCACGGACTATGAGGTCCTTAACCTTGAGCGTGATGTCTTTAAACTACGGTACCCTGGAGAACATCCCAAAGCAACCCCTGACCCCGTGAAATACGGATAAGGGTGACCGCACCCAGCACTTGCGGGTCCTCACGACCTGCAAGGAAGAAAACTCTCTTGTGAGATCCTTACGACTCCCAAGGGAAAACCCGCTTAAGAATCCTCACGATTCTTAAGAAGAACTTACACCTACGGGATCCTCTCGACCTGTAGGGAGAAAAACTCTTTATGAGACCCTCACGGCTCATAAAGCTCAAAAGTCTTAGGAGGCAGATCTTAACCCTGAATCCTAAGCCATCGCTGCCCTGCAAGGAGACCTAGATAAATTGTCCGCAGAATACATTCAATAAAAAGAGACACACCATTGAGAAAAAATAATATGTCTTTTATTCATGAACCAAAATGGATACAAAGTACAATTCATGAAAAAACAAAAAGAATATACTCCCATTCAAGAGTATGTACAAAAAGAAAAGAAAAAGATACAAGTCTTCAGGCCGGCGGTCGATTTAGCAATTTCACTAGCTCATCCTTCTTTTGCTGGGTCACAGCTTCGTGATTCAGTATCGCTAGAAGACGGGCTTCCGCCTGAGCCTGCTAGGCCTGATACGAAGCAAGCCGGCCTTCGAGCTCTTTCTCGGTAGCCTTGTGAGCCTCAACCCTTTCACGAGTGAACACGGCAGCTTTATCGAGGGCCACTACCTCCTTGGTGGCCTCTTGAAGCACTCGCCAGAGTTCATACGCTTTGTTGGCCTTGGCAGTAAGATTGGCTTGAAGCTCGTTCAGCGCCTTAGAAGCCAGCTCCCTCTTCGAGAATTTGCGGCCGAGCCTCTTCTCGCACGACACCATGTTTGCCGTGCACTGCTCAATCAAACCTCGCAAGCCCGCTTTCACAGCCACGGCCTCCGAGGAAAGACGGGTACACTCGAGGACTGTATGAACAAGCCTCCATTCGATGGCGATACTCGATCTAGAACACGCACAAATCACCTGATATGGGAGGCAACAAGGAAAATCTCCGATGCATATCCTACCGAGCATGCATTTACAACTATATGACTATTCGAAAGGAAATGATACCCAAAGCTCTGATGTGCATGCAACATAACGATAGTACTTGCAATTAAAGAAAATTTTCATGGAGAAATATGAAGCTCATTTACGCAAGCAAGACGCACATACGAGTACCCGGCAAACATGAAAATTCAACAGAAAAGCATACAACAGACAATGACAAAAAAAGTACATCGATTTAAGCATACTACACTACCGGGAAAAGATCGCCAAACAGGGGATCCGTGGCACAAGGGTGAACAAAACAGTATTCAAGATTTTCTAACTCCCTCGCCGCCTTCTCCAGCACATCGAAGCGACGATTTTCACGAGGAGTGGCTCCCCACCGATTGGCACCATGTTCGTCTGCAAAAGCAGACATAATAGCCCGCCGGGCTCTTATTTGGCCCAGCAGGTGAACCGAGCAATCTTTCAAAGCCTGAGTGATCAGACACGCTTCGTGAAAACACTCGAGCTTGTCTTCAGCTGTGTCAAGCATCGCCAGGGTCATCTCCGCTGGGTGAGGAGGGATGTCAGCAAGCACGGCAGCAAGAATCATCCGGAGCCAAAGGGATCCCATTGGAAGAGGGGACCCCCTACGGATCGAGAGTTCATATGTCACTGAATCACATTCGTCATCGGTAAGAAGGGGATCTACCAATCGCGCAGCAAAGCGAGGAATCATCTCCTCGATAGGCACTTCCCAAGGCTATCGACGAGCATGGGGGCGGTTGCAGGCCATCACACTCAGTTGTTTCCCCAAGATAAACCACACTAAATTGAGAATAGATTTCTCTGTGAAGAGAAAAAGAAGGCTATGGCCTCAGGTTATAAAGAGGGGCATTAAATGCTGCGCACGGAGAATATTGCATGGTGGAACTATTTCCAAGGCCCAAAAAAGGGAAGGCGTTGGAAATCAAGGAGATGGAACTATTTCCAAGGCTCCTTTTCTGCATCTAATGCTGTGCACAAAAAAATATGGCATGAAAAATTAAACAGCCCCATCAAGAGGACCCCACGTGTGGAGTACGTGAGCACCACTCTTGATGTGTACTGAAAAGTGAAATAGTGCCTTACACGCTAAACACATCAGCAGCAACAATAGCAAAAATGATAAAATCCCACAAAAAAGGGGGCATGCAAACACAGAAGGGCACGACAAAACTTATCACTCATACTTTAAAAGTTCATACAAAATAAAAAGAAACGATTACAACGGCAGGACCTTAGACGCGGGACATGGATTGAGAAACTCAAACGTGACTTTGTCCAAGATCTTCCAGGCACTTCGAACCATCCTAGTATGTTTTCTCTCGCAATCACAAGCATCGGGATCCTCACGGATGTCCTCCACCCTCCGAGAAGCAGCAAGTATGGCCGACTGCTGAAAAGCTTGGTGTAAGAGATCAATGAGGTTGTCTCGCCTTCTCTTCGAGATTAGGCTCATCAGATACACCGAATGCACTTTATCCTCGGCGGCATCCAATGCCCCGAGCGGTACGCTGGTGCAAAAGAGAGGGAGCGCCTCCCAGATCACCAGCACGATGAGTTTCAAAAGAGAAGAGCGACGAAGGAGTAGCCGACCATTATACTCGTCAAAGCGGCTCATGATCTCAGCACACTGAGCGTTGGTGAACTCCTAGTTCTGGCTGCGGCCCAGTGCACTAATGTTTCCGTAAGAAATGATTTCATCAAGATCATACAAATGGGCATCCATAATACCTGAAATAAAGATCATGAGAGTTTAATAGACAAGCCAATCAAGAAGAATACTTGTCTAAATAAACAAAGGATTTCAAGCAACTCTGCACGCTCCCTAGGGAAAAACACCATTGCAAGTTTCTCCTTCATCGATTACAGAAGGACAACCCAAGGCAAGAAAACCCTAAGAAGCCTCCATGGGAAGAACTGAGTTCTTCATAGGAATTAAATTCCTTATTAAGAGAAGGGAATTAAATTCCCAGAAACATTTTCTTTAAACGGAATTAAATTCCTTGGAAAAGGCAACGGATCTCATCATCTCCCTAAAGATTAAATGAACCCTAAGAGATCTACTGTTCGAAGATTAAATGGTTTTCTATTTTCATTGATAAACTTGAAAAAATGGGTTCATGTTAAAAGGGGTGAAACCCTTGGTGTGGATTTAAATTCCAGAGAGTTTTTGGAAAAAGTATACATAAGGGTTCCTCAATCATTCGAAGATCACTACCTAAAGAAAGGGTCTCTCAAACAGAGTTAAACTCTGAAAAGTTTGAAGTAGAGAACTAAGCTCTGAGGAATGAGAATTAAATTCTCAAGGGAAAAGTTCTCAAAGGAAGAAGATGAGCAAAAGTGGAGGCTCTTCTGAAATGACATGGGCATTTATAGGATGGAATGGAAAACGTTTCATCTACCCTACTCCCAAGACAGATCCGACGGTCACAAAAGTGACAGCGTTGCACTCACGTGCAGACACGTGAGAACAACGTTGTGGGGACATTTGTTCCCTGATTAAAAATCAGGAAAAGATTCAGAAGAGGCATCACGTGTTGGCACGTGATGGTTAAGCAGCGGCACAGAGCATATTTGTCCACTAATTAAAAGTCAAGAAGAAGCTTCAGAAGAGGCATCACATGCTCACACGTGACCAGTGGTCATGTGTTGGCACGTGATGGTTAAGCAGCGGCCAGAGAACAGAGCGCAGAAGAAGAGAAGCCTATTCCAGGGGTCACGTGCCTACACGTGACCAGGGGTCGCGTGGCCACACGTGACCAGGGGTCGCGTGGCCACACGTGACTGGCTTTAAACGCCTTATTCTTTGATAGAATTAAATTCTGAGGGAAGATCTTTCAAATCTTTCCAAAATGAAAAAGGATTATCTGAAACCGTTGGATTAAAAATCTAAAGGTGATTAAATATCACCAATTTATGGAAAATCTTGGACTTGGAAAGATTTTCCCCTAAATCTAACCGAAATAACAAAAAGATATCTTTGGATTTAAAGTCCAATGGTGAATAAAATTCACCTAATAATCTAAAGGCCCAGATTAATGATGAAGATAAATCAAATCTCTCAATGAACAAATCAAATCTTTCAATGAGAGATTTACCAAACAGATTGATTCTTTTCCTTCTCCTATAAATAGGAGCCAATAAAAAAAGATGAGGGACCTTTTTTTTGGAAGGACATACATACAGAGAGAGAGATATAGAGCCTTGGGATCTTGAAAATTCAGAAGGAAGAATTTGATTCTCTGCAAAAGAAAAACCTTAGGTAAGAAAATAGAGGCTTCAAAAGAGAATTTAATTCTCAAAAGAGTTTAACTCTTATAAAAAGAAAAGAACTTAGTTCTTTCTCTGATAGAGGATCTGCAAAGTGCACATCTCCCCATGAATTGAGAATTTAATTCTCAATGGGTTGAGATCCTGCCATGCAGATCTAAAACAAAGAGGAGGAACTGAGTTTTGAGAATTTAATTCTCACAGAATTATAGGAATTTAATTCCTTTGAGATAAAATTAGGGTTTAACCCTAGGAATTTAATTCCTTCAGAATGGGCAGAACTAGGGTTTAACCCTAATTGAGAACTTAATTCTCTCAAACTCTCAGGAATTTAATTCCCTTAGAAGAAGAAATTAGGGTTTCACCCTATGCCAGAATTTAATTCTTTACATATATAGGGAATTTAATTCCTACAGAAAAGAAATTAGGGTTTAACCCTATCTAAGAATATAATTCTTCAGAAAAAATAGGAATTTAATTCCTCTAAAGTTTATGCTAGGGTTTCACCCTATGAAGAATTTAATTCTTAAAAGATGAACAGATCTTCAAAACATACAAAGAACCAAAGTCACGTGCTACCACGTGACCCCTGTAAAGATCCACAGAAAAGAACTCTGAGGCAATGTCTCACATGACCCACGTGACCCCTGAAGCACATAAGGAAAATGTAAAAGAAAAGAAGCTCTAGGGCGCCCCCACGTGTTACCACGTGACCCCTAATGAGCATTCTAATAGACCAGAGCATGAGCCCCCCATCACGTGCCCACACGTGATGGTTGTCAGAATAAAAAGTGTTAAACACTTATATGTATAACAAAATGAGGGGCCCCACCTTTTGGATGCCATCACGTGCCCCCACGTGATATCATCTCTGCTAATGTTTAGCACCAAACTGATAACTTCGTTACCAGTATTTAACACTGTTATTTATTAGTGTTTAACACTGATTCGAGAATCACAATTTCTAATGTTCAACACTAATCTGATAATCTTATCTCTCAGTGTTCAACACTGTTGGTCTTTAGTGTTTAACACTAGAATTAGCCCAATTGGCTAAGTTTCAGAGGCAAAACCTCTCCTTCAATGGACCAACAGAGACCAATACCCCAAACATGATTGGACTTAGCCCAAGATGGCCATAAGTCCTCAATTCAAACTTAACTGGGCTAATGGGCTCATAATATAATTAATTGGTCTTGGTTCCATATTGGGCCAAAGACTATTTAATCTACCTTGGTTCAAGAGTACATCTCTTCACTCCTTTGATACTTGGTGTTGTAATTCCTCAATGTCTTCAAAGAGGTGACGGGTCCCGATGACCATATATTGATACGGACTGTGGGGTCCTTAAACTCATGGACTATGAGGTCCTTAACCTTGACCGGGATGTCTTAAAACTAACAACGGACTGTGGAGTCCTTAAATCCTCGGACTATGAGGTCCTTAACCTTGACCGGGATGTCTTAAAACTAACAACGGACTATGACGTCCTTAACCTTGGCCGTGATGTCTTAAAACTAACGCCGGACTGTGGAGTCCTTAAATCCTCGGACTATGATGTTCTTAACCTTGACCGCAATGTCTTAAAACTAACATTGGACCGCAATGTCCTTAAACTACCTATTGACCGTAATGTCACTAAACTAAACAACAGGGCTCCCTTAATCGCACTCTTATTGGATCTAAACGATCCCGTTAAGTTGATCTTAGTATTAAAACTAGACTAACGTATCATTAACAAACGTTTAAGTTGATCTTAGTCTCAAATGGGGCTAACGTATCCTTAAACACAACCCCCAAACCCAAATCTAAGATAATACGGATTTGGATTAGTCCACGCCCTACGGGCGATGACATAACTCAGTCTCCATATACAATCCACGGGCAACCAAACACAAAACAAACACACACGACACGAAGTGATCATCTGGAGAAGGAGAAAGTTGTTACCGTAACGCGGTAGCGTAATTAACTGCAGGGGCTTGCGCCTGCAGGGAAGAACGTCCCCACAATCAAAAACCCCTCAAACGAGGGGGAATCTGACGAAGTCTGCTACATCGGCCGCATCCGTTTAAACCTTCGATACACGGTGCCATAAATCAACTTGGCATCTTCGGAGAGGTAGACGGACAGCACCAATAAGCATCTGTCCCGAATTTCAGGCAAGACGTCTGTCGCGCCGTCTTTCGGAGGGGAACAAGTCTGAGTAACCGTCCAAGAAACAGTTGAACTCATACCCAGCTAAGCATTCCAACATTTGGTCAATGAAGGGTAGAGGGAAGTGATCTTTTCTTGTCATGGCATTGAGTTTTCTATAATCAATACATACCCGCTACCTGGTTTGGGTGCAAGTTTGAATTATCTCATTTTCCTCATTAGTTATTACTGTGATGCCAGACTTTTTAGGGACAACGTGAATAGGACTTACCTACTGACTATCAGACATTGGGTAAATTATACCATTATTTAAGCATTTGACGATTTCCTTCTTCACCGTCTCTTTCATGACGGGATTCAACCGTCTTTGTGGGTCACAGGATGGTTTGGCCTCATCCATCATATGTATATGATGTTCAACAATCAAGGGGCTAATCCCTTTGATGTCCGCCATTGTCCAACCGAAAACTTGCCGATTCGATCTCAAGATAGACAGAAGAGCTCTCTCTTGCTCTAAGGCTAAAGAAGCTGACATGATGATAGGTAATGTCTCATTCTCACCTAAATATGCATATTTAAGATAAGACGGCAGTGGCTTGAGATCAAGTGTCGGCGGAAAGACGATATAAGGTAGAGTAAGGAAACGATACTTGGACTCCATGAGATTTTCATAGCTAGCATAAGAGATTGACTCGGATAGATCGACTAACTTGTTCGAAAAGTCAAAGGATTCGAATTCGGGGGTTGACTTGTCGACATAAGGGTCATGTGAATCAAGATCATCAAGGAAAGTGAACCCTTCGTATTCCCTATTCGTATAAGAAGTGGCTGGATCAAACAATAACGCACTAGTGCGTCGAGGTCATTGTCGTAGAACAAAAACTCCTCAAATTCGCAACTGTCGGGAGCTATCTCGTGGACGCTATCATATGAGCAGAAGGTTCGGAGGGTTGACTTCCTATCCTGAAAATATTAAGTTCAATTGTCATCTTCCCAAATGATAGGTTCATGGAACCGTTACGAAAATTGATTACCGTATTTGAGGTTGCGAGAAATAGTCGACCAAGAATCACCGGGATTTGGTTATGTAGGTTTTCCATAGGCTATGTATCTAAAACTATAAAGTCCATAGGGAACATAAATTCCCCGACTTTGATCAACACGTCCTCTAGCTCACCCCTAGGGTGGGTGATAGATCGATTGGCCATCTGAAGAGTGCAGTGCGTAGGTTTCAACTCTCCTATGCCTAATTGCTCATAAACAAAATACAGGAGCAAGTTAACACTAGCATCAAGATCGAGTAAAGCACGATTGATGTTTTTACCCCCAATAGTTATAAATATTGTAGGAAAACCGGGGTCCTTATGTTTCTTGGGCAAATTTTGGGGTAAGAGCATCACTCATATTGCTCGCTAAAAAAACGTTTTTAGGTACTTGAGTTCTCATTTTCTTAATGCACAAGTGCGTAAGAATTTTTGTATAGGATGGAACTTGTTGCATAGCATCTAAGAGAGAAATATTTATGTTAACTTGCTTAAATATTTCCACAACCTTCTCCATCTGTAGATTTGGTTTATTGTCTCAACCGGTTAGGAAAAGGAGCTTTATTAACAGGGGTTGGGTCCAACACTTAAGGAGAAGTTTGTGGAGATAGGATGGATCCCAAAACTGGAGTTGCGGTGGTTTGAGAGGGTAATCCATTCAAGAAAGTGGACCGAGAGTTCGAACCCAATGGAGAACAGAGAATGGGCTCGGAAGACGATATTTGATTAGAAGAAGTAGAAGTGGAAGTAGAAGTAGTAACCGGGGTGTCATCGAAGTCATCAATTTTTTCTCCGATATGGTTGTTCAACATTCTTCCCGATCTCAACATAGTTACGGCACTCACATTATGATTTTGTTGGTTAAGGACATTGTTGGCGTTTTGTAGGTGGCCGGGATTTTGTAGAGATTGAGATAGAAGTTTCCCTTTCTCTCTTTCACTCATTACGGCGTTTAGCTATGCAATTTGTGCTTCGATAGATTTGATACTTTCACCGTGGCAAGCAGTGTGTTGTATTAACATTTAGATATAAGAAATTAAATTAGCCGACATTTGCGTGGATTGTTTAATAAACGCTTCTAAGCTTCTTTCGAGTGCAGAGATTTTATTGATACCAACAGGAGGAACATTATTTTGTGGTTGGAAAGAATTATTATAAGGGGCAAAGTTGTTGGCCAGATTTTGCAATGATTGCGGTTGAAAGGGCTGCTGAATTTGATGTGGTGGTTGTTGTTGTTGTGGAGGAAGTCTTTGGTAATTATTTTGACTTTGGAACTGATTTTAATTTTGGTTTTGAGTTTGGTTTTGGTTCCAAGCAAAATTAGGATGATTCCTCCATCCCTGATTACATGTGGATGAATAAGGATCGTTTCTAGGTCGTTGCTGAAAAGCAGTATTAGTTTGTTCTTGACCTTGAGACGGAGGATTCAAAGGACATTCTTCAGTTAAATATGACGAGTCAAAATAGCAACCACACATGGTTTTGAAGAGCGTAACTTGGTTTAGGGAGGCTGAAAAGAATTTTCTCTCAATAGCGTCGAGTTTCTTTTGTATCGCAGGCATTTCGGCTTTCATTACGATGGAAACGTTGAGCTGATGGATACCTTCCCTAAATGAAGATGAAAATGATAATATTGGTCTTGTGCTCTCCTACTGCAGTATTTGTTCGGCAAGATCTTCAAGAAATTTCCACGCCTCCTCGTCGGATTTTGACATGAAATGATATTGACAAATGACTTCCAGCATTTGTTTTGTCGCTGGATTAACATCCCCATACATAATTTGGCAAAGTTTTCATTTTTCAAATCCATGATGAAGGCATTGGACAAGGAGATCTTTGAACCTTTCAAAACATTTCTAAAAGGGTTCGTTGGGATGTTAGGAAAACTGGTTGATCTCGCTCCTAATGCGAGCAGTTTTATGATTAGGACAAAATTTCTTAAGGAATGATTTAAAAAATTCACCCCAATTGGTGATGGAATGTGAGGAGGTGCTATAAAACCACTTCTCTGTGAGATCACACAAGGTAAAAGGAAGAATACGTAATCGCATAGCATCCCCTTAAAGTTGGGTAGTGCTCATCATTACACATATGTTTTGAAATTTGGTTATAAATACGTAGGCATCCTCAGACTCAAGCCCGTGAAATTTGGGAAACAGGTTGATAAAGTGGGGTTTAATTTCAAAGTTATCCTCATTAGCTGGTGGAAGAGACAGACACGTAGAAAGGGGGCCGCGTGTGGGATAGCATCAGTCTTGGAGAGCGATGCATGGTGGATTTTGAGTTTGCGCACCTAAGGGTGGTGACAATGTGGTGGTGTTAAAACCCGGTGGGGTCCGTCCATCTTGGAAGATGTGATAGGTGGAGGAGAAAAAGAAGGTGAACAAGTATCGATCTCGTAGTCGACAGCGAAAACACGGGCTAAACGGGCGCTAGAATCTCGTGTCCAGCCGATCATGCATTAAGCGGGTTTAGTGCACGTGGCAGCGTGTGATAAAGTGGTGAGAACAATTTTAAGAAGGATTTGCTTTGACAAGAGTGACGGACGCAAGACTTGACTCAACCAATCACAAAATGCACAATCAGTTCCTAGAGCTAGGGTCACCTAGGTCAAATCACTAGACCGCTTCTAGACTTCCAAAGGACAAGACGTAGGATAAATCCTCAATCACCTCCTTATCGATCTTGCAGCCAGGTAAGTACCAGATAAGTGGGAGCTATCCGCTATACGAATCACCAAAATAGCGGGCCTAATTAACTAAACCACTTTTCTTAGCCACACTTACTTTAGACACCACAAGAAAAATGCGGATAAGCAATAAATTACCCATGACCCTCCATTGTCCTAATTTAGCGCAATTGCCTTAGAGGCTTGGTCTAGATCTTTTTTTATTAATGTAGGGTGATGTGTATACTTGTTTGTGATTTGTGGGGCCTAAGTAGAGTGATAAAATCCCCACCTACTCTGAATTTGGATTTCTTGTCTCTTAATGTTTTAAATATGCAATACAATCTAAAATCTAAAACACGTAAAAAGATTTTTTAGCGGCGTTGTTCGCAAAGAATTATGCAGGTAAAACAGTTTATTGGAGCTTCAGAGGAGAGAGGAAGACGATAAAATAATACCAGAAAGATTTGGGGGCCTAACTCCCCAAGATGGCCGCGGTTCAGCTGCGAAACACACCTTTTAGCCGCGATTCCGCCACTGGTTGATGGAGTTTTTTCTCCAAAATTTTTCACAGCACTCCAATGCTCCTCTGGTCCTATTTGACAGTCTCTAAATCTCTGTTAGTTCGCTCCAATTGCTCCAGAATTCTTGCAAAACTCGCACAAGAATTGTTAAAAACACAAAATACGGTTTTTTGGTTCTCTTTTTATTTTTATTTTTATTTTTTTTAGAAATCAACCCGAATAATAAGAAAAATATTACTACCGTATCCCCGGCAACGACACTATTTGATTGGTTTGAAAAAGTAAAAATAACTAGCCGATAGTGAGTACGAGTCGTCCACAGGGATGTGGTGAATTACCTATCTTATTTTAGACGAGTTAATAAAGAAATGTGAATTTTTTATCGTTTTATACTAAAGAGATCCGAAAATTTTATAAGAGAAGGTCTTGTAGAGTTTATAGGATTTAGTAGTTAATGAATGAAGTTTTAAAAATAATTCTTTTTATTTTTTAATTATTTAATACTAGAGAAATAGCGATAAATGTGGATTAGGGTTCTTGAAGGGATTATGATTTCTCTCTACTGACCCCTGTCCTTCCATTGATCTCTATTTATCTCAAGCTCTCAACAAAGCAAGTATTAACGAATCTCAAATTATGATCGTAACTATCATAAATTGATAGCACCCCTAATAAGAGGGTTAAGACTCATTTTGCTAAAATTTATAAAAATTAAAACTTAAAAAGAAGTTAATGGATTTTGTTCATCCATTATACTACCCTATCCTACAAATCTTAACAAGCGAGAATTTTCTTGCCCATGGGGATAAACGAAGTAAATGATGAAAGATTAAAGATTAATGAACCCATAAGAAATAACAAAATTAAAATTGCGGAAAGTAAATGCGGAAATTAAAATGCGGAAAGTAATGAAACAAGATTAAAAAAACTACCTTTTATTGAATAAAAAATTGCATTACAGACTTTGACTGCTGAAAAACTAAACTACAAACCCTAGTTTTCTCAATAGATCTAGATTACTCGATCGGTAGATCGGTCGATAGATAGATAGATCCTAATTGCTCTCGGTCTTTTTTATAGGCTCTGGAACTTGAAACCCTAGACGTCATGAAAAGACGATCATGCCCCTGAATTTTCATATCCAACAGCCACGATTAGACCATGCTTCCGCCGCCATATGCCCCTAACGGCCGCAGTTCCGCCGTCCTTTGATAGAGTTGCATCACCAGATTTTTTGTGTCGTCTTCTCTCAATATTTGGAGATCCTTCTGATGAATATATTTTTAAAATATATTTTCTCTCTGCAGTTACGAGATTCTTCTAAAATTCGACAGATTTGGTTTGGTAATTCGATTTGATGTGGATCTCCTACTTGTATTTCAGCCCTGAACTGATTTATTATAATACCTGCATAATATCTCAAATCAATTTGTTAATAGCATTTGGTTTATTTGAAATAATATTACAACCAATTAAATGATATAATATCTTAATAATATTGGTTAAGAATATTTGATATGACATGATATGCATATTTTAATAATTAATAATCTTATGGATATTTTATTTAAATATGATATGCATATATTCTGCAATTATATTAATTATAAATTAAGAAACATATGACAAAAATCTTTTTACAACTAAACCCACATATATTCTTAATTTACAATTAATATCTTTTAGTAATTAATAATAATGGGGAAAATGACCGTACAAATATGCAATAAATATGACTGATCACCTGGGTTCCGTCGACCAGGGGTTCTTAGATGGAACACGCAAAGTAATGCGGTTTGAGATGAGCTAAAGAGAAGTCATAGTGACCCTGACAAAGTCACCATTTTTGTTTACCCTCTTTGGGGACCTCCAGCGATTGAACACTAAAACAAAGGTGAGTTTAAACAAAAAAAATTATTTTAGTGGTTTTAAAATTTGACCAGAAGGTCCTGGGTTCGAGACTTTCGGCAGCGTAAGCGCATACCATTAATTATACGCTATTGTTACAGGACGCACCTGGACGAAATACCGTGCTAGTTCATTTCAAATCGCATCAATATAGTGTGGGGGTTCGTGTATATATTGGTAAAGTAAATACAAAGTATAGGTCAAACAAAAGAATGAATATTTTATTCATTTGGTTCAAGTTTGTAAAAAATTGAATATAAAAACATTAATATTTGGAAAAAGAATATAAAATACATCGAGCTCTTATTTGAGAGTTGAATGGAAATATTTAAAGGATTTTAAAGTCAATTTGGTGAAAGTTGATAAGCACTGCCCTATATGGGGGCCACAGCACTTCTGTTGCTAGTCTACACTATCTCCTTTAAGGTTAAGGTATCACTTTGTTTGGAGTGCAGATAGTATTTCGTTTAAAGTATAGATGGATTTCATTTGAAATGTAAGTGGGACATCATAAATGGGGTCCACACCAGTCATGCTTGAGTGAGACACCCTGGATGGGGTCCACACTACTGCATTTGAAGTAGATAACACATCATTCGAAGTGCAGAGGGAACCTCTAGATAGGGTCCACATGTGTTAAGGAAAGAGAGATGTTTCCATTAATGGAGGCCTTATGGAAGGCCTATTTAGGACCTCCTGAGAGACCAGGAAGGGGTCCCAAAATAGCCAGGAGGCTATTTTGGGGTCTCCCAAAGGCTGCCTCAAGCCAAATTAGAAACTCTTCAGAGTTTTTTTTATGAAACTCATTTATTTGAGTTTCATACACATAATGAGAATATGGGGTATCATTCTCAATAGTTTGTGCAACATTAACGCATGGATTTGTGTTCAAAAGTGAAAACATGACTTTTGGGTCATGTTTAAGTGATGAATACAGTATCCTTGGCACTGCATTAACTGAAATAGTTATGTTTTTGCATGCCTGACAGGTGAATTGGATATTTCTATTCATAAGTGGGTTGAGAATATGGTTTTCCTAATCTTGAAAGTCCTGGAGATATAATTTATATCTCGGGATATGAATGGACGGTTCTATTCATACATATCTGTTATGGACATACGCATGCGCAGACATGTTTATGTCTGAAAATGAATAGGGCTTCCCTATTCACATGATCAGGAAACATGATTTTCATGTTTCATTCATAGGGTTTTCCTTCTCATGGATTGTGAATCAGACATGTATTTCATGCATGAAATGATAAACATGGTTTTCTTGTTCACAGTTATCCTAAAGACATATTTTTCATGTCT
Organism: Agapanthus africanus; assembly: GCA_030015575.1. Classification (NCBI taxonomy): domain Eukaryota; kingdom Viridiplantae; phylum Streptophyta; class Magnoliopsida; order Asparagales; family Amaryllidaceae; genus Agapanthus; species Agapanthus africanus. The sequence goes on along the minus strand of CM057338.1, from coordinate 313,725,484 downwards.
TAGAGAATGAAAGTTGTTCCCCTCCGAAAGAAGGCGCAAGACAGACGTCTTGCCTGAAATTCGGGACAGATACTAATTGGTGCTATCCGTCCACCTCTCCGAAAATGCCAAGTTGATTTATGGTACCATGTATCGAAGGTTTAAACGGATGCGGCCGATGTAGCAGAGTTCGTCAGATTCCCCCTCATTTGAGGGGTTTTTGATTGTGGGGACGCTCTTCCCTGCAAGCGCAAGCCCCTGCAGTTAATTACGCTACCGCGTCGCGGTAACAACTTTCTCCTTCTCCAGATGGTCACTTCGTGTCGTGGGTGTTTGTTTTGTGTTTGGTTGCCCGTGGATTGTATACGGAGACTAAGTTATGTTGTCACCCGTAGGGCGTGGACTAGTCCAAATCCGTATCTTTCTTAGATTTGGGTTTGGGGGTTGAGTTTAAGGATACGTTAGTCTCATTTGAGACTAAGATCAACTTAAACGTTAGTTAAGGATACGTTAGTCTAATTTTAGACTAAGATCGACTTAACGGGATCGTTTAGATCTGACAAAAGAGCAATTAGGCTCTATCGTTTAGTTTAATGACATTGCGGTCGATTACCAGTTTAAGAACCTGGTGGTCCAATGTTAGTTTTAAGACATCGCGATCGAGGTTAAGGACATCATAGTCCATGGATTTAAGGACTCCACAGTCCATTATTAGTTTTAAGACATCACGGTCAAGGTTAAGGACGTCATAGTCTGTGGAATTAAGGACTTCACAGTCCATTGTTAGTTTTAAGACATCGCAGTCGAGGTTAAGGACATCATAGTCCATGGGTTTAAGGACTCCACTGTCCGTTGCTAGTTTTAAGACATTACGGTCGAAGTTGAGGACATCATAGTCCATGGAATTAAGGACTCCACGGTCCATTGTTAGTTTTAAGACATCGCGGTCGAGGTTAAGGACATCATAGTCCATGAGTTTAAGGACCCCACAGTCCATTGTTAGTTTTAAGACATCGCGGTCGAGGTTAAGGACATCATAGTCCATGAGTTTAAGGACCCTACAGTCCGTAGTTTAGAGACGTTATCGTCTGTGAGATGTGTGGTTGTCGGGACCCGTCACCTCTTTGAAGACGTTGAGGAATTACAACGACAATTATCAAAGAAGTGAAGAGATGTACCCTTTGTAAGTCCACGTTACCTCTCCCGGTACTTACGGGCTTGCGGAAATGATGAAAAACGATTTTTCTTTTGGTGGTAACATGGACTCAAAATACGGATCATTGTTAAACCACTATCTAACAATCCTAACAAGAGTTTTACCTACTCGGTTAGGGGTTATACCTTAACTTGAACTCCTACTCTTGGTCTCCTTGTGGTGGTCGGATGGTTCTCTCCTCGTCGTCTCTTTGTGCCGAAGATGGATCCACCTGAAAGCTTCTACCTTTGGCTTCAACCTCAATCTTGAGGAAACTAGAACACTTGTTTGCTAAACCTTGTGTACTAGGATGAGTAGGGGAGTGTGTTGGGTTTTATCTCTATGGTTCTTGCTTCTCAACACATGAGACAAGTAGAACCATGGACTAGAGAGAGAGCAAGAGGAAGAGGGAGAGCTCAAGCATGAGAGAGAAAGGAAATGAAAGAATGAGCAAGACTTTTGCCATCCAAGCTCTCATAATCCAAAATCATAATAACAAGTAATAATAATTGAGTATTATGTGATGGTTGTTATCATATCAAATGGCAATATCATTTCTTGCATTAAATGCAATTTGTGAACAAAACAAGCAAGCTAAAGTCAATACCAAGAAATGATAGCCATTGTCATGATGGTGGTCAACAAGTCCAACCTAGTCAACAAAGTCAACAGTCGACAAGGCCAACCCTTCAACCCAACCATGTCACAATAATACTTAATTAATATTATTGTTAATCATATTTCTTATTCTCATTAGGGTTTAGCAAAAGTCAACAGTCAACAACCCTAATGAGAATCCTCTGCCTCTGTCTCTCTGTCAACTATGCATACACACCCGCATCCGCGTTCCGAGGAACACGAATACAAATGAGATAAAACCAATCCCAAAACGTACACTAGGATCTGGCTTAAACCAAAGCCCGCTAGTGATAACTGCCCGGACACTAAACGTGCACAAGTGCACGGATGTGACCGAACCCTGTCGCAAAACCATGCGACCTCTACTCTTTTGCCTAAAGGCGAATAGCTCTCTGTGTGGGACTCTAAAGACTCGACACTACGCTGGCAGTGGGTTTAACCACAGACCGCAAGCGGCACTAGCTGTGCGTAACGGCCCCCAGGTAGATGCCGATAAGAAGATGGACGAGGTGAAACCTATCTGAACTCCTACTGAGCCTGAATGTGACAATCTGCGTACAGTCCGGTCTGTTCGTCTAAGAATATCGCATGGCGGGCCTAGGGGGCGGTAAATGTCAGTCCCCTAATAGCGGTACAAGTCGTGTCGGAGTGTAGCCCAGAACACCCTGAGATAACACTGGAAACCTACCAGCATATCTCGCTTGCCCTGGCCAGGGACTTTGTATAATGGATCTCCTAGACACGGCGCGATATCAACCCCCAATACCGAGAGAGACGAATCATGTCTAACCGTCACTGCCTCCAAGTGCTTCGGGACTGCACCCAACTACTACCTGTTTGCACGACTCCTTTGAGTCGTGGTAGGGTAGTAATCTAAGTACAGTAGGAACACACTCGAGGCGAAGTGACAGTATCAAGTCAGCGGACTAAGCTGTACTCATGTCACGTGGGAACTGATAACTGACGATAGGTATAGTACCAACCAACAGTTCCCGACGAATCCTGTCCAGTGTACTCGTAACCTAACGAGCACCCGCATACTATCTCAAGTACGACGTACTGACGGCTGTGGGACAGACTGTCTCCCCTGCTGGGATGAGAAGCGCATACGCTAGTCTACTCCGGAGTATCGATGCCCTGTCTCGATAGTCCTACGACTAGGGACCTGCATAAGGATGTGCTTGTGGATTACCCAGCCCCCACGAGTGTGACTGCCATCACAACGCTGGTAATCAAGCAAAGATCCTAAGGGCTCCACTAATGTGTATAGGTGATATACTAAAATAAACACATGTACACATTAAAGTAGAAACAAACCAATTAGCATACTACTATTTTGAGCAAGATTGTCTATACAAGGTGAATATCCCAAGCTTCCATTAAGTAATATACAAACTAGTATGATACAGTAATGGCCTCTAGGGCATATACACTAACAATCTCCCACTTGCACTAAGGCCATGTACTGGCGTATCGAAGACCTATCATCTCGATCAGCCGCTCGAACTGAGTCTTGGGTAAGTCCTTTGTGAATGGATCAGCAGTGTTATCTTCCATAGCAACTCTCTGAACCTCGATCTTCTGGCGACCCACGATCTCCCTGATCAGGTGATACCGCCTCAAGATGTGTCTGGATCTCTGATGGGACCTCGGTTCCTTCGCTAAAGCTATTGCCCCGTTGTTGTCGCAATACAGAGGTATTGGATCAACAATGGATGGAACCACCTGAAGTTCTATTAAGAACTTTCTTATCCAGACGGCTTCTTTTGCGGCATCTGCAGCAGCGATATATTCCGCTACCATCGTCGAGTCAGCAACGGTTTCCTGTTTGGAACTCTTCCAGCACACCGCCCCTCCATTGAGGGTAAAGACATAACCCGACATGGACTTGGAATCATCCTTATCACTCTGGAAGCTGGAGTCAGCAAAGGCCTCGATCTGGAGATCTTTTCCGCCATACACCAAGAACATCTTCTTAGTCCTTCTTAGGTACTTGAGAATGTTCTTTACCGCTATCCAGTGCTTCTCCCCAGGGTTTGACTGATACCAGCTTACCACACTCGGTGCATAAGCTACATATGGTCTGGTACACAACATCGCATACATTATAGAGCCTACCGCAGAAGCGTAGGGTATAATAGACATGCGATCCCGTTCCAAATCAGTCTTGGGAGACATCTCTTTGGAGAGGGTGATCCCGTGACAAGACGGTAGATTACCGCGCTTAGAATCTTCCATACTGAATCTTTTCAGTATGGTGTCGATATACCTGGACTGTGAAAGTCCTAATATCCTCTTGGATCTGTTATGAAAGATCCGGATCCCAAGAATGTACGAGGCATCACCCAGGTCTTTCATGGAGAACCTGTGTGACAAGAACCCCTTGACAGATTGTAGCATAGGAATGTCATTTCCTATTAAAAGAATGGCATCCACGTACAAAACGAGGAATACGACAGTTCTTGCTACAAATCTACTATAGATGCATGGTTCATCTGGATTTTTGATAAAGCCAAATTCTTTGACCGTCTCATCAAAACAGATGTTCCAACTCCGCGATGCCTGCTTTAGTCCATAGATGAACTTAAGCAACTTGCACACCTTTCCGCTGCTCCCACTCTGAATGAAACCCTCTGGCTGGTCCATATAGACACACTCCTCTAAATTTTCAGTCAGAAAAGCGGTCTTTACGTCCATCTGCCAAATCTCATAATCGTGGAAGGCAGCAATGATCAGAAGGATCCGAATGGATTTCAGTATAGCCACTGGAGAAAAGGTTTCGTCATAGTCCAAACCAGGTCTTTGACGAAAACCCTTTGCAACAAGTCTAGCTTTATAGGTTTCAACATGTCCATCTACACCAATCTTCCTTTTGAAGATTCACTTGCATCCTACGGGTTTTACCCCATCTAGAGCAACGTCCAACGTCCATACTTTGTTGGTGTACATGGACTCCATTTCGGTCCGCATTGCATCCAGCCATTTTATCGAGTTGACGCTCTGAATGGCTTGCTGGAAGCTAGTCGGCTCATCACTATCAATGATGCAATCCTCTCTATCCCCGTCTATGAGAAAACCGTAGTATCTCTCGGGCGGATGAGACTGCCTACTACTCCTGCGGAACGGCGCAGGAATGTCCTGATCTTTCGAACCCTCTGGTTCTACTAAGCTTTCAGTAATAGCTCGCGGTTCTAGAATTTCTTCCAGTTCTATTGCGCTCCTACTTATCTGATTTTCCAAAAACTCAGTTTCCAAGAAGTGGGCATGACGAGAAACAAAAACCTTTTGTTCCTCTTCGCAATAGAAGAAATATCCCTTAGAGTTCTTTGGATATCCCACAAACTTGCACTGTACTAAGTGTGCCTCGAGTTTGTCCGCATGCTGTTTTTTGACAAAAGCTGGACATCCCCATGTCTTAATGTGCTTAAGATAGGGTTTCTTCCCACACCACATCTGATATGGTGTGGTAGGCACAGTCTTAGTTGGAACTCGGTTCAAAAGGTATGCAGCTGATTCTAGTGCATATCCCCAGAATGATCGCGGTAACTCAGCATTACTCATCATGGAACGTACCATATCCAATAGGGTCCGGGTCCGTCTCTCCGATACACCATTATGTTGCGGAGTGTATGGAGGAGTAAGCTGAGAGAGAATTCCATTTTCTTTTATGTAATCCAGAAACTCGGCACTCAAGTATTCACCACCTCGATCAGATCTTAGTGTCTTGATACTTGTGCCGGTTTGTTTTTCTACTTCATTCTTATATTCCTAGAATTTTCCAAAGGCTTCGGATTTATGTTTCATTAAGAAGACATATCCGTACCTTGAAAAGTCATCCGTAAAAGTAATGAAGTAAGAATAACCGCTTCGTGCATGCGTAGACATTGGACCGCACACGTCGCTGTGTACGAGTCCCAAGAGCTCGCTCGCTCTTACTCCGTGTCCAGTGAACGGAGTCTTTGTCATCTTTCCTTTAAGACAGGATTGACAAGTTGCATATGATTGATATTCGAACGGATCCAAATATCCTTTTGTATGTAACTTCGTCAACCTTCTCTCATTGATGTGACCCAGTCTACAATGCTATAAGAAAGCCTGATTTGTATCCAGAGACTTTCTTTTGTGTGTATTCTGGACATTGAAAATCTGTGGTTGGTTTAATACGTATATACCATTGTTTAATGTACCTGACCCAATCAAAACTTGATTAAGGTGAATGTTTACAACATTGCTTACAAATGCAAATTCATAACCTTCTTTAGATAATAAAGATACAGATATGATATTACAGGTTGCATTGGGTACAAAATAACAATCACGCAAAACCAAAACATGTCCATCTGACATTCCCAGGTGATAGTCCCCCACCGACTCAGCATCCATGCCAGCTCCGTTTGCAACTCTGAGGGTCATATCACCTGCCTTCAAAACCCTACGCCTTCTCAGTGCCTGTAAAGAATTACAGATATGAGATCCTGATCCGGTATCCAATACCCAGGATGTAGAGTTTATTGATAGACAGTTTTCAATAACATACACGCCTGAAGCTGAAGCCGCAACTTGCTTCAGATCCTGGGTTCTGGCCTTCCAAGCCCTGCAATCCTTTTTCCAGTGTCCACTCTTGTGACAGTAAAAGCATTCTTCCTTTCCCACAAGCTTTCCCGCTACCTTTGTTGCCTTTGTCTTTCCCTTCGTATCCACTTTACTAACACCGCCCCTTGGTTTGGCGGGGGCTTTCTTTTTCTTTCCCTTAGCTTTCGTCTTGGACCTAGAAGAGGAAGATCCTCCTACAAACAAAGTGGATGTTTCCCTACCTTTCTGTAGGGTGCCCTCTGCACTCCTCAGTATATTGAGGAGTTCTGAAAGTTCAACTTCTTTTTCTTGTAAGTTGAAGTTCAGGATAAACTGGGCGTAAGTGGAAGAAAGGGACTGGAGAATCAAGTCCGTGTAGAGCTCGTTCTCTAACGTGGTCCCAAGGTCCGCGAGCTCCTCAATGAAGCCAATCATCTTAAGCACGTGTTCCGCTACCGATGATCCGACGGCCAATCTCGCCGAAAACAGCTTTTTCGAGACTTCGTATCTGGCAATACGGGATTGCTCTCCATACAGTTCTTTTGTATAGAGAAATATGGATTCAAGGTCCATATTCTCGTGCCTCCTCTGATGTTCATTGTCCATAGAGGCAAGCACGAGGCACTTGGCCTTCGCGCAATCGATTTCCCAGGTCTTACGGATTTCCTTATCTGTGACGCTGGTTTTGGGACCTGGGACAGGGGGAGCTTTGGTGGTAAGGAGATACCCCAACTTGTCATAAGTGATTGCCATTTTGACATTCCTGAGCCAATCTTTGTAGTTTGGCCCTGTCAGTATGTTTTTATCTAGTAGTAACTTATGTCCAGTCATGATATTTGGTCGCTGCAATTAGGAGAGAGAGAAGAAACACTTTAGCATGATGCTCTTGCAAGTTTAGAGTGGTTTTTAATTTGTCTAAACAGAATGGCTCCCACTGTCTCTCGAATCCCTCCTCAAACCAAAAAGGAAGAATTAGTCAGGATCAATCTCACCATACAATACTTGCTTAACCGTTCAGCCAGGCTAGTGTCGGTACTTCGAGGGAGGTTTTCCAACGCTTTCGCGAAGTTCCTTAATTAAATAACCTCTTTTCCCTGTGGGCATAGCCCCGCTAACACCTTTCTAGACACCTACTTGGTTTATAGCATTGATCGTTAAGTGAGAAATTTCCCGAGGAGTAGCATATACTCACAGTAGGATCGGGATCCAAATATCATTGCGTGACAAAACTGAAGGAATCCTACCAGAATCATCACACTCCAAATGGTATGCAACGCTAGCAAGTTTCAGTTCTTTTGAAACTCCCGATGTGGATTTTTGCCCCATGCTCTTATGACCTTGACTTTGGCCAACAAATCATAAGTCACATGTCAAGTTCTACCCGTCATTCTCCAGGTTAATTTGAACCCACCCGTACCTACCCTTGACTTTGGCCAACAAGGCAGTACGACTGTCCCAAACCAACACATCTATCTATGCTGCACATGAATACCCAATAGCTAACAATCACTATGCCTTGACTTTGGCCAACAAACATAGCTTGAATACTATTGACTATCCATGTGAAACGATGGAGGGCTACGAATGGTTTTGGCGAAATCGTGAACGTAGTGAACTTGATATAATCGATGGAACGAGATAGCTTTTAAAAGGAGTGGCTTAAGCTCCGCGTTTAAAAGTTGTTTTTGAAAAGAAACCGAGTGGTTTTGAAAGTGTTCCAACGAATCAACTTTGGTTTATTTTCTTGCCTTAATTTAATGCGTCCCATCATTTAATCCTACCATTGCAGAAAACAACGAAAATATAACGTACGCTTATGCCATCCGCATTCGCCACGGGGCCCCGTCATTACCCGTTAGGTTACTTAACTAACGACAAAGCGGGGGCTGGACTAGCGCGGATGAAAACATAAGCAACGCCTAAATAGATATCATATATAGATATGCACATTCGTCACATGCAATGATAGCCATTCCAGATCACAGATGAACACATTGGATATACTAGGAATCCGCAATCCGTACGAGCCTGTAACGAAGAGCGAATTACACGGTCGTGATGAATAGCCAAGACCCCACCCTAGACCCCTACGGGTGCGGCAAACTACCCGCCAAGTACCCGAAGCGAAGCAATCTCCCTCAACACCGTGAGTAGGCCACTCGGCACTTCAAGATACCCGGTAGTTTGTGCACCCCACCTTGGGTCTATCCTAGAAGCAAAGACAGTAAAAGAAATTATACAATGATGGCTACAACCCCATCCCGGTTGTGCGGCCATATAAATAATATTACATCAATTACAAATTACATGAATTGAAAGAAAAAGAAAACTCTCATCTCACAACCCCCCGGCTATTTATCCGCGACAATCCAATGAATTCATATACGCATACCATCAACATTACAGATCACAGATATGTATAACCCCCACTAATCGACGTATAGCGATTAGCAGACGTTCAATACATATATCACATCACAGATATAAACCCGTTAGCTTAAGTCTTTAGAAGTTCGATCAAAATACGGATTTTTAAGCCCCAAAAACAAATTTTGCTTTCTGGAAAATCTGGGCAGAAAAAACATATTGTAATAATCCCAAAACACCCCACTGAACACACTGCAAGAAAATTCGCCCACGGCCGAGTCAACTCGGCCGCGGATCCGCGGCGGGAGCATGCTCCTGCCGCGGTTCCGCGGCGGTTTGACCGATTCCCTGGACCAATTTTCTAAAGTGTGTTATAAAAAGCCTGAGATGATTTTTAGTGTAAGATTTATTATTTTTTGAACAAGAAAAAAATCGGCAGAAACTATACTTTTCGGGCGTGTTTCGTGACTTTTTCTCCGATCGAACTTCTAGTTACTTTTCTAACATGTTAGATAGTGTTTAACTAGGCTTTGATACCACTGTAAGTCCACGTTACCTCTCCCGGTACTTACGGGCTTGCGGAAATGATGAAAAACGATTTTTCTTTTGGTGGTAATATGGACTCAAAATATGGATCTTTGTTAAACAACTATCTAACAATCCTAACAAGAGTTTTACCTACTCGGTTAGGGGTTATACCTTAACTTGAACTCCTTCTCTTGGTCTCCTTGTGGTGGTCGGATGGTTCTCTCCTCGTCGTCTCTTTGTGCCGAAGATGGATCCACCTGAAAGCTTCTACCTTTGGCTTCAACCTCAATCTTGAGGAAACTAGAACACTTTGTTTGCTAAACCTTGTGTACTAGGATGAGTAGAGGAGTGTGTTGGGTTTTATCTCTATGGTTCTTGCTTCTCAACACATGAGACAAGTAGAACCATGGACTAGAGAGAGAGCAAGAGGAAGAGGGAGAGCTCAAGCATAAGAGAGAAAGGAAATGAAAGAATGAGCAAGACTTTTGCCATCCAAGCTCTCATAATCCAAAATCATGATAACAAGTAATAATAATTGAGTATTATGTGATGGTTGTTATCATATCAAATAGCAATATCATTTCTTGCATTAAATGCAATTTGTGAACAAAACAAGCAAGCTAAAGTTAATGCCAAGAAATGATAGCCATTGTCATGATGGTGGTCAACAAGTCCAACCTAGTCAACAAAGTCAACAAGTCAACAAGGTCAACCCTTCAACCCAACCATGTCACAATAATACTTAATTAATATTATTGTTAATCATATTTCTTATTCTCATTAGGGTTTAGCAAAAGTCAACAGTCAACAACCCTAATGAGAATCCTCTGCCTCTGTCTCTCTGTCAACTGTGCATACACACCCGCATCCGCGTTTCGAGGAACACGAATACAAACGAGATAAAACCAATCCCAAAACGTACACTAGGATCTGGCTTAAACCAAAGCCCGCTAGTGACAACTGCCCGGACACTAAACGTGCACAAGTGCACGGATGTGACCGAACCCTGTCGCAAAACCATGCGACCTCTACTCTTTTGCCTAAAGGCGAATAGCTCTCTGTGTGGGACTCTAAAGACTCGACACTACGCTGGCAGTGGGTTTAATCACAGACCGCAAGCGGCACTAGCTTTGCGTAACGGCCCCCAGGTAGATGCCGATAAGAAGATGGACGAGGTGAAACCCATCTGAACTCCTACTGAGCCTGAATGTGACAATCTGCGTACAGTCCGGTCTGTTCGTCTGAGAATATCACATGGCGGGCCTAGGGGGCGGTAAATGTCAGTCTCCTAATAGCGGTACAAGTCGTGTCGGAGTGTAGCCCAGAACACTCTGAGATAACACTGGAAACCTACCAACATATCTCGCTTGCCCTGGCCAGGGACTTTGTGTAATGGCTCTCCTAGACACAGCGCGATATCAACCCCCAATACCGGGAGAGACGAATCCTGTCTAACCGTCACTGCCCCCAAGTGTTTCGGGACTGCACCCACTACTACCTGTTTCCACGACTCCTTTGAGCCGTGGTGGGGTAGTAAACTAAGTACAGTGGGAACACACTCGAGGCGAAGTGACAGTGTCAAGTCAGCGGACTAAGCTGTACTCATGTCACCTGGGAACTGATAACTGACGATAGGTATAGTACCAACCAACAGTTCCCGACGAGTCCTGTCCAGTGTACTCGTAACCTAACGAGCACCCGCATACTATCTCAAGTACGACGTACTGACGGCTGTGGGACAGACCGTCTCCCCTGCTGGGATGAGAAGCGCATACGCTAGTCTACTCCGGAGTATCGATGCCCTGTCTCGATAGTCCTATGACTAGGGACCTGCATAAGGATGTGCTTGTGGATTACCCAGCCCCCACGAGTGTGACTGCCATCATAACGCTGGTAATCAAGCAAAGATCCTAAGGGCTCCACTAATGTGTATAGGTGATATACTAAAATAAACACATGTACACATTAAAGTAGAAACAAACCAAGTAGCATACTACTATTTTGAGCAAGATTGTCTATACAAGGTGAATATCCCAAGCTTTCATTAAGTAATATACAAACTAGTATGATACAGTAATGGCCTCTAGGGCATATACACTAACACCCTTGAACCAAGGTTGCTTGGGGATCTGTAGTCCAATTTGGAACTAAGATCAAATAATTAGATTATGAGCACATTGGCTCAGTTAAATCTGAATTGAGGACTTATGGCCAGTTTGGGCTAAGCCCAATTAAATTAGAAATATTGGCTCTTTGTTGGGCCATTAAACATTTGTCTGGGTTCAAGCCCACATTATTTAGCAATGCTAAACGTTTTCATCTTTGATTTCCTCAATTTTGAGATTCATTTGGAGGAGGGAGTTTTGCCTCTGGAAAATTAGCCAATTTGGCTAAAAGTAGTGTCAAACACTAAAGAACAACAGTGTTAAACACTGAAAATATAGAATCCCAAATTAGTGTTAAACACTAGAAAATAACAGTGTTAAACACTGGAAATAAGATTTTCAAATTAGTGTTAAACACTAAAAGATAATCAGTGTTAAACACTGGGAATAAAGCTCTCGAATTAGTGTTAAACACTAAAGAAAAAGAGGTCACGTGTGGACACGTGAGGGCGCCCAAAGGTGGGACCAGATTCCTTTTCTTCGTTCTGCGATTAAGTGTTAAACACTTTTATTTTTATTTTGAGCATCATGTGTTAACACGTGATGGAGATTTATACACTGATTATTAAAGCACTTGCTAAGGGGTCACGTGAGAGCGCCCAAAGCTTCTATTTCCTTTGCTTTTTCTTTCTGTGTTTTGGGGGTCACGTGGAGCCCATGAGGCGTTGCCTCTGAGCTCTTCCCTTCTCATTTCTGGGGATCTTTTTAGGGGTCACGTGGGGACACGTGACCTGAGTCTTTTTCATGCACAGAGATCTCTTTAGTCTCTTTATTTTATTCTGAGAATTAAATTCTCCATAGGGTTAAACCCTAATTATAACTTTGGAGGAATTAAATTCCTATTGTGAAAGAATTAAATTCTTATGTAGGGTTAAACCCTAATTTCATTTTAGGAGGAATTAAATTCCTGTGAATTTTGAGAGAATTAAATTCTCAATTAGGGTTAACCCTAGTTCTGTCCATCTTGAAGAAATTAAATTCCTGTAACTTTGGGAGAATTAAATTCTCATATAGGGTTAAACCCTAACTTCATATCTTGGAGGAATTAAATTCCTGTGAGTTTGGGAGAATTAAATTCTCTAAACTCAATTCCCCCTCTAAGTTTAGGATCTGCATGGCAGGATCTCGATCCGATGAGAATTAAATTCTCAACTTATGGGGAGATGTGCTCTGTGCAGATCTTCAACCAGAAGAAGAACTAAGTTCTTTTTTGTAGAAGAGTTAAACTCTTAGATTGAGAATTAAATTCTCTTTATTGAAGTTTTGATCCCCTTTCTTTTCTTACCTAGGATTTTTCTTTGTAGAGAATTAAATTCTCTTCTCTGTTTTCTCTCAAATTTCAAGGTTCCAAAACTCTCCTCTGGTTCCTATTTAGAGAAGAAGGAAAAGAATCAATTTGTTTAGTAAATCTTTCATTAAAAGATTTGATTGTTTTTCATAATTAATATGAGCCTTTAGATTATACAGTGAATTTTATTCACCGTTGGATTTTAAATCCAAAGATATTCTGTTTGTTATTTCTGGTGTGATTTAGGAAAATCTTTCCTTGTCTAAGATTTTTCCATAAATTGGTGATTTTTAATCAGCCTTGGATCTTTAATCCAACGGTCCCCATAATCCTTTTCCATTTGGAAAGATTTAAAAGCTTTTAGAATTTAATTCTATTAACTGTAAGGCTTTCGAAGCCAGTCACGTGCTAGCACGTGACCCTTGGTCACGTGTGAGCACGTAACCCCCAATTGAGTCCTTTAACAGCCGCTTGTTTATGTTGTTGTTTTAACCATCACGTGTCAACACGTGACCATTGGTCACGTGTGAGCACGTGATACCTCGTTGAGGTATTTCTGACTTTTAGAATTAAATTCTTTTAAGCTGTAAGGCTTTCAAAGCCTGTCACGTGCTGGCACGTGACCCTCAATTGAGTTATTTTTCAGCAGTTTGTTTTCGCTTCTGTTTGATAAAGTTTTAACCATCACGTGTCATCATGTGACCATTGGTCACGTGTGAATACGTGATACCTCATTGAGGTAATTCCTGATTTTTTTAATCAGGAAACAAATGCCCCCACAGCGTTGCTCTCACGTGTCTGCACGTGAGTGCAACGCTGTCACTTTTGTGACCGTTGGATTCATCTAGGGAATCGGGAAGATGAAGCGTTTCCATCACATCCTATAAATGCAGGGGTCTCTTCAGAAGCGCCTCCACTCTTTCATCTTCTTCCTTGCAAGCCCTTCTTTTGAGAATTTAATTCTCGTTCTCAGACCTTAGTTCTCTGTTCCAAAATCTTCAGAGTTTAACTCTGTTTAAGAAAGACCCTCTCTTCAGGTAATGATCTTTGAACGATTGAAGAACATTCACAGAAACCTTCACTGGACTTTAAATCCACACTAAGGGCTTTCCCTTTAATCAAGAACCCATCTTTTTGAATCTCTCTAAAAAAACAGAGAATCATTTAATCTTCAAATCATAGATCTCTTAGGGTTTTTCTGATCTTCAGGGGGCTAATGGTGGCAGTTGTCTTTTCCATGGAATTTAATTCCATCGCACAAATATTTCTGGGAATTTAATTCCCCCCTTTTTTAACAAGGAATTTAATTTCTATGAAGAACTCAGTTCTTCCCAGAGAGCTTCTTGGGGTTTTCTTGCCCTGAGTTGTCTCTTTCACAATCGAGAAGAAGAAGTTTGCAATGTCTCTTCCTGGGAATTTAATTCCCTTGATTCTGTTTGATTTGTCACAAAGTCCAAAATGGATTTCTTTTTAGGGGAATGTGTAGGGTTATTTGAAATCCACTGCTTATTTAATGAGAATCTTCCTTTTGTCTCATTGTAATTGCTTTGCTTCATCATTAGCCAGCCGCCATCTTGATTTTGTGGGACCCATGTGTTTTAAAACCAGTGGTCCCATAAAATAAGTCTTCTATCACTGTCTTTTCTCTTGTATATATATCTATAATCACTGTTGGCTTCGCCTTAACCGTTTCCCCTTATTTTATTACAGGTGCAATGACGTCTGTTCCGTATTTCCCTTTCACTCGCTCGGAAGCCGCTTTTCCCCAATCACCATATGACGAGGAGGTGATGGCAATGATCAGGGCTCACGACCCGAATCGCACCAATCTACTTCTATGGGGGACCTGGTACAGTCATATCATTCGGGGTCGCCGGAGTTTTCTTTGCGAAATACCGACGGAGCCTACCTTTCCGTTCCTGCCGATGGATCCTCCAGGGACTGTCTTCGCTGTGGAGATGCCGAATTGGACCCCGATGGGACGGCTCGAGCCTTCGACGACCGGTATCCCGAACCATCCGATATCGGCCATAAATATTCTGGGACGCCATATCTGCCAGGACGAGGCCCAACCGTGGGGGCAGATTTATAAGATAGGGCTTACCCCTCGACACCCTATGGGCTATCTCCTTTAGGCTCGATACATAATGTCCGCTCACCATGCGCGACTGCAGAAAGTTGGGCTTTATCAGGCGATATATGCATCCCTCTTCCACTACCAGTCTCCCCACGTCTAGTGGGTTAAGGCCTTCCTGAACCAGTGGAATCTTCCCACCAACACTTTCCTCTTGGGGGATCATGAAGTTTCAATTTCTTTGGACGAATTTCGCGAGATCTCGGGGCTGCCAATCAGAGGGACACTTTACAAGGAATTGCTGCCTTCTGACGAGTATGTCTTTGAGACTGAGCCCGCAACGCTTGACGGCTTGTCTGCCGAGAACGCCGTCCGCCATAAACGTCCTAGTTTGATCAAGGCGCTGGGTATCTTCGACAAACTGTTTACAGAATCTGAGGAGCAGGGTGTCACTTTCAAGAGCTTCATCGCTTGCTTCCTTCGTGAGGATGTCTTGTCGAAGACGACTCCCAAGTTTGCAAGCATCAACGACCCCTTTGGGTTTGGTTTGAACAGGTGGCCGACTAAGGAATCGGATTTACCGCAGTATTATATTCCTATCATGTCGCCGGTATCTTTCGAATCGATTGCAGCTCCCGGCATGGACGAGGAGACATTCTTTATGGGCTTTATCAGTGTCTGGCTCAGCTGGTTCGTCATCCCTATGCATCGCCGCTTCATGAGAGTCTCGGTTATCTATCCGGCTCATCGTATCGCTGAGGGGACACGGCTGGCCATAGGCATCCCGGCGCTAGCGCATCTCTATCATGGATTGGGCGCCACTGCTAACACCTCAACTGCCGGTGTGGACGTAGTAAACTTCTCCCTTCACTATTTTACATCTTGGATTGAGATGCACGTGTTGGGGGCTTTTGCTGCGCATCATAGACCTGCTTTTTATGACGCCTACACTTTTCCGTGACTTATGCGGCTGGTGGACGCTGCTGCTCCCGACCCGACTCAGTTTGGGGATATTCACATATTGATTGCTCCTTACGCTAGTGCAGGCGGGCTGGCATTCGTTGATCGGGTTCTATCTGCTCCTTCAGGCCCGATTCAACAACTCCACGACCAGTCGAAAGGTGAGGTGTCTTCTCTGAAGCCCCGGGAGGTCACGCACTTATACGCGATCAGACCGGGCTATCTTGTATTCCGTCAGAACAGTGCGGCTCTGTTTATGCGGTACAATCCGCATCGCTTCGCCCGGCAGCTTGGATATGATCAGGGCGTCCCCTTTGAGGCTTTTACGGTTGCGCCGGTCCCTTCACCCGTAGTTGTTCGCGATGCCGCTCATCACTTCGTGAGGTTGAACACCGGTTCTTACTTTATGATCCCCGAAGCAGATCATACTCCCCGATGTGAGGGGGCCTTCACAGGCTGGTATCTTCATTGGGTCAACCTAGTTATTGCTGAGGAGAAGAGGTTGCTTCTTGGTTATGGCGCTCTTGCTCCGGCTCAGGCCGCGGGAATTCCATTGTGGCCGCACGCACCAGTCCGCTTTCCCCTGAGGGACACTAGTGTTGCGCTCATTCCGGGGGAATCAAAGATAGACCTTACCCCCACAGTTGGTATGCCATTGGATACCCGGTCGCGGGCTAATCGGGTTCCGGTAGCAGCACCACCACCCGTGGCGTCGACAATGGCAGTGTCATCCTCTGCAGCACCGCCAAACGAGGGTGCCGGTAACGAGGGTGTTGAAGGTGAGGTGGCGTCGTGCCAAGGCTCTACGGGAAAAGAAGCGAGCGTCCTCTGGCATTAGTTCTGGGCCAAAGAGGAGGAAGAAGACAGTCGTCCGTCTGCTCGATCTTTTAGAAGAATCCGAACCTGTCGTTCAAGACGAGCCAATATCCATGATATCGCCGGATGATGGTCTTCTTTTCCCAGATTCATCTGCCGAGGAAGCCGCACAATTGGCTGAGGCTATAAGACGCTCGCAGCTTGAAACTGAGAAGGTAAGGATCCCGAAGAGGACTTATCTTACCGTCATCTTCTACGAAGATCCTTCGTGGATACGGCGGCGGTTCATCGGCCTTTTGGAGGAATAGGGGGAAAGGGCCCTTAAGCAGGCTGCTTCGGAGGATGCTGCGGACGCGCTTTCCTTGTGGATTGGCGGCCACGAGTCCACCCTTGAACCCCGGCGAGCATACCTCCTTGAGAAAGAGCATCGGCTTGAAGAAGCCATATTGAAGGCTTCCTTACGCATTGGTATATTCCTATATTGCTTTGCAGTACTTCATATTGCTTGCACTTGTATATATGTATTCTTATTCTTGTGTGAATTGTGCAGAGACTTCGGCGATGGGGGAGGTTCCTACGGGCTTGCTGACGGTAGAGCCTGTTGATACCCCCAATAAAACATTGCTCGATGCGGAGGGGGTTGACGACGCCATCCCTCTCGCGATAGAGCCTCCTATGGCGGTTCTTGATCCCAAAGCATTCGCTCCTTTGGGAGAGGTACCCTTGGTGGTCGCCGTCCCAACGGATCTTCCTGAGGGCGACCCGGAGGCTGGGATGGAGATAGTGGAGACTACCCTCCCTTCGTTGGAACCCATAATGGCTGCCGTCGCTCCTTCCTCAGAAGCCGTTACACCGGCTCGTGTCCTTGGTACTGTGCCTGAGGTCGCGGCGGAGGCCGTTGAAGCTGCTATCCCTCCAGCTCAGAATGGGAGGAGCGTCGAAGGTAACCTTCCACATTTTAAACTAGTGACCTTTCCGTTATCTGAACTCCTTTATCTTTTCAGAACTGCGCGGACTGGCGGCCTCTATTGCCGATCTGTCTCCCCGGCAATCCTTTCAGCGCCTGTTGGAGATAGCTGCTCCACAAGCGATATCCCCTCAACGCATCGTCCTCTCGTCTGGGCAAGGTTAGTGTTGTTCACCATTTCATAACATTGTTGTTATTTCGCAAAATGACATTGATGTCCTTTACAGTTCTGGAGGCCGATCACGAGGTTGAGGTCCACGAAGGGCCAGGGGTACCTTCAGCTCCTTCTTGCATGACTGTGGGTAAGTGAAGTCTCAATATGGTCCTACTTGTTCCTTTGCTTAAAAGTTTCACTGACTGTTTACACATCTGAACAGCCCTTCCAGTTCTTACCGCACTGGAGTCGCGCATCAATATTCCACCCGGCCTCTATGCTTTGCGAGCCTCAGAACGTTTGGCCAAGCTAAGCTTTGTCTCCCTGTCATCTTTGATCGAGGAGCTTCACACTGGCAGCTCAATCACAGCTGAAGCATTTGCTGCTGAAGCTAACGGTTCTCTTCCTTTTCTTGCCACCTACCATAGCGAAGCGGTGGTGCGAGTCTGGGTTGAGTTCTGTCGGCAGGTGGAGGCTTTCTTGCACGTACTCGAGTGTTCCCGCCTTTCTTCGGAGGCTGTGGCTGCAAAGGCGGGCTTGCGGGGTTTGATAGAGCGGTGCGCGGCGAACATGGTGTCGTGCGAGAAGAGGCTCGGCCGTAAATTCTCGGAGAGGGAGCTGGCTTCTAAGGCGCTGAACGAGCTCCAAGCCAACCTTACAGCCAAAGCCAACAAAGCGTATGAACTCTGGCGAGTACTTCAAAAGTCTATCAAAGAGGTGGTGGCCCTCGATAAAGCTGCCGTGTTCACTCGCGAAAGGGTTGAGGCTCACAAGGCTACTGAGAAAGAGCTTGAAGGTCGGCTTGCCTCGTATCAGGCCCAGTAGGCTCAGGCGGAAGCCCATCTTTTGGCGATATTGAACGGAAAAGGGATGAGCTAACCACTCTGCTAAATCGCCCGCCGACCTAAAGACTTGTATATCCCCTTTTTTTCTTTTTGTACATACTCCTGAATGAGAGTATATATTTTTTTTTGTTCTTTCACAAATTGTACTTTGTATCCATTTTGGTTCATGAATTAAAGACATATTTTTCTTCTCAATGGCGTGTCCCTTTTTATTGAATGTATTTTGCGGATAGTCTATCTTGATCTCTTTGCAGGACAACGATGGCTTAGGATTCAGTGTTAAGATCTGCCTCCTAAGAATTTTCAACCTTATGAGCCGTGAGGGTCTCATAAAGAGTTTTTCTCCCTACAGGTCGAGGGGATCCCATAGGTGTGGTTTCTGTTAGTTATATGTATGCCCTAGAGGCCATTACTGTACATAGGATGTATATTGTAGTGGATGCTGGGACATATATAGGGAGGACTTTCTTGCTCGACATGATAGTATGCTATCTGGTTACCCTTTACCTTAACGTGTATACTCATTGTCTCTCTGTTACATGTTGGTAAAGCCCTTAGGATGTGTGCTTGACTACCTGGACTATGATGCAGATCATACTAGTGGGGACATGGTAGTCCATAAGTACATCCTTCAAAGTCCCTAGTCGTGGGTGTATCGAGACGGGGCATCGATATACCAGAGTAGACTAGCGTGTACCTTCTCGACCCATACAGATGGGCGATGGATGATCCCATATCCATTGGTGTTTGACATCAGAGATGATATACGGGTGCTCAGTGAAGACTGGGTACACTGGACGGACTCGCCGAGAACTCCCAGATGGTATTATACCTCACGTCAGATGGCAGTTCTCTGGTGACACTGGTACAGAGTAGTCTGTTGACCCGAGATCGTCATAGAGTCTTGTGTGGTTCCCACTGTGCTTTGATACCACTGCAGGGTTCCTAGGCACCCTAATGAGGTCTCACAAGCCATCGAACATGGCAATTTCAAAAATTCTAGGTGCCGAGAAACCCTAAACTAGGATCGTATATATCACAGAACATCACATGATCACATCACAGAACATCACATGATCACATCACAGAACATCACATTATCACATCACAGATATCACATCACATTATCACATCACAGAATATATCATATATACTATATACTGTATCTATCACAGAACATCACATGATCACATCACAGATATCGCAGCAGAAGAATCATATGAAATATTGGATAGGCGTTACTTATGTTTTACACCCGCGCTAGCCCTGCCCCGCTCTGCCGTTAGTTACCTAACCTAACGGTGCACGAGGGGACATCGAGGCGAATGCGGATGGCATAAGTGTACGTCGTATTTATCTGTGATGATTAGGTACTTAAATGATGGGACTTCATTAATGTGATTAATGAAATAAAAGAAACCTAAGATGTTGTAGAATCGAATTTCAAAATAAAACAGGTAGCTACAGTTCTTGCTTTGCACAGCGGTATATGAGATATATCCTGCACCTTATTCGATGAGGAAAGGACCGAGATCTCTTCACCAGGAGTGACTCCTTTAGCAATAACTGGCAGATGCTACACACTCGGTTTGTCTTTTGATTGCTTTTAAGTGTTTTTGCTTTGCACAGTGATATATGTGATATATCCCGCACCTCATTCGACGAGGAAAGGACCGACGATCCCTTCACCGGGAGTGACTCCTTTAGTAAAACTAGAAAAGCCTAAAAAACACTCCATTTCAAAATCATTCGATCCTACAACGATATCAAGTTCATTACGCAATAGGTTTTCAGAAAAACCTGTCGTAGCCCTCCGTCATTTCAGATAAGTTGTATATAGTATTCGTGCTGCATTTGTTGGCTTTCGTCAAGGTGCAGTGTGCGGTAGCTATATGCTGCTTATCTGCCAGCATACGATGCGATTGGATTAGGGTAGTCGTGCGGCTTTGTTGGCTTTCATCAAGGGTCGTGCGGGTGGGTTTAATTCGATCAAGAAATGTACGGGTTGAACTTGACTAGCAGGCTATGGTTTGTTGGCTTTCGTCAAGGTCATAGCACGTTAGGGGCAAAATATTATCGGGAATTTCAAGTGTTGAAATTTGCAATAAGATTGCATACCTTCTATGAGATAGTTGGATCCCGATACCCGCTGTGAGTAATTGTTACTCCTGGGAGAGTTTTATACATTACAATTAGCCGATCAAGTAGGTGTCTAGAAAGGTGTTAACGGGGTTACGCCTCTGGGAAAACGAGGTTTACATTAATTAGGTTCGTGCGAAAGCACGGGGGACCTCCCTCAAAGTACCGACACTGGCCTGGCTGAAAGATTGGCGAACTTGTAGTGTGTAATTAATCCCGGCTAGTCTTTCCTTTTAGGGTTTGAAGGAAGATTTGATAAAAAGCAGTGGGAGCCATCCTGATTAGATAAAATAATAACCAATCTATTCTTGCAAGAGCGCACGCTGAGTGTTTTCTTCTCTCTCTCTCCTGGTAGCAACCATATCACGCCTTAATCAAGATAATAATACGGAATATTGACCGAACCCGCTTGTTATACTGAGCTGGGGAACGTTGGTCCCGCTCCAACTTATAAATGTTATAAGACAGAGCAGGAAATTGGGGATTACCAGAATTCCCGTGCCGCCCAAACGAAGAGAGTGCATGCTGATGCATCATCTTCGGGTGTGTTCATTATACAGAACTGTTTCTCAGTATCCTTTACGTCCTGGGTATGTGATACCAGATCAGGATCCCAGATATGTAATCTGTTACATAGGGCTACAGATAGGTAGAGAACTGAGAACGGGTGATAAGTTTCATGAGGCAGAAAACGGGGCAAATGTTGCAGCCAAGTCTGTTGGTCACTGTCACCCTGTATTACAGTACATTGATTCTGAACGAATGTTATTAGATACCGAACCTGATATACAAAATCATATCTATCTCTTTATTAGTAAAGAAATGATAAAATTTTGTATAGTTGGATAATGTTTTGAACATTTCCTATATCAAAAGTTGATCGGTTCAGGCACGTTATCTAAAAGCATTAATGTTCTAAAGCAAATTACAGTTCTTAGTATATGGAACACACATAAGAGGAAGAGTTCAGAAATGAACGGATCCTTCTTAAGGTATTGTAGACTAGGTCAGATCAATGTGACCCGACTAGCTGAAGTTACATGTAGATGCATATTTAAATCAGTTTGAATCTACATCTTGTGAAACTTGCCAGTCATGTCACAAAGATATAATGACACTAGCTCTGTTTATTGGAAACAGAGAAAGAGTTGGTAAACTCTTGGGATGATACATGTTGATGTATGTAAGGTCCCCTGTCTACACATGCCAAGACCGGTTCTTTATACTTCATTACATTCTCTGATAATCTCTCAAGATTCAGACATATGTTCCTGTTGAAACATGAGTCCGAGCCTTTTGAGATATTCACAGAATATAAACGAGAAGTAGAGAACCAATAAACGGGTATAAGTATTATGTCCTTTGATGAGATCAAGGAGGAGAATACTTAAGCACGGAAATACTGGACTATTCTAAAGGAGAATGAGATTCTCTCTCAGCATTACTCCTCCGTATACACCATGGCACGATGGTATATCGGGGTGGAGCAATCACACCCTATGTGATAAGGTGTGCTCTATGATGAGTACTACTGAGTTACCTAATTCCTTTAGGGAGTTATGCACTTGAGAAGTTGCATACCTATTGAATAGGGTTCCAATCAAATCAGTTGCCTACCGCTTCATATGTGATATGGAAAGGGAAGAGCCCATATCTTAAGTTGGTAAAGATTTGGGGTTGTCCGACCTATGTCTGAAAGAAAAATCCGGACAAGCTCGAGGCAAGGTCTGTAATGTAGAACTGGAAAAGTTCCAGCTATACGAACTACAGCAGATGATTTGATAGAACCAAGGGATTCAGTAGATACCAACGAACCTCAGCCTCTCCGCCGATCTAGTAGGGTTCCTCACCCACCTGAGAGATACTTCGGTTTCTCTATGACAGTGGGAGCGAGGATTGCATCATGAGATGATGACCCAACTAGCTTCGAGCAGGCCATCAGGAGTAAGACTCTGTATGAATGGCTGGATGCTTAGCGATCTGAGATGGAATCCTTATACACCAACAAAGTATGGACTTTGGTTGCAATATCTGAAGGGTTAAATCCCCATCAGGAGCAAGTATATCTTGAGAAGATTGCTTGGTGTAGATGGAAAAGTTGAGACTTTCAAAGCTAGACTTGTTAAAGGTTTGCATCATTGACCAGATATGTATCATAATGTTAAAACCTTTTCAAGTAACTATGCTTAAGTCCATCCAGATCCTACTTGCCACGGCTACATACTATGACTGCGATATCTGGTGGTTGGGTGTCTTGACTGCTTTTCTAAATGATGATTTAGAAGAGAGCGTCTATAAGTACACAGCCAGAGGGCTTCGTAGACAGTGGGAGCAGCGGAAACGTGTGCAAGATGCTTTATAGGATAAAGTAGGCATCGCGGAGTTGGAACATCTGTTTTGATGAAGCGGTCAAAGAGTTTGACATCATCAAAATGGTAGATGAACCTTGTATATACAAAAAGGTAGTAGGGAGTATGGTGACGATCTTCGTAGAGTACGTGGATGACATACTCTTGATAAGAAAGGAGTTTCCTATGCTACGCTCGATCAATCTCCGATTATCACAAAGATTCTCCATATAGGATCAAAGTGATACCTACTAAATCCTGGGTTTTGGACCTATGAGATAGATCTAAATGGATGTTAGGATTCTCACTAGTCATAGTGAGATGATATCAACCGATCCTGGGGAGAATCACTGGAAGGGTTCCAGGGTGATAAAGACGACTGAATGTCAGTCGCAGGCATTGTCTTTACCCTCAGTAAAGGGACGGTATGTTGGAAGAGTTCCAAGCTAGATACCGTGACATACTAGACGATAAAGGCTGGATACATCGCTACTTAAGATGCTACCAAAGAGGATGTTTGGGTGTATATTTGTTCATGAGATGAACTTTGTTCCTCCCATTGTGTGACAATGGAGTTGTGGCTTATGCCAAGGAACGCAGGTCCCATCAGTGATCCAGACATATTCTAAGGCAGTATCACTTGATCATGGAGATGGTTGATCTCCAGGGTGTTCGAGGTTAGGAGAGTAGACTCAGAGGACAACACAGCGGATCCACTCACAAAGGCCTGTTCCCAGAGAGAGACTTTTATGGGATGGTTGAGTATGAGATACTACAACCACTGCTACAGATGGCCCTAGTGCAAGTGGGAGATTGTTAGTTATATGTATGCCCTAGAGGCCATTACTGTACATAGGATGTATATTGTAGTGGATGCTGGGACATATATAGGGAGGACTTTCTTGCTCGACATGATAGTATGCTATCTGGTTACCCTTTACCTTAACGTGTATACTCATTGTCTCTCTGTTACATGTTGGTAAAGCCCTTAGGATGTGTGCTTGACTACCTGGACTATGATGCAGATCATACTAGTGGGGACATGGTAGTCCATAAGTACATCCTTCAAAGTCTCTAGTCGTGGGTGTATCGAGACGGGGCATCGATATACCAGAGTAGACTAGCGTGTACCTTCTCGACCCATACAGATGGGCGATGGATGATCCCATATCCATTGGTGTTTGACATCAGAGATGATATACGGGTGCTCAGTGAAGACTGGGTACACTGGACGGACTCGCCGAGAACTACCAGATGGTATTATACCTCACGTCAGATGGCAGTTCTCTGGTGACACTGGTACAGAGTAGTCTATTGACCCGAGATCGTCATAGAGTCTTGTGTGGTTCCCACTGTGCTTTGATTTCCATCTTACCACGTCCAAGAGGGCGTGCAAAACGGTGGCTTTTGGGTACAGTCCCGAGTCACATGGAGGCAATGAGCGATAGGAGGGGATTCGTCTCTCCCGGTATAGGGGGTTGATGTTGCGCTGTGTTCGATTGGCTATAACAGGAAATCCCTGGCCAGGGTTGCTGAGATTTACTGGTAAGTGTTACCAGTAGTTTCTCGAACAGTTATAGACCTCATATCGACACGACTTATCGAGCTATTGGGGTCTGACGTTTACCACCCCTAGGCGAGATATGCGACATATCAGACGATCAGACCGGACTGTACGGTAGTGTTACTGGTCGGATTCACTGGAGTGTGAGCGGGCTTGCTCGTCGATCTTCAGATCGCTCAATACCCGAGTGGCCGTTACGTTTAGCAGACCGCTTGCGGCTTGTGGGTGTTTGATATGATCATCACCTGCTGCCGGCGTATTGACGAGTCTTTAGAGTCCTACACAGAGGTTTCCTGGCTCAAGTGAAACGAAATAGGAGCGCATATGAGATATGTGCGGGACCGAGAATAATGCGTGTATGTGATACCGTATTCCATTCTCGCGATGAATGTATCGAATGGTTGTATGCGATATAACCTAGTTACCGATTCAAGCGTTGATTCGATAAGCCGATACATTGAATACTAGTCGGTTGTGTGCGACATGACCGGATCATTGAATCAAGTGTTGATTTAATGATTTAATGCATAATTATATATTTGATATATTACTTTGCGTTAACTAGTATTGGTTCACTTAAGATGGATTTTCTCACTCGGATGTGCGCATTGTATATGCGATATACTTTTGTGCACTTGATTGTATCATGATTGATGATACATGTTATGCTAGGGTTTTTGTGTAAAGATCAAACCATGGTTACATGATTATGGTTAGGGTTTTGTTTTATTCACTTATTTATTTATCCATTTCATTTTGGAAAATAAATGAGAAGAGAAAAGAATGGTGGCTTTATTTGTTATTTAGTTGAAGCTTCATGAAGCTTTGACTTTGTCCACCATTCTTATCTCATCCTTAACCCTAACCATTCCTTTAACCCTTGGTTAATTCTCTACACATAACCATAGTTAGGATTATGATAAGTTTGGATATTCTTTTCTTTTTTAAAAAAACTTATCATAATTTCTTTCTTCTTCTTCTTCATTCTTCAAGTGAAGAAAGCTTGCCCCATCAATGGCAAGTGATGGAAATGAGTGAGAAATCTGATTCTAAAGTCTACCCACTTCCTATTTCTTCATCCTCTACCTCTTGCCAAGTAGTAGAGTGTGTTTACTTCACAAGTTTCATGACTTGGTGAAGTTGTGAGCTTGATCTAGCGATGCCTCGACGTAGATCATCTTCGGCATGGACATCGACGACCTAGCTTGCCCATTCTCCGACGAAGCCGACTCTAGAGCCCGGATTTGATTTGGACAGCGGAGACGACCTCGTTGCGGAGCCGTGGAGGTGGAGGACCGGATCTACAAAGGTTGTATTTCCGTTAAACTATTAGTTAAGTGTTAACTAGTTAGTTTTTCGCCTAGTTTTCTAGCAAACGATCCTAGTTTAGGGTTTCTCGGCACCTAGAATTTTTGAAATTGCCATGTTCGATGGCTTGTGAGACCTCATTAGGGTGCCTAGGAACCCTGCAGTTTCTTCCTTAAGAATCGTGAGGATTCCTAAGTGCCTGTTTTCTCTTGAAAGTCGTAAGAATCTCACAAGAGAATTTACTCCCTTACGAGTCGTGAGGACCCGCAAGTGATGGGTGAAGTTGTACTTATCCACGTTTCACGGAGTTAAGGGTTACTCTGGATGCTTCCCACGGGCTCACTGCCGTGTTTGGCGAGGACCAGGTTCCGCTCTAGATGTTCTTCGGGGTACCTGTAGGGTTCCTAGGCACTCTCAAGAGGTCTCACAAGGCATCAACCATGCCAATTTCAAATTTTTAGGGTGCCGAGAAAACCTAATACGGATCGTTGGCTAGAGTTTAGGCGAAAAACGAAACTAGTTAACATCTTAACTAAAGGAGAGAGGCTACAACCTTTGTAGATCCGTTTCTCCACTTCCTTAGCTCCACGTAGGCGTCCTCTCGCTATCCATCTCGAATCCCGAACTCAATCGTCGGCTTCATCGGGGAAATGGGCGGACTAGGTCGTCGGCTTCGTGCCGAAGATGATCTACGTCGAGGCATCACAAGTTCAAGCTCCAACTTCACCAAGTTGTGAAACTTGTGAAGAAAACACCCTATACTACTTGGCAAGAGGTAGAGGGTGAAGAAATAGGAGGTGGGTTCACTTTAGAATTGGATTTCTCTCACTTTTGCTCAAGTTGCCATTGATGGACTTAAGCTTTTCTTGAAGAAGAAGATGATCAAGAAGAAGAAAGAATATGATAAGTGTTGTTAAAAAGAATAATTAAAATGAATACTTATCATCTTCTAACCTTGGTTAGGTGTAGAGAATAGACCATAGTTAGTGGGAATGGTTATGGTTAAGGATGAAGACAAAATGGTCACTTTAGTCAAAGCTTTATGAAGCTTCAACCAGCTTCATGATAAAAAGAAACCATTTTGTTTTCTTATATCTTTTTCTCAAAAAGGAAAAGATAAATAATTAAGTGAAAATAAGAAATCCTAACCATTCACTAAACATGGTTTAAGTCTTTACACAAATCCAAGTGAGAATGTATCATCAAACATGATACAATCAAGTGCACACAAAATATATCACATATATAATGTGCTATTCAAGTGAGAAAATCCCTTTAAAGTGAACCAATACTAGTTAATGCAAAGTAATATATCAAATATATAATTATACATTAAATCATTGAATCAACACTTGATTTAACGATCCGGTCATATCGCATATAACCGACTAGTATCCTATGTATCGTCTTATCGAATCAATCCTTGATTCGATATCTAGGTTATATCGTATATAACCAATCGATACATTCATCGCGAGAATTGAATACGGTATCACATACACGCATTATTCTCGGTCCTGCACATATCTCATATGCGCTCCTATTTCGTTTCGCTTGAGCCAGGAAACCTCTGTGTAGGACTCTAAAGACTCGTCAATACGCCAGTAGCAGATGATGATCATATCAAACATCCACAAGCCGCAAGCGGTCTGCTAAACGTAACGGCCATCCGGGTATTGAGCGATCAGAAGATCGACGAGCTAGCCCGCTCACACTCCTGTGAATCCAACCAGTAACACTTACCGTACAGTCCAGTCTGTTCGTCTGATATGTCGCATATCAAGTCAAGGGGTGGTAAACGTCAGACCCCAATAACCGATAAGTCGTGCCGATGTGAGGCTCATAACGGGTCGAGAAACTACTGGTAACACTTACCAGCAAATCTCTGATCAGCCCTGGCCAGGGACTTCCCTGTTACGGCCAATCGAGCACAGCGCAACATCAACCCCCAATACCGGGAGAGACGAAACCCCTCCTATCGCTCATTGCCTCCATATGACTCGGGACTGTACCCAAAGACCACCGTTTTGCACGCCCTCATGGACATGGTAAGGTGGAGATCAAAGCACAGTGGGAATCACACAAGACTCTATGACGATCTCGGGTCTACAGACTAACCTGCACAAGTGTCACCTGAGAACTGCCGTCTGACGTGAGGTATAATACCATCTGGGAGTTCTCGGCGAGTCCGTCCAGTGTACCCAGTCTCCACTGAGCACCCGTATACCATCTCTGATGTCAAACACCAATGGATATGGGAGCATCCATCGCCCATCTCATGGGTCGAGAAGCGTATACGCTAGTCTACTCTGGTATATCGATGCCCCGTCTCGATACACCCACGACTAGGGACCTTGAAGGATGTACCTATGGACTACCATGTCCCCACTAGTATGATCTGCATCATAGTCCAGGTAGTCAAGTACACATCCTAAGGGCTTTACCAACATGTAACCATAAGACAGTTTAAAGAGACAAGTGTACATGTTAAGATAAAGAGCAACCAGATAGCATACTATCATATCGAGCAAGAAAGTCATCTCTATATATGTCCAAGCATCCAATATAATATACATCATCTATACAATACTGGCCTCTAGGGTATACATACAACTAACAATCTCCCACTTGCACTAGGGCCAGCTGCTGTAGTATCGCATACCGAGCATCCCGAAGAGTCTCTCAAACTGTATCTGGGGAATGGCCTTCATGAGTGGATCCGCCGTGTTGTTCTTCGTTTCAACCCTCCTGACCTCGATCTCCCGGCGATCAACTATCTCCCGGATCAGGTGATACCGCCTCAGAATGTGCCTGGATCGCTGATGGGACCTAGGTTCCTTGGCCAAAGCCACCGCTCCATTGTTATCGCAATACAAAGGTATTGGATGCTCAATGGATGGAACCACTCCAAGTTCAGTAATGAACTTCTTGATCCAGACAGCCTCTTTAGCAGCATCGTTGGCAGCGATGTATTCAGCCTCCATCGTCGAGTCTGCCACGGTTTCCTGCTTGGAACTCTTCCAGCTAACCGCCCCTCCGTAAAGGGTAAAGACAAATCCCGACTGCGACTTAGAGTCGTCCTTATCACTCTGGAAGCTCGAATCGGTAAAGGACTCCACTTGGAGTTCTCCGTTACCATACACCAAGAGCATCTCTTTAGTCCTTCGCAAGTACTTGAGAATGCTCTTCACAGCTGTCCAGTGACTCTCTCCAGGATCAGCTTGATACCTGCTCACTACACTTAGTGAGTATGCTACATCGGGTCTGGTACATAGCATCGCGTACATGATAGAGCCTACAGCCGAAGCATAGGGTATCCCTTGCATGCGAGCTCTCTCCAAATCAGTCTTGGGAGACATCTCTTTGGAGAGAGTGACTCCAGAGATCGTGGGCAAGTTCCTACGCTTGGATTCTTCCATACTAAACCTCTTTAGTATGGTGTCAATGTACCTGGATTGGGACAATCCCAATATCCGTTTGGATCTATCTCTATAGATCCTAATTCCCAATATGCAGGAGGCATCACCAAGATCTTTCATTGAGAATCTTTGTGATAAGAAGAGCTTGACCGATTGCAGCATAGGAATATCATTTCCTATCAAGAGTATGTCGTCCACGTACAATACGAGGAAGACAACCTTACTCTCTGCCACCTTCTTGTAGATACAAGGTTCATCTGGGTTTTTGACGAAATCAAACTCTTTGATAACGACGTCAAAGCAGATGTTCCAACTCCGCGATGCTTGCTTTAATCCATAAATGGATCTAAGCAGCTTGCACACCTTCCCGCTGCTCCCACTATCTACGAAGCCCTCTGGCTGAGTCATGTACACGCACTCTTCTAAATCACCATTTAGAAAGGCGATCTTAACATCCATTTGCCAGATTTCGTAATCATGATATGCAGCGATGGCAAGCATGATCCGGATGGATTTAAGCATAGCCACTGGAGAAAAGGTTTCGTCATAGTCCACACCTGGTCTTTGACGAAAACCCTTTGCAACAAGTCTAGCTTTGAAAGTCTCCACTTTCCCATCTACACCAAGTTTCTTCTTGAAGATCCACTTGCTCCCAATGGGTTTTACCCTTTCAGGAGCAACGTCCAAAGTCCATACTTTGTTGGTGTACATGGATTCCATCTCGGACCGCATAGCATCCAGCCATTTCACTGAGTCCCTACTCGTGATGGCCTGCTCGAAGCTAGTTGGGTCATCATCCTCCATGATGCAATCCTCGCTCCCACCATCCATGAGAAAACCGTAGTATCTCTCAGGTGGGCGAGGAACCCTACTAGATCGGCGGAGAGGCTGAGGTTCATCGGGAGCTACTGAATCCTCTGGTTCAACCAAATCTTCTGTTGTAGTCTGTATTGCTGGTACCTCTTCCAGTTCTACCTCCTTGCCACTAATCTCTTTTTCAAGAAATTCCTTTTCTAAAAAGGTGGCATGTCGAGAAACAAACACCTTTTGTTCCTCGGTGTGGTAGAAGATATACCCTCGCGAATGTTTGGGATATCCAATAAACTTACACAGAATGGACCTTGCCGCGAGTTTGTCCGGATTTTGCGTTTTTACATATGCCGGACAACCCCATATCTTAACATAATTAAGACATGGTCTCTTTCCTTTCCATATCTCATATGGAGTGGTTGGCACGGTTTTGGTGGGAACCATATTCAATAGGTCTGCAGCTGTTTCCAGTGCATATCCTCAGAAGGAAATAGGTAACTCAGCTGTGCTCATCATAGAGCGCACCATATCTAATAGGGTGCGATTTCTCCGTTCCGATACACCGTTGTGCTATGGTGTATAAGGAGGAGTAAGCTAAGAGAGAATCCCATTCTCTTTTAGATAATCTCTGAATTCGTTACTTAAGTATTCTCCTCCTCGATCAGATCGAAGGATCTTAATACTTTTACCCGTTTGGTTCTCTACTTCTTGTTTATATTCTCTAAATTTCTCAAAAGCTTCTGATTTGTGTTTCATCAGGAACACATATCCGAATCTAGAGAGATCGTCAGTGAATGTAATGAAGTACGAAGAACCATCCCTGGCATGTGTAGATATGGGACCGCATACATCACTATGTATCAGTCCCAAGAGTTCGGTAACTCTTTCTCCGTGTCCCGTAAATGGAGTTTTGGTCATCTTGCCTTTGAGACATGACTGGCAAGTGTCATAAGATGAAAATTCAAACGAATTTAAATATCCATCCTTATGCAACTTAGCTAGTCGTGTCGCATTGATGTGACCCAGTCTACAATGCCATAAGAAAGATTCGTTCAATTCTGAACTCTTCCTCTTGTGTGTGTTTGTTATGCTCAGAACTGTTGATTGATTCGGAACATAAATGCCATTGCACAACGTGCCTGATCCAACCAACTTTTGGTTACGGAAAATGTTCATAACATTGTCCTGTAATACAAAATTATATCCTTCTTTACTTAATAAAGAAACCGATATAATGTTGCATATCAGGTTCGGCATGTAATAGCATTCGTTCAGAACCAATGTATTACCAGTTGGTAATGCAAGGTGATATTCCCCGACAGTCTTAGCTGCAACAATTGCACCATTTCCATTTCTAATGTCTTTATCACCTTCTCCAAATTCTCTACCTTTCCTAAGCCCATGTAACTGATTACATATATGGGATCCTGACCCGGTATCTAATACCCAGGACGTGGAGCAAATGGAGAAACAGTTCTCTGTAACGAACACACCCGAAGAAAATGCATCAACATGTACTTTCTTCAATCGGGTGGCATGAGAATGCTGGTATTCCCCTATATCCTGTTCAGTCCTATAACTCTTATAAGAAAGAACGGAACCAACGTTCCCCAGCACAGTATAACATGCGGGTTCAGTCAATACATCCATATTATTATCTTCATTAGGGCATGAAATGGTCGCTACCTGGAGAAAGAGAGAAAAAAACACTTTAGCGTATGCTCGTGCAAGATCAGATTGGTTATTATCTTATCTAATCAGGATGGCTCCCACTGGTTTTTATCAAATCTTCCTTCAAACCCTAAAAGGAAAGACTAGCCGGGATTAATTACACACTACAAATTCACCAATCTTTCAGCCAGGCCAGTGTCGGTACTTTGAGGGAGGTCCCTCGTGCTTTCGCACGAACCTAATTAATGTAAACCTCATTTTCCCAGAGGCGTAACCTCGTTGACACCTTTCTAGACACCTACTTGATCGGCTAATTGCAATGTGCAAAACTCTCCCAGGAGTAACTCTTACTCGCAGTGGGTATCGGGATCCAACTATCTCATAGAAGGTATGCAATCTCATTGCAAATTTCAATAATTGAAATTCCCGATAATACTTTTGCCCCTAGCGACCTGTGACCTTGACAGAGGCCAAACTACCCACAGGGCGCTAGTCAAGTTCAACCCGTCATTTCCTGATTGAATTAAACCCATCCGTACGACCCTTGACGCAGGCCAACAAAGTCGCACGACTACCCTAATCCAATCTGCATCATATGCATAAGCAGATAAATACTAGTTAGCTACCGCACACTACGCCTTGACGCAGGCCAACAAACGTAGCACGAATACTAACTACTACTCATCTGAAATGACGGAGGGCTACGACAGGTTTTTCTGAAAACCTATTGCGTAATGAACTTGATATCGTTGTAGAATCAAATGAAGTTTTAAAATGGAGTGATTTTGAGGCTTTTCTAGTTTTTGCTAAAGGGGTCACTCCCGGTGAAGGGATCGTCGGCCCTTTTCTCGTCGAATGAGGTGCGGGATATATCATATATATCACTGTGCAAAGCAGAAACTATAGAAGTAATCAAAAACAAACCGAGGGTGTAGCATCTACCAGTTATTGCTAAAGGAGTCACTCCCGGTGAAGGGATCTCGGTCCTTTCCTCATCGACTAAGGTGCAGGATATATCACATATACCGCTGTGCAAAGCAAGAACTGTAGCTACCTGTTTTATTTAAAATTTGATTCTACAACATCTTAGGTTTCTTTTCTTTCATTAATCACATTAATGAAGTCCCATCATTTAAGTACCTAAACATCGCAGATAAATACGACGTACACTTATGCCATCCGCATTCGCCTCGATGTCCCCTCGTGCACCGTTAGGTTAGGTAACTAACGGCAGAGCGGGGCAGGGCTAGCGCGGGTGTAAAACATAAGTAACGTCTATATAATATATCATATATAATATATACTGTATCTATCACAGAACATCACATGATCACATCACAGATATCGCAGCAGAAGAAACATATGAAACATTGGATATACTAGAACGTCCGTGTTTTTAATACGAGCCTGTATAAAACACGGATTCCACGGTCGTGATGAATAGCCAATCCCACACCCCTAGACCCCTACGAGAGCGGCAAGCAACCCTACCTATTCTAGGGTTAGGAGACCCGGACTCGACTCCTCGAGTTGGTCTCCCACTGGACCCCAGAACCCGGTTACTTGTGCTCCCCTCCTTGGGTCTATCCTAATGCGGAAAAGTAAATAATATACAAAAGGTGACAACTTCCGCTACCTGGAAGTGTCCCAATAAAAGAATATTACATACAAGTTTTTACATGAATGAAAATGAAAAACACTCATCTCACATAAAAAAAACCCGGCTATTCGAACACGACGATCCAATATAACATATCCAGCAGCACATAACATCACATGTCATCAACGTAAGTAAACATGCGTATCCCAATTGTCGTTGACATATAGCAACGAAACCGGCGATATCACATATTACACTTACGGTCACAGAAAAGAAAGTGTAAAACTACAACAGTTGGAATCCGCAATCTCTTTAGACATCGCATGCCTAATCAAATGAAATACTTAGACATCGCATGCCTAACAATTATAAACCCCGCATTTTAGTCTCATTATCGAAAACTCTTTTCAATATCAAGTCGGGCAATTCAACAGGATTCCCGACATTCTGATCGAATGCTCGTCGCAAACTTTAGCAGGCGGCCGCACCCCCGACGCCGTCGACGAAGTGTACCAAGGCGGAACACCGCTGCCGCGAGCACCCGAACGGATGATTTCGGCGACGGGGTTCTCCTACAGTCACTTGGTCGGGGCTATGGGGTGAGGCTATCTATTAAGTTTACCCGGCGAGTATCCGCGTACGCTACGTGATTGCGACGGACTTTTGATCTCATCAAAATTCCGTGGCAACCGATCATGTGAGAATAAACTGCTATGTTTATAACATTCATTCCGTTATCTCATAACTCTTTATGAATTTCAATTATTGTATCACATTCCGGATAAATAGAAAACGCTAAACTTTTCGATCGAACAATCGAACACCCAAGTTTTCCCGATACAGCTCAACACATGAAATAAGTCTAACAGCATTCAGTTCGTGCCTCAGTACCAACGGTCCAGCCGTAGAAGGGTCAAGCCAACGCCTCACATGTGGCACGCCGTACTGTCCCAAACCCGAAGGTTCAAAGGGCAGTTCAAGACGGTCACATAATCGAGTTAAGGTTTGTTGTCTTCTAGAGGGACCATCGCGTTACTTGCACTACTTAGAACGTCGTTAAACTACGGAAAAATCCAACAATTGGAAATTTCCCGGCAGGGGAAAAAATGGGTATTCATATCCGGTCGAATTTTTAACATATTCTAAAAATACCCGGAAAAACACACTGACAAAATTAGACAATCCGATCGATACACCGATTCCCCAATACAACCCAGAAAATTCAACTCTTGAAAAATTATTAAAAAATTCCCAGGAAAACCACCACTGAAAACTAATCATTACTGTGCAAAATTCATTAAACAAAGAGACATATCGACCGTGGAACCGCCGCCTAAGCTATGCATATGCAGCGAATCCGCGGCGGTTTGATGGATACAGGAGCTCGAATTTCACAGTAACTCTTAGATATTCCTGCTGATTTTTCTGCATATTTTTAATCTTGAAAAAACCACGATTTTCAAAAATGTCCAGAGAGCCGTTTAAAGTCGGGGTTTCGGGTCGATCGGACTTCTAACTCCGTCTACGCATCTCCTAAGGCTCTAGCTAGGCTCTGATACCACTGTAGGGTTCCTAGGCACTCTCAAGAGGTCTCACAAGGTATCAACCATGCCAATTTCAAATTTTTAGGGTGCCGAGAAAACCTAATACGGATCGTTGACTAGAGTTTAGGCGAAAAACGAAACTAGTTAACATCTTAACTAAAGGAAAGAGGCTACAACCTTTGTAGATCCGTTTCTCCACTTCCTTAGCTCCACGTAGGCGTCCTCTCGCTGTCCATCTTGAATCCCGAACTCAATCGTCAGCTTCATCGGGGAAATGGGCGGACTAGGTCGTCGGCTTCGTGCCGAAGATGATCTGCATCGAGGCATCACAAGTTCAAGCTCCAACTTCACCAAGTTGTGAAACTTGTGAAGAAAACACCCTATACTACTTGGCAAGAGGTAGAGGGTGAAGAAATAGGAGGTGGGTTCACTTTAGAATTGGATTTCTCTCACTTTTGCTCAAGTTGCCAT
This sequence comes from Agapanthus africanus, assembly GCA_030015575.1. NCBI lineage: Eukaryota > Viridiplantae > Streptophyta > Magnoliopsida > Asparagales > Amaryllidaceae > Agapanthus > Agapanthus africanus. The sequence continues at coordinate 313,690,061 of CM057338.1, read as the reverse complement.
TGATGGACTTAAGCTTTTCTTGAAGAAGAAGATGATCAAGAAGAAGAAAGAATATGATAAGTGTTGTTAAAAAGAATAATTAAAATGAATACTTATCATCTTCTAACCTTGGTTAGGTGTAGAGAATAGACCATAGTTAGTGGGAATGGTTATGGTTAAGGATGAAGACAAAATGGTCACTTTAGTCAAAGCTTCATGAAGCTTCAACAAGCTTCATGATAAAAAGAAACCATTTTGTTTTCTTATATCTTTTTCTCAAAAAGGAAAAGATAAATAATTAAGTGAAAATAAGAAACCCTAACCATTCACTAAACATGGTTTAAGTCTTTACACAAATCCAAGTGAGAATGTATCATCAAACATGATACAATCAAGTGCACACAAAATATATCACATATATAATGTGCTATTCAAGTGAGAAAATCCCTTTAAAGTGAACCAATACTAGTTAATGCAAAGTAAAATATCAAATATATAATTATACATTAAATCATTGAATCAACACTTGATTTAACGATCCGGTCATATCGCATATAACCGACTAGTATCCTATGTATCGTCTTATCGAATCAATCCTTGATTCGATATCTAGGTTATATCGTATATAACCAATCGATACATTCATCGCGAGAATTGAATACGGTATCACATACACGCATTATTCTCGGTCCTGCACATATCCCATATGCGCTCCTATTTCGTTTCGCTTGAGCCAGGAAACCTCTGTGTAGGACTCTAAAGACTCGTCAATACGCCGGTAGCAGATGATGATCATATCAAACATCCACAAGCCGCAAGCGGTCTGCTAAACGTAACGGCCATCCGGGTATTGAGCGATCAGAAGATCGACGAGCTAGCCCGCTCATACTCCTGTGAATCCAACCAGTAACACTTACCGTACAGTCCGGTCTGTTCGTCTGATATGTCGCATATCAAGTCTAGGGGTGGTAAACGTCAGACCCCAATAACCGATAAGTCGTGCCGATGTGAGGCTCATAACAGGTCGAGAAACTACTGGTAACACTTACCAGCAAATCTCTGATCAGCCCTGGCCAGGGACTTCCCTGTTACGGCCAATCGAGCACAGCGCAACATCAACCCCCAATACCGGGAGAGACGAAACCCCTCCTATCGCTCATTGCCTCCATGTGACTCAGGACTGTACCCAAAGACCACCGTTTTGCACGCCCTCATGGACATGGTAAGGTGGAGATCAAAGCACAGTGGGAATCACACAAGACTCTATGACGATCTCGGGTCTACAGACTAACCTGCACAAGTGTCACCTGAGAACTGCCATCTGACGTGAGGTATAATACCATCTGGGAGTTCTCGGTGAGTCCGTCCAGTGTACCCAGTCTCCACTGAGCACCCGTATACCATCTCTGATGTCAAACACCAATGGATATGGGATCATCCATCGCCCATCTCATGGGTCGAGAAGCGTATACGCTAGTCTACTCTGGTATATCGATGCCCCGTCTCGATACACCCACGACTAGGGACCTTGAAGGATGTACTTATGGACTACCATGTCCCCACTAGTATGATCTGCATCATAGTCCAGGTAGTCAAGTACACATCCTAAGGGCTTTACCAACATGTAACCATAAGACAGTTTAAAGAGACAAGTGTACATGTTAAGATAAAGAGCAACCAGATAGCATACTATCATATCGAGCAAGAAAGTCATCTCTATATATGTCCAAGCATCCAATATAATATACATCATCTGTACAATACTGGCCTCTAGGGCATACATACAACTAACAGTACCGTAGTTTAAAGACATCGCGGTCGAGGTTAAGGACATCATAGTCCGTGGATTTAAGGACTCCACAGTCCGTTGTTAGTTTTAAGACATCACGGTCGAGGTTAAGGACATCATAGTCCGTGGATTTAAGGACTCCACAGTCCGTTGTTAGTTTTAAGACATCACGGTCGAGGTTAAGGACATCATAGTCCGTGGATTTAAGGACTCCACAGTCCGTTGTTAGTTTTAAGACATCACGGTCGAGGTTAAGGACATCATAGTCCGTGGGTTTAAGGACTCCACGGTCCGTTGTTAGTTTTAAGACATCACGGTCGAGGTTAAGGACATCATAGTCCATGAGTTTAAGGACCTCACATTCCATGAAATGTGTGGTTGCCAGGACCCGTCACCTCTCTGAAGTCGTTGAGGAATTACAACGACAAATATCAAAGGGATGACGAGATGTACCCTTGAACCAAGGTGAAATTGGCTTAAAATCATTACGGTTGATTGTTAGTTTTAAGACATCACGGTCGAGGTTAAGGACATCATAGTCCGCGGATTTAAGGACTCCACAGTCCGATGTTAGTTTTAAGACATCACGGTCGAGGTTAAGGACATCATAGTCCATGAGTTTAAGGACCTCACAGTCCGATGTTTGCTCTGGATGCTTCACAAGGGTTCACTGCCGTGCTTTGCGAGGACCAGGCTCCACTCTGGATGCTTCACACGGGTTCACTGCCGCGCTCTGCGAGGACCAGGATCCGCTCTGGACGTTTTCCACGGGGTCAGAAGTGACATAATCCGTGTTCCACGTAACCAGGAATTTTTCTCTGGATGCTTCACACGGGTTCACTGTCGTGTTTGGCGAGGACCAGGCTCCTCTCTGGATGCTTCACGCGGGTTCACTGCCGTGCTCTGCGAGGACCAGGATCCGTTCTGGACGTTTTCCACGGGGTCAGAAGTGACATAATCCGCGTTCCACGTAACCAGGAATTTTGCTCTAGATGCTTCCCACGGGTTCACTGCCGTGTTCAGTGAGGACTAGGCCCCGCTCTGGATGCTTCACACGGGTTCACTGCCGTGCTCTGCGAGGACCAGGATCCGCTCTGGACGTTTTCCACGGGGTCAGAAGTGACGTTATCCGCGTTCCACGTAGCCAGGAATTTTGCTCTAGATGCTTCCTACGGGTTCACTGCCGTGTTCGGCGAGGACTAGGCTCCGCTCTGGATACTTCATACGGGTTCACTGCCGCGCTCTGCGAGGACCAGGATCCGCTCTGGACGTTTTCCACGGGGTCAGAAGTGACATAATCCGTGTTCCACGTAGCCAGGAATTTTGCTCTGGATACTTCACACGGGTTCACTGCCGTGTTTGGCGAGGACCAGGCTCCGCTCTGGATGCTTCACACGGGTTCACTGCCGTGCTCTGCAAGGACCAGGATCTACTCTGGACATTTTCCACGGGGTCAGAAGTGACGTTATCCGCGTTCCACGTAGCCAGGAATTTTTGCTCTAGATGCTTCCCACGGGTTCACTGCCGCGTTCGGCGAGGACTAGGCTCCGCTCTGAATGCTTCACACGGGTTCACTGCCATGCTCTGCGAGGACCAGGATCCGCTCTGGACGTTTTCCACGGGGTCAGAAGTGACATATCCGCGTTCCACGTAACCAGGAGTTTTGTTGATTATATCCGCGTTTCACGGAGTTGGGATTTGACTCTCGGTAATCTGTATACTGACGAGCCATGGAACTGGGAGTTGCCGCTGTTCCGCTTTGCCTGATGTTGTGTCTGTTGTAATGAGACGAATGTTGAGATGATCTCTAGGCTGTCTATGAACCATTGAGATTTGGCTTTTTCTTCTGATGAAACCTGGGGAGGAAATGTGTGATTCCTTCTTCATTTGCGCCCCTGGATTGTATGCAGGGATTGACATGATATCACCTGTAGGGCATAAATTTCATTTTTACTTTTATTTTATTTCTTTCCGCGATGATCTATCATTTCAGCTTTTATATCGCGAAGGTCGCGATTGCCCAATCATTTCGGCTAATTTTCGCGGTGCCTAATTATTTCGGCTATTTGTTTTATTTTTACTCGCTGCTTCTTATTACGAGTTGCCCAATCATTTCGGCTATTTTGCATGCATACATCTTTTACTTGTTGCTTTTTATTGCAAGTTGCCCCATCATTTCGACTATTTCGTATGTATGTGTGGCTTGCTGGCTTTTCGCTGCAAGCTTGGAATCAAACATCGATTTCGGCATCAGCACCGCTACAACTGGGATATTGCCAGGCGCGAATCATCATTTGCCTCTGTCGGTGTCGAACAAAGGTGGCTTAGTAAACAGGGTTAGGATTCTTTCGACTAAGGCTTTTGACTTCATGAGCCGTAAGGGTCTCACAAAGGTATTTTTCCTTACAAATCGTGAGGATCTCGTAGGTGTGTTTTCTTCTTAGGAATCATGAGGACTCCTAAGTGTATGGCTTCTCGTAAGTCGTAAGGATCTTACAAGAGAGTTTTCCCCTTATAAGTCGAGAGGACTCAGAAGGGTTGTTCACCGTGCGAACATATCCCTAGTCACGGGTGGGACTTGGTTAGTGAAATGTTTATTCGCGCCCGTGGATTGTATACAAGGGTCAGTGTTGCACCGCTTGTAGGGCAGTATTAGAGATTGTGGGAGTTGCTTAAGAACAGGTTCAGGTCTCTGTAACTTAAGACTTTCAAATCTTATGAGCCGTGAGGGTCCCATAAGAGAGTTCTCCTTACGAGTCATGAGGATCTCGCAAGTGTAATTTCTCCTTAGGAATCGTGGGGATCCCTAAGTGTGTGGCTCCCTTGTGAGTTATAAGGATCTCACGCGGGTGATTTCTCCTCACAAGGTCGAGAGGACCCTGTAAGTGTCTTTTAACGGGTTGCGCCCTTTCGGGTTTTCACAAACACTCGCCGGTAGCCCTGCTGTTTTTACTCACGGAGCCCTTTCGGGTTTTCATCCGTGCCCATTTTGCTTATGGACATACCGTTTTCTTTTCTTTTTTATTTTATTCTCTCTTTTTTTTAACGAGATTGCGCCCTTTCGGGTTTTCACAAAACTCGCCGGTAGCCCTGCTGTTTTTACTCACGGAGCCCTTTCGGGTTTTCATCCGTGCCCATTTTGCTTATGGACATACCGTTTTTTTTATTCTTTTTTTTGTATCAGCTTTGGGATGCTGCAATCCACCGTAGTTTATCGACATCTCGGTCAACAGCTAGTTTTAGGACATAGTAGTCCGTCGCTCGTTTAAGGACGTTTCGGTCCGCTGTTAGTTTAAGGACGTTTTGGTCCGTTATTAGTTTAAGGACGTTTCGGTCCGTCGTTAGTTTAAGGACGTTTCGGTCCGTTGTTAGTCTAAGGACGTTTCGATCCGTTAGCCGGCTACTACTTATAGAGTTTGGGCTTAGGAAGATAGCGAGCGGACATAGTCGTCGTCATCTATCATTGACCTAGATCGTGACTCATTAGGCGTAGTATTTCTTCAGGAAGCGACCATTTATTGGCCTGAAGGGCCTTTCGCCATGCATTTCCATGAGTAGATAGGCTCCACCTTGGTAGACCTTGTCTATAATGTACGGGCCTTCATAGTTCGGCTCGAATTTTCCCCGATTAGCGCGATTGGGGATCATAGGTCTTTTGACCACTAGCACGAGTTCGCCTTGGCGGAATGTCCTCGGCCTGGTCAATCTTTCATATGAGCGCGTCATCTTTGCTTTATAAGCTTCCAGATTTTGCTGCACCAGGAGCCGGGTTTCATCAAGGGTATCGAGCTCCTCGAGGCGAAGGTGAGCGTTCTCTTCGTCCGTTAGCTCGTAATGAACTGCCATTCATAGAGAGGGTAACTCTATCTCGAGGGGGAGTACCACTTCTGTACCGAATACCAACGCGTATGGCGTTGTGTTCGTGACCGTCTTGAACGTAGTTCAATATGCCCAGAGAGCTTCTTGCAGTCTCTCGTGCCAGTCTTTCTTACTTCATGACACTGTCTTTTTCACGATCTTCGTCAAGGTCTTGTTGAAGGCCTCAGCTAGACCATTAGCTCGGGGATTATAAACTGAAGAGTATCTCCAGTCTATGTTGTGCTGTTGTGCGAAGCGGCTGATCTTGTGGCTTCTATAGGCTGGCCCATTATCAGAGATAATCCATCACGGAGTTCCAAACCGATAAATGACGTGCGTCTTGAAGAAGTGGAGGATATTCTCTGCCTTTACTTCCCTTAGCGGTACTGCTTCTGCCCATTTGGAGAAGTAGTCAGTTGTCGCCAAAATGAATCGATGTCCTCTGGACGATGCTAGTTCGATGGGGCTAATTATGTCAGTTCCCCACATTTCGAACGGCCAGCTAGCCACTGTCGGATGTAACGGATTCGGATGCTGATGGATGAAGTCCCCGTGAATCTGGCACGAGTGGCACTGCTTCGCGTATTCGAGGCAGTCTTGGATCATCGTGGGCCAATAATAACCCATCCGTTTGATCTTCAGCTTCATCTTTGGCTCGGCTTGGTGTGAACCGCAAAGTCCGTCGTAAGTTTCTTGAACGACTCTTTTTGCTTCTTCAGGTCCCAGGCATCTTAACCATAAAGAGTCAAATGATCTCTTATACAGAGTATCATTGACGAAGGCGAAGGATAGGGCTCGCTTCATGAGCTGATGTTTTGAGGACGCATCTTCGGGCGTTCGACGGGACTTGAAGTAGTCTATAAAGACCTCTCTCCAATCTTCAACTTTTTCCTGGTCTTTTACTTGTAGAGCCATCTGTTCGGTCGCTCCCTTTTCCTCGGACGACTCCGGAGATATTTCTGCCGGTGCAAGAACCCGACGACTCTGCACAACGATCCTCATGTCATCGAGGTTCTCATCGGCCAATTCTTTAGCAAGCTTGGCTAATGCATCCGCTTTGCTATTTTCCGCACGCGGTATGCTTTCCAAGGCGTAGGAAGGAATTTGGGTCAGCAATTGCTGTACCCTCTCACCGTACTTTACCAGTTCTGGTTTACACGTTTGGTAGTCGCCATTTACTTGACTGACGACCAGTTGGGAGTCTCCGTATATAAGGAGGTTTTCAATTCCCATGTCGATGGCGATCTCGAGGCCTGCTATCAAAGCTTCATACTCGGCTTCATTGTTTGTCATCGGCTCTGTTAAAGAGAAGGCAAAGCACATTATCCCTCCTTGTGGAGTTACGAAGATGAGGCCTACCCCTGATTTGATTATGGGGGTGTTTTGTTTGCGCTTCTTCATCGAAGATGCTCCATCGAAGTAAAGTTCCCACCGGGTATCACTTCCGTCGATCGTGTCAAACGCATGCTCATCTGGCAGTTCGCAATTCAAAGGAGAATTGGCAGGTATCGGGTGCTCAGCGAGGAAGTCGGCGATGGCCTGGCCTTTCACTGCCTTAAGAGGCTGATAGGTTATTGAGAACTCCATCAGGAGCAAGGCCCATTTAGCGAGCCGTCCTGTCAATATGGCCTTTGACATCAAGTATTTGAGGGGATCCACCTTCGATATGAGACAGACTTCATGCGCCAACGCATAGTGCCTGAGCTTCATTATTGCGAAGATCAACGCCAGGTAGTGTTTTTCGATGGAAGAATAATTGCTTTCTGCCCCCAGGAGAACTTGACTCGGGTAGTAGAGAGCTCTTTCTTTCCCTTGGTCGTTCTCTTGTGCTCATAATGCGCCTAAAGAACCTTCGAGGGCTGTTGTATAAAGAATAAGGGGTTTTCCCTTGACCGGAGCGGCCAGCACCGGCGGGTTTTGCAGATACTGCTTGATTTCGTCCAGCGCGCCTTGGCATTTGTGATCCCAAACAAAAAGGGTTCCCTTCTTCATCAGGTGACTGTAAGGACGGCACTTCCCTGAAAGGTTGGCTATAAATCGCCGGATATATGCGAGCTTTCCTTGGAGAGACCGCAGCTGCTTGAGAGTTCTTGGCGGGGGCATTTCTATAATCGCCTTGATCTTTGATGGATCTATCTCGATACCCCGATGTTGGACGATGAATCCTAGGAATTTACTTGAGGATACCCGGAACACGCATTTGAGAGGGTTCATCTTCAAGTTGTATTGCCGAAGACGTTGAAACACGATCTTCAGATGCTCGAGATGTTCCTCATATGATTTGCTTTTCACCACGAGGTCGTCGATATAGCATTCGACGATTTCATGTATAAGATTATCGAAGATCTTCGTCATGGCCCTCTGATAGGTGGCACCGGCGTTTTTTAGACCGAAGGGCATCACCTTGTAGCAAAATATTCCCAAAGGGGTCCGGAAAGCGGTATGTTTCTGGTCCTCGGGATGCATCTTTATCTGATTATATCCTGATGAGCCGTCCATGAAGGAGAAAACTTCGTGAGTGGACGTATTGTCTATCATCAGCTCGGTGATCGGTACTGTGAAATCATCCTTTAGGCAGGCTTTATTGAGATCCTGAAAGTCCACACAGATGCGTACCGTCCCATTTTTCTTCATCACCGGGACGATGTTAGCGATCCAATCAGGGTACTGAACTTCTTGGATGAAGCCAGAGTCGATCAACTTCTTGACCTCGGCGTTAATGCTCATCTCAAGCTCGAGCCGCATTCTTCTCAGTGCTTGTTTGACTGGCTTGACGTCCAGGGATATTGCCAATTTGTGGACGGCAATCTCTGGATCTAATCCTGGCATTTCGGAATAGTTCCATGCGAAGCAATCTCTATGCTGCATAAGCACATCTTTTAACGCAGCCACCCTTTCTTCAGATAGCAGCTCACTGACGAATGTAGGTTGCAGGTCACTTGTCGTTCCCAAATCAATTTTCTTGAGCTTATCTGCGGTAGTGTGTATTCCATCTTCCAGCTCTTTTGGCGCCGGTGGAAACTCTGAGATCACCTCGTCATCATTGTTTTCGAAGCACCAGGGAAGGTCATGCATATTCTCAGGTTCTTCTTTTGATGATGTTATCATATGACAAGTACGAGTCCGCTTCCAAGACCGATGTGAATTTGGTTCTACTCTCATAGCCTTGGGTTCATGCTTCTGTGGCGGTGTTACCCTCCAATTGTCGGATAGAGCGAACTTGCCGAGCTGATACTGATCTTCGACCCAGTTCTTGAAGGTGAAGCAGTCTTCGAGAGGGTGTCCTATTGCTCGGTGAAAAGAGCAATAGTCTGGATGAGAGACCTTGTTAGCTTGCTCGGGGTGCTTGGACTCCGGGATTGTAAGCATTTGATGTCTTATGGCAAGATCAAGTATCTTCTTTGTCTTGTCTTGAGGAAAGAGTATGCTCGACTCATCTTTTTCATAAGGGACAAATCCGGGCCGCTCGATTCCCGCTCGTGTGACTTCTTGGTTCCGCTTTGTCGTTGCTGAATGCCTTTTCCGCTTTTTGACTTGTTTCTGCCTCTGCGTCGGGCTTTTTGCACGACAGGTTGACAGGGAGGAGCATTTTCATCTTACGCAGCCTGTTGAAGAAGGCGTTGCGTCCTGGCTTTCTCATAGATGGCCATTTCGCGATTGTGGTCATCTCGAACCTTTTGACCCGCTTCCTTGATAAGCTTGTCCATTCGTTCTTCAAATGACGGACTCGGCATTTTGATTGCAGGATCTCGTTTTGGTTCGGGGTCAGCGTTTTCTGACAGGGCGTCCTCTTCTTCATCGAAGTTATATATGACGTAGCTACCATGGACTCGTTCCCTTTTCCCGGATTTCACATATCCAAGCCCGAGCGTTTCCATTCTCCCGTTGGGCAGCTTACGCTGAGTTCCAGGGACATCCCAAATCCTATTGTAGAACCGAGCTTGTCGAATGGTCTGTTTGAAAGGTACCCCTTGGCGCTTCAAGAGCCTTTTTAGTCCGTTCGTGTAATATCTGGGCAAACGGATGGGTTGGAGCCTGTCAAGTGTAGAATCCACGCCGTGCCAGACTTCTTTCTCCACTCTTGTTTCCATGGACCGATAGAATAGGGTCGCCTTTTCACCCTTTCGCCTGGGAGGGACGTAAAATGTCTGTAGTTCTTGCACACTATAAGCTTCAAGTGCGTCGAGATCTTTGTAGTACTCCCGCGGAATCATGGTAATTTGCAAACTCTGATTATCACCAGCGAATGCTTGTATTGGTGGCCGAGCGGAGAATACAGCATCAACCTCATCTTCCGAGTCGCTACCGAAGATCAACATAGGGGCGGACAGTCCCGGCTTGTTGTACTGGGGTGGACCTGAATAAACCATCTCTTCCTCTTCCTCAGTATCACTTCCGAAGACGGGAATGGTGGTGATAGCTTTGTTCTCCGGTTTGTGACATCTCTCCGTGTCTTCGAAATCTGGCAAGAAGTATTTTGCATCTTCATACTTGCAGACTTCGTTCACGGAAAATGGGTTCAGCTCTCCCGTTACGGTATACTCGAGACCATCCTTAAAGTATTTCATACACTGATGTTGTGTAGAAGGGATGTACTCGTGTAACCAAGGCCGGCCGAGCAAAGCGTTATAACATGTCTTGGCGTCAATGACGTGAAATTTAATATCCGTGACAAGTAGCCCGAATCGTAATGTCAAAACCAGAGATGGTGATTTTATCACGAGCGAGATCCTGGACGCTCATGCAGATTTCCTTCAACACTCGCACGTTGAGGAGATTGACGGAAGACCCATTGTCGACCAGGATTTTGCCTATCTTTATATCATGGCAGTATCCCGAGACATAGAGGGGACGGTTGTGCTCGCACGTCCCAAGGAGAAGGTCTTCGTCGCCAAAGGTGATATCGGCCGTGTGTACTTCCTCTAGCTCATCCTTCATCTTTTCTTCGGTGAGAAAAGGTTGGAATTGCTCTGGTTCTTGGAGCACCTTGATCAATGAACCTCTCGCTTCTTTGGATAGTAAAAGGGCGTCGAGAATGCTGAGCTGCGAGGGTAATTTCCTCAAGTGCGCCAGAACGTTATAGTCCACCTTATTCTTCTTTGGCGGGTCCTTGACGGTCAGTTCTTTCATGACTTGATCATCCAAAGCGATATCGTCGGAGACCTTTTTCTTTTCCCTTATCTTTTTTACTCGTGGATCCGAGATTCTTTTCCGGAAGCGTGCGATTGCGCAGCTGGATGTTTTCACAGCCCCTCGGTTCTTCTTCCTTCCCCAATGCGGATTCTTTAAAGAGGGGGCCAAGAGCCATTTCTTCGTCAGAGTCGCTTCCGAAAGTGAGAATTTGCGATCCCCCGGTGTTGACCATGCGACAGTTACCGGTATCTCTCTTATGCTCCTCAGTCGCACTTCTTTGCTCCCGACGAGTTTTGTGTTTCATCCGCTTAAAATGTTGCCGGTGAGCAACATATCCCTGCCACCATCTTTTAAAAGCGTCCCACTCTTCGGTGGGGTGCGAAATCTTTCAATGATATGAGCAGTAGCTAGGATGTGTTTCTGCTTCACTGGGAGTGTTTCCTTCAGAGGGTGGTAGTTTCATTCCCATTGATATGGCTTTAGCAAACCTTTTCCTCATCTTGAACTCGTTCTTATTCACGACGGATGTCCCTTGATTTGGCGGGAGTGTCTCGACTCTTTCGTCCAGTCGCCGGCGTTTGGCTTTTCAAGTATGGCCATCTCACGCTCCCGATCGGCTTTACTTTTCAGATGAATCTCATTCAAGAAGGCGTCGACCATTTCGTCCGATGACCATAGAAGTTCCGTCTCGGGACCTGCCTCCGGTCTCTCTGTGCAGGGAGCTTCTTCATTGTCTAGTGATGAATGGGAGATCACATGGCAGCTTGCTACGTAATCCTCAGATCCATCCAACGAGTCTTCTCCATCATCTTCGTTCTCAAAGACGTGGCTGAGGAACTCTTGGAGCGTAATTGGAGTTCGCGCCTTCTGATTATACTCTTCCAGCGCCTCAATCTGCTTCTGCAAGTCCGTGCGTTTGTCACCAGGCTTCATGGGCTTTTTGGATCTCTTCTTCTTCTTCTTTGAAGATTTTGACGGCTGGGTGCGAGTGCTTTGGCTATCACCACCAGTCTTTGGAGTTGGGTGCGGCTTCAGCATCCCTTCGATGATCTGGGGTTCCAGCGGGTTCCTCCACCTGATCGCCGGGCATGTCTGGAGATCATTCAGCATCCTTTTGGTTTTGGCTGAAAGCACGACCTCCCACGGAGCTTCTTCAACAAAAGAACATGTTGCCCCCGGTGTGTCCGTCTTCTTAGGAGTGTGCGGTTGTAGTGGGTTTACTTTCCACTTCTCAGACAACGCAAACTTGCCTTGTAGGTACCGATCCTCGATCCATCCCTTAAAGACGAAGCAATCCTCGATCGGATGGCTTACCGTTTGGTGGTAAGGGCAGTAATTGGGATTATTCACTTCGCTGGGTTGCGGTGGTCGCCTTGGATTCGGTAAATTGATAAGCCTGTTGCGCACCGCCAGCTCGAACAACCTCTTCGTTTTGTCCCGTTGGAATGAGTAAGGACGCTTCATTTTCTCATTGTAATAGCGCCGTCTCTCCTCCAATTGATCCGCTAGTCTTGGAGCACTGGGCTGTTGTTGGGTGTTCGTAACGAAGGTCGCCTTCCCTTTACCCTTTTCGTTCCGCGGTTCCGGCTTCAGAGGAAACGGTCTATGACCCATCTGGTCCATCTGGGCTAACTTGTCAATTAAATCTTGGAACGTGGTCGGTTTGAAAAACATTATGAACTGTGAAATAGTTGCATAAGGGTCTAGGGTGCCTACGAACATGCCCACCGCTGGTGCCTCTTCGATGCGCTGTTCGCACTTTGACCACATATTTCGCCATCGGATTGCATATTGAACCCAAGTTTCTCCTGGCTTCACCCTGGCATTGATTAACGCTGTTATCGGGGTGCGTTCGCTGGCGCTCGCGAATTGCTGAGTGAATAGCAACTCCATCTCTGCGAAAGTTTTGACGGAGACGTTTGGAAGCTCGGAGTACCACTCAAACGCCGTTTCTGATAAGCTGCCGACGAATTGGCGGAACAAAAACTTATCATCGCCCCCGGTGTTACCGCACAGAGCTCTGAACTGGGCGACGTGCTGGTGGGGATTGCTCGTCCTCTTGTACACATGGAATTTTGGGATCGTATAGCCCGGCGGGTATTTTATCTGATCATACCAGCCTGGATACGGTCGTCCTGTTTTGACAACTTGGCCGGCTGCCTCATTTGCCTGGTGAACTCGTATTTGTTGAGCAATATAATCATCCAAGGCAGCTTTGGAGATTGTTTCCTCTTTGGCTATTGACAGAGCCGGCAGAGGATTCGATATTTCTCCTCTATCATCTTCAATTATTACTGGAGGATCTTCGGCTGGGGGATCCGGCTGGATCATCATCCCGACCATGTCTTGGAACAGAAGAGCCATTTGCTTTATATTGGCCGCTTGTTCCGCAGCCTCCTTGTCCTTCTTTTCGAGCATTCTCCGAAGGAATTCAGCATCAGTCTTATGTTCGTGACGTTGTTCCGATGACGTCTCCGGACTTTCTTTTGGCCCGGTGAGTGCGGCCATCGCAGTCAGCATCTCCTGGAGCTTCTGCTGCTGCTGTTCCTGAGCTCTTGTGATGGATCGGGTGAGTGGTCGGTGGCCCGTAGAAGCATGGCTATCCTCCTTCCCGGATGCCATGTAAATAGTATGCACCACCATGCCCCCAGACTTAGGGCGTTTGGGCTCGGCGCCTTTGACATTTGTCGCAGGCATGGGGATCTTCTCCGGCCTTCTTTTCTTATGAGTGGTCGAAGTTGAGGGGGCCGTTGCGGTAGGCACCCAGATAGCTTTCCGCGACTTGGCAAGATGGCTTTCCTCCTGTCGGATCTTCAGCTTTTTCTGCCGGCGGGAATATTCTTGATACACCACCGAGTTCTGGACCTGCCGCCAGACTTTGTAGATCTTGGAGGACAGCCGCTGAAGGGACTGTTCTGGCTTTGTTTCCGCAACATTCTCCACCGGAGGAGGAGAACTTTTCAGTACGGCGGTAGGAGAATTCCTACGCACCTTATTTAGCAGCTCAAAGATGTTCCCAGTTGGAACAGCAGCATTAATTTCCGCCGTCGGGGCTGGTGGAGTTAGCCCATAAGGGGAGTTGCCTCCGGCCTTTCTCACTCGGCGCCAGTGGCGACGTCGAGCATGTCGAGCTGATGGAGTTGACTCGGTGACGGGGATGGCCTTGTCTTGCCCCCTGTTCAGGTGAGGGGCTGTTGCCGGTGTCAGCCTATTAAAGACTGATGTCCTTTGAGTAGCAGGAGCAGGAGTTGGGACGGTCAGTCTTGTAAAGACCGACCTCTTGGCAGGAGAAGCCGCCTTGACGACTTCAGGAGCAGGATTGGTTACTCTCTTTGGAATAACCTTCTCTGGGATTGCAGGCTTCATTGTGGGCCCACAGGAATTTTGGCCCAATCTGGAGAAAACCGAGGCGCTGGTGTTGGACGACCCATTGAGAGGGGCCGCAATAGCTGTAAGTCGATCGAAGACCGACTTCTTGGGAGCTTCTGGTACGGGCACTGGGGTGCTGAAGCTTGTCGGCGGAAGCATGGTTCCGAAAAACAGCCATGTGGTGGCTTGAGTAATCTGCTCCACGGGCATCGTGAAACAAAGAGGCCGCTTGGGGCCCGTAAGTTATGCCCCCAGTCGAGGCAGGACGCGAGTTGCAGCTGCAGTTGGAGCACTTCGAGCAGGTGAATGCCATTGCTGTTTTGCTTTCTGCACCAAGCAAAACGCTAAATCTTAGTACCTCGAAACCCAAGGGCAGCCATTAGCAAACCGCGATTGGTTCGCGAACATGACACGCAAAGTGTGGAGTGGAAAGAGGAAAAGGTCCCACCGGGCGTGCCAGAATCTGTTCCCCTCCGAAAGACGGCACAAGACAGACGTCTTGCCTGAAATTCGGGGCAGATGCTAATTGGTGCTATCCGTCCACCTCTCCGAAGATGCCAAGTTGATTTATGGCACCATGTATCGAAGGTTTAAACGGATGCGACCGATGTAGCAGACTTCGTCAGATTTCCCTCGTTTGAAGGGTTTTTGATTGTGGGGACGCTCTTCCCTGCAGGCGCAAGCCCCTGCAGTTAATTACGCTACCGCGTCGCGGTAACAACTTTCTCCTTCTCCAGATGGTCATTTCGTGTCGTAGGTGTTTGTTTTATGTTTGGTTGCCCGTGGATTGTATACGGAGACTAAGTTATGTTGTCGCCCGTAGGGCGTGGACTAGTCCAAATCCGTATCTTTCTTAGATTTGGGTTTGGGGGGTTGAGTTTAAGGATACATTAGTCTCATTTGAGACTAAGATCAATTTAAACGTTAGTTAAGGATACGTTAGTCTAATTTTAGACTAAGATCGACTTAACGGGATCGTTTAGATCCGACAAAAGAGCAATTAGGCTATATCGTTTAGTATAATGACATTGCGGTCGATTACCAGTTTAAGGACCTGGTGATCCAATATTAGTTTTAAGACATCGCGGTCGAGGTTAAGGACATCATAGTCTATGGATTTAAGGACTCCACAGTCCATTATTAGTTTTAAGATATCACGGTCAAGGTTAAGGACGTCATAGTTTGTGGAATTAAGGACTCCACAGTCCATTGTTAGTTTTAAGACATCGCGGTCGAGGTTAAGGACATCATAGTCCGTGGGTTTAAGGACTCCACAGTCCGTTGCTAGTTTTAAGACATTACGGTCGAGGTTAAGGACATCATAGTCCATGGAATTAAGGACTCCACGGTCCATTGTTAGTTTTAAGACATCGCGGTCGAGGTTAAGGACATCATAGTCCATGAGTTTAAGGACCCCACGGTCCATTATTAGTTTTAAGACATCGCGGTCGAGATTAAGGACATCATAGTCCATGAGTTTAAGGACCCCACAGTCTGTAGTTTAGAGACGTCATGGTCTGTGAAATGTGTGGTTGTCGGGACCCGTCACCTCTTTGAAGACGTTGAGGAATTACAACGACAATTATCAAAGGAGTGAAGAGATGTACCCTTGAACCAAGGTTGCTTGGGGATCTGTAGTCCAATTTGGAACTAAGATCAAATAATTAGATTATGAGCACATTGGCTCAGTTAAATCTGAATTGAGGACTTATGTCCAGTTTGGGCTAAGTCCAATTAGATTAGAAATATTGGCTCTTTGTTGGGCCATTAAACATTTGTCTGGGTTCAAGCCCACATTATTTAGCAATGCTAAACATTTTCATCTTTGATTTCCTCAATTTTGAGATTCATTTGGAGGAGAGACTTTTGCCTCTGCAAAATTAGCCACTTTGGCTAAAAGTAGTGTCAAACACTAAAGAACAACAGTGTTAAACACTGGAAATATAGAATCCCAAATTAGTGTTAAACACTAGAAAATAACAGTGTTAAACACTGGAAATAAGATTTTCAAATTAGTGTTAAACACTAAAAAATAATCAGTGTTAAACACTGGGAATAAAGCTCTCGAATTAGTGTTAAACACTAAAGAAAAAGGGGTCACGTGTGGACACGTGAGGGCGCCCAAAGGTGGGACCAGATTCCTTTTCGTCGTTCTGCGATTAAGTGTTAAACACTTTTATTTTTATTTTAAGCATCACGTGATGGAGATTTATACACTGATTATTAAAGCACTTGCTAAGGGGTCACGTAGGAGCACGTGAGAGCGCCCAAAACTTCTATTTCCTTTGTTTTTCTTTCTGTGTTTCGGGGGTCACGTGGAGCACATGAGGCGTTGCCTCTGAGCTCTTCCCTTCTCATTTCTGGGGATCTTTTTAGGGGTCACGTGGGGACACGTGACCTGCGTCTTTTTCATGCACAGAGATCTTTTTAGTCTCTTTATTTTATTCTGAGAATTAAATTCTCCGTAGGGTTAAACCCTAATTATAACTTTGGAGGAATTAAATTCCTATTGTGAAAGAATTAAATTCTTATGTAGGGCTAAACCCTAATTTCATTTTAGGAGGAATTAAATTCCTGTGAATTTTGAGAGAATTAAATTCTCAATTAGGGTTAAACCCTAGTTCTGTCCATCTTGAAGGAATTAAATTCCTGTAACTTTGGGAGAATTAAATTCTCATATAGGGTTAAACCCTAACTTCATATCTTGGAGGAATTAAATTCCTGTGAGTTTGGGAGAATTAAATTCTCTAAACTCAATTCCCTCTCTAAGTTTAGGATCTGCATGGCAGGATCTCAACCCGATGAGAATTAAATTCTCAACTTATGGGGAGATGTGCTCTGTGCAGATCTTCAACCAGAAGAAGAACTAAGTTCTTTTTTGTAGAAGAGTTACACTCTTAGATTGAGAATTAAATTCTTTTTATTGAAGTTTTGATCCCCTTTCTTTTCTTACCAAGGGTTTTTCTTTGTAGAGAATTAAATTCTCTTCTCTTTTTTCTCTCAAATTTCAAGATTCCAAAACTCTCCTCTGGTTCCTATTTATAGAAGAAGGAAAAGAATCAATTTGTTTAGTAAATCTTTCATTGAAAGATTTGATTGTTTTTCATAATTAATATGAGCCTTTAGATTATACAGTGAATTTTATTCACCGTTGGATTTTAAATCCAAAGATATTCTGTTTGTTATTTTTGGTGAGATTTAGGAAAATCTTTCCTTATCTAAGATTTTTCCATAAATTGGTGATTTTTAATTACCCTTGGATCTTTAATCCAACGGTCATCATAATCATTTTCCATTTGGAAAGATTTAGAAGCTTTTAGAATTTAGTTCTATTAACTGTAAGGCTTTCGAAACCAGTCACGTGCTGACACGTGACCCTTAGTCACGTGTGAGCACGTGACCCCCAATTGAGTCCTTTACCAGCCGCTTGTTTATGTTGTTGTTTTAACCATCACGTGTCAACACGTGACCATTGGTCACGTGTGAGCACGTGATACCTCGTTGAGGTATTTTTTTTGACTTTTAGAATTAAATTCTTTTAAGCTGTAAGGCTTTCAAAGCCTGGCACGTGCTGGCACGTGACCTTTGGTCACGTGTGAGCACGTGACCCTCAATTGAGTTATTTTTCAGCAGTTTGTTTTCGCTTCTGTTTGATGAAGTTTTAACCATCACATGTCATCACGTGACCATTGGTCACGTGTGAATACGTGATACCTCATTGAGCTAATTTCTGATTTTTTAATCAGGAAACAAATGCAATTTACATTCATATGATTTTAAAGACACGTATCTGTGTCTCGGAATGAATAGGATGTTCTATTCACTATTTTTATTTAAAAGAAGAAATTTGGGGGTTTTAACCTATATTCTTCAAGAAATATCATATCTATTTGTATTTATATGTTAGGAACTAGGGGGGCCTATTTCTCGAAAATGCAGAACATGGGATGGCCCATGTTCTTGGTTTAGTTCATTGGGAGTTATGAACACCTTTGTGTTCTAGGTCTTCCTCTTTCTCTATGAAAGCCATGGCCATTGCTTTTCAAGCTATGCAAATGAAAGCGGAAAACTCATATGGGTTTTCAATTCTCTCTCTGATCAGAGAGAAACAGGGAGAGATGGACATAGGGAGAGATAGAGGCAGAGAGAAGAGTGAAGGAATGACGCCATCCCATTCCTATATCTCTCCTTCTTTCTCTTCTTCTTCTGTCTTTTTCTTCGGAGGAATTTTAACCAAAGTTCAAGAACTTTTAGATCAAAGCAAAGTTTAATCCTTGATCAGTTGCTCATAAGAGGGTGTTTATATCTCTCTATGAGTGGGGAGTAGTGCAGAACTACTCCCTGAATATCAGAGGAAGTGGGGGCTGAGGTGGAAATCCTCCTACTATCCTCTGAAGAATAGATCAAATATATTCTAAAGAAGAAGGTCCCGATACCATTTAGTGTCGGGACACCTAAATTAGGAGTATCTCAAGATCGAGAGGGGCTTCCCGATAAAAGATGCCCTAAATCAGTTGAATTTTGAGTTGAGACAACTCAACTTTGAATTGTATTAAGGGGGACCTCCCTCAGCAGGAGGTCCCACCAGTGGTAAACAAGCATTTGGCTTGTTCTCGTTCATGTTTTGATAAAAAGTTGGATCATTGGGATGCATTTTTGTAAAAATACCTATATAAGTATTTTCACATTTTAAGAGTTAAAATTTTAACTCCAACAATTTTTTATCGGTTGTGGGTTCAAAATATAAAACGCGTACGTCCGAACGCTGAACCAGGTCCTAAATATGATCTATTCGATATATACCATTGACATGTAATTCTAAATACCGTAACATACATATTGTATTTTACTGTATTATAATTAGCTGGTGGAATTTTCATGTTAAATCTATAAATCTATAATATATATTTTAATATAGTTTCCTTGATGTCGGCTCTTTGCCACTCGGGGTTGTTTGTTAAGTTATAAAATTTTGTTAAATTGTAAAATTTTGCACATATATATTTTGTGGAACTCACCTTAGAGTGCTATAATTTTGATATTTTTAATAATACATAATGCGTCAAAACTGAAAATCGCTCAAAAACCGTCCGTTCGTTTGAACCCAAAACCAGCCTGAAAGCCCAAATTTGCAGGATTGGATATAACATTATATAAGCATTTCAAATTCGGACGGGGTTTGGGACAAGGCTTTAAAATTTTGGATACTATTAAAATTATCAAAAAGCTGTTCAGGAGGGTCCGGTTTCACTTTTCAGGTCCCTGTAGTCAGCGTTCCCTCCTCGATCCTCCACAGAGTGAGAATACGACACCTCGCACTGAACGCCAATCAGGCCGGGATCGTATCCAACGCACCATCAAAGATCTTACCCCTATTTGTCGTAGGATCTCCTCCAGCGTAACGTTATACCAAACACTGATTCCCACCAATATAAAACGAGTCCACCGTGGGCCCCACCTTCGTTCCTCGCTGTCCCGCACCCTACATCTCCGCAGCTCCCTCATAAATCCCGATGAAAAAGATTCCTTGGGACCATCTCTATTTACCTTGCAAACACGCAACACGGTTTCTAAGCAATCATACTTTGCCACGTTTTAAAATAGCACTGTTTGCTGTTGCGCAGCGATTCTGTCGGTGGGCTGCCTCTTAAATGGCTGAAAGAACGAGGGTATTTTGGCAATTCAGCCCACCAACCGAGGGAATTCAAGAGAAGGAATTTCTTAGATCACTCCTCCAAAACTTTGCTATTTCCAAATTGCACCCCAAATTTGGTATTTTCATGTTCCATCTCTAAAACTTTGACAGTTCCATATTTCTCCTCCCAAAATTTGTGTTTTCATATTTCATTCCCAAATCCTTTAAGTTGTTCAAAATCCTACCCTATGAAAGACAGAAATACCTCCACATCATGAGCAAAGAGAGATTTTTGAACGATTTAAATGATTTGGTGGTGAAGTAAGAATAGTATCAAGTTTTTGGGGGTGAAATAAGGAAATATGAAAGTTTGAGGTTGGGATATAAAAATAACCCGTTTAGAAAATAAAAAGGCGAGGCTTTTGAGCTTTTGGAGCTTAGATCCGCTAGCTTAATTTGCGCCCTAGACAAGATCGGATCCAAGACCCGATAAGAGTTGAGAGATCCGAAATGGGGGAGTCGAAGGGGAAGGGGTGCGTAGGGTGGCTGGTCGTGGTGGTGGTCGCAGCGCTGGTGGTGACGGCGGTGGTGGTCGCGTTCAAGGTGAGGCACAAGCGCGGGGGGCTGGGCCCGGTGCCGGGACCCCCCGGTGAGGTCACGACCAAGTTCTCCGACGCGCTCGGCGTCGCGCTGCAGTTCTTCGATGTGCAGAAATGTAAGTGCTTTTTTCTTTCATTTGAATTTTTTTTAGTTGAGATTTCTGGAATGAAGATGTTAGATGAATGCAGGTCGTTTCTTGATTTGGTATGAGATTTGACTTCATTTTTCGATTGTCTGATGTTTGATCCATGTGCATTTTTTTGAGCTTAGGCTGTTTTGATTTATATTTAATTTTTTTGGGGGTTATTTTTCTTTTAATGCTTCATGTTTGGGTTTTTTGGGGAAGAATTTTCCTTTTTCTGCGTGAGTTTTTCAGTAATTTTCCCTCCATTTTGAATTTTATAGTTTTTTCTGAAGAATGATCCGTTGTAACGAATTTTCTAAAACAATTTTTTCCCACAAATTTGCATTTTATGCAGGCACCCACATTTAATTTTCCATCTCCTATTGTTTCACTTTGTTTCTTTTAACAATTTAACACCATTTCTATAATTTGTTTTATACGTTATTTAATCTCTCATACATGTATTGCTTATCTGTTCAAATTTACTATTTTCCCTTTATATTGTGTGTGTGGGGGGGGGGGGGGGGGGGGGCGCAGGGAAGGGTGAAAGAAAGAATAAAGGAGAAATTTTTCTAACAATGCTGTGGTGGTGGTTAAATTTGTGCTGTAGCTGGTAAATTGGAGGACAACAAGATATCATGGAGAGGAGATTCAGCATTGAAAGACGGGAGCAACGCTGGGATAGACCTATCAAAAGGGATGTATGATGCCGGGGATCACATGAAGTTCAATTTCCCGATGGCTTTCACCGCCACGGTTCTGTCGTGGTCCATTCTCGAATACGGTGATCAGATGGACGCGGTGAAGCAGCTTGACTCGGCTCGGGACTCTCTCAAGTGGATCACAGATTACTTGATCAATTGCCATCCTAAAGATAATGTGTTGTATATCCAGGTAAATATAAGCCTTGTTTCGCTTGACTGGAGTGTGTTTTATGGTTAACAACACGAAAGACCCTCATCTTTAACCTTGTATACCACTAAGTTCTTCATTGAGGAATCTTAGAAGTGATCAAATACTTCTCTAAGCAACACAAACGAGTTCGAGAGTTAAATTTGGTTTTAAGGGGTTTCCGGCATTCAGCAGAGAGGGTTTTGTTTTAAGAAATCACTTGAGGTGGGTATAAGTGCTATACGGGTTAAACTGCAGGGGTGTTTTCTGCAAATTAATCCCATTTTGAAGTGGATTTAATGGGTTATGTGAACTCCACTTTGCAAGGCTCTGCCCCTACTAAAATAATTTGTCCACTTTGTATTGTTTGTGTTTAGGGTTATCCTAACTTTATTTCTTCCCTTTATTTGGAATTTAGGTAAAGGTTGAGGTAACTCCTGATACCTGAGACATCAATTCAAAACCATAATCAAATAGGATGGAGTGTGGGGTTTTGAAATTAAGTTTAGATAATTTAATTTTGATCACTAGTTGTATTTACTCAAGCATGCCTTTTTGAATGTTTGTTCTATTTAGCTAAGCTGCTTCGTTTGTTGCACATATATCTTATTGTCCTTGATTATTCAATACTTATGAAAGTTATTGGTCGTTTGTTTAGTTGGTTTTGTAAGAAAAATCCGGCTCAGTTGATAAATACAGAACGGTGAGTATGATAATAAAAGAACATGCTAGGTCAATATTTTGAGGGTACTGCTAAATTGCAAGACAAGTTCCTTTCATGATTAAGCATGACAAAAGATCACTTCCCAAACTATTGGATTTCTATTTGTATTAATTCCCCATCTGATGTGACATGTAAAAATCACTACTTAAAAATCAAAGATTCTCTTGCTTAAGTTTTTGGTATTGTAGTTATTCCCTCCGAAGTTTAGCTGAGATTCTGTAACCTATGCAGTTAAATATTTGATGAATGGTGTAGCAGGTGACCTCAGAAAAATAGTAGTAGTAAGATTCTAGTCATCTTATGCCTGAACAAGCAATTTCATATTATTCTTTTTTCCGATATATGGCCAGACTATGGTACATAGACTTATCAGGAATTTCAATTCAATACCAATTAATTAACTGATGTTTCCTGAAATGTGATTTAATAGTATGATAGTATCATATCAAATTGAAAGCTTCTATTTATATTTCTATTAAATAAAATATCATGGTGAATTAATATTACAATATTAAGAAACCAATGTTAGCACTAAAATGTAATAATATTGGACAAAGGTTTAAATACCATAATTTGACTCTTCCTATTTAGTTTGTTCAAATTCAAGAAATAAAAATTCAAATGGCAGCTCCATGCAACTTTTAAAAAAAAAAAATAGGGTTTGAAATTCATACGTTATTATAGACATATGGGTTTGAAATTCATCTCACTAGTAAATATTTTTGTTTTAAATTTCTTTTCGTAGCTATACTTTCCTGGCAAAACAATAATCAGAAGATCTAACACCTACTTTTGGTGTCCTGTTTTGCATCTCTCATATCATAATGGCCAGTACTTTTGGGTTTTCTCTCTCTCCAAAGTTTGGATATGTCTTAAGTCGTCATCTATTTAAATGCCCCGGTAACATTCTTGAGTATTCATGTGTTTACATATAAGTCCTTGAAATTTAACAGAAGTCATTAATAAAATTTTGAAAATGAACTAGTGAAACTGACATTTAAAACATACTCTAATATTATATGCCTTTATAGGTCGGTGATCCTGATTTAGATCACAAATGCTGGGAAAGGCCAGAAGATATGACCGAAAAAAGACCATTAACACAAATCAACACGAAGACACCAGGAACAGAAGTAGCTGCAGAAACAGCGGCAGCTATGGCTGCAGCTTCCATGGTTTTCATACCCGTTGACTCTACATATTCAGATTCACTTCTCCAGCACGCGCAGAAACTCTTTACTTTTGCTGATACTTATAGAGGCTCATACAGTGTCAGCATCCCCAAGCTGATGAAGTATTATAACTCAACGAGTTATGAAGATGAACTCTTGTGGGCGGCCACGTGGCTTTATCATGCAACGGGAGATCAGTCTTATCTTAGTTATGCAACTGTGCAAAATGGGCAAAAGTTTGCTGATTGGGGACGTCCGACTTGGTTTAGTTGGGATGACAAGCGTGCAGGAACTCAGGTACCTGTAATTCTTAATCACACAAAACTACCTTATCTTTGAGCACTATTAACTAAACTAATTTTAAGTTGTTAAGGAAATTTCTTTTCATTAAACTACCATAAAGTGATACATTAAGGTAGTTTAGTGAAATATGGTTATAATAAGGGTAATTTCTGCCATTTAGCCTGCATTTCTTACTAATATTTATATTTTTCCAAGTAAAACACATGCCTCACCAATGCGCATTAACTACCATGTAACCTAGCCACCTACTTACCTATTATCAGTCAATGCTTATGTATCTGATAATGGCTTTTATTGAAAATTCAACTTGTTTCCTTACACGTGACTTTAAAATCTTCATTATTTTGGAAAAACACCTCTTAACCTTAGCATTTTTATATTTTACCCTGAAATCTCTTAATCACTTAAATCTCACCTTCTAGTTATTCAAGCTGAGATTTTCTATATATATGGTTAGTAACTTTTCACAATCCTAGCGAACCTGATGACATGTTAATTATTGCATGGAAAGATGTTAAAACGGCTAAGGTGGTGCAAGTAAAGATATTTCATGGTGAAATATGAAATGCTAAAAGTGGGGGGTATTTTTCCTAAAATAGATGAGAATTTGGGGGCGCAATTTAAAAAATACCATTTAAGTTAGCGTTGATAATTTGGTTGATTTTGGTTTTGGTATGTCATCCATTTTGGATAATGCATGAAAATACCCTTTTAGAATGAAAGCGATATATGTGTATGCCAACTGCATAGTATTATTCTTTAGGGAAAACTGCTTTTAAACTCACTTCTCCAAACACATTTATTTTTAAACCCACAGACTTCCATAAATATCAACACACCCGATTGCTTATATTTAATTTCTTTTATACATGTGAAAACTCGGTTTGGGCCCACACATGGATGCAACATGGGCCTTTTAATATAGCATGACTCCATCCAAAAGACTCAGCCTTATGGAGGTAGTTTTTCTGAGGACGCAAATCTCATGTGCAACATGGAACATACAAACATCCGATCTCCGATACCATGTAAAACTCGGTTTAGGCCAACAATACATGAGCCCACACATGAATGCACATGGGCTTTTAATATAGTGGGACTCCATCCAAAAGACTCAAGCCTTATGGAAGTTGTCCCATCTTATATTTTATATATGTATGTATCCCACAATTTTCCCGATGTGGGACTATGCTATTCACATTCTCAACACTCCCCCTTGGTATAAGAGCCCCATATTGGGATTGTTATCATATTCTAACAATACCCAAAAATCCATATATTGAATTTTATACGGTGTATTATACACCAATATTTTTTAAACACCCTTGTCACCCTTATCTTCAACCTACATTCTATTAAAATCCATTAAACCCAATCAAGCTCTTCAATAATTCCGTTTTTCTTTCACCGTCTCTTATTTAGTCTCCTCGTTTTGTGCTCTATGTTTCTCGACTTTCTCCCTTTAATCACTTCCTCTGGAGACTAAAACTTATCAAATTAAATCGATAAAGTGTTCATCATTCAATTAGGATATTCAATCCCATCTCAAGTCAAAACCATTAAATTGGTGCACGATGTTTCATTCCTTGTTTAATAAGACTAAAATGTTTTTCTTAAGCCACTATATTCAGATTGATATGGAATGGTGTTCGATCTTAGGGTTTCGAAAAGAGAAGAGAATATGATTAAGATTTCATCAAATCGAAGTATTTAAAGATGCAGAGAGAGACTCAAATTTTAGATCCAGAAATTGAAAAGATCAAATAATAAAATCATGGATGATATTTAGAAAATCTCTCTCAAAAAATAAAAAAAATAAAAAACCAGACAACCCTATTTTGAAATATTTTAAAACGATTTGTCTTATAAAAATATAGCTAGAGGGTAAAATAGGGAATACCAAGAGAATGAGCCAAGAATAATATGTTTGAGGCATATGGGTTTCTAATATTTCATATAATTTATGTATTGGGCTTTTTTTAGCAATTTTGAAACTATTTGGGTTAAAAAATAAATCGGTTTTGATAATTGGGTCTAGAAACAAATTTCCATTTTCTTTATTGTAGTAAGATATCGTGTACATGAATATCACTGTAAGTACCTCCGCATGCTTTTTGTTGAGGTTGTTTGCAATCGTTGCACAGGTTCTTTTGTCCAGAGTAAACTTTTTCGCTTCCAGCAAAGCTTCGAATGCCGAGAGCAAGGGCCTTCAGATGTACAGGAAAACAGCTGAAGCTGTTATGTGTGGCCTTTTACCTGATTCTCCAACAGCCACTTCTAGTAGAACAGATGGTAATTCAGGCACTTTTTTTGTTTTCTTTTTCCAATTTGGATGAATATGAGCCAGCATTTATTTACCATGCAGCTGCTTCTTCAATTATCACACTTCACAGTACATCTATATGCACTCTTAGGCTTTTAGCCAGCTTAATTTGAAATTTTATTATTTATACAGGATTGTGGTAATTGTATATTTGTATGTGAGCAACCGAGACGTACATTTAAAGAGTGTGTTAAGATATGCATATCTTTCATCATATCTTTTATATCATTTAGTATTATCTTTTTGTATTGGGGTTTATGTGTATTATACGTATATTACGTATTAGGGTTTCATCTTGTGAGTTATATATAAAGAAACATATTGTATATTGTACTTTGATCAATCTTTAATAATATTTTTCCTTTCTCAAATTCAATGGTTTCTAATATGGTATCAGAGATTATTGTAGAGTGTTTTCGTCACCCTATTAAAATAGGAATACGCGCGCATGTCAGGCGTAAGCGTATACAGATTCCCCCCGTCTAGAGTAGGCTGGGGTTTATTGATTGTGGGGATCCGAATCTCCGGCAGCCGCGGACTAAGCTGTTGTTAATCACCCTTCGTCTTTGAAGCGAAAGAACCTCCTATTGACGGGTAAAACTGGTCATGCGAACTCAATGTACAGTGTGTGTTGTGTTTTGAAGGTGTTTTGGACGTATCGGGGGCCCTGCTACTTGGATAGTAGGCTAGGGGTCAAGGGGTTAGCAGCCCCCTTACGGGGTGCCGGGCAGTGTCCCGTTAGAAATTTTTTCTAACGGGAAGTGTTTCGAGTGTGAAACGTGTGGGAAAAGAGGGGTGAGGAGCGTCCTAAGGACGCGTGAGATGGCACGTGGTCGCCGGCGCCGGCGGGTTATGTGTGTGGCGCGTGGACGCCAGCGTGTCACGCAACTGTCGCGACCGTTGGACGCAATCGGAAAAAGGGGCTTAGCCACTGGACTGGGAGTTGAACTCCCGAAAGACTTTGGAATTAAACTCCCAGAAAAAGAAGGATTTTTATTTGAAGTTAAACTCCCAAAAGATTTTAGAAGATGATGAAAAGGGATGTTTTAAGGGTTAAACCCTGTTTCTGTTGGAGGATACTGATTTTGGGCGTCCTCACATGCCCTCACGTGACCCCTAATAAACAGGGGATCCCTTTCTTTTCTCTTGAGCCTTGGATCCTCCCAAAGTGAGATCTTCAGAGATGGGTCTCATTCTTCCTTCTCTCTGTTAGTTGGAACTTGAAGAAAAAGGACGGTGAGATTTAAAAATCTTCCCCTTTTGAGATTTGATGGGATATTTGAACTCCTCTTTAAGGGTTTTATGGTGCAAAACTATTTCTTTTTTGGAAAAAAAAGAGTTAAACTCTTAATTTAATTTTAAAAAAAGAAAGTTTAAAATCTTGAAGCAGGAGAAGAAGGCACAGAACCCTAAAAATTATGAGAGAATGAAAGTTCTTGATTTTCATATCATGTTTTCCTTTTATATGCTATACACTTTTACATATAGCCCTTTGGGTTTTATAAAATGCCATTTTGTTCATCTCATGCCCATTTGCTTATTTCTTTTTGCATATGACCCATGGGTTTTACATAAATTTGGCTTTATGCCCATTTTCCTTGCATTTATTCATAAAAATTGCATTAAAATTATTTGTTACATAATTTTCTTCTTGGCATGGGAGAGGCCAGCCTCTTCATGTTTGGGCTCGACTTGGGCATGGGCCCATTTGGTCTTGGCTTGGGCCCGCTTGGTTGGATCGGGTTTGGGTCCATTTGTTCGCGGCTCGACTTTGACTTTTGGTCAATTGGATTAATTTTTGACACCAACAAAGTGCCATCATCAATGATTGCACACTGCGTATATGGGCTGTGCACGAAATTGATGGATCTTTCGTGAAGAGCTTAATTCCGAGGGTGTGAAGCATAGTTCCAGGGAGCTCGGACCATAGTTCAGGGAGCGGAGCATGATTCCGGGATGGAGCATAATTTCGGAAGCGGAGCATGATTCCGGAATGCGAAGCATGATTCCGGAATGCGAAGCATAATTCCGACACGGGGCAGATATATTTTGAGACGAAACATAATTCCGATGCAGGGTTCCAGGACGAAGCATAATTTCGACACGGGACGGGTATATCCTGAGACGGAACCTAATTCCGGCGCAAGGTTCTGGTACGAAGCATAATTCCAACAAAGAACAGGTATATCCTGAGACGGAACGTAATTCCGGCGCAGGGTTCCGGAACGAAACATAATTCCGACACAGGCTAGGTATATCCAGAGACGAAGCGTAATTCCGGTGTAGGGTAGGTATTCCGAACGAAGCATAGTTTCAATGCAGAGTTTGATTTCAAGGCAAAGTATAATTCCGACGGGGAAGGTAGATACTCCGAGGTGAAATATGATTCCGACACGGAGCACATTCTAAGACGAAGTATGATTCTGACATAGAGGTTGATTTCAAGACGAAATATAATTCCAACAAGGAAGGTAGATACTCCCAGACGAAGCATGATTCCGACACGGGACATATATTTTGAGACAGAGTATGACTCCGACGCAGAGCTTATTGGTTGACTTGATTCCGAGACAGAACTTGATTCCGACGGGAGATCGTTGGTTGACTTGATTGCGAGACAGAGCTTGATTCCGACAGGGAGGTCGTTGGTTGACTTGGTTCCGAGACGGAGCTTGATTCCGACAGGGAGGTTGTTGATTGACTTGGTTCCGAGACGGAGCTTGATTTCGACGGGGAGGTCATTGGTTTACTTGTTGACTTGATTTGATTTGGGAATTTCTTATCCGTCCAGCGGGTTTTTAAGCCTGGGACTTGGAATTTGGGTTTTTGTTTGGCGTCAGCATCGCTACACTGGAATATAGTCTCAGAAACGAATCATCATTTGCCATGGAGAACTTGGAATTTGGGTTGGCATCAATATCGCTGCACTGGAATATGGTACCAGGAGCAAATCATCATTTATCATGAGAGGATTTGGGTTTTGGTTTGGCATTAGTATCGTTACGCTGGAATATGGTACCAAGAGCGAATCATCATTTGCCTTTGAGAGGATTTGGGGATTTTGGTTCTGATTTGGCATCAGTATCGCTACATTGGAATACGGTATCATGAGCGAATCATCATTTGCCATGAGTGGATTTAGCTATTTTGGTTTTGGTTTGACATCAGCATCACAATACTGGAATATGGTATCAGGAGCGAATCATTATTTGCCTTTGCTCGTTGGATAGTGATCGCTTAGGAGACAGGTTTAGGTCCTTGTCACCTAAGACTTTTCAATTTTATGAGTTGTAAGGGTCTCATAAAAGCATTTCTCCCTACGAGTCGAACGGATCTCGTAGGTATATTTTCTCCTTAAGAGTCGTGAGGACCCCAAGTGTGTTTTTCCCTTGTGAGTCGTAAGGATCCCACGAAAGTGTTTTCTTACGAGTCGGGAGGGTCTCATAAGTTTTGTTCTTCTCATGTATCGTGAGGACACATGAGTGGGTCTTCCCAAATAGAGTATAATTCCAAGGGCGGAGACCGGCTGCGGGACCGGTGATTACGGTGGGGCATGGGTGTGATTTAGCTTGTTTGTGCATGTGGATTGTATACGGTGCTCAGTTTGGGGACCAGCCGTAGGGCTTGGAGAATCTGGGGAATTTGGATCTTGGTTTCCTGGTCGGTGTCTACATCGCTACACTGGGATGGTGCCAGGAGCGACTCATTATTTGTCGTTAGGATATTTGGGGATTTGAAATTTTGTTGGCGTCCGTATCGCTAACACTGAAGTATGGTTTCAGGAGCGACTCATTATTCGCCTTTGGAGGGGTTTGAAATATTTCTTTATATACACTTTTATTTTCTTTTTTTTACTGTAATTGCTCCATCATTTCAGCTTTTCTTATCGTGAAGGTCGGGATTACCTCATCATTTCGGCTATTTATTCACGGTTGCCCCATCATTTCGGCTTTTTGTTTATTTGTTTATACATTTCCCTTTTTTATTTTTTTTTTATTTTTTTACACTCCCAGTTTAACGACGCAATGATCGACTGTTTCCAGTTTAACGATGTAGGGATCGATTATTCCCAGTTTGATAACGTAAAGGTCATAGATGTTTGTTTTTTCAAGCTTCTCAAACTTTGATCTTGGCGGAGTGGTGTTGATGACCGTAATTTGATGGTTTGCGGTACATCAAAAGATGGTGAGGTTTTCTCAACCTTGTATGGGTTCTCTACCCAATCTTTGAAAACATAGCAGTTTTCGATGGTACGACTCACATTCTATGATATGAGCAGTATATGAGATTGGCGGTGTTGTTCATTTCATGTGGTCTTTTTAGAATAGACAGTTGCAGACCGTTGTTCAAAACGTCCTCGAATATTTTTGCGGACTTCGTCCTTCCTGAATGAGTATACTTTCTTCCTTCTCTCCATTAGAGTCGGTGCCTTTCCTGATGCTGGTCCTCGAGGCCGATCGGTTTTTGGTTCGCCTGCTGCCGCTTACCCCATTCAATGTACGTATCGGAGGGACCGGAGGCTGATCGCGGTCGTTTTTCGTAAAAGTGTTCCACTCTTAGGCTGAAGAGAGTATTGATTGGCTGTTTCAGGATATCAATCCCTGGCGCATGAACCAAATTTTGATTTTGTTGTGATTGTATTCACAAGACTTGGGTCGTGAGATCTGCCACGATATTCGCCAGCTCGTCGACTTTGAAATGGATCTTGGCCATCTTCCAGTTCCTGTCCTGAAGCTGCTTTTGAAGCTATTGGAATAATGCTTGTTCTATAATTCCGGGTATGATAACCGGGTTATTCTTATTGTCTGAGCTCGATTCTATAAGAATCACGGGCTCCTTTTGCTTAATGGCCCAAGCGGGCTCTTCATAATCTGGACCGAGCCGATGTTGGGTAGCCATAACCACGTCATTATCATAGTTATGAGACGTGGGAGGACTTGTTTCTCTAGGCTCCACTATGTAGATCGTATGGATTGTGTACCCGTCTACTTTCTTTTTATTGGTAATGTTGCTCTTTGGGGTTTTGGCTTGTTGTCTTGGTCCGCTTCTTTCAGAGAAGGGCAGACGAATGAGAGCAGCAGGTTCCCGAAGGGCTTCAGTCTCTATTTGTATGAAATTGGCGGTTGCGGCTTTATTATTTGCTAACACGTCTTTAGACAGTTCTATCTCTCCTACCTTGTATTGTTTTTCGACCTAATCTTTAAAGATAAAGCCGTCCTCAATAGCATGACCTATCACTCTATGATGTGGGCAATATTTGGGGTCGTCGGTCATATTTGCTTCTTACAGTCTTTTTGATTATGGCAATTGTAGACCATTTCTTAAGACGTTCTTAAATATCTTATGGACTTTGTCCTTTCTGAAGGAATAGACCTTATCCAGCTTCTCTTTCAGGAGCGATTATCCTCCATCTCCCAACAATGGCTTCCGAGGCTGGTTGGCGTTAGGCCCGCTCATCCCTCGCTTATTTCGGTCAGCCGAAATGTTAAAAGATTCAGTATTGTCGGAATTTCGGTTTTTGCGATTATCGTCCTTTCGGTTCCTTCAGAATTTATTGTTAATTTGGGGGTCCTAAGTGGACTCTTGCCTTGGGCGTTCCAACATTTGGACTTTCCTGATCAGCTCTTGGAACGTTTTGAGACCCGCGATGCATAGAAACGGGGCCATCCAATTGTTAAGATTTCCGACGATGAGGCTGACTAATTGGTCCTGCTCTATCGGCGGTTCGTATTTGACGGTGAGGTTGCGACGTCGGAGTATAAAATCTGTGTTTCTTTCGTTTTTCTTTGGCCCGGCCTTTACAAGGTCAGCAATGGAGATTTTGTCTCTGATACTCGTGAATCTTTCCGAAACAGAGACTCCAAAGTAGTGACGGAACAGTCTGATATGTTCGCGTACCAGTCGAAACCGACATCGGTTAGGCTGTTCACAAACTGACGAAGGAGCGTATCATTGCCCCATGTATTTCCACATGATGCTTTAAAATGGGCAACATGCTGATTTGCATTTGCCGTACCGTTGAATCATTCAAATTTAGGAATGACGTAACCGCTTGAAAACTCGATGAGATATGGCTTCCAATTACTACTAACATTTTTCTGAGCCTCGGCTTGGCAACCAATATTTTAACTTTGTTGGTGACCAAATCCATGATCCGGTCTTGTGTTAGTGGAATACTACCATTAGCGGCAAGGCGTCCCTAGAAATGGAATGTGGTCGGCTTTCGTGTAACTCGCCCACATTTGGACCTAAAGGGATAGGCACTGGCTGCTTCGGGGCGTTATCACCTAGCTCATGATTAAAGACTTGCGCTTGATTGGTGGGTGCCCGAGCAACTTGAGCCGTGGGCTGCATCACAACATTCATCAAGTCGTAAAATTTAGAGTAAAGTTTGGCTATCTCCATGTCTTTATTTTTGAGTTGTTTTCGGAGCTCTTGAAGCAGCTTCTGTTCTACGGTCCTGGGACGGAAAGTCGGCTCTTCCTCGCTGTCCGAACTAGATTCCACGTGGACTGAGAGGTCCTTCTGCTTATCGGCCTCATCGAGAAGGTTTTCATCATTCTGAGGAAGAGGCTGATCTTGGAAAGGGGCAGCCATATTTAAGTCAGATTAAGCTTGGGATGTGGTGGCCCCATCATTTCTTTTGCTGCGAAGGTTGTCACTGGGATGCATGCCCGCCATGTAGACCGTGTGGATAACATATTCGTCCATATTTTCATTATTGGTAGCTGATTTCACGGACCGTTGTTGTGGCCCTTTCGCTTTGGGAAAGGACAATCGACTAAACACGGTCTGCATGGTCGGGTTCATGAGTGGTGCCGGTACAACTTTTCTGACTTTGCCCCGCTGCTTTCGCGCAGCACGAATTGCTTGGTAGACTTCTGAAGAGAGGGTACCACGCCTTCTGTGCCGGGGCTTAGACACATCCCTTCATAGCACAATTCGAATTGTTGTCCTCTTGATTTTGGCAGACATCACATTCTTCTGAACCCATTTTAAGGGTTCGAAAGAATTGCGGGTTTTCATGGCTGACACGGCTGTGGTCGCGAAGCAGTTCGGGCTTTGGAACTTCACAAAATTTGACTTGGCCGGAGCCCTGGCCCTTTTGGTCGCTTTATATCTGAGCCGCTTCTGCCTCAGCTTTTCCGATTTGAGCATTTTGCGGGTTTTTGTTCGTCGGGAAGCCGTCGTAGGCCGAGTGATGGGGAGCCTTGAGAAGACATCCTCTCGCGCGTCCGTTGAAGGCATCGCCTAAGCTTGCCCTTGACATCTGGCGACTTCTTTTGTTTCGACGGCTTTGTTCCCGGCTGGAGCCACGGAAAGCCGTTCAAACACCGGCTTGCGCTTGAGTTGTGGTGCATTTGCGATCACCACACTCGGCCTCATGCCCCTTGAGGTCGATTTGGCCACTTGGTTTGCCGGGGTTTCCACCAAATAAGTGCTTCCGGCGGGGTAGATGGTGACGGAACCAAATTGGCATGGAGGCTCCTCCCACTGCCTCATGAGACTCGCCAGGAGGATCAAGTGGGCGTTTGTCTTGACCACGTAGGTCATCGAAGTTGCGTCATAAACAAAGTTCGTCTTAGGAAACATTGTCGCTGGGTTCAAGATTACAATTGAAAGCCGTTACCCTGCAAAAGAAGTATAATTTCAGTACAGGCAATCGATGTATATGTTGAGTTTGCATGAACGTTTAACCCAAAATATAGGAGGAGAGAAAATGTCCTATAGGTCGTGTCAGATTCTGTAGAGTGTTTTTCATCACCCTATCGAGATAGAAATACGCGCGCTTGTCAGGCGTATACAGATTCCCTCTGCCTAAGGTAGGCTGGGTTTTATTGATTGTGGGGATCCGAGTTTTCGGCAGCCGCGAACTAAGCTGTCATTAATTACCCCACCTTTGTAGCGAGGGAAACTCCGATTGACGGGTAAAATTGGTTATGCGAACTCAATGTGCAGTGAATATGCAGTGTGCGTATGTTGTGTTTTGAAGGTGTTTTGAATGTATCGGAAGTCCCGCTACCCGGATAGCGGGCTGAGGACCAAGGGGGCTAGCAGCCCCTTATGGGGTGCGGGACAGCGCCCTGCAATAATTTTTTTCTAGTGGGGAAGTGTTTCGAGTGTGAAATGTGTGAGAAAAGAGGGGTGAGGAGCGTCTTAAGGACGCATGGGATGGCACGTGGCCGCTGGCGCCAGCGGGTCACGTGCCCGGCACACGGGCACCGAGCGCCAGCGGAAAAAAAGGGCTTAGCCCTTAAGACTGGGAGGTGAACTCCTGAGGGACTTTGAAGTTAAACTCATAGAAAAAGAAGGGTTTTTATTTGGAATTAAACTCTCAAAAGATTATAGAAGATGGTGAAAGAGGATCCCTTTCTTCTCCTTGAGTCTTGGATCCTTCAAAAGTGGGATTTTTGGAGAGGGATCTTCTTCCTCCTCTCTGTTGGTTAGATCTTGAAGAAAAGGGATGGTGAGATTTAAAAAATCTTTCTTTTTATGATTTGATGGGATATTTGAACTCCCCTTCAAGGGTTTTATAGTGAAAAACTATTTTCTTTAGGAAAAGAAAAGCTAAACTCTGGATTTAATTCAAAAAAAAGGAAAGGTTTAAAACCTTAAGTAATAAGGAGGCACAGAACCCCCTAGAAATTATGAAAGAATGAAAGTTCTTAATTTTCTCATCATGTTTGTCTTTTATAGACTACACACTTTTACATATAGCCCATTGAGCTTCACAAAATGACATTTTGTTCATCCCATGTCCATATGCTTATTTCTTTTTGCGCATGAGCTATGGGTTTTACATAAATTTGGTTTTATGCCCATTTTCTTTACATTTATTCATAAAAATCGCATTAAAATTATTTATTACATAATTTTCTTCTTGGCATGGGGGAGGTCGGTCTCTTCATGTTTGGGCTCGACTTGGGAACTTGGTCTGAGCTTGGGCCCGCTTGGTTGGTTGGGCTTGGGCCTGCTTGACTTCGTTTCGGGTTTGGGCCTACTTGTTCACAGTTCGACTTTAACTTTGAAGTTTGGTCAATTGGGTGTAAATTTTGACCCCAACACTTACCCTACCATTGATTGCTGCCATCATAGTTGATTGATTCTCTCAACCATCTCGTCTCCTCGATCGCCACATCTTCCCATTGTCGAATATCTTTCCATCTGATGACTCCGATGCCACCGGCGATCTATTTCTCCTTCTTTTATTCGAACCTAAATTTTTCCTTCTTGCTTTTCATTTCTTGTTTATATACCACAATTTGATGCTTCACATCATCTGATGAATCCGAATCCTCTTATGTTCTTCGTCTCATTCCTTTCAATTTTTCCGTCTTATTCACATTCTTTGTATCTTTTCCGCGAGTACCAATAACAACAAAATCCTCAATAAAATCATTATCATAGGCATCCAAAGATCTATTCATCCTCATCTTCTAGCTCTTCTTTTCTCGCTTATTGCTCCACATCAAAATCATCATCGTTGTCCTCGTCTTCCGAAACCTCCATCATCGATTTTTAGATCTTTTCAATAACATCAAGATATCTCCCCAAGATCTAGACATCTCCCCACATTGAAGTCGCCCTCTTCCGGATCTCGTCGAAGCCCTCACCTTCATCACCGATCTTAAGATCACCATCAAGGTCACCACCTCCACCACGGATCTCGTCGAAGTCACCTTCTAAAAATTAAAAAAAAATTGTAAAAAAACTTCGGGGTGATGTCATCTTCGCAAATATCGTTGTATTCTATATTTTTTGTTGTTTCTACTTCTATTTGGACAATGACATCTACTTCTTTTCTTCTTCTTCTTGAACTACATCCACTTCTATATTTTATGTGTAATGTCATCTTCTCAATTTTCTTCTTCTCTTTCATCTGATGCTTCTACTTTTATATTGATGACGTCATCTTTTACTTCTTTTTCTACTTCTTCGTCCGCCTCAATTTCTTTATGGTTACGATCAACTCTTTCTTTTGGCGGTTCTTCTTTTACTTCTCTATAGACCATGTCATCTTTTTCTTCGTCTACCTCATCTGCAATTACAATGTGGGCATTTGTTTCACTTTGTTCTTTTATTTCTTCTATTTTGTTGGTGATATCATTTCCTCTTTTGTTCTTCTATATCTTATATTGATGGATTTTATTTTTATCTTTCTTCTTTTTGGTTTTTTCCCCGTTGATCTAACTTCATGTTGATCCCTTGAACTTGATATAACTTCTTAATCTTTTGATTATTTTTTATTCTTTTGTGGAACTTTTTCTCGGTCTTTTAATTATTTTTATTCTTTTGTGGAACATATTCTTGATCTTGACTCAATACCATATCAAGTTCCCTATTTTTTTATGACGTCTTCTAGTATCATAATCTTCATTCTTTAAGTATTTCCAGTGAAAGAGACTGCAGCTTATTTGGTCCACCTTGCAATCCGTGAAAGGGACCAAAGGGTATTAGTCCGCCATGCTCGATGCTTTAGATCTGTTGTCCTTCTCCTTCGTTCTACAATTTTCATATTTTGGTTCAAGATATTATCCAAACTTTTAGGTATCCACCGTGAGTTTGAGGAAGGCTTTGAGGGAGGCGGTTAGATTATGAAATATTTGAATATAAATGTATTAAATGTTATAGACATTTGTGCTAGTTCTTAGGGATTGAAATTGCCATGGCTATCTTTTGTCTCAGCACAAGTACATTTCTAATTTTCTTGGACGAGCCACGGTTGACTATTCTATTATTACTGACAGTACTTTACTACTTTTACAGCTACACCGATGAAACTTCATCTAAAATTTCGTCAAGTAGATAGAGCGACTCTACCTACATCCATTCCGCAGATCACGTGGTTGATTTCTTTATGAAATCTCAAACACGTACCCAATTTTTGCATTTCTTGCCCAAATTCTCGGTTTATGTTCCGCCGTGAGTTTGATGGGCTGTTAAGATATGCATATCTTTTATGTCGTTTAGTATTTATCTTTTCGTATTAGGGTTTACGTGTATTATACGTATATTGCGTATTAGGGTTTCATCTTGTGGGCTATATATAGAGGTATATTGTAATATATTGTATTTTGATCAATCGTTAATAATATTTTTTCTTTCTCAAATTCAATGGTTTCTAATGGAGTGAATCATGTTAGATAGTTTGGCTACCATACCAAGAATGGGCTTTCACCTTTTAGAAACAGAAATGCATAGGCATGCAAATTTCTTAAAAGCTTAAAGAATCTTAAAGGTGATCGATTATTGGATCATGACATCAGATCCAGTTCTGTGGTACAAGAGCCATTACCAGGATAAAATATCCTGCAGAAACATAATTTGAGGTCTTATGGTTTGTCCTGAAAGCTCCATGCAAATATTGAATATTTCTGTGTAAATCGAGTATACAAAATTCCTTAGTAGTACTTCATTGGTGCAAACACCAATCTAGAACCTTCAGAGAGCCATGGATATAATTCATTCTTCCTTAGGACGCAATCGCAAATGTTTTCACTATTATAATTCAGAATCATAATGTGACGCCTTATGCTTTGGGCCTGACATTTCCTTTCAAATGCTGATTTTCTTTCTTATTTTTGGTTACTTGAGCATGCAAAATTCCTACGTAGTATTCCATTGGTGCTAATACCAATCTAGAACCTTCATACAGCCATGAATAGTCGAGCACGTTAGGTCAAGCATCAATTTCAAGATCTTACCTCTTTCGAAAGACTCGATCCCTCAATTTATAAGGAAATACTGATTTTTATTTTTTATATAGTGAAAGCGGGTATGCTTTATATTTAGTATCCCTACCACTGTTCCTTAATTATCTTTCTTTGCCCAGGTGGTTTGGTATGGGTTGATCAGTGGAATGCACTTCAGCACCCAGTCGCAGCTTCATTCCTAGCTGTACTTTACAGTGATTACATGCTCACTTCCCGAACTGAATTTTTTTCATGCAGCGGAACAACCTATTCGCCTGCAGATCTGCGCAATTTTGCCAAATCCCAGGTGATCCCTCCATAAAATCTTTACAAGTCAGTTGGCTAAATTACACTAAGCTACCAAGAACCATCTCTGATCTTTCACGAAGGTTCCTCAAAAGTGTTTTTTAAAAGCTCCTATATAAAGTGTTAAATTTAAGGGAATATTTGCGAAAAAAACTCCCTTAAAACTGAAATTTAAGGTAGTTTAAAAGTAGTTTAGTGTAATTTACCCTATATCTTTTGGCAATCCAACATAGGAAGGATCCATTTTTGACCTTTGTTTTCTTTTTCTTGGGTGGCATTAGATCTAGTAATGGTTATCCATATAGTTTCACATTTTCCCTGATCCAAATGTGGCAAGTCAGGCGTGCTCACACACACACACACGCACGCACAGGAACCTTATAATTTGTGTACCAATAGATTTTATATGCTCATAATATCATAGTTAGTCGAACAAAGTCTGGCATTACTACAAGTTTACTAATGTCTATTACCACCTAGAACCATAAGAAAAGCCTAAGAATTGTAAGTGATTTAAAGATAATCAACCTATTACAAGAATGGAGGGGGATAAGCTTGTGTTTGAACCAAAGTGAAGGCCTAGGGCAAACAGCCTGGATCCCCAACATGTAGAGAAATGACGAATAAGGCTGCAGCATGAAAATACATTTATACAGACATTGCTTTTCATCTTATCAGCCTAATACAAGATTTATATCAGCTCTTACAGTAAAAAAAATAAGAAGCTAACTGTAAATAAAATTATTAATTGTTGCTATATCATGTATATCTCCAACATCTGATCTTGATCCAAACTGCCCCAAAGGCTAGTATGGAAAGGATTATTCTGACATTCTCTAAATAGGTTCTAAATGTTTAATTTGCTTTGAATTTTCATGGATACAAGCTAACGGGATGCAGATTAGTAATGTATACCAACATATTACTTTTACACTCCCTTCACGTGGGTAGTTGGGTCACATTGAAAGGCATCCAACCGAAACATCACTCGCTTATAAAACATAATAAATGAGTTTAATTGTCAATCGTGAGCTTTGAATACAAGACTTTTTAAAACCTGGAGATCTCTTTCCATGAAATATTTTTGATATTTTTGAGGGAAAGACTACCCAACTTGTCAGGTCAAATATCCATGGAGGTTTAGATGGACATTAAATATAGAACTCTACATGGTGGTATTTTTTTATTATAAAAGTGCGTAAATTAACAAAGGGTAAATTACACTAAAATACCCTTAACTATTGTGGATTTTCTCTAAAATACCATAACGTTTGTTTATTACGGTAAGGTACCTGTAATTGCTTCTTTGGAGAACCATTTTAGTGATAAAAATCTCTTTGAAACCGAAGTTTAGGGGATTTTATTGTAATAAAAAGCTGTAAGGTAGTTTAGTGAAAAACCACAATAGTTAAGGGTTTTAGTGTAATATTCCCATTAAAAAATTTCATAAGAGTCCACGCTTTGATGTTTATAAAGCCCCTGCCACATTACCATAACTCCGAATTTATGATGAGGGTGAGGGATATATTTTTGGTTTTTTTTTATATAGGCCCCCCTAGAACATTGCTATTTTGAAAAATACCCCCTAAAACTTCATATTTTTAAATACACCCCCTAAAACTCTTAATTGAACTAAATTACCCTTTTGCTTAAGCATCATCCCTAACTCTGTTAGAATTCTCGGTTAAGAAGCTAAAATGACAACTTTACTCTTCTAATGGCTTTATATTTACATTGGAAAAAGAGACAGAGAGATTATTAAGTAATATTGATGGTATATATGACTTTTTATCTTCCGATTCATCATATTAACTTTAATCCAATTATGTTTTTAGTTAATGGAGATTGGAGAGGTTTTAAGGGGTGTATTTAAAAATATACTGTTTTAGGGGGCGTTTTTAAAATACCAATGTTTTAGGGGGCTATATCAAAAAAAACCTTTATTTTTATATCTTAAATATGACACCCCAAGTTGAGCATCCGCCTTTTATGAGTCGAATCCTGCAATTTTCAAAAAAAGAAATAGAGAGAAAGGACTCCATTTTAAATACGCATCTGGTGGGTTTTTGAACATGGGTTGCTCGGATACTAATTTTGCGTTCTAAACTATCAGGCTGACTACATATTGGGTGACAACCCAATGAAGCTAAGCTACCTCGTCGGGTACGGAGATAGCTACCCACAACAAGTGCACCACAGAGGCGCATCCATACCCTCCGATGCTAACACCGGCTGCCAAGGCTTTAAATGGCTCCACTCGACCGACCCAAACCCTAACATCGCTATGGGCGCCCTTGTGGGTGGTCCCTTCCAGAACGACTCATACATTGATATCCGTGACAATTCCATGCAGGGTGAGCCCACCACCTATAACAGCGCAGTGCTCGTTGGGCTTCTGTCCGGACTTGTGACCACTTCATCAATAGCCCAATCTCTAAGCTAGGGCTATATGTATAGGTACAAGTAATGCATTATGTCGAGTGGGGGAAATGTGTAAATTGAATTTGTTTGGTGTAATGCTAGCTATTCCTTTTGTGGTTTGAGTGTATTCTGCATTGTGTATATGTAAATTTTGCTGACGGTTTTATACATGAGCTTTGTTGTTCCATTTTGCTTTGTAAATTTAAGCAATGACCACTGATAGTTGAGAGTTCAATTGATATTCCTTCATTAATTTGCTTAGTTTGTGGTTGTCCTCATTTTTTAATATGTTTTTGTTCCCGCCAGGGATTTCTATAAACTTCTCAAACTTGCTTTATGGGAAAGAGTTAATATGATACATATATTATCCTAAGAAAATAATCCGCATCTGGGAAATTTAAATTTGGGGAATGTCGGATATGTATATGAAGATAAAAGTATACAATGAAAAAAATATACCCGATAAAGTCAGAAGTTACAATTGTTTTAAATACGAAACGGATATATACGCCATCATAAATCATATCCAGTGGCTATTGGTCGATGCAGATATTTGAAATGAAAATAACTATCTGTATTTGACAAAAATCAAATACTGATACAGAGTTAGCTCGGGTTATCAACCTCTAATACGGATCCGGATGCTCTGCTATTTTTTTCCAATTGAAATTTCGATAGTTAAGATTACTGGAAAACAGGAGGTCCAGGGATATGGTGGGGTCAGAAAGAGAATCGGACGGCTCCGCTTGGCAGAGCAAGTGCTTGCCAAGTAGAGGATCCAGATCCCTCTAATACTAGAATATTATGCGAGTGACATAAAAGTCCCCAATGCCATACTTAGTGAATCGGACGAAAGACCAACCATTTTAAAGAGTTCTATCTTAGGAGCTATGCTCAATTCTTGAGGCTATAAAATTTGTAGTTGGTGCGGTGGTAAAGGTTACATGATTCTTAGCCACTGTAGACTGTAGTGTAGTCCAGTGGAAAAGTCTTTTTGGCATTGCAACAATAACCATGGGTGCATCATACAACCTATTGGGAAAAATACATACTGACCATCCTAATATCACCTTTTGTTCATTTCTGCATCGGACGAAAAATTATATGGTGCTTGGCCCGTATATACCGGTTGTATATACCAGATCATGAAAAAGAGAAATAAAAACACAAACCCTATGAAGCTGTCCGAAATATTCCATCTCTTTTTCTAATTTGGCCGTATGTATCACACTGGACACACAGTTGCGCATATCACAGAACCAACTCTTTGCCATTTTCTGAGAAAGCCATGACCGAACCTGCAGCAAAAATCCATGCAGCATTTGCCAAATAAAGATGCCAATATGGTAACCTTGAGATCAAGGAGGCCACAAACCTCTTCAACCAGCTGCTCAACACCAAGCCCAAGCCATCAATCTCATCATTCAACTCCCTCTTCTCTTCAATCCTTCGTGCAGAAAACACCCGTCATTTTCCAACCGTGCTCTCTCTTTCTCTCTACAACAAACTGAGCCTGCATTTCTCGCCCGGTGCCTTCACCTACGGCATCCTCATTGACTGCTGCGGCCGCATGGACCGGATCGATCTCGGGTTCTCGATCTTCGGTTCCATGCTGAAACGAGGCTGGAGCGGGAATGTCGTGATTTTCAGCTACTTATCAATGGCCTAAGTAAAAAGTTCAAGATTGTTGAAGCACATGAGTTGCTCGATGAAATGCCTAACTTGGGCTGCATGCCCGACTCGATATCTTACTCTATGCTCGTCAAAAGATACTGCAGTGTTGGAAACGCGGGATCGGCTATCGATTTGCTTCGGAACATGCCGATAAAGCCTAGCGCGTCCGCTTACAACACGGTCATTCATGCGCTTTGCAAAGACGGAGCCATCGACGCCGCGTTTGAGCTGTTTGGCGAAATGGCTGGTAAAGGGGTTGCCCGTAATGTTATTACTTGCAACCCGTTGATTGACGCGCTTTGGAAGAGGGGAGACAT
Organism: Agapanthus africanus; assembly: GCA_030015575.1. Classification (NCBI taxonomy): domain Eukaryota; kingdom Viridiplantae; phylum Streptophyta; class Magnoliopsida; order Asparagales; family Amaryllidaceae; genus Agapanthus; species Agapanthus africanus. Next base: position 313,647,750 of record CM057338.1, on the reverse strand, counting down.
GGAGAAAGCGTCGAGAACGTTTGATGAAATGGTTGGTTCGGGGATTTCGCCTGATGTTGTCACCTACACTTGCGTTGTTCATGGTTACGCTATCAATGGACATTGGCAAGAAGCCGTTGGTGTGTTCAAGCAGATGGTGGATAAGGGTTTGAACCCAAATGTTGTAACTATTGGCGCGTAAATGGGTTTTCTTTGCAAACACAGAAAAACTAAGGAAGCACATAAATTGCTTGACGCGATGGCACCAAGAGGAGAGAAGCCTAACATGGTTTTATATAATACCTTAATAAAAGGGTATATTCAAGAATCTCTCTTTGATGAGGCATCGAGGGTACTTGATGCGATGCTAGATACGGGTCTTGATCTTGACCTTTATACTTACAATATCTTGATCGATTCGTATGTTAAAAAAGACGGAATGGATAAGGCCGTGGAAATCTTCAGAAAAATGCAGCCTGCTCAGGTGCAGCCTAATATTGTTACCTACAGTATATTAATAGACGGGGCTTTGCAAATCTCAGAGAACCGATGAAGTGCAGAGTCTCTGTAGCGAAATGGTAAGCAGAAGGATATATCCAAACAGATTTGTGTATAACTCTTTGATATCAGGATTCGCCAAAGCCGGAAAATGGAAGGAAGCAATGAGCTTGTTTACCGAAATGAGTGATCGAGGTCTCCATCAAGACGTCTGTTACATACAATACAATAATCGACGCTCTATGTAAAGAAGGAAAGGTATTAGAAGTTCGGACGCCAATAAACGCAATGGTTGAAAGAGGTATTTTGTGCCTAATAAAATCACATACAGTGCTCTAATGGACAGATATTATCTAATAGGTCAAACAGACAAAGGACTAAAAGTTTTCAATTCAATCCTTGCGAGAGGTCTTATGCCCGACAAAATCATGTACTCTATATTGCTTCGAACTCATTGCAGAGCGGGGAATATCGAAACCGCCTTCAGTCTCTTCGAGGAAATGCCTCAAAAGGGGTTGAAGCAAACAAATATCGTCTACAACACGATGATTTCTGCACTATATCGAGCTGGAAGAGTTGTCGATGCAAGAAAAATGCACGATAAGATGATTGATAATGGGGTGACCGTAGATATTCATACATACAACGTAATTATAGAGGGTCTTTGTAAAAACCATGGCATCGATGAAGCGATGGATCTATTTCAAAGCCTACCGAAACATAAACTCGACGTCGTGACATTCACGGCCTTAATAGAAGGAATGTTTACAGCAGGCAGGACAGGAACGGCCAAGGATATCTTTGATGCTATTTTTGCACAAGGCTTGGTACCGGACGTCGAGACGTATATGGTTATGATGAAGGGACTTATCAAAGAAGGATTATTCAATGAGGTTGATAATTTGTTTTCGTCGATGGAGACATACGGGCTCGACTCCAATGCTAGCTTGCTTAATGCCGTCGTGCAGAGTTTGATCGAGAAAGGCGAAATAGAGAAAGCAAAACAGTTTATGTACAAAATGGAAGAGTGAAGGTTCGAAGCCTCGACTGTGGCTCTGTTGGTAGATTTGTTTGCTGACGACAACAGGGAGCATTGGATATTTATGAAGTCGCTCCCTGATTTTTCTCAGAACCATGTAGGTTCAGAAACTAGTGTGAACTTTTGAAAGCTTGAAAAAATTGGGATGATTAACATCGGCCAAAGCTAGGCTTATAAAAGACCACTGGGCTGCTGATGGGCCTAACATGGGTCATGAACAGGCCTATGTAATCTTTGCCGTTAAAATCACAAGAGAGAACTCAAAACGAGACGGTTTGAGTCTCTTTCTCTCTCTCGTTTCTCTCTCCGAATTGTGAGGGAGAAGGCTCACCATCGTTGGGACGCGTCCGTTTGAAGCCTTGCGATAACAAAATCTATCATAATCGTCGTTTTCGGTGGTGGTTGTTGTTGTTGTTGTTGATTCGTCGATTCGGTGAGAATCAGATGATTATGATTTATTTATCCAAATTTTGTTGCATTTAGTTGTTCATGCAATTAATTTTTATATCTATATGGGGTATTTGTTCATGCAGATAGGGATTTGGAGAATCGGTTGTGGATGTGAGAGAGATATAGAGAGGGAGAAAAGATGATGGGATCATTTCTTAGTAGGGCTTTCTTGTAAGAACTTTCTACCTTTTTTTCAACTATTTTTAATTTCATTGCCATTTTTGGTAGTGCATTAATTGATATAGACTTTATGTTGTGTTTGGATGTGCACATGCAATTGCGGTTTTAACGGGGATGCGGTCGATCCCAACACAGGATGAGTCCCGCCCCAACTAAATCTCAGGGACTCACCCTACTCGTTATCCCCTCTGCTATCCCCTCTGCGACGGCAGTGCCATAAATTTCTCTCTTTTTTTTAATATTTATATTATGGCCACATTTGTGTAGTAAAATTAGTAATTTACACATTACGGTTGTATTGTTAAAAAAAGGGTTATTATTAACTAAGTTCCAAATTATTTCTTTGCAATTCTATTAACAAATCGATCTTGCATTAAACTTATGGCTAATATTGAAGATTTATCTTTTGTTAAAATGATTTTGTTATGTATTTATAGGACTGTATAATAGTAGATTTATGATTCGAAGTTTCGAATATTAAAGTATTATGTTAAAAAAATTATATGAGCATAATTACATCCAGTCGAGCCTTGTTTAGAGGACCTATGGCGGAAATATTAAACTTTGGATGTATTTTTTTCTCTATTGACAGAATGATTCTTGGCTACGCTTATCCGGCTTATGAATGCTACAAATCTGTCGAAATGAACAAGCCAGAGATTGAGCATCTCCGGTTCTGGTGCCAGTACTGGTGAGCTTCCATTTTATTTCAATTTGAAATATGTCTGTTTGATCTCTTGAAGACGGTATCTAATTCTTCGTAAAATAAAATTGTGTTTTCTTTAAGGATTTTAGTCGCATTACTGACAGTCTTTGAGAGAATTGGAGATGCTTTCATTTCATGGTAAGCAAAAATGTTTGTTTTATGTTTTACGTGCATGTTTGCAGTTCACTTGCATTATTTTGACGCGCTCTATTTTTTCCTTCCGAAGGTTGCCTATGTATAGAGAAGCAAAACTTGCATTTTTCATATATCTTTGGTACCCTAAAACCAAGGTATATAGCATAATATTGTCTTTTTTCTTTAAATGAAATGTTGCGGATCTTAATATTGATTTCTTTTTATTAATTTTGTATTTTCAGGGGACATCATATGTATATAATAGCTTCTTTCGGCCACTTATTGCAAAACATGAGACGGATATCGACCGTAGCTTGCTTGAGCTGAGAACTAGGGCTGGGGACGTAGCTGCTGTCTATTGGCAAAAGACCGTTTGTTATGGACAGACACGGTTTTTTGAAGTGTTGCAGTATGTTGCTTCACAATTGCAGTCGGTGCCACAGCCTTCAAGAACTCACCCTGTACAGGTATTCAATACTAAGGATACATAGAGCCGAATGGTTTGTAAGTGTACATTAGCCATTTTTGTGGCATAGCTTAGGACATAGCATGTGTTGAATATGAAGTTATACGTCTCTCTTCATTCTTTTATCAATATACTCTTGTTTATATTCGCACATTCTTGCGAAGGCAAATTGGCCTATAGTTGTATATGTATCATACATGACAAAGGGTTTTTTGTTCGGAAATTACAAGAATATCGACAAGTGAGCCTTTACCGAAGATGCAAACTAAAATCACAGCTACTTTTGTGAAGGAGATATACACCTGAGTGAAAAGAAAAGCATTTAATTCGTTGGATGAAGAATACATGGGCTCTTGTATGCATCATTTAGTTACATATAAGAGAGCAAGTATCTAAATAACTAATAATAATAACATATCTGGACATAATAACATCAGAAACACTTCTTGCTTCCTGAATTCAAATATGAAGCATGATGACTCAAACTTGACTCTCGCCTAACACCCCTTGTCCCTCATCGTGTTGAGTGCACGTTTTTTCAATGCACATTTCTTCATCGTCTTTTCTTTCCCGAAGTGTTAAAGACGATTATTAAAGGAGACAAATGCATTAAATGCACTTGAAGAAAAGTCTCAAGCCTAGCTATGCGTGATTGCTCTCATTCATTTTGGAATATAGAAGGACACAAGTTGAGTGCTTGTGAGTGTACTGTTGTCCATAGAGAAAATTGTGATAACAAAAGAGAGTGCTTTCTCATTCTCATTGTTTTGTTTCTTGAGTATTCTTTTCTTTAGTGAGTGTATTCTTTTGTGGTGAGGTTTGGGTGAGATTGAGAGTATTGTAACTATTTTGTGTTCTCCTCTTCGAGATAATAGAATCCTACTACTGTTGTTTTCGTCCGTGGACGAGGTCGATCTGGACGAATCACGTTAAATCGTGTGTGCTGTCTATTTTTCAATTCCGCAATTAGTGTGTACTCTATTTTGTGTGCCGTATATTTGTATTGGGAACCCGTTCGTTGTAACAATAACTATGATCTGACTTGTGATGCCGATTCTCTTTGGTTTACCGTTATTTTTCAACCTACTCTACTCTTCAAAGCTTCTCTTTGCTAACACTACTTTGTATTGTCAAATTTCTTAATAAATGAAATAGTAATAAATACGCCTTTCCTTAATTATCGGTAGACCGGTCTCTGAACTCCATTAGCTTGGTTGGCTCATCATGGAGTGTTCCCCATCAATAGAGCTTGAAAGCAGAGATACTTTCCTTTTCTTCACACAAACAGACAATTTAGAGGATACAAAAGGTTCAATGTTTTACAAATTCAGTATCATACTTATATTTCGTTATCATGGTGAAGTCGAATCCGCTTCGTTGTCATGGTGAAGTCGATTCCGCTTTTTTTCGTGTGCTATTTGGCCTAGTAGTTTTCATGGAAAGTTCAGTGAAGAACAAAATTCATAAAGCGTGGAAACTTAAAGGATCGCGAAGTTTTACATCTTTAGACCGTTCTTTTTTATTATCGATGTCCGTCTAGTTTGGGATTTGTGGCTCTGGGGTATAATTCCTTTCTGAAAGTTATAATTTCTTACAATTAGTTTTATGATTAATGAGTGGCGACTTTGATCCTTATTATTACTCATTTCCTCTGATATGTTGGCGTGCGCGCCCATTTCTGAGATATCTGACTTAAAATCTCATTCTGTTTTTTGTTTGAATTTTTTTTCCTTGTTATGTTTTTCTTTGCAGGATCAGCAACAGATTCATCACGAGGAGCATCCTATTAAACCAGCACCTAAAGAACTCTCGAAGGCACGCAATGGTGAGTCTTCACCCAAACCCGAAACCTCGCCACGTCCAATTCAAATCGATGCCAAAACTGTAGCCAACCATGCAAGGAAACCAAAGGCAATGCACGTCGATGTGATCCATGTCTCAGCTATAGAAGGTGACTCAAACTCTTCCCCTTCAAAGGAGGGAGTATAACTACTGTAAAATGTCCTATTAGAAACAGTTTCTAGTGTTGCTAATAGGCTTAATTGCAACGGTTAAACCATTGCTAATTTATTAGCATCGATCATCACCGTTGCAATTACAGCATTACTTTTGTTGGCGTCTCAAATAAACAATTTCAACGATCACAAGAAGAACCGTTGCTAATAGAATATTTTTTATTAAATTATTAAATTATCCACATCAGCAATTTTGCAATGCTAACTTGCCGCAAAAAGAAATTTAGCAACAAAAAAAATTGTTACTAAAATAGTTTATTAGCAACAAAAAGATTTGTTCTTTTAAGAGTTTTTAGCAACAAAATAAATATTGCTAAATTTCATATATCATGATATAGATTTATCTAAATTGTGAAATTGATATTTGTTAAAGACAATATCATCATATCAATATAAATACATGTGTCCATGAATTGCGCTACAATTTTAGTTTACAAAAATTTATAAAAGAAAATGAGTACAAAATTGCAGCCACCCAGACAAATTTTAATAATTCATAAACGAAATTATCATTTACATAATCATCTTGAATTTAGTACATACAACAATTAAAATTTATTGATTACAAAGAAAAAATATATTAAAAAAATGCCGCCCTCCCTCCAATAAAATAGTCTTGTTCTTTTTTCCTGGCTTAATTGTCATCCATCTCATAAATTCATATGTAACATCCTGCAAAAAAAATATATTCGTTTATTCAGTGCTTTGATATATATTTTGTACGTTATTACAAATATATTTTTGTTCATACTTGTAAAATTGGTTGGTATATATGGGCAAGTTTATAGAAAAAAAAGATGAAACAAGTTACGTTTCTGTATTTTTTGTTGTATTTTCCAAAAGCGTTGCACTCGAAACTGCATATGCAAGGTTAGCAGAGCAGCATATGTGCTAATAGGATCTGCTTATCATGTCCCAATTAGAGAAACCACAGAACTTATTCAATAATAAAGATATTATAATGGTTATTTGATACAAAAACAATTACTTTCAATATGATATTTTTACCAATCTCAAATGGATCATGTTAGTAGACACTTATCATTCTACATTTGATTAGTGCATTAATCCTTTTATCATCCATTATTCTCCTCAGAAATGATAGTTGCAAGAAATGTAATTAATAAGTTTAGATATATAAAGGCTCAAGGAAATTTAGAAAATTTACCCACAGAGAGAACAAATTTCTAAGGCTATGTTTACATGATGCAAAAAATGGATCAAATAAGTTGTATGCGATTTTTTAGGTATCATTAAGTTGTGAGTTCAAAACCAGACAACCTGTTCGATTACAAGAAGGTTTACCATTAGGTTATAGTAGCGCTCGTTTCTCCTAATCGGATATTGGCTCATGGTAAATGAAATAGCTCATCCAAATATAAGCTAGCGGAACCGTATTTCTATGTGAAACTTAAGTTGTGATTATACTTAAGATTACATGTGCATAGTTAGGAACGGCAATAAAGAGAGTTCTGGGCCTCTACCATGTTTAATTATCTTAATAACTCTAACTTTATTTATTTATATTTATACAACAAAGTCAACATAAATATTGATCCATAAATTACAGTATAACTTATATTTCAAAACTTGGTCAGTGGCGGTACGTAATCCGCAGGTTTCCTACACAACCCAATCCTATACCCTTTCCAACTCTTCATGGTGTTGTTGTGCTGCCATTAACCGAGAATATATCATGAAGATTTAAAGATGAGATAAAGTAGATGATGGTCTCAACAAGTTGTCGCTGCCATTAAACGAGAATCATGAAGATTTTAGAAAAAGAGATGAGTCACCGGTCATGGATCCTCGGTGAAGGGTCACGTGATTAACTGTTTATGACAAATTTCTAAGATGCCGAGTTCATGAATATTAATGAGGCTAGTACAAGCTTTTGTTTTGCAAAATTACCTTTTTCTACTGACATTTGTCTACACAAAAATGCTTATGGTGTTTGTATTTTGGGTAAGCTTTTGGATAGAAAAATCGCGGGTAGGGATGGATTAAGCATTTTTTCTTTGTTTTGTGTGAAAGATGCTCGAGTGTTTTTTTTCCCTTCATTCAACTGAAATCAAAACTTGAAAAAGAAAAGGGTAAATTGTCAAAAAGCCCTTGGCCCACTTAGAATACTGGGCTTTTTGGCCTTGATAAAAAATTCCTGGGTCCAATAAAAACCACTTGATATAACAATTCCCTACTTGTATTTGTATTTGTGTATAAGCCCAAAATCTGGGACGAAGCCCAGATTTTAGGTCCACGGGACGAGAAAAAATTATGCAAGTTATGTATACTGTCATGGTTAGAAGATGCAACTTATGCAACGATGATGATTAGAACTTAGTTTCTTTTATTTGAAACAATTAGTTTAATTATGTTAACTGTTAAGGGATCTATGAAGTATGCAATCGTTTCTTTTCAAAAAATTTAGTTCAGAACAAATATACATATCCCAAAACACACACACTATTCATGCAACCTTTGCTCTGAAACCATACCATAATACTAGTAAATAGAGCCAAGAAAACAAGTTATTTAAAACGAAACAATGGATGATATATTGTATGCAGAAAAATGTATTCGTTTAGACTTTAGACTTTGTTAGGCTTTCTAATGCAATATATGAACAAGGAAAACATGCAATAGACAATGTGAGATTTGATTTTAAATTTCCTTTTGTAATATGCATCTATATCTATAATTCGGGTATTTTTTATATTCTTCCCTCGAAAATTGACATATCTCCATCAAGTTGATACCCCACTTCTCGGTGGTTTATGTTATGTTACCCATTAAGTATGACTGAGTAAACACGAAAATACCCCTGACCTTACTCTCCTTTCTCTCTCTCTCCCTCTCCTCAGTCACCCCCTCTCTCCCCTCACCTTTCTCTCTCCCTCTCTCGTCCCCCCCCCCCCTCTCTCTCTTCTCTCCTCCTTGACCCCACCTCCACAAGTCAATCGCCGATGACCTCCTCAACTCCATCTTCCTCACGTTTTCTGTCCTTGCCCACAGCCACGAGATTGAGACCGTCCCGAGCTGCCCCTCGTCGTCTCCGACTCCATCAACAAGAGCGAAACCGTCATCAATTTCATCATCACCACATCTCATCATCGTTTTTGTGACTGATGATAGACCGGCGGCGGCGGCGGCGGCGATGGGCGTAGCAGCCGTGGCGGCTTTGCTTATGCTGGCTTGATTTATAATTTTTGTTTTCTGTTTTTTTTTGTATGTTGGTGTTGGTGGTGAGTGGTGGGTGGTGGAATGTGATGGTAGTAATGTTTGCTGATTTTTAATTTACTTTTTTTGGGGTGGTGGAATGTGATGGTGGTTGGGTGGTGGGTGGTGGAATGTGGTGCTGATGGTGGTGATATGAGACGAGGAAGATGAAGATGAAGATGATGATGATAGGGGAGCAAAGGGTCGAGGGAAAAACATAAGGTGGAGGTGCTGGGTGGTGGTTTTGGTTGTAACGGAGGGTGGAGGGGCGAGGAGGGATGGTGATGGTTCCGGTGGTGGTATAGGGTGGAGGGACGAAGATGGGATGGTGGTGAGATGAGGATGATATGATGAATGATGGGGGGTGATGAAATGATGATGATGAAGGTGGTAGGGCCGAGAATAGGGGGGCAAGGTAGCGGTGGCTCCGGAGGTTGGAAGGGCAAGGAGAGGGTGGTGGTGAGATGATGATGAGCATGAAGATGATGATGAAGAATATGATAGGGCGGCAAAGGATGGGGCGAGGAGACGTTGATGGTGTTGATGGTGGTGGTGGAGAAGATGATGAATATGAGGGAGGAGAGTATCCCCATGGAGGCGAGGAGGCTGAGGCGGCGGTGGCCAATGAGGCTGCGAGAGGGGCGTCGGCCAAGAGGGAGACGAGGAGGCTGGTGAAGAGATGGAGGTATTTCAGTCTTTTTACCCCCTTTAACTATAGTTTTAGACGATCAAAAAACCTTAACTAACTCAAAGTGAACAGTAGTTGGTTTTTTAGCTGCGTTAAGATTTTCGAGTGGGCAAATAGCCATATGTGGATAGAATATTCGAAAATAGTCAATTTCCAACAGGGCAATATAAAAAAAATCCCTATAATTTAATTGTATCCATGGAAACTTGCCAAAACACTAATAATAACAAATGAATATACTCATTTTTCTTTAGTGTTCTCTTTCTTTCTCTCTCTCTCTAGAGGATGCAGAATGTTATTTTGAGAATAACAACACAGTTGTAGAGACGGTTGTTAAATCTCGAGAATAACTTAGGTGTTATAGAGACAGATTGTTATTTATATCTTGAGAAAAGCATGTGTTCGTTGGACCTTTGTACCATAATATGATACAAAAGAAGACGCAGTGTACATGGGATACCTTAATCTTTTTATATTTGACAAGCATGTTCAATCTCCTGTTTCACCAATTCTAATTGATTTGGTTACATATTATTATAATCTTTCAGCGCATCATACTACATTTATAATCAAAACAACATAAACATCAAAGCCCTCATCAGTTAGTTAAGTGTGCTCCGTGATTCATCATTTGTATTTTGATCTGAACATACACTACACAATGAAATATAGCACAAACTGATAGAATCTGCGGAATCATAAACGATCTGCATAACATGTTTCTAATAGAAAGATTCGTACGTTTTCGAACAATTCGACAGACTAAATCTACAAACCAACCCAACTAATAGAATATAAAAGGAGGAAGGTTGGTATATTAAGACCCAATTATGTTTTACAACTCTCAAGGAAGACTAGGACCCTGGATCTTTCAAAATGTATTCATTATAATCCCTATGCCACCATATCCTACTAGTATCCATATTTAGGATAGAAATCTACAATAAATCTGTCACCAAAATAAAAGTGAATTAATCGAAAGAAAGAGATGAGAGATTGAAGAGATTTGAAGGGCCTTGGAGGAGAAGAGTGAAATGCTTGTTTTCATAGGCACTACTAGGGAGAGTGACAAGAATCACGGGTGCCTCTGTATGATTCTTGTGATCATAGTCACATAATTCGTGAATTTTTGATCGGCCGGTTAATTCTTCGATTTAATCGTCACTGGTGAACGTTTCGAATAATTCAAATAAACAGCGAATAATTCACAAAAACGGCGAATAATTCGCAATATCAAAACCCAGAGCCTCATATATTAATTTCCTGCTCGAAATCCTTTCCGAACATTTCCCGAATACTTGCCGAATCTTTCCCAAATACCTACCGATTTTTTCCGAATAGTTCCTCAAATCCGAATTTTCGATCTCGCCGAATAATTCCCGAACTGCGAATTTTTCTTTTTAAAATAAATTAATTTGTTTATTTTATGTTCCTCTAAATTCATTCTTTATCATTTGAAAATAATGGACCAAAATTATGCATAATTTATTTTTAAATAATCCCACACACATTCTGCACAACTTGTGCTTCAGGAGTCCAACACTATTGGCATACACAATGCATGGTAGGGATGTAAAGCGATATGGATAATCCATCCGAATGGAATCTCTCTTCGTTCCTCATTTTTATCAAAACCATATATTGAGTTTCATTTCCGATATCTATCCGTCAAATATAACGGGATACGAACATGGTAACACATATATATTCCTTTCGTATACATATCTAATTTAACATCTGATTTTCTATACTATGTATGAATATAATCTTTACGATATTCATTTTATATCCTTATCAGTATCCGAATTTTCTCAAATATGGATAGTGATATCATTATCCGAGTCTGTATCCGCATCTGCGAACGATTACCGGATACGGATATGGTTACACCTAAATTCGATCCATACCTGAAAAGTTTAGACCTTACTAATCCTTTGGATGAAAGCCCTAACCTAGCTTTGATTTTGTTTGGCAATTTCAAACAAATATAAATAAAAAAATTTAGAATGAGAAGATGAATTTTTTTCCATTCAAAGGATTAGCATGTATATTTTTCACTATAGATGTTGAAATTATCTTTCCTTCTATCAAACCTTTGAAGTGTGATTAATGTTTGATAAAATATATTTTATATTCTAACATCTCTCCGCCAAGGCCCACTCTTCTGGAACTTAGGATTTTGAACAACGATATTTTTAGTTTAAATTGATATTTATTTAATAAGTGTATGGAAGAACTCGTATCTGGGTTGCTCTGATACCATATTAAATATCACTTTCACTATACCAAAACTCCAAAGTTATGTTACGAAGTGAGGAAATGTCTTTTATAATCTTTGTATGTACCTTATTTCTTCAACATGTTCTCATATTTTCTAAGATTGTACTAAAATATCAACTTCTCGATAAATTTACCGGTTTATCACTAGTATTATAATTAACTAAAAAACATATGATATATATGTTAAGTCTTATTTTGTTCTGATCTATCTTAATAAGGACGACAAAAAGAGATGGAATTTTGAGATATACCAAGCAATAATAAAGATAAAACACATGTTTTGGTAATGAAAACCATTGATGTCACACATGTAGCCGAACCATCTTTCGAAAGAAAAGAGAGCAACATGTGTTGAAATTTTGAGCTGCCCGTTCTTTTCTATACAATTGACCCATACATATTTTCTTAGATTGTATTAAAATACCAAATTTCAATTCTGTTGTCTTGTCTTATGACGAACCTAAACTGCCGCAAATAAGAAGCTCAATGTCCACACACATCCTACTGATCAGCTTCCTCTGACTATTGAAATATTTTAAGATCTCTATGCCTGATCGGCCAAAAGAATAAACTCTCGCTGAAATAAATACGGCTTCTAATACTTGACCGCACGATAAATAGCATAGAACTCAAGTTCATAAGCGGTTCACTTTCGTCTCGCTTTGCTCAATTCTTCACTGAAATATATTGCCGACCTGCCCTCTTGTGAAAGGACAGCTTCTATGCTGACCGTGGAATCATCGCACTCTAAAGAGAGAAACTTAAAAAAACTCGGTAACACCGGCATAGAACATTAGACGTCTTCTGTTTGATAACCGTAAAACTCCGATCAGCTTCTTCATCCCAACAAAACTTTCCTTTCTTCAGACATTTAGTAATCGGAGTAACAACGGAACTAAAGTCTCCGGTAAACCTTTCGTAAAAATTCCCTAGTCAGTGAAAACTGCGCTCATCGCTACATTTTCTCGGAGTTGGCCACTCCTGTATGGTCTTGGCTTCATCTTAATTCACATAAATACCAATTGTTGTCATAACAATCCCAAGAAAAATTACCTATCAATGAGAAAGTTGCACTTCTTTCAGGTTAATGTCAACTTGTTTTGTAACATAACCATAAGGACTTCTCGCAGCTGCATCAAATGCTGCTTTCCAGATTTACTGTAAATAAAAATTTCATCGAAATTAATATACCACCATAAATTTTCTAATAAACCGTTTTGAGCACTTGCTAAGCACACGCATAAAAGTATTGGATGCATTAGTTATCGTATAAAAACATTGGGAAACATCGACGGTTGTAATCTCGATCATGAAAAATGTTTTTTTCTAACTACACGAATTGAGCACAATGAATTTAACCAATTGAGCATAAACTCGCACGGTAAAAAACTTCACTTTCCAAAATGAGAGGCCGTTGGTATGATTTCTGAACAAGTTGCATCCCACAAAAAGGAAAGAAGAATATATAAGTTTTCATCTAACGACAGGATCAAAACTCCAATAAAAATTCAGCTTTTCCCTCCTCCAAACAAGAACACCCGATTTGTCCAATTCCAAGACATCGCAAGCACCAAAAGGGTCTTCTATTGATGCTTAGTTGGCTAACAAATCAATCACAATAAGACGTTAAACCAGCCACGAGCATAGGTCGATTGGTTATAGCATCCATAGAAGGGAAAATGCTCACAATTTAATGCGTGTAAATCCATGGGGCCCTTGAAACCGGTGGTGTGATGTTTGTGGGCAAGGTTTACTGGCAAGTTCCGAAAAATAAAAAAATATATGTTAAACCGCTATAATAGGTTTATGGTCTAGTTCCAAAAAGTTTGCATGCTAAGATGAGGTATTATCTAATATCTATATGTTAGTCTCCCTAGCATGAAACAAAACACTGTAAAAAGAAAAACCTCGACTTTATTGGGAATTATTGTGTGGGAACACCACACCAAATATATCTTTGCTTTATATTACAACAATCTTTAGAATGACCAATAAATAATGGATAAATGGTTGCTAAAAATTAATATAGAAATATCTATTAAAATGAGAATGGATCTAGCATCTTCTGAATTATGTACACGTGCATCGTATGGGGTATAAAGATCATAAACCCCACACAAAAGTCGCGTTGTGCAGACAAACATGTGATGGCACACACAAACAGCATGCTAATAGTGCAACCAATAAGAGAACGCCACGTATCCATCAACTATACTTCACATTACACAGAGTTCGAAGGCTCTCCACTTTATTCACTTTGCGAGGGGTTTTCAGCAAAACCGCAGCATATCGCCGATCGAAACCCTAACCCTAGGTCGATGGCGGACGATCCCTTCATCCAAGATCACGACGCCGCCGAGCTCGAGATCGCCGGAGAGTTCCTCACCAACTGGCTCCCCTTCCTCCGCCGCGGCCTCTGCGACTCCTGCTCTCAAACCCTAACGGATCGCATCAGATCACTTCGTCCTCGTTCGTCTCTCTCTCTTCAAACCCCTAGGGTTTTCTTGCTTCTTCTGTAAATTCTAATTGATCTATCATCGTTTCTAGATGCACCTGCGGAACCTTCGAATTGCAGTGAGCAGATGAAGCCTAGTGGATGCGGAGTGGATCCGGATCCGGATCTCGCTGCAGGTATCAATCTCCGCAAAGCCGGCGTCTTTTACTTTAATTTTCTGCTTTTTTGTGATAATTATCTCCGTTATAGATCCAACTGAGGAGTCTTCGAGTTCCATGGAGAAGATCGAGCCTGGAGGATCAGGACCCGATGTGGATCCGGAACCAATTCCTTCTACTTCAGGTCTCTCTCTTCAAAGTTGTGAATTTTTCGTATATTTTTTGCTTATTCTGTGATAGATTTTCTTATTATAGATGCAGCTGAAGCATTTCCGAGTTGGAGCGAGCATATAGAGCCTAGCGGGTGGGGAACTGATCCGGAACCCGACCCCGACCCCGACCCGAGTCCGAACTCGCCCAAGGTTCGGATGTCGTGGGCTGACATGGCACAGGAGGACGAGTTGGCGGAAGAAGAGGAGAGGGCAAGAGAGAAGGAGATGAAGGATGGGGAGAAGAAGAAGGTCGAGTTGACGAGAGAGCAGAGAGAGTGGATTAGGTTTAAGAATTTTGGGAGGAAGAAGGATTTCATTTGCTTGGAGAGGGTGAAGGGAAAGATTGTGAACATTTTGGACGGGTTGGAGCTGCACACTGGGGTGTTTAGTGCAGTTGAACAGAAAAAGATTGTCGATTTCGTGTATGAGCTGCAGGAAAAAGGGCGGAGATCGGAGTTTCGAGGTAAAAATTCCAATTTTATTCGTTAATGTCTTGTTATATGCATCTGATTGACTGTCATGCTTTGGTGTAGGATTTATGTACATATTTAGATAGGCGGTGTGCATATTTGACATAAAATTTGGATTATCTCTGTGCAAGTTTTCTTATCTAAAAATTTCAATACAACATCAAGTCATGGCTATTAAAATTTAGCAGAATTATTATAAGATCAATCTAGTTAGTATAATCGCTGTATCACTTAACTAATAAAATATGGAAATATTAACTGTGACTTCTTTCTAGAATCTAGGCACGGACACCAACATTGACGCACTGTGAAACCTCAAATATGTTACTCCAAAGTACGCATGTTTGACTCAAAAGAATTAAAATTCATGTCATGTAGTATCTAGTTAGGGATCCCTTGTATGATGATACATACACCATACTCAGATATTTAATATCATTATTCTAATATGTAAAATAAATATCTTATTGTTGGGTGTAGAAAAAAAAGCAGCTTTTTAATCCACGGTTGTTAAAATCAGGATGTGATCTTTAAGTTGTGAAATCAGCTCATTATTGTTATGAAACTGGGAGAGAGCATTGTGATGATGCTCTACCATAGGGTATCTAAGGAATTCCTGACTACTTTAGATTCGATGTGGGTAAACTATTTTGAATTTACCTTAGGTGTGTTTGATGGTTTGTTTTGTTATTGCTACTATATCGGTGATCTCCTGCTAGACCATAACCACCATACATCCTTCTGGCTTAGTCTTATTTTGTCTTTCTGCGGTTATTTGTGATTCACATTAGTCCATCAAGATAGTGTAGATGTTTTCAGATCTATATTTTGATGATGGCTAGCCGTGCTTGTAGTTTTTTTTAAGATTCCAAAAAAAATTTAGATCTTAAATTACCAGTACGTTAAGCTTATTATTGCCAAAAGATTTACAACATAAAAGTTTGACATGAGGACGAGAAGCCTCTTTATGAACAGCTTGGAGCTTAGATCATATACTATAAAAATAGAATCGATAAGAAACAAGAAAGATATCATCTTTCGCTACTCCAGTTATTTCATTGGCATATATCATCATTATTTTTTGCAATTCTGGTGATTTATTTAATGCCTTTCCTACACTTATGATGCTTGCTCACTAACTGGGCAAAGTACGGCCTACAGCAATACTTATCTGTGCCATATGCATGGTGTGGTTACGACTGAACTGAAGACATGTGGGACCAGACCAGTAAGATTAGTGGGTTACCTTACAGTAAATTACATTAATCAGATGGATTAGTGACCTTCCAGTAAATAAACTAATACAAGGTCGGAAATTCACTTTTCTCACATTAACAGCTGTTGAGAAATCGATTATTTAGATAAACTTTGATGAGCATTTCGGTACTTCTCTTAGACAATAATCTGAAATGTCAGGTGCGTGAACTAATTGGCCGTTTCTAGAAACCTGGTGACAAATTGATTCTCCATCTGGTATTGTCTTACGTGGTATTGCAGTTTGTTAGTGCGCGCGCCTGTGGTTTATGAAACACTCAAACTTCTGACATTTTGTCGCATAATATTCTCATAGCTGTTTCATTCACTTGTAAAGTTGTAATATATATTATGTTATTTAACCAGATTAATAAATGTATCACGTAGTTAAGGAATAAAAACATGGTGCAGAATCGGTTATTTGCTCATCCACATGTTTATATATGACATTACAACGTGTCAACGTTATGACGCTGTTATCATCAATATCATTTATAATATATAATACACGATTGTTAGTATGCCTGAATCAGTCTTCCTAGTTGATTAATTGTTTAATTTATGATTTAATGGTTTTAGCTAAATCATGATGCAATGCCAACATATTAATTGCAGAGTGCACTTATTCCGAACCACAGAAGTGGATGCGTGGAAAAGGTAGTGTGACAATCCAATTTGGATGTTGTTATAACTATGATGCGGTATAATATTATTCTCTAAACTTTCATCATATCCCCTTTTAAATATTTCAGCTTGGGTGAAGAAACTGATACATGTTATAATGCCAGGATAGGGATGGCAACCCGCCGGGAATCCTTCGGGCTACTGCTGCTGATCCTCTTCCGAATCTTTTTAAGCTCATCATAAAGAGATTGGTTCGTTGGCATGTATTGCCAACATCCTGCATACCTGATAGTTGTATTGTCAATATATATGAACCAGGAGATTGCATACCTCCACACATCGATAGCCACGACTTTGTCCGTCCATTTAGTACCGTATCGTTCCTAAGCGAATGCAACGTTCTCTTTGGAAGTAACCTAAAGATTGAAGGGCTGGGAGAGTTTAGTGGTTCAACTGCGATTCCTTTGCCTGTGGGGTAAGCTTATTTATAGTTTTTAGTGTCTGATTATTTTCCATGCTTTTAGCAATCCTATATGTGTTTCTTTGCTTTGATATTTTGAAATGCCATTGCACTGTGAGATTTCTAGATCATGTTCATTCATTTTCTAATATACAACTTTGAAGCATCCTTTAGTTATCCTACAGTATTGGATACCATTGATGCAACACCTAATCGGACAAGTTGGAAAGAACTACCGAAAGTTTATTTGGTTGACTATGATTATTTAATTTTGTTCAAGAAATTTAATGCTACTATTTAATTTTTCATCAATACCATTCCTCCATCTCTTCTATAGTTCTAGAAAGTTTCTGTACCTAATTTCTTAAACATTTTGTGTGCTTGTATTTTGATGTGATGATATGCCATCACATATTCTTTAATGTACGTTTATTAGGCATTAATTATAGAATATATGCAATTTTTTGGCCGACAGTCTGAATGCATCATTTTTTTGTTCAGGTCAGTGCTAGTTTTGAATGGGAATGGAGCTGATGTTGCCAAGCATGGCGTGCCTGCAGTTCCTACCAAGAGGTGTTTATCCAATCCTTGCATTTCATTCTGAAAGCCACTGAAACCAAGTAATCATATTGTTTTTTGGATCGACAGGATATCCATCACATTCAGGAAAATGGGTGAATCCCTGCACCCGATGGGTTTCATCCCCGAACCCGATCTTCAAAACATCCAACCACTCCCCGACAATTCAGAGCACCACCACCAACATGGTTCAGATAACATCAGAAACTTCAATAAAGGGAACAAATACAGAGGAAAGCCTGGTACGAGCCCGTATCAGCAGCCACACGGCCCTGAGACTACGCCCATAATGAGATCACGTCAAGTTAATGATGCTCGATCCGCAAACAGCAACAGCTATAATTCAATGGGGAGATCGAGGCCGTATGATTCAAACCCTAGATCATTCTCATCCTCTCAAGGCAATCTAAGACAACCGCAGAATCAAGAATGGGGAGATGAGGGTAGCAGCGGTCACTCCGAGGCTGGGATGGAGTATTCGTCCAACAGGAGAGGGAGGAGAGTGCGGTTAGATCAGAAGCGGATTGTGATAAGTCGCAACATAGGAGGAGATGAGGAAACAAGCAATCAGAATTTTGAGCATTCTTGTGGGCGTGGCCCAAACATGGGTAGAAGGCAGGTCAGGGTTACCCTTGCCGATGATCAATAAAATCGGTACAGTATGCTCGGTTGAGTTTATGTGTTTGTGTGAATTGTGGGAGTCGGAATAACTTTCTGTACAAAACATGATTGGGTTGGCTTGTTTGAGAGATTATTATTTTTCCCCCTTTTAAAATGAAACTTAGGATTGAGGTATTTGTATCATACATCTTCAAGTGGTTATGTTGCAGATTAAAGGGGAGAGATTTATTTATGTGGAAATTGAGAACTGAGTTATTGCTGTTGGTTTCTTTTTGAACTCTCTTTATCTTCTTTTTATCTATTTTTTTATGTGTGGGGTCCATGTTCAAATCTTTTCACGTGGCTCGGGGGAAGTTAGGTATGTGGACGGTGGGGGTTGGCCTCTTTTCTATGGAATTTGTGAGTTTAGAAAGTTAATATCTGGTGGGGGAAAATTTAAGAAAAAGGAGGGAAATTTCTAAACCTTGCCCATTTTTCTGGCTTGCCTGAAGTTTTTTTTTTGTATTACAAAGTTGAGCGGCAGATGATATATTGGAATGGATTGCTCAATTGTTCTGGAGCTTCTCATATTTGCAATAAAGAAAATGCAAGTGTTGGCTATTTGGCGAATACTAAAGCACTCGGCCATTTTTCAGGCCTATCTGGACGTTCTCGGCCATTTTTCAGGCCTATTTGAAGGTTCTTTCGGCATTGCAAAGTTGAATGTAGGATGATTTATTGATTTGGATTGAATTGTTTTAGAGATTTCGGGCTTGTCATGTTTTCAGTGTAGGAAAAGAGGTTTAAAAACTTGAGAAAGTGAGAGGAGCAAAAGGAAAGGGCGGCACGAGTGGAGAGATGAAGAAAAGGAAAGGAGCGGCCACAAGAAGCACACCTTCAACTCTCCACTTTTTATCTAAAAGTCACCAAAAGCATTAATCACCTTCACCTTATCAAGCATTGATAAATAGGTTTGAGTTTGGCAGCAGTTGAAGGATGAGAGAGACATCCAAGATCTTCTTCACAATCTACAATAAGGTAATATCTTGATTTTTTCCCCCCTTTTTTTTTTGAGCTTTGAATTTTAGTTCCATGCATGTTTCACCATTGATAAAATTAAAAAACAAAAAATGATTTCAAGTTCGATATTTTATAGTAACCGGATGTATTTTTTTTCTCCTTTCTGTCATGTTCATATTCATTTATAAGACTTCCGTCCCTGTCTTGAGAATTTGAAGAGCATCAACTAATCGTTCATTCTTTAGGATTATGAGACATCCTGCCAACGGCACCCCACCTTAGTACCTAGTTCTCGAAGGATCGAAGATAATGTTAGAGTTGATGTCTTGCATGTTGCCAAAGGGGCCAGGGAGACGGAATGTCAAACAAGTTAAAAAGTTAGTTTAGTTTTGGATATTATAATATTGGATAGCGATTAAATAAGTTCGGGCCGGAAATTTCATTGGGTGTTTTCTTATTCGGGTCATACAGGTTCAAGCAATTTGACTAGCATATTCAGATATAATTTCTTTTTTGTTGGGTACTATCTGTATAGTGTGATCGTGTATAATCTTACTTATAGCCGATCCGATCGTAAAAAAGAAAGGGAGGTAAAACCTCCCAAAAAACTCTGTAGCATGAAAGTGAGCTCAAAAAATGAGGAAAAGAAAAGAATAACAACATAATCTGACATAATTTAAAATAAATAAATAAATCTGTGTATTCTGTTTGATTGGGTTGACTATGGTTCCTACTCGAAGGTGCCTGTATGAAGTAATACAGAAGGGGGGGGAAATAACAAATTAGTCAACCTAATCTCCTAATGTTGATGACATTTCACTTTCATCACGACACACACATGATAATTTATCATTTATTTAATCTTATCTTCTTCACATTAGAATTTTCTATAAAAAAGCTCAATCTGGGCATGTCTACATTTATAATGTTGAGGTTTTAAATGAGTTTATTCATGGAAGGGATGAAAGAAGCATCTATGGACATGGCGACGGAGTTCAAGAAAGACCCTGTTTTAATCTTGAGGATCGACGGTGAAGATCTCAAAGAATTTGTTGAAAGCACGCAGTTCGAACCCGAAGTAATCGCAATATTCTCACAGCTCAATCAAGAAGACGCGTCTTTACAGAAACGCCTTACCGTAGCGTTGGGGCGACTCTCGGTTGATCAAGGAATGCCGCCTTCATCTGACCCTTGGGTAAATATTTCATATCCATGTCATTATTAACCGATGAAAAATTGAATGAATTTTATTGATGTTGTAAAACTGTATTTATACAAGAGCATATGCCAAAAAAATAAAAATATATTTCATATGAGAGTTCAACAAATAGCCAATCTTGGCCAACATCAAGGAAAAGATTATCCAAGTATATAAGCAATTATGTTCGAATATAGTGCCGAACAAGCTTACATGCATGTGAATCGACATAATATCGCATGTGAATCTTCATAATATTGCCATAGTTCTTGGTATTTTTAACCTTCCGAACTTTCTTTAACTGTCTATATGCATGTTTATGTTATTTCTTATGGTTAATTATGCATAGCGCCGCATTTATAGCCCATCCGGCACTTAACCTTTGCGCGGAGTTGTTCGTATTTGGGATCTAGTCAGCAATCAGGTCAAATTTGCTATTCTATCTCAGATTGAGATTAAGTCATGGTTGTTGAGAGTCCACGAATTGTAATTATTCAGGGGTACAAGTGATAATGAGCCAAGTTGAGGGGATAAAATGTGTTGAATAACATATAAAATTAACCCTTTTTTTAGTTTACATGGTTATGAGATTTATATTGATCATGATAAATGTTGTTGATCATCAACTCGGATGTCCCTTTGTAAAATAATTTCGTTCCCATGATTAATAGTTAGTAAATGTAGTTTAGGGCATGCACGCCTGCGCGCATCGATTTGATATCTAAAAGCTAAAATTTTCAATGACTTTTTTAATAATGTGTTCGTAGGTTTACGGCAACATTGTCGAACCAGCTCTGCAATCACTTTCCTTGGAACTTGATGAAACGATTTCTCAGGAAACTTTCTTCGAGAAATTCAAGAAGCTTGTCAACAACATCATTCAGCGCCTTCAAGAGCACCCTATTCTTGTTGCCCACAACGAAAACACCACCGATGGGAGTGCTATACGGAGATTGCTATCCAACAAATTCGAACTAAATAAGGTCGGTTCAGGAAAATCGAAAATATTACCCGCATTTCCTCTTCGATCTTCATCAATCAATGGTTTGCATTAGTGTGATGACGATTGAAAGTAAGATTAGACACTGATTGTTGAACTATTTGCGAATATCCAAGGGATTGAATTTAGAAGAAATTCTAAAAAGAAATTACTTCAGGTGGTTCGAAAATCCTGTTCATAATAAGCAGTAGAAGAATTTACCAATGCCCTTCACTCCTGCTCATAAGTAGCACCTAGAAGTTGTTTTCAATGCATTTCAATATTTTTAAAGCCACTTTAATTTAGTTTGCTTTTACTTTTAAATGAAAGTTTAAATGCTCGCATTTAGCATTTTAAAAGCTCTGTTTCCTCGATGCTCTTTGTTTCAATGTATCAAATTCTGATAGCAAACGGATGCGTAGATAATTATATTAAGATCATTTTAAGATTGTGAACTAATGAACACAAAAACATCTCAAGAAGAGAACTTTTGAACAAGCATTTGAAGAAAGCGTCGTGCTTATTTGCACATTTTAATAAGAGTTGGCGCATATGCTAATATGGAATATATGTTGATATAGTTGCTGGACTCGGTATGGAGCGAGCTACCGAAGGATCAAAATTTGAAAGAACCGAAGGAATATATTCTATTTGCGCTTGAACGAATAGCCACTTCTGCAGAATTGCCGCCTTATGGCACCAATGAACAGGTTAGCTCCTATGACTATGAGCTTAATAGCTTTTCACATTGTTAAGAATTTTCTTAAAGCTAGAATTTTCGAAATACTTTACATTCTTGTCAGCCAGACACAAGCATCCATGTTAAATACTACGTCTCTTTCAAAATGTAAGTTCATTTTTGCTTTTGCACACCCATTAAGAAAATTTAAACATATGATTACGTGATTGCAAATTACTCACTTTAACTCTATTAGTGTTCATTACTTTTCTGGTATTTGAATAAGCATGAATCTAAGTAAGAAATTTATTGAGGGATGGTTTAATAAATCAAGTAGCAGAAGTGTATGAAAAAAAGTTTGAAATTCTTGTAAAAGGAGTAATAGTATTTTGAAACAAAAAAAAAGATAAAAAAAGACTCGCATTTTGAAACGGAGGGAGTAATTCCTATATTCGTAATTTGTGCCTTCGAATCAAGATCAAGTTAAATTTGAAAGTATAAGTGGGAATATTATGAACTTGTACTGTTTAGTACTGAATAAGCGAATCTTAATTAATTTACAGGTCGATGCAATTGTGAATGGAGTCATTGGGATGGTCAATGTTGACGATGTAAAGATCTTACATGAACAAATATTCAAGAAAACAGTCACCGACGTTCTGGAAAGTTTAAGTTTACGATTGGGAGCCAACCCTATCCTTGTCTCTTCAAACTTGGTCATCGATGAACCTTTAGCTTCTTTGTCATCGCCGATGTCTGCTCCAAGCGATTGATTTGAGTTGACACCGAGAATCAGATAATATGAAGTTATTCTTCTCCATATCTTCTTATCAATAACAAGTTGTCAGTATTCTAATTATTACAAGTTAAGCAAACTGTTGAACTTTATTGTTAGATTATCAGATGTCTTGTTTGTAGAGGTTGGAATATGTTTTCGATTGTTGATCTCTCCTCGCTTGGATGCGCAGGATAGCAGCAGGTAATTAAAACAGTATGTATTTTTCTCTCCGTACTCGGTAAAAATTGTAAACAGACCCGGATCCAAAATTTATATTGGAGAAAACATACCCAAAAGAGTCGAATATTGGTATTGGATATAGATTCAAAACCATATCCATATGCGGTGAATATAGGCATAGGCGCACGTAAAAAAGGGTAATGATATCTGTTGGAAATGGATTTAGTATCCGGGTTCGAGGTCAGCTTTAACTAGCAGTATCCATATACATCCTCTACTGTCAAAGAACGACCTGCTAGCAAAAATCACATGCATCAAATAAATTGATTTAGATATCTGTCAAGCTCCACAATCTGGAGTCAAAGGATAACCATTAACAACTAAAATGTTATGATATACCAAAATTTCTTCATCAAAATCTACCAAGTGTGTCAATTACAATAAAATAAAATTGAAAAAAATTCAGTATACATTATTAAACCTTATAGCGCCTGCAGCAAATTACAAGCTAATTCATAAGTGGTAAGATGATTATTCTTTAGGATGATAAGTTACAACATACATATGGCTAAATCAAGTAAGATTCATCTGCGCCCGAACAAGTAGAAAAATTAGAGAGCGGATAAATATCAAACCGCTGTTGCTGCCTCAACGTTTCTTTCCATTGTGAATAGTAGCAATCATAAATATTAAATAAGCCATGCCAATCCCCAAGAAGTTGATTTCAATCAGTTTTGATCGCAAGCTTCGGTACTGGAGATCCTTGTCCCGCTTAAAATGTAGCCACCAAATCCACTCATTTGCATATGCGGATGAGTTCGAGATGGAAGAACCTACATTAGCAATGCAAGCAAGCAGAGTTTCAATGGCTGAAAACTGAATAAATTAGATTTTGACAGTAATTTACGAGGAATTGTAAGCAAACTGTTTTTCAAGATATACTGGGTTGATTGCACAGAACTGCCGCTAGTTTGCCAGTTTGGCTCGGATAGTACTTTTGTACCCCTTTGGCGATTTATTAGCCAACACCCACCACCAACCCCCCCACGCCCACCCCACCGCCCCAAAAAAAACAAAACAAAATTTTAACCATAGAACTTGTTTGTGTTGTTTATCGAGTATTTTTAAGTGTTGTATGGGGTAAAAACTTAAGGGGGGATTGTGTCTTGGAGTAGCCCCATTGGTGGGGCTAGAAGTAGCCTATTGGGGAGACCCTTGATCGAGCCGGGGTCTCCCATATATGAAGGGATGTCTCAAAAAAAAAAACTACAGGGGGGATTTTGTGCGATTAACCCAATTATAATTGATACCTTCGAACACTAGTCCAAGAGAAAACTTGTTTGCAATCAAATGGCAGCCGATAAGTATACAATCATGCACCAATTTACAGTAAAACTTCAGCTGTGAAGCGGTACATTGCACCACTTTACAGCAATTCAAAACCATTCATGAAGTTTCAATTTGAAAGCTGTATAACAAAGCGATTGCATTTCCATTTTATCTGGTCTAAGATATTAGCAAAATTGTAACATCTCACTCCAAATAGGGAAATACTTTTTGTAGATAGAAATTGCAATTAATAACCTGGTATTCCCGTAGCCATGGCTCAGAAATTTGCAAACCTATAGCCATTTTTGACATTTGAAGCTTGTTCATACATGTTGCAAGAGGCTGCACATTTGTGACCGAGGATAAGTAATTAAATCAGACGCCAGAATAGAAACTCTTAGCATACTACATTCCTGAGAAAGAGCAAATGAAAGGCATACGATGACCAAAAATTAAATGGGAAAAAAGGAACACGAGTCAACATAACTTTTTATTTTTGACTCGTGTTTTTTCCACCCCTTCTTTTTCTGTCTATATGGAGATCAAAGTTGGTGATCTATCTCACATTTACATGAGTAAATCACAAGCTGTTCCCCTGTTATTTCTTCAAGACAAATAATCATCAAACCTCCCGTAGGTTATGTTTCACTTTTAGTTATCTTCAGGTAGGATTTCTAGTTAGAAGATACAGGTGGATTTGCATTATGTTGTAAGATTTGCAAAACAATGTCAGAAGAAATAGGTTTAATGATTTAGACCATCCTGCCATAAACTTCTTGGTACTTCAAGGAAATACATATCTTTCCAGGATCATGCAAGCCTTTGTTGCATGAATTACATGATGTAAAAGCTTGGTTAATTTGGTTATTATCTAGAAGGGTTTCTACAGTGCATACTAGTTGCAAGCACAAACAAGAGTGAATCTGCATTAATCTCTTGCATCAGATCTAATGCACTAGTACGTTGACGCATCATCAGTTCATTATGTTAAGGGAATACAACATGCTAACAGGCATAAATAGATTACCTAAGTGGATAGATGAAGTAAACAAATACGGTGGTTAATAATGATAAATAAAGAACCTGATAAGCATGTGATATGTACCAAAGGCGATAATCTTTAAATTACCCTGTAGGACGGACCATAATTGTCTCATGTACATTGGTATTATCAAAGGATAAGATTCCTCTAGAATTCTCATTTGACATTTGAAGCTAGAAACCGGTTTATGCACCGTCCATAGTATGGTTGATATTTATCAAATCTCAACCATCCGTGTTAGTCACTATGGATGGTGGATAACAAGCTTCAAA
This sequence comes from Agapanthus africanus, assembly GCA_030015575.1. Taxonomy (NCBI): domain Eukaryota; kingdom Viridiplantae; phylum Streptophyta; class Magnoliopsida; order Asparagales; family Amaryllidaceae; genus Agapanthus; species Agapanthus africanus. The sequence goes on along the minus strand of CM057338.1, from coordinate 313,621,809 downwards.
ATATCAAATGGGCAACCTTACCCATTTTCAAATGAAATGCATGGAAAAGGCAAAAAGTTTTGTTTAAGCTCAAAATTGAGTGAAGTGCATGCACAAAAACACATTTTATTTGTGGAGAATTCCAGAAATCATGAGACCAAACTGTTTGGATTTTGAGATCAACAAGAAAAGGGAGAAGGAAAAAAATAAGCATAGCTACTAGCTACAACCCACCATCATAATCGTCCCCCCCCTCCCCCCCCCCCCAACAGAGTAATGGAGTATCAATGTCCATTATGTTGTATCATGTTAAACACTATAACGTCCCCTGCAAACGAAGTTTTAGCACACAAGGATATCATAATCTCACTAAATTCAGTCTGACATGCCGCACCTGAAGGTATTGATGATAAACTGCAAATGGTGCAGAATATGATAGTAGTGGTAGCAACTCTTGAACCATAGTCCCCACATCCATTTCTGGTGCAGCAACTATCAAGCTGCATAAAAAATGCGAACGAATCAATCTTCTTACATAAGCTAAAATCAGTCAAAATATTCTACCTTGTGAATCCCATCTCCTTCCATGATAGTATGTCCTCTGGTGATGCTTTCATGCCTGGATTGATCGATTTTTGCACCGAGGACGAACAAGGGCGTAAGCTCATAGGACCCACTACACTACGTCCAGAAAATAAAGTCTCTCTTTTATCATCGGCTTGTGCACATATAGAGGAAATTCCTTCTTGGTCGATTTCTGGTGTACACATGAAACCTTCAGATGGAATAGGCTCTGAAGTCAAGCACGTATTGTTGGCATTACGCTGCAATTCTGTAGACTGAGTATTTTCATGAAATTTAGAGGAAGCATCACCATTGTTTTGAGAGGGACAGAGATCAGAAAAAGGTGCTTGAAGAATCCTGTGCCAGTGATAAAACATGAATGAAGATGCAAACCATATAATACAGGTGCTTCATATAGTGCAACACTTCATATTTGGTTGTGAAAAGTAGATGGAATGCTTGTTACATGCATAGACACAGTGTGGTGAGAAGTATAGGCACTGGGTGGTGAAAAGTACATGGAATTAGGGGTGTCAATTTAACCCGAACCAGACCCGAAATAAAAGGGTATGGATCATGCATAAATGGGTAGGGATCATAAACGGGTAGACCAGCCTAATTCTTCTAGGCATTAACAAATGGGTAGGGTTAGGGAACAAGGAATTGACCCAATTAATCTGATTTGACCCAAATAAACCATTAAAATCAATTAATTTTTTTTGCCTAGATTAGGAAAAAAAATGAGAGCCAAACCCATAATTTCTTAAGCAAAAGCGATCTCTCAACTTACATCTACTAGCAGTCGATTTTTCTTATTTTTGAAATTAGCTTTTTATAAACTAATTATATAATTTTTATATGGAAGCAAAAAACATATATAGAGTCGGCTCGGGCTTGGCTACCCATATCATAATCAGCTTAGCCAGATTGGCTTCGGGTTACCTGATTATAATCAGGCCAGGTTTGGATCGAAGAATTTTACCCGTACATTAATCAGGTCAGGCTTGGGTCGGTCATAAACTGGTCGCACCAGAGCCAAGCCGACCCTAACCCAACCCAATTGACAGCCCTACACGAAGTACAGGTCATAGCCATAGTGCCTAGGCACCTAGAAATTCATATGATAACACTTCACGTGACCAAGAGCAAAAATTCTTGACATCATTGTGACAAGGTCATAATAACATGCGTATTGTTTAAACTCATCAAGCTTCCAACTACAGCAACCCATGTTAAGTCATGAAATATCCCTTAGTTGCACATTTATTTGCCAAAGTTTTTCTAGTGCGACTAAAAGTACATCACCAATTTCTTTTGATTTGATCAAGACTCAAGAGAAATATTTTCATTTCTTCTTCTGTTTTCTTTCCACCGTTTAGAAATTTAGCGCATCTAAAAGAGAAATGCCTCGTGTACCTGCCGCAAACTTCATTGCTGAAATTAAAAATCCTCACTATATCCAGAGGGTATGGCTTAGTTCCAAAATAAGTACTGCACACTGAACCGGTACCTGATAATTGAAAGACATAATTTCAGCATCGCTTTCTAGTATCTCTCGTATTCATAATACTATATACGAAAATTAGATAACAAGCACTATTATGAAATAGTTTTTTTAATTTTATTTCCGCATTTAATAATAGAAAAAATGAACATTTTGTTTGTCTTTTAGATGTAATTATGATAGCAACTAAACTACAGAAGCAAACACACTTTAATCGATACAAGTTCATAAATATTCTTTCACCTCCACTCTGCCGTGCATATGAAACCAAGGCGGAACTTACCGCATAATTGGTTAGTAATACACTTATTTTCTCCCATAAATTGGACCAGCAAGGTTGAGTAGACATTATCAGTTTGTCCAATGTGAATTTGGAGGGAAATAACTACATTTTTTCCAACTGGACAGCTGAATGTTCTAAATAAATATATGTTGATAACCATCAGCTACGCAATGTTCAGAAATTGAAAATACATAGTTTTAAGCCATTTGTGCTATTAAAAAGTAAGATTAACAAAAAATTAATGTAGCTACTTGAATAATGAAGAATAGTAATCCACTAATCCTACTATTCTTCAGTATTTTTTCCCATATGAATCAATTCTTAATTCTTATACAGAAGGCTGAGATATCTGCATTGAGAAATCCAATATTGAATGCCAAAAATGCCAATTTATATACAACAAATTTTCATTGTTCTCTTATAATTTAGAAGTTATGCAGGAGTCAATGAAGTGAAAACTGGAGGTTTCATGACACAGACTCCTAGATTATAATCATTGTTTAAAATATAGGCCAATCCTGATCCAAGATCTTCGATTCCGATCTAAAAAAGACCATCCGATTTTTGATACCGATATTGTCCGATACCAAGCAATATTGAGTTTTACCATTTTATAATGGGGTTTTCATATTAAGTTTATTAATGTTTAGTGGGTTTCATTAATGGCTTAATGAGGTCATTAATGTTTTAGTGGGTTTATTATAGGTTATTGGGTTATTACGGTTAGTTTGACATCAGTAATACGACTTTAAACGTCATTAATTACAAAAGAATATGACAAATTGTTTATAGTTTAAATGTTTATTTTGAAATTTTTCCTAATTTTTAAAAAATCGTTTTCTTAAACGATATAAAATCTGATACGGCCAAGATGGCAGAGTTGTTGATTCCGATCCCAAAAGCAATTCCCAATACCGAGATTTTAAACCATGATTATAATGTGTATGTGTGTTAGTTTACATTCCTTGGTACAAAACTGAGAGAAGAAAACATATAAATATACCTCCAAGACGTTCTCCTACAGCACCAGCAAGTATACCTCCAACCATATCAACAACAAGGACATCCGAATATGCACCAACATTACCCATTGAAAGCAAAAGAGACAGGGTGTCCACTCGCAAAAACCTGTGAATCACGAAACAAGAAACACAGAATGATGACCCCATATGTTATCTACTTTTACAACAGTGACAAAATCGCATATCATCATCTTAGCCAGCTTAAAGCTAATCAGTTAGCTTTCAAAGGCAATCAAAAGTCAAAATACGTGTGTGTAATCAATTAGCTTTAAAAGGCAATCAAAAGTCAAAATTCGTGTATGCAATCAATTAGCTTTAAAAGGCAATCAAAAGTCGAAATAAGTGTATGTAAATATATAACATGGGGACAAAGTTCTGATTGTTCGTTGTACCATCAAAGTCTCAAGGGGTATAAAGGATGAATAAGTAATTCACATGAAAAGAATCAAGATGATAAACATTATAAGATTGTTGTAGTTGTGAGAAAATTGATCATTCGTTTAGTATTGCAAGAAAAAGGGAAAGAACTGAAAATATTAATGGCTTTGATGCGAAAATGAGAATAAGAGAAGCCAATATATGACTTCGACGCGAAAAATGAAAATGAAATTATTCAAGAATCGTAAACCAAACAATGAGGCTGAAACTTGTCTCGACAAGTTTTAGTGGCACTTAAATGCCCTTACTCCTGCCTAACAAGGAGCATGAACCATTAGAAAGGGAGTTGGCAAGGAATAAACCAAGTGTCACTCCCATCAAATGATCAGGCATACAACTATACATAACCAACTCACTGATCCTATACTTTTAAGTAATTTAAAATTAAAGGCATGCAAGTCCGGGAACAATCAGAGCATGGTGGATCATGAAGCACAATAAAACTTTAGAAGATTTAAATCATGTTATCATTACTCCAGTAATTTAACAATTTATCTCACAAAGGGATAACGGTTTTCAATTGGAATCTGGATAAAGTAAAATCGAAGGTGACACATATCCATCTGTATAGCAAAATGAAGAAAATAATGATGAGCAATAAAACCTAGATAGTTCTAACAAAATTGCAATGGGGGAGAATGAGTAATGAAACAGTTAAAAATGAACATAATATAAAAGATTTAGTAAGCAAATTTATATATTCCTCAATTGTAAACACAAGTCCAAGGGATATGATTGAATTTGCAAAAATTATGTGCACTGGTTTATACAATGCAGGAATTAAGAAAATCTCAACACAAACAAACAGAAAATAAGAAAAACAGAATTTGACAGTAGTAATGGAATGGTTTTGGATCACCTAGAAAATGTACTTAGGAATAATTAAGAAAACACTTCATGAATAAAATTCCAAACTATTGTAATTATTGAACATATACCAAATATATACCGTCATTTGAACAAAGTTTTAATATTACAACCACAATCAAGAATAAATATCTGGTGATGGCTTAGCCAGCACAAATATGATTTTTATAAACATATTTCTTGCAGAACGTTTCTCCAACATATGTAATGTCTAATGAAAAGGAATATCGATGATTTGAATAACTTACCCAATTCGAGTTGGATATTTCTTGAAATATGCTTCACAGATACTGCACAAGGGGAAAAAAAGAACAAACATATCTCAGTAACTTGAGAATTAACATCTCTAATTACATTCATAAGTAGAGAAAAGAACACCTAAGCTATTAAGACCGCATTAAAGAACTGAAAATCAAAAGAAGTTTGATATATACACATCAAACAATGTGGAACACCAATGTTGTCCAAATACACTTGTCAATAGCAATATGATCTTCTTTTAAGAGTATCGGAAGGTAAAATTCCGACACCGATAGCATGAATAAGAAATTGACATGTCCAATTGTCCGCTTAACATGCTTATATCATGTAACAGTGTGTAGGACAAGTGTCTGATCTGAGACTTCGTTGATAATTCATGAATGTTTGCAGGACACTTCTCTTGTGTGTCCTCAACGGCATGCCAATCCAACATGCATCCTCAGATTATAGTTCATACTCTATTTTAGGGACACACATTGGCAATTGTCAGAATACTCCCTTAATATGTATCACACAACTAAGAATAAGCCTTTTCTTTCTAATCAAGGCGAATTATATCTTAAGATTTATTATTTAGACTGTGTCAGCATAAGAAATGGATAGACTCTATAACGTTTGCTGAATGAGTAAATAGAAAGCCTGTACATATTCGTAGATATTAGTCCAAATGCATGAAAAGCTTATGTTTATTATATTGTCATTATCTGTCATTCAATATAAGCTTTACAGTCCATAAATCATGAAAATATCTATTTAATTTTTAGATATTTGTTTGTCCCAAAATTTTCCATTTTTCTGATATTTGTATTATTATTATTATTTTATTTTAGTATTCTCAATGGCACTTTTTACCACCAAGACCTGCTAAAGCCTCTGAAACCTATGCTTCTTGCAATCATGCTTTCGTGTTTCGAATTTTGTTTACAAAACTTTCAATTCGTTAATTTTGATTATTTTTACTGATTGTAGCACTTTAATTTTTAAATCAACTTGCCATGTTTTCCCTCTAGGCCTAGCTAAAGCCTCTGAAGCCTAAGCCCTACAATCTTGTTTTTCACTATTCCTTGTATGTTACCAACAAGGAGATGGTGCACTCCCATTTTTAATCCACATGCCCCTCTGTCAATCATTAACTGAAAAATTAAGTCATACTACATAAGGCTAAAAAAATGTTGCTGGAAAAGAAGGTAAGTATACATCTTAATTGGAATGTTAACTTCTTAAACATGCAAGACTTTGATGTGTGTGATACTTGACCAGGTGATTTCAGGTGGCGTAGACCAGAATAACATTAAAAACTAATGGTATAAACATTGATAACTATGTACCAGAATAACATTAAGAACTAATGGTAAAAACATTATAACTATGTACAACAACAATAACAAGCCTTTATCCCAGAATTTTTGGGGTTACAACAACAACAACAAGTCTTTATTCCAGATTTTTGGGGTCGGCTATATGAATCCATTTCGTCCATTCTACTATGTTAAGGGCCGTCTCCTCAGTTAAATTGAGGATTACAAGTTAAATGGTAACTGTGTAGAATATGTAATGATTTACCTTCGAGCAAAGGGACGCCTCAAAAGTACCTTAGGTGCATATTTCTTCTGTTTTTTAAGCTTGTATTTTTCCTGCAAAAAGAACAAGAGATGAGCATTAATGCTTAATGAAAGGCTTACACATTTAACATGCTGACTCACTTGCGAGAATGCTGTTTTCGTTCCAAATGTTGAGCTGTTGGCAATAAGAGCATCGACTATTTCATCTCCCGTCGCACCTTCTCTACGATGATAAAAATAGGGAAGAAGTTTCCTTATCAATCTATAATGGAAGAGTAACTTCCATAAACAGCTTAAACATCACATGATACTTTAATGTTTTATTGGCTCATATGTTATGTCATCTACTCAGACGTGTCTTTCAAACGAAAGCAGGTCTTTTCAAAGTTTTAGTGAGCATTAGGTTTCGCGTTTAACATAAAGAAAGAAAAAAGATGCCCTTTGGTACAAGAGGGAAAACTATATTTGTTCTAAACATGATGGGGACATCATGTTCAGGAGTGTCTTGAAAATGAAAGCGGATCTTCAGCATGGTTTGAGTAAGAATGTACCTATACAAAGTATGGTTTCATTTCAAGAGGTAGATTTAATACAATTCAAAAACCATCCACATGTGACCATTTCAAGAGCACCAACAAAAGCATGAGAAGCATTAATTTTTAGAAAAAGGCTTTGTATTTTTATATAGAAGTATTCGTTAAAATGTGCATTATTAATCATAGTCTACAATGCAAAATTTTGTGATGATACTCCAACAATATGAATATATAACCCACCAACACGAAATATTGGGCAGTTCATATTGTGATGACAAGCAAAATAATGATACAACAGCCCATGTCTACCACCGTGAAAACAATTCATAATAAATTTGTTGTCAAAATAGCACAATTTCAGTGTAGATATCGCTATACATGTCAAAATAACTATGCAGGACACAGCAGGGGGGTAGAAAGGCATTGGAAGCAGGAAAATACCACAGCAATCATAAAATTTATGATTAAAATATTATATGGATTATGGTATATATACACCAGTAAACAGAGATATATATAGAAGACTGAGCATAAGCTAACCTTCGCATTGCATCTATATCTTCACTGGACAGACCTTGGGCTGAGTTATTGTCGATCAACTCTCGATTATCTTTGGCTTCATCTTTAGATTGCCAATCATCTTTTCCTTCTTTGCAATTAGCTATTTACAATGAGAGTATAAGAAAATTCTTTAAACAACAAAAGCATTTGGTGATTTTTAAAGCAAACAAAGAGTGGCCTTCAGTTTAAGCATGTATTACTTCCAAATCAAAACTATTAATTTAGCACAATTTTTTTTTATAAAGCCATCACCTTTACTATCAACAGTCTATGTTGCAAGAATTTTTAAGATAATGCCCTTGATCATTATTACCCCTGAACTAAGTCATATAAATCTTATAGCGTTATCCATCCCCTCACTAGAGGCTTTATGTATAAATACAACATAAAATCTTTATATAACTATTGCATCTTCATAGTGTTGGATTTTCAACTTGATTGCCGTTTATATGATATAAAGCATGTCTATGAGTAACTGCAAAACCTAGTTCAAGATATAAGATTCCTTGTAGAGTATATGTATAGGTCTATCCTAAATTGAAATTGTAAAAGCTGAAATAAAAGCAGTCTAAATATATATCCACGCCTTCTCAATAGATTACTAGTCGAGTAAGAAAAACAGTAAAAGCATAGCCGTAGTTGTATCTATAAGAGAACAATGTTTCGGTCACCCCACTATACCCTTAAATACTTTTTTAGAGACATTCACAATACATTTACAACCCAAACATTTCCTCAGAAGAAAAAAAGCATGCCAGATTCCAGATAAGATGAGATTAAAAAAACTCGGTTCAACGTATCTATATTATTAGAAGAGCTATAAGCTATTGATAGGCTTAAAAAAGATGTATGTCCTACAATGTGAGATTGTAATTGACGATTGTTAGCAAATGCATCTACTACTTGTTTTCATCATCAGATATGACTTTCCACTTTCCAAGGGGCAAGATATAATTCATTAATTAACAATCAACAGAAATTAATTCACACAGCAACATGTATATATTGCTTCCTGTCTCACATCTTTCTTATGACTTAGCAATCATATGCGGCAAACTACAAGTAAATGATTCAGGTTAAGTGTATGAATAAGAGCTCATGTTTATATTAGGGACAGGCTTACCTCCACCAACCTCATTTGTATTCATTCAACTTCTCAAATTACGGTGCATTAGCACTTGAGCTTTATTACTTTCTTTTCAATACACTTATTTCTATACAGATTTTTTTTAAAATCCTCCTTTACTAAAGGAATGAGTTATCATGGTTACAATTCCAGTAATTTGAGCTTTTTAATCCAGAATTAGTCATATATCACATTGCCGTATATTTATAAAAAAAATGCAACTTCACGTGAATCTCTTACTCTTCACCTGTCATGTCCTTCATCATGATATCATTTGCAATTAACAATAATAAACCATCAAAATAACCAGGAAAGACAGTAAAGTGAGAAGAGGGACTCTGGGTCTGGTTTCTACTCTAAACAAGTTTAGCAAGCAGCTTGTGATCTTCACTCTAAGGTTTTTGTGCACGGAAATTGGTCCCAGCATAGACATGTGTAGGTTAGTTGTGGCCAATGATAGGTCCTTAGCTAGTGCTAGTAATATTTAGAGACAGAAGCATGCAACTTTCCAGCAAACTTCATACACTTTAACTTCATAAATAAACTACGATGTCCTACGTCACGATATCATCCACAATCAAAGAGCACACTAACCATCAGCAGACATCGACGGAGAGCATCGAGCGAGAAAGGGGCCCTTGGGTCCATTCTCGACTCGAAACAGAGTCCCGAACGCGCATCCAACCAAGGGATTCAACAAGCACTTCTTATCCCCAAGCTTAATAGACCTACAAAATCGCCATTGTCATAGAATCAGTACCTCAATCTAGGGTTAGGGTTAGGGTGAAGGAGGCGTACGCGTTAGGGGAGAGGCGGGCGAAGACAAGGCGGTCGCCGTCGTTGATGTCGAGAAGGACGCTGCAGCCCTCCCACGTGATCCTTGGATTGGATTCGGCCATGGCTGCTGCTGCTCTGGATTCGTCGCTGACGGAGGGGGGGAAAAGATTAGGGTTTTGGGATTTATTAGGGTTTATCTTTTAGTATCGCTCGGAGAGGAGAAGGAAATTGCGAGCAGCGACAGGATCCGGCCCGGTTTGGGACACCGATCCAATAAAGAAATCAGATATCTTTTAGGTTAACTTTTGATAACATTAACTTTAGGGTTTTCTTTTTGAAATAGGGTATTATAGTATTAAAATTATTAAAATAAAACGATTTATTTTAAATTTAGTGAAATAGCATGGTTTTTAGCCCGAGCCCACCCCCTTGTTTAGAGAGCGGGTTCCCCTACACAATATAGGAGAGGGCGGGTTCTAGAACCCGCCCTCCCCTATATTATGAAGAGGGCGGGTTCCCATAACCCACCCTCTTTAAATAAAAAAAATTAAATAATAAACAGAAAATGAAATAAATATTGAATAAAGGAATAAAAATTGTATAATATTATTGTTGTTTAAATATGAATCTGGTATACACTCTAATAACAAAATGAATCCGTTAAATTTATAATTTTACAAACAGATATAATTTTTTTGTATTATAGATTTAACGGATTCATTTTGTTATTAGAGTGTATATCAGATTCATATTTAAACAACAATAATATTATACAATTTTTATTATTTTATTCGATATTTATTTCATTTTCTGTTTATTATTTAAATTTTTTAAAAAAAAATAGGGCGGGTTCCCAGAACCCTCCCTCTTCATAATATAGGGGAGGGTGGGTTCTAGGAACCTGCCCTCTCCTATATTGGATAGGGGGCGGGTTCTGGGCCCTCTGCTATATTGGGTGGGGTCGGACTCAAAACCGTCATATTTCGCTAAATTTAAAATAAATCGTTTTATTTTAATAATTTTAATCCTATAATACCCTATATCAAAAAACCCCTTAACTTTAACCATTGTTCCATATAACTATCAGGTAGTACTAAAATGATGCACACTAACCATAACACTTTTTTTTATACCAGAACCCATCTTGAAGGGGCTAACACAAGTTTAAGAAAAAAGATAAAATGACTGAAATACCCAAGGAATATTGGTTTTAAAAACCTAACTATTCTTCATAAAAAAATGCTGTACACCTGCACCACCAAATTCCATCAATTCATGTTGTTTTCATGAGCAAAAAATTATTTTCATTTGGAAATGTTCTTTTTCCAAATTGATATTTGTTGGATATTTCGGTCAATTTATACTTCAATGTGAAGGTAGGATCAGGTCATGAAAAGCCCGATTAGAAGACGTGGAGATTGGATTCAAGTAGTTGATCTGAGGATTGAAAAATCCAATAGACGCGGAGTTGATCTAGATCATGTGGAAAAATCGATGGCATGTCTCTCTAATTTTCATTGTATTTTATTTTTTTTCTTTCTATTTTTGGTACCGGTAAGGCACATTCAAGCACAAGTCAAATCCATATACACACAAACACACAACACATACATCCAGGGCCCCACGAATTTGACCCCATAGTGTAAATTCGTGGCCACTTCTCTTTATGGTTTGAACCCGTTCTCTCCCAGAAGGAAGTTTTAATGATGTGATTGATGTAGTGGTTCATTAATACTTTTTAATGAAATATCGGGGGCTTAGTTATCCCATCAATCTCAAAAGAAAAAAGAAAAATTCATCGAAGCGTTGGTTTTAGTAATGTCATAGGTGTCATTATCTCCCACACATGTATACTCTTTCTACATTGCTGGAACTTAGTGTAAGAAATAATCATGTTTCATGATTATACAACTAACAAATTTGGCTTTTGCTTAGACATGCAATCATATCACCACTCTCACATCAATTGAACAAACACAAAAGGCTTCAATTAAAGAATCAAGCTATAAACTTTCTTCTCATATCTAATGATCATTAACTAAGGAATCTTCAAAGTTCAAAGGTTAATAATGAACGCACTCAGCAAAATGTTAGAGAATGGCAGTGAGTTCCCCCACATGGTGCCATTTACTTAAGATCTTATGTTATAAATATCAACAGCTTAAATGTACCAAAAACTTGTAGCAGCAATGTATAAGGCAAAAGTTGAGAGCTATGTGATTCAGATGAGCGAGGAGGGCGAAATCGTAAAATCCGGCCGTGCTCCAAAGTTGATCGACATGTCGCTGTTGAGGTTCCTCAACCGATTTCGAAGGATCTTCACCTGTTTCTTTTATGCTCCGTCCAAAACGTCCAATGAGGTTACGGATATCACGAAAAGGCCATGCAGCTCGTATCATTTTCGCACAGACTCTCACTACAACGAGGCCATATCCGACTGCATCGAGTTCTTTAACAAATCATCCGAAAATACTAGATTGAGTGGTCAGAATTTTCAAGATTTTGTTTGAAGTTTGTTCTTCTTTATGTCGATACTGTTTTGTTTATGTATGTGTGTGAGTGTTGGAATGGCATCTTCTTAGAATTATTCTGTCAGCTCAAACTCCGAACTTTTAAATGTATCATGATGTTCTGTCCAAAAAAAATGTAACATGGTGTTTCTCTTTTTTCCATTAGAACAACGCAGAGAATCGTGATTATGACTATGGCGTTATCGATGATGTTAGTGTTATTTCAACTTTTAACCTGACTACAAGGTTGCTTTTGTACGGAAATCTCGCTTTTCTCTGACCGCCGGAAGTTTTAGTTTGAGGTTTTTCTGTTTTCCTTTTGTTGCCTTCCCAGTGTTTTCATAACTAAATTTAGAATATTGCCTCCAGACCAAAGGTTGCATTTTCCTCCAACTTCCTAAAGTTTTTGTGTTGTCTTTTTGTTTTGTTTTCTCTGTCATTTTTTTTTGTTTCCTTTTGTTTTCTATGAGAACCTATCATATTTAAATTATAATATCTTCTTCAAATTTTTTTTTTTAAGAAGTAAAGTTCTATGCTTCATGTTGTTAACTACATATAATTCATTTTTATAATTATTTATAGAGATTACTGGATAGTGAAGTAAGGCACTCTCTAAGACAGGAAAGTCTCTGATTCCCCAAAGTTTTTTTTTTGTTTAGGAGCCAACACAAGTTCATAAAAAGATCCAGCATATAATTATTATTAATTATCTTCAATATAAACTATTATAACTCTTAAAGCCAATCTCCTAAAGATTGAGTGTTGCACATAATACTCACTTTATGATATTTGTTAATTGGTTTTTGCAGTTTGTAGTTAAATGAGATTAAATAAATATATGTAGGAATATACACGAATTGGATATGAAGCGGATATGTGATACCATATCCAACAGTAATTGGTGGACATGAGCTAGTACTGATATGAATAGTTGTTGGAAATCAAAATTATTGTCCTTATAATGTAAAAGTCGGATACGGACATGAATTCCAAAATATTACTATTTTTTCATATCATACCTGAACCTAAAAGTCGGACACGGATACGGAATACGGTTGTTGGCGGATGCGGATACAAATACAAATAGTCATCGGACATTTTTTTAAAAATCCGTTAGGCAGTTGGAAACCAAATGGTGATTTCTTATAACAAAACATCAAAATTATCAATCATTTCATAATTTTATTGGGTGTCAATATATACCTAATTGAGGCTAGATTCATTCTAAAGATTCAAAAACTACAAAGCATAATCCTAGAATTATCTGAATGTGAACTGGATTTTGCTCATTCTAGTATATTGGTTGTATCAAATAGAACTTTTTGCCAAGTTGGCAAAAATATCTGAAACAAAAAAGCTTAGACTCTTAATTAGTGCTGTGAAGTTCTAGAGAACTAAAACAAGTATGATTTTCCTAAGAAAAAAGGCATGTTTAGCTGCAACTGATAAAAATCTAATTTGTTTCTGATAATTTAAGATAACTTTGACAGCTCAAGCAATTTATAGGATTTGTCCTCAATGCTTTGTTTTTTCCTAGTATCTATTTGAAACTCCAAAGCAACCTCATCGTTTGCTACCCAAAAATGTTAGATATATTTAGCCTATCACAATTTGCCTCCTCTTAATTATTGCAACTCTTTCTTCTAAATTTTCACAATGTCTACTTCTTTGTTGAGGGATTAGAGATATGAAGCTGCTTATTTTGAGCTTTGAAGCTTTGGTGGTGTTGGTGCTTTTGTTGGATAGATGGAATTTAGCAGGTAATTTATTTTTTCACCTTCATCCTCGTATACTTTCGATTTCATCTTCTCTCACTTACAAGAATCGACCAATGCTTTTTGCGATTGTTTATTTTGTATGTTTTGCAGATTGTTATGACCCTCTCGATCCTAATGGGAACGTCACGGTAACACTCGATATCCTCGAGTGGACGGATTATCACTACATGGTCAGGGCCATCTCTTCCTATATCGTCTTTTAAAATAACTAAATTGCAGGATGCATCCCTTATTATTGCCTGTATAGCATGATACCATCATCTATTTTCAAAACTCGCACTTTGCCCTCTACTTTTCGCAATTTCCATTCCTATTAAATATACAATGTTAGTGAAAACGATAGGGTTATTTTGGGAATGGAAATGGCTAAATTTTGCTAAAGTAGCATGAACTATAAGTGTTTTAAATGAAAATTAGCCAATACACCGATGGTTCATGGTATTTTTCTTTTGTGCAGTTTATGAAGTATCTGGTACATACCTGAAAAAATGAAAAGATCAAAAGATGACACCATGCTATTTGAGCAAAAGTGTGGAAGATTTTCCAGTAGTGATTTTCCATCATACTTGGTATACGGGGCCTAATTAAACTGTCGCTCTAGGTGCATCCTACATTTACGTCGACATGCCAATATCTTCTTAAGTGTTGCATATTAAGTAAAATGATATGATTTAAAGTGAATCCAATATTTAATATAAAACAGATGTCATGTCACTTCGAAGAATATGTACCAGCTCCATCACTAGCATCACTGCAGAGACCTTAGTGTGCATCCTACGATCACTTTAGGCTGCATTTTCGTGTATACTAAATATTCTAGTGATTCTATCAACAGGCAAGGGTAACAATCCAGAACTACTACCAATACCGACACATCGAAAAGCCCGGGTGGAACCTAGGCTGGACATGGCAAGCAAAGAAATATTCTTATCAATGGCAGGAGCCGTGGCAGCCAAGCAAGGCAATTGCTCCGGATTCAAAAACCTACAACGGCTCCCTCATTCATGCAAGCGGGACCGGTCATCATCGACCAAACCATAGATGCCGCAGGAGAGAATTGGACTTTGAATTGTTTCCATGGAGGAATGATATCGGCCTGGGCCGGTGACCCACAAAGGGCATTTTCGTCATTTAATATGTATGTCGGTAACTTGAACGGTAGTACAAGTGTTTCACCGCCAGTTAATCTTACACTATTGGTGCCCGAGCTCGGATACACCTGCGAACAGTTGGAGGATATGCCACCGACAAAATTCAAGGTCGAGGGAGGAAAAAGAGAAGAGCAGGCTTATAGTAAGACTCTTGTAATGAGATGTCTCGTGATTCCTGCTGTTTTGGGTGTTTTTGCTTTTAGTCTAAAGTACCCTTAACTTCCCCCTAAACTATCTTAAGGTTTTTCTATTATAGGAAACCCCCTTAAACTGTGTGATCCAGGTTCCCGCATCACTATGGTTTTAAGGGATTCTCCCCCCTTCAATGTGACACTTTAAAGGGAGCTTGCTGCAATAGAAGAACTTCAAGGTAGTTTAGTGAAAACAGAGAATTAATGGTGTTTTCGTGTAATTTTAGCCTAGTTTCACCTAAGAAGCACAAATACAAATCCAACTACACGCTATATAACTTGCCATAACATACACAACCATTTTTTCTAAACACCTTACTAATACAACGGTCCAAGGACAACACTGAATCTGTAATACCTATATTCTCTGATATTTGAAGCATGATTTCGTGATAGAAGTTTTATGTGGTATAGATTACTAGTACCTTTGCACATGCGACGCACGCCCGTATTAAAATTGCATGATGCACTGTCATCACATGTGTGTTAGAGTCGATGGTGGACATGCAACAAAAATATTAGAATTTACTATTCTAAATCTTTTTAACTTGTAATCATAATTAGAAGTTTAAAGATTTTATATTTGTACTGACTCGATGCTATTTATACTTGAGGATGATAATTTCCTAGTACTAATTACGCATAGCTCATGGAGTAAGAATTTACTTTTCAAAGTGAAAGGCCGCCGGTTCAATTACCAAAGGGGTCACATCCAAAAAAGTAATACACTTCATAGCAATTTTAATAATGTAATGAATTATAGAAATGATGAATTTTCTGTTCTATTTCACTTCATGCACTAACAAAGCAATGACTAAATCCATTTAAACAAATTTTCAGTAGTATATAATGTAGCACGCTCCCATTTATAACCATTTTGAGGCATAATATTTTCAGGTCAAGACATTTGCATTTGTATTTAAAGTTAGTCGTACACATAAACAAGCTCAACCTCAAGCTTCTCAAATTATAGTTATCAAATTAAAGTTGAATCTGATGCAAGTAGCATTTGATCATTGACAGGGACATGGAAATATGTGTGCTCTTACTCACCATTTGAGGCGAACTACACGCCTTCTTGTTGCGTGTCTCTCTCAACCTTTTACAATCCGAAGGTGACGCCATGTCCCGCTTGTAGCTGCAGCTGCAAAAGCAGAACATGTGTCGGGTGCGCTCTCCAAGCTTCAAGTTCATATAAGATAAGACATGGTCTAAAATGTCATTCTAGGATGCACCCTACAATGGCGCTAATGTAGCAACATCTTGTTGGATGATACTAGCATTTCAAAACGATATGACATCTCATTCATTTAAATTTGCATTCACTTTATGTCATATCACTTTATTTAAAAATCAACATCCAATGAGTTACATTTAAGAAAAAAACGATGCCTAAATTGCTATCTGGGTGGCACCCTAAAGCGCCGATGATGTGGCAATATATGTTGGATGATACCTATCATTCAAAGTGATAGAATTTTCATATTAAATATTGGATTCACTTTATGTCACATCACTTTATTTAACTGATGTATTGACATGTCAGTTTCACTAAAAAATGCAGTCTACAATGACTCTTTAGGTCTTGATTGTTGAAATAATAATATGAATTTGGATGCAGAGGGAGAGAGATTAAAGTGTTGATAGACGGTACCAGGTAGATTATGGACACGGTCGCATGCACCGATCACATGTGCCCGATTCGAGTCCATTGGCATGTGATGGCGAATTACAAAGATAAGTGGAGGGTCAAAGTAACAATTTCGAATTATCGAAACATGAACTTTTCAGACTGGAACTTGGCGATTCAACACCCTGGCTTAAATCAACGAAATCAGGCATATAGCTTCAACTTCACCAGACTCACTACCGTCGGTCGTATGGGTAATTTCTCCAAATTATCTTTCGAGTTTTTTTTTCCTTTTAACTATAATTATGTTACGGCGCCTGCAACCAGTTCTTGTGCACACTTTCACACTACTACAATAATGGTTGCCCCTATGGATTTAGCCGTAGGGGCAAACTACTGCCCCTACGGATTAATCTGTAGGGCCATAAAATTCCTCCGTAGAGGTAAAGACTGCAGATGCAAGTTTTCGTCCTGAATATGCCCCTACGGAGTAATAATTGCCCATACGCCTTACTCCGTAGGGACACATATCCATTATTTAATTTATTGGTTTATAAAATAAAATACTTGCCCCTACGGAGTAATCCGCAGGGACAAAATATTTATTTAATTTATTGGTTTATAAAATAAAATACTGCCCCTACAGAGTAATCCGCATAGACAAAATATTTATTTAATTTATTAATTTATAAAATAAAATACTTGCCCCTACGGATTTATCTGTAGGTCCATATAAATGCCCCTACGGATAAATTCGTAAGGGCAAGTTTAACCCCTGTTACTGAGTCCATAGGGATAAAATATCAGGCATCATAATATTTTATCCTTACGGATAACTGTATAGGGACAACTCTTGTACCTACGGATTAATCCGTAGGTGCAATGGATCGCCATACAGATTAATCCGTAGGGACAAAATACCAGTTTTTTTAAAAGGGGCTACTGTTTTTTTCCCGCCCTGTTCACAATAATATATACATCATATAACCAAATACAGAAATATTCATAATATACATCTCACGCATAATATATAAAAGAAATAAACAAACAGAATACGATATCAATCTAAATCATCGTGAACAATCAAACAACCACCAAAATCGTCCAAAATATATACAATATGTATCAAGTAAGTATATACATCCTCAAAAATATATAAAAAAAGCTACCCTAGCTCGGTCCAGCTCCTCCGCCTCTGATAAACACCGTAATCTGCCGCATCTGGTCTTCGGTGCAGCCCTGAATCGTCAAAAACTCGACCAGTGAAGGAGCGGAATGTGCGAGAGTTTGAGCGGGCTGTGGAGCTGCAGGAGTGGTCTGCGCAACCGCAGCCGAGGTAGTGGCTTGCTAAGCCGCAGCCGAAGGAGATACATGTGGAGCCGCAGCCGAAATAGCCTGTCGTATCGGTTAAATTTTGTGTGTAATAAACGAGTAAGAATACTTAGGGACTTGGGTCTCGTTTGGGTTTCTAGTTTGGAAAACCGTAGTTTCTTTTAATTAGATAGTTTTATGTAAATATGATTAATCAAAACTAAGTCTACAACCAAATAAGCTCAGGCTACTAATATTGCATATATTACTATCTATAATGTGATATAATATTTTACTATTAAGTAGTATACGTACCAACATCTCCTTCAACTTCTCGACGGTGGTCTTCAAGACGGCAACATCATGTTCTAGACGTCGCTCATGAGGGGTAGGGGAAGTAACCGCCGGAGTGGAGTCCAACTTCATATGGGCCATGCTAGGACCCAGTCCCCGGCCTCTCTCCTAACCTCCGTGGTGCCCTCCGTGTACGGTATCTAGGACTGGGGTTAGTACCATTGGATCGGTCTGTCCAGTAAAATCAATCCCCGATTCCTCTACCTGCTCCACCACCCGCTCCTACATCCACATTAACCATTAAAATATAAGTATGTCATTTAAATTTGAACTTTTCAGAACAAAAATTTCAAACATGTTAGAATAAATATTAACACTTACGCAGTACTCCTGGGTAGCGGTGTCGGGGAATCGAAACTCGTCCGTGGCGGGATCTGTCGAGATGTCGTGGACTGCAAGATATACGGTAAGCACGCTCGGTGTACCACCCTGCGCCAGGGTCTGAGCTCTCTGCAATTCGCCAAAAATTTACATATATTATAAAATAACTCTTAATATTACATTATATCAAAATAGATCTATTGTAATTTACTGATGCCTCCATGGCACGGGTAATGTTTCTCGAGCCTCCTGTATAAGTGGGGCGACCTCTCTTCGCCGACTTCCTATTCTTTTTATTTTAATCGGCCTGTTTCTACATAACACATTCATATTTAGTTTTCTAATTAAGCAACACAAAAAAATAAATTATATACTAAACAATGAATTAAATTTAAATTACAAACCTGTTTGCGCTGAGAGTTGAAATATTGGCACAAGAGAGGCCATGTATCTAAGCCGACTCTCGTAAAAACCGGAGTATGTAGGAGAGCCGCTCTCTCTGCCTCGGGGTCGCCATCTACAGAGAATAGGAGTCTATCTTTAGCTCGTTCCTATTGTATTAGACCTTTGATTGCATGTTCTTCATTAGGCCCTGGTACAGAGCATGAAGATCGAGCACTCTCTTTGGATGATCAGGGTCGGGTATAGGATGAAAGTCGTAATCCAACTATAAATACAAAAAAATAATGTATTTAAATTGCAAGTGTTAAATAATAATAAATATATTGAAGAAGTCAAATGAAAATATATATTAATACCCGATCCTGATCCCAGAAGAGGGCAAATGAGCGCCGGTGCTGATCGCCCCACTCAACGTGAAGTGGATACTTCTTTAGGACGCGGCTCTCATCCTCCATATACCGGCCGAATCTCTCGGTATAATCGCCGGTATAGTGATAGTCGGGGGTAAAGAAGAAAGGGAATGGTGCCTCCCCCTAGCTCTGTCGGGCCTCAGCCTGTAGGACTGATTCGGCCCTCGAGTTCCCCTCTCGAGATGGGGGTGTCCTGCATCTACAAGAAATATTAAGACAAAATGTTATTAAGAAATCAAGGATTAACGAAAATTGAAGTACGATATATACCTCTGGTGACAGCAGCACGAGCCTGAGCCCGGACAACAGCATGAGTGGGACGATAGTTTCTCCGGTGAAAAACAGCTGTTGACCCGGACGTGGACGCATCCCTTCTAATAAGAAAATAAACATTGACGATAAAATTATATGGAATTCATGTTTATTCTTAGAGGATATGTAAAATGAATAAATATTTTATATTTATTCAAACTAACCTGAAGACTAAGCGGAGAGTACGGAAGTGGCGGGAGTGACCTCTGCGCCAGATGTGGACGCACCACCTATAATAAGACAATTAAAAATAGATTATATAAGTAATTGCAAAAAGAATGTGTAGATCAATAATATAACATTCTAAATCAATATGCATGCAATATAGGATATATAAACATACCCGCAGGTCTGGTGGTGGCCTCTGCCCGAGATGTGGAGGCACCACCTACAGCTAGACAATCAAAAAATAATTATCTAAGTAAGAGCAAAAAGAATGTGTGTATATTTATGATATAACATTCTAAATTAATATGCATGCACTATAGGATATAAAATATACCGGCAGGTGCGGTGGTGGGCTCTGCCTTTGATGTGAACGCACTACCAACAGCTAAACAATTAAACATTGACTATATAAGTAATTTTGAAATAAATATGCGTGTATATGTATAATATTACATTCAAAATGAATATACATGCAATATACCTGGAGGTGTGATAAAGTCCACACGGAAGGAGTCATCGGAAGAGGATACCGATTGGGGTGCAAGACCGACCCTATGAAGCTCCCTACGCAGCTCTCCGGACGACAGAACCACTCTGCCTCTGCCGCGGCTGGTGCTCCTGCCACCCTGCGCTGCTCCGGTGGACGTCATCAAACCTATATAAGAGTACAATCATTATATATGCATGCAATATATGTATAGATCGTAGAAATGTGAAGTAATAATATAACATTACTTATAACCTTTTTCGTTTCGTGGACGCATTAGACATATCTACTTGGATTTTATCATCGATATCATTTCTAACCCACGTAATTTCACGATCAGTTGAAGACAACCCGTCTTTTGAAACAGACGGTCGGAGCACTCTAAGTCTTCTCTCCTTTTCATCCTCATCGCTGTACTCCATACGATTCTCGAATTCTGAGACATCGTAAACATCCCTGGATTTCCAACGGCATACGACGCTCCATTCCGGATGCTTCAAACACTGTGAATAATATACTTAGAAGGCTTGGTTCGGAAAGATAAATGGATCGTCCTGACCGTAAAATCGAAGTGTGTCCACACTAGTCAATACATATTCATCTTTTCAAGTTCCGAGATTGTTTCTCCACTTATCCGTATTAGTTCGTGTATCGTACCAAGTACACTGAAATATATAAAATGGTTCTGATCGTCCGGGGTATTGGATGCTAAGTATGCAATTTAAGTATCCATAATAAATCACACCATCCGGTCCTACCATCGCAATCCCACTATTCTGAGTGGTTCGAGATGTTTCTATATGCTTAACTTCAAATTTGTATTCAAGAACACCGAATCCTTTATAATATGCAACCTCCATACTAGGAAACTGAGCTAAACATCTTGAATCTCTCTCTAATGATGCAAGCAAGTTCGGATCGTGGATCTGACAAAACAAATTTTACGATAAATACATAACGATTGCATGCGTTGTTTCCAATCCACGTACATCCAGTCCAGGTGCATCCAATCCTTTTACGACAAATTTCAATGAAAGCAACTACTCTTGCGACAAACTTAGATTGCATGCGTTGTTGTCAATCCACGTACATCCAATCTTTAACTCTGATGTACTCATGGGCCATGTCAGACTGTATAACATATAAATTGTAGGTTATGGTGATTATATTGATAAATCTAAGAACGCGATGGCTACTGACAATGAAGAAAGTCCGTAGCGGCAAGTTTGTCGTTGAAAAAAATAAATTATCGATAAACAAAGTTAGATTTGAAGATACCCAAGTATGGGTTGTATTCTGTGTATGTGTGTTTCAATTTATAATTTCGCTTAAGTGTAGGGTTGTTAGTGTGTATGTACTTTGTGTGTACGTTTGTTGTGTATTCGTGTTGTATGTGTGTGTTTCGGCTGTCGGCGGTAAGGCTTCTATCCCATTAAGAATATATAGAGCAGACACCCATTCGCTTGTGTTTTCATCCGTTTCGAGTAATTTTGGCAGCATCTCCCTACTGTTCTCCGAGTATACTGTAATAGAATAGATAATCATTTTAATGCTGTGAAACAACGTTGAAATGAACATCTAATCTATCTTTGTACATAGAGAACCAACGGAAAAGTTCCGACGAAATAACTCGAAATGAATGAAAACACAAGTGAATGCAGGTGTTTGCTTTATATATTCTTAACTTGTCCATACTGGACAAATCTATCGGTTATCATACGATTGAATTTTCTCGTCACATAGACTACACGATGGTTGTTAGTACTGAACTATATCGTCCGATATTTAACAACTTTCGTATAGTTCTATGTCATGACGAATATCGAACGTATGTTAACCGATAGACGGGGACTAAGTCGCGCTTTGATTTTCATATTTAAGTATCGATGAGAATATGAAAGTTTCATATTATCATCAAGTACCATATATTGGTTTTAAGTTGAACATTTAACTTGAATAAGTTTTACGTTTACGTTTTGTTATTAAGGGTTCGAAAGTTTTTTGTTTAGGATAAATTTTTATTGCGTTTACGTTATCATTGAGTATCGTCGTGAAGGAACTCGTGCACCCTATACCCTAACCCTAATTAACCTAATTAACTCTAATTATCACCCTAACTCAAATTATCCCTAATTAACCCAAAATTAACCATAATTAACCCTAATCAACACCTTAACTCAAATTATCCCTAATTAACTCAAAATTAACCCAATTAACCCTAACCAACACCCTAACACAAATACACTCTATTTTACCTAATTATCCCAAATTAACCCTAGCCCAAATCTTAATCTAAATTAACTTAACCCTAATCATCACCCAAACCCCAACCCAAATTAACTCTAGCCGAAACCAAAATTAACCCTAATTAATCTAATTAACCCTAACCCTAATCATCACCAACCCTATTTTACCTAATTAACCCAAACTAATCCTAACCCTACCTAATTAACACTAACCCAACCCTAAACCTAACCCTAACCCTAACCCTAACACTAACCCTAAACCGAACCCTAACCCTAAACCGAACCCTAACCCTACCTAATTAGCTCAAACCCTAGCCCAAACCCTAGACCCGAACCCTAACCCCAACCCTAGTTAACCCGGCTGTATACTAGTAACCGTAACCCTAACCCTAAAATCAACAATAACACAAAAATAAGCATAATTATAAGTTCAAAATTCAAATTAACTCACATCAGTAATAGTTTTGCCGGCGACAAATAGCTTGACGAGGTGCAGGAGGCCCGGGATTTTGCTGTCGACGAGACACAGTCGACGACGAGCTCGCAAGTCTTTATGGTGCGGCCAACGATGACAAGGAAGTCGACGATGGGTGTATCGATGAAGAGGAGGCGCACGCGGGTGTGGTGGCGAGGAGGCGTGCGTGGGAGATCGATCGCGGGGGAGTTGGGAAATTTTGGGAACGATAAGGAAATTTCTGGGCTTTATTTTTTTTATAAATAACCCTTATTTGCCCTTACGGATTAATCCGTAAGTCCTTTTCTTGCGGCTCCATAGGAGCAAATAAAAGATTACATTTTAATATTTTTTAATTAATCCGTAGGGCACCGTATGGGCAAATCGCTGGACCTAGTGCCGAACTCGTGGAGGATCCTTCTTGGGTTCTTGATCCGCCTGAAGTTACAGGCGGTTCCCTTCAGTCTTTCCCTTCTCGATTCTTCCCTTGTCTTCAAGAGTCACCCTGGTGGTCGAGCGGGCGACCCGAGATGGGTTTATCTCACTTTCAGGAAGCGGCCGGGAAGCGCTGCCGGGACCGGGGTCGTGGCCTTTCCTTCTTCTATTCATGACTGGAAAAAAAAAATTTCTTCGTTTCCCCTCCCGAGGGCGAGGACTGGCCCGTGCCTACCAAGTGGTCGAGGAAGAAATGTTTGCTAGGGAACCAGTCCGATGACCCCGCCGCGGTGAGGGTGGCATCGTGGGAGCCCATCCCCCGACCTGACATGCTGCTGTCCGAGAGGGTTCTGAGCTGGGCTGAACTCAGCCCCGTTGAGTTCGTTGGTAAGTTAGGTTAGCTTTTTGGCTTGTGTTTTGCTCGTGTTGCTGATTTGTTGGGTATTTGTTTCATGCAGGATCCATGGACTTCGTCTCGCTCAGAGCCTCCATGCACTAGCCGAGGCAGCCTACGAAGGCCGGGGGCGCCAGTTCTTCCCGTGCGAAGCCCGCCCCGGCTCCTACCGCTCCGGCGGCGGCGTCCCGCGAGCGCTCGGTGGCGGATCCCGCCCCGGGTCCCAGCAGTGCATTGGGCGGGAAGCGGGCCCTGATTCAGGAGGACCCGGCCTCGGAAGAGGAGACCGGCTCTCCCTCGGAGTCGCTCAAGAGGAGCTCCCGGAGACCCTCCCAGGGCCGGTCCTCGCCGACCATGGTGGAGGAAGGGGGCCTCCGGTTTGCGGTGCCATCGGGGCTGTCCGTGGCGGACAGCCTTCTGCACGAGATAGAGACCTCGGCAGGGGATAGAGTCCCCGGGGGGACTTTCACGGCTCAGCTGGCGTCCATCGCCCAAGAGTCCGTGCAGGTAAGTTTTTGGTTCATTGTGAGATTCAGTGCTTGCTTTATCTTTCTGATTTTTCCCGTGTTTTCCAGCACGTAGCCCTCGCCCTGTGCATGGAGCCCGAGGTGGTAGCCCCGGCGCTGGAGGCTGCGGGTCAGTTCGCCTCGCTGCAAGAGAGCTCCAAGCGGGAGCTGGAGGCGATGACGGTGAGGGCCGCCGCCTTGGAAGGCGAGGTGGAGGCCGGAAAACGGGAGGTGGCCTGGCACCGCGAGGCTACGGTGATTGCCGAGGTCAAGCTCGAGGACGCCCAGGTGCTCGCCGGCAACTTGAAGAAGACGGTAAAGGCCCTCCGGAAGGAGCTGGGGGCGGCGGCCGAAGCGGCCAAGTTGGCTGAATCGAGGGCGGTGGAGGGCTATAAGAAGTCGAAGGACTTCTATGACGACTTGGCCGTGGCCACGACCCGCATTTGGCATGACGCCCTCGATGCCTTTAAGGCCCGGATGCCGGAGTCCGCCGACGCAGATCTCCGGGCCGAGTTCCCCCTCGTGGGCGCCGACGAGCAGGGGGAAGAGGTTCCTGGCAAGGAGGTCGCCGAGGACCCAGCGCGCCACGTGGTGGAGGTCGAGGACCTCAAGGTCGTACCTGGCCCCGAGGTGTAGAGCCCACGTTCTCCTCCTTTATTTTGTTTTCTTGAATTTTGTAAGGCTGGGGAGCCCAAAAAACACCCTTTGTAAAACTTTTGTCTTTGGTAATAATAAAGTTTTTCTTCGGCTCCATAGAATTGCGCTCTACCATCTGTTTGTGAAGAATGCTCGTAAGATATCTTTGCTTGCACCGTTGTGCTTTCATGTCAGGTTGTCCATCTGTCTGGCGATCGTCCGTCAAGTTGACTTCAATCATTGGCCGATGAGTGTGCCAAGTGCTGCCGAGGAGGTATCCCCATGGGCCCCGGAGTCGGGGGGATCATTTAGACTTGGATAGATCTGACGCCCCTCACTGGGGTCTCGGATCCTCCGCGGGCCACAGGGCATCTCTGATTTCGGGCATTGACCATCATCCGGGGGTGACTGGGCAGGGTAGCTGCTCAGTCGTCTCTTGCAAGGGCTTTCTGGTCCCTGACGTTGTGGTAGGGGAGCTACCAGCCAGGGATGGCCGAGCAAGGACTCGACTGCCTCTGGGAGGACTTGGGTCCTTAGCGCTGGAGGGGATGTAAGAAGCCCACTAAGGATGACCGAGCAGTGAAGCTGCGCGGGTACCTCTTGGCGAGGGCTTCAGATCCTTAGCGCTGGAGGGGCTGTAAGAAGCCCACTAAGGATGACTGGGCAGTGAAGCTGCGTGGTTGCCTCTTGGCGAGGGCTTTGACCTCTGGCGTCGTGGGTAGGCAACTACCAGCCTGGGATGAACGAGCGGGATAGCCGCTCTGGTGCCTCTTATGAGGGCTTTTGATCCCTGGCGTCGTGGGTAGGGAGCTACCAGCCGGAGTTGACCGAGCAGGGTAGCTGCTCAGTTGCCTCTTGCGAGGGTTTTGATCCTTCAGGACAGGGACCGAGCAGGGTTGCTGCCCAGTGCCTCTTGGCGAGGACTTTGATCCCTGTCGGTTATGGTAGGAAGCTACCAGCCGGGGATAGCCGAGCAAGGACTCGACTGCCTCTGGGAGGACTTTGGTCCTTAGCGTGGGAGGGGCTGTATAAGCCTACCAAGGACCCTTGGCTGGGCAGGGTTACTGCCCGGTGCCTCTTGGCGAGGGCTTTTGTCCTGAAGTATAGCCGAGCGAGGGATCCTCGGGCTCGACTGCCTCTGGGAGGGCTTTTTGATCCCCGGCGTTGTGGCAGCGAAGCTGCCCGCTGGGGATAGCCGAGCGAGAGATCCTCGGGCTCGACTGCCTCTGGGAGGGGTTTTTGATTCCCGGCGTTGTGGCAGGGAAGCTGCCCACTGGGGATAGCCGAGCGAGGGGTCCTCGGGCTCGACTGCCTCTGGGAGGGCTTTTTGATCCCTGGCGTTGCGGTAGGGAAGCTACCCGCCAGGGGTGACCGAGCAGGGTAGCTGCTGAGTTGAATCTTGACGAGGTGTGGCCCGACCATCCAGCTGTAGGTGCGGGGAATGGGAACGGTCGGGGCAATGACGCGCGTAGCCAGTGCATTGAATGCGGGGGGAGGCGAAGCACTAGGGGCGCATCGTTTCTATTCCACCGGAGAAGGCTTGATGGCTGCCGCGTGGCAGCGACTCCCTGGGTGAAAGTGGGCGACTGTTGAGCTGCGCAGTGGGCTATATAAGGCTGAAGGAGTAGTGGTCCTTCCATCCTTCATAAACAGGTCATCGAGAATGCAGTACTTCGCATTTACCATCCCCGACATCGTCCACTTTGAAGACGTGTACCTTTACGACCCTGTTTCCCCCAATCAGAGCAAAGCTCTGTTTGAATTTCAAAAATTCAAAAATTGAAGCAACGCTTCAGATCCCTTGCGCTGCGCGCAATGCGCCACGTATCAAAAGCAGACACGCCAGCGCAGCGCCCAAGGCAGCGCACCCAATCAGAGCAAGGCTCTATTTAAAATAAAAATAAAGGAAGTAACGCTTCAGCTGATTTGCGCTCTGTGCTGCGCGACACGTGGCAGCACATTTGCGCTAGCGCAGTTGCGCTGCGCGACACGCGGCAGGGCAGTTGCGCTGCGCTCTGCGCTGCGCGACACGCGGCAGCGCAGTTGCGCTGCGCTCTGCGCTGCGCGACACGCGGCAGCGCAGTTGCGCTGCGCTCTGCGCTGCGCGACACGTGTCAAGCGCAGATGCGCTTGCGCCAACTGTGCCAGCACTAAAACAGAATTAAAATTCCAGAAAGATCTTTCTGATCTTATTAAAACAATAAGATTCTCTTCTGTAAAACAGAAGCCCTTGGATCAAAAATCCAATGGTGGGGAAAAATCCCTAAATCACTCAGAGAAAGATCTCTTTAACTGATTTAACAAATCAATTGGCACAATAAAAAGGCCCCTAGACTCCAAGTCTAAAAACATTAACACACAGAGAATTCACAGAGCTCTTCTAAGAATTTTGAGAAGAATTCAGAAAGAAAGAAAGAAAAAGGTAAAACCTTTAGAAAAAGAAGAATTTTCTTCTAAAAAGATTAATGATCTAAGAACAAGATCAAAAATCTTCAATAAAAAATGATAATATTAATAAAAAGAAGTAATTTACTTCTTTACTAGATGATTTGATCTACATAAAGGCACAGCCTTTTGATGAACCATTGGTTCTGGAATCTTAAAAGATTCTTTTCTTTAAATCCAAAATTTGGATCAAAATATTGAACAGTGCCCTGCACTTGTAAAATTTGCATTGTTGCGCTCTTGGGTTGGCGCAAGCCACCAGAGAGCGCCACGTGTCAGCCCCAGAGCAAATTGCGCCCTGCGCTTTAAAAAATGAGCATTGTGCTCTTGGGTTGGCGCAACTCACCAGAGCACGCCACGTGTCAGCAGCGCAACAGCGCAGCGCACTGCGCTTGCGCTCACCAGAGCGTGACACGTGTCACCATCATATGAGTTTGCGCCTTGCGCCTGACAAGCCACGTGGGGCGCTGTCAGAGCATTTAATGCAGTGCATTATCAAGGGTAGAGCCCAATAAAGAAAGGTCTATCAGACCAAACAAAAGTGCTATGCACTATTAAAAGGGGCAGAGCCCAATTAAAAGAAAAAAGTCTAAAACAGACCAAAATAAAATGCTTTGCATTATTTTAAAAGAGGGCAGAGCCCAAATAAAGGCCTAACATGCCAAATGCAAATAAATGTTGAACATTCTCAACCGGACTTAGCCCAATACCGGCCGTAAGTTCTCAAATTAAAATTGACTGAGGACGACCGCTCTCTTAAATCAATTTACATCCGGTTCAAGGGTACATCTCCGAACTCCTCTGACATCTGTCGTTGTAATCCTTCAACTTCGTCAGAGAGGCGACGAGTCCCGACAACCACACATCAATATGGACTGTGGGGTCCTTAAACTCATGGACTGACGCGTCCTTAAACTCATGGACTAATGCGCCCCTAAACTAACATCCGTCCCCAAAATGGGAATGATGGACCACCATGTCTCTAAACTGGCAATGGACCACTATGTCCCTAAACTGGAACAATAGAGCCCAAATGCTCTTTTGTCGGATCTAAATGATCCTGTTAAGTCGATCTTAGTCTCAAATTAGGCTAACGTATCCTTAACAAACGTTTAAGTTGATCTTAGCCTCAAATATGGCTAATGCATCCTTAAACCAAAACTATCAAAACAGACTTTAGTCCCAAATTGGATTATAGATCTCCCAACCAACTTTGGTTCAAGGGTACATCTCTGAACTCCTCTGACATCTGTCGTTGTAATCCTTCAACGTCGTCAGAGAGGTGACGGGTCCCGACGGCTATACATTAAATGGACCACTATGTCCCTAAACTGGAACAATAGATTCCAAATGCTCTCTTGTAGGATCTAAACGATCCTGTTAAGTTGATCTTAGTCTGGCAATTAGGCTAACGTATCCTTAACAAATGTTTAAGTTGATCTTGGCCTCAAATATGGCTAACGTGTTCTTAAACTAATATCCGTCCCCAAAATGGGAACAATGGACCACTACGTCCCTAAACTGGAACAATAGAGCCCAAATGCTCTTTTGTCGGATCTAAACGATCCCGTTTAAG
The DNA here is from genome assembly GCA_030015575.1 of Agapanthus africanus. Classification (NCBI taxonomy): domain Eukaryota; kingdom Viridiplantae; phylum Streptophyta; class Magnoliopsida; order Asparagales; family Amaryllidaceae; genus Agapanthus; species Agapanthus africanus. The sequence goes on along the minus strand of CM057338.1, from coordinate 313,592,612 downwards.
TTGATCTTAGCCTAAAAAATGGCTAATGTATTCTTAAACTTTCAAACAGACTTTAGTCCCAAACCGGACTATAGATCCCCTAATCAACTTTGGTTCAAGGGTACATCTCTGAACTCCTCTGACACCTATCGTTGTAATCCTTCAACGACGTCAGAGAGGTGACGGGTCCCGATGTCCATACATTAAATGGACCACCATGTCCCTAAACTGGAAATCGACCGCAATGTCATTAAACTAAACAATAGAGCCAATTGCTCTCTTGTCGGATCCAAATGATCCCGTTAAGTTGATCTTAGTCTGGAGATTAGACTAACGTATCCTTAACGAACGTTTAAGTTGATCTTAGCCTCAATATGGCTAACGTATCCTTAAACTAAAACCCCAAACCCAAATATAAGAAAATACGGATTTGGACTAATCCACGTCCTACGGGCGACGGCATAACTTAGTCTCCGTATACAATCCACGGGCAACCACAAACAAAACAAACACCCACGACACGAAGTGAAATTATGGAGAAGGAGAAAGTTGTTACCGCGATGCGGTAGCGTAATTAACTGCAGGGGCTTGCGCCTGCAGGGAAGAGCGTCCCCACAATCAAAAACCCCTCAACCGAGGGGGAATCTGACGAAGTCTGCTACATCGGCCGTATCCGTGTAAACCTCCGATACACGGTGCTATAAATCAACTTGGCATCTTCGGAGAGGCGGACGGATAAAACCAAATAGCATCTGCCCCAAATCACAGGCAAGACGTCCATGTCTTGGCCGCCGTTCGGAGGGGAACAGATTCTGGCACGCCCGGTGGGACCTCTTCATCTTTCCACTCCACACTTCATGTGTCGTGTTCGCGAACGAATCGCGGTTTTACTGTGGTTGCCTGTGGATTCGAGGTACTAAGATTTGGTGTCTTGCTCCGTGCAGAAAACAGAAGATCAATGGCTTCAAACTGTACTGCCTGCAACTGCAACTCTCGCTCCGTCCTTGCGGGAGGAGTGACTTATGGGCCCCAAGCGGCCTCCCTTTTTAAGATGCCAGTGGAGCAGGTAACTCAAGCCACCACTGGACTATTCTTCGGGACCATGCTCCCACCCATGAGCTTCAATGCCCCGATGACGTCGCAAGAAGCTCCAAAGAAGTTGGTCTTTGATCGGCTTACAACTACCGCGGCCCCTCTCAACGGGTCGCCCAACTCCACTACCTCAGTTTTTAACAGACTGGGCCGAAGCTCAGATGGGCCCATGAATAAGCCCACAATTCCTGAAAGGGTTATCCCAAAACGGATAGCTATTCCTACTCCTGAAGTCCCCAAGGCGGCTTCTCCTGCTAAGGGGTCGGTCTTCACAAGACTAGCCGTTTCAGCTCCTACTCCACGTGAAGTCATGAAGGCTGTTTCCCTTGTTCAAAAGTCGGCCTTCACAAGACTGACTACCCCCTCTCAACGGGTGTCAGTCTTCGACAAGCTAGCACCAATAACAGTCCCTCCTCAAAGCAGGGGGCCCGAAGAAGCTTATCCAACAACGGAGGTGATCTCATCCGCACGATACGCTCGACGTCACCACCGGCGTCGAGTGAGGAAGGCTGGGGGCAATTCCCTTTCTGGACTGACTCCGCCGGCTCCAGCGATGGAAGTTGACGCTGCTGTTCTAACCGAGAACAGCTTTGAACTACTTAACAAGGTGCGCAGAAACTCGTCAACTGCTATGCTGAAAAGAACTCCTCCACCTATGGAGAAGTCCCCAAAGGCGAAGCTGGAGCAGCCCCCTCAACGGCTATCCTCTGAAATTTACAAAGTTTGGCAACGTGTCCAAGAGTCAGTGATCGATTAAGACTATCTCCGCCGACAGAAAAAGATGAAGGTTCAGCAGGAGAAGGACTACTCAAAGCCACAGAAAGTGACAGCTGGCTGGATGCCCGCTGCAACGGCTCCCTCAACGTCAATCACTCAAAAGAAAAGGAGGCCGCAAAAAGCCCTTGTGAATATGGCGAACCGTAAAAGCGCTGAACACAAACACCTCAAGTCTGGGGGCATGGTGGTGCATACTGTTTATATGACTTCCAGAAAGGAGGAAGGCCGTGCTTCGACGGGTCACCGACCGCTCACCCGATCCATGACGAAAGCTCAAGAACAGCAGCAGAAGCTTCAGGAGATGATGACTGCGATGGCCGCACTTACCGGGCCAAAAGAAAGCTCGGAGGCATCATCAGAACAGCGGCACGAACAAGAAACTGACGCTGACTTCTTACGCAGAGTCCTCGAAAAGAAGGACAAAGAAGTCGCAGAGTAAGCGGCTGACATAAAACAAATGGCACTCCTCTTCTAAGATATGGTAGGGATGATGTTACAGCCGGACCCTCCAGCTGATGACCCTCCAATCATTGTTGAAGACGATAGAGGGGAGACATCTAATCCTCCTCCGGCTCTTTCAACAGCCAAGGAGGAGACAATTTCCAAGGCTGACCTCGATGAATATATAGCTCAGCAGATACGAGCTCATCAGGCGAGTGAAGCGGCTGGGCAAATTGTTAAAACTGGACGACCCTATCCGAGCTGGTATGACCAAATCAGTTACCCGCCGGGATATACGATCCCTAGATTCCACGTATACAAGGGGACAGGGAATCCACATCAGCATGTCGCTCAATTCAGAGCCTTATGCGGCAACACTGGAGGCGATGACAAACTGTTGCTTCGCCAATTCGTCGGCAGCTTGGCAGAAACGGCCTTTGAATGGTATTCGGAGCTACCTAACGACTCTGTCAAAACATTTGCGGAGATGGAGCTATTGTTTACACAAAGATTTGCTAGCGCCAGCGAGCGCACCCCGAAAACAGCACTGATCAACGCCAGGGTAAGGCCAGGCGAAACGTGGGTTCAATATGCAACCCGATGGCGGAATCTGTGGTCGAAATGCGAACAGCGGATCGAAGAAGCACCTGCGGTAGGCATGTTCGTGGGCACCCTAGACCCTCATGCAACTGTTTCATAGTTCATGATGTTCTTTAAACCGACCACGTTCCAGGCTTTAATTGATAAGCTAGCCCAGATGGATCAAATGGGTCACAGACCGTCTCCCCTGAAGTCGGAACCCCGAAATGACAGGGGTAAAGGGAAGGCGACCTTCGTTGCGAGCACCCAACAGCAGCCCAGTGCCCCAAAGCTAGCGGATAAACTGGAAGAGAGACGGCGGTATTATAATGAGAAAATGAAGCGCCCTTACTCATTCCCGCGGGATAAAACGAAGAGGCTGTTCGAGCTGGCAGTGCGCAATAAGCTTATCTATCTCCCGAATCCAAGGAGACCACCGCAACCCAGCGAAGTGAATAATCCCAATTACTGCCCTTACCACCAAACGGTAAGTCACCCAATCGAGGATTGTTTCGTCTTTAAGGGATGGATCGAGGATCAGTACTTACAAGGGAAGTTTGCGTTGTCTGAAAAGTGGAAAGTAAACCCACCACAGCCGCACACTCCAAAGAAGACGGACACGCCGGGAGCAACTTGTTCTTTTGTTGAGGACGAAAACGATGGAGAAGACTCATCAGATGAACCTGAGGACTATGTAGCGAGTTGTCATGTGATCTCTCACTCATTGATAGATGATGAAGAGGCTCCTTGCACCGAGAAAATGAGGGCAGGTCCTGAACCAGAACTTCGGTGGCTGTCAGACGAAATGATCGATGCCTTCCTGAATGAGATTCGTCTGAAAAGTAAAGCCAATCAGGAGCGTGAGATGGCCATATTGGAAGGAGCCAAACGCCGACGACTAGACGAAAGAGTCGAGACGCTCCCGTCAAATCAAAAGACATCCGCTGCGGATAAAAACAAATTCAAGACGAGGAAAAGGTTTGCTAAGGCCATATCAATGGGAATGAAGCTACCACCCTCTGAAGAAAACACTCTCTGTGGAGTAGAGATGCATCCTAATTACTGCTTGTATCATCAGAAGATCGCACATCCCACTGAAGACTGCGACTCCTTTAAGTGTTGGTGGCAAGGGTATGTCGCTCACAGGCAACACGTTAACAAGACAAAGCGTGAAGCTCGTAGACAGCGGAAGAATGCGACAGATGAGCATAAAAGAATTGCTGGCAATTGTCATAGGATTGATCCCAAGGGACCACGAGTTCTCACCTTCGGGAGTGAATCCGACAAAAAAGTAGCCCTCGGCCCTTTCTTCAAGGAGTCCATCTCTGAAGAATTAAGGAATTGCGAGAACATTCAGCCATGCAATTGCACGATACCCGAAAAGAATCTCGGACTCACAAATAACGGAGCAAACAAAAAGGATAAAGGAAAGGGGAAAACGGCCTTCATTGCCAACACTCAACAACAATCGAGTGGCCCTAGACCGGTTGTTCGCCAAAACAACAAGCGGCAACCCCTCTATGAGAGGTTGAAACGTCCTTACTCATTTCCCCAGGATGAAACAAGGTGGCTGTTTGAAGCGGCAGTGTACAACAGGCTTATCACTCTACCAGAGCCGAAACACCAGCTACAACTGAATGATGTCGACAATCCTAATTATTGCCCTTACCACCAAGTATTGGGCCATCCGATCGAAAACTGTTACGTTTTCAAAAACTGGGTTGAAGACCAATACCAACAAGGTAAGTTCGCGTTGCCCAAAAACTGGAAGGTGAGCCCGCCACGACCACATGCTCCGAGAAAGATGGCTATGCCGGGGGCATCATGCTCATTCATAGGGAAAGCCCCATAGACTGAAAAGTCAGTAAACTAGAGATTCGCCTCAAATACGGCGACGGCGGACCGAAACGTCCTTAAATTAACGATGGACCGCAATGTCCTAAAACTTGCAAATGACCGAAACGTCTTTAAACTACTACCGCAGCATCCTCAGGCTGACGAGATTAAAAAAAAGAATAAAGAGTAAAAAAAAATAATAATATAAAAGACGGTATGTCCATAAGCGAAATGGGCACGGATGAAAACCCGAAAGGGCTCCGTGAGTAAAAACAGCAGGGCTACCGGCGAGTGTTCGTGAAAACCTGAAAAGGCTCGACCTCGTTAAAAAAAAAGAATTAAAAGAATTAAAAAAAACGGTATGTCCATAAGCGAAATGGGTACGGATGAAAACCTGAAAGGGCTTCGTGAGTAAAAACAGCAGGGCTACCGGCGAGTGTTTGTGAAAACCCGAAAGGGCGCAATCTCGTTAAAAGACGCTTACAAGGTCCTCTCGACCTTGTAAGGAGAAACCACCCGCGTGAGATCCTTACGACTCACAGGGAAGCAATGCACTTAGGGATCTTCACGATTCCTAAGGAGAAATTACACTTGCGAGATCCTCACGACTCGTAAGGAGAACTCTCTTATGGGACCCTCACGGCTCATAAGATTTGAAAGTCTTAAGTTACAGAGGCCTGAACCTGTTCTTAAGCAACTCCACAACCTCCATTAATGCCCTACAAGCAGCTCAATACTGACCTTTGTATACAATCCACGGGCACGAATAAACATTTCCCTAACCAAGTCCCATTCGTGACTGGGATATGTCCATACGGTGAACAACCCTTGTAAGTCCTCTCGACTTATAAGAAGAAAACCCTTTTGTAAGATCCTTACGACTTACAGGGGAACATACACTTAGGAATCCTCACGATCCCTAAGGAGAAAACGCACCTACGAGATCCTCATGACTTATAGGGAGAAATACCTTTGTGAGACCCTTACGGCTCATGAAGTCAAAAACCATAGTCGACGGGATCCTAACCCTGTTCGCTAAGCCACCTTTGTTCGACATCGACAAAGGCAAATGATGATTCGCTCCTGGCAATATCTCAGTTGTAGCGATGCTGATGCCTAAATCGGTATCAAATTCCAAGCCCTTTCATGGCAAATGATGATTCGCTCCTGGAAATATTCCAGTTGTAGCGATGCTGATGCTGAGATTGGCGTCAGATTCCAAATTCCACACCCGCGATAAAAAAAAATCAGCGAGCCATACATGCATACGAAATAGCCGAAATGATGGGGCGACTTGCAATAAAAATCAGCAAGTAAAAAAAAATGTATGCATGCAAAATAGCCGAAATGATTGGGCAACTCGCAATAAAAAGCAGCGAGTGAAAATAAAATAAATAGCCGAAATGATTGGGCACCGCGAAAAATAGCCAAAATGATTGGGCAATCGCGACCTTCGCGATATAAAGCTGAAATGATAGAGCATCGCGGAAAGAAATAAAATGAAAAATATATATATAACGAAATTCATGCCCTACGGGCGATATCATAGCAATCCCTGTATACAATCCAGGGGCGCAAACAAAGAAGGAAACATATCTTCCCTCCCAATGCTCCATCAGAAAATGGAGCCAAGTCTTGACGGCAAGTCATATAAAGCCTGAAAGACAATCGGAGATCATCTTGCACCAGTGCGGAGTGGTCACCACATCGACGTTCGTCTCAATACAGCAGACGAGATGTCACCTCAGCGTTCTTCCTCCAACAGGATTCGGACGTGACAAAGCAAACGAAGCAAAGGCCAAATTCCTAGCTTCAGGGTCTTAACGGCAAGTCATATAAAGCCTGAAAGACGATCGGAGATCATCTTGCACCAGTGCGGAATGGTCACCACCTCGACGTTCGTCTCGATACAGCAGACGAGATGTCACCCCAGCGTTCTTCCTCCAACAGGATTCAGATGCGACAATCAAACAGCGGAGCCACGGCAAAGTCCCTAGTTCCAAACCTCGACGGTTCACCAACAACCTAGAGACAACCGCGACATTCATCTCGATATAGAGGACGCAATGCCAGCAAACGAAGCAAAGGCCAAATCCCTAGCTTCAGGGTCTTGATGACAAGTCATATAAAACCTAAAAGACTATCGGAGATCATCCCATACCAGCGCGGAGTGGTTATGACTCATCGGGGCTCTCCAAAATGAGCCTAACCTCAAGTAAAAAGTGACATGGAATATCCCTACGCTTGCTCTTTCGACGGTAATATTACCTGGAAGATTACTTGAAGACGTCTTGTCCAGCCCCCGAAGGGATCAGAGACACGACAATCGCAAGGCTACTCGAACAGCAAGATTGCATATCGAGGAATATATCAACCAACGCGACGGTACGACAGCCAAAACCCTAAGTACCACAGACCCTAACGGACCTCTGTCGTAAAGAGCAGAGGTTAACTGTGACGTTAGGATATTCTTGCGAGGAGGGCTCGATTCATCTCGACTCGTGAGGAAAAGTCTTAGGCAGCGGGGATTAAAAAACCTGTTTCCTAAGCACTGGGACCCTGCAAGTCGGTCCAAAATGGACTCTTGCATACTATTCACGGGTCACACTCTCCAAAATCAAATCTTGATAAGGAGGGAAACAACCGCTTACGGGTCCTCTCGACTCGTAAGAGGGAAAATTCTCTTGTGAGATCCTTACGACTCTCAAGAGAAAACGCACTTAGGAATCCTCACGATTCCTAAGGAGAAAATACACCTACGAGATCCTCTCGATCCGTAGGAAGAAAAGTCTTTATGAGACCCTCACGGCTCATAAAGTTGAAAAGTCTTAGGCAGCAGATCTGAACCTGCGGCCTAAGCCATCGCTGCCTCTTGAAGAAACCGAGACAGGGCGTTCGCTCTATCGCCTATGAACCATGTTTACGAAGACATCATACTGATAATAAAAGAAGGAAGAAAGAGCAGAGATGACACAAGATATTGCAAAAGGAAATGTGTATATCTTTATTCATGAATTCAATTAAGTACAAGGCGGATCGTATAAAAGAATAAAGAATGTGTACATTTTATTCAAAGATTACAAGTGTATAATTGATACAAAAAGTAGCTACTAAGAAGGAATTGTCTTTAACAAATCCGCGAGCTGCTCTCGCACTTCCTTCAGCGCCTCCTCCTGACGGCTGCCGCGGCCACTTCCGCTTCCACCTGGGCCCGCTGCTACAGGTAGGATGAGAGCTGCTCCTCAGCTGCCTGCTGGGCTGCCTCCTGATTGGGTGCATCCCGCTCGACGACGTCAAGCTGCTGCCTCAGTGTTAACCCTTCAGAGAGGAATCGCAGAAGGCCTTCAAAGATAACCTTCAGCTGTGCAGCGTTTGCCTCCACCTGAGCATGCAGTTAGGCAAATTTGCTCGAAGTCTCGCTGCGCTCCTTATGCCTTGAAGCAACTTCTTGTTCGAGATGGCGGAAGTAAGGAACGCTCTGCTCAATCCAGGCCGACCGTTGAGCCCTCGCGGCCAAGATCTCGGGGCAGGACGCATCTACTCCAGCTGATGCAGGCGGGCCTCTATTTCCCTGCAGTGATTAACCCAAAACTCGACGACGCCTTCATTATGAAAATTTACAAGCGTCGCCAGCATCAGATTAACCTCCGCAGCGAAATCTGCGGCAGATGGGGGAACGTTCGCATCAAGCTCTTCAACGTATCTACTTAGCATTCCTAAACTCATCGCAGCATTCTTGGAAGATGGACGTCTCAAGAAGGGGTCTGCCGGCATTATGATGCGAGACTCGAAAGGCGCCGGAACCAGAAAGGCAGCTGAAGAAACAAAACACAATCAGATGACGGTTTAAAAAAAATATGGGAAAGTCATCAATGGGAGAGTTTACTATACCAGCTGCAGCAGGCGGCAAAGCCGGGAGGGCCGGTGGCGCAACCGATCTTACATCTCCTCCTTCGATTTGTAACACTGCAATCAGGACGAGGAAGAGTCAGAAATAATTCCATTATTGGAAAAAGAAGGGTATTAACTGAAAACCATACTCACCAGCGCCGCTAGAGGAAGCAAGCTCCGAAGGGAAGGAAAAGTGTGGGTGCAGCACCTGGTAGAGGTGATCAAAAATCACTCCTGCAAAGACGTAATAGTGCGACATTAATACATAAATTATGCGGCCGAAAGATAAAACTAAGGGGTTATAAATTCATACCTTCCAACATTTGCGATGGCGTGAGAGAAGGTATAGAGGTGGCCATCGTCAAGGCAGTAGTTGACGGCGCTCCCTCGAGCAATGGAGCATCAGCACTGGCCGCACCTGCGTTAAAAACAAAGATAAACCTGTCAGGAGGGATTGCAAGATAAAAAAGGGACGGTAACCCGAAATTTACCTGATGAGCCGCCGGCCGAAACGGAGGCGTCCCCCTCTTCCATCGACATGAGTCCACTTCCCGTGGCCTCATCACCAGACTCTACAGGAGCTGTCGTCGTGCTCGCGAGGCCAGGAGATGGCGAAGGACCGTAGACGGGGAGGGCAATGATTGGAGCATTACCAGACTCTTGAGAAAGAGCGGCTGGCTTGTCCTTGGGAGTCATGCCCGTCTCACCCGCTACTCCCTCGGGCTCGAGGGTCGCTGCTGTCTCGTCCGCCGTCGCCATCGGGTCGCCGGTCTCAGGCGCTCCGTCCGTTGCTGCCACAGGCTCGGTTATAGCAGCTGTCTCATTTGCCGCTACCTCGGGCTCGGCATCGATAGCCTTCTCTGGCACAGTTTCCTCAGCCCCTAGCTCGAGTCCAGCAACCCCGGCGACGTCGCCCACCGTCGGCTCGGGTTCATCCTGTACCTCCTCCACTGTCCCCTTAGGCTCGACGGTTTCCGCCGCTCCTTCGGTTGGATTTGGCCCTGCAGGAAAAGATGTATGAGAACCGATAGTTGTACAATTCTTACAACAAAGTCTCGAGAGACACATTACCTGAGGAAGATCGATCGTTGGCCTCCAAAACTGCACGCGTTGCCTGTCTGTGAGCAGTAGACAAGGCGACCGGAGACTCTTCCGAGGGAGTAGCAGCACGAGGAACGGTACTTGGGCCCGCTCCCACGGCCAAAGCAGCTCTGCGCTCCTTCACCCCGCGCCTCAACTGCTTCCTCTCCTCCCGGGCCGTCATGACGGACCTCTTCGACGCTTCCTTCATCAAAGCGTCTTCGTCCTCATATAGAGTCGCCTCCAGAGCCTTCAAGGCATCCTTCATCGGCTTTTTGAGTCGGGTCTCTCGCGGCACCCCCGAAGAGACCGGGACATCGGTAGTTGGCCCGGGGAGAGTCCCCGCATCGACTAGCACGGCCCCTGCAAATAGACAAAAAGAAGATTAGATTGGCTATAAAAAAAAAGATAAAACTAAAACTCAGCGAGCCAAGACATACCAACGCCTGACATAGCGCGTTTCCTTTCCTCCTCTTGGAAGGTTTTGAGGGAAGCGGCGATAGCTTCTTCAGTGGTAACACCTGTTAAAAAAAAGGGGGGGGGAAAGCATTAGTCAAAGATGGTGATAAAAGTACGATGAAATGACGAAGAGTGCATCTAATGATTACCTGCTTGAGCGAGTTTATCCAACCACGCTTCGAGTCTGGCTGTTCGCTCAGAAGCCGCAATGGCGGCCGCCAGATCGGTGTCGGCTGGATCCACGAAGAAGCCCTCGTTGCTTCCGTACTCGCTTAGGCCTTCGGTGAGAGGGGCCTGAGGCTCTAAGCCGAGGACGGCATCCAGAGAAAGAACAGACTTCTTCTTCCTCTTTTGCGCACGGGCCCCTGGTGCACCCAGGATCGACTTGCGCTTTGCAGGCACCTTAGGGCGCGCGGGTCCCGATGTCCTCGCCCACGCCGGACTCCGGCGAAACTACATTCACCGTCTCCACTGGAGCACGGGGCACTGGTGGCATATCCGCGGTAGCACGAGGTAATCCGCGCGGAGGACTCAGCATGCGCGGTGGTTCGACTTCAGCATCTCTCAGCGGAGGGACTACGCGGGTCCTTGGCACCAGGGGAGCTTTGCGGTCGCTGCCGGGAGGCACACCCTTACGGTCAACCAACAATCGCCTTTCTTCCTTAATAACAGCGCCCGTCAAATGCTGGTACCACGCCGTATATGTATTAAGGATTTGTGGGGCGCAAGCCGGCTCGCTAATGAAAAAATGAGAGCCCATATTCAGACGCATGAAGTGATGCAGCGCGCTCCGCATCCCTTCTTCAGTGGCAGCAGGTTCCAGCAAGAAAGCCTCCAACGGCACCCCTTGATTGTAGCTCAATTGCTGGGCAAAACGATGCGGGTTGTATCTCATGAAAAGCGCCGCATCATTTTGCCTAAACACCAGGAAACCCGGTCTGATGGAATATAGATGGAGGGTCTCCCGGGCTGTCAGAACTGAGGCCCCATCTTTGAAAATGTCTTGCAATGGCCGCACTGTGGTAGTAGACGCCTTTCCAATGGTCAACACTTTGTCAGTGAAGGACATCCCGTCTCCAACTGTGCGGGGACGAAGGAGCAAACCTCTAGCATTCCGTGGCGACGGAGTCACAATTGAGGCGCCGATCAATCGCATAATTCGAGGGAAGCTGCACCTGTCGTAGAACGAAGGCCTTTTGTGCATACCAAAGACGCCCAGTGTATGTAGCTCAAGCCATGATATGAAGTAATGCATCGGGAAGATCACGTGCGGTACTCCAGGTTCATTAGCATCCACCGCTTGACTAAGGCCGTGATACAGGTGTGCCAAGCTGGCGATCCCGACGGCCACTTTTACCCCAATGGTCATCCGGTGAGCTGGGTAAAAGACAGAGGGCCTCATACGGCGAAGATGCATCGGGAGCGCAAACCAACTTAGCCATAGCCTAAGAAATCCTAAGAAGAACGCTTTCTCGTCCATCCCAGGGGCTGCAACCTCCGCAAAAGGGACAACTGGGGAATTAGGAAGGAAAAAACCCTTTTGGTCTACCTCTTTCGCTGGCAGGTTGTCCAAACCTAAACCGAAAGGGTCATCAAGCGTGGCGAACTTAGCAGCTTCCACCGAGAGGACGTTTGGGTGAAGGAAACGAGCGATGAAATCCTCGAAACTAACCCCGCGGCTCCCAGATTCGATAAAAAGTCCCTCGTAGATATTCAACACTTTGATCAAACTTGGAAACTGATGTTGAACAACATTCCTCGGAGTGAGGCCCATTATCGCTGGCTTAGCACTGAAAACATATTCGTCCGTAGGAAGCAGCTCCTCATAATGCTCCCCTATGACCGGTAAGCCGGAACTTCTGTGAACTCCTCTAAAGAAATCGACACTTCCCGGTCCAGTGCGAGGAAAGTGTGAGTAGGGATGTTCCACTGCTCCAAAAAAGCCTTAACCCACCAGGTGGGTAGCGTGGGATATTGGAAGAGAGAAACATAAACAGCGGCGTACAACCCGAGCCTCATCAACTGCGACTTCTTCGCTGACAAAATGTAACGAGCCCATGGCAGATAACCGATCGGATGACGGGGATCAGACCTATATTATATGGTTGCCCCCAGGGTCGCGCCTCGCCTTGACAAATACGGCGTCCCAGGATATCCAAAACCATGGGAGGCTGAACCGGAATTGCATCTATAGTGGGATGAAGAAGGTCCCCTGAAGTCCAATTGACCATCTCCACGGCATACTTCACCAGGGGTGGGTTGGCATAATGGATCGCCATGATGGGCTCTGATGGTACTGCGCATGAAAAGCTCTGTCGACCCCTGATAATTTGATTGTACCACGACCCCCAAACGTGAAGATTCTTATGTTCCGGATCGTGGTCTCTGATCAAAGCTAAGACCTCCCGGTCTACGGGTGCTCCGGGGAATCCTCCCTCTGAACGAACGAATGGGAATGAAGTATCAAAAGACATGTTGCCTGCAAAAAGAAGGAGGACAAAAGTCAACCGTCAGTGCTATAATTTTAATTTCTGACACTTGGAACTTTAAAAGTTGTACCACACTGCAATGTAGTGAAAAGGGGACCAAAGGGGGACCCACAAAATTTAGATGACAATGCATCAGTTATTAAGACAGCCCCATCATTGGGTGAGACTGTTAATTAATGAGGAGATCCCCAAAAGAATATTCTCATTAATGAGAAATCCCTAAAGACAAGGAGAAAATCTCCCCTTTCAGAGCAAAGCTCTATCACAGAGTGACACTTGTCAAACTCTGGTCTCAAGGGAATAAAATTCCTTAAAAGAGCCTAGCTCTGTAATAATGATGAGAAAATCTATTAAAAAAAATTATTAACTCCTAAAGATTAAAAATTTGGGATCTTAAAGATCCATGAAAACTTTTAAAAGATTCTTCATTTTTAGATAAAAAAGATCTATGTTTGGTCCATGAGCAAAGCTCTGTTCATGGGTTAAAAACCCTAAAACAAGATCTCTTTAGATCTATGGATTCTTGAGAGCAAGGCTCTGTTGATGAAACCCCAAAGGGGTTTTCTTTAGATCAAAGATCTATGAGAGCAAGGCTCTGTCAATTAAAATTAATTTAATTTAATTAAAAAAAATTTACCTAAAAGTTTTAAGAGTTTAAATCTCTTGGAGTTCTTGAAAATAGAGAGCAAGGCTCTGGAGTTCTGAGATTAAAAATCTTTAAGATGGTGATCATCTGTTGTGGACCAAGGGTCCTATTTATAGGCAACTATGTCCCTTCAACTCCTGAGTTGATCCAACGGCTGGGATCTTGCCACCGCTGCACTCACGTGTGCGCCACGTGAGCGCAACGGTGGGGGGGCATTTGTTTTCCCCAATCAGAGCAAAACTCTGTTTGAATTTCAAAAATTCAAAAATTGAAGCAACGCTTCAGATCCCTTGCGCTGTGCGCAACGCGCCACGTGTCAAAAGCAGACACGCCAGCGCAGCGCCCAAGGCAGCGCACCCAATCAGAGCAAGGCTCTATTTAAAATAAAAATAAAGGAAGTAACGGTTCAGCTGATTTGCGCTCTGCGCTGCGCGACACGTGGCAGCGCAGTTGCGCTGCGCTCTGCGCTGCGCGACACGTGGCAGCGCAGTTGCGCTAGCGCCGTTGCGCTAGCGCAGTTGCGCTGCGCGACACATGTCAAGCACAGATGCGCTTGCGCCAACTGTGCTGCACTAAAACAGAATTAAAATTCCAGAAAGATCTTTCTAATCTTATTAAAACAATAAGATTCTCTTCTGTAAAACAGAAGCCCTTGGATCAAAGATCCAACGGTGGGGAAAAAATCCCTAAATCACTCAGAGAAAGATCTCTTTAACTGATTTAACAAATCAATTGGCACTATAAAAGGTCCCTAGACTCCAAGTCTAAAAAACATTAACACACAGAGAATTCACAGAGCTCTTCTAAGAATTTTGAGAAGAATTCAGAAAGAAAGAAAGAAAAAGGTAAAACCTTTAGAAAAAGAAGAATTTTCTTCTAAAAAGATCAATGATCTAAGAACAAGATCAAAGATTTTCAATAAAAAATGATAATATTAATAAAAAGAAGTAATTTACTTCTTTACTAGATCATTTGATCTACATAAAGGCACAGCCTTTTGATGAACCATTGGTTCTGGAATCTTAAAAGATTCTTTTCTTTAAATCCAAAATTTAGATCAAAATATTGAACAGTGCCCTGCACTTGTAAAATTTGCACTGTTGCACTCTTGGGTTGGCGCAAGCCACCAGAGAGCGCCACGTGTCAGCCCCAGAGCAAATTGCGCCTTGCGCTTTAAAAAATGAGCATTGCGCTCTTGGGTTGGCGCAACTCACCAGAGCGCGCCACGTGTCAGCAGCGCAACAGCGCAGCACACTGTCGCAGCGCACTGCGCTTGCGCTCACCAGAGCGTGACACGTGTCACCATCACATGAGTTTGCGCCTTGCGCCTGACAAGCCACGTGGGGCGCTGTCAGAGCATTTAATGCAATGTATTATCAAGGGCAGAGCCCAATAAAGAAAGGTCTATCAGACCAAACAAAAGTGCTATGCACTATTAAAAGGGGCAGAGCCCAATTAAAAGAAAAAAGTCTAAAACAGACCAAAATAAAATGCTTTGCATTATTTTAAAAGAGGGCAGAGCCCAAATAAAGGCCTAACAGGTTAAATGCAAATAAATGTTGAATATTCTCAACTGGACTTAGCCCAATACTGGCCGTAAGTCCTCAAATTAAAATTGACTGAGGACGACCGCTCTCTTAAATCAATTTACATCCGGTTCAAGGGTACATCTCCGAACTCCTCTGACATCTGTCGTTGTAATCCTTCAACTTCGTCAGAGAGGCGACGAGTCCCGACAACCACACATCAATATGGACTGTGGGGTCCTTAAACTCATGGACTGACGCGTCCTTAAACTAATGGACTAATGCGCCCCTAAACTAACATCCGTCCCCAAAATGGGAATGATGGACCACCATGTCCCTAAACTGGCAATGGACCACTATGTCCCTAAACTGGAACAATAGAGCCCAAATGCTCTTTTGTCGGATCTAAATGATCCTGTTAAGTCGATTTTAGTCTCAAATTAGGCTAACGTATCCTTAACAAACGTTTAAGTTGATCTTAGCCTCAAATATGGCTAACGCATCCTTAAACCAAAACTTTCAAAACAGAGTTTTGTCCCAAATTGGACTATAGATCTCCCAACCAACTTTGGTTCAAGGGTACATTTCTGAACTCCTCTGACATCTGTCGTTGTAATCCTTCAACGTCGTCAGAGAGGTGACGGGTCCCGACGACCATATATTAAATGGACCACTGTGTCCCTAAACTGGAACAATAGAGCCCAAATGCTCTCTTGTAGGATCTAAACGATCCTGTTAAGTTGATCTTAGTCTGGCAATTAGGCTAACGTATCCTTAACAAATGTTTAAGTTGATCTTAGCCTCAAATATGGCTAATGTGTCCTTAAACTAATATCCGTCCCCAAAATGGGAACAATGGACCACTACGTCCCTAAACTGGAACAATAGAGCCCAAATGCTCTTTTGTCGGATCTAAACGATCCCGTTTAAGTTGATCTTAGCCTCAAAAATGGCTAACGTATCCTTAAACTTTCAAACAGACTTTAGTCCCAAACCGGACTATAGATCCCCTAATCAACTTTGGTTCAAGGGTACATCTCTGAACTCCTCTGACACCTATCGTTGTAATCCTTCAACGACGTCAGAGAGGTGACGGGTCCCGATGGCCATACATTAAATGGACCACCATGTCCCTAAACTGGAAATCGACCGCAATATCATTAAACTAAACAATAGAGCCAATTGCTCTCTTGTCGGATCCAAATGATCCTGTTAAGTTGATCTTAGTTTGGAGATTGGACTAACGTATCCTTAATGAACGTTTAAGTTGATCTTACCCTCAATATGGATAACGTATCCTTAAACTAAAACCCCAAACCCAAATCTAAGAAAATACGGATTTGGACTAATCCACGTCTTACGGGTGACGGCATAACTTAGTCTCCGTATACAATCCACGGGCAACCACAAACAAAACAAACACCCACGACACGAAGTGAAATTATGGAGAAGGAGAAAGTTGTTACCGCGATGCAGTAGCGTAATTAACTGCAGGGGCTTGCGCCTGCAGGGAAGAGCGTCCCCACAATCAAAACCCCCTCAAGCGAGGGGGAATATGATGAAGTCTGCTACATCGACCGCATCCGTCTAAACCTCCGATACACGGTGCCATAAATCAACTTGGCATCTTCGGAGAGGCGGACGGATAAAACCAAATAGCATCTGTCCCGAATCACAGGCAAGACGTCCATGTCTTGGCCGCCGTTCGGAGGGGAACAGACCCGTACTACACCGAGGACACGGTGCAGCTGGTCTATGGGAGAATTGAGGACAATTTCGGCCGGCTGCTCCCCCGACGCTCCTCCCTGCTGCAGCTGCTGATGTACTCTATCTGGAGGGCGTCGCCGGGGCTTTACAACCCCCTGTCTGAGCTGCTCTATGACGAGGCCGTGGGCAAGATGCGGTCTTTGAGGCGCTTCGGCCTAATCTCCGTGAACCGGCTGGCCCGCTCAAAGGCGCTCGTCCGCGAATGCTACGAGCTGAGGCTCGGGATCGACGTGTGCGGGGGGAACCGGGGACAGAGGCTGGACCTTGCGAGGCCCCGGTTGGCGGAGATCTTTACCGAGTACCACGAGCAGTGCTCGCTGTACCCCCTTCCCCCACTGTTGTAATTTTCTTTTCTTTTTGCATATATGGCTGAGGAGCCCATAATACATTTTGAATAAACAAAGCTTTTCTTTCCTTTTCACAATGCTCCATTGATCTTTATTAAATTAACAATAGATCCTAGGAAGAGTTTACATTGCTATGGTCAGGTCGGCGGGAGGGTGATACTGCTCCTGCTCGCGGTCGGCCTGCCGTTTGTCCCTCAAGTAGGCGGCGAGGTGCCCAGACCGGATGAGCTCTTCGATGTAGTCCCTCAGTTGCTTGTAGTCCTCCGTGGCGTGGCCCAGTACCCGGTGGAAAGCGCAGTAGGGGCCCCGGGTTCGCTTTGCGGCATGACGCGGGATCGGAGGGAACTTGAAGAACCCCTCATTCTGGGCTTCCTCCAGCAATACTGCGAGGGAGACGTTGAAGGGGGTTGTTCAGTTGATAAAACTGCATATTTGTATTACATTTTTCCTACCATTTTCATATTAAAAATGGACTTTAATATAATATATTATACATATGAGGGTTTATGTGTTAAAACACCATTTTCCATGTGTTAATATATTTTAATTAGCATTTGGTAGGAAAATGTATGCAAATAAATCCATTGACCAAATCCTAGTAGAACTAAGTCTACTAAATATTATTTGAGATTATGGTGCAGAATTTTCCAAGTTGTTATACAGAATTTATCAAACAAATCAATTTGTTGAAGAAAACTTGCCAAATTAAGAAGCAAAACTTGGAGACCAAGTCTGGAAGCAACCGAGAGAAGATTTCTGAATTCTAAAGGTGCCTAGGATTGCCACATGTCACGAGAAGAAAGCTCAAGAAATTTGATCGAGAGATCCTCACCTTCAAGCAAGGATCCGCGGCCAAACACCCCCTTGGGCCGCGGATCCGCCGCAATATTATGGAGTTGGAAGGAAAGATTTTGGGGCATGATTCTCTGCTATATTTTACCAACTTTTGAAGCAAAAGATTTTGGCTTTGCACTATAAAAAGGCACCGAGAGCCTCTTGGAAAAGCTATCAAGCCGAAGAGATCACGAAGTCCAAGACGGCTCACGCATCCAGGCTGATCATCAACTGTTCGTCTACCTACTTGGAAGAGATCGAGAAGCAAACTAGTCTTTGTAATCATTTTCTAAGGAATCAAAGTGTAGATTGTTCAAGTTGATTAATAAAGATAGTTGTTTTATTTAATTCTTTTGCATTTTACATTATATTTTCCCTCTCTATCTTTTCATCTTTTTCTCTCAACATGCGCGAGTAATTCTCCGCTTGTTAGGGTTCGTAGGATTAGGGTAGGCTAATGGACGATAAAAATCCCTAAACCCTTTTTAAGTCCTATAAAGTTTAGGAACTTTATCAAAAGAATCATTAACATCCTAATCGGGCGCGCTAACAATTCTTTGTTAGTTCCGACCGCGATTAGAGATTAGATTAATGATTGTTTTGGTAAAGGCTAGATATGAACAGAGTTCCGTGTCGAGATATGGGTTAAGAGTGGGATTTCTTTTCCCTCCAGAAACCCTAATCTACACGCATCACCGTCGTTCTAGTTCTAAATCTATTAATGGATAAAAATGGTAACTTTTAATTAATCGTTCATAACTACTAAATCCTAACGAACCCTACAAGCCCTCTTATTATATTAACTACATCTTTAAAATAATCTAGATCTATATTTTACATTCTTGTTTAACGTAGATCTAGAAACCATTCTATAAAACTCTTTATCCCTCTTCTCTTTTTCAACACATCTAAAGTAAAAGTAAAAGGTTCAACGTTTCCCTGAGGACGACCCGTACTCATCTCGGTCTAGCTACACGCGACACCGTTATTGATTGCGGTTATTCTACAAAAACAAATTTTCGTATCAATCAAATGGCGCCGCTGCCGGGGATACGTGCGTAATTTTTTATTCTTACTATTTGTGTTGAATTCTTAGACGATTCATATCATTATTAAAACAAAACTGCAAATTGCATATTTAACGATTTGTGTGTGAATTTTGCGAGGGAATATGGAGTCACGGACTTAAGAAAACAGGAGATCTAGGGTTTCACACTTCTCTGGTATCTTTCTTAACTCCTTCTCTCTCCTCTCAAATCCAATAAAATCTATTTTCTGCAGGATTCTTTGCAAAATATTCGCCGCTCAAAAATCTTTTTGCAAAATTTTGTTTTGCGGTTTGTTTTTGCATATTTTAATACGGACTTTAAGGGGCAAAGACCAAATCCAGATTAGGTGGGGATTTCATCACCCTTCCTAAGCCCCACAAATCACAAACTGAGCATATAGATCAACCCTTCATTAATTTAAAAAATATCTAGACCAGACTCTAAGGACCGTCGCGCTCAATAAGGACAGAGGAAGGTCGTGGGTAATCTATCGTTAATCTGCATTACTTTTGTAGTGCCTAGGCAAGTGTGTCAAAGGCTAGTGGTTTTTAATTAGGCCCACTACTGTGGTTCCTTCCCACTTACCTGGCACTTACCTGGCTGCAATGGTAGTACGGAGGCGGCAGAGAATTGATCCTGCGGCTTGTCCTTTGGAAGTCTAGGAGTGGTCTAGAGACTGGACCTAGGTAACCATAGTTCTAGGGTTATTTGTGCATTTTTGTGTGATTTGTCTAAATCCGTCATTTTTCAAAACAAACCAATTGTTTTCTCCCCTTTTTACCCTTTCCCCCTTCTTCTCTTCTTATAATGGGTGACCTAAACAGAAGAACACTTGCCGAGCTTTGCTGTCCACAGCCAGATATCTCTTGTTTTCGAAATCCCTTCGGTATACCGTCCGACTCTTCCATGTCCTTAAGAGATCATATAGAACAAGAAGGAAGAAACAGTTGGCCACCTCAGTCTAGGTCTTATCAACCGTATCCTAATCCTACACCTGTTTCAGTTGATACCCAGAGTGAGGAAGCCCCTAGACGAATGTCCATTGCTGAGCACATAGCTAGAGCTAGAGGCCAAAGTTTCAACCAGGACCAATATCAACCATCACCTCCACTTTCCAAAGAAGAGTTTGATAGCTAACCGACCAACCCATATCAATATTCTTCTTATCATAATATTGATCCTACTCCTACCCAGTTTTCGCAACCATTTTATTCCTATCAATCCAATCCGACTTTTCCACCTTCTCTAGACAATTCTTCTAATCAGTCATTTGGGAGTTTTAATTATCCACAGGAATTTCAATATTATACTGAAACCCCTTATCAACCAAAGTCTAGTCTTGAGCGGAAATTAGAAGAAGGTATAGTGATGATGAACCGCATTAGAGAGGAATGGAAGGAAAGCATGGCTAAATATGAAAGGGCAACGAGTTCCGAACCAGCCCAAGATTTTTCAGTATATAATACGGGTATCGGACAAAATGAGAATTTAGGTTGAGGGACAGAATTATACACCCTTCCTAATCAAACCTTCCATTTCCAAACTGAAATCCACAACTCCAGTTTCATTGATTCATCAAGCACACCAAATAGAATGACTGATAAGTTGTGTGACTTTGTAGTGTTTGATTTACCCGACTGTGAAGGGTCCATTTCAAGTGAAACCATACCCAACCCTTGTGATCTCTACACCTCCACTCTTGAACCAAAACTGATTGAAAGCCATACTTTTGATGAGGTGTTTGAGAATTTTAACCTTCACTTGAATGAGGTGATTGACATTGGGGATACATTAATTGATGAACCCAAAATTTTGGATGATTTTGTCCCACCAATTCATCAAATCCTTTCACTTCCTTGTGGTCATCATCTTGAGCCTTTAATTCTTCCCGAACCCCAAATATGTCTTGAAGTTGATGATAATGGTATACCCGAAGATCAGACCGAAATACAGCCTCCAACTTCCACATCTGGTTCAGCAACACTCGACACACCAATTTGTTTACCCATTTCACCTTCTACGTTCTCCGGCTCTTCTTCTGTTTCTATAATTTCTGTGAGTTTTGATGAATCACAATCCGTTAATTCAAGTTCAACAATACCAGAAATTCAACTTGATTTGGATATTTTTGAAAATGAGGTAGATGAGTTTTTCGAGTCCTCTACCTCAATGATTTTTGATGAATCAAGTAGGATAAATTCTGGCACAAAACTCTTTGACAGCAAAATATTCAATCACACCATCGATAAAAGTTTTGAAGAACTTTTTGCTGACGAACTTGAATTTTTAAAATATACGGATTTTGTGATTGATCAATCTTCATCTATAGAGGTTGAACCGTCACCATTCCTTCTTCCTAATCATTCACATTCATCCTCATTCTTTTTTTTCTCTAATTTCAAACCCTTTCCAGACCACCTTTTATCCCTTCCCCACTTTTTCTTCACTCGATACAACACATTCTTCCACCAACCTATACGCTATACTGATAAAATCTTTGAATGGTTGGTGTTAACTTTTGGTCTTTGTAATGTCTTACTTTGACCAAATGACTCACCCCCTCTTAAAATGCTTCGTATTGTCTAACTCATGTTTGAGAGGGGGTATATTTTTGGCTCTTGAACATAACTTTTGTCCTCAAATTTGTGAGCCAAAAATAAGTTTGGGGGAGGATTTGTGCTTACAGGTTTTTGTGGTCAAATGACTTCTTGCCCCCATTAATAATGACCTCCCAAGCTTACAGGTTTTTGTGATCCAGCAGATAGCAACAGTGAGGACACTGTTGAAAACAAGTTTTGGGGAGGTTTGTGCTTATTTACATATCAATTTGCATCATATTTTGCATAAGCACAACATTTTCAAAAAAAAAAAAATTTAAAATTGTTTTTTATAACAAAAGAGTAGAAAATGAAAAATTACATCCAAAAGATAGAAATAATTTAACAAAACCAAGAAAATTAGAAGTTTTCTTAAACGAACTGGTAATAAGTAGTTATGAGCCGTTGTCCCAAGGGTTAGTAAGATGAAGGAAGTCACTAATCTGAGGATAAAAATAAGTCTGAAAAATAGTTTCTATTCTGGAAGCCAAACATTTGAATGTTGATACCCTACTATATGCACTTACACACGTCTTGAAACTCGGGATAGTAGAGGATACCTTGAAATGCTCTTGTCTAAAAGCCAAAGTATGAAGGAAATGAAAAAATGAAGAAAATATAAAAATGGTGAAAAGAAAAAAAAATGAACACTGGTTTTGTTATCGCCAAGGCAGCAATAAAAAAAATATAGCGAAGGTGCCTTTTCACCTAGTGCCCTAAGGCCAACTGGTCTGGGAGTCACTGCTAAGCCTTAGCTGGTGCAAGACGAGGAAAATATTATCACCGAATCAGCAAGCACATGAGTAATCGGTCGGTTAGTATCTCAAGAAGTATTAACGGTCGAATGAAAATGTGTGAGCAATTCTAAATATTCATTAAGTTAAAAAGTACTGAGGTAGATGGACAAGAGTATGATAGCTTGAATTGAATTCTCTGAGTATAGGGATGTCCATTACACACACATAAGGGTGTATGATCAATGTTTGGATGAAAGGTAGGAATGAAGAATAAAGACGATGTTTTATTGAGGGATGATGTGATTTCTAACATTTTTTCATGACTATTAAGATAGGGCTCATGACAACTGAAAAACTAGTATAGTTGGAAACTCTTCTTTTCAAGGCCTTTCTTTTATGGTTCTTATTTTTATATGTAAATTTCACCATCTTTCTTTTGTTATTGGATTTTGTGGGTGTAATCCGCTGAAAACCCTCAGAAGACAACACTCCTCCTACTAGGGACACCTAGAGGTTTAACGGCTTGTTGCACATGCTCAGTGCAATCGTGTTGCCTACGAAAGTGTGCTTAGTTTTCTCCTTTCTTTTTCTCCTCTTAAATAAACTAGTTTGCTCGGGACGATCAAAGATAAGTTTGGGGGTATTTGTTCAGTTGATAAAACTGCACATTTGTATTACATTTTTCCTACCATTTTCATATTAAAAAAGGACTTTAATATAATATATTATACATATGAGGGTTTATGTGTTAAAACACCATTTTCCATGTGTTAATATATTTTAATTAGCATTTGGTAGGAAAATGTATGCAAATAAATCTATTGACCAAATCCTAGTAGAACTAAGTCTACTAAATATTATTTGAGATTATGGTGCAGAATTTTCCAAGTTGTTATGCAGAATTTATCAAACAAATCAATTTGTTGAAGAAAACTTGCCAAATTAAGAAGCAAAACTTGGAGACCAAGTCTGGAAGCAACCGAGAGAAGATTTCTGAATTCTAAAGGTGCCTAGGATTGCCACATGTCACGAGAAGAAAGCCCAAGAAATTTGATCGAGAGATCCTCACCTTCAAGCGCAGATCCGCGGCCAAACACCCCCTTGGGCCGCGGATCCGCCGCAATATTATGGAGTTGGAAGGAAAGATTTTGGGGCATGATTCTCTGCTATATTTTACCAACTTTTGAAGCAAAAGATTCTGGCTTTGCATTATAAAAAGACACCGAGAGCCTCTTGGAAAAGCTATCAAGCCGAAGAGATCACGAAGTCCAAGACGGCTCACGCATCCAGGCTAATCATCAACTGTTCGTCTACCTCCTTGGAAGAGATCGAGAAGCAAACTAGTCTTTGTAATCATTTTCTAAGGAATCAAAGTGTAGATTGTTCAAGTTGATTAATAAAGATAGTTGTTTTATTTAATTCTTTTGCATTTTACATTATGTTTTCCCTCTCTATCTTTTCATCTTTTTCTCTCAACATGCGCGAGTAATTCTCCGCTTGTTAGGGTTCGTAGGATTAGGGTAGGCTAATGGACGATAAAAATCCCTAAACCCTTTTTAAGTCCTATAAAGTTTAGGAACTTTATTAAAAGAATCATTAACATCCTAATCGGGCGCGCTAACAATTCTTTGTTAGTTCCGACCGCGATTAGAGATTAGATTAATGATTGTTTTGGTAAATGCTAGATATGAACAGAGTTCCGTGTCGAGATAAGGGTTAAGAGTGTGATTTCTTTTCCCTCCAGAAACCCTAATCTACACGCATCACCGTCGTTCTAGTTCTAAATCTATTAATGGATAAAAATGGTAACTTTTAATTAATCGTTCATAACTACTAAATCCTAACGAACCCTACAAGCCCTCTTATTATATTAACTACATCTTTAAAATAATCTAGATCTATATTTTACATTCTTGTTTAACGTAGATCTAGAAACCATTCTATAAAACTCTTTATCCCTCCTCTCTTTCTCAACACATCTAAAGTAAAAGTAAAAGGTTCAACGTTTCCCTGAAGACGACCCGTACTCATCTCGGTCTAGCTACACGCGACACCGTTATTGATTGTGGTTAACTACAAACACAAATTTTTGTATCAATCAGGGGTATACTCCTGGAACTTCGGGTAGGGATGCTGACGCTCTGGCTTCTCCTCCCGAGCCCTCTTCTTCTGGTCGGACCATTCTGCCCGGGGGAAGGTTAGCACTCACCTCGAATTCCAGCTGAACCTCGCACTCGGTGCACGCCTTGATCTCGACCATGGTCTTAGGTTGCGCTAACACGAAGGAGCGTAACCATTCCTTGTGCCTCAGCCCAGATCTAAGCGCCGTGATGACGGTTCCGTCCCGGTGCTCGGGCACCTCGAGAAGGGCGTTGTAGATTCGGGTAATGTAGGCCTTGAACGTTTCCTTGTCCCCACTCTTAACCATGAAGAGGTAGTCGACCGTGCGCTTCTGTCGACGGTTCCCCACGAAATGGCCGAGGAACTGAGTAGCTAGCTCGTTGAAGGTCGAAATCGAGCGGGGCTCGAGCCCCCGGAACCAGTCCCGACCTGCGTGGGTAAGGGTGGCCGGAAAGGCTCTGCACTGGGCTTCGTCGGAGTGATCCTGGAAGCTCATCCCCGCGGTGAAAGCGTCCAAATGGTCCTTCGGGTCGGTTTCCCGTCGAACAGAGAGACCTTTGGGGGCTTGTTGCGCGAGGAGACGTGGACGGCGAGCAATTCCTCGGTGAACGGTTTTGTGAGCGAGTCGGAGGCATACTTAGCCCCGTCGCTTGAGAGGTGAGCCTCCCGGCGCATGCCCTCGATTTTCTTCTCGAGGGCGTCGAGCCGACCGTGGTATCCTGAGGAATAGGCGCCTTGGGATCCCTGGCCTCCGCTGGGTAACCTGCGTCTGGGAGCGGCCTCGGTTCCTCTCGATGAGGTGCCTCAGATCCCGAGGCGAGGTGGCTCTGGAGCCGCCGAGGTGAACCCTTTCTATGCGGCCCCGCCGAGTGTGGCGATGTCGACCATGCCTATGGATAGGCGAGGTGACTGACATCTTTTCAGGGGGATAAGGGTCGCGTGGAGGCTCGGGGCGGGGCGTTCTGGCGGCGGATCTTGGTGTGGAGCCGTGGGGCGCCCAGCGGGCCTCAGGGAGCACCGGCTCGAGAGATCGATGGCCAGGAGTCGTTGCCTGCTGGTGGTCAGCTGTCCAGACGGGGGCAGAGCCTTCTGGAGGCAGTGGAGCAGCGATCTGGGGCCCAGGCCGGCCGTTTGGACACGGACGAGGGCCTCCACGAGGGATTGCAGCCAATCTATTCGGCCTGCGAGGGCGTTGATGACGGTCATTGGAGGAGGCTCATCCCCGCCTTCGGTGAGTGGAAGGTGGTGGCTGGTACCGGGATTTTCAGGGTGGCTGCTTGCCATTTGGGCGAGATTGGAAGGCCAACTTTGTGTTTTGTGGAGTTTTTCCCACAGACGACGCCAATTGATGGAGGTCCTTTTCGGGTCTCCGTCAGATGTTGTCTTCCGTTGATCTCCCGGTGGATTTTGACAGTTATCTTCTGTAGCGTGTGGGTCTCAATGGGTTTTGGTGGAAGAAGTGGTGTGAGGAGTTTGGTGCCGAGTACCTGCAAAGAAGTCCCGGGGCGGTTTGGTACCACCAAGGACCCTCCGACGATCAAGTTAGTGATGAGATCCGAGCAGAGTAACGGCTTAGAAGAGTAAAGAATGGCTTACTTGACCCCTCTGTGATGGGGGTTTATATAACGGTGGTGGCACGCAGCAGCAGGCGCGAGAATCTCGCCGGCAGTTACGCTCCCGACGTCAAGCCCGCGTAGAGAGCGGATCGCCCATTAATGGGGATCGTGATGGCGTGAAACATGGGATGTTGCTGGCGTAGAATCTGCGCATGGCGAGATTCGCGGAGCGGCGGTTACGCCTGTGAGTGGTGGAGTTGGTTGGAGGGCCGAGGAAAACGGCCTCGGCCGGGAGCTCGGGGACGAGCGAAGAGGCCGAGGGGTCTTGGTCCTGTGGCAGCTCGGGGCGAGCTGAGTGGCCGAGGAGGCTAATTTGCAGGGGGCCCCGAGGAGGGCCAGCTTGTGCTTGTAGGTCGGGCGTAAGGTGGCCTGGTCGGCCCCCATGGGCCCTTTCTTCTGAGTCCTGAGACACGTCATCTGCCACGTGTCTTGATCTTGGAGATTCCCAATATTGAGCATCATCATACGGATTAATCCGTAGGAGCAATAAAAGATTGCCCCTATAGATTCCTATATCCGTAAGGGCAACCCCTTATTGTAGCAGTGTCAATGCATTTTAGCCTTCTTGCCTCATCTTTGAAACTCTAGGTAAGAGCTTTATAATATATTAAATTACCCTAAACTACCCATAACTATAATCATTCTTCAGTTAATTATCATTAAGATGCAAATTACAGTAAGACCCTTTAAAGTGCTACATTTAAAGATATTTTGGTGAAAAATACGCCCTGAAACCGAAAAATGATGGAGTTTATTGCATAAAAATACCAAGGTAGTTTGCTAAAAATCATTCATGCTATATTCTTCAATGACCACCATAGTTTGAAGTGATACAGATGAGGCAGCAGTCTTCTGGGGCTTAGACTGCTACAACTCGGAGCTACCACAGGCGAACGATAAAGGATCGACTTATGTGCGCAGCGACATTCTCATCGACCAAGATTATGATTGGTTCACACTAAGGAACGGATGGGCTTCCCCTTGAAGAGTATATTTTAATGGAGATATTTGCGAAATGCCGATGCCTGATAAATTCCCGGGGCTTCCTAACACTAGTGCTAGGCCTGCAAATTCTCTCTATTTTTTATTTTTGCTCTCCTTGATTGTTTTCTATATTTAACTTTAAATTTAAAAGAGCAGTTTCTATGGTTCGAAGTGATATAGAATTAACAGTATGATGCTTTTGATAGTTTTCAAGTAAGTGTTCATGCTTTCTTGTTCTATTCACAATATTTGGTGAAATAGTTTTAAATGTAGCTTCAGTAACTGATTTTAATTAATGTCATTCTTTGCTGGTTAATTTTCTGAGATTTTCTCCTGTCTCTAGCAAGAATGAATTTAGTCCTGAATTTCTATTCACAATATTTGTTCTTGTTCACATCCTTTTCTTTTTCTTCTCCTTTTTTAGTTGTTGAAGGCCATAAGAGGCTAAATAATTTGGTTATTTTTTGTAAACATTTACTGTTTTTTTTAAGATAATTTTTTTATAGGACGGGCTCCACTTTTGGAACCCTGCTCTTCTATCAATAAAATTAGCTGATGAAAATCTTTAATTGCGTATAAAACCCATCATCTTTGAACCCCTAGACCAAAAGTGTCACGAAAAGGAAATCTAATGCAGCAATGAAACAAGAAGGGATATACGTTATTCATATCTTAAACATTCACTTTCTTTCCTTTTTCCTATGGGTATCAACATATTTGTTTAACGCGTGCATTAATGCTGCTAATCTCCCGTAACTGCAGACTTTACAAAACACACACACAAAAAGGAAAGATGGGAAAATTTCCCGATACCTCATTCCAGATGGTACATGGGCGATCCATCACCATATGCACATAGAACATACAGCATCCCCTTAATGCCTTCTTCTATTTGTGATTGGCCTTTTAATAGGACCTTTTATATCTACAATTTTTTGCGGATTTTTAACGCCATGAGGACTGGGGTTGCTCAAGCTTGCAGTTCCTAGGAGCCTGCGGAATTCTGACAAGCTTATTTTGCCTTCCTTATCGATATCTGCTTCCTCTAATAGTGAATCAATAGAGCCCTTCAACCCAGCGTCCTGCATAAAAAGAAAAACCTTTATAAGAAAATATGTTATATTGCTTCAAAATTCACATATGTTATTTTAGTTCCAGGGTTACTGTTATACATGGAGCTAACTGGCTACATGGTGTCATTTTAGAGTGTTATCTACGTTGATGCTGACATTGCAATACTCCATGACATAGCAATACTCCATGGGCATTGGGTTATTCCTAGTATGTACTATCATATTTAATGTGAATTATCTATTCGAATAAATTCACTTCATGTCACATCAACAATGATAAAAGGTGGGGCTTGGAGTAGCCTAGTGGTGGAGGTGTTGAAGTTTGGAGGAGGAGACCGGGTTCGAACCGGCATGGGTGGCTAATTTATTCCACTTGTTATCTCAAAAACAATGATAAAAGGCATATTGGTCATTGCCACATCTTCACCTAGTAGGTGCATGTATAGTGTATACAAAAATATTTGTGTGCATGCTTGTGTGTTTACTCATATGTATTTATGCTTTTATACGTTTACATGCCTACACCTGAGTGCGTGTGCACGTTGCGCGTGTGAGTACAGAGAGGGAATGAAAAGGAAAAGCTAATTTAGGAAAGGAGGAAAATGTAGAAATATTTACTGACCAAGCTGAAGAAAAGTAAAGTATAGCATTAACGGCTGCCTAAAAGAAAAAGTACCATTCTAAGCTTGTCTGGTGTGATATATCCATCTCTATCGGCATTGAATTTATTGAAAGCATCTTGCGAACGTTTGTTCCATTATTCGTTGTCGTGCACCATTAACTGGCCTACATGTAAGGTTGCGGCAACAAATTCAGAGAAATCCACTGGTCCCTCTGTGTTGCTGTTAATCCGCTCAATGATTTATTAAAAAGAAAGAAATAATAATTCAGGTCTGATGTCAAATGGGTATTTGATGATGCTCGATATTGGCGACCTCCAAGATCAGGACACGTGGCAGATGACGTGTCCCAAGACTCAGAAGAAAGGGCCCACGGAGGCCGACCGGGCCACCCTACATCCGACCTGCAAGCACAAGCTGACCCTCCTCGAGCCCCCCTGCAAATTAGCCTTCTCGGCCATTCAGCTCATCCCGAGCCGCCACAGGACCAAGACTCCTCGGCCTCCCCCCTCGTCCCCGAGCTCCCTGCCGAGGCTGTCTTCTTCGGCCCTCCACCCAACTCCACCACTCACAGGCGTAACCGTCGTTCCGCGAATCTCGCCATGCGCAGATTTTACGCCGGCAACATCCCACGTTCCACGCCATCACGATCCCCATTAATGGGCGATCCGCTCTCTACGCGGGCGTGACGTCGGGAGCGTAACTGCCGGCGAGATTCTCGCATCTGCTGCTGCGTGCCACCGCCGTTATATAAACCCCCATCACAGAGGGGTCAAGCAAGCAATTCTTTACACTTTACGCCGTTACTCTGCTCGGATCTCATCACTAACTTGAGCGTCGGAGGGTCCTCGGTGGTACCAAACCATCCCGGGACTTCTTTGCAGGTATCGGCAACAGCTTCCACACCTTACCTCTTCCCCCAGAAACCCATTAAGACCCACACGCAACGAAGGATAATCAGCTAAGTTCACCGCGTGATCTATGGAAGACAACATCTGACGGAGGCCCGAAAAGGAGCTCCATCAGTTGGCGCCGTCTGTCGGAACTTAAACTCCACAAAATACAAAGTTGGCCTTTCTATCTCCTCTTTCATGGCGGACGACCATCCTGGGGATCCCAGTACCAGCCGCCGCCTTCCACTCACCGAAGGCAGGGATGAACCTCCCCCCATGACCGTCATCAACGTCCTCGCAGGCCGGATATATCGCCTGCAATCCCTCATGGAGGCCCTCGTCCGCGTCCAAACGGCCGCGCCCGGGCCCCAGATCGCTGCTCCACCGTCTCCAGAAGACTCTGTCCCTGTCTGGACGGCCAACCACCAGCAGGCTGTATCCCCTGGCCGCCGGTCCCTCGAACCGGTGCTCCCTGAGGCCCGCTGGGCACCCCAGGACTCCATGCCGAGATCCGCCGCCAGGGGGCTGTAGGGTTCCTAGGCACACTCAAGAGGTTCCACAAGGCATCAACCATGCCAAATTCAAAAATTTAGGTGCCGAGAAACCCTAATGAAGATCGTTAACTAGAGAATAGGCGAAACTACAAGCTAGTAAACAACTTTACTGCTAAGTGAAAGAGACTACAACCTTTGTAGATCTGGTCCTCCACTTCCTTAGCTCCGTGATGATGTCCCTCCGCTGTGATCATCGGATCCCGGACTCTAGCGATGGTTTCGTCGAAGAAATGATCGGGCTAGGTCGTCGACTTCGATGCCGAAGATGATCTACGTCGAGGCAACTCAAGATCAAGCTCCAACTTCACCAAGTCATGAAACTTGTGAAGAAAACACCCTATACTACTTGGCAAGTGGTAGATGATGAAGAAACAGGAAGTGGGTTCACTTTGGATTTGGATTTCTCACTTGGAATCATCACTTGACATTTTTCAAGAGAGCTTTTCTTTTTCTTCACTTGAAGAAGAAGATGAAGAAGAAGAAAAAGAATCAATTAATTCCAAAAAGAAAATGAAGTGATGGTTATCATTTAACAACCATGGGTGAGTTAACAAGTGTAGAGAATAAACTAGGGTTAAAGTAAATGGTTAGGGTTAAGGAAAGAAACAAAATGGTCAAAGCTTTTTCAAAGCTTCATGAAGCTTCAAGTGAAAACAAAAGAAGCAACCATTTTATTTCTTGTCCAAAAATAAATGAAAAGAAATAAATAAATAAGTAGATCAAATCCTAACCATTAACTTAATCATGGTTTAATCATACACACCCAAGTTTGCATGTATCATCAAACATGATACAATCTTGTGCACAAAAAATATATCACATATACAATGTGCACAATCAAGTGAGAAAAACATATTAAGTGAACCAATATTAGTTAATGTAAAGTAATATATCAAATATATAATTATACATTAAATCATTAAATCAACACTTGACTTAATGATCCGGTCATATTGCATATAACCGACTAATATCAATAGTAACAACTTATCGAATCAACACTTGATCCGATAACCTGGTTATATCGCATATAACCGATCAATGTCACATATCGCAAGAATATAATACAGTATCATATACTGGTATTATTCTCGGTCCTGCACATATCTCATATGCGCTCCTATTTCGTTTCGCTTGAGTCAGGAAACCTCTGTGTAGGACTCTAAAGACTCGTCAATACGCCAGCAGCAGGTGATGATCATATCAAACACCCACAAGCCGCAAGCGGTCTGCTAAACATAACGGCCACCCGGGTATTGAGCTATCAGAAGATCAACGAGCAAGCCCGCTCACACTCCTGTGAATCCAACCAGTAACACTTACCGTACAGTCCGGTCTGATCGTTTGATATGTCGCATATCTCGCCTAGGGGTGGTAAACGTCAGACCCCAGTAGCTCGATAAGTCGTGTCGATATGAGGTCTATAACAGTTCGAGAAACTACTGGTAACACTTACCAGTAAATCTCAGCAACCCTGGCCAGGGATTTCCGGTTATAACCAATCGAACACAGCGCAACATCAACTCCCTATACCGGGAGAGACGAATCCCCTTCTATCGCTCATTGCCTCCATATGATTCGGGACTGTACCCAAAAACCACCGTTTTGCACGCCCTCTTGGACGTGGTAAGGTGGAAATCAAAACACAGTGGGAATCACACAAGACTCTATGACGATCTCGGGTCTACAGACTAACCTGTACCAGTGTCACCAGAGAACTGCCATCTGACGTGAGGTATAATACCATCTGGGAGTTCTCGGCGAGTCCGTCCAGTGTACCCAGTCTCCACTGAGCACCCGTATATCATCTCTGATGTCAAACACCAATGGATATGGGATCATCCATCGTCCATCTGTATGGGTCGAGAAGGTATACGCTAGTCTACTCTGGTATATCGATGCCCCGTCTCGATACACCCACGACTAGGGACCTTGAAGGATGTACTTATGGACTACCATGTCCCCACTAGTATGATCCGCATCATAGTCCAGGTAGCCAAGTATACATCCTAAGGGCTTTACCAACATGTAACAGAGAGACAATCAGTATACACGTTAAGGTAAAGTGCAACCAGATAGCATACTATCATGTCGAGCAAGAAAGTCCTCCCTATATATGTCCAAGCATCCACTACAATATACATCCTATGTATAGTAATGGCCTCTAGGGCATACATATAACTAACAATCTCCCACTTGCACTAGGGCCATCTGATAGCAGTGGTTGTAGTATCTCATACTCAACTATCCCATAAAAGTCTCTCTCTGGGAAAAGGCCTTTGTGAGTGGATCCGCCGTGTTGTCCTCTGAGTCTACTCTCCTAACCTCGATTACCCTGGAGATCAACCATCTCCATGATCAGGTGATACTGCCTTAGAATATGTCTGGATCACTGATGGTACGGACGTTCCTTGGCATAATCCACAGCTCTATTGTCACATAATGGGAGGAACTAAGTTCATCTCATGAACTAATATACACCCAGACAGCCTCTTTGGTAGCATCTTAAGTAGCGATGTATCTTGCCTTTAATCGTCTAGTATGTCACGGTATCTAGCTTGGAACTCTTCCAACATTCCCTCCATAGAGGGTAAAGACAATGCCTGTTACTGACATTCAGTCGTCCTTATCACCCTGGAACACTTCCAGTGATTCTCCCCAGGATCGATTGATACCATCTCACTATATCTAGTGAGAATCCTAACATCCATTTAGATCTATCTCATAGATCCAAAACCCAGGATTTAGTAGGTATCGGTTTGATCTTATGTGGAGAATCATTGTGATAAGCGGAGATTGATCGAGCGTAGCATAGGAAACTCCTTCCCTATCAAGAGTATGTCATCCACGTACTCTACGAGGATCGCCATCATACTCCCTACTACCTTTTTGTATATACAAGGTTCATCTACCATTTTGATGAAGTCAAATTATTTGACTACTACATCAAAACAGATGTTCCAACTCCGCGATGCCTGCTTTATCACATAAAACATCTTGCACACGTTTCCGCTGCTCCCATTGTCTACGAAGCCCTCTGACTGTGTACTTATAGACTCTCTCTTCTAAAATATCATTTAGAAGAGCAATCATGACACCCAACCGCCAGATATCGTAGTCATGGTATGTAGCCGTGGCAAGTAGGATCCGGATGGACTTAAGCATAGCCACTGGAAAAGGTTTCATCATTATCCACGCCTGGTCGATGACGAAAAACTTTAACAAGTCTAGCTTTGAAAGTCTCAACTTTTCCATCTACACCAAGTAATCTTCTCAAGATATACTTGCTCCTGATGGAGATTTAACCCTTCAGATATAAAAACCTAAGTCCATATTTTGTTGGTGTATATGGATTCCATCTCAGATCGCTAAGCATCCAGCCATTCTTACAGAGTCCCTACTCTCGATGGCCTGCTCGAAACTAGTTGGGTCATCATCTCATGATGCAATCCTCGCCCCCACTGTCATCGAGAAACCGAAGTATCTCTCAGGTGGATGAGGAACCCTACTAGATCGGCGGAGAGGCTGAGGTTCGTTGGAATCTACTGAATCCTTTGGTTCCACCAAATCATCTACTGTAGTTTGTATAGCTGGAACCTTTCCAGTTCTACATAACAGACCTTGCCTCGAGCTTGTCCGGATTTTTGCTTTTAGACATAGGCTGGTCACCCCCAAATCTTAACTAGCTTAAGACATGGGCTCTTCCCATACCATATCTCATATGGAGTGGTAGGCTGTGATCTAATTCGAACCTAATTCAATAGGTATGCAGCTTCTCAAGTGCATAACCCCCAAAAGGAAACAGGTAACTCAGTAGTACTCATCATAGAGCGCACCATATCGAATAAGGTGCAATTGCTCCACCCCGATATACCATCGTGCTATGGTGTATACGGAGGAGTAATGCTGAGAGAGAATCTCATTCTCCTTTAGAATAGTCCAGGAATTCCATGCTCAAGTATTCTCCTCCCTGATCACATCAAATGACATAATACTTATACCCGTATTTTGGTTCTCTACTTCTAACTTATATTCTTTGAATATCTCAAAAGTTTCGGACTTGTGTTTCAACAGGAACATATGACTGAATCTTGAGAGATCATCAGAGAATGTAATGAAGTACAAAGAACCGGTATTGGCATGTGTAGACAGGGGACCTTCATACATCATCATGTATCAGTCCCAAGTGTACACTAACTCTTTCTCTGCTTCCAATAAACAGAGCTGTGGTCATCTTATCTTTGTGACATGACCGACAAGTTTTCACAAGATGTAAATTCAAACAGATTTAAATATGCATCTATGTGCAACTTAGCTAGTCGGGTCGCATTGATATGACCTAGTCTACAATACCTCAAGAAGGATTCGTTCATTTCTGAACTCTTCCTCTTGTGTGTGTTCTGTATACTAAGAACTGTAGTTTGATTTAGAACGTCAATACTTTTAGATAACGTGCCTTAACCGATCAACTTTTGATATAGGAAATGTTCAAAATATTATCCAACAATACAAAATTTTATCATTTCTTTACTAATAAAGAGACTGATATGATTTTGTATATCAGGTTCGGTATCTAATAACATTCGTTCAGAATCAATGTATTTGGAATACAGGGTGACAGTGACCAACAGACTTGGCTGCAACATTTGCACCGTTTTCTGTCTTATGAAACTTATCACCCGTTCTCAGTTCTCTACCTTTCTGTAGCCCATGTAATGGTTTATATTAGCGGGATCCTGATCCGGTATCTAATACCTAGGACGTAGAGGACACTGAGAAACGGTTCTATATAACTAACACACCCGAAGGAGATGCATCATATGCACTTTCTTCGTTTGGGCGGCACGGGAAATCTGGTATTTCCCAATTTCCTGCTCTGTCTTATAACAATTATAAGTTGGAGCGGGACCAACATTCCCCAGCTCAGTATAACAAGCGGGTTCAGTCAATATATCCGTATTATTATCTTGATTAAGGCGTGACATGGTCGTTACCTAGAGAGAGAGAGAGAAGAAAACACTCAGCGTGCGCTCTTGCAAGAATAGATTGGTTATTATTTTATCTAATCAGGATGGCTCCCACTGTTTTTATCAAATCTTCCTTCAAACCCTAAAAGGAAAGACTAGCCGGGATTAATTACACGCTACAAGTTCGCCAATCTTTCAGCCAGGCCAGTGTCGGTACTTTGAGGGAGGTTCCCCGTGCTTTCGCACGGACCTAATTACAGTAAACCTCGTTTTCCCAGAGGCGTAACCCCGTTGACACCTTTCTAGACACCTACTAGATCGGCTAATTGTAAAGTGCAAAACTCTCCCAGGAGTAACAATTACTCGCAGTGGGTATCGGGATCCAACTATCTCATAGAAGGTATGCAATCTCATTGCAAATTTCAACACTTGAAATTCCCGATAATATTTTGCCCCAAACGATCTATGACCTTGACAAGGTCAATAAACCATAGACCGTAAGTCAAGTTCAACCTGTCATTTCTTGATTGAATCAAACCCACCCGCACGACCCTTGACAAGGTCAAAAAGGCCGTACGACTATCCTAACCCAATCTACATCATATGCATAAGCAGATAAATACTGGTTAGCTACCGCACACTGCGCCTTGACAAGGTCAACAAACGCAGCACGAATACTAAGCAGGATTTATCTGAAATGACGGAGGGCTACGACAGGTTTTTCTGAAAACCTATTGCGTAATGAACTTGATATCGTTGTAGGATCGAATGAATTTTGAAATGGAGTGTTTTTGAGGCTTTTCTAGTTTTGCTAAAGGGGCCACTCCCGGTGAAGGGATCGTCGGCCCTTTCCTCATCGAATAAGGTGCAGGATATATCATATATACCGCTGTGCAAAGCAAAAACTATAGAAGCTATCAAAAGACAAACCGAGTGTGTAGCATCTGCCAGTTATTGCTAAAGGGGTCACTCCCGGTGAAGGGATCGTCGGCCCTTTCCTCATTGAATAAGGTGCAGGATATATCATATATACCGCTGTGCAAAGCAAGAACTGTAGCTATCTGTTTTATTTTTGAAATTCGATTCTACAACATCTTTAGGTTTCTTTTATTTCATTAATCTCATTAATGAAGTCCCATTATTTAAGTTACCTAAACATCACAGATAAATACGACGTACACTTATGCCATCCGCATTCGTCTCGATGTCCCCTCGTGCACCGTTAGGTTAGGTAACTAACGGCAGAGCAGGGCAGGGCTAGCGCGGGTGTAAAACATAAGTAACGCCTATATAATATATCATATATACTATATACAGTATTTATCACAGAACATCACATGATCACATCACAGATATCGCAGCAGAAGAAACATATGAAACATTGGATATACTAGGACGTCCGTGTTTTTAATACGAGCCAGTATAAAACACGGATTCCACGGTCGTGATGAATAGCCAAACCCACACCCCTAGACCCCTACGAGAGCGGCAAGTAACCCTACCAATTCTAGAGTTAGGAGACCCGGACTCGACTCCTCGAGATGGTCTCCCACTGGACCCCAGAACCCGGTTACTTGTGCTCTCCTCCTTGGGTCTATCCTAGTGCGGAAAAGTAAATAATATACAAAAGGTGACATCTTCCGCAACCTGGAAGTGCCCCAATAAAAGAATATTACATACAAGTTTTTACATGAATAAAAATGAAAAACACTCATCTCACATAAAACCCCCCCGCTATTCAAACACGACGATCCAATATAACATATCCAGCAACACATAACATCACATGTCATCAACGTAAGTAAATATGCCCATCCCAAATGTCGTTGACATATAGCAACGAAACCAGCGATATCACATATTACACTTACGGTCACAGAAAAGAAAGTGTAAAACTACAACAGTTGGAATCCGCAACTCACATAGACATCGCATGCCTAATCAAATGAATTCCTTAGACATCGCATGCCTAACAATTATAAACCCCGCATTTTAGTCTCATTATCGAAAACACTTTTCAATATCAAGTCGGGCAATTCAACAAGATTCCCGACATTTTGATCGAATGCTCGTCGCAAATTTTAGTAGACGGCCGCACCCCCGATACCGTCGATGAAGTGCACTAAGGCAGAACACCGCTACCTTGAGCACCCGAACGGATGCTTTCGGCGACGGGGTTCTCCTACAGTCACTTGGTCGGGGCTAAGGGGTGTAGCTGTCTATTAAGTTTATCCGGAGAGTATCCGCGTACACTACGTGATTGCGACGGACTTTTGATCACATCAAAATCCCGTGGCAACCGATCAAGTGAGACTAAAGTGCTATGTTTATAACATTCATTCAGTCATCTCATAACTACTTGTGAATTCCAATTAATGTATCACATTCCAGATAAATAGAAAATGTTAAACTTTCCGATCGAACAATCAAACACCCAAGTTTTCCCGAAACAGATCAACACATGAAATAGGTTTAAAAACATTCACTTCATGCCTCAGTACCAACGGTCCAGCCGTAGAAGGGTCAAGCCAACGCCTCACATGTGGCACGCCGTACTGCCCCAAACCCTAAGGTTCAAAGGGCAGTTCAAGACGGTCACATAATCGAGTTAAGGTTTGTTGTCTTCTAGAGGGTCCATCGCGTTACTTGCACTACTTAGAATGTTCTTAAACGACGGAAAGATCCAACAATTGGAAATTTCCCAACAGGGAAAAAATTGGGTATTTATATCCGGTCGAACTTTTTAACATATTCTAAATTATCCGGAAAAACACAGACAAAGTTAAAGATTCCGATCGAATCGTCGAACTCCCAATACAACCCAGAAAACTCAACTCTTGAGTATAAAATAAAAATACCCAGAAAACTCAGGAATAAAATAGTGACATTACCGTGCAAAACTTGGTGAAAGAACTGACCGTACGGCCGCGGAACCGCCGCATGAGCCATGCTCATGCCGCGGTTCCGCCGCGCTTTTATGGACTTAGGACCACGTGTTGCACAGTAATTCATAGAAAATCCTGCTTAATTTTCTGCATATTTTTAATTTGGAAAAAACCCAGTTTTGAAAAAATGTACAGAGTAGGGTTTTAAACTAGAGTTTCGGGTTCGATCGGACTTCTAACATCGTCTACACTTCGCCTAAGGCTCTAGCTAGGCTCTGATACCACTGTAGGGTTCCTAGGCACACTCAAGAGATTCCACAAGGCATCAACCATGCCAAATTCAAAAATTTAGGTGCCGAGAAACCCTAATGAAGATCGTTAACTAGAGAATAGGCGAAACTACAAGCTAGTAAACAACTTTACTGCAAAGTGAAAGAGACTACAACTTTTGTAGATCCGATCCTCCACTTCCTTAGCTCCGTGATGATGTCCCTTGTTTCCCCCAATCAGAACAAAGATCTGCTGGAAATTCAAAATTCAAATTTTGAAGTAACGCTTCAAATCTCGGGCGCAACGCGCCACGTGTCATGCGCAGACGCATCAGCGCAGCGCCCAAGAAGGCGCGCCCAATCAGAGCAAAGCTCTATTTTAAGCAAAATTAGAGGAATCAACGCTTCAGTTGCGCAAGCACTGCGCTGCGCGACACGTGTCAGCGCAGATGCGCTAGCGCAGTTGTGCTGCGCTGTGTGCTGCGCGACACGTGTCAGCGCAGATGCGCTGCTCTGTGCGCTGCGTGACACGTGTCACGCGCTGGGGCATTTGCGCCAAACAGAATAAAGATTTTAAAGAAATCTTTCTGTTCTTGTTAAAACAAGAAGATTTTCTTCTGTAAAACAGAAGTCCTTGGATCAAAGATCCAACGGTGGGGAAAATTCCCTAAATCACTCAGAGAAAAATCTCTTTAACAAATTTAACTAATTTATGGGCACTATAAAAAGGACCCTAGGCCTTAGTTCAAAAGGATCAACATTTTCTAAAAAAAAGAGGAAGGGAAAGAGAACTCTGAAGATTTCCCCAAGAACAAAAAAATAAAAACCTTTAGAAAAAAGAGAAAGTTCTCTCATGAACAGATCATAGATCTAAAAACAAGATCAATGATCTTTAATAAAAAAAAATAATAATAAAATAGTGCTTTGCACTTTTATGAACCTTTGGTTCTTTGAGATAAGAAAAACAAGAAAAAACTTATCTTTTCTTTGATCTAAATTAGATCAAGAAATCAAATAGTGCTTTGTACTTCTGTTCTTAAATCTAAAAGATTCTTAGTTCTTTGCACTTCCAAACTGCGCTGTTGTGCTCTTGAGAGAGCGCCACGTGTCAGCTACAGAACAACTTGCGCTACGCGCTCTTGAAATAGAGCTTTGCTCTCTGGAATTGGCGCAACTCACCAGAGCGCGCCACGTGTCAGCAGCGCAACAGCGCAGCGTACTAGCGCAGCGCACTACGCTGTTGCGCTTGCGCTCACCAGAGCATGACACGTGTCCTCATCACAAGCGCTTGCGCTCAGTGATTGGCGCAAAGCGCCTGACAAATGCAATGCATTTCTTTTACTGAAGGGCCAGGCCCAAATCAGAAGGGCCTAGTAGGCCAAATTAAATTGCAATACAATGAAAAGGGGCAGAGCCCAAACAATATTGATGCTCTGCATCATTTATAAAAAAGGCAGAGCCCAAACAAAAATTGAAAATGCAATAAACAGGGCAGAGCCTAAACAAGACTGATGCTCTGCATCATATATAAATGGGCACAGCCCTGACAAAATAAATAATGCTATACATTATTAAACAGGAGCAGAGCCCCAGTAAAGGCCTAACAGGCCAAATACAAATAAAATGTTGAACATTTTCAACTGGACTTAGCCCAATTCTGGCCGTAAGTCCTTAAATTAAATTGAACTGAGCACAAATGCTTTCTCAAATCAATTTACCTCCGGTCCAAAGGTACATCTTTGAACTCCTCTGACACCCATCGTTGTAATCCTTCAACGACGTCAAAGAGGTGACGGGTCCCGACGACCACACATCGATACGGACTACGGGGTCCTTAAACTCGTGGACCGAAACGTCCTTAAACTAATGACGGACCACCACGTCCCTAAACTGGAATATGGACCACCACGTCCCTAAATTGGAATATGGACCACCATGTCCCTAAACTGGAATATGGACCGCAATGTCCCTAAACTACCTATGGACCACTACGTCCCTAAACTAGAACAATAGAGCCTCCAAATGCTCTTTTGCCGGATCTAAACGATCCCGTTTAAGTTGATCTTAGCCCCCAAACATGGCTAACGTATCCTTAAACATGCAAACGGACTATAAAACTCCAAATCAACCTTGGTTCAAGGGTACATCTCTGAACTCCTCTGGCATCTGCCGTTGTAATCCTTCAACGACGTTAGAGAGGTGACGAGTCCCCGATGGCCAGATATTAAATGGATTATCACGTTAAGTTGATCTTAGTCTCAAACAGGACTATCGTATCCTTAACGAACGTTTAAGTTGATCTTAGCCGCAACTCGACTAACGTATCCTTAAACTAAAAACACCAAACCCAAATCTAAGTAAATACGGATTTGGACTAATCCACGTCCTACGGGCGACGGCATTACTCAGTCTCCGTATACAATCCACGGGCAACCACAAACAAAACAAACACACACGACACGAAGTGAAATTCTGGAGAAGGAGAAAGTTGCTACCGCGATGCGGTAGCGTAATTAACTGCAGGGGCTTGCGCGTGCAGGGAAGAGCGTCCCTACTATCAAAAACCCCTCAAGCGAGGGGGAATCTAACGAAGTCTGCTATATCGGCCGCATCCGTCTAAACCTCTGATACACGGTGCCATAAATCAACTTGGCATCTTCGGAGAGGTGGACGGATAAAACCAAATAGCATCTGCCTCGAATCTCAGCGTCAGGACATCGCAGTCTTGTGCGCCGTCTTTCGGAGGGGAACAGATTCTGGCACGCCCGGTGGGACCTTTTCCTCTTTCCACTCCACACTTCGTGTGTCGTCTTCGCGAACCAATCGCGGTTTGTTAACGGTTGCCTTTGGATTTCAAGTTACTAAGATTTGGTCTTTTGCCTGGCGCAGAACTCAAGATTCAATGGCATTTAACTGCACCAACTGCTCGAAATGCCACTGCAACGGACGCTCCACCTCACCAGGAGGTGTAGCATATGGGACCCAAGCGGTTTCCTTCCTCGCTCTGCCAGTAGACCAGGTGACCCAAGCCACCACTGGCCTGTTCTTCGGGACCATGATCCCACCTACAAGCTTCTCTGCGCCAATACCTGCACCGAAAGTGAACAAGAAGTCGGTCTTCGACCGGCTCACTGCTACGACGACCCCTGTCAGCGGGTCACCCACTGCCAAACCAACAGCCTCTGTTTTCACCAGGCTAAATCAGAACTCTAAACTGGCTGTCCCAAGGAAAGCAATAGCTGCTGCTCCAGAAGTCGTCAAGGCGGCTTCCCCTGTCAAAGAATCAATCTTTTCATGAATGACGATTCCTGCTCCTGCCGTTGCTCGAGGAACCGTCTTCGATAGGTTGAACATCACCCCTCAAAAGACAACTTCAGTCTTTAACAGGTTAACACCAGCGGCGCCTCATTCAGACAGAGGGCAAAAAGAAGCTATCTCAATCTCCGAGCCAGTCCCAACGGCTCGTCGTGCTCGACGTCGCCATTGGCAACAAGTGAGAAAGGCAGGGGGCAACTCCCCCTCAGGGCTAACTCCACCGGCTCCAGTGGTGGAAGTCAACGCTGCTGTTCCAACTGGGAACAGCTTTGAACTGCTGAGGAGGGTACGTAAGAACTCTCCAACCGCTACACTGAAAAGATCTCCTCCGCCCGCGGAGAGAGTTCCGGAAACAAAACAAGAACAGCCCCCTCAATGGCTGTCCTCAAGAATTTATAAAGTTTGGCGGAGGGTTCAAGACTCTGTGATCAACTCAGATCACTCTCGTCAACGAAAGAAGACGAAGGTGCAAAAAGGAAAAGACCGTTCTATTGAACAGCAAGGGACAACAATTGCTAGGGTGCCCACTGCAACGGCCCCTTCAACTTTAACGGCCCACAAAGAAGAAGGCCGGAGAAAACCCCCGCGTCGGCGACAGATATCAGAGGTGATGAACCCAAACGCCCTAAGTCAGGGGGCATGATAGTTCATACCGTCTACGTGGCATCCGGTAAAGAAGATAGCCGCATATATACGGGTCATCGACCGCTTACCCGATCAGTGACCAAGGCACATGAGCAACAACAAAAGCTCTAAGAAATGATGAATGCTATGGCTGCACTTACCGGACCAAAAGAAAGCCCTGAAACGTCATCGGACGAACGTCAGGAGGAAGAAACCGACGCTGAATTCCTTCGTCGGATATTGGAGAAGAAGGACAAAGAGGCTGCTGAACAAGCAGCCAACATACAGCGTATGGGCCTCCTCTTCCAAGACATGATAGGGATGGTGATACAATAAGATCCTCCGGCTGAAGAGCCCCCGATCGTCCTTGGAGACGATAGGGGAGAAACATCAAATCCTCCACCAGCTCTGTCGATGGCTAAGGAGGATACAATCTCCAAAGCTGATTTGGATGAGTACATCGCCCAGCAAATACGGGTTCATCATGCGACCGAAGTGGCCGGTCAGGTCGTAAAAACGGGGCGGCCATATCCAAGTTGGTACGATCAAATCAAGTACCCACCCGGTTACACAATTCCCAAGTTCCATGTCTACAAAGGGACGGGCAATCCTCATCAACATGTTGCCCAGTTCAGGGCACTCTGCGGCAACACCGGCGGTGATGACAAGCTGTTGCTTCGCCAGTTTGTTGGAAGCTTATCAGATACGGCGTTTGAATGGTACTCTGAGCTCCCGAACGACTCTATTAAAACCTTCGCGGAGATAGAGCTGCTGTTTACTCAGCGTTTTGCAAGCGCCAGTGAACGTACCCCGATGACGGCACTGATTAACGTCAGGATAAAACCCGGCGAGACGTGGGTTCAGTACGCTATACGATGGCGGAACTTATGGTCAAAGTGTGAGCAGCGCATTGAAGAAGCTCCCGCGGTGGGTATGTTTGTGGGGACCCTTGATCCGCAAGCAACCATCTCACAATTTATGATGTTTTTCAAGCCAACTACCTTCCAGGCCTTGATTGACAAACTAACGCAAATGGATCAAATGGGCCATAAACCCCCTCTTCCAAGGCCGGACTCCCGAAATGACAAAGGGAAGGGAAAAGCGATCGTCGTCGCTAATGCTCAACAACAACCGAGCGACTCAATGCCGGTTGCTCGTCAAAATAATATGCGCCCGTACGTACCCCTTGAGAATAGGATGGGACGTCCTTATTCCTTTCCCCGCGATAAAACAAGGAGGTTATTCGAGCTGGCGCAAAAATCTGCCGGATCCAAAACGTCCGTTGCAACCAAGTGACGTCAACGAGCCCAACTACTGTCCTTATCATCGAGTACTAGGCCATCCGATCGAAGATTGCTACGTTTTCAAGAATTGGCTTGAAAACCAGTACCGACAGGGCAAGTTCGCGTTATCTGACAAATGGAAGGTGAATCCCCCGCAGCCCCACACCTCTAAGGGGACGAATACGCCGGGGGCAACATGCTCCGTCATTGAAGAAGCTCCTTAGGAGGTTGTGCTATCAGCCAAGACAAAGAGGATGCTAAACGATCTTCAGACATGTCCAGCGATCATGTGGAAGAACCCGTTGGAACCGCAGGTCATTGAAGGGATGTTGAAGCCACGTCCAACTCCAAAGACCGATGGTGGTGGTTCAAGCACTTGCAGCCAGCCGTCAAAATCTTCGGAAAAGAAGAAGAAGAAATCTAAGAAGCCCGTGAAGCCTGGCGACAAGCGCACGGACTTACAAAAGCAAATTGACGCGCTGGATGAATACAACCAAAAGGCACGAACTCCCATTACGCTCCAAGAGTTCCTCAATCATGTCTTTCAAGAAGAAGATGAGGGAGAAAGTTCATCGGATGAATCCGAGGAATATGTGGCGAGCTGTCATATGATTTCCCATTCGATCACGAACGATGAGGAGACTCCTTGCATCGAAAAGCTGGGGGCAGATCCTGAACCAAAAGTTCTTGGGCCATCAGATGAAGTAATTGACGCATTCCTTAATGAAGCTCGGTTGAAAAGTAAAGCTGATCGGGAACGCGAGGCGGCTACATTTGAAAGGGCCAAGTGCCAGTGACTTGATGAAGGAGCTGAGACGATCCCGTTGGAGCTAAACACCTCCGCTACCGACAAAAGCCAATTCAAGATGAGGAAAAAGTTTGCTAAGGCCATATCAATGGGCATGAAGCTACCATCCTCTGAAGGAAACATCACTGGTAAAATGGAAACGCACCCCTCCTATTGCTTATATCATCAAAAGATTTCGCACCCCACTCAAGAGTGCAAAGCTTTCGATAGATGGTGGTAAGGATATGTTGCTCATCGACAACACTTTAAGCAGGAAAAGCGTAAAACTCGTCGAGAGCAAAGAAATACGACCGAAGGGCTTAAAAGAACTGCTGGCGATTGTTGCATGGTTAACACCGGTAGATCACAAGTGCCTATATTCGGGAGTGATTCTGATGAAGAGCTAGAACTTGCCCCTCTCTTTAAAGAGTCCGCTTCGAGAAAAGAAGAAGAACCGAAGGTTTGCGAAAATATCCGGCTACGTAATAGCACGCTGCCCGAAAAGAAGCTCGGACCCTCAAACAAAAAAGATAAAGGGAAAGAAAAGGCCTCTGAAGATATCGTCTTAGATGACCAAGTGGTGGAAGAGCTAGCTGCCAAAGACCCGCCAAAGAAGAATAAGGTGGATTACAACGTCTTAGCACATCTGAGGAAGCTGCCCTCACAGCTCAGCATTCTTGACGCCCTTTTGCTATCAAAAGAGGCGAGAGATTCGTTGATTAAGGCGCTCCAAGACCCAGAACAATTCCAAGCATGCCTGGCCGAGGAAAAGATGAAGGATGAATTGGAGGAAGTGCACACGGCCGATGTTACTTTT
Organism: Agapanthus africanus; assembly: GCA_030015575.1. Taxonomy (NCBI): domain Eukaryota; kingdom Viridiplantae; phylum Streptophyta; class Magnoliopsida; order Asparagales; family Amaryllidaceae; genus Agapanthus; species Agapanthus africanus. The sequence goes on along the minus strand of CM057338.1, from coordinate 313,547,678 downwards.
GGCGATGAAGACCTTCTACTTGGGACGTGCGAACACAATCGCCCTCTCTATGTCTCGGGATACTGCCATGATATAAAGATAGGCAAAATCCTGATCGATAACGGGTCGTCTGTTAACCTACTCAACGTGCGGGTGTTGAAGGAAATCTGCATGAGCGTCCAGCACCTTGCTCGGGACAAGATCACCATCTCCGGGTTCGACTCCCAATCGTCAAAGACACTTGGATCTGTGATACTGACGCTACGCTTCGGGCTACTCGTCACGGACATTAAGTTCCACGTCATAGACGCCAAGACATGCTACAACGCTTTGCTCGGCCGACCATGGTTACACGAGTACAACATCATCCCTTCTACACAACATCAGTGTATGAAGTATTTTAAGGATGGTTTCGAGTATACCGTGATGGGAGAACTGAACCCGTTCTCTGTGAACGAGGTCCGAAAATATGAAGACGCCAAATACTTCTTACCGGATTTCGAAGACACAGAGAAGTGTCACAAGCCGGAGAATAAAACTAATGCTACCATCCCTGTCTTCGGTAGTGATACTGAGGAGGAAGAGGAGATAGTTTATTCGGGTCCGCCCCAACACAACAAGCCGGGACCATCGGCTCCTACATTGATCTTTGGCAGCGACTCGGAAGATGAAGTCCATGCTGTATTCTCTGCTCGACCTTCAATACAAACGTCCGCTGACGAAGAGCAAAGTCTACAAGTCGCCATAGTGCCGCTTAAACACCATAAAGAACTGGATGCACTTAATGTCTACAGTATAGAAGAGTTGCGGACATTCTATATCCCTCCCAGGCGAGAGAGTGAGAAAGCAATTCTGTTTTACCGCTCTGAAGAAACCAAGGTAGAAAAAGAAATCTGGCATGGCGCGGATTCTACGCTCGACAGGCTTCAGCCTATCCGTCTCCCCAGATATTATATGGAAGGTTTGAAAAAGCTGCTGAAACGCCAGGGGATACCCTTCAAACAGACCGTTAGAAAGGCCAAATTCTATGACAGGGTCTGGAACGTCCCCGGGACTCAATGCAAACTGCCTAACGGGAGAATGGAAACAAAAGGGCTTGGATACATCCGGTCAAAGAAACGAGAGTTATTACCCGGCTGCTACGTCGTGTATGACCTTGATGAAGAAGCGGATGCTCAATGGGAGGACGCTAATCCTAAACCAGTGAAAGTTCCAGATGCAAAGAAGCCCAGTCCGTCGTTCGAGGAACAAATGGACAAACTTATAAAGAAAGCTGGTCAAAAAGTCCGAGATGATCACAACCGCGAGACGGCCATCTACGAGAAAGCCAAGAAGCAACGCCTTCTCCAACAGGCCATAAAGGATGAAAATGCCGCTCCTTGTCAACCTGTTATAAAGAAGGCTCGGCGCAAAAGCAGAAATAAGTCGAAAGGCCAAAAAGGCGCTCAACAACAACAAAGCAGGGCTAAGAAGCCATGCAAATGGGAGTTGAGCGTTATTGATCTATCCCTCATGAAGAAAATGGGTCTAGAGTACTCGTTTCTTCGGGACAAGACGAAGAAGATACTTGATCTTGCTCTAAAATATCAAATGCTTACATTGCCGGAGTCTAAACATCCCGAACGAGCGGGCGAAGTCTCACACCCGGACTATTGCTCTTACCATCGAGTAATAGGGCATCCTCTTGAAGATTGCTTCACCTTCAAGAATTGTGTCGAAGATCAGTATCAGCTTGGCAAATTCACTCTGTCTGACAACTGGAGGGTAGCGCTGCCACAGAAGCACGAGCCCAATGCCACGAAAGAAGAACCGGTTCCACATTAGGATTGGAAGCGAATTCGCACCTGTCACATGATTACAATATTAAAAGAAGAGCCCGAGGACATAGATGAGCTCCCTTGGTGCTTCGAAAACAGCAGCGACGATATAATCTCAGAATTCCCACCAGCGCCAAAAGAGCTGGAAGATGGAATCCATACCACTGCAGATAACCTCAAGAAGATTGAGTTGGGGACGGCAAACGATCCACGACCGACATTCATCAGTGAGTTACTATCTGAAGAAAGGGTAGCTGCGTTAAAGGATGTGCTTCTGCAGCATAGAGATTGCTTCGCATGGAACTATTCCGAAATACCGGGACTAGATCCAGAAATTGCTGTACACAAATTGGCGATATCCCCGGACATCAAGCCAGTCAAACAGGCGCCGAGGAGAATGCGGCTCGAGCTCGAGATGAGTATCAACGCCGAGGTCAAGAAGCTGATCGACTCTGGCTTTATCCAGGAGGTTCAATATCCTGAATGGATCGCTAACATCGTCCCGGTGATGAAGAAAAATGGGACGGTGCGCATATGCGTGGACTTTCGGGATCTCAATAAAGCTTGCCCGAAGGATGATTTCCCAGTGCCAGTCACCGAACTGATGATAGACAATACATCCACTCATGAGGTTTTCTCCTTCATGGATGGCTCATCAGGGTATAATCAGATAAAGATGCATCCCGAAGACCAGAAGCATACCGCCTTCAGGACCCCTCTAGGTATATTCTGTTATAAAGTGATGCCCTTCGGTTTAAAGAATGCCGGTGCCACTTATCAAAGGGCCATGACAAAGATTTTCGATGACCTTATACACGAAATCGTCGAATGCTATATCGACGATCTCGTGGTTAAAAGCAAATCATACGAGGAACATCTCGAGCATTTGAAGACCGTATTTCAACGCCTTCGGCAATACAACTTGAAGATGAACCCGCTCAAGTGTGCATTCGGAGTTTTCTCAGGCAAATTCCTGGGATTCATTGTTCGACACCGAGGTATTGAAATAGATCCGTCAAAGATCAAAGCGATCATGGAAATGCCTCCGCCGAGAACTCTCAAACAGTTGCGATCTCTCCAAGGGAAGCTCGCATACATACGGCGATTTATAGCCAACCTTTCAGGCAAGTGCCGTCCCTATAGCCACCTGATGAAGAAGGGAACCCCATTTGTCTGGGATCACAAATGCCAAGGCGCACTGGACGAGATCAAGCACTACCTGCAGAACCCTCCAGTATTGGCTGCTCCAGTTAAGGGAAAGCCTCTCATTCTTTACACGACCGCCCTCGAAGGTTCCTTAAGCGCATTATGGGCACAAGAGAACGATCAAGGGAAGGAAAGAGCACTCTATTACTTAAGTCGAGTTCTGCTGGGAGCAGAAAGCAATTACTCTCCCATTGAGAAGCACTGCCTGGCGCTAATCTTTGCGATAACAAAGCTCAGACATTACGCATTAGCACATGAAGTCCGTCTCATTTCGAAGGTGGACCCTCTCAAATATCTAATGTCAAGGGCCATATTGACAGGTCGACTCGCTAAATGGGCTCTGCTCTTGATGGAGTTCTCGATAACGTATCAACCTCTCAAGGCAGTGAAAGGCCAGGCCATCGCCGATTTCCTCGCTGAGCATCCGATATCAGCTAATTCTCCTCTGAATTGCGATTTGCCAGACGAACATGCGTTTGACGCGATCGACGGTGGTGATACCCAATGGGAACTTTATTTCGATGGAGCATCTTCCATGAAAAAGCGCAAACAAAGTACCCCTATAATCAAATCGGGGGTAGGCCTCATCTTCGTGACTCCACAAGGAGGGATAATGCGCTTCGCTTTCTCCTTAACAGAGCCGAGGACAAACAATGAAGCCGAATACGAAGCTCTGATAGCAGGCCTTGAGATCGCCATCGACATGGGAATTAAAAATCTCCTCATATATGGGGATTCTCAACTGGTCGTTAGTCAAGTAAATGGCGACTACCAAACGTGCAAGACGGAGTTGGTAAAGTACGGCGAAAAGGTGCAACAACTGTTGACCCAAATTCCTTCCTACACTTTGGAAAACATACCGCGCGCGGAAAACAGCAAAGCAGACGCATTGGCCAAACTTGCTAAAGAACTGGCTGACGAGAATCTCGATGACGTTAGAATCATGGTACAAAGCCATCAAGTACTTGCCCCAGCAGAAATATCTCCGGAATCATCCGAAGAGAAGGGAGCGAATGAACAGACGACCCTACAAATAAAAAAACTAAGAAAGGCCGAGGATTGGAGGGAAGTCTTTATAGACTACTTTAAGTCCCACCGAATGCCCGGAGATGCGTCCACAAGACATCAGCTCATGAAACGAGCTCTGTCTTTCGCCTTCGTCAACGATACTCTGTACAAGAGGTCATTCGATTCTCTGTGGCTGAGATGCCTAGGACCTGACGAAGCAGAAAGAGTCGTTCAGGAAGTTCACGACGGACTCTGCGGTTCTCACCAAGCGGGCCCAAAGATGAAGTTGAAGATCAAACGGATGGGCTACTACTGGCCCACAATGATCCAGGACTGCCTCGAATATGCGAAGCAATGCCACTCATGCCAAATTCATGGGGACTTCATCCATCAGCATCCAAATCCGCTACACCCGACAGTGGCTAGCTGGCCATTCGAAATGTGGGGAACTGATATAGTCGGCCCCATTGAACCAGCATCGTCTAGGGGACATCGTTTCATCCTGGCAACGACTGACTACTTCTCCAAATGGGCAGAGGCAGTACCGCCGAGGGAAGTAAAGACGGAGAATATCCTCCACTTCTTCAAGACGTACGTCATATATCGGTTTGGAACGCCAAGACGGATCATCTCCGATAATGGGCCAGCCTACAGAAGCCACAAGATCAGTCGCTTCGCGCAACAGTACAATATAGACTGGAGATATTCCTCAGTTTATAATCCACGAGCTAATGGTCTAGCCGAGGCCTTCAACAAGACTTTGACAAAGATCATAAAGAAAACGGTATCCCGAAATAAGAAGGACTGGCACGAAAGACTGCAAGAAACTCTTTGGGCGTATCGAACTACGTTCAAGACGGCCACGAACACAACGCCGTACGCGTTGGTGTTCGGTACAGAAGCAGTACTTCCCCTCGAGATAGAGCTACCCTCTCTACGAATGGCAGTCCACTACGAGCTGACGAATGAAGAAAATGCTAACCTTCGGCTTGAGGAGCTTGATGCCCTTGAAGAAACACGGCTCATAGCGCAACAAAATCTAGAAGCTTATAAAGCAAAGATGACGCGCTCATACGAAAGATTGACCCGACCGAGGACATTCCGCCAAGGCGAACTCGTGCTAGTGGTCAAAAGGCCTATGATCCCCAATCGTGCCAAGCGGGGAAAATTCGAGCCAAACTATGAAGGCCCGTACATCATAGATAAGGTCTACCAGGGTGGGGCCTATCTACTCATGGACATGCACGGTGAAAGGCCTTTCAGGCCGATAAACGGTCGCTTCCTAAAGAAGTACTACACATAATGAGCCACAGCCTAGGTCAATGATAGGTGACGATGACCATGTCCGCTCGCTATCTTCCTAAGCTCAAGTTTTATAAGCAGTAGCCAGCCTCTCAATGTCGGACCGAAATGTCCTTAAACTAATAGTGGGCCGAAATGTCTTTAAACTAATACCGCAGCATCCTTAGGCTGACGAGATGAATAAAAAAAATAAATAAAGAAAAAATATAATAAATAAAAACGGTATGTCCATAAGCAAAAAGGGCACGGATGAAAACCCGAAAGGGCTCCGTGAGTAAAAACAGCAGGGCTACTGGCGAGTGTTCGTGAAAATCCGAAAGAGCGCGACCTCGTAAAAAAAAAGAGAAAAAGAAAATAAAAAGAATAAAAAAAAATGGTATGTCCATAAGCAAAATGGGCACGGATGAAAACCCGAAAGGGCTCCGTGAGTAAAAACAGCAGGACTACCGGCAAGTGTTTGTGAAAACCTGAAAGGGTGCAACCTCGTTAAAGGGCACTTATAGGGTCCTCTCGACCTTGTAAGGAGAAACCACTTGCGTGAGATCTTTACGACTCACAAAGGTGCAACACACTTAGGGATCCCCACGATTCCTAAGGAGAAAATACACTTGCGAGATCCTCACGACTCGTAAGGAGAACTCTCTTATGGGACCCTCACGGCTCATAAGAGTTGAAAGTCTTAAGTTACAAAGCCCTAAACCTGTGCTTAAGCAACCCCCACAACCTTCGATATTGCCCTACAAGTGGCTCAATACTGACCCTTGTATACAATCCACAGGCGCGAATAAACATTTCCCTAACCAAGATCCATCCGTGACTGGGGATATGTTCGCACGACCCTTGTAAGTCCTCTCGATTTACAAGGAGAAAACCCTCCTGTAGGATCCTTACGACTTACAGAGGAAACAAACACTTAGGAATCTTCACGATTCCTAAGAAGAAAATACACCTATAAGATCCTCACGACTTGTAGGGAGAAATAACTTTGTGAGACCCTTACGGCTCATGAAGTCAAAGCCTTAGTCGACAGGACCCTAACCCTGTTCGCTAAGCCACCTTTGTTCGACATTGACGGAAGCAGATGATGATTCGCTCCTGGTAATATCCCAGTTGTAGCGGTGCTGATGCCGAAATCGGCTTACGGCGAAAAGCCAGTAGGCCGCACATGCATACGAAATAGCCGAAATGATGGGGCAACTTGCAATAAAAAGCAGCAAGTAAAAAATGTATGCATGCAAAATAGCCGAAATGGTTGGGCAGCTCGCAATAAAAAGCAGCGAGTAAAAATAAAAAAAAATAAAATAGTCGAAATGATTGGGCAACTCACGATAAAAAGCAGCGGGTAAAAATAAAATAATAGCCGAAATGATTGGGCACCGCGAAAAATGGCCGAAATGGTTGGGCAATCGCGACCTTCGCGATATAAAAGCTGAAATGATAGAGCATCGCGGAGATAAAACAAAAAATGATGATAAAGCTTTGGCCCTACAGTTAAGATCACATCGATCCCTGTATACAATCCAAGGGTGTAAACAAAGAGGGAACCATACTTTCTTAACAGGCTCCGCCAGAAGACGAAGCCAAATCTCGACGGTTCAGTCCAACTCTGAAGAAACCGGTGTCTTCAGCAGATACCTCGACTCACGGATACAAACACTCCTTGACGAGAGCCTCCTGATCCGCGTCGACTCGTAGAGCCACCAGTGCCTTCGTGGGAAATCCTCGACTCGTTTCAAACCCCAAGGAAACAAATAATCCTTGGCGCTTGGGAAACAAATAATCCCTAGCAAACTCCTCGACTCATGGATACAAACACTCCTTGATGAGAGCCTCGTGATCCGCGTCGACTCGCAGAGCCACCAGTGCCTCCGTGGGAAATCCTCGACTCGTTTCAAACCCCAAGGAAACAAATAATCCTTGGCGCTTGGGAAACAAATAATCCCTAGCAAACTCCTCGAATCACGGATACAAACACTCCTTGACGAGAGCCTCCTGATCCGCGTCGACTCGCAGAGCCACCAGTGTCTCCGTGGGAAATCCTCGACTCGTTTCAAACCCCAAGGAAACAAATAATCCTTGGCGCTTGGGAAACAAATAATCCCTAGCAAACTCCTCGACTCACGGATACAAACACTCCTTGACGAGAGACTCCTGATCCGCGTCGACTCGCAGAGCAACCAGTGCCTCCGTGGGAAATCCTCGACTCGTTTCAAACCCCAAGGAAACAAATAATCCTTGGCGCTTGGGAAACAAATAATCCCTAGCAAATTCCTCGACTCACGGATACAAACACTCCTTGACGAGAGCCTCCTGATCCGCGTCGACTCGCAGAGCCACCAGTGCCTCCGTGGGAAATCCTTGACTCGTTTCAAACCCCAAGGAAACAAATAATCCTTGGCGCTTGGGAAATAAATAATCCCTAGCAAACTCCTCGACTCAAGGATACAAACACTCCTTGACGAGAACCTCCTGATCCGCGTCGACTCGCAGAGCAACCAGTGCCTCCATGGGAAATCCTCGACTCGTTTCAAACCCCAAGGAAATAAATAATCCTTGGCGCTTGGGAAACAAATAATCCCTAGCAAACTCCTCGATTCACGGATACAAACACTCCTTGACGAGAGCCTCCTGATCCGTGTCGACTCGCAGAGCAACCAGTGCCTCCATGGGAAATCCTCGACTCATTTCAAACCCCAAGGAAACAAATGATCCTTGGCGCTTGGGAAACAAATAATCCCTAGCAAATTCTTCGACTCACGGATACAAACACTCCTTGACGAGAGCCTCCTGATCCGCGTCGACTCGCAGAGCCACCAGTGCCTCCATGGGAAATCCTCGACTCGTTTCAAACCCCAAGGAAACAAATAATCCTTGGCGCTTGGGAAACAAATAATCCCTAGCAATCTCCTCGACTCACGGATACAAACACTCCTTGACGAGAGCTTCCTGATCCGCGTCGACTCGCAGAGCCACCAGTGCCTCCGTGGGAAATCCTCGACTCGTTTCAAACCCCAAGGAAACAAATAATCCTTGGCGCTTGGGAAACAAATAATCCCTAGCAAATTCCTCGACTCACGGATACAAACACTCCTTGACGAGAGCCTCCTGATTCGCGTCGGCTCGCAAAGAAACCAGTGTCTCCGCGGGAAAAATCCCGATTCGTCGCAAATTGCAAGATGAAGCCTCAGGCAGCAGGGATTAAAAAATTTGCTTCCTGAACAATGGGACCCTGCAAATCGATCTAGACGGTCTCTTGCATACTATTCACGGGTCTCACTCTTCAAAGTCGAATTTCGACGATGAGGGAAACAACCGCTTATGGGTCCTCTTGATTTGTAAGAGGGAAAAATTCTCTTATAGGATCCTTACGACTTATAAGAGAAAACCGCACTTAGGAATCCTCACGATTCCTAAGGAGAAAAACCCACCTACGAGATCCTCTCGATCCGTAGGGAGAAAAATCTCTACGAGACCCTCACGGCTCATAGAGTTGAAAAGTCTTAGGCAGCAGATCTGAACTTGCGGCCTAAGCCATCGCTATTTCTTAAGAAAGTCAAGATGCGTGCTCTATTATCTGTTGACCATGTTTACTCAGGTGGCGTGCTAATAATAAAAGAAAGAAAAGGCGGAGAAATGACACAAGACATTACAGAAAATGTGTATCTTTTATTCATAAACTTGATTGGGTACAGAATACATTGTGTTAAAGAATAAAAAAATATATATACACATTTTTTTTATCTACAAGTACAAACGATACAAAGAGGGATGTCTACTGAGGAGGAAGTGTCTTTAGTAAATTCACAAGCTGCTCTCGCACTTCCTTCAGCGCCTCCTCCTGGGTGACATCCGCAGCTACTTCCGCCTCCACCTGGGCTCACTGCTGCAAGAAGGATGAAAGTTGCTCCTCCGCCGCCTTCTGGGCTGCTTCCTGGCTGGGTGCATCTCGCTCGACAACGTCAAGTTGTTGCCTCAATGATAACCCTTCGGAAAGACATTGCAGAAGGCCATCAAAGACAACCCTCAGCCGTGCGGCATTGGCCTCCACCCGAGCATGCAGTTGGGCAGACTTGCTCGAAGTCTCACCGCGCTCCTTACGCCTTGAAATGACTTCTTGTTCGAGGTGGCGGAAGTAAGAAGCGCTCTGCTCAATCCACGCTGTTCTTTGATTGCTGGCGGCCTAGGTCTCGAGAGCGGGACGTAGCAACTCCAACTGATGCAGACGGGCCTCAATCTCCCTGCAATGGTTAACCTAAGATGCGATGCCCTCATCATGAAAGTTTACGAGTATTGCCAGCATCGGGTTAACCACCGTAGCGAAGTCGGCGGCAGATGTAGGAGTTTCAACGTCGAGTTTCTCGACGTAGTCACTCAACATGCGCAGACTATTCGCGGCGCCTTTTGAAGACGGACTTCTCAGATAAGGACCCGCCGGCATTGTAATGCGAGGCTCGAAAGGCGCCGGGGCCGGAACGACAGCTGAAAAGAAACAGAATGTGATCAGATAACAGTACAGAAAATAAAGAGGGGAAAGTTACCAGTGTGATAGTCGCTGTACCAGTTGGGACAGGTGGTAAGGTCGGAAGGGCCGGTGGCGCAGCTGATCTTTTATCCCCTCCTTCAATTTGTAGCACTGCAGTCGAGATGAGAAAAAAAGGGGTCATAGGTAATTCCAACAATGAAAAAAGAAAGATATCAATGGAGGTCATACTCACCAACGCCACCAGAGGAAGAAGCAAGTTCAGATGGGAAGGAGAAGTGTGGGAGCAACATCTGATATACATGATCAAAGAACACTCCTGAAAAGACACAACAATATGACTTTAGTACACGAATTATACGTCTGAAGTATAGGATTAATAAATTGCAAACCCATACCTTCTAACATCTTAGATGGTATGAGAGAGGGTTGAGAAGTGACCACCGCCAAGACAGTCGTTGAAGACGCTCCCTCAAGCAGTGGGGCATCGGCGCTAGCTGCACCTGCGTTACAAGAAAGATGAACTTGTCAAAAAGGATTGTAAAGTAAAGAAAAAATAGCAACTTGGGGTTTACCTGAGGAGCTCCCGGCTGAAACGGAGGCGACTCCCTCCTCTATCGACATGAGGCCACCGCCCGTGGCCTCATCACCCGATTCGATGGGGACCGTCATCGTGCTCGCGCGGCCAGGAGATGGCAGAAGATCGTACACAGGGAGGGCAATGATGGGAGTGTTGTCAAACTCTTGGGAGGGAGCGGCTAACTCTTCCCCAGGAGTCGTACCCATCTCACCCGCTACTTCTGCGGGTTCCTCGATCTCCATCGGCTTATCCGCCGTCACCACGAGATCGCCGGCCTCAAGCGCCTTGTCCGCCACTACCCTGGGCTCGGTTATAATGATCATTTCATCTGCCACCACTTCAGGCTCGGCATCAATGACCTTCTCGGCTACAGACCCCCCAACCTCCACCTCAGGCTCCAAAGCCTCAGCAACGTTGCCCACCGACGGCTCGGGTTCGGTAGGTGCCGCCTCCTCTACTTCCTTGGGCGGCTCGGGTTCGGTAGGTGCCGCCTCCTCTGCTTCCTTGGGTTCAACGGTCTCCGCCTCCCCCTCGGTCGGACTAGGCCCTATAAGATAAAATATATAAGAACCGATGGCATTATAACTCTTACAACAAAATCTCGGGAGAAATATTACCTGAAGTGGATTTATCATTTGCGCTCCGAGCTGCGCGCGCCACTTGTCTGCGAGCAGTGGATAGGAGGGCGACAGGGACCTCTTCGGAAGGAGTATCAGCATGAGGGGCGGTGCTGGGGCCCGCTCCCATAGCCAAGGCAGCCCTGCGTGCCTTTGCTTCACGCCTCGATCGCTTCCGTTCCTCCCGGGCTGTCGCGATGGACCTCTGTGACGCTTCCTTCAAGGCGTCGTCATCCTCGTTCAGAGATGCCTCAAAGCCTTTAAGGCGTCTCTCATCGGCTCTTCAAGACGAACCTCCTGCAGTAACCCTGAGGAAGCGGGAACATCGGCAACTGGCGGAACATCCGCATCACTTGGCGGGAGCGGCATTGAGGTTCCTGTGATAAAAAGGGAAAGTTAGATCGACCATAACACAAAGGAAATGAAAACTTGATGAATCGAAACTTACTGAAGCCTAGAGACGCTCTAAGGCGCTCCTCCTCCCGGAAGGTCTTGAGTGAAGCGGCAATGGCTTCCTCATCAGTGATGCCTATTGGAAGAAAAGAAAGAAAAACATTAGTCAAAGGCAATGAGAAGAATATGATGCAATAAAGAAAATGCGACTAGTAGTTACCTGATTGCGCAAGCTTAGCCAGCCATGCGTCATGCTTTGCCAACCACGCTGAAGTTTCAAGAGCGGCTTCCAAGTCTGTGTCATTCGGCGGCGGCATGACTAATCCCTCATTAGTCCCATATTCGATTAGGCCCTCGGCGTAGGGAGCGTGGGGTTCCTGACCGAATACGACATCTACAGCGAAGAGCGATTTCTTTTTCTTTTGCCCTCCGACACTAGGCTCACGTGGGATCGACTTCCGCTTAGCAGCCACCTTGAGACGGCGGGTCCTGATGTTCGCATCCACGCCAGACTCCGGCGAAACTACAACCACTGTCTCCACTGGAGCACAGGGCGCTGGGGGTGCATCCGCAATATCAGGGAGCGGCAATCCGCGTGGAGGACTCTGCGCACGCGAAGGTCTGGCTCTGGCATCTTTTAAAGGGGGGATTACCGGGGTCCTTGGCACCAAAGGAGCGTTGCGATCGCTACCTGGAGGTGCACCCTTACGGTCGATCAGCAACCGCCTTTCCTCCTTTATGACCGCTCCCATCGAATGACTGTACCATTCTGTGTATACCCTGAGGAGTCGCGGAGCACAAGCCGGCTCACTGATAAAGAAGTGGGAGCCCGTGTTTAGGCGCATGAAATGATGCAGCGCTCTCTCCATCCCTTCTTCGGTCGCAGCAGGTTCCGATAAGAAAGCCTCCAGCGGTACCCCTTGATTATAGCTCAGCTGCTGGGCGAACCGATGCGGGTTATATCTCATGAAGATCGCTGCCCCGTTCTGCCTAAACACCAAGAAGCCCGGTCTGATGGAATATAAGTGAAGGGTCTCCCAGGCCATTAAAACCGAAGCTCCATCCTTGAAGGTGTCTTGCAATGACCGCACTGCAGTGGTAGACGCTTTTCCAATAGTCAACACCTTATCAATGAAAGATACACCGGCTCCAACGGTGTGGGAGCGAAGGAGTAAACCCCTGGCATTTCGTGGCGATGGATTCACAATTGATGCGCCAATCAGCTGTATGATGCGAGGGAAGCTGCACCTTTCGTAGAACGAGGGCCTTTTATGCATGCCGAAAACACCCGATGTATGTAGCTCGAGCCACGACATAAAGTAGTGCATCGGAAAGACCACGTGCGATACCCCGGGCTCGTTAGCATCCGCTGCTCGGCTGAGGCCATGATAGAGGTGTGCCAAGCCAGCGATCCCAACGGCTACCTTTACCCCAATAACCATCCGGTGGGCTGGGTAAAATACAGAAGGCCGCATACGGTGAGAATGCATTGGAATCGCAAACCAACTCAACCATAGCTCGAGAAATCCTAAGAAAAAGGCCTCCTCATCCATTCCAGGGGCCGCAACTTCTGCAAGAGACATGGTCGGGAAGTTAGGAAGAAAAAAATCCTTTTGGCATACTTCATTCGCCGGCAGGTTATCCAAACCTAAACCGAAAGGGTCCTCAAGGGTGGCAAACTTGGCAGTGTCTGCCGAGAGGACGTTTGGGTGAAGAAACCGAGCAATGAAATCCTCAAAGTTAACTCCTCGACTCCCGTGTTCGATGAAAAGAGACTCATATATGTTCAACACTTTAATCAAGCTTGGGAACTGATGTTGAACAGCATTCTCCGGCGTGAGCCCCCTTACCATCGGCTTAGCACCAAAGACGTTCTTTTACGATTCATTACAAAATAAACCCATCCAATACTCATCTGTCGGGAGCAACTCCTCATAATGTTCCCCCATGACTGGTAAACCGGATATCTCTGTGAACTCCTCCAAGGAGATTGACACTTCCCGATCCATAGCAAGGAAAGTGTGGGTAGGAATGTTCCACTGCTCCAGGAAGGCCTTGAACCACCAGGTCGGGAGCGTGGGATATTGGAACAGAGAGACGTACACTGCGGTGTACATTCCTAATCTTATCAACTGTGACTTTTTCGTCGACAGGATGTACCGGGCCCATGGCAGATAGCCAATCGGGTGGCGGGGGATCAGACCAATGTTATATGATTGCCCCCAGGGTCTCGCCTCGCCCTGACAGATACGGCGTCCTAGGATATCCAAGACCATAGGACGCTGGACCGGAATGGCATCTATAGCCGGATGAAGAAAACCCTTCGATGTCCAATCCGCCATCTCCATGGCATACTGCACCGAGGGTGGGGTAGCATAGTGAATCGCCGTGATGGGTTCCGACGGCACCGCGCATGTGAAGCTCCGGCGGCCCATGATGATCTGATTATACCACGACCCCCAAAGGTGGAGACTCTTGTATTCCGGATCGTATTCCTTAATCATGTCCAGGACCTCACGGTCCAAAGGCGTCTCGGGAAATCCCTCCTCTGAACGAACAAACGGGAACGAAGTGTCGAGAGACATGATCGCTGCAAAAGAACAAAATAGCCATCAGTGCTACAATCCCAACGCTTGGCATTTAAAAAAAAATCTCTTCAATTAAATGAATTTAAAAATTAATTAGATTAAAATTAATCACACTACAGTGCAGTGGGTAGGGGACCAAATGGGGACCCATAAAATCTGGATGAAAATGCCTTTTTTAATAAGACAGCCTCATTATTGGGTGAGACTGTCAGTTAGAGAAAAGATCCCCAAGAGAATATTATCATCAGTAGGGAATCCCTAGAGACAAGGAGAAAATCTCCTCTTTCAGAGCAAAACTCTGTCACAGAGTGACACTTGTCAAACTTTGGTCCCAGGGAAATAAGATTCCTTAAAGGAGCATGGCTCTGTGGTAATAAAGGAAAAGGTCCATCAGAAAATTTTTTACACTTAAAAGAATTAACAATTTTGGAATCTTGAAAGATTTATGAAAAACTTATAAAAAGATTCTTCATTTTTCAAATCTAAAAGAGCTATTTTTGGATCCATGAGTAAAGCTCTGTTCATGGGTTAAAACCCATGAACAAGATCTCTGTAGATCTATGGATTCATGAGAGCAAAGCTCTGTTGATGAAACCCCAAAGGGGATTTCTTTAGATCAGAAGATCTGTGAGAGCAAAGCTCTATTGGTTAATTAAAATTAATTTAACTTAAGATTAATTTTACCTAAAGTTTTCTAACTTGGAAAATGAGAGCAAAGCTCTAAAGTTCTGGAAACAAGAGCAAAGCTCTGGAGTTCTAAGCAAGAGCAAAGCTCTGGAAATCAAAATCTAGAAAATGGTGAGATTTTTCTAAGGGCCAGAGGTCCTATTTATAAGGCGCTTGCGCCCCTTGAGCTCACCCCTTGATCCAACGATCAGGAGTTTGCCACCGCTGCACTCACGTGTGCGCCACGTGAGCGCAACGGTAGGGGGGCATTTGTTTGCCCCAATTAGAACAAAGCTCTGCTGGAAATTCAAAATTCAAATTTTGAAGTAACGCTTCAAATCCCGGGCGCAACGCGCCACGTGTCATGCGCAGACGCATCAGCGCAGCGCCCAAGAAGGCGCGCCCAATCAGAGCAAAGCTCTATTTTAAGCAAAATTAGAGGAAGCAACGCTTCAGTTGCGCAAGCACTGCGCTGCGCGACACGTGTCAGCGCAGATGCGCTAGCGCAGTTGCGCTGCGCTTTGCGCTGCGCGACACATGTCAGCGCAGATGCGCTAGCGCAGTTGCGCTGCTCTGTGCGCTGCATGACACGTGTCACGCGCTGGGGCATTTGCGCCAAACAGAATAAAGATTTTAAAGAAATCTTTCTGTTCTTTTTAAAACAAGAAGAATTTCTTCTGTAAAACAGAAGCCCTTGGATGAAAGATCCAACGGTGGGGAAAATTTCCCAAATCACTCAGAGAAAGATCTCTTTAACAAATTTAACTAATTTATGGGCACTATAAAAAGGACCCTAGGCCTCAGTTCAAAAGGATCAACATTTTCTAAAAAAAAAGAGGAAGGGAAAGAGAACTCTGAAGAATTCCTCAAGAACAAAAAGGTAAAAACCTTTAGAAAAAAGAGAAAGTTCTCTCATGAACAGATCATAGATCTAGAAACAAGATCAATGATCTTTAATAAAAAAAATAATAATAAAATAGTGCTTTGCACTTTTATGAACCTTTGGTTCTTTGAGATAAGAAAAACAAGAAAAAACTTATCTTTTCTTTGATCTAAATTAGATCAAGAAATCAAATAGTGCTTTGCACTTCTGTTCTTGAATCTAAAAGATTCTTAGTGCTTTGCACTTCCAAACTGCGCTGTTGTGCTCTTGAGAGAGCGCCATGTGTCAGCTACAGAACAACTTGCGCTACGCGCTTTTGAAATAGAGCTTTGCTATCTGGAATTGGCGCAACTCACCAGAGCGTGCCACGTGTTAGCGGCGCAACAGCGCAGCGCACTAGCGCAGCGTACTGCGCTGTTGCGCTTGCGCTCACCAGAGCATGGCACGTGTCCTCATCACAAGCGCTTGCGCTCAGTGATTGGCGCAAAGCGCCTGACAAATGCAATGCATTTCTTTTACTGAAGGGCCAGGCCCAAATCAGAAGGGCCTAGTAGGCCAAATTAAATTGCAATACAATGAAAAGGGGCAGAGCCCAAACAATATTGATGCTCTGCATCATTTATAAAAAAGGCAGAGCCCAAACAAAAATTGAAAATGCAATAAACAGGGCAGAGCCCAAATAAGACTGATGCTCTGCATCATATATAAATGGGCACAGCCCTGACAAAATAAATAATGCTATGCATTATTAAACAGGAGCAGAGCCCCAGTAAAGGCCTAACAGGCCAAATGCAAATAAAATGTTGAACATTTTCAACTGGACTTAGCCCAATTCTGGCCGTAAGTCCTTAAATTAAATTGAACTGAGCACAAATGCTTTCTTAAATCAATTTACCTCCGGTCCAAGGGTACATCTCTAAACTCCTCTGACACCTATCGTTGTAATCCTTCAACGACGTCAGAGAGGTGACGGGTCCCGACGACCACACATCGATACGGACTGCGGGGTCCTTAAACTTGTGGACTGAAACGTCCTTAAATTAATGACGGACCACCACGTCCCTAAACTGGAATATGGACCGCCACGTCCCTAAACTGGAATACGGACCGCCACGTCCCTAAACTGGAATACGGACCACCACGTCCTTAAACTGGAATGCGGACCACCACGTCCCTAAACTGGAATATGGACCGCAATGTCCCTAAACTACCTATAGACCACTACGTCCTTAAACTGGAATGCGGACCACCACGTCCCTAAACTGGAATGCGGACCACCATGTCCCTAAACTGGAATATGGACCGCAATGTCCCTAAACTACCTATAGACCACTACGTCCCTAAACTAGAACAATAGAGCCTCCAAATGCTCTTTTGCCGGATCTAAACGATCCCGTTTAAGTTGATCTTAGCCCCCAAACATGGCTAACGTATCCTTAAACATGCAAACGGACTATAAAACTCCAAATCAACCTTGGTTCAAGGGTACATCTCTGAACTCCTCTGACATTTGCCGTTGTAATCCTTCAACGACGTTAGAGAGGTGACGAGTCCCCGATGGCCAGATATTAAATGGATTATCACGTTAAGTTGATCTTAGTCTCAAACAGGACTATCGTATTCTTAACGAACGTTTAAGTTGATCTTAGCCGCAACGCGACTAACGTATCCTTAAACTAAAAACACCAAACCCAAATCTAAGTAAATACGGATTTGGACTAATCCACGTCCTACGGGCGACGGCATTACTCAGTCTCCGTATACAATCCACGGGCAACCACAAACAAAACAAACACACACGACATGAAGTGAAATTCTGGAGAAGGAGAAAGTTGCTACCGCGATGCGGTAGCGTAATTAACTGCAGGGGCTTGCGCCTGCAGGGAAGAGCGTCCCCACAATAAAAACCCCCTCAAGCGAGGGGGAATCCGACGAAGTCTGCTATATCGGCCGCATCCGTCTAAACCTCTGATACACGGTGCCATAAATCAACTTGGCATCTTCGGAGATGTGGACGGATAAAATCAAATAGAATCTGCCCCGAATCTCAGCGTCAGGACATCGCAGTCTTGTGCGCCGTCTTTCGGAGGGGAACATCCCTCCGCTGCGATCATCGGATCCCGGACTCTAGCGATGGTTTCGTCGAAGAAATGATCGGGCTAGGTCGTCGACTTCGATACCGAAGATGATCTACGTCGAGGCAACTCAAGATCAAGCTCCAACTTCACCAAGTCATGAAACTTATGAAGAAAACACCCTATACTACTTGGCAAGTGGTAGAGGATGAAGAAATAGAAAGTGGGTTCACTTTGGATTTGGATTTCTCACTTGGAATCATCATTTGACATTTTTCAAGAAAGCTTTTCTTTTTCTTCACTTAAAGAAGAAGATGAAGAAGAAGAAAAAGAATCAATTAATTCCAAAAAGAAAATGAAGTGATGGCTATCATTTAGCAACCATGGGTGAGTTAACAAGTGTAGAGAATAAACTAGGGTTAAAGTAAATGGTTAGGGTTAAGGAAAGAAACAAAATGGTCAAAGCTTTTTCAAAACTTCATGAAGCTTCAAGTGAAAACAAAAGAAGCAACCATTTTATTTCTTGTCCAAAAATAAATGAAAAGAAATAAATAAATAAATAAGTAGATCAAATCCGAACCATTAACTTAATCATGGTTTAATCATACACACCCAAGTTTGCATGTATCATCAAACATGATACAATCTTGTGCACAAAAAATATATCACATATACAATGTGCACAATCAAGTGAGAAAAATATATTAAGTGAACCAATATTAGTTAAT
Organism: Agapanthus africanus; assembly: GCA_030015575.1. Classification (NCBI taxonomy): domain Eukaryota; kingdom Viridiplantae; phylum Streptophyta; class Magnoliopsida; order Asparagales; family Amaryllidaceae; genus Agapanthus; species Agapanthus africanus. The sequence goes on along the minus strand of CM057338.1, from coordinate 313,529,356 downwards.
GTAAAGTAATATATCAAATATATAATTATACATTAAATCATTTAATCAACACTTGACTTAATGATCCGGTCATATTGCATATAACCGACTAATATCAATAGTAACAACTTATCGAATCAACACTTGATCCGATAACCCGGCTATATCGCATATAACCGATCAATGTCACATATCGCGAGAATATAATACAGTATCACATACTGGTATTATTCTCGGTCCTGCACATATCTCATATGCGCTCCTATTTCGTTTCGCTTGAGCCAGGAAACCTTTGTGTAGGACTCTAAAGACTCGTCAATACGCCGGCAGCAGGTGATGATCATATCAAACACCCACAAGCCGCAAGCGGTCTGCTAAACGTAACGGCCACCCGGGTATTGAGCGATCAGAAGATCAACGAGCAAGCCCGTTCACACTCCTGTGAATCCAACCAGTAACACTTACCGTACAGTCCGGTCTGATCGTCTGATATGTCGCATATCTCGCCTAGGGGTGGTAAACGTCAGACCCAGTAGCTCGATAAGTCGTGTCGATATGTGGTCTATAACAGTTCGAGAAACTACTGGTAACACTTACCAGTAAATCTCAGCAGCCCTGGCCAGGGATTTCCGGTTATAGCCTATCGAACACAGCGCAACATCAACTCCCTATACCGGGAGAGACGAATCCCCTCCTATCGCTCATTGCCTCCATGTGATTCGGGAATGTACCCAAAAACCACCGTTTTGCACGCCCTCTTGGACGTGGTAAGGTGGAAATCAAAGCACAGTGGGAATCACACAAGACTCTATGACGATCTCGGGTCTACAGACTAACCTGTACCAGTGTCACCAGAGAACTGCCATCTGACGTGAGGTATAATACCATCTGGGAGTTCTCGGCGAGTCCGTCCAGTGTACCTAGTCTCTACTGAGCACCCGTATATCATCTCTGATGTCAAACACCAATGGATATGGGATCATCCATCGCCCATCTGTATGGGTCGAGAAGGTATACGCTAGTCTACTCTGGTATATCGATGCCCCGTCTCGATACACCCACGACTAGGGACCTTGAAGGATGTACTTATGGACTACCATGTCCCCACTAGTATGATCCGCATTATAGTCTAGGTAGTCAAGTACACATCCTAAGGGCTTTACCAACATGTAACAGAGAGACAATCTGTGTACACGTTAAGGTAAAGTGCAACCAGATAGCATACTATCATGTCGAGCAAGAAAGTCCTCTCTATATATGTCCAAGCATCCACTACAATATACATCCTATGTATAGTAATGGCCTCTAGGGCATACATATAACTAACAGGGGCCTTGTCCAGAGCCTCCTCGCGACTCTTACCCCCCTGAGGAAATGTCGGTCACCTCTCCTATCCACGAGCGTGGTCGACCCCACCATGATCGGCGGGAACGCACAGAAGGGGTCTGCCCCGGCGAATCAAGAGTTACCCCATCCCGGGACCTGAGGCACCTCATTGAGAGAAACCGGGGCCGCTCCCAGACACAGTCCACCCGCAGTGGGGCCCGGGAATCCCGAGGCGCCGATTCCTCGAGGTACCACGGTCGGCTCGACGCCCTCGAGAAGAAGATCGAGGGTATGCGCCGTGAAGCTCACTTCTCGAGCGACGGGGCTAAGTACACCTCCGACTCGCTCACGAAGCCATTCACCGAGGAACTGCTCACTGTGCGCGTCTCTTCGCGTAATAAGCCCCCGAAGGTCTCTCTGTTCGATGGGAAAACCGACCCGAAGGACCACTTGGACGCTTTCACCGCGGGAATGAGCTTCCAAGATCACTCCAATGCCGCCCAGTGCAGGGCCTTCCCGGCCACCCTCATCCACGCGGGTCGGGACTGGTTCCGGGGGCTCAAGCCCCGCTTAATTTCGACCTTCGACGAGCTGGCTACCCAGTTCCTCGGCCATTTCGTGAGGAACCGTCGACAGAAGCGCACGGTCGACTACCTCTTCACGGTTAAGAGCGGGGACAAGGAAACGTTCAAGGCCTATATTACCCGCTTCTACAACGCCCTTCTCGAGGTGCCCGAGCACCGGGACGAGACCGTCATAATGGTACTCAGATCTGGTCTGAGGCACAAAGAATGGTTGCGCTCCTTCGCGCTGGCTCAACCTAAGACCATGGCCGAAGTCAAGGCGTGGACCGAGCTCGAGGTCAAGCTGGAATCCGAAGTGAATGCTAACCTTCCCAGGGCGGATCGGCCTGACCAGATGGAGAGGACTCGGAAGGAGAGGACGGAGCGTCAGCAGCCCTACAACCCGAAGTTCCAGGAGTATACCCCCTCAACGTCTCCTTCGCGGTGTTGTTGGAGGAGGCCCAGAATGAGGGGTTCTTCAAGTTCCCCCGGGTCCCACGTCAGGCCGCTAAGCGAACCCGGGGCCTCTACTGCGCTTTCCACCGGGTACAGGGCCACGCTATGGAGGACTGCAAACAACTGAGGGACTACATCGAGGAGCTCATCCGGTCCGGGCACCTCGCCACCTACCTAAGGGACAAACGGCAGACCGACCGCGAGCAGGAGCAGCCTCGCCCTCCCACCGACCTGACCATCAGCCAGATCATGCTTGTTTCAGCGGACAGCCAGCCCGGGGCTCAGGGAGCCCCATGCCCTATGCCAAGTGCGGAGGCCGGCAGCCCTTCAAGGAGCTCGGCCCAAGCCAACAAAGTCATCCTTTAACCTGTACCTGTTCTTTTTTAAAAAAAAAGCAATGTAAATTCTTCCTAGAATCTACTATTGATTTAATAAAGATCAATGGAGTATTGCGAAAAAGAAAGAAAATCTTTGTTTATTCAAAGGGTATTATAGGCTCCTCAGTCATACATGCAAAAAAAGGGGGAAAAGTTACAATAGCGGGGGAACGGGGTGCAGCGAGCACTGCTCGTGGTACTCGGCGAAGATCTCCGCCAACCGGGGCCGCGCAAGCTCCAGCCTCTGTTCCCGGTTCCCCCCGCGGGCATTGACCCCGAGCCTCAGCTCGTAGCATTCGCGGACGAGCGCCTCCGAGTGGGCCAGCTGGTTCGCGGAGATCAAGCCGAAGCGCCTCAAAGACCGCAGCTTGCCCACGGCCTCATCGAAGAGCTGCTCCGACAGAGGGTTGTAAAGCCCCGGTGACGCCCTCCAGATGGAGTACATCAGTAGCTGCAGCAGGGAGGAGCGCCTAGGGAGCAGCCGGCCGAAATGCTCCTCAATGCGCCCGTGAACCAACTGCACCGTGTCCTCGGTGCGGTAGGGGTCATAAAGGTACACATCTGCAGAGCTGACGATCTCGGGGATGGTGAACGGAAAATCTTCCATTTTTCGATGGCCTGTTTGCGAAGGCAGAAGAACCAGTACTCCTTATATAGCCCGCTGTGCAGCCCAACTGCCGCCACGCAGCGTCCATCGAACGTTACCCGGTGGAAATGAAGCGACGCGCCCCTGTCGCTTCGCCTCCCCCCGCATTCAATGCACTAGCTGCGCGCGCCGTTGACCCGACCGTTCCCATTCCCTGCACCTACAGCCGAACGACCAGGCTGCACCTCGTCAAGGATTCAACTCAGCAGCTATCCTGCTCAGACATCCCCGGCCGGCAGCTCCCCTGCCACAACGCCGGGGATCTAAAAGCCCTCCCAGAGGCAGTCGAGGCCCGAGGTTCCCTCACTTGGCTATCTTTCAGGACAAAAGCCCTCGCCAAGAGGCACCGGGCAGTAACCCTACTCGGCCAAGGGTCCTTGGTGGGCTTCCTACAGCCTTATAGCTTTTCTCGCGCCAAAGACTAAAGTCCTCCCAGAGGCAGTCGGGTCCTTGCCCGGCTATCCCCGGCTGGTAGCTTCCTACCACAACCGACAGGGATCAAAGTCCTCGCCAAGAGGCACTGGGCAGTAACCCTGCTCGGTCCTCGTCCTGAAGGATCGGAAAGCCCTCCCAGAGGCAGTCGAGCCCGAAATTCCCTCGCTCGGCTATCCCCGGCGGGCAGCTTCCCTGCCACACGCTGGGGATCAAAAAGTCCTTCCCGAAGCAGTCAGATCCTTGCTCGACCATCAATGGCTGGTAGCTTCCTACCACCGTCCTAAAGGATCAAAAGCCCTCATACAGAGGCACCCGAGCAGCTACCCTGCTCGGTCAAACTCCGGCTCCTACCCTCTACGCCAGGGATCAAAAGCCCTCACAAGAGGCATCAGAGCGGCTACCCCGCCCGACCACCCCAGGATGGTAGTTGCCTACCACGACTCTAAAGAACCAAGCCCTCGAAAGAGGCAACCGAGCAGCTACCCTGCTCGGCCATCCCCGGCGGGTAACCCCCTACCGCCGCGACAGAAGCATGAAGCCTTAGCAGGAGATGACGACGCAGCTACCCTGCCCGGTCACCCCCAGATGACGACCAATACTCTAAATCAGAAATGGATGTCAGGTCTGTCTAAGCCTAAACGATCTCTCCTCGACCCCGGGGCCCAAGGAGATACCTCCTTGGAGATGCTCATCGGCAAGCAACTGCAGTCAGCTCGACGGACGATCGTTAGACAGAGGGCCAACCTGACATGAAAGCACAACGGTGCAAGTAAAAATATCCTAAACGAGCATTCTTCACAAACATATGGCAGAAAGGAAAACTTTATCACAGCCGAAGAAAAACTTTATTACTACTGCCAAAGATAAGTTTTTACAAAAGGTATTTTTTGGGCTCCTCAGCCTTACAAAATTCGAAAGAAAAACAAAATGAAGATAGGAGAGCGGGGGCTCTACACCTCGGGCCCAGGCACGACCTCGAGGTCCTTAACCTCCACCACTGGGGGCGCTGGGTCCTCGGCCCCCACCTCGCCGGGAGCCTCTCCCCTTTGCTCGTCGGCGCCCACGAGGGGGAACTCGGCCCGGAGATCCGCGTCGTCGAACTCCGGCATCCTAGACTTAACGGCATGAAGGGCGTCATGCCAAATACGGGGCGTGGCCACGACCAGGTCGTTATAAAATCCCTCGACCCCTTATAGCTCTCCACGGCCTTCGATCCAGCCGACGCCCCTAGCTCTTTTCGGAGGGTCTTCACCGTCTTCTTCAGGTTACCGGCGAGCACCTGAGAGTCCCCGAGCTTGCCCTCGGTGATCGTGGCAGCCTCGCGATGCCGGGCAACCTCCCTTTTCCCGGCTGCCACTTCGCCCTCCAGGGCGGCGATCCTCGCCGACATCGCCTCCTGCTCTCGCCTGGAGCTCTCTTGCAACGCGGCGAGCTGGACCGCGGCCTCCACCGCCGGGGCTACCACGTCAGTCTCCATGAGGAGGGCGAGGGCCACGTGCTGGAGAGTCTGGGAAGGCATAAAAAAAAGAAGGATCAGAAACATGGAGGAAAACACTAAATCTCACCGCGCACTGGGGGCTTACCTGCACGGCTTCCTGGGCGATCGACGCCAGCTGAGCCTTGAGGGTTCCCCCAGGAACCCGACCCCCGGCCGAGATCTCTATCTCGTGGAGGAGGCTGTCCGCGACCGACAGCCCTGACGGCACCGCGAACCGGAGCCCCCTTCCTCCACTACGGTCGGCGAAGACCGGCCCCGGGAAGGTCTCCGGGAACTCCTCTTGAGCGGCTCCGAGGGGGAGCCGATCTCCTCTTCCGAGGCCGTGTCCTCCACAATCAGGGCCCGCTTCCGACCCGACGTTCTTCTGGGGCCTGGGGCGGGATCCACCACTGAACTTCCTCGGGGCAACGCCACCGGGGCAGTGGGAGCAAGGGCAGGCTGTGCCTGGGAAGAGCTGGCGCCCTTGGCCCTAGCAGGCTGCCTCGGTTGGCGCATAGCATCTCGGAGAACACCGAAGTCCATGGATCCAGCACGAAACAAACACCCAACTTATCAGCAACGCGAGTAAAACATAAACCCAGAAAGCAAGCCCAACTTACCGACGAACTAGGCGGGACTAAGCCAGGCCCAGATCAAGACCCTCTCGGACAGCAGCACGTCATGTCTGGGGATGGGCTCCCATGACACCACTCTCATCGTGGCGGGGTCGTTGGACAGGTTCCCCGGCAGACACTTATCCCTCGACCATTTGGTGGGCATTGTCCAGTCCTCTCCCTCGGGAGGGAAAACGAAGAAAAATTTCTTTTTCCAATCATGAATGGAGAAGGGCAAGGCCACGACCCCGGTCCCGGCAGCGACCCCGGGCCGCTTCCTAAAAGTAAAATAAACCCATCTTGGGTCACCCGCTCGACCACCGGGATGACTCTTGAAAACAAGGAAGGAATCGAGAAAGGAAAGCCTGAAAGGAAGCGCCTGCAGCCTCAGGCGGATCAGGAACCCAAAAAGAAGCCTCCACGCGTTCGGAACTAACTGGCCGGGGGCCAAACCGAAGAAATTCAGAACGGCGATGACCTCAGGAGAGAAGGGCAGGCGCATTCCGCCCCAAAAAGCTTCCAAATACAGGGCAATCTCCCTGCCCCGTACCTGGTCTGCCCTCTCTCCTTCCTCGGCCAGACGGAGCGTGTAGCGCGGGGGAATGTGGAAGCGAGCTCGAGCATTGGCGAGCTCGTCCTCATGCCTCACCCAGCACGAGGTGCTGGGGGCTACATCTACCGCCTCCTCCCTGGAGGCGGACCCCGCCTCACGGTCCCGGGGAGAGGGCTCGGCCCCTGCTCCCCGAGGGGACTCGGACACATCTAAAGGAACCCTAACATCTACTCCTACAACGTATACTGATTCTACAGGGGAAGACATCTAACCTGGGAAAGAAATTCTTCAAAGGTTGGGAACGAAAGAGGGGAGATGAGTGCCGAGCAGCTGGGGTTTGAGAATGAGAAATATGAGAGAGTAAGGGCCCTAGGGCGGGCCCCACCCGTATTTATTACCGCATACGGCCTCATCCAATGGCGCCCATCGTCTCCCACCGAAACGGCTTCTTGCGCCCAGCGGTTCCGATCGCTCCACGTGGCAGCCCAGCGATTGACCGCGTCCCATCAGACGCCGCAGACCTGTGAACGTCACATCAGCTAATTGGCGCTCGATACGTGGACCGTCGCTTCGATTGCAGAGTGCACGAACCGGAGCACCCTCCTTAAATGCAAAGATCTCGCCTCGATTCGCTAGCGGAAAAGACAACGACGGCTCGAGGACTCATCCCGACATAACCCTTAGAAGGAGCTCACCTCGGGAGGCCCGGCAATCCACTCCTGACCCGATCCGCTAGCTGGTCGGGGCAAGAGTGGGGGGCTAATGATGATGCTCGATATTGGCGACCTCCAAGATCAGGATACGTGGCAGATGACGTGTCCCAAGACTCAGAAGAAAGGGCCCACGGAGGCCGATCAGGCCACCCTACACCCGACCTGCAATCACAAGCTGGCCCTCCTCTAGGCCCCCTGAAAATTAGCCTCCTCGGCTATTCATCTCGTCTCGAGCCGCCACAGGACCAAGACTCCTCGGCCTCCCCGCTCGTCCCTGAGCTCCCTGCCGAGGCTGTCTTCCTCGGCCCTCCGCCCAACTCCACCACTCACAGGCGTAACTGCCGCTCCGCGAATCTCGCCATGCACAGATTCTACGCCAGCAACATCCCACGTTCCACGCCATCACGATCCCCATTAATGGGCGATCCGCTCTCTACGCGGGCGTGACGTCGGAAGCGTAACTGCCGGCGAGATTCTCACGCCTGTTGCTGCATGCCACCACCGTTATATAAACCCTCATCACAGAGGGGTCAGGCAAGCAATTCTTTACACTTTATGCCGTTACTCTGCTCGGATCTCATCACTAACTTGAGCGTCGGAGGGTCCTCGGTGGTACCAAACCACCCCGGGACTTATTTGCAGGTATTCGGCGACAGCTTCCACACCTCACCTCTTCCCCCGGAAACCCATTGAGACCCACACACAACAAAGGATAATCAGCTAAGTTCACCGCGAGATCTACGGAAGACAACATCTAACGGAGGCCCGAAAAGGAGCTCCATCAGTATTACTTCAAAACTAGTATATAGACGCCAAAAGAAAAGCATATGTAACGAAGAAGCACAACCATGGAAAATTTGAATCAGCATTTTCAAGGCATAGATTATAACATAGGAAAAATACCTCTAGTGATTGTACTAATATGCATCTAAAATCATTTGACCGTGCATTTCAAATATTTACCGATAAAATTTTTAAAATACAAGAAATAAAGAAGATTTTGTACATCCCACCCTCATTATGGTCATATAAACATCATATCACTTTTTTTTAATTCTTCATCAGAATGTTGAGCAATTGATAACAGCATGTTCAAAAAAACGAATGAGTATAGTTGAAATGAGAATAGTAGGACATACCTTATGAGATAGAATTCAGAATGAGTGCATTCGTAAGGACTTGAAGGCCAGCTCTCACAAAATTATAAGATGAGTCGTAAGTGGGGATTCCCCATATCACGGCACCTAGCAGATGACATGTCATCCATGTATGCCCACTTGATTCCTAGAGGCTACGGAACTGGAATAAGTATGATGCAAAGGGAACATTTCTCGGAGCCTCGTCTCCGAGGCTTAGTCTGAGAAATAGACTCCAACCCCTCGGGGCCTCCACCTGGGTGCATTCCTCCTTTGACCTACCGTTGGTCAATGGCTTGTCTCTGAGCAATCCTAGAGTCGAGCTTCCTTAACCTTCTTGCCACCCCGACCAACTCAGGACCAATAGCTCAAAACCCGAGTTTCGGATCGAGCCTTCTCAACTTCCCCTTACCGAGCTTCCTCGTAATGGCTCCGCATCTCCCATCACGACGGAGTCAACCACCTCACATTCTACATCTCACGCGAGCGTATCTCGCCATTAATGCGAGTATGGCGTATGGACGGAACTGACGGCGAGGACCTCGCAACGGCTTGCTCCAATGCGACCTCTATATAAACCCCTCCTCCAGACAATTCAGGTAACTCAAACTCAATCCAATATGCCGCTACTCTACCCAATTATTCCCCGGTTCTAACTTGATCGCCGGAGGGTCCTACGGTGGTTTCCCACCTTGGGACTTTTTTTTGCAGGCAGCTCGATAACAACACCGACCAACGGCCCCTTGAAATCCACACTCTCTCTCCAAATCACATCCCTTCAACTCGCTCGCCACCAGATCGACGAAACACAATATCTGAGGGAGATTCCAACCTTCATCAGTTGGCACCGTTTGTGGAAAACGTCAAACTTTCCACCAAAAAGTTGCTCTCCACCTTCAACACAATGACGAGCGACCATAACGAAGATTCCAGCACGAACTACTGTCGATCGACTCCGATGAAGGGCAGGTGATCCCCTCCCACCGCGCACCTCGCAACGGGGACGGGAGCGGTTCCACTCCATCAGTTCCCGATGTTGTTAAAGCCCTAGCTGCTCGGATTGATCGACTAGCAGCAGTGGTAGACGTGATCGCTCGCATTCAGACTATCGGCCTCGAGCCGGCTTAGGAGACAGCGGTGGCCCATCAAACACAGACCGGGATAAATGCCCCGACCGGTGCCCTGATCAACCTCAACATCGCGGAACATCCACGTGCTAACTCCGACAGTCGGGACACCATCCGAGGGAGGGCTCACGTATCGTCGAGCGTAGGGAAGAATGAAAATTCCCCAACTCGGTGGGCGCCAAATAGTCTATCACCTCGGTCTCAAGATCAACCAAGTTACCACTTCAATGCTCCCCGAGCTCCCTCACACTCCGAAGCAATGTCGGTCAGGTCACCTGATTCTAAGGAAGACCGATGTCGCTACGAAGCGAGTACAACAAGAACTCCGACTAGGGAGAATCCTCGGGCTACAAATAGCGAATCGACGTCCTCGAGAAGAAGATCGAAGACATGCAACTCGCCACCCGCCAACCTGATGGGTCGGTGAAGTATTCCTCGGATTCTCTCATAAAGCCCTTCTTCGAGCAATTGTTGAGAACCATGTCTCTTCCCGGAACAAGCCGTCCAAAGTAACTCCGTTTGACCGTAAGTCTGACCCGAAAGACCACCTGAACACGTTCACGGTATCCATGAGCTATCAGGATAACTCGGACACTGCTCAGTGCCGAGCATTCCCCACCAACCTCATCCAGACGGGACGAGACTGGTTCCGTGGTCTGACTCCGGGCTCGATATCAAACTTCGACGAATTGGCCACGTAGTTCCTCGGCCACTTCGTCAGTAACTGACGACAGAATAAGTCGGTTGACTACCTGTTCACCATCAAAAGTGAGGACGGGGAGTCTTTCAAGGGGTTTATCATCCGGTTTTACAATGCTCTCCTGGAGGTATCCGAGCACCGGGACGAGACGGTCATAACTGCCCTGAGGTCTGGACTTAGGCACAAAGAATGTCTTCGCTCTTTTGCATTGACGCAAACTAAGACCATGGCCGAGGTGAAAGTCTGGACCGAGCGAGAAATCCAACTCGAGTCCTAAGTCACCGCTCATCTCTACTAGGGAGACCGGGGAGACCGATAGAAGAGTGATCAGGAAGAAAAGAAGAAGCCTGATCATCTGAAACCTTATACTCCGAGGTTTTATGACTACGCGTCTCTGAACGTCTCGCAAGCCGAGCTGTTGGAAGAAGCAAAGGGCGAGAGATTCTTTAAGCTGCCACCGATAAGGAAAAGGCCGGGCAAACGATTCCACGGCCTATTTTACGCCTATTATCAGACGCAGGGGCATCCGACCGAGGAGTGTAAATAGCTGCATGACTACATCAAAGAGCTGATCTGCTCTGGTTACCTAGCGAAATACCTGCATGACAAACGTCAGGCGTGTTCCCCTCCGAACGGCGGCCAAGACATGGACGTCTTGCCTGAGATTCGGGGCAGATGCTAATAGGTGCTATCCCTCCACCTCTCCGAAGATGCCAAGTTGATTTATGGCACCATGTATCGAAGGTTTAAACGGATGCGTCCGATGTAGCAGACTTCATCAGATTCCCCCTTGCTTGAGGGGTTTTTGATTGTGGGGACGCTCTTCCCTGCAGGCGCAAGCCCCTGCAGTTAATTACGCTACCGCATTGCGGTAACAACTTTCTCCTTCTCCAGATGGTCACTTCGTGTTGTGTGTGTTTTTTTTATTTGTGGTTGCCCGTGGATTGTATACGGAGACTAATTTATGTTGTCGCCCGTAGGGCGCGGATTAGTCCAAATCCGTATTTTCTTAGATTTGGGTTTGGGGTTTTGGTTTGAGGATACGTTGGCCATATTTGAGGCTAAGATCAACTCAAACGTTTGTTAAGGATACGTTAGTCCAATTTGAGACTAAGATTGACTTAACTGGATCGTTTAGATCCGGCAAAAGAGCATTTGGGCTCTATTGTTCCAGTTTAGGGACGTAGTGGTCCATTGCATGTATGGTCGTCGGGACCCATCACCTCTCTGACGACGTTGAAGGATTACAATGACAGATGTCAGAGGAGTTCAGAGATGTACCCTTGAACCAAAGTTGATTGGGGGATCTATAGTCCAATTTGGGACTAAATTCTGTTTGAGGGTTTAAGGATACGTTAGCCATATTTGAGGCTAAGATCAACTTAAACGGGATCGTTTAGATCCGACAAAAGAGCATCTGGGAGCTCTGTTGCTCCAGTTTAGGGACATGGTGGTCCATTGCCAGTTTAGGGACATGGTGGTCCATAAAATGTATGGCTGTCGGGACCCATCACCTCTCTGAAGACGTTGAAGGATTACAACGACAAATATCAGAGGAGTTCAGAGATGTACCCTTGAACCAATGAGTTGGTTGAAAGAGCAGATGTGCTCAATTCAGGATGATTTGAGGACTTATGGCCAGTTTGAGCTAAATCCAATTATGTTTGAAATATTGGCCCTTTGGGCCATTAGACATTTGTCTGGGTTCTGCCCCTCATCATTCAGCAGTGCTAAACAGAGGTTTGGGGGTTCTGACAACATTTTGTCTTTGACTTCCTCAATTTTGAGATTCATTTGGAGGAGGGACTTTTGCCTCTGGAAAATTAGCCAATTTGGCTAAAACTAGTGTTAAACACTTAGAGAACAACAGTGTTAAACACTGGAGATAGAACTCTCAAATTAGTGTTAAACACTAAAAGATAATCAGTGTTAAACACTGGAAATATAATCTTTAATTTAGTGTTAAACACTAGAAACAATCAGTGTTAAACATTGGAAATATAATCCCCAAATTAGTGTTAAACACTAAAGACAGAGGGGTCACGTGTGGACACGTGAGAGCGCCCAACGGGGGACCAGATCCCTTTTCTTCGTTCTGCAATTAAGTGTTAAACACTTTTTCATTTCCTGGCCATCACGTGTGGGCACGTGATAGGCATCCATCCATTAGATATTAAAGGGATTTGTCAGGGGTCACGTGGGAACACGTGAGAGCGCCCTAAATGTGGAGCTAGATCTCATTTGTTTTATCCTCAAATCTGCGAATAAATGTTAAACACTTTTCATTTTTATTTTGAGCATCACGTGTTGACACGTGATGGGGATTCATGCGCTGACTGTTAAAATGTTTGCTGAGGGGTCACGTGGTAACACGTGAGAGCGCCCAAAACTTAGATTTCCCTTGCTTTTTCTTTCCGCGTTTTGGGAGTCACATGGGAGCACGTGAGGCATTGCCTCAAAGTTTCTTCCTCTTTATTTTTGGGGATCTTTTTTAGGGGTCACGTGGGGACACATGACCCTAGTTCTTTTCATGAACAGAGATCTTTTAAGAATTGAATTCTCTGTAGGGTTAAACCCTAATTTTGTTTTGGAGGAATTAAATTCCTATTGTGAAAGAATTAAATTCTTATTTAGGGCAAAACCTTAATTTCTTTTTAAAGGAATTAAATTCCCAGATATGTAAAAGAATTAAATTCTTGATTAGGGTTAAACCCCAGTTTCATTTTAGGAGGAATTAAATTCCTATGAGTCTGGGAGAATTAAATTCTTAAAACTCAATTCCTCTTCTAAGTTTAGGATCTGCAGGATCTCGACCCGATGAGAATTAAATTCTCAACTTATGGGGAGATGTGCTCTGTGCAGATCTTCAACCAGAAGAAGAACTAAGTTCATTATTTGCAGAAGAGTTAAACTCTTAAATTTTGAGAATTAAATTCTCTTTTTGAAGTTGATCTTTTTCCTTTTCTCACCTAGGGTTTTCTTTGTTGAGAATTAAATTCTCCTTTCTTTTCTTCCCTCTTGAGAATTAAATTCTCCTCTCTCTGTTTTTCTCTCCAAAAAGGTTCCTTCTCTTCTTTTCTTGGCTCCTATTTATAGGAGAAGGAAAAGAATAAATTTGTTTAGCAAATCTCACATTGAAAGATTTGATTTGTTTTCATATTTAATATGAGCCTTTAGATCATTCAGTGAATTTTACTCATCGTTGGATTTTAAATCCAAAAGATATTATGTTTGTTATTTCGGTGAGATTTTAGGGGAAATATTTCCTTGTCTAGGATTTTTCCATAAATTGATGATATTTAATCACCCTTGGATCTTTAATCCAACGGTCCCCATAATCCTTTTCCATTTGGGAAGATTTAGAAGCTTTTAGAATTTAATTCTATCAACTGTAAGGCTTTCGAAACCAGTCATGTGCTGACACGCGACCCTTGGTCACGTGTGAGCACGTGACCCCCGATTGAGTCCCTTTTTTAGCATTTACTTACGGTTCAGTTTTAACCATCACGTGTCAACACGTGACCATTGGTCACGTGTGAGCACGTGATACCTCATTGAGGTAACTTCTGATTTTTAATCAGGGAACATATTTTAGAATTTAATTCTATTCATTATTTTAGAGGCCTTAAGAGCCCATCACGTGTCTGCAAGTGACCTATGGTCACATGTGAGCACGTGATGCCCCATTGGGGTCTTTTCTGAGTTTTTATTATATCTTTTAACTCCTCCAGCGGGTTCTTAAAGGTCCATCACGTGTGAACACGTGATGCCTCATAACTTTTGATCCCGGATGAGTTATGAGGCCCATAATATATCAAATCGAAGGGTTTTTCGAGATGCTTCTAATACCATCAGAATTTAACAGTTCCTCTTTTAGGAGTTTATCAAAATATAGGCCGGAAGATACTGGTTCGCATTTCCTTAAGCGTATCGCTGCCATTTGATACCTTGGACTCCTTTGCGCAGAAATTTTTGGCGGGAACAAGAAGGATAAGGAGCAAGCCAAGCAACAACCTGCAGGAGAGCTGACGGTCGGACAGATCATGGTCGTCTCTATTGACTCGAGTCCAAGCAACGAGGACATCCGCCGAATCCGGCCGGTCATGACCTTGGACGCTTCCCTCTCCAAGAAGAGCAAGAAGGTTACCCCAATCACCTTCAACAACGAGGAACTATTTGGCATATCTGTCTCGCACAAAGATCCCCTGGTGATCACGACCCAGGTGAATAGGTACGAAGTCAGAAGAATCCTCATCGACTCAGGATGTTCGACGGATATCCTGTTCTACAACTGCTTCCAGCGTATGGGATTAAACCCATCCAATTACCAACCGACCTCACATCTTCTCTCGGGATTCACCAACCGCTCCGTCCAAGCTGAGAGGATAATCACTCTCCCTTTTAATACTGGAGAAGTCAGGAGAACCCAAACAATGGTGGTGAATTTGCTCGTCGCACGGGTTCCTTCCTCACATGACATCCTTCTGGGTCGCCCGACCTTAAATTCCCTACAAGCTCAGATTTCGACCTACCACCTCACGCTCAAGTTTTCTCTGAGCGAAGGTGGGAAGGCCGGGCCTATGGAGACCAATAAATCGCCAGGGTATGTCTCACCATAGCGGTTCTCGAGGAAAAAGAAGTTGATTTGACAGACAGATCGTGTGATCCCCGGGAATCGCTGGACCCACGAGACGACAAGAAAGAGATCCGGGATTCCCCAGTAGAAGCCCCGACCGATGTTCCCCTCAACGAGGGGGACAATAGCCGGACCATCCAAATTGAGTCCCTCCTGACCGGGGAAACAAGAGACAACCTCATGCAATTCCTCCGAGACAACTCCGACGTGTTGGCTTGGACTCCTACGGACATGCTAGGGATCGACCCTAAGGTGATCTCCTACAAGATCGGGATTGATTCAAAATCTTGGCCAGTCTGACAGAAGAAAATAAGCTTCTCGTCTATTGTAACGACCCTGAAATCCAAGCTGCACTCGCTGCAGGGGATTTTCCAACCCACAAACTCGCTTTGAAGGCTGCCCGACTATATGAGGCAGTTGTAAAAAAGAAGAAGAGCTACAGTCGGCCAGTGTGAAACACCTTATGCACCAGATTACAAGAGGGGCCTCTTCCAAGCCAGTTTTAACGGACCACCTCGAAGGCCTGAAGGTTCGTTCGCTAACAACAAGCCAGATTTTTGAAGCTACTGTAAAAGAACATGGCATCTAGTGAAGAACTATCATAAGGCGAACAACTTGTTTTTGATCTGTGGGTCTTCGACTCACACTATCGGAGCATACCCCCAGAACCGAGGGTCTAATAACCTTCCAGTTACACTGGCGATCCATGCTCTTTCTACCTGGTTAGCTCTACCAGTTCCAACTCCCTGCATCCAGACCACTCAACCTCAATGCCGCGTGTTTAACCAGACGCAGAGGAACGTACCACGACTCCAAGCATTCACTATATCGGTCGAAAAGGCCGGAACTATGAGTCAGGTTATCACTGGTAAATCTCTTCCTTCTTTCCTTTCAAGTCATTTCAATTCCTAACTATCTATATTTATTATACCTAAACCTATCCCATGCGACTTAGGTACAATCTTAGTAGCCACCCTATCTGCACTCGCGCTCTTCGATACTGGGGTATCGCATTACTTCATGTCACAGTGGTTTGTTAGAACTCATGCGATCCCAGTTATGCCGCTCATATCCAGCTGGAATGTCAGTTCAGGGAACGGCTTTCTAAAAGCAACCTTGGGATACGATCTGTGTCCAGTGGTTATCTGCATCCAAAAATTCTATGCAGACTTCAAGGTACTGGACATACCGAATTTCGACGTAGTCTTGGGAATGGACTGGCTGGGAACTTTCTTCGCTACTATAGACTGTCGCCAAAAAAGAATAGTGTTTGAAATACCATATCATCCAGTGTTCTATTTCAAAAGCGGAGACCAGACTTTAGAGCCTAGCATCTACCGAACAAAACCAAAAAAGCAGAGATTGCAGTATTGCAAGCGGAAGTATCGAAGCCAGAGGTCGTCAGAGAGTTCGAGGATGTATTCCCTGAGGACATAACAGGTTTGCCTCCCAATCGAACCCTAGAGTTTGGCATTGATTTACAACCTGGTACACAACCTATAATAAAAGCTCCTTATCATTTAAGTCCAGAAGGATTAAAGGAGATCCGTATTCAGTTGGACAAACTCCTAAAGAAAAGTTGGATCAGACCCAATACCTCAAGTTGGGATCTCCGGTGCTACTAGTGAAGAAGAAGGAAGGTACCTACCGGATGTGCGTGGATTATCGAGCATTGAGCGAAGTGATAATTAAGAATAAGTATCTGCTATCTCGCATCGATGACCTTTTCGACCAACTAAGTGGATCTTGTGTCTTCTTCAAGTTAGATTTTCGTTCGGCTATCATCAAGTGAAGGTCAGGGAATCTGAAATTCAGAAGACGTGGTTTAGGAATTATTATGGCCATTATGAATTTCTCGTAATGCCATTTGGAGTGACCAATGCACCAGCCATTTTTATGAATCTGATGAACAAAGTTTTCCGAGAATAATTTGACAGATTTGTTGTTATCTTAATCGACGACATCCTGGTGTATTCAAAGAATCGGAAAGAACACACCGAGCACTTACGCATTGTCCTGGAGACACCATGACAATATCAATTCTATGCCAAGTACAGCAAGTGTGAATTTTGGCTGGACTAGGTCAGATTTCTCGGCCACATCGTATCAGGCGAAGGAATTTCTGTAGATCTAGCTAAGATGTCAGCTGTCAGCGAGTGGTTGACACCAAAGTCGGTCAAAGATATAAGAAAGTTCTTGGGCTTAGCAGGATATTATAGATGCTTCATCGAAAGATTTTCAAAGATCGCAGCACCCTTGACCAAGTTTACACGTAAAGACGAAGCATTCGTATGGTTATAAGCATGTGAGAAGGCTTTCATAGAACTCAAGTTAAGCTTAACCTCTGCACTTATTTTCGTAATACAGGATCGATCTGGCAGATTCAATGTACATTGTGATGCATCCAGTAAGGGATTAAGATGTGTTTTGCATCAGCATGGTAAGGTTGTCCCTTTTACATCAAGACAGTTAAAGGTTTATGAGCGCAACTATCCAACACATGACCTGGAATTGGCGACCGTCATTTCGCACTCAAGATTTAGCGTCACTATCTTTTGGGAGAGCAAGTGGATATAAACGCCGACCATAAGAGTCTAAAGTATGTATTCTGTCATGTCCCCTTACCGGTGTACGAGCAAAGAGACGCGTCGAGGCCCGCTACGTATTTATTCAGAAGCAAACACGCTAAGTGTAACTAAGCAATATAATAAAGTATACAAGAAAATGACAAGAGATGTAAAAGAACAGCAACTTTATTGATTAAACATTTCTTTACAATACAACTGAAAATGTTAATACAAGAATGGAAAACAATGCCTAAACAATGGCATGAACTGAAAGTAAAGTGAGTACAAGTAAAGACTAAAGATCGTACTGCTCAGTGGTCTACTCCAAGTGTCCCTGACTGGTCAAGAACGCATCAGCCTCGGGTCCTCATGACAACATTCCAAAGAAAGAAGAGAAATATGAATGTCGTCAGCGAACAATCGCTAGGTAAGTCCCAAAGAGAGATAGAAATAGAATAGACAGAAAGAATATAACTGTATACTGTTTGATTGTTATGTTAACGCAGTTATTTGTACCTTGGTACAAAATATGCCAGTGTATACGAGAGGAGTCCAACTTACACCGTGGACTTTGGTAACCCGTAGTACAAGGCTCCGTCGATAAAACCACGGAACAACGGCAATGGATGTATAGTTACGTCTTTTATTGACCATCTTGTGCCACCTTTAACACATTCCATGCCAGTCTATCCCTTTAAAACCCCGTAATGTATCTTGTATTGATTCGTATTGTTTTATTTAATAGAAGTACGACTTGCCGAAACCATTATATCATGTAAAAGGAATGGATATAAATGGATAGTCATGTAATCAGAGTATATTCATGGTTCGGTTCGGTCGAGTCATGTTGATATAGATTGAATTCTGGTATAAACAGATTCGTGTTGAAAGGAGTTATACTTGAATCATATTCAAGATAGATTGAATTCGGATTGTTTTCAGATTAGATTGAGACTCTGTCTAAGTCAGACACTTTAAAACAAATTGAAGTCCTGAATTAGTTTTGATGTTATCGGTAACTGCTGCACATGGATGACAGGATTTGTGCTTTTTTCTAAGACAATTACCGTATTGATAACACTGTTTTTAGGTTGTCTACCTTAGATAGGCAAGCACCCATATTCTCCGACTCCCTGAGGCTCAAGAGAACTGGTCCCGCTTAAATCTATCTTTACTAGAGTCCTTATTGTAAATTAATATAACTTGAGAGGGTTTTATGAAAAATAGTTTTGATATATTTTCAAAATACATCTCAAGTATTTAATTATCGTCTTTAGGATTTTCATAGTTTTAATTTTTATAAAATGAAATATTCTAGTGGATATAAACCTAACTTGAATAGTATATGGTATTATAGTGTAATATTGGAATTGTATTTATATGTGATGGTATTTTCATGATCTTTTGTGATTCTTTTCTTTTGATTAGAAAACATGGAATATATATTATACTTAAAATAGATATTTTGATAATATATATATATATATAATTATAAAAAAATAGAATTTATTTATTAAATAGAAATCACGTTTTTCTTAAAAATTGTAATAAGAATTCCATCGAGATCGAATGCTCCATGAGGAGGTCTGCATCTCGCTCTACTAGGCCCGAGAATGTGCGATAACCCGCACCATCCCGATTGGTGTCTCCAAAATGGGTTGTAGAGCCTTATTTGCAAGGAATTATTTAATACACTTTTAAAGAAAACGGTTTTTGAAAGTTTATGGTATTTAAAAGTAATTTCGTATTTTATCCCACAAGTTCCAAAAGGTATCGTGCTATGTCAAGAATGAGTGTTGTGATGAGGTAGGTCATTACCTCGTGAGTTTTCTAAAGGTAATACGAGCAAACAGATAAGGTAATGTTGTATGCAAAACTTAAGGGTATTTTACTGTAAAAGTGAAATAGAATTTGTTTAACATAATATTTTGAATTGAAACTTTGTCCAATTGTTGTTTAATGGTTGCTAAACAAAATATCATTAAAATGTTAATTTGTTGTGTAATAAAAATTGAATATTTAAAGAAAATGAGAATCTGAAGTCGGATTAACTCTGCTTCCGACGAGTTTTGAAAATAGGATTCTTTTTAATAGAGAGAGGAGATGGAAGAGGGGACTTATTATTAATTATATGTATGCCCTAGAGGCCATTACTATACATATGATGCATATTGTAATGGATGCTTGGACATATATAGGGAGGACTTTCTTGCTCAACATGATAGTATGCTATCTGGTTGTACTTTATCTTAACATGTACTCTGATTGTCTCTATGTATACATGTTGATAAATCCCTTAGGATATGTACTCGACTACTGGGACTATGATGAGATCATACTAGTGGGGCTACGGTAGTCGGCGAGTACATCCTATAACTGTTCCTAGTCGAGAGTGTATCGAGACAGGGCATCGATACACCAGAGTAGACTAGCATATACGCATCTTGACCCATATGATGGGCGATGGATGATCCCATATCCATCGGTGTTTGACATCAAGGATGGTGTATGGGTGCTCAGTAGAGACTGGGTACACTGGTCGGACTCGTCGAGAACTCCCAGATGGTACTATACCTCACATCAGATGGCAGTTCTCCGGTGACACTGGTACAGAGTAGTCTGTTGACCTGCGATCGTCATAGAGTCTTGTGTGATTCCCACTGTGCTTTGATTTCCATCATACCACGTCCAAGAGGGCGTGTAAAAAGGTGGCTTTTGGGTACAGTCCCGAATCACATGGAGGCAATGAGCGATAGGAGGGGATTCGTCTCTCTCGGTATAGGGAGTTGATGTTGTGCTGTGTTCGATTGGCTATAACTGGAAATCCCTGGCCAGAGTTGCTGAGATTTACAAGTAAGTGTTATCAGTAGTTTCTCGAACTGTTATAGACCTCATATCGACACGACTTATCAAGCTACTGGGGTCTGACGTATACCACCCCTAGGGGAGACATGCGACATATCAGACGACGAGACCGGACAGTACGGGAGTGTTACTGATTGGATTCGCAGGAGAATGTACATGCTTGCTTGTTGATCTTCTGATCGCTCAATACCTGGGTGGCTGTTACATTTAGCTGACCGCTTGCAGTTTGTGGGTGTTTGATATGATCATCACCTGCTACCGGCGTATTGACAATTCTTTAGAGTCCTACACAGAGGTTTTCTGACTCAGGCAAAATGGATTAGGGGCATATATGTGATATGTGCAGGACCGAGGATAATGCGATATGAGATACCGTATTATATTCTCGCGTTATTTTGATATGAGCCAGATCATCGGATTAAGTGTTGATTCGATAAATCGGTACATGATATATTAGTCGGTTATATTCGATATAGCTGGATTGTCGGATCAAGTGTTGATTCAATAATTTAATATATAATAATATATATGATATATTGAATTACATTATCTACTATGGCTCGCTTTATTGTTTCATAATCTCACCCATTTTCATCACAAGAATCAAAGCTAGAAAGCTTTGCAAGAAGGAAGAAGAAGATGAACAATGAATAATCCTTTTGTGATGAATAATCAAAATGTAATAATAATTACTTATGCAACCATGGTTGCTAATAATATATGCTAACCCTTATAGAGAGTTAACCAAGGGTGAAGGGTTTGGGTTGGGTTAACAATGAGTCACTAAAATATCAACCATAATATCTTAGCACAAAACAAAAGAAACCTTCTAGAAGGTTCATGAAAGAACTAACCCAATTCAAACCCTAACCTTATTTAATCTCTACTAAATATGTTGCATTAGTAATCATATCATGTTACAATATTATATATCACATATATAATATATATTTGCAACAAAATAAAATAATACAATTAACATATATCGCATATATATCAATGTATTACCCGGTGAGAAAATGAATCAATAAAGCGAGCCATATTAGATAATGTAATTCAATATATCATATATATTATTATATATTAAATTATCGAATCAACACTTGATCCCAACTATATCGAATATAACCGACTAATATATTATGTACCGATTTATCGAATCAACACTTGATCCGATGATCTGGCTCATATCAAAATAACGCGAGAATATAATACGGTATCTCATATCGCATTATCCTCGGTCCTGCACATATCACATATATGACCCTACTCCGTTTTGCCTGAGTCAAGAAACCTCTGTGTAGGACTCTAAAGAATCGTCAATACGCCGGTAGCAAGTGATGATCATATCAAACACCCACAAGCTGCAAGCGGTCAGCTAAACGTAACAGCTACCAAGGTATTGAGCAATCAGAAGATCAACAAGCAAGCTTGTACATTCTCCTGCGAATCCAATCAGTAACACTCCCGTACAGTCCGGTCTCGTCGTCTGATATGTCGCATTTCTCGTCTAGGGGTGGTATACGTCAGACCCCAGTAGCTTGATAAGTCGTGTCGATATGAGGTCTATAACAGTTCGAGAAACTACTGATAACACTTACCAGTAAATCTCAGCAATCCTGGCCAGGGATTTCCAGTTATAGCCAATCGAACACAACACAACATCAACTCCCTATACCGAGAGAGACGAATCCCCTCCTATCGCTCATTGCCTCCATGTGATTCGGGACTGTACCCAAAAGCCACCTTTTTGCACGCCCTCTTGGACGTGGTATGATGGAAATCAAAGCACAGTGGGAATCATACAAGACTCTATGACGATCTCGGGTCAATAGACTACTCTGTACCAGTGTCACCGGAGAACTGCCATCTGACGTGAGGTATAATACTATCTGGGAGTTCTCGGCGAGTCCGTCCAGTGTACCCAGTCTCTACTGAGCACCCGTACACCATCCTTGATGTCAAACACCGATGGATATGAGATCATCCATCGTCCATCATATGAGTCAAGATATGTATACGCTAGTCTACTCTGGTGTATCGATGCCCTATCTTGATACACCCTCAACTAGGAACAGTTATATGATGTACTCGCCGACTACCATGGCCCCACTAGTATGATCTCATCACAGTCCCAGTAGTCGAGTACATATCCTAAGGGCTTTATCAACATGTATACATAGAGACAATTAGAGTACATGTTAAGATAAAATACAACCAGATAACATACTATCATGTCGAGCAAGAAAGTCCTCCCTATATATGTCCAGGCATCCATTACAATATACATCATATGTACAGTAATGGCCTCTAGGGCATACATATAACTAACAATCTCCCACTTGCACTAGGGCCATCTGTTGTGGTATCACATACCCAACAATTAGCTGTGGTTTAAGTATCTCATACTCAACCATCCCATAAAAGTCTCTACTGGGAAAAATGCCTTTGTGAATGGATCCGCGTTGTTGTCCTCTGTTCTACTCTCCTAACCTCGATCTCCCTGGAGATCAACCATCTCCATGATCAGGTGATACTGCCTAAGAATTATATCTGGATTTCTGATGGGACGGGGGTTCCTAGGCCGAAGCCATAACTCCATTGTCACATAATGGCAGGAACGAAGTTCATCTCATGAACTTATATATATCCAGACTGCCTCTTTGGTAGCATCCTTGGTAATGATGTATCTTGCCTTTAATCGTCTAGTAAGTCACGGTATCTAGCTTGGAACTCTTCCAACATACCGTCCCTCCACTGACGGTAAAGACAATACCTGTGACTGACATTCAGCCATCCTTATCACCCTGGAACCTTTCCAATGATTCTCCCCAGGATCGATTGATACCATATCACTACAGCTAGTGAATATCCTAACATCCAATTAGATCTATCTCATAGATCCAAAACCCAGGATTTAGGAGGTATCATTTTGATCCTATATGGAGAATCCTTATGATAAGCGGAGATTAACTGAGCGTAGCATAGGAAACTCCTTCCCTATCAAGAGTATGTCATCCACGTACTCTACGAGGATCACCACCATACTCCCTACTACCTTTTTGTATATACATGGTTAATCTACCATTTTGATGAAGTCAAACACTTTGACTACCACATCAAAACAGACGTTCCAACTCCGCGATGCCTGCTTTATCACATAAAACATCTTGCACACGTTTCCGCTGCTCCCACTGTCTACGAAGCCCACTGGCTGTGTACTTATAGACGCTCTCTTCTAAAATATCATTTAGAAAAGCAGTCATGACACCCAACCACCAGATATCATAGTCATGGTATGTAGCCGTGGAAAGTAGGATCTGGATGGACTTAAGCATAGGTTTGAAAGTCTCAACTTTTCCATGTATACCAAGTAATCTTCTCAAGATATACTTGCTCCTGATGGGGATTTAACCCTTCAAATAAAGCAACCAAAGTCAATACTTTGTTGGTGTATAAGGATTCCATCTCAGATCGCTAAGCATCCAGCCATTCTTACAAAGTCCCACCCCTGATGGCCAGCTCAAAACTAGTTAGGTCATCATCTCATGATGCAATCCTCGCTCCCACTGTCATAGAGAAAACCGAAGTATCTCTCAGGTGGGTGAGGAACCCTACTAGATCGGCGGAGAGGCTGAGGTTCGTTGGAAACTATTGAATCCTTTGGTTCTATCAAATCATCTGCTGTAGTTTGTATAGCTGGAACTCCTTCCAGTTCTACCTCATGACCACTAATTTTTCCACAAGAAATTCCCTTTTACAAAGGTGGCAACAAAACATCTTTTGTTCCTCGGTTAGGTAGAAGATATTCCCTTGCGTATGCTTGGGATATCCAACAAACATCCATAGATCTAACTTTGCCTCGAGCTTGTCCGGATTTTGCTTTTTAGACATAGGCCGAACAACCCCAAATCTTAACAAACTTAAGATATGGGCTCTTCCCTTTCCATATCACATATGAAGTGGTAGGCAACTGATTTGATTTGAACCCTATTCAATAGGTATGCAGCTTCTTAAGTGCATAACTCCCAAAAGGAAATAGGAAACTCAGTAGTACTCATCATAGAGCACACCATATCACATAGAGTGCTATTGCTCCGCCCCGATATACCATCGTGCTATGGTGTATACGGAGGAGTAATGCTGAGAGAGAATCTCATTCTCCTTTAGAATAGTCCAGGAATCTCCGTGCTCAAGTATTCTCCTCCTTGATCACATCAAAGGACATAATACTTATACCCGTTTTTGGTTCTCTACTTCTAACTTATATTCTGTGAATATCTCAAAAGCTTCGGACTTATGTTTCAACAGGAACATATGTCTGAATCTTGAGAGATCATCAGAGAATGTAATGAAGTACAAAGAACCGGTCTTGGCATGTGTAGACAGGGGACCTTCATACATCAGCATATATCAATCCCAAGAGTTCACTAACTCTTTCTCTGTTTCCAATAAACAGAGCTGTGGTCATCTTATCTTTGTGACATGACCGGAAAGTTTCACAAGATGTAAATTCAAACTAATTTAAATATGCATCTAAATGTAACTTAGCTAGTCGGGTCGCATTGATATGACCTAGTCTACAATGCCTCAAGAAGGATTCGTTCATTTCTGAACTCTTCCTCTTGTGTGTGTTATGTATACTAAGAACTGTAGTTTGATTTAGAACGTCAATACTTTTAGATAATGTGCCTGAACCAACTCTTGATATAGGAAATGTTCAAAACATTATCCAACAATACCAAATTATATCCTTCTTTACTAATAAAGAGACCGATATGATGTTGTATATCAGGTTCGGTATCTAATAACATTTGTTCAGAATCAATGTATTTACTAATATAGGGTGATAACTACCAACAGATTTGGCTGCAACACTTGCACCGTTTCTATCTCATGAAACTTATCACCCGTTCTCAGTCTCTACCAATCTGTAGCCCATGTAACAGATTACATATGCGGGATCCTGATCCGGTATCTCATACCCAGGACGTAAAGGATACTGAGAAACAGTTCTCTGTAATGAACACACCTGAAGATGATGCATCAGCATGCACTTTCTTCGTTTGGGCGGCACGGGAATTCTGGTAATCCCCTATTTCCTGCTCTGTCTTATAACAATTATAAGTTGGAGCGGGATCAACGTTCCCCAGCATAGTATAACAAGCTGGTTCAGTCAATACATCCGTATTATTATCTTGATTAAGGCGTGACATGGTCGCAACCTATAGAGAGAGAGAAGAAAACACTCAGCGTATGCTCTTGCAAGATTAGATTGGTTATCTAATATATCTAATCAGGATGTCTCCCACTGTTTTAGTCAAATCTTCCTTCAAACCCTAAAAGGATAGATTAGTCGGGATTAATTACACGCTACAAGTTCGCCAATCTTTTAGCCAGGCCAGTGCCGGTACTTTGAGGGAGGTTCCCCGTGCTTTCACACGGACCTAATTAAAGTAAACCTCGTTTTCCCAGGGACGTAACCCCGTTGACACCTTTCTAGACACCTACTTGATCGGCTAATTATAATGTGTAAAACTCTCCCAGGAGTAACTCTTACTCGCAGCGGGTATCGGGATCCAACTATCTCATAGAAGGTATGCAATCTCATTGCAAATTTCAACACTTGAAATTCCCGATAATATTTTACCCCTAGCGTCCTATGACCTTGACGGAGGTCAACAAACCATAGGCTACCAGTCAAGTTCAACCTGTCATTTCCTGATTGAATTAAACCCACCCGCACGACCCTTGACGGAGGTCAACAAGGCCGCATGACTACCCTAATCCAATCTGCATCATATGCATAAGCAGATAAATACTAGTCAGCTACCGCACACTACGCCTTGACGGAGGTCAACAAACGTAGCACGAATACTAAGTAGGACTTATCTGAAATGACGGAGGGATACGACAGGTTCTTAAGAAAACCTTTTGCGTAATGAACTTGATATCGTTGTAGAATCGAGTGATTTTAAATGGAGTGTTTTTGAGGCCTTTTCTAGTTTTGCTAAAGAGGTCACTCCCGGTGAAGGGATCGTCAGCTCTTTCCTCATCGAATAAGGTGCAGGATATTTCACAAATACCGCTGTGCAAAGCAAGAACTATCGAAGCAATCAAAAGACAAACCGAGTTTGTAGCATCTGCTAGTTTTACTAAAGAGGTCACTCCCGGTGAAGAGATCTTGGCTCTTTCCTTATCGAATAAGGTGTTGGATGTTCTACAAGGAACACCGCTATGCAAAGCAAGAACTGGAGCTACCAGTTTTTAAACAAGTTTCTACAACATCTTTAGGTTTCTTTTATTTCATTAATCTCATTAATGAAGTCCCATTTTAATATGCTTCACAAGCATCACATTTGAAACGAAATCTATAATATAACATATATCTCATATATATAATATAAACATTCGTCTCAGGCAGTAATATGATCTCATCACAGAACATTGCAGCAGAAGAACATATATGAAATATTGGATAAACTAGGAGGTCCGTGTTTTTAATACGAGCCTGTATAAAACACGGATTCCACGGTCGCGATGCATAGCCAAACCCACATCCCTAGACCGCTACAAGAGCGGCAAGCAACACTGCCAATTCTAGGGTTAGGAGACCCGGTCTCGACTCCTCGAGATGGTTGTTTACCCCAATCAGAGCAAAGCTCTGTTCAAATTCCAAGGCAGGAGATGAAGCAACGCTTCTGCTTCCCCAATCAGAGCAAGGCTCTGTTTTCAAATAAAATTCAAATTTTAATAGGGAGGCAACGGTTCAGATGCGCTGCGCTCTGCGCCGCGCGACACGTGTCAGCGCAGTTGCGCTGCGCTCTGCGCTGCGCTCTGCGCTGCGCGACACGTGTCAACTGCAGATGCGTTTGCGCCAAACAGAATTAAAATTCCAGTAAGATCTTTCTGTTCTTGTTAAAATGAGAAGATTATCTTCTGTAAAACAGAAGCCCTTGGATCAAAGATCCAACGGTGGGGAAAAATCCCCAAATCACTCAGAGAATAATCTCTTTAACAAATTTAACAAATTAATGGGCACTATATAAAGGCCCCTAGACCCCAATTCACAACAACAACAACACGGAGAGACAAAAACACAGAAACAAAGAGAGAACTCCTCTAAAGAATTTGGAGAAGAACTCAAAAAAGAGAAAAAAGGTAAAAACCTTTATAAAAAGAAGAATTTCTTCTGAATAGATCATTGATCTAAGAACAAGATCAAGGATCTTCAATAAAAAATATAATAAATAACAAAGGCATTGCCTTTTTTTATGAACCATTGGTTCTGGAATCTTAAAGATTCTTTTCTTGAATCCAAAATTGGATTAAAATATAAAAACAGTGCCTTGCACTTGCAAAATCTGCACTATTGCACTCTCGGGTTGGCGCAAGCCACCAGAGAGCGCCACGTGTCAGCCCCATAATGATCTGCGCTATGCGCTTCTAAAAACAGAGCACTGCTCTCATTGGCGCAACTCACCAGAGTGCGCCACGTGTCAGCAGCGCAACAGCACAGCACACTGGCGCAGCGCACTACGCTTGCGCTCACCGGAGCGTGACACGTGTCACCTCCCCATGGACTTGCGCCTTGCGCTCCTCAATTGGCGCAAAGCGCCTGACAAGCCACGCGGCACTCTGTCAGACTAATTAATGCAGCGCATTTTTAAAGGGCAGGGTCCAATTAAAATGCCCAATGGACCAAAACAAATGCTTTGCATTATAAAAAAGGGGATAGAGCCCAACTTAAAAAGCCTAACAGGCCAGAATAAAATACAGTGCAGGGGCAGAGCCCTAATTAAGGTCTAATAGGCCTAATGCAAATAAAAATGTTGAACATCTTCAACTTGACTTAGCCCAATCATGGCTATAAGTCCTCAAATTAAATTGACTGAGCACGGCTGCTCTCTTAAATCAATTTACACCTTGGGTCAAGGGTACATCTCTGAACCCCTCTGACACCTATCGTTGTAATCCTTCAACGACGTCAAAGAGGTGACGGGTCCCGATGGCCATACATTCAATGGACCACTATGTCCCTAAACTAGAACATGGACCACTATGTCCCTAAACTAGAACAATAGAGCCAATTGCTCTCTTGCCGGATCCAAACGATCCCGTTAAGTTGATCTTAGTCTGGAGATCAGGCTAACGTATCCTTAACAAACGTTTAAGTTGATCTTAGCCTCAAATATGGCTAACGTGTCCTTAAACTAATATCCGTCCCTAAAATGGGAATTTGGACCCCCATATCCCTAAACTGGCAATGGACCACTACGTCCCTAAACTAGAACAATAGAGCCCTCAAATGCTCTCTTGTCGGATCTAAACAATCCCGTTTAAGTTGATCTTAGCCTCAAATACGGCTAACATATCCTTAAACCTTCAAACAGACTTTAGTCCCAAATTGGACTATGGATCACCCAATCAACCTTGGGTCAAAGGTACATCTCTGAACCCTTCTGACACCTATCGTTGTAATCCTTCAACGACGTCAGAGAGGTGACGGGTCCCGACGGCCATACATTCAATGGACCACTATGTCCCTAAACCGGAACAATCGAGCCCCCAAATGCTCTTTTGTCGGATCTAAACGATCCCGTTAAGTTGATCTTAGTCCCAAATTAGACTAACGTATCCTTAACAAACGTTTAAGTTGATCTTAGCCTCAAATATGGCTAACGCATCCTTAAACCAAAACCCCAAACCCAAATCTAAGAAAATACGGATTTGGACTAATCCACGTCCTACGGGCGACGACAAAAATTAGTCTCCGTATACAATCCACGGGCAACCACAAACAAAATAAACACCCACGACACGAAGTGAAATTCTGGAGAAGGAGAAAGTGGTTACCGCGATGCGGTAGCGTAATTAACTGCAAGGGCTTGCGCCTGCAGGGAAGAGCGTCCCCACAATAAAAAACCCCTCAACGAGGGGGAATCTGACGAAGTCTGCTATATCGGTCGCATCCGTTTAAACCTCCGATACACGGTGCCATAAATCAACTTGGCATCTTCGGAGAGGTGGACGGATAAAACCAAATAGCATCTGCCCCGAACCTCAGGCAATACGTCCATGTCGCGCCGTCTTTCGGAGGGGAACAGATTCTGGCACGCCCGGTGGGACCTTTTCCTCTTTCCACTCCACACTTCGTGTGTCGTGTTCGCGAACAAATCGCGGTTTGCTGTGGTTTCCTGTGGATTCAAGGTACTTAGATTTGGTGTTTTGCTCCGTGCAGAAAACAAAAAATCAATGGCTTCAAACTGCACTGCCTGCAACTGCAACTCTCACTCCATCCCTGCCGGAGGAGTGGCTTATGGGCCCCGAGCGGCCTCCCTTTTCAAGATGCCAGTGGAGCAGGTAACTCAAGCCACCACTGGATTATTCTTCGGGACCATGATCCCACCAATGAGCTTCAATACCCCAATGACGTCGCAAGAAGTTCCAAAGAAGTCGGTCTTTGATCGGCTTACGACTACCGCGGCCCCTCTCAACGGGATGCCCAAGTCCAATGCCTCCGTCTTCAGCAAACTGGGTCAAAGCTCAAACGGGCCCATGAAGAAGCCCGCGATACCCGAAGCTGCCATCCCAAAGCGGATAGCCATCCTGGCTTAAGCGGACGAAATCATTGGAAAGGCTCCTCCTTCCTAGAAGTCAGTTTTACAAGGCTGTCCATTCCGGTTGCTGCTCCAGGCGGGGTCCTTAAAGCTGCTTCCCCTGCCCAGAGGTCTGTCTTTGACAGATTAGACATTGCTTCTCAACGGGTGTCAGTCTTCGACAGGATAGCACCAATAACAGTCTCTCCTCAAAGCAGGGGGCATGAGGAGGTCACCCCTACGGCTAGACCATCTCCAATCGCACGACATGCTCGCCGTCGTCACTAGCGCCGGATAAGGAAAGCTGGGGGCAACTCCCCCTCTGAGATAACTCCGCCAGCTCCGATGGTGGAAATCAATGTTGTTGTTCCGACCGGGAATAGCTTTGAACCGCTAAGAAGGGTGCGTAAAAACTCGCCAACTGCCGTATTGAAAAGATCTCCTACGCCTGTGGATAATGCCCCAAAGGTGAAGCTGGAGCAGCCCCTCAACGGCTGTCCTCTGAAATTTACAAGGTCTGGCGGCAGATCCAGGAGTCGGTGATTGATCAAGACTATCTCCGCCGACAGGAAAAGATGAAGGTTCCGCAGGAGAAGGACTACTCCGTCAAGCCACAAAAAGCAACGGCTACTTGGGTGTCCACTACAACGGCCCCCTCAACTCCAATCACTCAAAAGAAAAGGAGGCCGCAAAAAGCCCCTGTGAACATCACGAGCCGTAAAAGCGCTGAGCACAAACGCCCCAAGTCTGGGTGCATGATGGTGCACGCCGTTTATATGGCTTCCGGGAAAGAGAAAAGCCGCGCTTCGACGGGTCACCGACCGCTCACCCACAAAAGCCCAGGAGCAGCAACAGAAGCTTCAAAAGATGCTGACTACAATGGCCGCGCTTATCGAGCCAAAAGAAAGCCTGGAAGCATCATCAGAACATCGTCACGAACAAGAAACTGACGCTGACTTCTTACGCAGAGTCCTCGAAAAGAAGGACAAAGAAGCCGCAGAGCAAGCGGCTAACATAAAACAAATGGTGCTCCTCTTCCAAGATATGGTAGGGATGATGTTACAGCCGGACACTCCAGCTGAAGACCCTTCGATCATTATTGAAGACGATAAAGAGGAGACATCTAATCCTCCGCTGGCTCTTTCAGCAGCCAAGAAAGAAACCATTTCCAAGGCCGCACTGGATGACTGTATAGCTCAGCAAATACGAGCTCATCAGGCGAGTGAAGCGGCTAGGCAAATTGTTAGAACCGGACGGCCCTATCCGAGCTGGTATGACCAAATCAGTTACCCGCCGGGATATACGATCCTTAAGTTCCATGTATATAAAGGGACGGGGAATCCACATCAGCATGTCACTCAATTCAGGGCCTTATGCGGCAATACTGGAGGCGATGACAAATTGTTGCTTCGCCAATTCGTCGTCAGCTTAGCAGAAACAACCTTTGAATGGTATTCGGAGCTACCTAACGACTCTGTCAAAACATTTGCGGAGATGGAGCTACTGTTTACACAAAGATTCGCGAGTGCTAGTGAACGCACCCCGATAACAGCACTGATAAATGCCAGGATAAGGCCAGGCGAAACGTGGGTCCAATACGCAACACGATGGCGGAACTTATGGTCGAAATGCGAACAACGCATAGAAGAGGCTCCTGCAGTAGGCTTGTTCATGGGAACCCTTGATCCGCAAGCGACCATATCCCAATTCATGATGTTCTTCAAGCCGACCACCTTCCAGGCCTTGATTGACAAGTTGGCCCAAATGGATCAAATGGGTCATAGACCATCTCCTCCAAAGCCAGACTCTCGAAATGAGAAAGGAAAAGGGAAAGCGATCGTCGTCGCCAATACTCAACAACATCCGAGCAACTCAAAGACAGTTGTTCGCCAAAACGACGTGCGTCCACGCCCATCCCTCGAGGAGAGACTGGGACGTCCTTACTCATTTCCTCAGAATAAAACAGAAAGACTGTTCGAGCTGGCAGTGCGCAATAGACTCATCAATCTGCCGAGTCCAAAATGTCTGTTGTAGCCAGGCAATCTCAATAATCCCAATTAGTGCCCTTACCACCAAATGGTAAGTCACCCGATCGAGGATTGTTTCGTCTTTAAGGGATGGATTGAAGACCAGTACCTACAAGGCAAGTTTGCGCCGTCTGAAAAGTGGAAGATAAACCCGCCACAGCCGCACACTCCAAAGAAGATGGACACACTGGAGGCAACTTGTCATGTGATCTCTCACTCATTGGTGGATGATAAAGAGGCTCCTTGCGCCGAGAAACCGAGGGCGGGCCCTGAACCAGAAATTCTGCGGCCGTCAGATGAGATGATCGATGCCTTCCTGAATGAGACTCGTCTGAAAGTTAAAGCCAATCAAGAGCGTGAGATGGCCATACTGGAAGGAGCCAAACACCACCGACTGGACGAAAGAGTCAAGGCACTCCTATCAAATCAAAAGACATCCGCTGCCGATGAAAACAAATTCAAGACGAGGAAAAGGTTTGCTAAAGCCATATCAATGAGAATGAAGCTACCACCCTCTGAAGAAAACACTCTCAGTGGAATACAGATGTATCCTAATTATTGCCTATATCATCAGAAGATCGCACACGCTACTGAAGACTGCGACTCCTTTAAGTGTTGGTGGCAAG
This sequence comes from Agapanthus africanus, assembly GCA_030015575.1. Classification (NCBI taxonomy): domain Eukaryota; kingdom Viridiplantae; phylum Streptophyta; class Magnoliopsida; order Asparagales; family Amaryllidaceae; genus Agapanthus; species Agapanthus africanus. The sequence continues at coordinate 313,496,934 of CM057338.1, read as the reverse complement.
GGTATGTCACTCACAGGCATTACGTCAACAGAACAAAGCGGGAAGCTCGTAGATAGCGAAAAAATACGACAGATGAGCATAAAAGAGTCGCCGGCAATTGTCATAGGGACGAGCCCAGGGGATCACGAGTTCTCACCTTTGGGAACGACCCCGATGAAAAAACAGCCTTCAACCCTCTCTTCAAGGAATCCATCTCTGAAGAATTGAAGAATTATGAGAACATTCATCCGTGCAAGGGCATACTATCCGGAAAGAATCTCGGACCCGCAAACGACGGAGCGAACAAAAAGGATAAAGGAAAGGGAAAAATGACCTTCGTCGCCAACACTCAACAACAGTCGAGTGGCCCTAGACCGGTTGTTCGTCAAAACAATATGCGTCCATGCATATCCCTCGAGGAAAGGCTAGGACGTCCTTACTCGTTTACTCAAAATAAAACGAGAAGACTGTTCGATCTGGTAGTGCGCGACAGACTCATCAATATGCCGAGTCCAAAACGTCCGTTGCAGCCAGGCGATGTCAACGATCCCAATTATTGCCCTTACCACCAAACGGTAAGTAACCTGATTGAGGATTGCTACGTCTTCAAAAACTGGGTTGAAGACCAATACCAACAGGGCAAGTTCGTCATCTCCGAAAACTGAAAGGTGAACCCGCCACAACCGCACGCTCCGAGAAAGATGGATACGCCGGGGGCATCATGCTCATTCATAAGGAAAGCCCCATAAACCGAAAAGTCAGTAAACTAGAGATTCGCCTCAAATACGGCGACGGCGGACCGAAACGTCCTTAAAATAATGATGGACCGCTATGTCTTAAAACTGGCTGCGGACCGAAACGTCCTTAAACTAACAGTGGACCGCAATGTCCTAAAACTTGAAAATGACCGAAATGTCTTTAAACTACTACCGCAGCATCCTCAGGCTGATGTGATAAAAAAAACAAAAAAAACGGTATGTCCATAAGCAAAGTGGGCACGGATGAAAACCCGAAAGGGCTCCGTGAGTAAAAACAGCAGGGCTACCAGCGAGTGTTTGTGAAAACCTGAAAGGGCACAACCTCGTTAGAAAAAAAAAAGAATAAAAAAGAATAAAAAAAAACAAAAAACGGTATGTCCATAAGCAAAATGGGCACGGATGAAAATCTGAAAGGGCTCCGTGAGTAAAAACAACAGGGCTACCGGCGAGTGTTTGTGAAAACCCGAAAGGGCGCAACCTCGTTAAAAGACGCTTACAGGGTCCTCTCGACCTTCTAAGGAGAAACCACCCGCGTGAGATCCTTACGACTCACAGGGAACCAACACACTTAGGGATCCTTACGCTTCCTAAGGAGAAATTACACTTATGAGATCCTCACGACTCGCAAGGAGAACTCTCTTATGGAACCCTCACGGCTCATAAGAGTTGAAAGTCTTAAGTTACAGAGACCTGAACTTGTTCTTAAGCAACCCCCACAACCTCCGATATTGCCCTACAAGCGGCTCATACCGACCCTTGTATACAATCCACGGGCGCGAATAAACATTTCCCTAACCAAGTCCCATCCGTGACTGGGGATATGTCCATATGGTGAACAACCCTTGTAAGTCCTCTCGACTTATAAGGAGAAAACCCTTTTGTAAGATCCTTACGACTTACAGGGGAACATACACTTAGGAATCCTCATTATCCCTAAGGAGAAAACACACCTACGAGATCCTCACGACTTATAGGGAGAAATACCTTTGTGAGACCCTTACGGCTCATGAAGTTAAAGCCTTAGTCGACAGGATCTTAACCCTGTGTACTAAGCCACCTTTGCTCAATATCGACAATGGCAAATGATGATTCGCTCCTGGCAATATCCCAGTTGTAGCGATGCTGATGCCTAAACCGGTATCAAATTCCAAGCCCTTTCATGGCAAATGATGATTCGCTCCTGGCAATATTCCAGTTGTAGCGATGCTGATGCTAGGATTGGCATGAAGATTCCAAGTTCTACACTCGTGATAAAAAAATCTGCGAGCCACACATGCGTGCAAAATAGCCGAAATGATGGGGCAACTTGCAATAAAAAGCAGCAAGTAAAAATGCATGCATGCAAAATAGCCGAAACGATTGGGCAACTCGCAATAAAAAGCAGCGAGTAAAAATAAAAAAAATAGCCGAAATGATTGGGCAACTCGCAATAAAAAGCAGTGAGTGAAAATAAAATAAATAGCCGAAATGATTGGGCACCGCGAAAAATAGCCGAAATGATTGGGCAATCGCGACCTTCGCGATATAAAAGCTGAAATGATAGAGCATCGCGGAAATACAATAATGTAAAAGAAAAAATGAATGAATGAAACTTATGCCCTACAGGTGAGATCACATCGATCCCTGTATACAATTCAGGGGCACAAACAAATAGGGAACCATGTCATCGCACCAGGCTCCATCAGAAAGAAAGCCAAGTCTTGACGGTCACATCTGCATCCCAGAAGACCAACAACAGCGTTCCTCCTTATGCCAGCAGGGCACGAACGCAACACCAACAACGGAGCCATGGCAAAGTCCCTAGTTCCAAGCCTCGACGGTTCATCGACAACCTAGAGACCACCTCGACATTCGTCTCGTTACAGCAGACGCAATGTCAACAACGGTATTACTTCGCAGTCCAGCAGGATGCAGATGCATCGTCAACAAAAGACCCCATGGTCAAACAAGCGGAGTAACGGTAAAATCCCAGCTCCACCTTGGCATTCGTCTCGATACATCAGACGATATATCACTACAACGTCCTTCCCCCAACAGGATTCGGACACGCCAAAGCAAACGAAGCGAAGGCCAAATTCATAGCTTCAAGGTCTTAACGGCAAGTCATATAAAGCCTGAAAGACAACCGGAGATCATCTCACACCAGCGCGGAATGGTCAACACCACGACGTTCGTCTCGACACAGCAGACGCAACGTCATCAAACAGAGGAGCCACGGCAAAGTCCCTAGTTCCAAACCTCGACGGTTCACCAGCAACCTAGAGACAATCGCGACATTCGTCTCAATACAGCAGACGCAATGCCAGCAAACGAAGCAAAGGCCAAATTCCTAGCTTCAAGGTCTTAACGGCATGTCCTATAAAGCCTGAAAGACAACCGGAGATCATCTCACAGCAGTGCGGAATGGTCAACACCTCGACGTTCGTCTCGACACAGCAGACACAACATCATCAAACAGCGGAGCCACGGCAAAGTCCCTAGTTCCAAACCTCGACGGTTCACCAGCAACCTAGAGACAATCGCGACATTCGTCTCAATACAGCAGACGCAATGCCAGCAAACGAAGCAAAGGCCAAATTCCTAACTTCAAGGTCTTAATGGCAAGTCATATAAAGCCTGAAGGACAACCGGAGATCGTCTCACACCAGTGCGGAATGGTCACCACCTCGACGTTCGTCTCGACACAGCAGACGCAACATCATCAAACAGCGGAGCCACGGCAAAGTCCCTAGTTCCAAATCTCGACGGTTCACCAACAACCTAGAGACAACCGCGACATTCGTCTCGATATAGAGGACGCAATGCTAGCAAATGAAGCAAATGCCAAATTCCTAGTTTCAGGGTATTGACGACAAGTCATATAAAGCCTGAAGGACTATCGGAGATCATCCCACACCAGCGCGGAGTGGTTATGACTCATCGGGGCTCTCCAAAATGAGCCTAACCTCAAGTAAAAAGTGACATGGAATATCCTTACGCTTGCTCTTTCGACGGTAATACTACCTGGAAGATTACTTGAAGACGTCTTGTCCAGCCCCCGAAGGGATCAGAGACACGACAATCGCAAGGCTACTCGAACAACAAGATTGCATATCGAGGAATATATTAGCCAACGCGGCGGTATGACGGCCAAAACCTTAAGCACCACAGACCCTAACGGACCTCTGTCGTAAAGAGCATAGGTTAACTGTGACGTTAGGATATTCTTGCGAGAAATGCTCGATGCATCTCGACTCGTGAGAAAAAGCCTTAGGCAACGGGGATTAAAAAAAAACCTATTTCCTAAGCACCGGGATCCTGCAAGTCGGCCCAAAACGATCTCTTGCATACTATTCACGGGTCTCACTCTCTGAAATCGAATATCGACAAGGAGGGAAACAACCGCTTACGAGTCCTCTTAACTCATAAGAGGGAAAATTCTCTTATAAGATCCTTACGACTTATAAGAGGAAACGCACTTAGGAATCCTCACGATTCCTAAGGAGAAAATACACCTACGGGATCCTCTCGACTCGTAGGGAGAAAAGTCTTTATGAGACCCTCACGGCTCATGAAGTTGAAAAGCCTTAGGTAGCAGACCTGAACCTGCTTCCTAAGCCATCACTACTCCCCAAGATGTTCAAGACAGAATGTTATATATCGCTTACAGGCTATGCTTATTTAAAGAATGTGCCAGTAACAGAGCCAAAAAAAATAAAAGGAAGGAGGCAAAAGAGTTGTCATTCATACTTGGAAAGTTTTTACATCATAAAGAAATAAACAACAACATTATTGAAATGTTTACAACGGTATAACCTCAGACCCAGGACATGGGTTGAGGAATTCGAAAGTAACCTTATCTAAGAATTTCTAAGCCTGGCGAACCATCCTGGTGTGCTTTCTTTCGCGAGCACAAGCGTCGGGGTCCCCACGGATGTCCTCCTCCCTCCAGTAAGCAGCAAGTATGGCGGACTGTTGGAAGGCCTGGTGCAGGAGATCGACAAGATTGTCTCGCCGTCTCTTTGAGATTAAGTTCATCAGGTACACCGAGTGGAATTTATCCTCAGCGGCATCCAACGCCCTAAGCGGCACACCGGAACAGAATAAGGGGAGTGCTTCCTAGATGGCTCCCACGATAAGCTTCAGGAGAGAGGAACGTCGGGGAAGCAGTTGACCGTTGTATGCGTCGAAGCGACTCATGATCTCGGCACACTCGGCATTAGTAAATTCTCGATTTTGGGAATGGCCGAGTCGGCGGATGTCCCCGTAGGAGATAATCTCGTCAAGGTCGTACATGTGGGTGTCCATCACTCCTATAAAAGAAGATCGACAAAAATCAACAACTCTTAAGAGTTCTGCTATATGATTTAAAAGGAGCAAAGCTCTATTAATGAATCAAGAAATTACAAATGAAATCTCTCAGAGAGCAGAGCTCTATTAATGGAACCCTAATAGGGTTCTCCTTAGTTCTCTTTAGACCCTTTTAGAGCAAAGCTCTGCTAAGTGAAGCCCTAAATAGGTCTTCTTTAGATCAGGGATCTATTGAGAGTAAGGCTCTTAAAATTGATTTAATTTAATCCAAATCGATTTTTATCTAAAATTCTCTAGAGTTTGAACTTTTAAAAATGCTTAAACAAGAGAGTAAGGCTCTGAATAAAAATTCTTATGAGGAGATGAAAATCATCTAAGGGACCAAAGGTCATATTTATAGGCATCAAATGCCCATTCAACTTCTAAGAGTCGCCACGACGGTTGGAATTCTGCCACCGCTGCGCTCACGTTTGGAGGGCCACGTAAGCGCAACGGTGGGGGGCATTTATTTACCCCAATCAGAGCAAAGCTCTGTTCAAATTCCAAGGCAGGAGATGAAGCAACGCTTCTGCTTCCCCAATCAGAGCAAGGCTCTGTTTCCAAATAAAATTAAAATTTTAATAGGGAAGCAACACTTTAGATGCGCTGCGCTCTGCGCCGCGCGACACGTGTCAAGCGCAGTTGCGCTAGCGCAGTTGCGCTGCGCTCTGCGCCGCGCGACACATGTCAAGCGTAGATGTGTTTGCGCCAAACAGAATTAAAATTCCAGTAAGATCTTTCTGTTCTTGTTAAAATAAGAAGATTGTCTTCTGTAAAACAGAAGCCCTTGGATCAAATATCCAACGGTGGGGAAAAATCCCCAAATCACTCAGAGAATGATCTCTTTAACAAATTTAACAAATTAATGGGCACTATATAAAGGCCCCTAGACCCCAATTCACAACAACAACAACACGGAGAGACAAAAACACAGAAACAAAGAGAGAACTCCTCTAAAGAATTTGGAGAAGAACTCAAAAAAGAGAAAAAAGCTAAAAACCTTTATAAAAAGAAGAATTTCTTCTGAATAGATCATTGATCTAAGAACAAGATCAAGGATCTTAAATAAAAAATATAATAAATAACAAAGGCATTGCCTTTTTTTATGAACCATTGGTTCTGGAATCTTAAAGATTCTTTTCTTGAATCCAAAATTGGATTAAAATATAAGAACAGTGCCTTGCACTTGCAAAATCTACATTATTGCGCTCTCGGGTTGGCGCAAGCCACCAGAGAGCGCCACGTGTCAGCCCTATAATGATCTGCACTATGCGTTTCTAAAAACAGAGCACTGCTCTCATTGGCGCAACTCACCAGAGTGCGCCACGTGTTAGCAGCGCAACAGCGCAGCACACTGGCGCAGCGCATTGCGCTTGCGCTCACCGGAGCATGACATGTGTCACCTCCCCATGGACTTGCGCCTTGCGCTCCTCAATTGGCGCAAAGCGCCTGACAAGCCACGTGGCACTCTGTCAGACTAATTAATGCAGCGCATTATTAAGGGCAGAGCCCAATTAAAAGGCCCAATGGACTAAAAAAAATGCTCTGCATTATAAAAAAGGGGATAGAGCCCAACTTAAAAAGCCTAACAGGCCAGAATAAAATACAGTGCAGGGGCAGAGCCCTAAATAAGGTCTAATAGGCCTAATGCAAATAAAAATGTTGAATATCTTCAACTTGACTTAGCCCAATCATGACCATAAGTCCTCAAATTAAATTGACTGAGCACGACTGCTCTCTTAAATCAATTTACACCTTGGGTCAAGGGTACATCTCTGAACCCCTCTGACACCTATCGTTGTAATCCTTCAACGACGTCAGAGAGGTGACGGGTCCCGATGGCCATACATTCAATGGACCCCCATGTTCTTAAACTGGAACATGGACCACTATGTCCCTAAACTGGAACAATAGAGCCAATTGCTCTCTTGCCGGATCCAAACGATCCTGTTAAGTTGATCTTAGTCTGGAGATCAGGCTAACGTATCCTTAACAAACGTTTAATTCGATCTTGGCCTCAAATATGGCTAACGTGTCCTTAAACTAATATCCGTCCCCAAAATGGGAATGTTGGACTCCCATGTTCCTAAACTGGCAATGGACCACTACGTCCCTAAACTGGAACAATAGAGCCTTCAAATGCTCTCTTGTCGGATCTAAACGATCCCGTTTATGTTGATCTTAGCCTCAAATACGGCTAACGTATCTTTAAACCTTCAAACAGACTTTAGTCCCAAATTGGACTATGGATCACCCAATCAACCTTGGGTCAAGGGTACATCTCTGAACCCCTCTGACACCTATCGTTGTAATCCTTCAACGATGTCAGAGAGGTGACGGGTCCCGACGGCCATACATTCAATGGACCACTATGTCCCTAAACTGGAATAATCGAGCCCCCAAATGCTCTTTTGTCGGATCTAAACAATCCCGTTAAGTTGATCTTAGTCCCAAATTAGACTAACGTATCCTTAACAAACGTTTAAGTTGATCTTAGCCTCAAATATGGCTAACGCATCCTTAAACCAAAACCCCAAACCCAAATCTAAGAAAATACGGATTTGGACTAATCCATGTCCTACGGGCGACGACATAAATTAGTCTCCGTATACAATCCACGGGCAACCACAAACAAAACAAACACCCACGACACGAAGTGAAATTCTGGAGAAGGAGAAAGTGGTTACCGCGATGCGGTAGCAAAATTAACTGCAGGGGCTTGCGCCTGCAGGGAAGAGCGTCCCCACAATCAAAAACCCCTCGACGAGGGGGAATCTGACGAAGTCTGCTACATCGGCCGCATCCGTCTAAACCTCCGATACACGGTGCCATAAATCAACTTGGCATCTTCGGAGAGGTGGACGGATAAAACCAAATAGCATCTGCCCCGAACCTCAGGCAAGACGTCCATGCCGCGCCGTCTTTCGGAGGGGAACAATGGTCTCCCACTGGACCGTAGAACCCGGTTACTTGTGCTCCCCATCTTGGGTCTACCTAATGCGGAAAAGTAAATAATATACAATGGTGACATCATCCTCAGCCCGGAAGTGCCCCAATAAAAGAATATTATATACAAATAAATTTTACATGAATGAAAATGAAAAACTCCCATCTCACATAAAACTCTCGGCTATTCAAACACGACGATCCAATATAACATATCACAGCAACACATAATATCTCATATCATCAACGTAAGTAAGTATGCATACACCGATTGTCGTTGATGTATAGCAACGAAAACCGGCGATACAACTACATACTTTATTTACGGTCACAGAAAAGAAAGTGTAAAACTACAACAGTTGGAATCCGCAACCACCTTAGACATCGCATGCCAAACCAAATGAATTCCTTAGACATCGCATGCCTAACAATTATAAACCCCGCATTTTAGTCTCAATATCGAAAACACTTTTCAATATCATGTCGGGCAATTCAATAAGATTCCCGATATCCTGATCGAATGCTCGTCGCAAACTTTAGCAGACAGCCGCACCCCCGATGCCGTCGACGAAGTGCACTAAGGCGGAACACCGCTGCTGCGAGCACCCGAACGGATGCTTTTGGCGACGGGGTTCTCCTAAAGTCACTTAGTCGGGGCTATGGGGCGTGGCTGTCTGTTAAGTTTACCCGGCGAGAATCCGCTTACGCTACATGATTTCGACAGATTTTTGATCACATCAAAATTCCGTGGCAACCGATCAATTGAGACTTAACCGCTAGATTTATAACATTCAAATTAGTTATCTCATAACTATTTGTGGATTCCAAATATTGTATCACATTCCAGATAAATAGACAATGTTAAACTTTCCGATCGAATGATCAAACACCCAAGATTTCCCAAATAGTTCTCAACACTTGAAATTAGTTTAAAAACATCCATCACATGCCACAGTACCAATGGTCCAGCTGTAGAAGGGTCAAGCCAACGCATCACATGTGGCAACGCCGTACTGCCCCAAACCCTAAGGTTTAGAGGCAGTTCAAGATGGTCACATAATCGAGTTAAGGTTTGTGTTCTTCTAGAGGGTCCACTGCGTTACTTGCACGACTTAGAACATTCTTAAACTACGGAAAAATCCAACGCTTGGAAATTTTCCGGCAGGGGAAAAAGTGAGTTATTGATATCCGGTCGAACTTTTTAACACGTTTTAAAAATTACCCGGACAAACTAAACGAAGTTATACTTTCCGATCGAATCAACGAGCTCCCAATACAACCCAGAAAACTCAACACTTGAGTATAATTAAAAATTCCCATAAGCATCAGGAAGTACCTACGAATCAACTGTAGCAAAATAAACCCCTAATACCACTGTAGCACCGCGGAACCGCCGCGCAAGCCATGGTACGGCCGCGGTTCCGCGGCGTTTTAAGTGAATTAATGGCTCGTTTTGCACGGTAATTCCTAAAATACCCTGCTGATTTTTTTGAGTATTTTTAATATGAAAAATATCAACATTTTTGAAAAATTTCCAGAAACTAGGGTTTTACGGGTATTCGGAGTTCGATCGGACTTTAAACTTCGCCTAGACTTCGCCTAAAGCTCTAGCTTGGCTCTGATACCACTGTAGGGTTACTAGGCACTCTAATAAGGTTCTACACTTATAAGCTTAGGGTTTAGAGAGGAGGTGAAGGAAAAGGTTTGTAGTCTTCGCGGAGTCGCGGGGTCGCCGGAAGTGCTTCAACTCCTCGCCGAAACTTTGACCTTGGCTAACTTCACTTGTACAACTTCTTGGACTTGGAAAATTTAGAGAGTTTTGGCAATGGAATTCTGAATGAGGTGGCTATGGTGTAGTGTGGTATTTATATAAGAAATTAGGGTTTAGGGTAATGAAGATGAATTTAAAATATGCATTAAAATTTGGATTAATACCTCATTTTAATTCTCTGGAAATGTGCAGGGAAATCAAACAGACCAGGACTAGTGAGGGGAGTCCAAGGGGTGCAGGGTTAAATTTTGGGAGCATTAGGGACGGGAGGGCCCGGCGACGCCGGCCCGTGGGATGATCTCACCGGTCCAAGTTGAGTGTGGGGTGCTTGGATTGCTGCCACGTGTTGGTGTCTTTTTAACTAGCCTAATGCACATGTTTGATTTATGTATGACTTTTCATTTTACGTGCAGTGCACATGTAAACCTTTGGACTTCTAAAAGTTTAAAAGAAAAATCAACAAAAATAATATGTGGCTGGGAGGATTTGAACACAGGGGCTACGTCACAGCAATGCAAGGCTTCACCAATGAGCTACAAGTGCTTTCTTGCTGTTCAAATACAATTTAAATTTATAACTTGTGCTCAGGCTTAGGTGCCCCTTTTTGTATTTTGAAAAAAATTCTGTACAGAAAGTTCAGGGTCATTACATTCTACCTTCCTTATCAAAATTTCGTCCTCGAAATTTATACAAGGAAAGTGTAACAGATTCAAGAAAAATTTGGTGATAGAACTATTGATAGTGCATAAAAAATATTTAGAAGAACGAAAGAATGCAAAGTTTTAGAAAGATGTGAGGGAATTACCAGGGTTACCTTGGTCGACAGTCTGGGCTTCTACAGCCGCTAAAGTGAAAGCCTGACACTGGGGTACATTCCTCCTAGCTGGTGGCACATTCCTCTGTCCTTGGGGCACGTTCCTCTGCCTTCGAGACATGTTCCTCAGTGCTTGATGGAATTGGCGATTAGGCTATGCAGGAGATCCACATGGAGTTGGAGGTAGGAGAGCAAGACGAGGTGCAAGATCCTGGACAGCTGGCCGTTGCGGATAAGTGTTGTGAGTTGTTGCGTCTATAAGGACATGTTCCAATTCCATGTGTAGATGCGCCACAAACTAAGCACATGCCTTTTGCATGCCTATAGTCCTTCTACAGGTGTCCATCTCTCTTGCAGTAGAAACAAAAATCTGGACTTGACCGGTTATTTGTTACTTCCAGTCTCCTGGGTTCGAAAGTTAGTATTGAAGAGGCTCCTCCTGCCATCTGGGTAGCAGGGAGCTTCACACCGGCAGATTGAGGTCTGCCTTTCTTCTTCACTACTGCCTCGTATCGACGGGCAGCTTTCAGTATTAGGTCGTGGGTTGGGAAATCCCCTGTAGCTCAGGCAGCTTGGATTTCCTGGTCCAACCCTTGCTGAAACCGTCTTGCTCTGATCGCAGCCGTCGGTATCAAGTGTGCCGCAAATCTGTTATGGTCTTGTATTAGCTGTGTATTATGTGATATTTGAAAATCGAATATTGAGACATATCTTACCTACTGAGAATGGTAAACTCAGCATCATACTCATCCACAGATTTGGTCCACATCGAAATTTGTTGCAGATGGATGAATTGCTGCTCCATGTCAAATCGGGCAGTCTCGGGGAAATATTTCGCGTCGAACATCTTGCGAAAAGTCCTCCATTCGATCGGTTGGTCAAGACGGATTTCTTCCGCCTTCCACCAAACTCGGGCGTTGTCGGTGAGTTGCAACTTTGCAGCCCGTACCCAAGCGATCTCTGGAACTTGTGCTGCTGCCAGATCGTCCTCAATGCTCTGAGCCCATTCTTCAGCTTCTAAAGGGCTCTCTTTCCCAGAAAATTGTTTCGGGTGCAATGCCCGGAATTGCTTCACTCTGGGTGCTTCCGCTTCTGGGCGGTTCAATAAGATAGCTGTCACGCCCGCTTCCCAAAAGAGGAGTAACAGCATGTGACAAGTCCGCGACGTATTTATTCCGAGATGGTCATTTCCCGAAACAAATACGCTAAGTGTATATAAGCAATATAAAATGATAAGAAAAGACATGATAATGAAAATCCAACTTTATATATTTACATTCCCAGCTTTCACAAGTTTCAAACTGAATACATGATATCTGAAAACAAAAACGCATAAAAGAAAGTGCCTAAACAGGTAGCATACAGGAAGTAAAAGCTGAAAAGAAAGAACTAGTAGTCGGTCTGCTCCGCAAGTTAAGAGTAATCCTCTTGACCCAGCTTGATTTCCTCAATCTCTAGATTATCTGACGAACATTCCAAGAAAACAAAGAATTGGGTGGAATGCCCGTCAGCGAACTTGTGCTCGGTAAGTTCCCAAGAAAGGTGGGATGTGAAAGTATATAAATGAATATGTAAGGTGACATGTGATATATTATGAATGAAAATAAAACATGAACAAATATAACATGGTAATCTTAATGACAACTATGTAAGCATGGCAATATAACATGAGCATAGTAAACAAGTATATCATGACCGTGGAGTGTAGATATAGTGAATATGAAATGAATGTAAGTGTCCTAAAAGGTCTCTAAAAGGTAATATATCCTAATATCAGTTTAAGTATGAATATCAACTAATCTCAAGAGTATTCTCGAACCCAAGGCTATCGTCCAGGGGTAAGGAATCACGGGCCCAAAATATCGGGACTTCAATTGTTATTGAAGTATTCCAAACCCAACAGGCTATCATCCAGGGGCTTAGAAACATGGGCCCTCGTTCGTGATTTGTACCGTTTCAGCCCGGCACCTCAGCAATATGATTTGTATTGTTTCAGCCCGGTACCACAGCAACATGATTTGTATTAATAGGACTCATGAGATTCCGTTGGATTTATACTCAAACTACCCCAACTCCCTGTGTTTATTAGTTTATGATTAATGTTATGAGTCTTGATCGAATCCATGAATACAAAATGTGATGTATGATATCAAGTTTTCAAGATTGAGTTCATGTAGTCATGCCAAGTGCAAGTCATACCAATTGTATTCATAGTTCGAGTCAAGTTGGTTCAAGTGTACATACTGGGTTAAAGTATTCATGATTGAGTCGTATCAAGATCAAGTCAATTCTAACATATAATGATTTAATCACAAGTTATATAAATAAAAGTAAATAAGCAATCACAGAACATGATATGAGATGAGTATACAAGGAACGTCCAAAACAATGTTGTAAATATGTAATATGTACGACTAGTTAATCAAGTCATTTGAAATCGGAATATAAACAAAAATTTATCCTTAAGTGTTATGCACATGTGAGTTTCAGTCTTGTCTAAATACGAATACCGGTTTGGGAGATATACATGTTTTCGTATCGTCGTGCAAAACAGATCAAAATCTGTTCAGCACCGTCACACATTTTTAAAACATAGTTTGGGTTAATTTCTATCGAGTTTCAGATTACAAAAATTATTATAAAATTTTAGGTCTTTAGATGTACTTATTCAAAACACTAAGATTCGCGTGATTTGGATTTCTGAAGCTCTAGTTATGATCGTTTTAACATCAGCGTTTAAAACAGAAATTCAGACTTCTGGACAAAACTATATGTTATATTATAAAGCCTATATCGAGTTGTTTCATGCGTTTATAAGTAATATAATATACATAAAATTATAGTTCTATCAATTATCCATCTACACATCTAAAGTTTGTCACGAACGGATATCGGGAGTTCGAGTTATGTCCTATTTAAAAACAGTGTGCGAATCAGGACATGTTCTGTCCAGACCCGTCACTTAATATTGTGACGTAGTTTTCAATATTTTACGTCAGTTTTCAGTAAAAACATAAAAGTAAGAAAATCTATATCATTCGATATAGATATCTAAAACACCTGAGTTTACTCAATTTGGATATCGGTAGACCAAATTGTGTGTCTAAGAAGTTGACCAATAAATACAGTTTTCTGTTTTTACGAACAATGAATAAAAATGATATAATTTCTAAACCGTTAAGTGATTTGATCTAAAATTTTTACAGCGTGCACAAAAAAATATATTCTATCAAATATAAATTTCTTTAAATTTTCAGAAGTAAAAATTAATTTCTAAAATTTATTTTAAAGGTAAAGGTATTGATATGCCATATGTGAGAATGAGAAAACCATGGTATTTATTCATAACTTCATTTTCTTTTACAAATTATAAAAAAAGTAATTTAAAATACAGTGACAAACGATATATCCTAATTTTTCTCCGCAATTTTAATATATGAATTGTTGATAGCGACAAAACTGATACAATATTTATTTTCTTAAGAATTTATATATGAATGCATATCATGCCATATCATTTTCCTCTAGGTTTATTGTATTATTAATTATGGTAAATCTATATGCAAGACATGGAAGAAAGTTATAATTCAATTAAACGACGACATAACTTGAATAAGAGGCAATCATTAGTCTAATCGAAATTATATAACTATATGTATGTGTTTTGATGTGTTTCCAATATTTATATATGTAACAATATTTTTATTCATTTAAGGACTATGATAAGATACGAGAGGCGGTTCTTGTTAATATGACAAGAGAAAGATAAAGAGAAAGAGATGGAGGTAGAGAAAGATAGAAGGGACTTACGGGTTTAACAATACGGTATAACAACCGTATTGCCGATTGGTGAAGAAATTCTCGACTTGATCAAGACTTCGAAAGCTTAAGAAAATTGATGCTTCTCCAAATCTCCAAAGGAAAACATTTAGAATTGATGAAGAGAGAATAGTTAAGATAAGATGAAGAAGAGAGTGTTATTTGTATTAAAAAAGATATTAAAATAGGTTTAATAGTGATAAAAAACTCTTCATAATAATTTTAATTTATTATGAATTCATTTTGGGAGAAAGAAATTGAAAGGGTGTCCATTCATTTGGAAGCTAAAGAAAGTGAAAAGTCTCATTTGTAGGTTATGAGGAAATTTAAAAAAAATAGATAAAAATAGTTGCAAGAATGTGGATTTGAACATATGACCTATGAAATACCAATGTAAGGAATTAACCAATAAGCTACAAAGTTGTTCATGCACATATTTAATAAGAATTAAATATATGTTATTGTTTAAAAAGAAAGTGGAAATTTGGGCTCATAGTTTTATAAAAGAAAATGAAAATGAGATTGGATTTGGGTTATGGGTTGGGTCGGGTCTTGCGTTTAATTTGAAATAGGTTAAAATTTAGTTTAAAGAAATGAGTTTGGGAAAAATAGATGAAATAATAAATAATATATTTAATAGAAAACAAAATATACGGAAAAATACTAAGAATAAATAAATACAATATTTTACTAAAGAAAGAAAACACGAAGGTATAGTAATATTGGGGTCGTTACAATAGCAGTCTGATACCGCTGTCCTTCCAGGAGGCTTCGGATTGCCTCAAGCAATACCGTTTGCTTGTTAATCGGACCTGCAACGGTAGACGTAAGTGGAAGAGGTGGTGGTGTGTTGTTGAAGTTGGTGCCGGTATTGTTTGGAGAATCCATAATCTTGAAAGAAAAATAGGGTTAGGATAGATTCAAAGAATATGAAACTGTAAGATTCAAGAAATATGAAATGTAAAGAATGTTTTTAGTTGTTGAGTCTTGTGTTATATTATTTAGGACTTCATGCAGAATTGACCTGCATGTCCATGCAGAACTCACCTGCATGGTAGGGTTCCATGCAGCACTGACCTGCATGGGCCGCCGACAAAGCCTGTCACGTCCCGCTTTCTGGTGTACATGCAACGAGACGCGACGAGGCTCGCTACGTATTGACTCAAAAGCAAACACGCTAACCATAACTAAGAAATATAATAAAGTACACAAGAAAATGATAAGAGATGTAAAAGAACAACAACTTTATTGATCAAACATTTCTTTACAATACAACTGAAAATGTTAATACAAGAATGGAAAGCAATGCCTAAACAATGATATGAACTGAAAGTAAAGTGAGTACACATAAAGACTAAAGGTCGTACTACTCATTGGTCTGCTTTAAATGTCCCTGGCTGGTCAAGAACTCCTCAGCGTTGGGTCCTCCTGATAACATTCCAAAGAAAGAAGAGAAATAGGAATGTCGTCAACGAACAATCGCTCGGTAAGTCCCAAAGAGAGATAGAAATAGAATAGACAGAAAGAATATAACTGTATACTGTTTGATATGTTAACGCAGTTGTTTGTACCTTGGTACAGAATATACCAGTATATACGAGAAGAGTCCAACTTACACCGTGGACTTTGGTAACCCGTAGTACAAGGCTCCGTCGATAAAACCACGGAACAACGGCAATGGATGTATAGTTACGTCTTTTAATGACCATCTCGTGCCACCTTTAACACATTCCGTGCCAATCTACCCCTTTAAAACCCCGTAATGTATCTTGTATTGATTCGTATTGTTTTGTTTAATAGAAGCACGACTTGCCGAAACCATTATATCATGTAAACGGAATGGATATAAATGGATAGTCATGTAATCAGAGTATATCCATGGTTCGGTTCGGTCGAGTCATGTTGATATAGATTGAATTCTGGTATAAACGGATTCGTGTTGAAAGGAGTTATGCTTAAATCATACTCAAGGATAGATTGAATTCGGATTGTTTTCAGATTAGACTGAGACTCTGTCTGAGTCAGACACTTTAAAACGAATTAAAGTCCTGAATTAGTTTTGATATTATCGGTAACTGCTGCACATGGACGGCAGCATTTGTGTCTTTTTCCAAGACAATTACCGTATTGATAACACCGTTTTTAGGTTGTCTACTTTAGATAGGCAAGCACCCATATTCTCCGGCTCCCTAAGGCTCAAGAGAACTGGTCCCGCTTAAACCTATATTTACCAGGGTCCTTATTGTAAATTAATATAACTTGAGAGGGTTTTATGAAAAATAATTTTGATATGTTTTCAAAATACACCTCAAGTATTTAATTATCGCCTTTAGGATTTTCATAGTTGTAATTTTTATAAAATAAAATATTCTAGTGGATAAAAACCTAACTTGAATAGTATATGGTATTATAATGCAATATTGGAATTGTATTGATATGTGATGGTAAATCCACCGTTGCCGGTCCCAAGTCCGGATGATAAAGAGTGAGGGTTGTGGTAGGCTTGTGACAGCCAACATAAAACTTTGTCACATTCTATGACATGAACCATAATAAGAATATCGTTGGGGCGTTCCCTACTCAGCGACGCGCTACATCGAATCCCGGGTGTAGTGTTAAGTATGCAAGGGCTTTTAGGTCGTCGTCCAGAAACGGCGCGCTACATCGGACCCCGGGTGTAGTGACAAATAAGCAAGGGTCGTCGTCCAGAAACGGCGTGCTACATCGGATCCCGGGTGTAGTGACAAATAAGCAAGGGTTTCATAGGATCCGTCTAGCTTCCTGGAACATAGGTTCCCTTACGGGTAGACTAATAGAATTAGTGGGGATGATGATTAGGAGGAGAGTTGGTATTATGTGTTTGCAAGAAACTAAGTGGGTAGGTGAAAAGAGTAGAGTCATAGAGCCTTGGAGTTATAAGCTTTGGTATACGGGTAAAGATAAAAATCGTAATGGGGTAGGCATAATCATAGATAGACGGTTGCTTGAGGATGTAGTTGAGATTAGGAGAAAAGGTGATAGAATTTTACTGGTTAAGGTTATTCTAGGTGGAGAGATCCTTAATGTTATTAGTGCTTATGCACCAAAGATAGGTCTTGATGACGCTAGTAAGCGTCTATTCCGGGAGGATTTAGACGAGATGGTGCAAAGTATACCTAATGGAGAGAAGTTATTTATTGGTGGTGATCTTAATGGACATGTAGGTACTAGTCGTAGTGGGTTTGATACTATCCATGGAGGTTTTGGTTTTGGACAAAGGAATGAAGTAAGTGACTCGATTCTAGATTTTGCCTTATCTTATGACTTGATCTTAGCAAACACCTGGTTTAGGAAAAGAGAGTCCCACCTTATCACTTTTAGGAGCGGATCAAGTGCTAGTCAAATAGACCTTTTTCTGACGAGAAGAATAGATAGAGGTTGTTGTATCGACTGTAAGGTAGTGCCAGGTGAGAGTGTAACCACTCAATATAGACTTTTAGTTCTAGATTTTCGATTTAGAAGAGGACCTAGGAAGTTTAGACGTAAGGTAGAGCCTAGAATTAAATGGTGGCGATTGAAAGAAGGTAATCAAAGGCTTTTATAGATCGTGTAGTCCAAGAAGCGGATTAGCATTCGGAAGATGATTCAGACAGAACATGGAACAAAATGGCTAGTTGTATCAAGAAAGTAGCTAGAGATCTACTTGGTGAGTCGAGAGGTGGTGCTCCACCATCTAAGGACACATCATGGTGGAATGAAGAACTAAAGGCTGCTATTAAAATTAAAATAAGTAGAGATGTGGAGAGATTTAAGAAGTATAAAATGGTTAAAAAGGAAGTTAAGAAAGCTGCTCAGGAAGCTAAATCTAAGGTCTACAAGGAGGTGTACGAGAAATTAGACACTAAAGAGGCTGAAAATGATATATACCGGATTGCTCGGATGCGGGAAAGGAAGACTAGAGACTTATGTGTGGTGAAGTGTGTCAAAAATGAAAATCAGAAGGTTTTAGTTCGAGATGAGGATATCAAGGAAATATGGAGAGATTATTTTGACAAATTGTTTAATGAGAGCTTTACTAAGAATTTGGATGGACTTGTCATTCAATCTCAAGATATAAACCATGATTTCATGTGTAAAATAAGACTACCTGAGGTTAAAGAAGCTTTGAACAGAACGAGTTTAAGAAAAGCGGTTGGTCCTGACGGGATTCCTATCGAGATTTGGATATGCTTAGGAGAAATATGCATTAAATGGCTGACAGATCTGTTTAATAAGATTTGGCAGACAAAAAATATGCCAAATAAATGGAAGAAAAGTATTCTTGTACCTATCTACAAGAACAAGGGTGGCATTCAATGTTGCTCAAACTACCGTGGAATAAAACTTATGTGTCACACCATGAAACTTTGGGAGAGAGTGATTGAACACAGGCTAAGGAAGGATATTAAGATAACAGAGAACCAGTTTGGGTTCATGCCTGGATGATCGACGACAGAGGCTGTTCATTTGCTTTGTCGACTTGTCGAGCGTTTTCGAGAGAGGAGAAGCGATTTGCATATGATATTTATTGATTTAGAAAAAGCGTACGACAAGGTACCTAGAGAGGTATTATGGGGGACAATGATGAAGAAGGGGGTCCACGTCAAGTATATTGACATAATCAAGGATATGTACGATGGAGTAGTGGCAAATGTCCGAACTTACGGCGGCTTAACAAGTGATTTTTCGATTACAATTGGTTTACATCAAGGATCTGCATTAAGTCCATTTCTGTTTACCATCGTGATGGATGAGCTTACTAGAACTATCCAAGATGAGGTACCTTAGTGTATGCTATTCGCTGATGATATTGTTCTAGTAAATGAGACGAAAGCAGGGGTTAATACCAAATTGGAATTATGGAGGCAAACATTGGAATCTCGGGGATTCAGATTGAACAAGTCCAAGACAACATATATGCATTGCAAATTTAGTAACCAGAGAAGTCAAAACCATATTGGTATAACATTGGAAGGGCAAGAGATATCACCGAGCGACCAGTTTAGATATCTAGGTTCCATCATCCAAAAGAATGGGGAGATCGATAGTGATGTTAATCAAAGGATCCAAGCTGGGTTGTTGAAATGGAGGAGTGCAACAAAGATTTTGTGTGATCGTAACTTTCCGTTAAAATTGAAAGGGAAGTTTTATCGGAGCGCTATTCGGCCTGCCTTATTATATGGTACAGAATGCTGGGCTCCTAAGAAGCATCATACACAGAAGATGCACGTAGAGGAGATGCGCATGCTTCGTTGGATGTGCGGTAACACTAGAAAAGATAAAGTGCGAAATGAGGATATTCGTGCAAAAGTTGGTGTAGCACCTGTGGAGGAGAAGATGCGGGAAAACCGGCTAAGATGGTTTGGTCATGTGCGCGCAGACCTTTGGAAGCACCGGTTCGACAAATAGATATTCTCGATATGGGCAATGGCAAAAGAGCAAAAGGGAGACCGAAGAAAACATGGATGGAGGTGATACGAAACGATATAGTTGCCAAATGACTCAATGAAAGTATATTGTTCGATAGGAGTGAGTGGAGACGGAGGATTCATGTGCTGGACCCGGCGTAATTCTCATGTTGGTTCATGTAGCCTACCCCATATGCTTGGGATAAAAGGCTCAGTTGTTGTTGTTGTTGTATTGATATGTAATGGTATTTTCATGATCTTTTGTGATTCTTTTCTTTTGATTAGAAAACATGGAATATATATTATATTTAAAATAAATATTTTGATAATATTTATATATATATATATATAATTATAAAAAAATAGAATTTATTTATTAAATAGAAATCACGTTTTTCTTAAAAATTGTAATAAGAATTCCATCGAGATCGAATCTTCCGTGAGGAGGTTTGCATCTCGCTCTACTAGGCCCGATAACCCGCACCATCCCGATCGGTGTCCCCAAAATGGGTTGTAGAGGCTTATTTGTAAGGAATTATTTAATACACTTTTAAAGAAAACGGTTTTTGAAAAATTATGGTATTTAAAAGTAATTTCGTATTTTATCCCAAAAGTTCCAAAAGTCATCGTGCTATGTCAAGAATGAGTGTTATGATGAGGTAGGTCATTACCTCGTGAGTTTTCTAAAGGTAATACGAGCAAACAGATAAGGTAATGTCATATGCAAAACTTAAGGGTATTTTACTGTAAAAGTGAAATAGAATTTGTTTAACATAATATTTTGAATTGAAACTTTGTCCAATTGTTGTTTAATGGTTACTAAACAAAATATCATTAAAAGGTTAATTTGTTGTGTAATAAAAATTGAGTTTTTAAAGAAAATGAGAATCTGAAGTCGGATTAACTCTGCTTTCGACGAGTTTTGAAAATAGGATTCATTTTAATAGAGAGAGGAGAGGGAAGAGGGGACTTATAAGCTTAGGGTTTAGTGAAGAGGTGAAGGAAAATGTTTGTGGTCTTCACGGAGTCGCGGGGTCGCCGGAAGTGCTTCAACTCCTTGCCGGGACTTTGACCATGGCTAGCTCCACTTGTACAACTTCTTGGACTTGGAAAATTTAGAGAGTTTTGGCAATGGAATTCTGAATGAGGAGGCTATGGTGTAGTGTGGTATTTATAGAAGAAATTAGGGTTTAGGGTAATGAAGAATGAATTAAAAATATGCATTAAAATTTGGATTAATGCCTCATTTTAATTCTCTAGAAATGTGCAGGGAAATCAAACATACCAGGACTAGTGGGGGGAGTCCAAAGGGTGCAGGGTTAAATTTTGGGAGCATTAGGGACCGGGGGACCCGGCGGCACCGGCCCATGGGATGATCTCGTCGGTCTAAGTTGAGTGTGGGGTGCTTGGATTGTTGCCACGTGTTGGTGTCGTTTCAACTAGCCTAATGCACATATTTGATTTCTGTATGACTTTTCATTTTACGTGCAGTACACGTGTAAACCTTTGGACTTCTAAAAGTTTAAAAGAAAAATCAACAAAAATAATATGTGGCTGGGGGGATTTGAACACAGGGGCTATGTCACAGCAATGCAAGGCTTTACCAATGAGCTACAAGTGCTTTCTTGCTGTTCAAATGCAATTTAAATTTATAACTTGTGCTCAGGCTTTGGTGCTCCTTTCTGTATTTTGAAAAAAATTCTGTACAGAAAATTCAGGGTCGTTACATATTCACTAAAAAAGAACTCAATATGCGGCAGAGAAGATGGCTAGTGCTCATGGTAGATTTCGACATCAATCTACAATATCATCCTGGAAAGGTGAACGTAGTTCCCGATGCACTTAGTCGTCAGCCATTAGTAATGAACCTCACCGCTCAGTTGACGCTACAACAAGAACTGCATGGACTTATGATTGAAGCAGTTATGCCAGGTAACGCATCATCCTTGATGAACTTTGTAACAAACCTAATTTTCTTATACACTTTTTCCATAAAAAATTTTAAATTGTTTTTCTTTAAAATCCTTAAAGGGGTATTTATTGCCTGAGCACAAGAGATAAGTAATTAATTAGCAATTTAATTACAAGAAGGAGCTTGTGGCTCATTGGTAATACCTTGCACTGCTGAACCAAGCCACCAGAGTTCAAATCCCATGCCCCACATTATTTTTAATATTTATTTTGTTTTAAATTTTATAAAAGCCCAACAGTCCACACGAGATAACTCCTAAACTTTCTATTGAACCTGAAAAACTGAAAGTACCAGAGGCTTCACCAGGCGACCCCCCACCTCCCAAACCCCTGACTCGGCCCAACTCGGCCGAGTCGGCCTGCGGACCGGCCGACTCAGGCCGACGAAGCCGGCCGGACTCGGCCGGTAGGCCGAGTCGTCAACACCAAAAAGTTTTCTCTTGGCATTCTCTACCCCCCTGCACACTTCAATTTCCCAGATCATTTCCAGAGAGCTCTTAATACCCCATTTACTCCATTTTATTACAATTTATCACATTATTTTTACATTTTTTCAACTTAACTCTTCATCTACCCTAACCCTAGCCTAACCCTATAAATACCACCCCTACTCTCTACCCTCTAACCCCAAAACTTTGAACCAACTCTCTAAAATTTCCAAGAAACTTGTGTACTTTGAAAACGAGCACGAAGCGCAGCTACGACGAAATTCCCGGCGAACTTCCGGCGATCGTTCTAGGAACTCTCGGCGACGAATCGACGCACCGGAGATTCCTCTCCTTCCATCCCACTCTCGTTATTTTCCAAAACCCGTAAGTCCCATTTTCTATCTCTCTTTTCTATTCTAAAAATACGGATTTACAAAACCCGACGGAATCGGAACAAATTCGATTTCCGATTCGGTTTCTTATAAAAATTCACTTCTCGTTAATACAATTATACTTAAACTCTCTCATATTGACTATTAAACACTAATCAACCAAATTGATTAAGTTTCATTTCATAAAATGATGGATATTTCAATTTATCGTATTTTTCCCTTAAATACCACATTGTTTCAATTCTACATTTAGCTCCATTAAACTTGCTATACCTTTAAGTAGATCACGAGGTAACGATCTACCTCCTCACACACTCATATGCAACATAACACGATACCCTCGAGAACTCAGAATACGGGAAAACAAACATTTTCATTTAAATACCCTTTACTTAATAAAACCATTTCTAAAAGATTTAGTATTGATACATCTTTACAAATAAATAACTTTTGAGCTAATAAAAAATATCTAGACTCAGCCAATTAAGGACTGTTGCGATCATTAGGACAGAGGAAGGTTGTGGGCATTCAGTCGTTTATCTAAACCTGACTTTGTGGTGTCTAGGATAGACAAGTGAGAAAGGTAACTTTAAAAGGCCCGTCTCACGGTGATTCGTGAGCGGATCCCTCTTTTCTTCACTTGTACTTACCTGGCCATAATTGGCGGTGAAGAGGCGATTTGAAGTATCTCACAACTTGTCGCTTTGGACCAGTTAGGAGCAGTCTAGTTGACTTAGAAGACCCTAGAACATAGAATACGGGACAACGACACTTTTTCATTTAAATACCATAATTAATAAAACCGTTTTCCTTAATGATTAGTATTTATACAAATCTTTGCAAAGCGCCGCTACAATCCATTTGGGGAACCCGTTCGGGATGGTGCGGATTATCGCACATCCTCGGGTTTAGTAGTGCGAGATTCAGACCTCCGCAAGGAGCATTCGGTCTCGAAAGATTTAAAATACGATATTTTAAGAAAACGAGATTTCTAGAATATTATAGATATATACAAAAATTATTTTCATATAAATATATGTATATATAACATAAACATATCTATTTTTGAAGTATTATAAATATTCCACCTTTTCTACAATGTCACAAGAATCATTTTACACTAAAATACCATGCATTCCATACAAATCAATATTACAAATAAATACCTTTATTTATGAAAATAGGATATTTTCACTAGAAATATCACAATATAAAATCTACATTCATTACAACTTTAAAGATGATTAATAAATACTTGGGGTATATTTTGAAAAGTATATAAAAGTATTTTTACATAAAACCCCCTCAAGTTCTATAAATTACCCTAAGGACCCTAGTAAACATAGATTTAAGCGGGACCAATCTCTTGAGCCTCAGGGAATCGGAGAAGTGGGTTCTTGCCTATTTAAGGCAGACAACTTAATAATGGTGTTATCAATACGGTAATCGTCTTTGAAAAAGACACAAATCCTGTCGTCCATGTGCAACGGTTACCGATAACATCAAAGCAATCAGTACTTCAATTTACTTTTCTAATTGTCTGACTCAGTTTGAGTCTCATTATAATCTGACTTGAATATAATTCAAGTACAATTTACAATCTACAATCTACAATCTATAATATTACAATTCAACATGAATCCATGAATCCAATTATCAATCTATACAACTTGACCGAACCGAACCATGGATATACATTCCATTTACATGGTTCTCCAGTTACTCCATTTACATGATTCTACAGTTACATCCGTTTACTGATATTATGGTTTCGGTCAGTCATCCAATTATACAATCAATACAATTTACAATACAATACAATACAAACAAGACACTACGGGGTTTAAGGGGTAGATTGGTACGGAAGGTGTTAAAAGTGGCACGAGACTGTAAGACTTAATACACCTAACATGAATCCAGTTGCTGTTGTACCGTGGCATAAACGGTTCCTTGTACTATACTTGTCTCTAGTCTCTGGCATATATAGACTACTCTCGTATACACTGGCATTCTTCTGTATCAAGTTACAAACAACAACGTTAATACAATATTACAACAAGATAATACAACTTTAAAAGATACCTTCATATTCTGTCTATTCTACTTTCCTTTTATCTTTGGGACTTACCGAGCGACCTGTTCGCTGACGACATTCTCTTTCTTTCTTCTTTGAATGTCGTCAGGTAATTTGGACACGTCAGAGATCGAGCCTACTGCCGAAGACTTGGATCAGTTTGCTGAAGACCCAGCGCTTTAGTTTCATTGTACACATTTCCTTTCAGTACTTTACATTCCTGTTATGCCATTGTTTAGGCATCGCTTTTATTTCAGTTGTATTTACTTTTCATGCATTGTACAAAAGAATGTTAATAAATAAAGTTGCCGTTCAGTTTATATATCTTTTCTCTTGTGTATTTACTTTTATATTGCTTAGATACGCTTAGCGTATTTACTTCACGGTAAATATGTAGCGGACCAGTCCCGTCCTCTTCGTCGTATACCGGGAAGCGGGGCGTGACAAACTTACAAGTCCAGTCCACTCTTGTCAATCAGATCAAGACAGCTCAAGTAAATGATCCCAAGCTACAAAAGATCCAAGAACAAGTAGAAAGTAGTCTTCGAACCGACTTCATCATCCATGAAGATTGATCCTTACGGTATGGGAGCCGTTTAGGCGTGCCAGTCAGCTCTATTCGAGAAGAGTTGATGAAAGAAGCTCACAGCTCCTCGTATTCTGTACACCTCGACGGCACGAAGATGTACAAGGATCTAAAGCAGATTTACTGGTGGCATGGAAAGAAGGGAGAAGTAGCAAGGAGCGTAGCTAAGTGCTTAATCTGTCAGCAAGTGAAGGCTGAACATCACAGAACTGCTGGCCTACTTCAGTAGTTACCGATCCCAGAATGGAAATGGCAATACATTTTCATAGACTTCGCGAATGCGCTCCCTCGCAGCACGAAGGGTAACGACACAGTTTGGGTTATTATGGATCGATTCACCAAGTCGGCTCATTTTATTCCATTCAGAGTTGGCCAATCAACCGAGACGTTGCAACAAAGTACATGGAGGTGAGTAAAAATCTAAAGTAAAGATTTCAACTTTCAATATGTATCCTACTTGTCTTGATATCTATAAACTTATACAGGAGATCGTGAGATTACATAGGATACCTGTCTACATCGTCTCCGATCGAGATACTAGATTCCGATCCCAGGTTTGGCAGAGTCTTTAAGCTAGCATGGAAACGAGTCTGAACTTCAACACGGCGTATCATCCCCAAACAGACGGACAATCCGAACAAACATTTAAGATCCTTGAAGATATGCTGAGATCCAGTATGCTAGACTTCGGAGGTTCGTGAAAAGATCACCTACACCTTGTGGAGTTTTCATATAACAACAGTTACACGGCAAGTATTGAGATGTCACCATTCACAGCTCTATACGGACATAAGTGTCGTTCTCTGCTAAGTTGGGACGACGTTAGAGATCGTGAACTCCTTAGGCCAGAGATGATGGTGGCAACTGTCGATATAATTCGCACGATCAGGGAAAATATGCACATAGCTCAGGACCGACAGAAGCATTGGGCAAATGCAAAGCGCCGACACTTGGAGTTCCAACCCGGAGAGCATGTGTTTCTGAAGATCTCTCCGACATAGGAGTGATACGTTTTAGCAAACGGGGCAAACTTATTCCAAGATACATCAGACCGTTTGATATACTTGAACGAGTTGGAAAAGTGGCGTACCGTTTGGTACTACCACCCTCATTGGAAGGAGTGTACAATGTGTTCCATATATCCCAGTTATGATGATATGTGAGCGACCCTAACCACATAATTGATCACTCAGAGCTTACTGTTCAAACCGAATTATCTTGCAAGCAGCAACCAGTCGAGATCTTGGATCGAAAGGTGAAGATATTACGGAACAAGAAGGTGAAATTAGACCGAGTGATGTGGAGAAAGGATTCGCCAGGAGAATCATCCTGGGAGAGAGAAGATGATATACGTACACAATGCCCTCATCTATTTGAAGTTTAGTCATTTGTATAAATTTCGAATACTAAAACTTTATAAGGAGGGTAGGATGTAATGACCGTGAAATCCCTGTACAAATGTAACTTGTTCAATATATAGAAATGTGTATTTCAGCCTGATTAGGAGTTATAAGTTAAAATTGTTCAATAAAAATAAGAAACAATTTGTAGCTCACTGGTTAAGACTATCCACTATTGTTCTTTATCCTGCAAGTTCGAATCCTATCAGCCTTAATTATTTTTTAATATTTTTTTCTTTTTAACTTTTCGGAAGCCCAAGAGTTGGACGTGCAATTCAAGGATAAACGAAAACTTTCTAATAAAACAAACTGGAGAAATAAGGAGTTAACACGAATTATAACACATGACCAAAGTCTCGAGACACGTGGCCACATCTTGACCGAGATTGGCGGCTCCCCTTGCTCCAATTGCCTCCTTGCTTCGCCCGTACACCCCTTCAGCTCCCCTATACTCTTTTTTCCAATTTATTTTCTCTGAATATTAACAGAGGGCAGTAAACCCTTCAATTCCTTCATTAACACCATTAAATCCATTTTAATTCAATTTTTAATTTTCCATACTCTCATATTTTTCCTATAAATACCACCCCATCCTCTAGCTCTCCCCTATTCTAAAATCTATAGCAAAAATTCTCTAAAAAATTTCTAAGTTCAAAAGGAGTTAAGCTAGTCAAATGGAGTTAGCTCGATCCAAGTTCGTTTTTTGAAGACTGGAGCCGTTCTCGACGCTACCACAATTCCACAAAGACCCCCTCTCCTTTTCCTCTTTTCTCAAAGCGTAAAAACACGTAAGTCCTTTCTTCCCCTCCTTCGATTCATCTCAAACCCCTTCTTAAAACGATAACAATCTAAAATGGAGTTAGCATTAGAACATTATTTTAAAATTAATTTTACCACACTTGCTATGTTAAATAATTCACCCTAATTTTTCTAACACCACTTTGAATATTATTCATCTCATTTAATTTTGAATTGTTTAAAATTTTGTTGTAAATAAATCATACAACAAAATTACGCAAAAGTACCATGAATCTTACATATACCTTTTAACATTATTACGGACTGTAACTCTAGAAATTCATGGGGTAACGACCTACCCCACTCACAAATACTATGGTTTCATAGCACGATATTTTGGTTAATTTTTATCTAAATGAAACAATTTACATTAAAATAACCTCGCTTTATAAAATACTTTTTATCACTATTTTTAACCCTTTACAATTACGCCTCTACAACTATCGTTAGGTGACCCATTTGTGGATGGCACGGGTTATCGCACGTCTTTGGAATAGTAGAGCGAGATGCAGAACTTCTCACGGAGAATTCTATCGCGCCCCGCTTCCCAGAGTACGGCAAAGGAGACGTGGCAGGGACGCGACGTATTTACTCAGAAGTAAACACATTAAGCGTAAATAAACAATATAATAAATGAACACAAGAAATGACAAGAGATATAAATAAACAGCAACCTTTTTATTGATTAAATATTCTTTACAATACAACTGGAGAGTAAATACAAAGCTGGAAAGCAATGCCTAAACAATAACATGAACTGAAAGTAAAAATATATACAAGTGAACTAGAGCTCTGGGTCCTCAATGAACTGCTCCAAATGTTGGATATATGTATGCCCTAGAGGCCATTATATGATAGTGTATGTACCGGCGTGTGTGTGTGTGTGTGTGTGTGTGTGTTTGCGTGCGTGTGTGTGTGTGTGTGTGTATTCAGGGGACATTCTTACTCGACATGATAGTATGCTATCTGGTTGCACCTTTTATCTTGACATGTTCATTTGATCATGCTTTCATTCATTTGGTACATGTTGATATAGCCCTTAGGATGATGCAGGACTACTGAGATTATGATGCAGATCATACTAGTGGGACATGTGTAGTCTATGAGCATATCCTTGAAATGTTCCTAGTCGTGGGTGTATCGAGACGGGGCATCGATATCACCAGAGTAGATTAGCGTATACGTTACTTGTTCCATATGATGGGCGATGGATGATCCCATATTCATTGGTGTGGTGACATCAAAGATCGTATACGGGTGCTCAGTGGAGACTGGGTATACTGAACGGACTCGTCGAGAACTCCTATATGGTATTATATCTATCGTCGGATAGCAGTTCTCAGGTGACACTGGTACGGGTTAGTCTGTAGACTCGAGATCGTCATAGAGTCTTGTGTGTCTCCCACTGTACTTTGATCTCCACCATACCATGCTTTACTGAGTTGTGCAAACAGGTGGATTTTGGGTACAGTCCCGAGGAACATGGAGGCAATGAGCGATAGGAGGGGTTTCGTCTCTCCCAGTATTGGGGGTTGATGTTGCACCATGTATGATTGGCTATAACAGGAAGTCCCTGGCCAGGGCTGCTGAGATTTACTGATAAGTGTTATTAGTAGTTTCTCGATCTGTTATAAGCCATATATCGGCATAACTTATTGGGTTATTGGGGTCGACGATACCATCTCTAGACTCACATATGTAGCATATTTGACGAAGAGACCGGACTGTACGGTAAGTGTTACCAGTTGGCTCGACGGGAGTTTTAGCAGGTTTGCTTGTATTTCTTCTGATCGCTTAATACCTAGGAGTCGTTACGTACAGCTTGTGCCACTGACGGTTTGTGGGCATATGATATGATCACTGCCTACTGCTAGCGTATTGACGAGTCTCAGAGTTCCACAAAGGAGTCTCCTAGCTCAGGCGAAATGATGTGGGGTGCATATGTGATATGCGTGGGAGATCAATTAAATGCGTGTATTGGATACCGTATTTTATTTGGGCGTTTACTATTGTACGGGTCGTATGTGATATGACCGGGTTATTAAATCAAGTGTTGATTTAATATTAAGTCCATTAGCTCATTTATTAAAATATATTTCTTTATGATGCATGCATGAGTGTATGTATATGATGATATGGATGCACACATGCAAGCATACATGTGTCATGGTTGATAATACATTGGTGGTGGCAATGCAAGACTCACATGGTTACATATTTAGATATTTTGATTATTTAAGAAAAGCAAAATGGGATTAAAATCATGGTCGACTATTCAACTCTCTTGAGTTGACAAAGTCAATGGTTTCATTTGCCCATGGTTTTGGCCCATGGTTTTGTTTAAACTCAAGTTACAAAATATCTAGATATTTTGTAACCATGGTTTAGCATGGATGACTACTCTTACTCTCTTGAGTTTAGAGAGGGTTATCATATTATTCTCTCTCTTGAGTTTAGCTTGAGCCATCTCCTTCTTCCTCTCTCTCCTCAAAGCTCACTAGGGTTTTAAAAGAAAGAGAAAGGATTAAAAAGAAAAGGTTTTTAATTGAGATCCAAACCCAAATCACCATTCTACTTTAGTCTAGACCACTTGAGTGGAGTGTTTGCTTCTTCTTCATCCTTGATCATGAGAAGCGTGGAGCTTGGTGCAAAGAGACTTCGTGGTGGATCATCGTGGACGCGGAAGGATACAAGCCAACCAACTCAAATCCTACACGATCCAAGGAGTCTAGGAGGAGGTCTACAAAGGTTGTATCTCTCCCCACTTAGTGTTAGGCACTTGTAGTATATGATGCTAGCTAGTTGTTACTCTATTTTTCTAGTTCGATTCATGTTTGGAATTGTTTAGCACCCTATAAATTTTTGTTATAGCATGTGTGATGCAACCCTAAACCTAGTGAGGTGCTATAGAATCCCTACAAGTGGTATCAGAGCCAAGCTAAAACTTTAGAGTAACCTAGACGACGTTAAAAACTTCGAACGAACGAAAACCGACATCCAAAGAAGTGCTCTCTGGAAATTTTTCAAAAGTTGGAATTTTTCATATTAAAAATACTCAGAAAATCATGCAGGGTATTGTATGGGCCCCCAAGAAGAACGAAGTCCTAACTCGACTTAACGACCGCGGAACCACGGCCAAAAGGGTCTTTTGGCGGCGGTTCCACGGCGCCGTTGGTGAGGCTTGGACTGTGCCTTCTTGTGCTGGCCCATATGTGCTTGATGCAGTCTCTGGTATATTTTGATCTGACTCAAGTGTTGAGCCATCTGAGAATTCTTTGGATGATTGATCGATCGATCGGATGTTTTAATTGCGCCTAGTTTATTTTTGAATGTGATACAAT
The DNA here is from genome assembly GCA_030015575.1 of Agapanthus africanus. Lineage (NCBI taxonomy): Eukaryota > Viridiplantae > Streptophyta > Magnoliopsida > Asparagales > Amaryllidaceae > Agapanthus > Agapanthus africanus. The sequence goes on along the minus strand of CM057338.1, from coordinate 313,466,102 downwards.
AATTGGAATCTACACTAATTAATTTTGTGAAAAGTAATTAGTTGCATGTAAATCTTATATTTTGGCGTCGGTAGAATCGGGAATCTTGTTGAATTACCCGGCTTCTTTTGAAAAGGTGTTTTCATAGTTGAGACTTAAATATAAGATTTGCATTGTTAGGCATGAAATCCTAAATATGTGATATTCCGGGTTTATGATGTCTAAAGGCAGTGTCTATTCCAAATGTTGTAGTTTTTCACTTTCTTTTCTTTGACCGTAAGTGTAGTATGTGGTGTATCGCCGGTTTCGTTGCTATATATCAACGACAATTAGGGTACGCATACTTATTTACGTTGATAATATGTGATATTATGTGTTGCTGAGATATGATGTGCAGGATCGTCGTGAATGAATAACCGGGTTTTTTTTATGTGAGATGAGAGTGTTTCCCCCAATCAGAGCAAAACTCTATTTTGAAATTCAAAATTCAAAAATTGAAGCAACGCTTCAGATCCAGCGCTAGACGCGCTGCGCGCCACATGTCAAACACGGATGCGCTAGCGCCAGGTGCGCTGCGCCCTAGGCAGTGCATACCCAATCAGAGCAAATCTCTGTTTTGAAATTCAAAATTCAAAAATTAAAGCAACGCTTCAGATCCAGCGCTAGGCGCGCCGCGCGCCACGTGTCAAACACGGATGCTCTAGCGCCAGGTGCGCTACGCCCTAAGCAGTGCACCATGTGTGTGCTAGCGCTAGGCACGCTGCGCGTCACGTGTCAGACACGGGTGCGCTAGCGCAGGCTGCGCTGCGCTCTGGACAGCGCACCACGTGTCAAACGTAGGTGCGCTAGCGCAAAGTGCGCTGCGCTCTGAGCAGCGCACCACGTGCAAAGCACGGGTGCACTAGCGCTGGAATTATAAAATTCCCCACCGTTAGATCAAAAGATTTAATAATAATGATAAGTCATTAATTAATCAGAATTAAAATTCTGTTTTGGAAAGATTTTTTCCAATCTTGTTAAAAATAAGAAGACTGCCTTCTGTAAAACAGAAGCCCTAGGATCAAAGATCCAACGGTGGGAAACATCCCCAAATCAATCAGAGAAAGTTCTTTTTAACTGATTTAACAAATCAACTTGCCCTATATAAAGGCCCCAAGACTTCAAGTCTGATATAGAGAAACCCCCCTATAAACTTTGAGAAATTCAAAGAAAGAAGAGCAAGCTCTTGAAAGAAGATTATTTATTCAAGGTAAAGATCATGAACGATGAACACAGAGATGAAATCATCTCATAAAAAGAAGAATTGTCTTCTTAAAAGATCATAGATCTACAAAGACCAAGGTCTTTTATAAAAGGATCAAAAGATCTCATCATAAAAACAAAGAAGTACTTACTTCATTCACAGATCATTGATCTATAAAGGCAAAGCCTTTCAAAAATAAGAACTGTTGTTCTTGAATCTTGAGACAAAGTCTCTTTTAAAAGAACATAAATTTGTTCACAGATCATAAAAATTGATCAAATGCGCTTTGCGCTATTGAAATACGCTTTGCGCTATTGAACTGCGCTTCTGCGCTCTCTGGACCGGCGCTCTGCGCTAAAATGCGCCACGTGTCAATCACGAATGCAACTTGCACTTTGCGCTTCTGAAATAGCGCGCTGCGCTCATGAGCTGGCGCCCAGCGCCAAGCGCGCCATGTGTCACTCACGGGTGCGCCATTAAATTAAAAGCGCAATGCGCTCATGGACCAGCGCTCAGCGCTCACAAACAGGCATCTGCGCTCATCATCTGGAGCCTAGCGCAGAGCGCAACACTTGTCCCTTATATGTGCACCACGTGGCAGAAGCGCACTGCATTGGCGCAAAGCGCCTAGCGCACCATAGGTTGCGCTGATAGAACACAAATTGTTCTTTAATGAGCCAGAGCTCTGCTGAATGCTTTGCATTCAATGTAAGACAAAAGAAAAGATTTTTTGCCAAGATCTAATGCTTAGCATTATTAAAAGAGCCAAGCCCAAATGAAGGCTCAATAGCCAGAATAAAATGTTAAACATTTTTATCTGATTGGACTTAGCCCAATATTGGCCATAAGTCCTCAACTTATATTAATTGAGCCCATCTGCTCATGAATATTTAACAGATCTTAGTTCTAAATTGGACTACAGATCTTTCAACCAACTCACACCGACTCGAGGGTACATCTCTTTACTCCTCTGATATCTGTCGTTGTAATCCTTCAACGTCTTCAGAGAGGTGACGGGTTCTGACAACCACACATTTTACGGACTGTGGGGTCCTTAAACTCATGGACTACGATGCCCTTAAACTTTATAGACTATGACGTCTTTAAACTACGGACTGTGGGGTCCTTAAACTCATGGACTACGATGTCCCTAACCTCGGACTGTGGGATCCCTGTAAACCCACGGACTACGATGTCCCTAACCTTGACTGTGGGGTTGTTAAACTCGCGGACTACGATGTCCTTAACCTGGACCACCATGTCCTTAAACTGGTAATCGACCGCAATGTCCCTAAACTAAACATTAGAGTCCAAAGGCTTTTTTGTTGGATCTAAACGATCCCGTTAAGTTGATCTTAGTTTAAAAATTAGACTAACATATCCTTAACATACGTTTAAGTTGATCTTAGTCTCAAATGAGGCTAACATATCCTTAAACCCAACCCCCAAACCTAAATCTAAGAAGATACGGATTTGGACTAATCCACGCCCTACGGACAACAACATAAATTAGTCTCCGTATACAATCCACGGGCAATCACAAACAAAACAACCACCCACGACACGAAGTGACCATCTGGAGAAGGAGAAAGTTGTTACCGTGATACGGTAGCGTAATTACTGCAGGGGATGTTCCCCTCCGAAAGACGGCGTGACTGACGTCTTGCCTGAGGTTCGGGGCAGATGCTAATAGGTGCTGTCCGTCCACCCCTCCGAAGATGCCAAGTTGATTTATGACACCATGTATCGGAGGTTTAAACGGATGCGACCGATGTAGCAGACTTCGTCAGATTCCCCCTCGCTTGAGGGGTTTTTGATTGTGGGGACGCTCTTCCGTGCAGGCGCAAGCCCCTGCAGTTAATTACGCTACCGCCTCGCAGTAACAACTTTCTCCTTCTCCATGTGGTCACTTCGTGTCGTGGGTGTTTGTTTTGTGTTTGGTTGCCCGTGGATTGTATACAGAGACTAAGTTATGTTGTAACCCGTAGGGCGTGGACTAGTCCAAATCCGTATCTTTCTTAGATTTGGGTTTGGGGGTTTGGGTTTAAGGATACGTTAGCCTCGTTTGAGACTAAGATCAACTTAAACGTTAGTTAAGAATACGCTAGTCTAATTTTAGACTAAGATCGACTTAACGGGATCGTTTAGATCCAACAAAAGAGCATTTAGGCAGGGTGGGCTCCGTTGTTTAGTTTAGTAACATCGCGGTCGGTAAGTAGTTTAAGAACATTGCGGTCCGTTGTTAGTTTTAAGACATCGCGGTCAAGGTTAAGGACATCATATTCTATGGTTTTAAGGACTCCACAGTCCAATGTTAGTTTTAAGATATCACGGTCAAGGTTAAGGACATCATAGTCCGTGGATTTAAGGACTCCACAGTCCATTGTTAGTTTTAAGACATCACGGTTAAGGTTAAGGACATCATAGTCCGTGGATTTAAGAACTCCACAGTCCATTAAATGTATGGTTGTTGGGACCCGTCACCTCTTTGAAGACGTTGAGGAATTACAACGACAAATATTAAAGGAGTAAAGAGATGTACCCTTGAACCAAGGTGGATTAAATGATCTGTAGCCCAATTTGGAACCAAGAACAATTAATTATATTACGAGCAAATTGGCTCAGTTAAGTCTGGGTTGAGGACTTATGGCCAATTTGGGCTAAGTCCAATTAAGTTTGGAATGTTGGCCCTCTGTTGGACCATTAGGCATTTGTCTGGGTTCAAGCCCCCATTATTTAGCAATGCTAAACATTTTCATCTTTGATTCCCTCAATTTTAAGATTCAATCGAAGAGGAGGCTTTGCCTCTGAAAGATTAGCCAATTTGGCTAAAAGTAGTGCTTAGACCATAGGGAACGACAGTGTTAAACACTGGAAATAAAGTTCTTAGATTAGTGTTAAACACTAGAGGATAACAGTGTTAAACACTGGAAATAGGATTCTCGAATTAGTGTTAAACACTAGAAGATAATCAGTGTTAAACATTGGAAGTAAGATTCTTAAATTAGTGTTAAACACTAAAAGATGGTCAGTGTTAAACACCGGGAATAAAGTTCTTGGATTAGTATTAAACACTAGAGGATAACAGTGTTAAACACTGGAAATAGGATTCTCTAATTAGTGTTAAACACTAGAAGATAATTAGTGTTAAACACTGAAAGTAAGATTCTCAAATTAGTGTTAAACACTAAAAGAAAGAAAAAGGGTCACGTGGGGACACGTGAGGAGGATACATGCACTGATTGTTAGAGCGTCAGCCGAGGGGTCACGTGGGAGCACGTGAGAGCGCCCAAGGTCTTTATTTCTTTTGCTTTTTCTTTCTGTGCTTCAGGGGTCACGTTGAGCACATGAGGCGTTGCCTCTGAGTTCTTTTTTGTGGATCTTTACAGGGGTTACGTGGGGACACGTGACCCTGGTTCTTTGCCTGTTTGAAGATCTCTTTATCTTTTTTAAGAATTAAATTCTTCATAGGGTTAAACCCTAGCTATATCTTTGGAGGAATTAAATTCCTATTTTCTTTGGAAGAATTTTATTCTTAGGTAGGGTTAAACCCTAATTTTCTTTTTAGAGGAGTTAAATTCCCATATATGTAAAGAATTAAATTCTTATATAAGGTGAAAACCCTAAGTTCATTTTAAGAGGAATTAAATTCCTATGAGCTTAAGAGAATTGAATTCTCAATTAGGGTTAAACCCTAGTTCTGTCCATCTTGAAGGAATTAAATTCCTATAATTTTGGAGAATTGAATTCTCATATAGGGTTAGACCCCAATTTTATTTTGGAAGGAATTAAATTCCTATATCTTTGAGAGAATTAAATTCTCTAAACTCGATTCCCCCTCTAAGTTTTGGATCTGCATGGTAGGATCTCAACCCGCTGAGAATTAAATTCTCAACTTATGGGGAGATGTGCTCTTTGCAGATCCTCAACCAGAGGGAGAAACTAAATTCCTCGCAAAAGAGTTAAACTCTTAGATTTTTGAGAATTAAATTCTCTTTTTTCTGAAGTTTTGATCCCCTTTCTTTTTCTCACCTAGGGTTTTCTTTTTGGATTTTCAAGATGCTAAAATTCTCCTCAAAGTTTTCTCCCCCAAACTTCTATCTCTTGTGCTCTCCTCTCGACTCCTATTTATAGGAGGAGGAAAAGAATCAATTTGTTTGGTAAATCTCTCATTGAAAGATTTGATTTGTTTTTCATAATTAATCTGAGCCTTTAGATTATCAGGTGAATTTTATTCACCGTTGGATTTTTAATCCAAAGATATTCGATTTGTTATTTCTGGTGAGATTTGGGAGAAATCTTTTCCTGTCTAAGATTTTTCCATAAATTGGTGATATTTAATCACCCCTGGATTTTTTAATCCAACGGTTCTCCATAATTCTTCTCTATTTTGGAAAGATTTAAATGATCTTTTAGAATTTAATTCTATTAAACCGCGAGGCTTTTAAAGCCAGTCACGTGTGAGCACGTGACGCCTGGTCACGTGTGAGCACGTGACCCCTGGTTACGTGTGCGCACGTGACCCCCGAATGGCCTATCTTCTCTATGCTGTTTTTGGATGCTGCTTTAACTATCACGTGTCAACACGTAACCATTGGTCACTGTTTATATCATAATATTGTATTTTGTATTCCCCATTCTTATGCATTTTACAATAAAAACGGTGCTTTTGACGCATGTCTGCTACATAGTACAGGTTACGGGTTCTTGGAGCGAAAACAGTGAAAAAGACAAAAGACGATACAAAAGAAGGACTTTTGACCAACAAATAGAAGGATCCTAGTCAAGCCTAGACAAAGAACAGTTCACAATTAACAAAGCAACGCAAGGTCCAAAAATGTCAAGGCGAACGGTTAAAAGACCACTACAAGTTTTCACTGAAAGATCTGGAGAAGACCTAGAAGCCAAATGGAGAAAAGAACTAAAGAAATAAAAAGTCCAAAGAACTAAAGAAATAAAAAGTCCAAAGAACCAAGAAGCAGCCCAGAAAATATTATAAGCTGACCTCATCAATGGGCCGCAGAACCGCGGCCCTATCCCTACCCATGCCGCGGTTCCGCGGCCAGAAGAAGCCCGTACTTCGAGGATTTTTTACCAAAATGTTGGGCGGCGCTGAAAAGTTGGCCTAAGGGAAAATTTGTAATTGCAGACGTGCGAATCAATTGTAAACCTAGGGTTTCTATGTCCTATAAATAGAACCCAAGTCATTGTATTTTCTCATGCCTCTTTTCACTTCATAAATTCAGATCTGTACTGTGTTCATGTTTGGAGAGAGCCATCAATAAAAATTAGTAAGTTACTTTTATTTCTTTGCTTTAGTTCTTTTTTAATTTAGAATGTCTTTTAATCCCCTAATGAGCGAGTTGTCTCCTCGCTTGTTAGGGTTAGGCTTAGGGAAAGGTTTGAGAGATGAGATCTCTCACCCCTTTCTTGCCCCTTGACACATAAGAATTAGAACTCCATACATACACGCACACACCGCTCCCTACGGCACCTTACCCCTCGAGGCAACGATGACACCGTAGTATAAAGGACCGGGTGCGCATGTTTTCCATGGAGGTTAAGGTAAGGATCGATAAAGGAAGGACAAGAACCTAGAGGAAGAAACATCTTCCCAAAAGATTCTAATCCATTTTATTGATAATTACCATAACATCTAATTAATCTAAAATTGGGTATTGAAAGCGGTGAGAAAACCTTTAATCTCTCAACTTCCCCTAAGCCTAATTCTAGCAAGACTTAGATCTAGATAATTTTAGTATAACTTAATTTGGTAAGTTGTTAAATTTAATAAATCAATCCAACACCCTTTGGAATTAGCTCGTAAGAACATTTAGGAGATTTACAACATCCCTGTGGACCGACCCGTATTCACCGGCTAGTTACATGCGACGCCGTTCTTGATTGCGGTAAAATATTTTTGATCGACAAAACCTCTCTAAATCAGTCACGTGTGAGCACGTGATGCCTCTTTAGAAGTTTTTCCTGATTTTTAATCAGGGAACAGGGGCTTGCGCCTGCAGGGAAGAGCGTCCCCACAATCAAAAAACCCTCAAACGAGGGGGAATCTGAAGAAGTCTGCTACATCGGCCGCATCCGTTTGAACCTTCGATACATGGTGCCATAAATCAACTTTGTATCTTCGGAGAGGTGGACGGATAGCACCAATTAGTATCTGCCCCGAAATTCAGGCGAAACGCCTGCAGCGTCTTTGTCCGCGTCTTTCGGCGGGGAACAGATTCTGGCACGTTCGGTGGGACCTTTTCCTTTTTCCACTCCACACTTCGTGTGTTGCGTTCGCGAACGAATCGTGGTTTGTTAATGGTTGCCCTTGGGTTCGAGGTACTAAGATTTGGTTTCTTGCTTGGCGCAGAAAACGAAACATCAATGTCGTCTACTTGCGCGAAGTGTTCCAGCTGTAACTGCAACTCGCATTCCGCCTCATCTGGAAGCATAGCTTACGGACCTCAAGCGGCCTCCCTGTTCGTGATGCCGGTGGACCAAGTAACTCAGGCCACCACTGGGCTGTTCTTTGGGACTGTGATCCCACCCATGAGCTTCAATGCCCCGATGTTGCCGCAAGAAGCCCCAAAGAAGTCGGTCTTCGATCGACTTACCACTACTGCGACCCCTCTCAACGGGTCGTCCAGCTCCCGCACCTCAGTTTTCGCCAGATTGGGCCAAAGCTCTTGTGGGCCCATGAAGAAGCCTGCAATTCCAGAAAGGGTTATTCCGAAGAGGATAGCCATCTCTGTTCCCGAAGTCGTTAAAGCGACTTCTCCTGCCAAGTGGACTGTCTTTGCAAGACTGACTGTTCCAGCTTCCGCCCCGAATGAAGTCATCAAAACTTCTCCTCCTGCGCGAAAGTCTGCTTTTGATAGGTTGGCTATCCCCACTCAAGGGACGTCGGTCTTTAAAAGGATGATACCAGCAACGTCTGACCAATATAGGGGGCATGAGGAAGTCACCCCTAAAGCTGAAACAATCCCAACAGCTCGACACGCTCGACGTCGCCACTGGCCCCGAGTAAGCAAGGCTGGGGGCAACTCCCCCTCTGGGCTAACTCCACCCGCCCCAACGGTGGAAGTCAATGCTGCTGTTCCAACCGGAAACAACTTTGAATTGCTGATCAAGGTGCGTAGGAACTCTCCTACCGCTATACTGAAAAGATCTCCTCCACCCGTGGAGAATGCACCGAAGGCAAATCTGGAGCAGCCCCCTCAGCGGCTTTCTTCCAAAATTTACAAAGTCTGGTGACAGGTTCAGGACTCAGTATTTGATCAAGATTACCCTCGCCGACAGAAGAAGGTGAAAGTTCAGCAAGAAGAGAACCGTCCTGTCAAACCACAAAGGACGACAACTACCTGGGTGCCCGCTGCAGCAGCCCCCTCAACGTCAACTGCTCAGAAGAGAAGGATGCCAGAGAAAGCCCCTATGACTAAGGCAGACCACAAAGACGCTGAGCCCAAATGCCCCAAGTCTGGGGGCATAATGGTGCATACTATTTATATGGCTTCCGGAAAAGAGGAAAGCCGCACTTCTACGGGTCACCGACCGCTCACCCGATCCATGACAAAAGCCCAGGAGCAGCAACAGAAGCTTCAGGAAATGCTAACGCAAATGGCCGCACTCACTGGGCCAAAAGAAAGCCCTGAGACGCCATCAGAGCAGCGTCATGAACAAGAAACCGACACTGACTTCCTCCGCAGAGTCCTCGAAAAGAAGGACAGAGAAGCAGCAGAACAAGCGGCTAATATAAAATGAATGGCGCTTCTCTTCCAAGACATGGTCGGGATGATGCTACAACCAGAACCTCCAGCTGAAGACCCTCCTATCATCATCGAAGACAACAAAGGGGAGACATCGAACTCTCCTCCGGCTCTTTCAACGGCCAAAGAGGAAACCATTTCTAAGGCCGCTCTGGATGACTATATTGCTTAGCAAATACGAGCTCACCAGGCGAATGAAGCGGCCAGCCAAGTCGTTAACACTGGACGACCATACCCAGGCTGGTATGATCAGATAAAGTACCCGCCGGGATATACGATCCCTAAATTTTATGTATACAAGGGGACGGGCAATCCCCACCAGCATGTCGCCCAGTTCAGGGCTCTATGTGGCAACACCGAAGGTGATGATAAATTGCTGCTTCGCCAATTCTTCGGCAGCTTGCCGGAGACGGCATTCAAGTGGTATTCTGAACTTCCAAACGACTCCGTCAAGACTTTCGCAGAGATGGAGCTATTATTCACCCAGTGATTTGCGAGTGCCAGTGAACGCACCCCAATAACGGCATTGATCAATGCCAGGGTGAAGCTAGGTGAAACGTGGGTGCAATACGCAATACGATGGCGAAACTTATGGTCAAAATGTGAGCAGCGCATCGAGGAAGCGCCGGCGGTGGGCATGTTCGTGGGCACTTTGGACCCTCATGCAACTATTTCCCAATTCATGATGTTCTTCAAGCCGACCATGTTCCAAGCCTTGATCGACAAACTGGCCCAAATGGACCAGATGGATCATAGACCATCTCCTCCAAAGCCAGGGCCGCGGAACGAGAAGGGAAAGGTGAAAGCGACCGTCGTTGCTGACGCTCAACAGCAGCCCAGTGGTCTAAGACCAGTTGATCACCAAAATAATAGAACTCGCTCTCTCGAAGATAAAATGAGACGCCCTTACTCGTTCCCTCGAGACAAGATGAAGAGATTATTCGAGTTTGCACTGTGCAACAGGCTCATCACTCTGTCGGAGCCAAGACGCCCAGCGCAACCAGGAGACATTAGCAATCCTAACTATTGCCCTTATCACCGAATGTTGGGCCATCCGATCGAGGATTGTTACATCTTCAAAAGCTGGATAGAAGATCAGTACCAGCAGGGTAAATTCGTATTATCTGAGAATTGGAAGGTGAACCCGCTTCGGCTACACACTCCCAAGAAGACGGATACACCGGGGGCATCATGCTCTTTCGTAGAAGAAGCTCCACAGGAGGTCGCTCTTTCAGCCAAGACAAAAAGAATGCTGAAGGATCTCCAAACATGCCCGGCGATCAGATGGAAAAATCTACTCGAACCCGAGATCATCGAAGGAATGTTAAAACCGCGTCCAACTCCAAAGATCGGTGGTGATAGCCAAAGCACTCACACCCAGCCGTCGAAATCTTCGAAAAAGAAGAAGAAATCCAAGAAGCCCGTGAAGCCTGGTGACAAGCGTATGGACCTGCAAAAGCAGATTGACGCGCTGGAAGAGTATAACCAAAAGGCGCGGACTTCAGTCACACTTCAAGAGTTTCTCCGCCACGTCCTTGAGGACGGAGATGACGATAATGAAGAAGACTCCACTGATGAATCTGAAAATTATGTGGCAAGTTTCCATGTGATCTCTCATTCGTCGATAGACAATGAAGAAGCTCCTTGCACCGAGAAACTGGCAGCAAATCCTAAACCGGAACTTCTAGAGCCGTCAGACGAAATGATTGATGCATTCCTGAATGAAGCTTTTCTCAAAAGCAAAGCTGTTCGAGAGCGTGAAATGGCCAAACGCCGGCGACTGGACGAAAGGGTTGAAACACTCCCGCCAGATCAAAGTACATCCGTCGCAAATAAAAACAGGTTCAAGACGAGGAAGAGGTTCGCTAAAGCCATATCAATGGGAATGAAGCTGACCCTTTTTTCAAATAAAGGAAGTGACAACGTGCCACCCTCCGGAGGAAATATTCTTGGTGAAGCAGAAACACATCCTAGCTACTGCTTATATCATCGAAAGATTGCGCATCCCACTGCAGAGTGCAACGCTTTTTAAAGATGGTGGCAAGGATATGTTGCTCATCGGCAAAATTTCAAGCGGATGAAACGCAAAACTCGTCGGGAGCAAAGAAGTACGACCGAGGAGCGTAAAAAAACCATCGGCAACTGTCACATGGTCAACGCCGGGGGATCGCAAATTCTCACCTTTGGGAGCGACTCTGACGAAGAAATGACTCTTGGCCCTCTCTTTAAAGAGCCTACCTTGGGAAAGAAGGAAGAACCGAAGACCTGTGAAAATATTCAGCTGCGCAATCGTACGCTGCCCGAAAAGAATCTTGGATCCTCGAACAGTGGGTCAAATAGAAAAGATAAGGGAAAAGAAAAGGTCCCTGAGGATATCATCCTTGATGACCAAGCCGTCAAAGAGCTGACATCCAGAGACCCGCCAAAGAAAAACAAGGTGGACTACAACGTTCTGGCACACTTGAGGAAGATACCCTCGCAGCTCGGTATTCTCGACGCCTTTCTGTTATCCAAAAAAGCAAGAGATTCTTTGATCAAGGCATTACAAGAGCCTGAGCAATTCCAAGCTTTCCTCGCCGAAGAAAAGATGAAGGACGAGCTGGAAGAAGTACACACAGCTGATATCACCTCCGGCGATGAAGATCTCCTCCTTGGGACATGCGAGCACAACCGTCCCCTATATGTCTCCGGATACTGTCATGACATCAAGATAGGTAAAATCCTGGTCGATAATGGGTCCTCCGTCAACCTCCTTAACGTAAGGGTGTTAAAGGAAATCTGCATGAGCGTCCAATACCTCGCTCGTGATAAAATCACCATCTCCGGATTTGACTCCCAGTCATCACGAACGCTCGAGTCTGTAATACTGACGCTGCGCTTTGGGTTGCTCGTCACAGACATTAAATTTCACGTCATTGACGCTAAGACCTGCTATAACGCTTTGCTCGGCCGGCCTTGGTTACACGAGTGCAACATCATCCCTTCTACACAACATCAGTGTATGAAGTATTTCAAGGATGGTCTGGAGTATACCGTGACAGGAGAGCTGAACCCATTCTCCGTGAACGGAGTCCGAAAGTACGAAGATGCAAAATACTTCTTACTAGACTTTGAAGACACGGAAAAATGTCACAAACCGAAGAACAAAGCTATCACCACCATTCCGGTCTTCGGAAGTGATACCGAGGAGGAAGAAAAGATAGTTTACTCAGGTCCGCCCCACTACAACAAGCCGGGACCGTCCACTCCTATGTTGATCTTCGGCAACGACTCGGAAGATGAGGTCAATGCCATATTCTCTACTCGGCCATCCATACAAACCTTCGCTGATGAAGAGCAAAGTTTGCAAGTTGCCATGGTTCCGCCCAAGCATCTTAAAGAACTAGACGCGCTTGGTACCTACAGTGTGGAAGAACTGCAGACATTCTACGTCCCTCCAACGCGAAAAGGTGAAAAGGCGATCCTATTCTACCGATCTGAGGAAACCAAAGTGGAGAAAGAAATCTAGCATGGTGCAGATTCTACACTTGACAGGCTCCAGCCCATCCGTTTGCCCAGGTATTACACGGATGGACTAAAAAGACTCTTGAGACGCCAAGGTGTACCCCTTAAGCAAACTGCGCGACAAGCACGGTTCTATAACAGGATCTGGAACGTTCCCGAAACTCAACGAAAGTTGCCCAACGGGAGAATGGAAACGACCGGGCTTGAGTATGTTCAATCCAAGAAACGGGAGCTACTCCACGACTGCTACGTCATACATGACATCGATGAGGAAGGAGACGCTCTATTGGAAGATGCTAACCCTGAACCAGAAAGAGCTCCCGCCGTGAAAATGCTCAGTCCGTCGTTCGAAGAACAAATGGACAAGTTTATAAGGAAAGCAGGTCAAAAGGTTCAAGATGACCATAATCGTGAAATGGCCATCTACGAGAAAACCAGGACGCAACGCCTCCTTCAACAGGCTGTGAAAAATGAAAATGCTCCTCCTTGTCAACCCGTTGTACAAAAGGCCCGATGCAGAGGCAGAAACAAACCAAAGAACGGGAAAGTCGTTCGATAGTGACAAAGCGGGTCCAAGAAGCCACGCGATCAGGAATCGAGCAGCCCGGATTCGTCTCTTATAAAAAAGATTGGTTGAGTATATTCTTTTCCCTAAGACAAGACAAGGAAGATATTCGATCTTGTCATAAAACATCAGATGATGACACTCCTGGAGTCCAAGCACCCCGAGCAAGCAGGCGAAGTCTCTCACCCGGACTATTTCTTCTATCATAGGGCAATAGGACATCCTCTCGAAGACTGCTTCACATTCAAGAATTGGGTTGAAGACCAATATCAGCTCGGCAGGTTCGCTCTATCCAGCAGTTGGAGGGTAACCCCGCAGCAGAAGCATGAGCCCAAAGCCGCGAGAGTAGAACCAGATCAACATCGGTCTTTGAAGCGATCTCGTACTTGTCATATGATAACGCTGTCAGAAGAAGAGCCCAAGAATATAGATGACCTCCCCTGGTGCTTCAAAAACGATGATGACGAGATAATCTCAGAGTTTCCACCGGTGCCAAAGGAGCTGGAAGATGGGATACATACTACTGCAGATAACCTCAAGAAAATTGATTTGGGGATGGCCAATGACCCGTGGCCGACGTTCGTCAGTGAGCTGTTGTCTGAAGAAAGGGTGGCTACGCTAAAGGAAGTGCTCATGCAGCACAAAGAATGCTTCGCTTGGAACTATTCCGAGATGCCAGGACTAGATCCGGAGATTGCTGTACACAGATTGGCGATATCCCCGGACGTCAAGCCGATCAAACAGGTACCGAGAAGAATGCGGCTCGAGCTTGAGATGAGCATCAACGTCGAGGTCAAGAAGCTAATCGACTCTGGCTTCATCTCAGAGTTTCAATATCCTGACTGGATCGCCAACATCGTCCCAGTGATGAAGAAGAATGGGATGGTACTCATATGTGTGGACTTTCGGGATCTCAATAAAGCTTGCCCGAAGGACGACTTCCTGGTACCGGTCACCGAGCTGATGATAGACAATACGTCCACTCATGATGTTTTCTCCTTCATGGACGGCTTGTCAGGATACAATCAGATAAAGATGCATCTCAAGGACCAGAAGCACACCGCTTTCCGTACCCCTCTGGGCATATTCTGCTACAAGGTGATGCCCTTCGGTCTAAAGAACGCCGGCGCTACCTATCAGAGGGCCATGACGAAAATTTTCGACAACCTCATACATGAAATCGTCGAATGCTATATCGATGACCTCGTAGTTAAAAGAAAATCATACGAGGAACATTTAGAGTATCTGAAGATCATGTTTCACCGCCTTCAGCAATACAACTTGAAGATGAACCCTCTCAAATGCGCGTTCGGAGTTTCCTCGGGCAAATTCCTAGGATTCATCGTCCGACACCGAGGCATCGAGATAGATCTGTCAAAGATCAATGCGATTATGGAAATGCCTCCGCCAAGGACTCTAAAGCAATTGCGGTCTCTCCAAGGGAAGCTCACGTATATCCGGCGATTTATAGCCAATCTCTCCGGCAAGTGCCGTCCTTACAGTCACCTGATGAAGAAAGGAACCCCTTTCGTCTGGGATCACAAATGCCAAAACGCACTGGACGAAATCAAGCAGTACCTGCAGAATCCGCCAGTGCTGGCTGCTCCGGTCAAGGGAAAGCCTCTCATTCTGTATACAACAGCCCTCGAAGGTTCTTTAGGCGCGCTATGGGCACAAGAGAACGACCAGGGGAAGGAGAGAGCCCTCTACTATTTGAGTCGAGTTCTCCTGGGGGCAGAAAGCAATTACTCTCCCATTGAAAAACATTGCCTGGCATTGATCTTCGCGATAACGAAGCTCAGGCACTATGCGTTGGCGCATGAAGTCCGTCTCATATCAAAGGTGGATCCTCTCAAGTATTTGATGTCAAAGGCCATATTGACGGGGCGGCTTGCTAAATGGGCCTTGCTCTTGATGGAGTTCTCGATAACTTATCAGCCACTACAGCGCTTCGCTAACTCGAAGCGCCTCTTAAGGCAGTGAAAGGCCAGGCCATCGCCGACTTCCTCGCTGAGCATCCGATACCTGCCGATTCTCGTTTGAACTGCGAATTGCCAGACGGACATGCATTTGACACGATCGACATGGGTGATACCCTCTGGGAACTTTACTTTGACGGAGCATCTTCTATGAAGAAGCATAAACAAAGCACCCCCATAATCAAATCAGGGGCAGGCCTCATCTTCGTGACTCCATAAGGAAGGATAATGCGCTTCTCCTTCTCCTTGACAGAGCCGAGAACGAACAATGAGGCCGAATATGAAGCTTTGATAGCAGGTCTCGAGATCGCTATCGACATGGGAATTGAAAACCTCCTCATATACGGAGACTCCCAACTGGTCGTTAGTCAAGTAAACGGCGACTATCAAACATGCAAGCCAGAGCTGGTGAAGTACGGCGAGAGAGTACAGCAATTACTGACTCAAATTCCCTCCTACACGCTGGAAAGTATACCGCGTGCGTAAAATAGAAAGGCGGATGCACTAGCCAAGCTCGCTAAAGAACTGGTCGACGAGAACCTCGATGACATGAGGATCGTTGTGCAAAGCCGTCGGGTTCTTGCACCGGTAGAAATATCTCCGGAGTCGTCCGAAGAAAAGGGAGCGACCGAGCAAATGACTCTGCAAATAAAAGCCTAGGAAAAAATTACGGATTGGAGAGAAGTCTTTATAGACTACTTCAAATCCCGTCGAACACCTGAAGATGCGTTCTCAAGACATCAGCTTATGAAACGGGCTCTGTCTTTTGCTTTCGTCAATGATACCCTGTATAAGAGATCATTTGACTCTTTATGGCTAAGATGCCTGGGACTTGAAGAGGCAAAACGAGTCGTCCAAGAAACTCACGACGGACTCTGCGGTTCTCACAAAGCCGGACCGAAGATGAAGCTGAAGATCAAATAGATGGGTTATTATTGGCCCACGATGATCCAAGACTACCTCGAATACGCGAAGCAGTGCCATTCATGCCAGATTCACGGGGACTTTATCCATCAGCATCCAAATCCACTACATCCAACAGTGGCTAGCTGGCCGTTTGAGATGTGGGGAACTGACATAATCGGCCCCATCGAACCAGTATCGTCCAGAGGACATCGATTCATTTTTGCGACAACTGATTACTTCTCCAAATGGGCAGAAGCAGTACCGCTGAGGGAAGTGAAGACGAAGAATATCCTCCATTTCTTCAAGACACGCGTCATTTATCGGTTTGGAACTCCACGACGGATCATCTCCGTTAACAGGCCAGCCTATAGAAGTCACAAGATCAGCCACTTCGCACAATATCATAACATAGACTGGAGATACTCCTCAGTCTATAATCCCCGAGCTAACGGTCTAGCTGAGGATTTTAACAAGACCTTGACGAAGATCGTGAAAAAGACGGTGTCTCGAAATAAGAAGGACTGGCATGAAAGAATGCATGAAGCTCTCTGGGCGTATCAAACTACGTTCAAAACGGCCACGAACACAACGCCGTACGCATTGGTATTCGGTACAGAGGCAGTACTCCCCCTCGAGATAGAGTTACCCTCTCTACGAGTGGCAGTTCATTACGAGCTAATGGACGAAGAGAATGCTCACCTTCGGCTTGAGGAGCTCGATGCCCTTGATGAAACTCGGCTCATAGCGCAACAAAATCTGGAAGCTTATAAAGCAAAGATGACGTTCTCATACGAAAGATTGACTAGGCCGAGAACATTCCGCCAAGTTGAACTCGTACTAGTGGTCAAAAGACCCATGATCCCCAATCGTGCCAAACGGGGGAAATTCGAGCCGAACTATGAAGGCCCATATAGCATAGACAAGGTTTACCAGGGCGGGGCCTACCTACTCATGGATATGCATGGCGAAAGGCCCTTCAGGCCAATATATGGTCGCTTCCTAAAAAAGTACTATGCCTGACGAGTCATGGCCTAGGTCAATGATAGATGACGACGACTATGTTCGCTCACTATCTTCCTAAGCCCAAACTCTATAAGTAGTAGCCGTCCAACAGACCGAAACGTTCTTAAAATAACAGTGGACTGAAACGTCCTTAAACTAACAGCGGACCGAAACGTCATTAAACTAACAGCGGACCGAAACGTCCTTAAACTAACAATGGACCACTATGTTCTAAAACTAGTTGTTGACCGATAAACTACTGTGGATTGCAACATCCCAAGCTTGATACAAAAAAAAAGAGAAGAATAAAAGAATAAAAAAAAGAAGAAAGAAAAAGAAAAATGGTATGTCCACAAGCAAAAAGGGCACGGATGAAAACCCAAGAGGGCTCCGTGAGTAAAAACAGCAGGGCTACCGGTGAGTTTTGTGAAAACCCGAAAGGGCGCAATCTCGTTAAAAGACACTTGCAAGGTCCTCTCGACCTTGTGAGAACAAACCACCTGCATGAGATCCTTACGACTCATAAAGGAGAAACACACTTAGGAATCCTCACGATCCCTAAGGAGAAAATACACTTACGAGATCCTCACGACTCGTAAGAAGAACCCTCTTATGAGACTCTCACGGCTCATAAGATTCAAAAGTCTTAAGCTACAGGGATCTGAACCTGTTCTTAAGCGGTCACCACAACCTCCAATGCTGCCCTACAAGCGGCTCAACGCTGACCCTTGTATACAATCCACGGGCGCAAATAAAAATTTCCCTAACAAAGTCCCATCCGTGACTAGGGATATGTCTACACGGTGAACAGCCCTTGTAAGTCCTCTCGACTTATAAGAAGAAAACACTCTTGTAAGATCCTTACGACTTATAAGAGACCATGCACTTAGGAATCCTCATGATTCCTAAGGAGAAAACGCACCTACGAGATCCTCATGACTCGCAGGAAGAAAAACCTTTATGAGACCGTTACGGCTCATGAAGTCGAAAGCCTTAGTCAATAGGATCCTAACCCTGTTCGCTAAGCTACCTTTGTTCGACATCGACAGAGGCAAATGATGATTCGCTCCTGGCAATATCCCAGTTGTAGCGGTGCTGATGCCGAAATCGGTATCTAGCTCCAAGCTTGCAGCAAAAAGCCAACGAGCCACACATGCATACGAAATAGCCGAAATGATGGGGAAACTTGCAAACAAAATCAGCAAGTAAAAATATATGCATGCAAATAGCCGAAATAATTGGGCAACTCGCAATAAAAATCAGCGAGTAAAAATAAAATAAATAGCCGAAATGATTGGGCACCGCGAAAAATAGCCGAAATGATTGGGCAATCGCGACCCTCGCGATATAAAAGCTGAAATGATAGAGCATCGCGGAAAGAAATAAAAAAAATAAAATTTATGCCCTGCAGGTGATATCACATCAATCCCTGTATACAATCCTGGGGCGCAAACAAAGAAGGAATCACACCTTCCCTTCCCAAGCTCCATCAGAAAACGAAGCCAAATCTCGACGGTTCAGAGATAGCCTAGAGATCATCAACAGCATTCCTCCCTATTCCAGCAGAATTCAGACGCTGCAATCAACCCTGGAGCTATAGCAATGCCCCTACTCCGAATCTCGATGGTTCCCAGACAACTTGGAGACCACTTCGATATTCGTCTCATTACAACAGACGCTACGTCATCTACATGATCCCGTCTCGGAAATACGTCATCCACATGACCCCGTCTCGGAAATACGTCATCCACATGACCCCGTCGCGGAAATACGTCATCCACATGACCCCATCTCGGAAATACGTCATCTACATGACCCCGTCTCGAAAATACGTCATCTACATGACCCCGTCTTGGAAATACGTCATCCACATGACCCCGTTTCGGAAATACGTCATCCACATGACCCCGTCTCGGAAATACATCATCCACATGACCCCGTCTCGGAAATACGTCATCCACATGACCCCGTCTCGGAAATACGTCATCCACATGATCCCGTCTTGGAAATACGTCATTTATATGACCCCGTCTCGGAAATACGTCATCCATATAACCCCGTCACCGAAATACATCATCCACATGACCCCGTCGCGGAAATACGTCATCTACATGACCCCGTCGGAAATACGTCATGCACATGACCCCGTCGGAAATACGTCATCCACATGACCCCGTCTCGGAAATACGTCATCCACATGACCCCGTCTCGGAAATAAATCATCCACATGACCCCGTCTCGGAAATACGTCATCCACATGACCCCGTCTCGGAAATACGTCATCCATATGACCCCATCGCGGAAATACGTCATCTACATGACCCCGTCGTGGAAATACGTCATCCACATGACCGCGTCTCGGAAATACGTCATCCATATGACCCCGTCTCGGAAATACGTCATCCACATGACCCCGTCTCGAAAATACGTCATCCACATGACCCCGTCGCGGAAATACGTCATCGACATGACCCCGTCGCGGAAATACGTCATCGACATAACCCCGTCTCGGAAATACGTCATCGACATGACCCTGTCTTGGAAATACGTCATCTACATGATCCCGTCTCGGAAATACGTCATCCATATGACCCCGTCTCGGAAATACGTCATCCACATGACCCCGTCGCGGAAATACGTCATCTACATGACCCCGTCTCGGAAATACATCATCTATATGACCCCGTCGCGGAAATACGTCATCTACATGACCTCGTCTCGGAAATACGTCATCCACATGACCCCGTCTCGGAAATACGTCATCCACATGACCCCGTCTCAGAAATACGTCATCCACATGACCCCGTCGCGGAGATACGTCATCGACATGACCCCGCCCCGGAGATACGTCACCCAATGATGCCGTGAAATGCGGATAACGTCAATCTCATTAAACACTTACGAGTCCTCTCGATTCGTAAGGAAGAAAACTCTCTTATAAGATCCTTACGACTTATAAGGGAAAACACACTTAGGAATCCTCACGATTCCCAAGGAGAAAATACACCTACGGGATCCTCACGACTCGTAGG
Organism: Agapanthus africanus; assembly: GCA_030015575.1. Taxonomy (NCBI): domain Eukaryota; kingdom Viridiplantae; phylum Streptophyta; class Magnoliopsida; order Asparagales; family Amaryllidaceae; genus Agapanthus; species Agapanthus africanus. The sequence goes on along the minus strand of CM057338.1, from coordinate 313,446,123 downwards.
GAGAAAAGTCTTTATGAGACCCTCACGGCTCATAAAGTTGAAAATTCTTAGGTAGCAAATCTGAACCTGCTTTCTAAGCCAGCACTACCCCTTGAAGAAGCCGAAACAAGATGCTCACCCTATCATCTGCCGGCTATGTTTGCTAAGGTGACATGCTGATAACAAAAGAAAGAAGAAAGATGAGAGATGACACAAGACGTTGCGAAAGAAATGTATCTTTTATTCATGAATTCAATTGGGTACAAAATACATCATATGAAAGAATAAAAGAATGAATACATTTTATTCAAAGTTATAAATGGTACAAAAAAACAATTATTGAGAGGGAAGCGCTTTCAATAATCCGATCAGCCGCTCGCGCACTTCCCTCAACCCCTTTTCTTGATCAGCTGCCGCGGCCAAGTCTGCTTCGACCTGGACTCGCTGCTGCAAGTAAGACAAAAATTGTTCCTCGACGGCCCGCTGAGCTGCTTCACGATTTTTTGCATCCCGCTCGACGACGTCGAGCTACTGCCTCAGTGTTAACCCGTCAGAGATGCATCGCAGAAGGCCTTCAAAGATCACTTTCAACTGGGCAGCATTCGCATCAACCTGAGCATGCAGTCGAGTAGATTCTCTTGAAGTTTCTTCACATTCCTTATGCTTTAAGGCCACTTCTTGTTCAAGATGGCGGAAATAAAAAGTGCTCTGCTCGACCCACGCATCCCGTTGGGTGTTCATAGCCAGGACCTCTAGAGCAGGACGTCCAACCTCGAGCTCATGCATGCAAGCTTCAATTTCCCTGTAGTGATTAACCCAAGACTCAACGACGCCCTCACTATGGAAATTCACGAGCGTCGCTAGCATAGGGTTAACCTCCGTGGCAAAATCCACAGCAGATGTGGGAGTCTCCACATCAAGCTCCTCAATATAGTCGCTCAACATGCGCAGACTATTTGCAGCGCCTTTCGAGGATGTACATCGAGAAAAAGGTCCGGCCGGCATTATGACGCAAGATTCGTACGAGGCTGGAGTCGATGTGACCGCTGCAAAATAAATCATATTCAGATGCCGGCACAAGAAATAAAGAAAATACGCGAACAATAGAGTCTACTATACCGGCTGCAACAGGGGGAAGAGCTGGGAGTACTGGTGGCGCAACGATAGCCTTGTCCCCTCCTTCAATTTGTAAGGATACAAGCAATACAAAGATGAATTAGCAATAGTGTGACTGCCCGTTAAAGAAAGGACGTCGGTTAGAAAAGATACTCACCGACACCAGTGGGCGGACTAATCTTTGACTGGAAAGAGAAGTGTGGGTGCAACACCTGATACAGGTGATCAAAAAGGACTCCTGCAAGGACACAGTAATGCAACGTCGGCACATAAGTTATACATCCTAAAAAAATAAGACTGATGGGTCACGAATCTACACCTTCCAACATCTGAGATGGTACGAGAGAAGGTAGAGGAGTGGTCACCGTCAAAGCGGTAACTGATGGCGTTGCCTCGGGTAGCGCAATCTCAACGCTCATCGCACCTGCATTAGAAATGAGATAAATACTGTCAGGAAAGATTGAAAAGGATTGCAGAATAAAAAGAAAAGTAATGACCTAAAATCTACCTGGTGAGTCACCGGTCGGAACCGCGACGAGGGCGTCACTTGATACGGCAACTGCTTCACCCTCCTCCATCGGAATGGTTTTGCCGCCCATGGCTTCATCCCCCGACTCCACGAGAATCGTCTTGATACTCGCAGCGCCCGGCAGCGGCAGGGAGCCGCAAGGGGAAAGAGCGACGATCGGGGCAGTTCCCGACTCTTGCGAAAGAGTGACTACCTCAGGCTCGGCGACCATGGCTACCTCCTCTACCGCCGCCTCAAGCTCAGCAATTGTAGCCATCACACCCGCCGCTACCTCGAGCTCGACAATGGTAGCCATCTCACCTACCGCCATTTCGGGCTCGGCGATCGTGACTGTCTCACCCACCACTACCTCGAGCTCGACAATGGTAGCCATCTCACCTACCGCCATCTCGAGTTCGGCGATCATGGCTACCTCCTTTGCCGCTACCCCAGGCTCAGCGGTCGCCGCCACTTCTTCGGTAAGACTCGGCCCTGCAAGATAAGATATATGAGAACTGAAAGTTAAAACTTTGACAACAGAACCCAATGTCACATTACCTTGTGTTTGTCTTCCAATTGCTTCCCGAGCTGCACGTGCTGCCCGTCTGTAGGCAGTGGACAAGGCAGCCAGAGATTCCTCTGAAGGAGTAGGGGCAGGGGTAGCAGTGCTCTAACCCGCACCCGCGGCCAAGGAGACACTACGCTCCCTTGCCGCGCGCATTCTGCGGTTCCTTTTCTCTTGGGCCATTAGAGCGGATCCTCTAGAAGCCTCCATCAACGGGACGTCATCGTCCGCGCCAAGGGTTACCTCAGGAGCCGTCGAGGCATCCGTCATCGGTCGTTTGAGTAAAGCCTCTTTCGGCAGTGCCGAGGAGGCCGGGACTTCGATGGCTGGACCGGGAAGAATCTCTGCATCACCTTGCGGGATTGGCTTTGTAGTCCCTGCGATAGGATAAAGAAAGGGTTAGATTGTCCATAAGTTAGATTGTCCATAAGAAAGGAAAATGAAGATGCAATGAGCCGAGACATACCAATGCCCAGCAAAGCGTGATTCCTCTCCTCCTCCTCGAAGGTCCTGAGGGAAGCCGCCAGAGCCTCTTCAGTGGTAAAGCCTGTTACAGAAGGAAAAATGTCAGTCAAGACATGATAATAAAAATAAAAATATAATGCAATAACAGAAGTTACGACTTATACTCACTTGATTGGGCGAGGATAGCCCTTTCCGCTTTGTGGCTTGCGGATCGCACAGCTGTAATAGCGGCCTCGATATCAGTATCTTCCGGCGCTATGAAGAGACCCTCATTGGTCCTATATTCGCTCAGGCCCTCTTTATAAGGAGCATGAGGCTCCAGGACGAGTACAACGTCTAGAGAGAGGACCGACTTCTTCTTCCTCTTCTGCGAGCGAGCTCCAGTCGCAGCCAGCACAAGCTTACGCTTGGTGGGCACTTTGGGGCGATGAGTCCCGACATATGAGCCCACGCCAGATTTGGGGGAAGCTACATTTACCGTCTCCGCAGGAGCAGGGGGCACCGGTAATACATCCACCGTCTCCACGGGAGCACGGGGCACCGGTAGCTCAGGCCTGTCGTGGGGGACTTTAATCGCGGCAGCTTCTCTTAGCGGAGGGAGGACAATGGTCCGTCGCTTCAACGGGACGTTTCGATCACCAGCAGGGGGTGCACCCTTTCGGTCGAGCAACAGTCGCTTCTCCTCCCTGATAACAGCGCCCATTGCATGTTGGTACCAGGCCACGTGTACATTAAGGGCCTTCGGGACACAACTCGGTTCGCTGATAAAGAAGTGAGACCCCGTGTTCAAGCGCATGAAATGATGCAGCGTGCTCCGCATTCCCTCTCTGGTGGCAGCAGGTTCTACCAGGAAAGCCTCCAGCGGGACTCCCTGATTGTAACTCAGCTGCTGGGCAAAGTGATGTGGGTTATATCTCATGAATAGTGCCGCATCATTTTGCCTGAATACAAGAAAGCCCGGCCTGATGGAGTAGAAATGAAGAATCTCCTGGGCTTTTGTAACACCCGAGTTCATTTATACCAATTCCAGTTCTCGTATTTCTTTATTCGTGGTATTTCTTGATTTAACATATTTTGGGTGCGAATGGTATTTTACACTTTACATTGCATTCGACCCGACCCGCTTGCTTGAATCTTGTTTGATTCATATTTATGAATCACCCTGACTTGGTATGTAGACTTGTGCATTTTCAACTTTATCACATACTGGCATTTTATCTGGCATGTCATCTTTTACCGTATAACATTTTAAATCACGTAAAATATTTTAAAAATACATTTCATAGCCTGCATGATACCCCTAACCCCGTGGTAGCATCCGCACATCTTGTTCTCGTCCCGTTCAGTGAAACGGACGTGTTTGGATGGCTACGCGCACGTACGTACATCCGTTCTTAGGGGTATGCATTTTTGTTACCTGGGCATTCGTTTTGAATTTTGAAAGTCGCATATATTTTTCATATTTTGAATCTGAAATTTTAGACCCGACCCGGGCACGTTTTGAAATATTTTTGTATTCCGTCAAAATTCCAATTATTTGATATTTAATTTCCATCTAACAGTTTAAATTTTTATTCATACCTAACCATATATATTATTAAATTAAAATCTTACGTTTAAACAAACCAAAATCTTTTTAACCAATCATCGCTTCTCTCTCTAACCCGGCCCCACCTTTCTCTCTCTCTTTCCTTCTTTTCCTTTCTCTCTATCTCTTCCTCATTCTTTCTCTCTTTCTCTCCCTTCCGCTAAAAATAATTTTCTCTCTCCACACTATTCCTCTCTCTCTCCTCTCGCGTCCTCTCTCCCCCTTTTCTTTCTCTGTTCTTTTCTTCCTCCATTTTTCCCCGCTGCCTTCGCCACGAGAAAACCCTGGCTCCCCGTCGCTGTCGCCGCTTCCATCGCCGCCTCGTTCATCACTCCCCCTCCTCTCGTATCCACTTTCTCTTTCTCCGCCTCAACCATCACCCACGACCACTGCACACCCGATCGCAACCTAACCCATAACCCTGCCTCCACCTCGTCGCCGACGACAACCTCGTCGGCCTCACCTCTCCTTCGTCATCATCTCCTTTCTCCTCTCTCTCCTTCCTCCTTCAACCTTTACCTGCACACCCCGACACCTTGAAGCTGCACCCCTGCAACCCACGACCTCAACCCAGGAACCCATCGCTACCCTCATCGGCACCGTCCCAGCCTGGCTGTCGCCACCACCCTCATCCTCGTGACCACCTTCTTATTCTTCTCCCCTCTCCCCTCTCTCCTCCTCGCCCTCAACCCTACATGAACCCTGCACCCTCAATCTTGGCAGCCCCGGAATCATCTGTACACCCCGCCTGACCGCCGACTACCACATCATCGTCACCTCCTCCTTCTTATCACCTATCTCTCTTCCGATCTCCCGACACCACCACCACCAACAGACACGACCCCGACCTTAAGAAAACCATAGAACCCTAACCCAAGCCTTCGCCGCAGCCACTGCCATCACCGTGGATCTCGCCATCGATGACCCGTCGTCGTCGTCGTCTCTCTCGCCTCGTATCTGTCCACAACCACCGAGATCCCAGTCTTCTTCTTCTTCTTCATTCTTCTTCTTCTACTCCTTTTTCTCTCCCCTTTTTGTTTCCCGACCATCGCCGGCAAACCCCTCTCAGCCGGAGACCCGTTTCCGACGTCACCCCATGCCGCTTTCCTTGATCCCAGAGCACCACAGCGGCCTAACCCTACCCTTTCCTTCTTCTTCTATCTTTTTTCTTCTTGTTCTTCTTTTCTTGCTTTTCTTGTTTGCGCCTTTCCGGTGATCGCCGGAGCCGTGCCCGTCGCTGTTGATTCGGGTGATCCTGAGGACGTTCCCCTGATAGCACGGTCGTGTTCTTGCCTTACCTGGTTCTGTTCTGTGCTCGCATGGACACATTGCGACGTTTTCCCGATATCCGACGTGTTGCACGTACCGCTTTGAGATCCAAGCAGGCAAGTAAAACTTGCTACATGCTATTCCTATTATTTTATACTTATTTAATTACATGTTAAATCTATAGATTTAATCTAATGTCACATGTTCCATTTTAACATTCGGTGTTCCATCATATCATTTTAGATCTAGAACTTGAAACATATCATGTTGCATTTTAGTTTACAATACGTGGTACCTACGTCCATATTTAAATCACATAATAATTATTTGCACAGCCCATAGTACCCTTTAATAGTTTATACTCTATTGGACACTCGTTTGCATACATCTAGCCTAATATATATTCAGTTTCATCCCTAGATCATTTAATACATATTAATGTGATTTTAACATTCCATATTCGATAAACTGTATTTACTTTATGTTGGAACTATCCCCTTAACCCAAATCGATAACTGTGCATCCATATGCTTTAATCTGTACTTATTTGCATATAACATCACAATGTTCCATTTTTATTGTTCTATTAGTACCCATACTTGTTTTGTATACCTATACTTACTATAGTTTGATTATGAGCACCCACGTGACAATTGTGCACCCCTGACATGACTTGATATACCATTACTTGACACGACGTGATACCGTGCACTTCTTGACATGACATGATACCTATATACTAACTGACTTGACCTGATGTACCATGGCTTTACCTATTACCTTATCTTGTTACTAATGCCAACAGCTTTGATATGTTGTCCCTACGGACATTTCCTGTTGTCTATCCAGACAAACCTTTACCTGCTGATCCTGTGTTGGCATTAGCTCCAGATTTATCAATACCTGACTTGAATACATAACTTAGGGGTATGGGGAAATCAATGATGAAACCTGACTTGTAACTCGACAGTTCGATACTTTTACTGATTAGTTTTAAAGGCTAGGCCAGCCTTGGGATGATGCTGCTGACATCATCCATCGTTACCCACTACCTTTTAGAGGCTAGGCCAGCCTTGGGATGATGCTGTTGACATCATTCATCGTTACCCCTTTTCCTTTTAGTGCCTAGCGGCATGTCTCGGTTTCAGCTCGAGAATCTTCACCGTGATCCCGGGCACGCACGGGATACTATTGAGTTACATCGATGATTCATCAAATTGATTTCAAAGACCTGAGAGTAGTTAACCCAATAGACCAGTTTAGATCACTCGCTACACATTACCCTCACTGTCCTCACTTATATCACTGTTATACCTGTTTTACCATTATACTCATACCTGTATGTATTGCTACCCCTGTTTATATTATTGCTTGATATTATGGCGCACTGACGTCTGGATTTTGCATGGCCCAGATCCTCTACCTTTGTTGTAGACTGATCAGGAGTGCTGCCGCTGTTAGACCGAGCGGTGAGGACCCTGTTGGTATCCAGATTTACTATTCCAGGTGTTTTATTTATTGGATCTTTTGCTTCTGCATATTATATTATTTCTTGACTCGTTTATTCTGGCTTATGGACATGTACTAGATAGTTTAGTTTACTTTCCTGTTCTTGATATCTCTACAGCCGTAATGTGACTGTGGAAGGATTTTTCCTATCCACAGGTAGTATGGTTGGCTATGTCACGTGCCTATCTTAGCATACTCTGGGAAGCGGGGCGTGACAGCTTTCAACACGGAGGCCCCGTCTTTAAAAATGTTTCGTAATGAAAGCACCGCCTTTGAAGTTTCTTGGCCGATGGTCAAGATTTTGTCTATAAAAGACATACCATCTCCAACCGTGCGCGGACGAAGGAGCAAGCCCCTAGCTTCCCACTGTGACGGACTCACGATGGAGGCGTCAACTAGCCGCATAATCCGAGGGAACTTGCATCTCTCGTAAAACGAAGGTCTCTTGTGAATGCCAAATACTCCGAGCACGTGCAGCTCCATCCATGAAGTAAAGTAATGAATCGGGAAGTTGGCAGAATGCACCCCCGGTTCAGTGGTATCCTCCGTTACGCTAAGACCATGGTATAAGTGGGCTAACCCGGCAATCCCGATGGCCACTTGTATTCCGGCAACCATGCGATGCGCGGGGTAGAAGACAGAAGGCCTCATGTAACGAGGATGCATAGGAAGCGCGAACCAACTCAACCATAACCCAAGAAACCCAAAAAAGAACGCCTCCTCGTCAATGCCCGAAACGGCGATTTCTGACAGGGGGACGATCGCGACGTCAGGAAGGAAGAAACCCTTCTGATCAGCTTCCAGTATCGGCCGACGGTCCAAGCAAAAGCTGAAGGGATCATCAAGTTTAGAAAACTTTTCTCCTCGTCGCGACAAAATTTCCGGGCGAAGAAAACGGGTAATGAAGTCCGCAAAGCTGACCCCTCGGCCTCCAGATTCAAGGAAGAGGCTCTCATACATGTTCAGCACCTTTATCAGACTCGGGAAATGATGCTGAATGGCGTTCTCCGGGGTGAGGCCCATCACCACTGGCTTAGTGGCAAAAACATATTCATCCGGAGGAAGCAGCTCCTCGTAGTTCTCCCCCTGACTGGTAAACCAGAAACCTCGGCGAATTCTTCTAAGGAAATGGAGACCTCTCTATCCAATAAGAGGAAGGTATGGGTCAGGATGTTCCATTGCTCCAAAAACACCTTGATCCACCATGTGGGAGGTGCAGAATACTGGAACAAGGAAGCGTAGACCGCAGGGTACAAGCCGAGCTTCAGCAGCTGCGATTTCTTCGCCGACAAAATGTACCGGGCCCACTGCAAGTACCCGGCCGGATGACGGGGAGTTAGCCCGATGTTGTAGGGCTGTCCCTAAGGGCGCGACTCGCCCTGACATATGCGCCGCCCTAGGGTATCCGAAGCCACCGGCGGCTGCACGGGTACGGCGGCGATCGAAGGCTGAAGGAGACCCTCCGAAATCCAATTAACCACCTCCACGGCATAGTTCACTTGGGGTGCATCTGCATACGGGATCGCCGAGATAGGCTCCGAAGGCGTCGCACAAGAAAAGCTCCGACGGCCTCTGATAATCTGGTCGTACCATCTACCCCACAAGTGAAGATTTTTGTGTTCCGGATCACGGTCTTTGATGAGATCGAGAACCTCCCAGTCCACAGGCGCCTCAGGAAACCCGCCTTCTAAACGAACAAACGGGAAAGAGAGATCGAAAGACATGTCGCCTGCAGAAAAAAGGGGGGACAGAAGTCAACTGTCAGTGCTATAATTTAATTTTAAATTCTGACACTCGGTACTTTAAAATTTGTACCACACTGCAATGCAGTGGAGAGGGACCAAAGGGGGCCCACAAAATCTGGATGACAATGCATCAATTAATAAAACAGCCTCATCATTGGATGAAACTGTTAATTAAATTAGGAAATCCTCAGGAAAATTCTCATTAAATGAGAGATCCCTCGGGAAAAGGAGAAAATCTCCCTTTGAGAGCAATGCTCTATGACAGAGTGACACTTGTCAAACTCTGATCATGAAGAAATAAAATTCCTTAAGAGCCTAGCTTTGTAATGATGATGGAAAAATCCATCAGAAAAGAATTAATTAAAATTAATTTTTATGAATTAAAAAATTCTAGGATCTTCAAGATCCATGAACAAACTCTTAAGAGTTCTTCATCAAAGATTAATAAATCAACATGATTCAAAAGAGCAAAGCTCTGTTCATGGGCTAAGAAACCCCAAGAAAAGATCTCTTTAAGATCTTTGGGTTCAAGAAAGCAAAGCTCTGTTAATGAAACCCTAAATTGATTTTCTTCAGATCAAAGATCTATGAAGAGCAAGGCTCTGATTAATGGGTGAAACCCTAATTTATTAAAAGTTTTAAACTTTACCTAAGTTTTGATAGAGTTCTGACTCTTAAAAGGTTCTTAAAGAAGAGAGCTAAGAGACCAAAGGTCCTATTTATAGGCATTGAAACGCCTCTTCAATTTCTGAGTTGATCCAAGGGCGCAGATGCTGCCACTGCTGCACTCACGTGTGCGCCACGTGAGCGCAACGGTGGGGGAGCATTTGTTTCCCCCAATCAGAGCAAACCTCTATTTTGAAATTCAAAATTCAAAAATTGAAGTAACGCTTCAGATCCAGCGCTAGGCGCGCCGCGCGCCATGTGTCAAACACGGATGCGCTAGCGCCAGGTGCGCTGCGCCCTAGGCAGTGCACCCCTAATCAGAGCAAAGCTCTGTTTTAAAATTCAAAATTCAAAAATTGAAGCAACGCTTCAGATCCAGCGCTAGGCGCGCTGCGCTCCACGTGTCAAACACGGATGCGCTAGCACCAGGTGCGCTGCGCCCTAGGCAGTGCACCATGTGTGCGCTAGCGCTATGCGCGCTGCACGCCACGTGTCAGACACGGGTGCGCTAGCGCAGGCTGCGCTGCACTCTGGACAGCGCACCACGTGTCAAACGTAGGTGCGCTAGCGCAAAGTGCGATGTTCTCTGAGCAGCCCATCACGTGCAAAGTACGGGTGCACTAGTGCTGGAATTATAAAATTCCCCACCGTTAGATCAAAAGATCTAATAATAATGATAAATCATTAATTAATCAGAATTAAAATTCTGTTTTGGAAAGATTTTTTCCAATCTTGTAAAAAATAAGAAGACTGCCTTCTGTAAAACAGAAGCCCTAGGATCAAAGATCCAACGGTGGGAAACATCCCCAAATCAATCAGAGAAAGATCTTTTTAACTGATTTAACAAATCAACTTGCCCTATATAAAGGCCCCAAGACTTCAAGTCTGATATAGAGAAACTCGCCTGTAATCTTTGAGAAATTCAAAAAAAGAAGTGCAAGCTCTTGAAAGAAGATTATTTCTTCAAGGTAAAGATCATGAATGATGAACACAGAGATAAAATCATCTCATAAAAAGAAGAATTTTCTTCTTAAAAGATTATAGATCTACAAAGACCAAGGTCTTTTATAAAAGGATCAAAAGATCTCATCATAAAAACAAAGAAGTACTTACTTAATTCACAGATCATTGATCTATAAAGGCAAAGCTTTTTAAAAATAAGAACTGTTGTTCTTGAATTTTGAGACAAAGTCTCTTTTAAAAGAACATAAATTTGTTCACAGATCATAAAAATTGATCAAATACACTTTGCGCTATTGAAATGCGCTTTGCTTATTGAACCGCGCTTCTGCGCTCTCTGGACCGGCGTTCTGCGCCAAAATGCGCCACGTGTCAATCACGAATGCAACTTGCGCTTTGCACTTCTGAAATAGCGCACTGCGCTCATGGGCTGGCGCCAAGCGCGCCACGTGTCACTCACGGGTGCGCCATTAAATTAAAAGCGTAATGCGCTCATGGACCAGCGCTCAGCGCTCACAAACAGGCATCTTCGCTCATCATTTGGAGCCTAGCGCAGAGCGCAACACTTGTCCCTTACATGTGCGCCACGTGGCAGAAGCGCACTGCATTGGCGCAAAGCGCCTAGCGCACCATAGGTTGCGCTGACAGAACACAAATTGTTTTTTAATGAGCCAGAGCTCTGCTGAATGCTTTGCATTCAATGTATGACAAAACAAAAGATTTTTTGCCAAGATCTAATACTTAACATTACTAAAAGGGCCAAGCCTAAATGAAGACTCAATAGCCAGAACAAAATGTTAAACATTTTTATCTAATTGGACTTAGCCCAATAATAGCCATAAGTCCTCAACTTATATTAATTGAGCCCATCTGCTCATGAATAGTTAACAGATCTTAGTTCTAAATTGGACTACAGATCTTTCAACCAACTCACACCGGTTCGAGGGTACATCTCTTTATTTCCTCTGATATCTGTCGTTGTAATCCTTCAACGTCTTCATAGAGGTGACGGGTCCCGACAACCACACATTTCACGGACTGTGGGGTCCTTAAACTCATGGACTACGATGTCCTTAAACTTTATAGACTATGACGTCTTTAAACTACGGATTGTGGGGTCCTTAAACTCATGGACTACGATATCCCTAACCTCAGACTGTGGGGTCCCTTTAAACCCATGGACTACGATGTCCCTAACCTTGACTGTGGGGTCATTAAACTCGCGGACTACGATGTTCTTAACCTGGACCACCATGTCCTTAAACTGGTAATCGATCACAATGTCCCTAAACTAAACATTAGAGTACAAATGCTCTTCTGTTGGATCTAAACGATCCCGTTAAGTTGATCTTAGTCTAAAAATTAGACTAACGTATCCTTAACATTTGTTTAAGTTGATCTTTGTCTCAAATGAGGCTAACGTATCCTTAAACCCAACCCCCAAACCCAAATCTAAGAAGATACAGATTTGGACTAATCCACGCCCTACGGACAACATAAATTAGTCTCCGTATACAATCCACGGGCAATCACAAACAAAATGAACACCCACGACACGAAGTGACCATCTGGAGAAGGAGAAAGTTGTTACCGCGATACGGTAGCGTAATTAACTGTAGGGGCTTGTGCCTGCAGGGAAGAGCGTCCCCACAGTCAAAAAGTCCTCAGACGAGGGGGAATCTGAAGAAGTCTGCTACATCGGTCGCATCCGTTTAAACCTTCGATACATGGTGCCATAAATCAACTTGGCATCTTCGGAGAGATGAACGGATAGAACCAATTAGCATCTGCCCCGAAATTCAGGTGAGACGCCCTCCGCGTCTTCGTCCGTGTCATTCGGCGGGGAACAGAGAGTTTTTTTTTCATTCATGTAAAATTAATTATATGTAATATTCTTTTATTGGGGCACTTCCGGGTTGAGGATGATGTCACCATTGTTGTATATTATTTACTTTTCCGCATTAGGATAGACCCAAGGAGGGAAGCATAAGTGACCGGGTTCTAGGGTTCAGTGGGAGGCCATCTCGAGGAGTCGAGACCGGGTCTCCTAAACTCTAGAATTGGTAGGGTCACTTTCCGCTCTCGTAGGGGTTTAGGGGTGTGGGCTTGGCTATTCATCGCGACCGTGGAATCTGTATTTTCTATTGTTGGCTAAATACAAAATACGGACCTCCTAATATATCCTGTATTTTCATATATGTGCTTCTGCTGTGGATATTCTGTAATGTGATTACTTTATATATTGAGACGAATGATGTATTATATATATGATATATAATAAACGTTGCTTATATTTTGCATCCGCGCTAGTCCCGCCCCGCTATGCCGTTAGTTAAGTAACCTAACGGTTCATAACGGGACATTGTGGCGAATGCAAATGGTATAAGCGTACGTTCTATTTTCGTTTCTTTTCTATAATGGCTTAAGGACTTAAATGATGGGACTACATTAATATGATTAATGTGAACAAAAGAAACCTAAAAAGATATTGTAGAATCAGATTTGAAACCTACTCGGCTTTTTATGAAAAAGCAAGATTTCAAAAGGAAAGCCACTCCTTTTTAAAACCATTAGATTGTACAACGATATCAAGTTCGAAGCGTTAAAGGTTTTCTTAAAAACTATATGCAGCCCTCCATCATTTTAGAAAGTAGAGTACTTAGTATTCGTGCTACGTATGTTGATTATAGTCAAGGCGTAGTGTACGGTAGCTAAGTGATGTCTTCCTACACAACATATGATGAGATTAATTAGGACATTCATGTGATTATGTTGATTATAGTCAAGGGTCAAATGGGTGGGTCTAATTAATCATGAAATGACGGGTAGAACTTGACTAGTACTTATGATATGTTGATTATAGTCAAGGTCATAAGTGCTAGGGGTATAAACCATATCGGGAGTTTCAAGTGTTGAAATTTGCAATGAGATTGCATACCTTCTATGTGATAGTAGGATCCCGATCCCACTGTGAGCAATAGTTTCTCCCGGGAGAATTTTGCACTTTACAATTAGCTAACTCATTAGGTGTCTGGAAAGGTGTTAACGGGGCTACGCATCTGGGAAAATAAGGTTTATTTTAATTAGGTCCGTGCGAAAGCACATGGAACCTCCCTCAGAAGTACCGGCACTGGCCTGGCTGAACGGTTGGCGAAGTTGTAGAATGTAATTAATCCTGGCTAATTTTTTCCTTTTAAGGTTTGAAGGAGAATTTGATAAAAGTAGTGGGAGACATCGATTAGATAAGATAATAAACCAATCTAATCTTTACAAGAGCTGTCGCTGAGTGTATTCTTTTCTCTCTCCTAATGGAAGATAACCATGACTGGACTTAAGCTACTATTAGAGAAAAATAAGCTTACCGAACCGAACTATAAAGACTGGTTGAGAAACATTAACATTGCTCTCATATATGATAAAGTATCATATGTCCTCACTGCCACTGCCCCGCCCAAACCAGGCCCTGAATCTTCTATTGTGGATAGGGAAATCCGCAAAACGTGGGATATTGACTATGCCACCGCCAAATGCCTCGCGCTTGCATCGATGGATAATACACATCAAAAGGAGCACGAGGAGATGGATGTTCAATCCATCTTTCTCCATACAAAGGAGTTGTATGGAGAGCAATCTCATATCCTACGATATGAAGTATCTCGAAAGCTGTTTCAGACGCGAATGACTCCTGTCAGTAGGCGACCACGTTCTGAAGATGATAGCTCTTATTGAAGAGCTTGAGGGCCTCAGATGGACAATGGACAATGAGAAATATACAGATATTGTTCTACAGTCTCTTCCCTCTGCCTTTGCTCCTTTCATAGTGAACTTCAACATGCACAACATGGAGAAGTCACTACACGAACTTCTCAATATGTTGAGAAATGCAGAGAGCACGCTTAAGGCAAAGTCTCACTCTCTGCTTGTTGCACAATCTTCTTCTTCCGTCCCAAAAGCCAAGGCCAAAGGAAAGAACAAAAAGAAACCCACCAAGCTGAGAGGTGGAATAAAAAAGGCAAAGAGGAAAGATAAATCCAAAGTTGCGGAGTCGGGAAAAGGAGAATGTTTCTACTGCAAGAAGACGGGACAATGGAAGCGGAATTGTACTGAGTACCTTGGTCTCAAGAAAGGGAAGCATTGTGATACTTCAGCCTCAGGTGTGTTCGTAACTGAAAACTGTTTTTCTATAAACTCTGCTTCCTGGGTATTGGATACCGGTTCGGGTTCTCATATCTGCAATTCTGTGCAGGGGCTGAGAAATAGCAGAGTTTTGAAGACAGGTGATCATACTCTCCGGGTTGGAAATGGTTCCAATGTACATGCAGTTTCAGTGGGAGAGTATCATCTGGGGTTACCATCGGGTTGTATATTGGTTTTGAACCCATGTTATATTGTACCAAGCATGCTTTGTAATATTATATCCGTTTCTTTGTTGGACAATGAAGGATATCATTTTATATTGCAGCACAATGTTATGAACATTAAACTTAATCAAGAGTTGATTGGTTGTGGTACACTTGATAACGGGATATACGTTCTTAATCAACACATAGTTTTCAACATACAACACACAAACAAAAGAAAATTTTCAGATATAAATGAAGCTTTTTTTGGCATTGTAGACTTGGTCATATTAATGAAACAAGACTAAACAAGCTTCATAAAGATAGATATTTAAATTCTTTTGAGTATAAATCTTATGTGACTTGCCAGTCTTGTATCAAAGGGAAAATGACCAAAACTCCATTTACTGGACACGGAGAAAGAGATACAGAGCTCTTGGGCCTCATACATAGTGATGTATGTGGGCCAATGTCTACACATGCGAGAGGCGGTTTTTCTTACTTCATAACTTTTACTGATGATTTCTCAAGATTCGGTCATGTGTTTTTGATAAAGTATAAGTCTGAAGCTTTCGAGAAATTCAAGGAGTACAAACTTGAAGTAGAAAAACAAACTGGAATGAGCATCAAGATACTTCGATCGGATCGAGGTGGAGAGTATCTTAGTACAGAGTTTTCGAACTTCCTAAAAGAGAATGTGATTCTCTCTCAGCTCACTTCCCCTTACACACCACAACACAACGGTGTGTCAGAACGACGGAATCGAACCCAATTAGATATGGTACGATCCATGATGAGTGATGCTGAGTTTCCCCTCTCCTTTTGGGGGCATGCATTGGAGACTGCAGGTTTTCTGTTGAACAGGGTTCCGACCAAGACCGTGTCTACCACTCCATATGAGATATGGTATGGGAAGAGACCGTCTCTTAAGCGAGTTAAGATTTGAGGTTGTCCGGCTTTTGTCAAAAGGCAGAATCTGGAAAAACTCGAGACACGATCGTTCAAATGTTTATTTGTGGGATATCCAAAAGATTCATATGGATATATGTTCTACCACAAAGAGGAACAAAGGGTGTTTGTTTCTCGGAATGCCACATTTTTAGAAAATGAGATTTTTCCAAATGATACTGATGGTAATGTGGTAGATCTAGAAGAGGTTCTAGAAACACAAGTTTCAAATGACGACTTGGTTGAACCTAATGTTGCAACAGAACCTAATGAACCTCAGCCGCTCCATAGATCTGGTAGGACTTCTCACCCACCAGAGAGATACTACGGTTTTCTCATTGATGGTGATGGAGAAGACTGCATCATGGATGATAATGACCCTACCAGTTTTCAGCAATCTATCACGAGTGGTGACTCCGTGAAGTGGCTGAATGCCATGAGATCCGAAATGGAGTCTATATACACGAACATAGTATGGACTTTGGATGTTGTACCCTCTGGGGTAAAACCCGTAGGGTGCAAATGGATCTTTAAGAGAAAGATCGGTGCAGCTGGGCAGGTAGAGACCTATAAGGCAAGGCTCGTGGCAAAAGGATTTCGACAAAGACAAGGACTGGACTATGACGAAACCTTTTCTCCTATAGCCATGCTTAAATCCATTTGGATCCTACTTACTATTGCTGCTCACTACGACTATGAAATCTGGCAGATGGACGTTAAAACTGCTTTTTTAAATGGTGATTTAGAAGAGTGCGTTTATATGGATCAGCCAGAGGGCTTCATTGATAGTGGGAGCAGCGGGAAAGCATGTAGCTTGCTTAAATCCATTTATGGATTAAAGCATGCATCACAGAGTTGGAACATCTGTTTTGATGATGTTATCAAAGAGTTTGATTTCGTCAAAAATCCAGATGAACCTTGTGTTTATAAGAAGATTGTGGGAAGAACTGTCACCTTCCTTGTATTGTACGTGGATGACATTCTTCTGATAGGAAATGACGTTCCTATGCTACAATCGGTCAAACTGTTCTTATCACAAAGGTCCTCCATGAAGGACCTGGGTGATGCCTCGTACATATTGGGCATAAAGATCTATAGGGATAGATCTATATGGTTATTGAGATTGTCCCAAACCAGGTACATTAACACCATCATAAAAAGGTTTAGTATGGAAGACTCCAAGCAGGGTTCCTTACCCGCTAGTCAAGGAGTCACTCTCTCTAAGGACTTTTGCCCAAAGACTGATGAAGAGAGAGCTCGCATGATCATTATACCCTACGCTTCTGCCGTAGGATCTATAATGTATGCGATGTTATGTACACGCCCTGATGTAGCTTATGCACTGGGTGTAGTAAGCAGGTATCAATCCAACCCAGGGGAGAATCACTGGACAACAGTGAAGAACATTCTTAAGTACTTGCGAAGGACCAAAGAAATGTTCTTGGTGTATGGTAACGGAGATCTCCAAATGGAGGCCTTTACCGATTCTAGCTTCCAGAGTGATAAGGATAACAGCAAATCTATCTCTGGGTTTGTATTTACCCTCAATAGAGGGATGGTATGTTGGAAGAGTTCCAAACAGGATACCATTGCAGACTCCACGATAAAAGCTGAGTATATTGCTGCAAATGATGCTACCAAGGAAGCCGTCTGGATGAGGAAGTTCGTCTTGGAGCTAGGAGTAGTTCCGACCATTATTGATCCAATACCTTTGTATTGTGATAATAATGGGCCTATGGCATTAGCCAAAGAGCCCGGGTCCCATCAGCGATCCAGACACATCCTGAGGCGATATCATCTGATCCGGGAGATAGTTGATCGCCGCGAGATCGAGATTCGGAGAGTATATACAAAAGATAACACCACGGATCCATTCACCGAGGCCCTCCCTTTGCCGCAGCATGAGCGACTTTTTGAGAGGTTGGGTATGAGATATGCCAATAATTGGCCTTAGTGCAAGTGGGAGATTGTTAGATATATGTATGCCCTAGAGGCCATTATATGATAGTGTATATACCGGTATGTGTGTGTGTGTGTGTGTGTGTGTGTGTGTGTGTGTGTGTGTGTGTGTGTGTTCATTGGACATTCTTGCTCGACATGATAGTATGCTATCTGGTTGCACATTTTATCTTGACATGTTCATTTGATCATACTTTCATTCATTTGGTATATGTTGATATAGCCCTTAGGATGATGCAGGACTACTGAGATTATGATGCGGATCATACTAGTGGGACATGTGTATTCTATGAGCATATCCTTGAAATGTTCCTAGTCGTGGGTGTATCGAGACGGGGCATCGATATCACCAGAGTAGACTAGCGTATACGTTACTTGCCCCATATGATGGGCGATGGATGATCCCATATCCATTGGTGTGGTGACACCAAAGATCGTATACGGGTGGTCAGTATTGTGTGTCTGTAGACCCGAGATCGTCATAGAGTCTTGTGTGTCCCCCACTGTACTTTGATCTCCACCCTACCACGGCTCTACTGAGTCGTGCAAACAGGTGGATTTTGGGTACAGTCCCGAGGCACATGGAGGCAATAAGCGATCGGAAGGGTTTCGTCTCTCCCGGTATTGGGGGTTGATGTTGCACCATGTATGATTGGCTATAACAGGAAGTCCCTGGCCAGGGCTGCTGAGATTTACTGATAAGTGTTATCAGTAGTTTCTCGATCTGTTATGAGCCATATACCGGCATGGCATATTGGGTTATTGGGGTCGACGATACCATCCCTAGATTCACATATGCAGCATATTTGACGAAGAGACCGGACTGTACGGTAAGTGTTACCAGTTGGCTCGACGGGGGTTTTAGCAGGTTTGCTTATATTTCTTCTGATCGCTCAATACCTAGGAGCCGTTACATACAGCTTGTGCCACTGACGTTTGTGGGCATGTGATATGATCACTGCCTACTGCTAGCGTATTGACGAGTCTTAGAGTTCCACAAAGGAGTCTCCTAGCTCAGGCGAAATGATGTGGGTGCATATGTGATATGCGCGGGAGCTCGATTAAATGTGTGTATTGGATATCGTATTTTATTCGGGCGTTTACTATTGGATGGGACGTATGTGATATGACCGGGTTATTAAATCAAGTGTTGATTTAATATTAGGCCCATTAGCTCATTTATTAAAACATATTTCTTTATGATGCATGCATGAGTGTATGTATATAATGATATGGATGCACACATGCAAGCATACATGTGTCATGGTTGATGATACATTGGTGGTGGCAATGCAAGACTCACATGGTTACATATTTAGATATTTTGATTATTTGAGAAAAGCAAAATGGGATTAAAATCATGGTTGACTATTCAACTCTCTTGAGTTGACAAAGTCAATGGTTTCATTTGCCCATGGTTTTGGCCCATGGTTTTGCTTAAACTCAAGTTACAAAATATCTAGATATTTTGTAACCATGGTTTAGCATGGATGACTACTCTTACCCTCTTGAGTTTAGAGAGGGTTATCATATTATTCTCATATTATTCTCTCTCTTGAGTTTAGCTTGAGACATCTCCTTCTTCCTCTCTCTCCTTAAAACTCACTAGGGTTTTAAAAGAAAGAGAAAGGATTAAAAAGAAAAGGGTTTTAATTGAGATCGAAACCCAAATCACCATTCTACGTTAGTCTAGCCCACTTGAGTGGAGTGTTTGCTTCTTCTTCATTCTTGATCAAGAGAAGCTTGGAGCTTGGTGCAAAGAGACTTCGTGGTGGATCATCATGGACGTGGAAGGATACAAGCCAACCAACTCAAACCCTACACGATCCAAGGAGTCTAGGAGGAGGTCTACAAAGGTTGTATCTCTCCCCACTTAGTGTTAGACACTTGTAGTATATGATACTAGCCAGTTGTTACTCTATTTTTCTAGTTCGATTCATATTTGGAATTGTTTAGCACCCCCTAAATTTTTGTTATAGCATGTGTGATGCAACCCTAAACCTAGTGAGGTGCTATAGAATCCCCACACCAAATCGTCCTGGCTGGGCTTGATCCCCAGAAAGTCGGGTCCTCCTCACAACATTCCAAGAAGGAATAGAAAAGGAATGTCGTCAACGAACAATCGCTCGGTAAGTGCCAAAAGAGAGAGAGAAAATAGAATGAACAATTAAAGAGAATACTGCTGTATAATGTATGTTTGTTATGTTAACGTAGTTGTTTGTAGCTTGGTACATAATGTGCCAGTGTATACGAGAGGAGTCCAACTTGCTCTGTGGACTAAGTTATAAGGAGTACAAGGCCCCGTCAAAATCCACGGGACAACGGCAACGGATGTTCATGTTACGTGTATTATAGTGACCATCATCGTGCCACTTTTAAAACATTCCGTACCAGTCTACCCCTTAAAAAACCCCGTAAATGAATATTGTATTTATTGTAATGATTTGTTGCATAAGACTTTCCGAGACCATAGTATAGATTGTTCATGTAAACGAATAGTCAAGTAATTAAGTCAATATATATACATGGTTCGGTCAAATCAAGTCAAGTTGATATTGGATAGTATTCTGATATTCATGTTCAAATTCCAGTATATATGGTTTCATGTTGTATTGGAGTTATATTTGAATTGTGTTCATGTGTGGATTGTATTTAGATTAGACTGAGACTCTGACTGAGTCAGACACTTAAACAGAATTGGATTCCTGAATTAGGTTTTGGAATTATCGGTAACTGCTGCACATGGACGGCAGGATTTGTGAATTTTTCCAAGCTAATTACCATTGATAACCCCGTTTTAGTTTTCTACCTTAAATAGGCAAGCACCCACTTTCTCCGGCTCCCTGAGGCTCAAAAGAATTGGTCCCTCTTAAACCTATATTTACTATGGTCTTTAATGTAAATTAATATAACTTGAGGGGGTTTTATGAAAAATATGTTTAGTATACTTTCAAAATAAATCTCAAGTATTTGTATATCGTATTTATGGTTTTCATGGATGTAAATTTTAAAAGTGAGGTATTCTAGTGAATAAATACCTAGCTTGAATAATATATGGTATTTTTGTGTAAATTTGACTTGTATGGATTCTTGATGGTATTTTCATGAAACTTGTGATTCTTTTCTTTTATTTGAAAAAACATGGAATTTATTATATATTTAAAATAGATGATTTGATAATATTTATATATAATTATTAAAAATAAAATTTATTTATTAAATAGAAACCACATTTTTCTTAAAAATTATATTAAAGATTCCATCGAGATCGGATGCTCCATGAGGAGGTTTGTATCTTTCTCTACTAGTCTCGAGAATGTGCGATAACCCGCAACATCCCGATCGGTATCCCTAAAATAGGTTGCAGAGGCTTAATCGCAAGAAATATGAATAATACAAATTTAAAGAATACGGTTTTTAATAGTTTATGGTATTTTAATATAAAATCGTATTTGTCCCAAAAATATTGCTAAAAGGAAATCGTGATATGTCAAGATGCGTGTTGTGAGAGGTAGGTCATTACATCGTGAGATTTTTCTAAAGGTAATACAAGCAAATATGTCGCATGTAAAGTTTGTGATATTTAAACGTAAAAGTGCAATAAAAGTTACATAGCTTGGTATTTTAATATGAAACTTATTCTAAAAGTTTGTTTTAAGATTATTAAACAAGATATAATGATTTGGATGATTGGTTATTAAGAAAGATGGTGTTTTTAACAAATGTAGAATCGGATGTCGGAATAACTCCACTTCCGACGAGTTTTGATAAAAGAACCTTTTTAAGTTAGGAAGAGAAAAGAAAAGAGGGAACTTACGAGTTGGAATGAGAGAGGGGAGGTATAGGAAGGATTTGAGAATTTCGTGGAGTCACGGGGTTGCCGGAATCTTCTTGAATTGTCGCCGGAACTTGACATTGGGCTAACTCCACTTGTACACTTCTTTGACTTGGAAAAATTTGAGAATTTTGATAATGGATTTCAGAATGGAGAGGGCTAGGGTGTGATGTTGTATTTATAGGTGAAATTAAGGTCTTGAGGATTGAAGAATGGAATTAAAAATGCATTAAAATTTGGATTAATGTTGAATTTTAATTCTCTGGATAATTGCAGAGAAATCAAACATAATAGGAGTTAAAGGGGGAGTCCAAACGACTAGTGTGCAGAAAATGGGAAGCATTCCCTACGGGGGGCCCGGCGGTGCCGGCCCAATGGCGTATCTCGCCGGCCAAAAGGTGGGGGTGGATGCTTGGATTGGTGCCATGTGTTGGTGTCTGTTCATATAACATTTTCCACATGTTTGATTTCAGTGACTTTTCATTTTTATATGTATTGCACGTGTAAACTTTTGGGCTTCCAAAAAGTTTAAAAGAAAAATCATTAAAATAATATGTGGCTGATGGGATTCGAACACAGGGGCTATGTCATAGCAGTGCAAGACTTTACCAATGAGATACAAGTGCTTTCTTGTTGTTTTTCAAACAAAATATTACTTAAAGTATACTCAGACTTGCAAATACTCCATTCAGTACATTAACTTTAAGAAAATTTTGTACATTAAAACAGAGTCGTTACAAATTCGGGCTCGAAAGAAATAAAAATACGATTTTAAAGAATACAACTGTTAAAACAAATTAAATCATTTGAAAATTATATATATCATAAATCCGTATTTTTCTATGAAAACAAATTTTGAAAACTATATTTTTAAATGAAAATTTTAAGTTACACAAAAATACCATTAAGTTTCCAAAAGATAATTTTTTCATTAAAATACCATAAACTTTAAAAGTTAGATTTTTATACTAAAATACCATAAAATATAAAATATGTTTTCATACAAAATCTTGACTTTTTAAAACAACATATTTTTATTAAAACTTATTCGAGCCTTTAGGACGAATTAAAAACTCTCGAGAATTTTAAATGACATTTTTACTAAAATACTCTAAAAAATCAATATGCTAGTTTAGGTTACGTATTTAGGTTGCAGATTGGTTTGAGTGGTATCTTCTCACATCAGTTGTCTCGGAGTTGCCGGAGACAATGATGCACCACTTGCCTTTCCCTAAATATAAATCGTAATCTTAGGGTGGAAATTATCTAATGATAATTGTCCTTGAAAAAGACACAAATCCCGCCGTCTATATGCAGCGGTTATCGATAATTTTCCAAACTCAAGAATTTAAGAGATTAAAGCTATTCACAAGATTTAAATCTAGTAATATAAAATGAGTATAACTCGAATCCAGACTCGAATCTAAATTTGAATTTAAACTCGAACTCGAATCCAAACTCGAACCTAAACTCGAACTCAAACTTAATCTACTCGAACTAATTTGACTCAACCTATGATTGCAATTGACACGACTCGCATTCTACTTGACTTACTCGACTACATTATTCACTTTTACAATCTATGGTTTTGATCAAGACATGTTATAATCAACTAATCAAATCAACTAAGTTGATACAACAGTTATAATCTATTATACTCGGGGTGTTTGGGATAGTTTCAGGTGTGAATCCAACGGAACTGCAAGAGTCCCGTATTAACCTACTCAGATTCTATTTACTCGAATATCAGTCGGGTCGACTCCTCCACAGCTTGGAGTTCCGATGCTAACACATGAAATGGGCTTGTATTTCCTTGCTCCTAGGGCCCTACTCTTGAGCTCATGAATACTTCTACGGTTGTGTTAACATTCACACTTGAAACTTAACGTTAACATAATGACCATATAGAGACCTATAAGACATATACCCATGTTCATTCCACATACTTTTTTACTTGCTTACATTACTTCATGATTATGCTATACCTGTCACTCTTCACTTTTACCCTACTTTTGAGACTTATCGAGCGCTAGTTCGCTGACGGGCATTCCACCCATCTTTATTTTCTTAGAATATTCATCAGATACGGTTGAGACTAAGGAGGTGGACGCCATAGAGAAGGAGTACGACCAGATCGCTGCTCAGGCTTAGATTAGCTTATCTTTTCTTTTAGTTTATGTATGCCATTTGTTTAGGCATTTTTGCTATTGTATTTAATTTTCAGTTGAACTCTTGTATTGTAAATATTTCAAGTTTGAATATAAATAAAGACGTTTGTTGAAAAATATTCTGTCCCCATTTTTTGCATTGAGTATTATTGTTTCAATATGTTTAGCATATTTATTTAGGGAATGACTTTCTCAGGATAAATATGCTGCGGGCTTTCCACGTCACTGTTTCCGTCTACTGGAAAGCGGGACGTGACACCTATCAATTTGAAAGTGATTGAGGAAGAAGTGGACAAACTGCTCGCAACCAACTTCATCGGGGGTCTGGACTACTCGGTTTGGATGGCCAACGTGGTCATGGTAAAAAAGACGAGTGGGAAGTAGCATATGTGCGTCGAATTCACCAACTTGAACAAGGCCTGCCTAAAGGACAACTATCCGCTTTCTCGGATAGATCAGTCGGTGGATAACTCGGCCAGTCATGAGCTAATAAGCTTTATGGATGCATTCTCTGGTTATAATCAAATCCGGATGGATCCAGCCGACGAGGAGCTCGCCGCTTTCACCACCGATCAGGGGTTCTACTGCTACAAAGTAATGCCCTTCGGCCTTAAAAATGCAGGGGCTACTTATCAACGGCTAGTGAACAAACTTTTCAAGCCACAGATCGGGCAGAACATGAAAGCCAACATCGACGACATGATCGTGAAGTCCACCCGATCAGCCGGGCATACCATAGACCTCGGCGAAACCTTCGAGGTACCGCGGAAGTATAAAATGAAGCTGAATCCAGCTAAGTGTGCTTTCAGCGTCACGGGAGGAAAGTTCCTCGGGTTCATGGTCACCCACCGAGGAATCGAAGCAAACCCGGACAAAATCCAAGCAATCATCGACATGAGATCGCCCATGAACAATGTGGAGATCATGTGGCTCATGGGCAGGGTGGCCGCCTTAAGTCGCTTCATGTCCAGATCCGGGAAAAAATGCCTCCTATTCTTCAAAGCTTTGAGAAAGATCCTGAGGTTCGAGTGGACCGAAGTGTGCCAGGCTGCATTTGCGCAGCTTAAGGAACATCTGTCAACGCCCCTTCTGCTCACTCAACCAACCGAAGGAGATGAGCTGTTGTTGTATTTGGCTGTTTCCGACCAAGCAGCTGGCTCGGTACACATCAAAGAGTTTGAAGGAGTACAGAAGCTAGTCTACTACATCAACCACGTTTTCAAGGATGCAGAAACAAGGTACCCGGCCATCGAAAAGATAGTCCTGGCGCTTGTCGCTACCTCCAGGAAACTTCGACATTACTTCTAGGCCCATACGATCACCGTCCTCACCGACTGACCTTTGGGGAGCATCCTCGGTTCCCCCGAGTCATTGGGCCTCTTAGAGAAATGGAGATGGGAGTTGTCGCAGTTCGACATCCGTTACCGACCAAGAAAAGCCATCAAAGTGCAGACCCTGGCCGACTTTATGGTCGAATGCACCATCCCCAACAAAGTTGGAACACCAGAGCAGAGTCCGAGTCCAAAAAGCTCAGTGGAAGTGTAACACCCTAGCACTGTTATACGATATTTTATTTGGGGTATTTTGAATCTTGCGGCAGATTTCTTGATTATTATTGTTTTTGTGTGAGGATAATGCATTTGGTAACTGTGGTTAGTATCTGACCCGACCCGTATGGTTGAAACCCATCATGGTTCAAGATTACGTCATATATTTACTAGCACAGAAAATCCATGCACATCTAGATTCTATACACCAACATGATATATTTAGTATCAACATATCTTTTAATAATACAAAATAAAAACCAAATAGTATATTTTAATATCTAGCCTTGCTTGTTATCATACCCTATATCATATATTGGCATCCATACATTGTGTTCATGTCCAAATGGTTAAAATAGACTCGTTTGGATCGCTACGTATATTTACGTAGATCCGTACTTGGGGGTATACATTTTTATTGACCGGGCATTGCATCATGGTTTTAACTTATACGTATATTTTCCATATTTTAAAACTAGATTTTTAAAAGAAACCCGAATAATATTCGGAGCATTTTGATATTAGCTGTATAATCCAAATATATATATTATAATATTCTTTATATATTAACAGTTACTTATTTACATATAAAATAATATAATATATAAACTAATTATAATATTTCTCTCCCTACTCTCGCTCACGTATCTCTCTTTCTCTCTATCCTACTGTCTCTCTCTCCCCTATATATATATATATATATTTATTTATTTATTTATAACCCTATATTATTAAAACCCTCACCTCTCTCTTTCTTTCTTCACCTCCCCGCCACGAGGAACCCAAAACCCTTGCCCTCACCTCGCCATCACCGACCTCGAGCTCGTGCTCACCACCCTCGTCTCCTTGCCCTCGTTACCACCTCTGGATCCACCTTCCATCTCCTTTGCCAAGAGCACCATGCACCCATCATAACCTCCGACCACAACAGCAACCCAAGAAACCCTAGCCCACGCCACTCCCTCGCTGCCGATCACCTCACCTTCGTCTCCTCGCCCTCATCATCACCTTCACCACCTCCTCTCTCTTCTCCTGATAACCCACAACCACCGCATCCACCTCGACGACCCGCGACCCAACTGCATAAACTCCAACCCCTTGCCGGATACCTCACCACCTCGTCGTCGTCACCACCGTCACCTCCTCACCCCCCTTAACGATCCCCGACACCACAAACCACCACCACCACCCTCGTTAACCCTGACAACTCATGACAGCTGCCCGAGGAACCCTCTGCCCCTCGTTGCCGATGGCAACCTACCATCGTCGCCTCGTCTCTGTCTCGCCATCCTAGAACCGAGCAGCCATCCCCATTCTTCTTTCTTCTTCTTCCTTTCTTCCTTTCTTTCTTTCTTTCTTGATTTTTCCGGCCATCTTGTCGGAGTTGCACGCGTCGCCGAAGATCCGGATGACCTAGTCACAGTCGTTATTCAGCCTAGTCATCACGTCACGTCATTGTTCAGCCTGGTTTAGTCTTGCGTGCATAGTTGCATCGTGACATTATACCGACGTCGAACGTAACATCCGTATCTCGACGTGAGATCCGACCAGGTAAGTTTTGAACTTGTAACATGCTATGTTATTATATCGATATCTATATGAATAAAAATAGTGCATGTGTTTTATTATTCAGCAATATTACCGATTTACAGTTTTACGATATCCGTTTGTATCCTTACTAATAATATTTTATCTAGTTGCATACCAGAAAATCATGATATCATTATACTACTATTCCCCTCCGAACGGCGGACAAGACGACGTGGGGACGTCTTGCCTGGGATTCGGGGCAGATGCTATTTGGTTTTATCCGTCCACCTCTCCGAAGATGCCAAGTTGATTTATGGCACCGTATATCGGAGGTTTAAACGGATGCGGCCGATGTAGCAGACTTCGTCAGATTCCCCCTCATTTGAGGGTTTTTTTTATTGTGGGGAAGCTCTTCCCTGCAGGCGCAAGCCCCTGCAGTTAATTACGCTACCGCATAGCGGTAACAACTTTCTCCTTCTCCAGAATTTCACTTCGTGTCGTGTGTGTTTATTTTGTTTGTGGATGCCCGTGGATTGTATACGGGGACTAAGTTATGCCGTCGCCCGTAGGACGTGGATTAGTCCAAATTCTTATTTTCTTAGATTTGGGTTTGGTGTTTTAGTTTAAGGATATGTTAGCCATATTGAGGCTAAGATCAACTTAAACGTTCGTTAAGGATACGTTAGTCTGATTTGAGACTAAGATCAACTTAACGGAAAGAGCATTTAGGAGCTCTATTGTTCCAGTTTAGGGACGCAGTGGTCCATTTGACATATGGCCGGCGGGACCCGTCACCTCTCTGACGTCGTTGAAGGATTACAACGATAGGTGTCAGCGGAGTTCGGAGATATACTCTCGAACCAAAGTTGATTAATTTAAGAGAGCAGCCGTGCTCGGTCAATTTAATTTGAGGACTTACGGCCATGATTGAGCTAAGTCCAGTTGAGAATATTCTACGTTTTTATCTTTGGCCTATTAGGCCTGTGATAGGGCTTTGCCCCTATTTAATAATGCACAGCATTTGTTTTGGCCTGCTAGGTTGGGCTCTGTCCCTTTTATTAATGCGGTGCATTTAATGTTCTGACATTACCCCACGTGGCTTGTCAGGCGCTTTGCGCCAATTGAGGAGCGCAAGGCGCAAGTCCTTGGGAAGGTGACACGTGCCACGCTCTGGTGAGCGCAAGAGCAGTGCGCTGCGACAGTGCGCTGCGCTGTTGCGCTGCTGACATGTGGCGCGCTCTGGTGAGTTGCGCCAATTCATGAGAGCAGTGCTCTGTTTTTAGAAGCGCGAAGCGCAATTTGTTCTGAAGCTGACACGTGGCGCTCTCTGGTGGCTCGCGCCAACCCAGGAGCGCAACAGTGCAGTTTTACAAGTGCAAGGCACTGTTCCAATAACTTGATCCAATTTTGGATTCAAGAAAAGAATCTTTTAAGATTCCAAAACCAATGGTTCATAAAAAGTGCAAGGCACTGTTATTATTTATTTTTTATTGAAGATCATTGATCTTGTTCTTAGATCAATGATCTATTCAGAAGAGATTCTTCTCTTTTTATAAAGGTTTTTTTTTTACCTTTCTTCTTTCTTCGAACTTTTCTCAAAATTCTTTAGAGGAATTCTCTGTTTTTCTCTCTATCTTCATGTCCTTTAGACTTGGGGTCTAGGGGCCTTTTTATAGTGCCCATTAATTTGTTAAATTGGTTAGAGAGATCTTTCTCTGAATGATTTGGGGATTTTTTCCCCATCGTTGGATTTTTGATCTAAGGGCTTCTGTTTTACAGAAGACAATCTTCTTGTTTTAACAAGAACAGAAAATCTTACTGGAATTTAATTCTGTTTGGCACAAGCGCCCCCAGCGCTTGACACGTGTCACGCAGCTCAGCGCATCTGCGCTGCCACGTAGCGCGCTGCGCAGAGCGCAAGTCAGCTGAAGCGTTGCTTCTTTTATTTTAATTTTAATTTTCAAAACAGAGTTTTGCTCTTATTGGGGGAAACAGAAGCGTTGCTTCGTTTCCCGCCTTGGAATTTGAACAGAGCTTTGCTCTGAAAAGGAGATTTTCCCCTTTATTATTATTATTATTATTTATTTATTTATTTATTTATTTATTTTTATTGTTTTTATTTTATAAGGAGCGGGTTTTGAGCCAAAATTTTGGCGGGAACAACTACTATATTAGTACAACATGCTATTTAGTTTGCATCATACTTGGCAGTGAACGTATAATGGTTATTACAGATAGATACATATGCATCCTGGCATCAGTTTTGCTTACCATGTTCCGATATTGATTACAGTTTCACATTGGGTATCTATTTGATATATATGCATCACATGAGATGTTCACGACACACTACCTGACTTGTTACTTGGATCTTGTTACTAATACCGACAATCCTGACTTGTTGTCGCGACCGACGCAACTTGTTGTCTGCATAGACAAAACCTGTACCTGCTTAATCCCGTGTTGGCATTAGATTTATATCATCAATACCTGACTTGAACACATAACCTTGGGGGTAAGGGAAAATCAATAATGAAATCTGACTTGTAACTCAACAGTTCGATACTTATACTGATCGGTCTTTACGGGCTCGGCCATCCCCGGGATGTTGCTGCTGACATCATTCATTTGTACATGTTACCTGTTTACTACCTAGCAGCACGTCTCGGATTCAGCCCGAGAATCTTGACCATGGTCCCGGGCACGCACAGGATACTATTGTGTTATATCAACGATTCCATTAAATTGATTTCAAAGACTTTTAGAATAGATAACCTAGAAGCACAGTTTTAGAATACACATCACACCCCCATATATACTCATACCTCACTGTTTCATATCTATGTTATTCATTTATATTCATATTTACTTATATCGTTATTTCTTGGTTATCACTATTATTTTGATTTTACGATGCACTGACGTCGGGGTTTTGCATGGCCCAGTTCCTCAACCTTTATCGCAGGCAGATCGAGAATATTTTAGCAATTAAGCTGAGCAATGAGGAATTGGACATGTATTATTTGAGATATTTAGTTTGTTTATTCCGTAGTTTTATTTCTTTTAATGTGAGCCAATACTGGGACATGATTCAGACTTGTTTATTGGATTTGATTCCTTTCTGCTATATGCATTTTCTTGATTTGATTTACTGTGGCAGATGGACATGTACTAGTTAAATTTTTTTTCAGTTCTTGATATCCGATAGACAGCTGCAATGTGACTGTAGAAGGATGATTCCTAACCACAGGTAACATGGTTGGCTCTGTCACGTGCCGTATGTTGGTGCATGTTGCATGCTCCCACAACTTTTATGAGGCGGCGGAAGCGATAAACGAAAATTTTCTTTGCATACAACACACACTTAACCCAATATCTTGTCTAAACTATAACTAGAAAACCCTAACTAGAGATCTTATCTACTATGCTAGGGATTATACCTTGATAATACGGTCCTTCAGGTCTTCTCTTTTGATGAACTCCTTAGCTCCTTTGGATGTTGCCGATGTCCTCGATCTTCGGCCACCTCAAGACCTAGATGATCCACACGAGAGCTATCGTGCAAGCTACAAACTCTTCTCTAGAGTTTAACCTAGAGACCAAGTTTGCTAGAAGAGATCACTAGGATGATGTAGAGATTAGTTTATTGGATTACCTTTAACCCTAAGCTTTTGATTCACATCACATGTGAAGGGTAAAGCTTAGGATGAAGGAGGAGAGAAGAAGGAGAGAGAAAGTGTTTTTGGATAATGAGAAAATTCAAGCATGGAATTTAGATATGGCTCAAATGAAATAATTGAAGCATGCATTATAAAATTAGCACCATACTTCAATAGTAACTCCAAACCAATATAAAATAAAATAACCCATTCTTTCAATCATGCTTAGACTTTTTAAATTCCACCTCATTTATTTATTTTCACAAAATAAATAATGTAATTATGACGTGGCACCTTCTAGAAGGTATTCTTGTAACAATTACAAGAATACCCCTCCTCCGTATACCGTATACCGTATACGTATACCCGTATCCGAATTCCGAAAAATACGAATACAAATAATCCAATAATATGATACCGGTATCCGGCTTAAACCAAAGCCTACCAGTATTATCCTTCCAATAATTATTCCTGTAACAATTACACGAACATGATCGAAACCCTGCCGTAACAGCTTATGGCTGCCGTAACAACTTACGGTCTCTACATCTTTCGCCAGAACGAGAGAACCCTCTGTGTGGGACTCTAAAGACTCGACAGTACGCTGGCAGTGGGTTTAACCATAAGCACGTCAGCGGCACTAGCTGTGTGTAACGGCTACCCAGGTACATGACGAAAAGGTGGCCGACGAGCGAACTCATCACAACCCTAAGGAGCCTGTAAGCAACACTTAGCATACAGTCCGGTCTCTTCGTCTGATACGTCGCATATGAAGTGTAGGGGTGGTAAATGTCAGACCCCAGTAACTTTATAAGTCATGCTGATTTATGGCTCATAACAGTTCTGTTGGAGATAGTGCCCTCAGAGTCAATTATTGGATCGCAGGTATGTGATTGCAATGATTGCGGAGGACCTATACCGGTAGGACAGTTTTACTCGAGATGATAGTATGCTATCTGGTTTGCCTTTATCAGTCGTGTACATGTTCAGGTGACTGATTACATGTTACACTTTGATAGAGCCCTTAGGATCTTGCTTTACTACCAACAGTATGATGGCGATCATATACGTGAGAGTTGGGTAGTTTATATGCATATCCTTAATTGTGGTCCCTAGTCGTGGGAGTTTCGAGACAGGGCATCGATACTCCGGAGTAGACTAGTGTATACAGTCGAAACCCCGACGAGGGGCGGTGGCCGGTCTCACAAGCCACTGGTGTCGGTTGGATCACCTAAGATGTATACAGGTGCTCATTGGGTTATGAGTACACCGGACAGGACTCGCCGGGAATCTGCTAGTTGGTATTATACATATCGTCAGATAGCAGTTCCCTGGTGACATGTGTACAGGTTAGTTCATCGACCTGAGGTCGTCATTTGTCTCGTGTGAGTTCCCACTGTGCTTTGATTTCTACCCTACCACGGCTCAAAGGAGTCGTGCAAACAGGTAGCTTTTGGGTACAGTCCCGAGCCACATGGAGGCACGTGAGCGGATCGGCAGGGGATTCGTCTCTCCCGGTATTGGGGGCGAGATCGTGCTTGTTTCCTGATTTAAAATCAGAAAAGCTTATTGAAAAAGCTTCAGAAGAGGGTCACAAGCTTACACGTGACCAGCAATCACGTGTTGGCACGTGACATCTAAAAGCATCATCAAGGCAGATTCAGCTTCCTGACTACATCAAAGAAAAGGGCTTCAGAAAGGGTCACGTGCTCCCACGTGACCAGGGTCACGTGTTGGCACGTGACATTTTAAAGCGGATTCAAAGGCACATCGGTTCCCTGATCAAATCAAGGAAAAAGCTTCGAAAGAGGTCACGTGCTCCCACGTGACCAGGGGTCACGTGTTGGCACGTGACGCTCAAAACATCAGAATTATTCTCCAGTTAAATCAAGAAAAAGAGTCCAGACAAGGGTCACGTGCTCACACGTGACCAGGGGTCACGTGGTGGCACGTGACGGTTAAGCAGCAACCAGAAGACAGAGCGCAAAAAGAAAGAGGAAGGCTCGTTCCAAGGGGGTCACGTGCCCACACGTGACCGGCTTTCAAAGCCCATTTTGTTAACAGAATTAAATTCTGAAGGAGATTCAAATCTTTCCAAAGGAAAGCGATTATCTGAAACCAATCGAATTAAAGATTCAAAGATGATTAAATATCATCTATCTATGGGAAAATCTCGAGCTTGGAAAGATTTCCCCTTTAAATCTAACCGAAATAACAAAAGAGAATCCCTGGATTTGAAATCCAATGGTGAATAAAATTCACCTAATAATCCAAAGGTCAAAAACGAATGATGGATGCAAATCAAATCTCTCAATGAAGATTCGTCAAAAACTAATTGATTCGGCTGCTTCTCCTATAAATAGGAGCCAAGAGACACAGGGAGAGAAAAAGATAGATACGCAGAGGGAAGAAAAGGGAGAGAGCCTTGATACTTTGAGGAATTTGGATCTTCTGCAAAAGAAAACCCTAGGTAAGAAAGGGAAGGCTTTTTGAAAGAAAGAGAATTTAATTCTCAACAGAGTTTAACTCTGATATATAAAACAGAAGAACATATTTCTTCTCTCTTTGATAGAGGAGCTGCAAAGTGCACATCTCCCCTTGAAGTTGAGAATTTAATTCTCAATGGGTCGAGATCCTGCCATGCAGATCCAAAACATAGAGAGGGAACGGAAGCACGAGAATTTAATTCTCACAGAACTATAGGAATTTAATTCTTTTAAAATAAAATTAGGGTTTGACCCTGTGTCATGGGAATTTAATTCCTTCAGAACAAAGAGAAACAGGGTTTAACCCTAATTAAGAACCTAGTTCTGTGGAAACAGCGGGAATTTAATTCCCTTAATCATAATTTAACAGAGAATGGGGGTTTAATTCCTTAAAAGCTTTTATTAGGGTTTAACCCTATTCAGTTCTTCACATATATGAAGAATTTAATTCCTACAGAAAATTCAGAGTCCAACTCTACTCCAGAATATAAATCTTCGAAAGGAAGTAGGAATTTAATTCCTCTGAAATTATTGTCAGGGTTCAACCCTACGAGGAATTTAATTCCTGGAAAAGATTAACAGATCCTCTAAACAACATACATAGAGGCAGGGTCACGTGCCACCACGTGACCCCCTCCAAAAGACCTACAGAAAGCCCCTTTGAGGCAGTGCCCCACGTGACCCATGTGACCCTCGGTAGAAGCTTTAACATATAAGCATTTGAATGCCCGTCACGTGATGACACGTGATGCTCTGAAAGATGCGATAATCTCAGCAGAATAAATGAAGGGAGGGCGCTCTCACGTGTTGCCACGTGACCCTTCTTGCCTTAGTGTTTAACACTAAATTGAAACTCCCGAATCCAGTGTTAAAACACTGTTGGGCCTTAGTGTTCAACACTAATCAAAAAACTTTATTCGCAGTGTTCAACACTGACTACCTTAGTGTTTAACACTAATTTGAGATCTCTGTTGCCAGTGCTTGATACTGATCTGTTTTAGTGTTTAACACTAATTTGAAAGCCCTGTTGCTGGTGTTTAACACCAATTATTTTTTAGTGTTAAACACTAACTTGTCAATCTCATTCCCAGTGTTCAACACTGGTTGGTCTTTAGTGTTTAACACTAGACATTGGTCCAATTGGCTAAATGGATAGAGGCAAAGCCTCTCCTGATTGGACTTAGCCCAAGCTGGCCATAAGTCCTCAATTCGTAATTAACTGGGCTAATGGGCTCATAACATAATTAATTGGTCTTGATCCCAAATTGGGCCAAGGACTATTTAATCCACTCCGGTTCTAGGGTACATCTCTTCACTCCTTTGATACTTGGCATTGTAATCCCTCAACGTCTTCAAAGAGGTGACGGGTCCCGATGACCACATATTGATATGGACTGTGGGGTCCTTAAACCCATGGACTACGACGTCCTTAATCTCGACCGAGATGTCTTTAAACTAACAATGGACTGTGGGGTCCTTAAACCCATGGACTACGACGTCCTTAACCTTGACCGAGATGTCTTAAAACTAACAATGGACCGCAATGTCCTTAAACTACCCATGGACCGCAATGTCCTTAAACTAGCGATGGACCACTATGTCCCTAAACTGGAACAATAGAGCCCAAACGCTCTTTTGTCGGATCTAAACGATCCCGTTTAAGTTGATCTTAGCCTCAAATATGGCTAACGTATCCTTAAACCTTCAAACAGACTGGACTATGAATCCCCCCAACTCAACTTCGGTTCAAGGGTACATCTATGAACTCCTCTGATATCTGTCGTTGTAATCCTTCAACGTCGTCAGAGAGGTGACGGGTCCCGACGGCCACATATTCAATGGACCACTATGTCCCTAAACTGGAACAATAGAGCCCAAATGCTCTTTTGTCGGATCTAAACGATCCCGTTAAGCTGATCTTAGTCTCAAGTTAGACTAACGTATCCTTAACAAACGTTTGAGTTGATCTTAGCCTCAAATATGGCTAACGTATCCTCAAACCAAACCCCCAAACCTAAATCTAAGATAAATACGGATTTGGACTAGTCCACGTCCTACGGGCGACGACATAACTCAGTCTCCGTATACAATCCACGGGCAACCACAAATAAAACAAACACCCACGACACGAAGTGACCATCTGGAGAAGGAGAAAGTTGTTACCGCAATGCGGTAGCGTAATTAACTGCAGGGGCTTGCGCCTGCAGGGAAGAGCGTCCCCACAGTCAAAAACCCCTCAAACAAGGGGGAATCTGACGAAATCTGCTACATCGGCCGCATCTGTTTAAACCTTCGATATATGGTGCCATAAATCAACTTGGCATCTTCGGAGAGGTGAACGGATAGCACCAATTAGCATCTGCCCCGAATCTCAGTGCCAAGACATCGCAGTCTTGTGCGCCGCCGTTTGGAGGGGAACAGTGCTGTGTCTAGGAGAGCCATTACACAAAGCCCACGGCCGTGGCAGGAGATTTACCGGTAGGTACTCCAGTAGTATCTCAGGGTGTTATTGGGCTACACTCCGACACGACTTATACTGCTATTGGGGGTCTGACGTTACTAGCCCCCTAGGCAGGTATGCGATACTCATAGACGAACGGACCGGACTGTATATACATTGTCACTGTTAGGCTCAGTAGGGTTTCCCGGTGAGTTCGCTCATCGGCCTCCCTTGAGGTCAGTCCATGGGCAGCCGTTACGCATTGCTAGTGCCGCTGACGGTTTGTGGTTAAACCCACTGCCAGGGTACTGACGAGTCATTAGAGTTCCCCACAGACAGTTTTCCAAGTTCGGGCGAAACGTTGTAGAGGCCGTATGGTATTATGGCAGGGTTCGGAAAATGCACGTGCGTTTACGCACGTGTCAGTTTTCGGGCAGATGATACTGGTCGGTTTTGGTTTAAGCCGAATCCGAGTATTATATTGAGTAGATATAATATCTTTGTCTCAGTTGCATTTGTATTCGGTCGTAATACAAATGCGGGTATATTTATACAGTTACGGGGTTATCCTGAAAGTCGTTTCAGGATCACTTTTGGAAGTTGCCAGTTTCCAGTTTTCTATCAGCCGTCTTTTAATATTCGGTTAAAAACGGATTTTCTTTTCTTTGGAAGAGTGTGGATGCTTCTAGAAGGTTCTAGAAGAGGTGAGGTGTCATTGTTTCATTGGTTGCTTTCTTTGTGTTCACACTGTGTGTTCACACTAGATATTTATTTGTGTTCACACTAGATATTTATTTGTGTTCACACTCTTATGGTCACTCTCCTCTCTCCTACACTCACCCCCCCATCCCTATATATGGCCGGCCCCCTTCCCCCTCTCTCACTCACTCACTTGATATTTTCATTTGGTAGAAAAAGATTATGATAGTTTTCGGTGTATGGAATTTCACAGCTCATTTCATTCCATCACCCGATTCCCACGGCAACTTCATTAACCGTTCGTCCATAGCTTTGGACGGAACGAGACAAAGTCTTCTACTCATTCTCTACATCATTCTTGGTCGTCTCTTTTAGCAAACTTGACGACCGAGTTGCCTCGAATCAGAGGCGGGAGCCCGTTTAAAGAATCGTTGACGTGGTGCCACCTGGACGAGGAGATCGGAGATCGACGAGATCGGAGCAGCCGCAACGGAGCGTGGGATGATGGTTAAAGAACGAAGGACTCGGATCGTTCGGTATAACCTTTCTATCCTCTTTACAGTTTGTTAGTTTAGCAATAATGGCAGATCCGAGTTAAAGTATACGATAGCGCCAGTTAAAAAGTTTTTGTTCCGCATTTGGCGTCTGGAGAGAGCCTTGATACTTTGAGGAATTTGGATCTTCTGCAAAAGAAAACCCTAGGTAAGAAAGGGAAGGCTTTTTGAAAGAAAGAGAATTTAATTCTCAACAGAGTTTAACTCTGATATATAAAACAGAAGAACATATTTCTTCTCTCTTTGATAGAGGAGCTGCAAAGTGCACATCTCCCCTTGAAGTTGAGAATTTAATTCTCAATGGGTCGAGATCCTGCCATGCAGATCCAAAACATAGAGAGGGAACGGAAGCACGAGAATTTAATTCTCACAGAACTATAAGAATTTAATTCTTTTAAAATAAAATTAGGGTTTGACCCTGTGTCATGGGAATTTAATTCCTTCAGAACAAAGAGAAACAGGGTTTAACCCTAATTAAGAACCTAGTTCTGTGGAAACAGCGGGAATTTAATTCCCTTAATCATAATTTAACAGAGAATGGGAGTTTAATTCCTTAAAAGCTTTTATTAGGGTTTAACCCTATTCAGTTCTTCACATATATGAAGAATTTAATTCCTACAGAAAATTCAGAGTCCAACTCTACTCCAGAATATAAATCTTCGAAAGGAAGTAGGAATTTAATTCCTCTGAAATTATTGTCAGGGTTCAACCCTACGAGGAATTTAATTCCTGGAAAAGATTAACAGATCCTCTAAACAACATACATAGAGGCAGGGTCACGTGCCACCACGTGACCCCCTCCAAAAGACCTATAGAAAGCCCCTTTGAGGCAGTGCCCCACGTGACCCACGTGACCCTCGGTAGAAGCTTTAACATATAAGCATTTGAATGCCCGTCACGTGATGGCACGTGATGCTCTGAAAGATGCGATAATCTCAGCAGAATAAATGAAGGGAGGGCGCTCTCACGTGTTGCCACGTGACCCTTCTTGCCTTAGTGTTTAACACTAAATTGAAACTCCCGAATCCAGTGTTAAAACACTGTTGGGCCTTAGTGTTCAACACTAATCAAAAAACTTTATTCGCAGTGTTCAACACCGACTACCTTAGTGTTTAACACTAATTTGAGATCTCTGTTGCCAGTGCTTGATACTGATCTGTTTTAGTGTTTAACACTAATTTGAAAGCCCTGTTGCTGGTGTTTAACACCAATTATCTTTTAGTGTTAAACACTAACTTGTCAATCTCATTCCCAGTGTTCAACACTGGTTGGTCTTTAGTGTTTAACACTAGACATTGGTCCAATTGGCTAAATGGATAGAGGCAAAGCCTCTCCTGATTGGACTTAGCCCAAGCTGGCCATAAGTCCTCAATTCGTAATTAACTGGGCTAATGGGCTCATAACATAATTAATTGGTCTTGATCCCAAATTGGGCCAAGGACTATTTAATCCACTCCGGTTCTAGGGTACATCTCTTCACTCCTTTGATACTTGGCGTTGTAATCCCTCAACGTCTTCAAAGAGGTGACGGGTCCCGATGACCACACATTGATATGGACTGTGGGGTCCTTAAACCCATGGACTACGACGTCCTTAACCTCGACCGAGATGTCTTTAAACTAACAATGGACTGTGGGGTCCTTAAACCCATGGACTACGACGTCCTTAACCTTGACCAAGATGTCTTAAAACTAACAATGGACCGCAATGTCCTTAAACTACCCATGGACCGCAATGTCCTTAAACTAGCGATGGACCACTATGTCCCTAAACTGGAACAATAGAGCCCAAACGCTCTTTTGTCGGATCTAAACGATCCCGTTTAAGTTGATCTTAGCCTCAAATATGGCTAACGTATCCTTAAACCATCAAACAGACTGGACTATGAATCCCCCCAAATCAACTTCGGTTCAAGGGTACATCTCTGAACTCCTCTGATATCTGTCGTTGTAATCCTTCAACGTCGTCAGAGAGGTGACGGGTCCCGACGGCCACATATTCAATAGACCACTATGTCCCTAAACTGGAACAATAGAGCCCAATTGCTCTTTTGTCGGATCTAAACGATCCCGTTAAGCTGATCTTAGTCTCAAGTTAGACTAACGTATCCTTAACAAACGTTTGAGTTGATCTTAGCCTCAAATATGGCTAACGTATCCTCAAACCAAACCCCCAAACCTAAATCTAAAATAAATATGGATTTGGACTAGTCCACGTCCTACGGGCGACGACATAACTCAGTCTCCGTATACAATCCACGGGCAACCACAAATAAAACAAACACCCACGACACGAAGTGACCATCTGGAGAAGGAGAAAGTTGTTACCGCAATGCGGTAGCGTAATTAACTGCAGGGGCTTGCGCCTGCAGGGAAGAGCGTCCCCACAATCAAAAACCCCTCAAATAAGGGGGAATCTGACGAAATCTGCTACATCGGCCGCATCTGTTTAAACCTTCGATATATGGTGCCATAAATCAACTTGGTATCTTCGGAGAGGTGAACGGATAGCACCAATTAGCATCTGCCCCGAATCTCAGTGCCAAGACATCGCAGTCTTGTGTGCCGCCGTTTGGAGGGGAACAGTGCTGTGTCTAGGAGAGCCATTACACAAAGCCCACGGCCGTGGCAGGAGATTTACCGGTAGGTACTCCAGTAGTATCTCAGGGTGTTATTGGGCTACACTCCGACATGACTTATACTGCTATTGGGGGTCTGACGTTACTAGCCCCCTAGGCAGGTATGCGATACTCATAGACGAACGGACCGGACTGTATATACATTGTCACTGTTAGGCTCAGTAGGTTTCCGGGTGAGTTCGCTCATCGGCCTCCCTTGAGGTCAGTCCATGGGCAGCCGTTACGCATTGCTAGTGCCGCTGACGGTTTGTGGTTAAACCCACTACCAGGGTACTGACGAGTCATTAGAGTTCCCCACAGACAGTTTCCCAAGTTCGGGCGAAACGTTGTAGAGGCCGTATGGTATTATGGCAGGGTTCGGAAAATGCACGTGCGTTTACGCACGTGTCAGTTTTCGGGCAGATGATACTGGTCGGTTTTGGTTTAAGCCGAATCCGAGTATTATATTGAGTAGATATAATATCTTTGTCTCAGTTGCATTTGTATTCGGTCGTAATACAAATGCGGGTATATTTATACAGTTACGGGGTTATCCTGAAAGTCGTTTCAGGATCACTTTTGGAAGTTGCCAGTTTCCAGTTTTCTATCAGCCGTCTTTTAACATTCGGTTAAAGACGGATTTTCTTTTCTTTGGAAGAGTGTGGATGCTTCTAGAAGGTTCTAGAAGAGGTGAGGTGTTATTGTTTCATTGGTTGCTTTCTTTGTGTTCACACTGTGTGTTCACACTAGATATTTATTTGTGTTCACACTAGATATTTATTTGTGTTCACACTCTTATGGTCACTCTCCTCTCTCCTACACTCACCCCCCCATCCCTATATATGGCCGGCCCCCTTCCCCCTCTCTCACTCACTCACTTGATATTTTCATTTGGTAGAAAAAGATTATGATAGTTTTCGGTGTATGGAATTTCACAGATCATTTCATTCCATCACCCGATTCCCACGGCAACTTCATTAACCGTTCGTCCATAGCTTTGGACGGAACGAGACAAAGTCTTCTACTCATTCTCTACATCATTCTTGGTCGTCTCTTTTAGCAAACTTGACGACCGAGTTTCCTCGAATCAGAGGCGGGAGCCCGTTTAAAGAATCGTTGACGTGGTGCCACCTGGACGAGGAGATCGGAGATCGACGAGATCGGAGCAGCCGCAACGGAGCGTGGGATGATGGTTAAAGAACGAAGGACTCGGATCGTTCGGTATAACCTTTCTACACTCTTTACAGTTTGTTAGTTTAGCAATAATGGCAGATCCGGGTTAAAGTATACGATAGCGCCAGTTAAAAAGTTTTTGTTCCGCATTTGGCGTCTGTAGACGGCCGGGGCACTACCGTAGACTTACAGTGGTATCAGAGCCTCACCATTTTGCTTTACTAACTTGTGCTAACGCGTTTAAAATATCGATCGAATCAGATATCAAAAACCGCATTTTTCAAGTTCACAGTTTCTGTAGATTTTAAATGATGTCCTAAAATTATTCTACATATCTCAGAAAACTGTGCAGGGTTTTATAAGAACACCGTACAAATTTGGGCTCATGAATCGACAAGACTGCCGCTGAATCGCGGCCAAACCCATGGTTTGGCCGCGCATCCGCGGCCGTTCTGAGTGATCATGCCCCCAAACTTGCACAGTGTATTATTCTATGGAAATTGGGGTTTTTGGTACATATCTTTTGGGCCCAGATTTTGTTACTGTTCACCAGTTGTTTGTGGGGCCCACTTCGTGATATTTAGTCGATCGAAATTTAAACATGTTAGTTTACAGGGCTTACATTATATCTCCGACCGGGAATGTCATTTGATCGGTAAACCGCGTCTGATTGCTATAGTTCTTTTCGACGGGTTTGCGAACGTGACATTCGCGTTGATGTTCTGTGTTGTGCTGTGATGTTGCGGATTTGTCGTGGTGGATAGCAGTGTGCAATGATAGTGCAGTTTGGATTTATTTGTACATTTGATATTGCGGGGCGAGCGTCCAACTTATGGACTGCCGTCGCTGCCTGTTGTATAATATTCTTTTGGGGCACGACCAGGTTGCGGTCGATGTACCTGTTGTACTATTTTTTATTACTGTACTAGGTTTTGCCCCGCGACGAAGTGCACGGATAGCCGGGTTCTGGGGGCAACGGGTCCGCATCTCATGGCTTTGAGAGGCAGAAGGGCCTCACTCTAGAATTGGCAGACTATTCGCCGCACTCGTAGGGGGTACAGGTTGACCCATGGAGGGGTGCCCAAGATTACCGGATTCCGTGAAGTGCAGGGTGGTCCATTCAATTTGCTGTAGGGGGCTGCCTCGCTTCAGGTTTTGGCGGGTAACTTGCCGCACCCATAGGGGTCTAGGTTTCATTGCACAGGCTATCCACACGACAGGGGAACGTCGGGTTTCAGCAGCGGCTCTGTGAAACTCGGGGATCCCAGAATATCTGTTTTGTTCTGTGATGCTTATTACTTTTCTGTAATGTTGCATATTATCACGCCTGGAGCGATTATTGTATATTGGTTTATATACTATTAGATGTTGTATATGTTTTACACCCGCGCTAGTCCAGTCCCCGCTCTGTCGTTAGTTAAGTAACCTAACGGGTGATGACGGGACCCAGTGACGAATGCGGATGGCATATACGTACATTTTATTTTCGTTCTTTTCTGGTGTGATTGATTGATGGGACTGCGTTGATTCTGATCAATGCAAAGGAAAGCAAACCTATTTGGCAGTTGTTGGAACAAATTTAAAAAGTGTTATTGCAAAGACGTTTCCTTTTGTTTTGCATAGCGGTATTCAGTGGAATATCCTGCACCTCA
Organism: Agapanthus africanus; assembly: GCA_030015575.1. NCBI lineage: Eukaryota > Viridiplantae > Streptophyta > Magnoliopsida > Asparagales > Amaryllidaceae > Agapanthus > Agapanthus africanus. The sequence goes on along the minus strand of CM057338.1, from coordinate 313,404,146 downwards.
TTCGACGGGGCAAGGGCCGATATCCCTTCACCGGGACTGACCCCTTGGGCAAAAGTTTGCGTCAGGGTAATAACTTCACTATAGTCGATTACATGTTGCTTTGCATCGCGGTATTCAGTGGAATATCCTGCACCTCATTCCACGAGGAAAGAGCCGAGATACCTTCACCGGGAGTGACCTCTTTAGTAAAAGGTTTTCGCCACTATATTTTAAAAAGCTATCAGGTTCCTTCAGCGATATCAAGTTCACTACGTTAAAGGTTTTTCGCCAAAAACCAGCCGTAGCCCTCCGTCATTTCTTTTGGGTATTCAGTAGTATTCAAGCTATGTATTTTGACCTAACGCCAAGGCATAGTGTTTGGTAGCTGCTGGGTATTCAATTGTTGCATAGATAGATGAGTTGGTTTGGGACAGCCGTTCTGCCATTTTGACCTAACGCCAAGGGCATGTGCGGGTGGGTTCAAATTAACAAGATAGTGACGGGTAGAACTTGGCATGTGACTTATGACATTTTGACCTAACGCCAAGGTTATAAGAGCATGGGGCAAAAATCATATCGGGAGTTTCTAAAGAAACTGAAACTTGCCAAGTATGCGCATACCTTCTGGAGTATGAGTAACGTGGATGCATTCCATCACGTTATCATGCGATGAGAGTTGGATCCCGATTCCCACTGATAAGTTGGTTTACTCTTCGGGTGATCCCGATTGATTCTTCTTTCAGGTTTGGAGGAGAATTTGACAGGACAGTGGGAGGTTTCCGGATTAGATAAAGTGATAACCATTCTGATCTAGGTTAGAGTGCACGCAGAGTGTTTCTTTTCTCTCTCTCTTTGGCAGCGACCTTTGACCGACCCTAGACTATGACTCGGTGACCAAGTTGACCGAACCTTCTTAAAATACTGGCTTTTGGATTGTCTATGTTGCATAAATCATTGCCACTCCTTCTTTTACCCTTTGCATTTCTCAGAACACCCATTTTACTACGGACATCCACTTCCATTGGATAGATCCATCGTATGGTTATATACGAACTCGAAGGGACTTCTTCGAGGATGGATCCAGGTTCAGGAGAAATAGAATTGGTTTATTCAGTTGTCTTTTATTATCACCTTCTCTCATGTTGCGAGGGCTCCTTGGTTTAGGAGAGTACACCTATTACGCTTATTGGATAGTCTTATTCCAAACCATAGGCAGGTGCCGAAAGGTAGGGAATGAAGAAAACCAAATTAGCCTAAGTAGGGTGTGCAGAAGGTAATATGTAAAAGACAAAATAAAGGGATTAGAAAGAGAGCAAAGTAAATTGCGACTGTTATCATTCACGACCAAAACCGCGTACTTCATCGCCACTCCTATTTCACCTTTGAAAGAATAAGGTATTATTCAGTTGTCTTTTATCATCACCTTCTCTCAAGATGTGAGTACTCCTTGGTTTAGGAGGGTACACCTATTATGCTTACTGGATAGTCTTCTTCCAAACCATAGGCTGGTGCCGAACGGTAGGGAAGGAAGAAAACCATTTAGCCTAACAAAGGTATACAGAAGGTAACGACTAAAGACAAATAAAAAGATTTGGAGAGAAGGCAAAGAAATATACGGTTAAAGTCATGAATTGGATTATAGAAGAGGCATTACTATGAATACCAGGATACCCCTACGAAACATTTTCTTGTTTCAGTGCATTGTTAAAGGAAAACTGTTTTCTCGATTAGATACTTACTCCAAGGGTATGTATTTACCAGGTTTCATTATCATATCTGTATGGTTTTACAGATGATGAGTAGGAGTAAGTTATTGGGAATTGGGTGATCATCCTCATTATATCGGAATTCGTTGTAATTGGTGATATTTGAGAAAATCGCCAGGGTACAGTTTTCAACCTACGACGCACAGGTTTTGAGTTGCTTAACTCAGCGGACTTATACAGAGTATTGTATGTTGTCCAGTGTCCATCAGGACAAAGGGGTAGGTCCTCGTACTTTGTTCTGTTTACTTATAACTTCTCTAGTTTTTAGACAAGTGTTTCATAGAAATACAAGGTCTAAGTTTTGAGAAGTTGTGGGTATAAGAATAAAGTAGAGAACCAGATGTCACAAATATCGGGATTCTTCAAAGAGATCGAAGATGTAGATTCTTGTGATTGGTATTCAGATGATAGTAATGATTTTGAGAAACTTGTTTCTCTTTCAGGTTACTCATAATTGGAAGGATTCCTAAGTTGAGTAATGCTGATTAGCCCCTCTCCATTAAGTTGATATGCACTGGAGACAGCTGCATGATTGAATATGGTTCCAATTAAATAAGTGTCAAAGTTTCTATATTGGATATAGAATGGTTCGTACCTTAAAAGATGTTAAGGTACGGGGAGTTGTCCAGCTTATGCTTAAAACCAGACTCTGGATAACTCAGGGCACGTTTCTGTAATGGCTGCTTGTGGATTGACCCTGGCTATGACGAGGGTTGATATTCTACCATTTGGAAGATCAATAGTGATATTGTTCTTGACTCGCCACAGTTTTAGTAAAATGGATTTTTTTTTCAGAAAACAGTAGTGGGAGTATGGTAGAACTGGAAGTGATTCCAGAACCGCGAACGATTACGGAAAATTTAATAGGACCTATATATTCAATCAGGTTTGACATTCCATTATCCACTCCGCAGATATGGTGGGTAACCTCAGACACCCTAGAGGTACTTCGGTAGCCTCAAGGACGGTGACAGGGAGGTTCTTATCTACCCAGACTTGACACTACTGTTGTTCCAGACTATGAGACCAGGCAGGAGGATAAGTATAGCGTCGTTCTAAACTAGTTTTAAAAGTGCACGTGTATATTATTCTGCCAGAGGGTTGTCGTAGTCAGCGGGAGCATAGTGGGCAAGTAGCTTATGTCTATTTATAGACTAGAGCAGTTATAGCGGAGATAGATCATCTAATTTTGATGTGACAGTCATGGGTTTGACTTCATCAGAATAGAGGATGGATCTGTTAAGAAGGTAGTAGGGTGTGATGTCATGGTATCTGGATGACATACACAGAGTAGGAAGTAAAATTCCTACACTACGATCGGTTGTACTGTGGTCGTCACACAGTTGTTTCTCCAGACAGGATATGGATATAATATTTGACATTCTGGTTTCTGGATCTATAGTTTTAGATCTAGATTTGGGTAGTTTCCCAATGTGGGTACTTTGACAGATATTCTAATGGTTTTTAGAATAGTTGACTCCTAGCATGGTGGTGTACCTGCAGGTGATGGAGTCACCCTCTCTAAAGGTGTCGTATAGACTAAAGGGGAGAGGGCTGTGCATGATTGGCATATCACTTGCTTAGGCAATTGAGTCAATCATGAGGTGTCAAGTACCACACCAGATGTTGTTTTTGCACTAGATGCGATAAGTTTGTATTAATCCAATCCTGGAGAGACATAAGGAAGCAGTTTTAGAACATAAGTGGATGTTCTACGGATTTGATGACGGCAGCCTCCTCCGGGAGACGATTATCATTCCAGGCTTCAAAGGTGACGTGGATGACAGAGTGATTGTCAGAGTTTTAGTTTTCCCTCTGACGAGGGACAGTATTATGGACAGGCGGTCCAAGAGGATACTGTGGGTGGCTTGGTGCAGGATACTGATTAGGTTCAGTGATCGATACAGTCTAATAAGTTTGGATTTGGAGTTCATTTATGAACTAGGTCCCATCAGATATCCAGACATATTCTAAGACAGGTATTACTCGATTCGGGAGATGGCTTTCTCCGCGAATTTGAGATTAAGAGAGATATAGAAAGCAACTTCTAGGCGGATCCACTCACTGAGGCTATTTCTCGAACACAATAGTTTTACAAACGGGCTTTGTGAAACTGATTAGTAGAGGAGTTGGATGTTCGGTTTCACACGGGCTGTGAGTAGTCGACATCGCAATAATTAGCCTTGAGTGCAAGTGGGAGATTGTTGGAGATAGTGCCCTCAGAGTCAATTATTGGATCGCAGGTATGTGATTGCAATGATTGCGGAGGACCTATACCGGTAGGACAGTCTTACTCGAGATGATAGTATGCTATCTGGTTTGCCTTTATCAGTCGTGTACATGCTCAGGTGACTGATTACATGTTACACTTTGATAGAGCCCTTAGGATCTTGCTTTACTACCAACAGTATGATGGCGATCATATACGTGAGAGTTGGGTAGTTTATATGCATATTCTTAATTGTGGTCCCTAGTCGTGGGAGTTTCGAGACAGGGCATCGATACTCCGGAGTAGACTAGTGTATACAGTCGAGACCCCGACGAGGGGCGGTGGCCGGTCTCACAAGCCACTTGTGTCAGTTGGATCACCTAAGATGTATACAGGTGCTCATTGGGTTATGAGTACACCGGACAGGACTCGCCGGGAATCTGCTACTTGGTATTATACATATCGTTAGATAGCAGTTCCCTGGTGACATGTGTACAGGTTAGTTCATCGACCTGAGGTCGTCATTTGTCTCGTGTGAGTTCCCACTGTGCTTTGATTTCTACCCTACCACGGCTCAAAGGAGTCGTGCAAACAGGTAGTTTTTGGGTACAGTCCCGAGCCACATGGAGGCACGTGAGCGGATCGGCAGGGGATTCGTCTCTCCCGGTATTGGGGGCAAGATCGTGCTGTGTCTAGGAGAGCCATTACACAAACCCCACGGCCGTGGCAGGAGATTTACCGGTAGGTACTCCAGTAGTATCTCAGGGTGTTATTGGGCTACACTCCGACACGACTTATACTGCTATTGGGGGTCTGACGTTACTAGCCCCCTAGGCAGATATGCGATACTCATAGACGAACGGACCGGACTGTATATACATTGTCACTGTTAGGCTCAGTAGGGTTTCCGGGTGAGTTCGCTCATCGGCCTCCCTTGAGGTCAGTCCATGGGCAGCCGTTACGCATTGCTAGTGCCGCTGACGGTTTGTGGTTAAACCCACTGCCAGGGTACTGACGAGTCATTAGAGTTCCCCACAGACAGTTTCCCAAGTTCGGGCGAAACGTTGTAGAGGCCGTATGGTATTATGGCAGGGTTCGGAAAATGCACGTGCGTTTACGTACGTGTCAGTTTTCGGGCAGATGATACTGGTCGGTTTTGGTTTAAGCCGGATCCGAGTATTATATTGAGTAGATATAATATCTTTGTCTCAGTTACATTTGTATTCGGTCGTAATACAAATACGGGTATATTTATATAGTTACGGGGTTATCCTGAAAGTCGTTTCAGGATCACTTTTGAAAGTTGCCAGTTTCCAGTTTTCTATCAGCCGTCTTTTAACATTCGGTTAAAGACGGATTTTCTTTTCTTTGGAAGAGTGTGGATGCTTCTAGAAGGTTCTAGAAGAGGTGATGTGTCATTGTTTCATTGGTTGCTTTCTTTGTGTTCACACTGTGTGTTCACACTAGATATTTATTTGTGTTCACACTAGATATTTATTTGTGTTCACACTCTTATGGTCACTCTCCTCTCTCCTACACTCACCCCCATCCCTATATATGGCCAGCCCCCTTCCCCCTCTCTCACTCACTCACTTGATATTTTCATTTGGTAGAAAAAGATTATGATAGTTTTCGGTGTATGGAATTTCACAGCTCATTTCATTCCATCACCCGATTCCCACGGCAACTTCATTAACCGTTCGTCCATAGCTTTGGACGGAACGAGACAAAGTCTTCTACTCATTCTCTACATCATTCTTGGTCGTCTCTTTTAGCAAACTTGACGACCGAGTTGCCTCGAGTCAGAGGCGGGAGCCCGTTTAAAGAATCGTTGACGTGGTGCCACCTGGACGAGGAGATCGGAGATCGACGAGATCGGAGCAGCCGCAACGGAGCGTGGGATGATGGTTAAAGAACGAAGGACTCGGATCGTTCGGTATAACCTTTCTACACTCTTTACAGTTTGTTAGTTTAGCAATAATGGCAGATCCGGGTTAAAGTATACGATAGCGCCAGTTAAAAAGTTTTTGTTCCGCATTTGGCGTCTGTAGACGGCCGGGGCACTACCGTAGACTTACAGTGGTATCAGAGCCTCACCATTTTGCTTTACTAACTTGTGCTAACGCGTTTAAAACATCGATCGAACCGGATATCAAAAACCGCATTTTTCAAGTTCACAGTTTCTGTAGATTTTAAATGATGTCCTAAAATTATTCTACATATCTCAGAAAACTGTGCAGGGTTTTATAAGAACACCGTACAAATTTGGGCTCATGAATCGACAAGACTGCCGCGGAATCGCGGCCAAACCCATGGTTTGGCCGCGCATCCGCGGCCGTTCTGAGTGATCATGCCCCCAAACTTGCACAGTGTATTATTCTATGGAAATTGGGGTTTTTGGTACATATCTTTTGGGCCCAGATTTTGTTACTGTTCACCAGTTGTTTGTGGGGCCCACTTCGTGATATTTAGTCGATTGAAATTTAAACATGTTAGTTTACAGTGCTTACATTTTATCTCCGACCGGGAATGTCATTTGATCGGTAAACCGCGTCTGATTGCTATAGTTCTTTTCGACGGGTTTGCGAACGTGACATTCGCGTTGATGTTCTGTGTTGTGCTGTGATGTTGCGGATTTGTCGTGGTGGATAGCAGTGTGCAATGATAGTGCAGTTTGGATTTATTTGTACATTTGATATTGCGGGGCGAGCGTCCAACTTATGGACTGCCGTCACTGCCTGTTGTATAATATTCTTTTGAGGCACGACCAGGTTGCGGTCGATGTACCTGTTGTACTATTTTTTATTACTGTACTAGGTTTTGCCCCGCGACGGAGTGCACGGATAGCCGAGTTCTGGGGGCAACGGGTCTGCATCTCATGGCTTTGAGAGGCGGAAGGGCCTCACTCTAGAATTGGCAGACTATTCGCCGCACTCGTAGGGGGTACAGGTTGACCCATGGAGGGGTGCCTAAGATTACCGGATTCCGTAAAGTGCAGGGTAGTCCATTCAATTTGCTGTAGGGGGCTGCCTCGCTTTGGCGTTAAAAAGTTTTTGTTCCGCATTTGGCGTCTGTAGATGGCCGGGGCGCTACCGTAGACTTACAAGTTCGAGGAACTACTGATAACACTTATCAGTAAATCTCGAGAACCCTGGCCAGGGATTTGGGTGTTATAGCCGATCAAACATAGCACGACATCAACTCCCGATGTCGGGAGACGAAACCCCTTCTATCGCTCACTGTCTCCATGTGATTCGGGACCGTACCCAAGATCCACCTGTTTGCACGACTCAGTAAAGCCGTGGTAGGGAGGAAATCAAAGCACAGTAAGAATCACACAAGACACTATGACGATCTCGGGTATACAGACTAACCTGTACTAGTGTCACCAAAGAACTGCTATCTGACAATAGGTATATATACTATCCATGAGTTCTCAGCGAGTCCTGTTCGGTGTACCCATTCTCTAATGAGCACTTGTGTATAATCTTTGATGTCAAACACCAATGGATATGGGATCATCCATCGCCCTCCAAGGGTCAAGAAACGTACACACTAGTCTACTATGGTAATATCGATGCCCTGTCTCGATATACCCTCGACTAGGAACAATTAAAGGATATGCTTGTAGACCACCGAGACCCTACTAGTATGATCTCCATCATAATCCTGGTAGTCAAGAATAATCCTAAGGGCTTCATCAACATGTATATAAAAATATGAAATACAACACATCATACATTAAAATGAAGACAAACCAGATAGCATACTATCATTTCGAGCAAAGATTATTTCTGTACATATACATACCTAGTATCCTATACAATACAGTCCTCTAGGGCATACATATATAACACCGTAGTCTGCATATCTTAAGAAGCGGGGAGTGACAGGAAGAAAGGCTCGGTCCACTTCTGAACTGTGTACTTTATGTGGATGGATCCTCCTTCGAACAGGGAAGTAGAGCAGGGCTCGTCATTCGCGGTCCCAATGAAGCCGAGATGGGGTACTCTCTGCGACTCGACTTCAAAACCTCAAACAACGCCGCGGAGAACGAAGCTCTATTGGCCAGCATACGAATTGCCTCAGGGGTGGAGCTAAAGAAATTCAGAGTCCGCAGCGATTCCGCATTGGTCGTCGACTAAGTAACAGTATGTTTCAAAGCCCAAGAGCCCCTCATGATGAAGTATCTTGCCGAGGTAAAAAAGCTAAGGAAAAAATTCAACAAGGTCTAAGTGGAGCAGATTCCTTGATGCCTGAACGTTGAAACCGACGCACTGAGCAAACTTGCCTTCTCGTACTCGGCCACTCACAAGAGGAACATCCTCTTCGAAGGCTTGTTGCGGCCCAACGTCGAGGATACGAAGGTAGTCAACAGAGTCTACACGACTCAAGAAGACACCTCAGACTGGAGAAAGCCCCTGGCAGAGTTCCTCAGAGACGAAACACTTCCCGAAGACTGAGCAGAGGCCCGAAAGCTCCGCATTAAAGCTTGCCACTTTGTGTGGAGCAAGGACAACTTGTATAAGAAGTCCTTCACCCAGCCTCTGCTTAGATGCATCGATTCCAAAGAAGCTAGATATGTACTTCAATAGATACACGAAGGAGTAGGAGGCGCTCACCAGAGAGCCCGCAATCTGATCCAGAAGACACTGCTCCAGGGATATTATTGGCCGACTATCCACGCCGATGCAGAGAAATGAAAGTTCCTAGTGCCCTTGCCATTAACCCATGGCTAATGCGGAATATGAAAACAAAAAATTTCATGGCACTAAAAACTTACACCCAAGAATCTAAACCAAACACCTAAACTAGCAAACACAAAAGGTAGAAATCACAACCTTTGTAACGTGTTCATTTGTCCAATTGGGTTGGACTCTAGCATGCTCTCAAGAGGTTTGGATCGCGCTTGCAAGCTAGTCTCCCTTCGCCAAATATGATCCACCCGCGGGAACCAATTTCAAGTTTCAACTTCATCCATGAAGTAACTAAAGATCATAGGATACTAATTTAGGATGCTTAGTGATGTGTGTGAGTGTTCTAATGATTTTTCTTTCTCTTAATCCTCTTGAATCTCAACACATGAGAAGGTAGAGGAAGAAGAAGGACGAGGATCCATGGAAGAAAGATAAACAAAAATGGTGGAATGAAAACTCCTTTACAAATTCAAGCATACTTCAACACTTTTGAAAAAAAGAATTTTTCCATTTTAAAATTACAACCATACTTGAATAGATTTGCAAATGAATTATAAATTAATTTGCCCATACCCTCCAGCATTTCTCTTTTCCATCTCATTTCTTAAATTCCTAAAAAGAAAAAGCTCGAAATGAGTTGTCCTTCTTCTAGAAGTATTCTTGTATAAATACAAGAATACGTCCCCGCAAATATATGCCCGTATTCGTATCAAAATACGAATACTCAAGAGATAGAAAAATACAACGAACATATTATTAGAATATACATATCGAAATATATAAATGTAATAAATCAAAACTTGATTTAATAATCCGGCTTAATCCTAAGCCAGCTAGTATTATCATCAGCCCGATTGAAGTCCGCGTGGCTAGCACGCATACCTAATCGGAACCCTGCAGTATCAATATATGGCCGCTATATCCTTTTGCCTGAACTGGGAAAACCCTTTGTGTGTGACTCTAAAGACTCGTCAATACGCTAACAGTGGGTTTAACCATAAGCATGCCAGCGACACAAGCTGTATGCAACGGCTACCCAGATATTGAGCAAAGGGAAGGCTGACGAGCAAACTCATCCGTACCCTTACTGAGCCTGTCTGTGACAATCTTCGTATAGTCTGGTCTCTTCATCTGATATAATCGCATATCGGGTCTAGGGGTTGGATAACGTCAAACCCCTACTAACCCGATAAGTCGTGCCGGTCTGAATCTCATCACCCACTGAGAAACTATTGACATCACATTAGTAATTCTCATCCACCTTGGAATATGTCTGGGTCAAACCCCTACTAACCCGATAAGTTGTCCTCTGAGTCTACTCTCCTAACCTCGATCACTCTGGAGATCAACTATCTCCATGATCAGGTGATAATGCCTTGGAATATGTCTGGGTCACTGATGGGACCGGGGTTCCTTGGTCAAAGCCTCAACACCATTGTCATACAATGGTAGGAACCTAGTTCATCTCATGAACTAATATACACCGAAACTTCCTCTTTGGTAGTATCTTTGATAGCGATGTCACCAGCCTTTATCTTCTAGTTTGCCACGGTATCTAGCTTGGAACTCTTCCAACATACCGTCCCTCCACTGAGGGTAAAGACAATGCCTGCGACTGACATTCAGTCGTCCTCATCATCCTGAAACCTTTCCAGTGATTCTCCCCAGGATCGATTGATACCATCTCACTACATAGTGAGAATCCTAATATCCATTTAGATCTATCTCATAGATCCAAAACCCAGGATTTAGGAGGTATCACCTTTATCCTATACGGAGAATCTTTGTGATAAGCGGAGATTGACCGTGTGTAGCATAGGAAACTCTTTTCCTATAAAGAGTATGTTGTCCACGTACAATACGAGGATGACCACCTTACTCTCTACTACCTTTTTGTATATACAAGGTTCATCTACCATTTTGATGAAGTCAAACTCTTTGACTACCACATCAAAACAGATGTTCCGACTTCGCGATGCCTGCTTAATTCTGTAAAGCAACTTGCACACGTTTCCGCTGCTCCCACTGTTTACGAAGCCCTCTGGCTGTGTACTTATAGACGTTCTCTTCTAAATCAGTATTTAGAAAAATAGTCATGACACCCAACCACCAGATATCGTAGTCATGGTATGTAGCAATGTCAAGTAGGATCCGGATGGACTTAAGCATAGCCACTGGAAAATGTTTCATCATTATCCATGCCTGGTCGATGACGAAAACCTTTAACAAGTCTAGCTTCGAAAGTCTCAACTTTTCCATCTACACCAAGTAATCTTCTCAAGATATACTTGCTCCTGATGGGGATTTAACCCTTCAGATATAGCATCCAAAGTCAATACTTTGTTGGTGTTCATGGATTCCATCTCAGATCGCTAAGCATCCAGCCATTCTTACAGAATCCTCACTCTCGATGGCCTGCTCGAAACTAGTTGGGTCATCATCTCATGATGCATTCCTCGCTCCCACTGTCATCGAGAAACCGAAGTATCTCTTAGGCGGATGAGGAACCCTGCTAGATCGGCGGAGAGGCTGAGGTTCGTCGGAATCTATTGAATCCTTTGGTTCTGTAAAATCATCAGCTATAGTTTGTATAGTTGGAAATCCTTCCAGTTCTACAGAACTGACCTTGCCTCGATTTTGTCCGGATTTTGCTTTTGACATAGGCCGGACAACCCCAAATCTTAACTTGCTTAAGAGATGGGCTCTTCCCATACCATATCTTATATGGAGTGGTAGGCACTGATTTGATTTGAACCCAATTCAATAGGTATGCAGCTTCTCAAGTGCATAACCCCCAAAAGGAAATAAGAAACTCAGTAGTACTCATCATAGAGCGCACCATATCTAATAGGGTGTGATTGCTCCACCCCGATACACCGTTGTGCTATGGTGTATACGGAGGAGTAATGCTGAGAGAGAATCTCATTCTCCTTTAGAATAGTCCAAGAATTCCATGCACAAGTATTCTCCTCCCTGATCTCATCATAGGACATAATACTTATACCCGTTTTTGGTTCTCTACTTCTAACTTAATATTCGGTATCTCAAAAGTTTAGGACTTGTGTTTCAACAGGAACATGTGTCCGAATCTTGAGAGATCATCAGTGAATGTAAGGAAGTACAAAGAATCAGTCCTGACATATGTAGACTGGGGACCTTTATACATCACTATATATCAGTCCCAAGAGTTTACTAACTCTTTCTCTGTTTCCAGTAAATGGAGCTATGGTCATCTTATCTTTTTGACATGACTGGCAAGTTTCATAAGATGTAAATTTAAACTGATTTAAATATGCATCTAAATATAACTTTAGCTAGTTGGGTCACATTGATATGACCTAGTCTACAATACCTCAAGAAGGATTCGTTCATTTCTGAACTCTTCCTCTTGTGTGTGTTCTGTACGTAAGGAACTGTAGTTTAATTTAGAATGTGTATGCTTTTAGATAACGTGCCTGAACCGATCAACTATTGATATAGGAAATGTTCAAAACATTATCCAACAATACAAAATTATATCCTTCTTTAGTAAATAAAGAGACTGATATGATGTTGTATATCAGGTTCGGTATCTAATAACATTCGTTCAGAATCAATGTATTTAGAAATACAGGGTGATAGTGACCAACAGACTTGGCTGAAACACTTGCACCGTTTTCTGTCTCATGAAACTTTTCACCCGTTCTCAGTTCTCTACCTTTCTGTAGCCCATGTAACAGATTACATATGCGGGATCCTGATCCGGTATCTTATACCCAGGGCGTAGAGGATACAGAGAAACAGTTCTTTGTAATGAACACACCCGAAGAAGATGCATCATCATGCACTTTCTTCGTTTGGGCGGCATGGGAATCCTGGTATTCCCCTATTTCCTGCTCTGTCTCATAACAATTATAAGTTGGAGCGGGACCAACGTTCCCCAGCTCAGTATAACAAGCGGGTTCGGTCAATACATCCATATTATTATCTTGATTAAGGCGTGACATGGTCGCTACCTGGAGAGAGAGAGAAGAAAACACTCTGCGTGCGCTCTTGCAAGATTAGATTGGTTATATATTTTATCTAATCAGGATGGCTCCAACTGTTTTTATCAAATCTTCCTTCAAACCTTAAAAGAAAAGACTAGCCGGGATTAATTACACTCTACAAGTTCGCCAATCTTTCGGCCAGGCCAGTGCCGGTACTTTGAGGGAGGTTCCCCGTACTTTCGCACGGACCTAATTAAAATAAACCTCGTTTTCCCATGGGCGTAACCCCGTTGACATCTTTCTAGACACCAACTTGATCGGCTAATTGTAAAGTGCAAAACTCTCCCAGGAGTAACAATTACTCGCAGTGGGTATCGGGATCCAACTATCTCATAGAAGGTATGCAATATCATTGCAAATTTCAACACTTAAAACTCCCGATAATGGTTTTTACCCCTAGCACTTATGACCTTAACTATGGTCAACAAATCATAAGCACTAGTCAAGTTCTACCCGTCATTTCATGATTAATTAGACCCACCCACATGACCCTTAACTAAGGTCAACAAAGTCACGCGACTTGTTAGTTATATGTATGCCCTAGAGGCCATTACTATACATAGGATGTATATTGTAGTAGATGCTTGGACATATATAGGGAGGACTTTCTTGCTCGACATGATAGTATGCTATCTGGTTGCTCTTTACCTTAACGTGTACACTGATTGTCTCTCTGTTACATGTTGGTAAAGCCCTTAGGATGTGTACTTGACTACCTGGACTATGATGCGGATCATACTAGTGGGGACATGGTAGTCCATAAGTACATCCTTCAAGGTCCCTAGTCGTGGGTGTATCGAGACGGGGCATCGATATACCAGAGTAGACTAGCGTATACCTTCTCGACCCATACAGATGGGCGATGGATGATCCCATATCCATTGGTGTTTGACATCAGAGATGATATACGGGTGCTTAGTGGAGACTGGGTACACTGGACGGACTCACCAAGAACTCCCAGATGGTATTATACCTCACGTCAGATGGCAGTTTTCTGGTGATACTGGTACAGAGTAGTCTGTTGACCCGAGATCGTCATAGAGTCTTGTGTGATTCCCACTGTGCTTTGATTTCCACCTTACCACGTCCAAGAGGGCGTGCAAAACGGTGGTTTTTGGGTACAGTTCCGAATCACATGGAGGCAATGAGCGATAGAAGGGGATTCGTCTCTCCCGGTATAGGGAGTTGATGTTGCGCTGTGTTTGATTGGCAATAACCGGAAATCCCTGGCCAGGGTTGCTGAGATTTACTGGTAAGTGTTACCAGTAGTTTCTCGAACTGTTATAGACCTCATATCGACAAGACTTATCGAGCTATTGGGGTCTGACGTTTACCACCCCTAGGCAAGATATGCGACATATCAGACGAACAGACCGGACTGTACGGTAAGTGTTGCTGGTTGGATTCACAGGAGTGTGAGCGGGCTTGCTCGTTGATCTTCTGATCGCTCAATACCCGGGTGGCCGTTACGTTTAGCAGACCGCTTGCAGCTTGTGGGTGTTTGATATGATCATCACCTGCTGCCGGCGTATTGACGAGTCTTTATAGTCCTACACAGAGGTTTCCTGGCTCAAGCGAAACGAAATAGGAGCGCATATGAGATATGTGCGGGACCGAGAATAATACCAGTATGTGATACTGTATTCTATTCTCGCGATATGTGACATTGATCGGTTATATGCGATATAGCCGGGTTATCGGATCAAGTGTTGATTCGATAAGTTGTTACTATTGATATTAGTCGGTTATATGCAATATAACCGGATCATTAAGTCAAGTGTTGATTTAATGATTTAATGTATAATTATATATTTGATATATTACTTTACATTAACTAATATTGGTTCACTTAAGATGTTTTTCTCACTTGATTGTGCACATTGTATATGTGATATATTTTTGTGCACAAGATTGTATCATGTTTGATGATACATGCAAACTTGGGTATGTGTTTGTTTTAAACCATGTTTAGTTAATGGTTAGGGTTTAGGGTTTTATTTTCTTTATTTATTTTGGTAAAAACTAAATGGTGGATTTTATTGTTTTGGCTTCATGCTTCATGAAGTTTCTAAGCATCTTTGAAAAAGTCTACCATTTTGTTTTTTCCTAAACCTAACCATTACCTAAACCCTAGTTTAATCTCTACATGAGTTTACTAACCCATGGTTTCTATATGATAAGCATCACTTGAATTTTCTTTTTTCAAGATAATTCATTTTTCTTTTCTTCTTCTTCATCTTCTTCATGAGTTGAAGAATGCTTACTAGAAATATTCAAGTGATGAATCCAAGTGAGAAATCCAAATCCAAAGTGAACCCACTTCCTATTTCTTCATCCTCTACCACTTGCCATGTTGTATAGGGTGTTTTCTTCACAAGGTTGATGACCAAATGAAGATGGAGCTTGAGTTTGAGTCGCCTCGACGTAGATCATCTTCGGCATCGAAATCAACGACATAGCCCGCCTATTTCTCCGATGAAACCGACGCTAGAGTCCGGGATTCCGATGATCGCAGCGGAGGGACGTCAACATGGAGCTAGAGAAGTGGAGGACCGGATCTATAAAGGTTGTATTTCCATTCACTTAGTAGCAAAGTTGTTTGCTTGTTTGCTTTTTGCCTAATCTCTAGTTAACGATCTTCATTAGGGTTTCTCGGCACCTAGAAAAATTTGATTTTGGCATGGTTGATGCCTTGTGGAATCTCATTAGTGTGCCTAGGAACCCTACAGTGGTATCAGAGCCTAGCTAGAGCTTTAGGCGATGCGTAGACGAAGTTAGAAACCCGATCGAACCCCGAAACCCTAACTTTGAGCCCTCTCTGTCCTTTTTTCAAAACTGTGGATTTTTATAGATTAAAAATATGCAGAAAAATCAGCAGGGATTTCTAAGAAATACTGTGCCACACGTGCGCCTGAATCCACTAAAGCGCCGTGGAAGCGCGACACGAGCATGGCTCGTGCGGCGGTTCCACGGCCATACAGTCACGTTAGCTTTTGAAAATTGCACAGTAATTCCTAGCTGTTAGTGCTGTATTTTCTGGGAATTTTTAATGTTTACTCAAGTGTTGAGTTTTCTGGGTTGTATTGGGAGTTCGACGATTCGATCGGAATCTTTAACTTTGTCTGTGTTTTTCCGGATAATTTAGAATATGTTATAAAGTTCGACCGGATATAAATGCCCAATTTTTCCCCTGTTGGGAAATTTCCAAGTGTTGGATCTTTCCGTAGTTTAAGAACGTTCTAAGTAGTGCAAGTAAAGCGATGGACCCTCTAGAAGACAACAAACATTAACTCGATTATGTGACCGTCTTGAACTGCCCTTTGAACCTTAGGGTTTGGGGCAGTACGGCGTGCCACATGTGAGGCGTTGGCTTGACCCTTCTACGGCTGGACCGTTGGTACTGAGGCATGAAGTGAATGTTTTTAAACTTATTTCATATGTTGAGCTGTTTCGGGAAAACTTGGGTGTTTGATTGTTCGATCGAAAAGTTTAACATTTTCTATTTATCTGGAATGTGATACAATGTTTGGAATCCATAAATAGTTATGAGATAACTGTATGAATGTTATAAACATAGCAGTTTAGTCTCACTTGATCGGTTGCCACGGAATTTTGATGCGATCAAAAGTCCATTGCAATCACGTTGGATACGCGGATACTCGCCGGGTAAACTTAATAGACAGCTATGCCCCATAGCCCCGACCAAGTGATTGTAGGAGAACCCCGTCGCCGAAAGCATCCGTTCGGGTGCTCGCGACAGCGGTGTTCCGCCTTGGTGCACTTCGTCGAAGGCATCGGGGGTGCGGCCGCCTACTAAAGTTTGTGACGAGCATTCGTTCTGGATATCGGGAATCTTGTTGAATTGCCCGACTTCATATTGAAAAGTGTTTTCGATATTGAGACTAAAATGCGGGGTTTATAATTGTTAGGCATGCGATGTCTAAGGAATTCATTTGTTTAGGCATGCGATGTCTAAAGCGTTTGCGGATTCCAACTGTTGTTGTTTTACACTTTCTTTTCTGCGACCGTAAGTGTAATAAGTGATATTGCCGGTTTCGTTTCTATATGTCAACGATAATTGGGATGGGCATATTTACTTACGTTGATGACATGTGATGTTATGTGTTGCTGGATATGTTATATTGGATCGTCGTGTTTGAATAGCCGGGGGGTTTTTATGTGATATGAGTGTTTTTCTTTTTCATTCATGTAAAAACTTGTATGTAATATTCTTTTATTGGGGCACTTCCAGGTTGCAGAAGATGTCACCGTTGATGTATATTATTTACTTTTCCGCACTACGATAGACCCAAGGAGGAGAGCACAAGTATCCGGGTTCTGGAGTCCAGTGGGAGACCAACTCGAAGAGTCGAGTCCGGGTCTCCTAACTCTAGAATTGGAAGGGTTTCTTGCCACTCTCGTAGGGGTCTAGGGGTGTGGGTTTGGCTATTCATCGCGACCGTGGAATCCGTGTTTTATACTGGCTCGTATTGAAAACACGGACGTCCTAATATATCCAATATTTCATATGATATTTTCTGCTGCGTTATCTGTGATGTGATCATGTGATATGTTCAGATAGATATTATATATAGTATATATGATATATTATATAGACGCTACTTATGTTTTACACCCGCGCTAGCCCTGCCCCGCTCTGCCGTTAGTCACCTAACCTAACGGTGCATGAGGGGACATCGAGGCGAATGCGGATGGCATAAGTGTACGTCGTATTTATCTGTGATGTTTAGGTGACTTAAATGATGGTACTTCATTAATATGATTAATGAAAGAAAAAGAAACCTAAACGATGTTGTGGAATCGAATTTTCAAAAACAGGTAGCTACAGTTCTTGCTTTGCATCGCGGTGTTCCTTGTAGAACATCCTGCACCTTATTCGATGAGGAAAGGGCCGACGATCCCTTCACCGGGAGTGACCCCTTTAGCAATAACTGGCAGATGGTACACACTCGGTTTGTCTTTTGATTGCTTCTATAGTTTCTGCTTTGCACAGTGATATATATGATATATCCCGCACCTCATTCGACGAGGAAAGGGCCGACGATCTCTTCACCGGGAGTGACCCCTTTAGCAAAACTAGAAAAACCTCAAAAACACTCCATTTTAAAATCATTTGATTCTACAACGATATCAAGTTCATAATGCAATAGGTTTTCAGAAAAACCTGTCGTAG
Organism: Agapanthus africanus; assembly: GCA_030015575.1. Classification (NCBI taxonomy): domain Eukaryota; kingdom Viridiplantae; phylum Streptophyta; class Magnoliopsida; order Asparagales; family Amaryllidaceae; genus Agapanthus; species Agapanthus africanus. The sequence continues at coordinate 313,386,273 of CM057338.1, read as the reverse complement.
CCCTCCGTCATTTCAGATAAGTACTACTTAGTATTCGTGCTGCGGTAGTTTGGCATGCGTCAAGGCATAGTGTACGGTAGCTAACTAGTGCTTATCTGCTAGCATACGATGCGATTGGATTAGGGTATTCGTACGGCGTTGTTTGGCATGCGTCAAGGGTCGTGCGGGTGGGTTTAATTCAATCAAGAAATGTACGGGTTGAACTTGACTAGCGGACTATGGGTTGTTTGGCATGCGTCAAGGTCATAGCACGCTAGGGGCAAAATATTATCGGGAATTTCAAGTGTTGAAATTTGCAATGAGATTGCATACCTTCTATGAGATAGTTGGATCCCGATACCCGCTGCGAGTAAGAGTTACTCCTGGGAGAATTTTACACATTACAATTAGCCGATCAAGTAGGTGTCTAGAAAGGTGTTAACGAGGTTACGCCTCTGGGAAAACGAGGTTTACATTAATTAGGTTCGTGCGAAAGCACGGGGCACCTCCCTAAAAGTACCGACACTGGCCTGGCGGAAAGATTGGCGAACTTGTAGCGTGTAATTAATCCCGGCTAGTCTTTCCTTTTAGGGTTTGATGGAAGATTTGATAAAAACAGTGGGAGCCATCCTGATTAGATAAAATAATAACCAATCTATTCTTGCAAGAGCGCACGCTGAGTGTTTTCTTCTCTCTCTCTCCAGGTAGCGACCATATCACGCCTTAATCAAGATAATAATACGGATATATTGACCGAACCCACTTGTTATACTGAGCTGGGGAACGTTGGTCCTGCTCCAACTTATAATTGTTATAAGACAGAGCAGGAAATTAGGGATTACCAGAATTCCCGTACCGCCCAAACGAAGAAAGTGCATACTGATGCATCATCTTCGGGTGTGTTCATTACAGAGAACTGTTTCTCAGTATCCTTTACGTCCTGGGTATATGATACCGGATCAGGATCCCGCATATGTAATCTGTTACATGGGCTACAGATAGGTAAAGAACTGAGAACGGGTGATAAGTTTCATGAGACAGAAAACGGTGCAAGTGTGCAACCAAGTCTGTTGGTCACTGTCACCCTATATTACCAGTACATTGATTCTGAACGAATGTTATTAGATACCGAACCTGATATACAAAATCATATCAGTCTCTTTATTAGTAAAGAAATGATAAAATTTTGTATTGTTGGATGATGTTTTGAACATTTCCTATATCAAAAGTTGATCGGTTCAGGCACGTTATCTAAAAGCATTGATGTTCTAAATCAAACTACAGTTCTTAATATACAGAACAGACACAAGAGGAAGAGTTCAGAAATGAACGGATCCTTCTTGAGGTATTGTAGACTAGGTCATATCAATGCGACCCGACTAGCTGAACTTACATATAGATGCATATTTAAATCAGTTTGAATTTACATCTTGTGAAACTTGCCGGTCATGTCACAAAGATAAGATGACCACAGCTCTGTTTATTGGAAACAGAGAAAGAGTTAGTAAACTCTTGGGATTGATACATGTTGATGTATGTAAGGTCCCCCGTCTACACATGCCAGGACCGGTTCTTTGTACTTCATTACATTCTCTGATGATCTCTCAAGATTCAGTCATATGTTCCTGTTGAAACACAAGTCCGAACCTTTTGAGATATGCACAGAATATAAGTTAGAAGTAGAGAACCAATACGGGTATAAGTATTATGTCCTTTGATGAGATCAAGAAGGAGAATACTTGTGCATAGAATTCCTGGACTATTCTAATGGAGAATGAGATTCTCTCTCAGCATTACTCCTCCGTATACACCATAGCACGATGGTATATCGGGACGGAGCAATTGCACCCTATTCGATATGGTGCGCTCTATGATGAGTACTACTGAGTTACCTGTTTCCTTTTGGGGGTTATGCACTTGAGAAGCTGCATACCTATTGAAATTAAGTTCGAATCAGATCACAGCCTACCACTCCATATGAGATATGGTATGGGAAGAGCCCATATCTTAAGCTAGTTAAGATTTAGGGTTGACCGGCCTATGTCTAAAAGCAAAATCCGGACAAGCTCGAGGTAAGGTCTGTAATGTAGAACTGGAAAGGTTCCAGCTATACAAACTACAGCAGATGATTTGATAAAACCAAAGGATTCAATAGTTACCAACGAACCTCAGCCTCTCCGCCGATTTAGTAGGGTTCCTCACCCACCTGAGAGATACTTCGGTTTCTCTATGACAGTGGAAGCGAGGATTGCATCATGAGATGATGACCCAACTAGTTTCGAGCCGGCCATCAGGAGTGGGACTCTGTAAGAATGGCTGGATGCTTAGCGATCTGAGATGGAATCCATGTACACCAACAAAGTATGGACTTTGGTTGCTATATCTGAAGGGTTAAATCCCCATCAGGAGCAAGTATATCTTGAGAAGATTACTTGGTGTAGACGGAAAAGTTGAAACTTTCAAAGCTAGACTTGTTAAAGGTTTTCATCATCGACCAGGTGTGGATAATGATGAAACCTTTTCCAGTGGCTATGCTTAAGTCCATCCGGATCCTACTTGCCACAGCTACATACCATGACTACGATATCTGGCAGTAGGGTGTCATGACAGCTCTTCTAAATGATATTTTAGAAGAGAGAGTCTATAAGTACACAGTCAGAGGGCTTCGTAGAAAGTGGGAGCAACGGAAACGTGTACAAGATGCTTTATAGGATAAAGCAGGCATCGCGGAGTTTGAACATCTGTTTTGATGTAGTAGTCAAATAGTTTGACTTCATCAAAATGGTAGATGAACCTTGTATAAACAAAAGGGTAGTAAGGAGTATGGTGGTGATCCTCGTAGAGTACGTGGATGACATACTCTTGATAAGAAAAGAGTTTCCTATGCAACGCTCAGTCAATCTCCGCTTATCACAATGATTCTCCATACAGGATCAAAGCGATACCTCCTAAATCCTGGGTTTTGGATCTATGAGATAGATCTAAATGGATGTTAGGATTCTCACTAGGTGTAGTAAGATGGTATCAATCGATCCCGGAGAGAATCACTGGAAAGGTTCCAGGGTGATAAGGACGACTGAATATCAGTCACAGGCATTGTCTTTACCCTCAGTAAAGGGACGGTATGTTGGAAGAGTTCCAAGCTAGATACCGTGGCATACTAAATGATAAAGGCTGGATACATCGCTACCAAAGATGCTACCAAAGAGGAAGTCTGGGTGTATATTAGTTCATGAGATGAACTTCGTTCCTACCATTGTGAGACAATGGAGTTGTGGCTTATGCCTAGGAACGCCCGTCCCATCAGTGATCCGACATATTCTGAGGCAGTGTCACCTGATCATAGAGATAGTTGATCTCCAAGAGATCGAGGTCAGGAGAGTAGACTCTGAGGATAACACGGCGGATACACTCACAAAAGCCTTTTCCCAGAGAGAGACTTTTATGGGATGGTTGAGTATGAGATACTACAACCACTGCTATCAGATGGCCCTAGTGCAAGTGGGAGTATGTTAGTTATATGTATGCCCTAGAGGCCATTACTATACATAGGATGTATATTGTAGTGGATGCTTGGACATATATAGGGAGGACTTTCTTGCTCGACATGATAGTATGCTATCTGGTTGCTCTTTACCTTAACGTGTACACTGATTGTCTCTCTGTTACATGTTGGTAAAGCCCTTAGGATGTGTACTTGACTACCTGGACTATGATGCGGATCATACTAGTGGGGACATGGTAGTCCATAAGTACATCCTTCAAGGTCCCTAGTCGTGGGTGTATCGAGACGGGGCATCGATATACCAGAGTAGACTAGCGTATACCTTCTCGACCCATATAGATGGGCGATGGATGATCTCATATCCATTGGTGTTTGACATCAGAGATGATATACGGGTGCTCAGTGGAGACTGGGTACACTGGACGGACTCGCCGAGAACTCCCAGATGGTATTATACCTCACGTCAGATGGCAGTTCTCTGGTGACACTGGTACAGAGTAGTCTGTTGACCCGAGATCGTCATAGAGTCTTGTGTGATTCCCACTGTGCTTTGATTTCCACCTTACCACATCCAAGAGGGCGTGCAAAACGGTGGTTTTTGGGTACAGTTCCGAATCACATGGAGGCAATGAGCGATAGAAGGGGATTCGTCTCTCCCGGTATAGGGAGTTGATGTTGTGCTGTGTTCGATTGGCTATAACCGGAAATCCCTGGCCAGGGTTGCTGAGATTTACTGGTAAGTGTTACCAGTAGTTTCTCGAACTGTTATAGACCTCATATCGACACGACTTATCGAGCTATTGGGGTCTGACGTTTACCACCCCTAGGCAAGATATGCGACATATCAGACGAACAGACCGGACTGTACGGTAAGTGTTGCTGGTTGGATTCACAGAAGTGTGAGCGGGCTTGCTCGTTGATCTTCTGATCGCTCAATACCCGGGTGGCCGTTACGTTTAGCAGACCGCTTGCGGCTTGTGGGTGTTTGATATGATCATCACCTGCTGCCGGCGTATTGACGAGTCTTTAGAGTCCTACACAGAGGTTTCCTGGCTCAAGCGAAACGAAATAGGAGCGCATATGAGATATGTGCGGGACCGAGAATAATACCAGTATGTGATACTGTATTCTATTCTCACGATATGTGACATTGATCGGTTATATACGATATTGCCGGGTTATCGGATCAAGTGTTGATTCGATAAGTTGTTACTATTGATATTAGTCGGTTATATGCAATATAACCGGATCATTAAGTCAAGTGTTGATTTAATGATTTAATGTATAATTATATATTTGATATATTACTTTACATTAACTAATATTGGTTCACTTAAGATGTTTTTCTCACTTGATTGTGCACATTGTATATGTGATATATTTTTGTGCACAAGATTGTATCATGTTTGATGATACATGCAAACGTGGGTATGTGTTTGTTTTAAACCATGTTTAGTTAATGGTTAGGGTTTAGGGTTTTATTTTCTTTATTTATTTTGGTAAAAACTAAATGGTGGATTTTATTGTTTTGGCTTCATGCTTCATGAAGTTTCTAAGCATTTTTGAAAAAGTCTACCATTTTGTTTTTTCCTAAACCTAACCATTACCTAAACCCTAGTTTAATCTCTACATGAGTTTACTAACCCATGGTTGCTATATGATAAGCATCACTTGAATTTTCTTTTTTCAAGATAATTCATTTTTCTTTTCTTCTTCTTCATCTTCTTCATGAGTTGAAGAATGCTTACTAGAAATATTCAAATGATGAATCCAAGTGAGAAATCCAAATCCAAAGTGAACCCACTTCCTATTTCTTCATCCTCTACCACTTGCCATGTTGTATAGGGTGTTTTCTTCACAAGGTTGATGACCAAGTGAAGATGGAGCTTGAGTTTGAGTCCTCTCGACGTAGATCATCTTCGGCATCGAAGTCAACGACCAAGCCCGCCCATTTCTCCGATGAAACCGACGCTAGAGTCCGGGATTCCGATGATCGCAGTGGAGGGACGTCAACACGGAGCTAGAGAAGTGGAGGACCGGATCTACAAAGGTTGTATTTCCATTCACTTAGTAGCAAAGTTGTTTGCTTGTTTGCTTTTTGCCTAATCTCTAGTTAACGATCTTCATTAGGGTTTCTCGGTACCTAGAAAAATTTGATTTTGGCATGGTTGATGCCTTGTGGAACCTCATTAGTGTGCCTAGGAACCCTACACGACTGTCCTAACTAATCGCATCATATGCGGTGTAGGAAGACATCACTTAGCTACCGTACACTGTGCCTTGACTATGATCAACAAACACAGCACGAATACTAAGTACTCTACTTCCTAAAATGACGGAGGGTTGCGGATGGTTTTTATGAAAACCTTTAACGCTTTGAACTTGATCTCGTTGCGGAATCAAATGGTTTTAAAAATGGAGTGCTTTTGAGGCTTTTACTAGCTTCGCTAAAGAGGTCACTCCCGGTAAAGGGATCTCGGCTCTTTCCTTGTCGAATGAGGTGCAGGATATTCACAATACCACCATGCAAAGCAAGAACTAGAAAAGCAATCAAAAGACAAACTGAAGGTTGTAGCATCTGCCGGTTATTGCTAAAGAGGTCACTCCCGGTAAAGGGATCTCGGCTCTTTCCTCATCGAATAAGGTGCTGGATGTTCTACAAGGAACACCGCTATGCAAAGCAACAACTAGAGCTATCTTATTTTTGAAATTCGATTCCACAACATCTTTTAGGTTTATTTTCTTTCATTAATCTCATTAATGAATGTCCCATCATTTAAGTCCACCTATACATCACAGATAAATACAACGTACACTTATGCCATCCGTATTCGCCTCGATATCCCGTCTGCACCGTTAGGTTAGGTAACTAACGGCAGAGCGAGGCAGGGCTAGCGCGGGTGTAAAACATACGCAACGTCTATATAATATATCATATATACTATATACAATATCTATCTGAACATATCACATGATCACATCACAGATAACGCAGCAGAAAATATCATATGAAAATATTGGATATACTAGGACGTCCGTGTTTTATTTTGAGCCTATATAAAACACGGATTCCACGGTCGTGATAAATAGCCAATCCCACACCCCTAGACCCCTACGAGAGCGGCAAGCAACCCTACCAATTCTAGAGTTAGGAGACCCGGACTCGACTCCTCGAGTTGGTCTCCCACTGGACTCTAGAACCCGGCTACTTGTGCTCCCCGCCTTGGGTCTATCCTAATGCGGAAAAGTAAATAATATACAATGGTGACATCATCCTCAGCCCGGAAGTGCCCCAACAAAAGAACATTACATACAAGTTTTTACATGAATGAAAATGAAAAACACTCATCTCACATAAAAAAAACCCGGCTATTCAAACACGACGATCCAATATAACATATCCAGCAACACATAACATCACATGTCATCAACGTAAGTAAACATGCGTATCCCATTTGTCGTTGACATATAACAACGAAACCGGCGATATCACATATTACACTTACGGTCGCAGAAAAGAAAGTGTAAAACTACAACAGTTGGAATCCGCAATTTCCTTAGACATCGCATACCTAATCAAATGAATTCCTTAGACATCGCATGCCTAGCAATTACAAACCCCGCATTTTAGTCTCAAAATCGAAAACACTTTTCAATACTAAGTCGGCAATTCAACAAGATTCCCGACATCCTGATCGAATGCTCGTCGCAAACTTTAGTAGACGGCCGCACCCCCGGATGCCGTCGATGAAGTGCACTAAGGCGGAACACCGCTACCGCGAGCACCCGAACGAATGCTTTTGGCTACGGGGTTCTCCTACAGTCACTTGGTCGGGGCTATGGGGCGTGGCTGTCTATTAAGTTTACCGGCGAGTATCCGCGTACGCTACGTGATTGCGATGGACTTTTGATCGCATCAAAATCCCGTGGCAACCAATCATTTGAGACTAAAGTGCTATGTTTATAATATTCAAATCAGTTATCTCATAACTATTTGTGGATTCCAAATATTGTATCACATTCCAGATAAATTGACAATGTTAAACTTTCCGATCGAATAATCAAACACCCAAGTTTTCTCAAATAGCTCAACACTTGAAGGGAGTTTAAAAACATCCATTTCATGCCACAGTACCAACGGTCCAGCCGTAGAAGGGTCAAGCAAACACCTCACATGTGGCACGCCGTACCGCCCCAAACCCTAAGGTTCAAAAGGCAGTTCAAGACGGTCACATAATCGAGTTAAGGTTTGTTGTCTTCTAGAGGGTCCATCGCGTTACTTGCACGATTTAGACGTTCTTAAAAAACGGAAAAATCCAACACTTGGAAATTTTCCGGCAGGGGAAAAAGTGAGTTATTGATATCCGGTCGAACTTTTTAACACTTTCTAAATTACCCGGAAAGACACAGACAAAGTTAAACTTTCCGATCGAATCAACGAACTCCCAATACAACCCAGAAAACTCAACACTTGAGTATAAATTAAAAATTCCCAGAAAATACAGAAACTATACAAGAACATTACTGTGCAAACAGTGTAGCATAAAGCTACAGAATGGCCGCGGAACCGCCGCGCCACCTAGGGTACGGCCGCGGTTCCACGGCGCCTTGATTGAATTGGGGTCACGTGCTGCACAGTAATTCCTAGAAAACCCTGCTGAATTTTTTGAGTATTTTTAATTAGGAAAAATCCACAGTTTTAAAAAATGTACAGAGAAAGGTTTTGATTAGGGTTTCGGGGTTCGATCGGGATTTTAATTTCGTCTACACTTCGCCTAAAGCTCTAGCTAGGCGTTGATACCACTGTAAGGTTCCTAGGCACACTCATGAGGCTCAACAAGGCATCAACCATGCCCGATTCAAAATTTTTAAATGTGCCGAACAACCCTAATCTAGATCGTTTGCTAAAGGTAAGGCGAAAAACAAGCAAGTAAACTACTTTACTACTAAGTGAAAGGGATTACAAGCTTTGTTGATCCGGTCCTTCACTTCTAATGCTCCGTGTTGACGTCCCTTCGCTGTGATCATCGGGATCCCGGACTCTAGCGATGGTTTCTTCGAAGAAATGAGCGGGCTAGGTCGTTGACTTCGAGGCCGAAGATGATCTACGTCGAGGAGACTCAAACTCAAGCTCCATCTTCACTTGGTCATGAACTTTATGAAGAGAACACCCTATACTACATGGCAAGTGGTAGAGGATGAAAAAATAGGAAGTGGGTTCACTTTGGATTTGGATTTCTCACTCTTTTTCTTCACTTGAAATTTTTCTGGCAAGGTTTTTCTCCACTTGAAGAAGATGAAGAAGAAGAAAAGAATAAGAATGAATAATGAATTAACTAAAATGAATAATCAAGTGAAGTATATCATAATGCAACCATGGGTGAGTTACCCTTTGTAGAGACTAAACCCTAGTTTAAGTTAATGGTTAGGTTATGAAAATCTCATGCAAAACAAAATGGTTGGACTTTGTCAAAGATGCTTGAAAGCTTCATGAAGCTTCAAGCAAAGACAAAGAAGTCCACCATTTTGTTTTACCAAAGTAATTAAAAACCTAAATCATTAACTTAAATATGGTTTAAGTCATACACATACCCAAGTTTGCATGTATCATCAATCATGATACAAACTAGTGCACAAACATATATCACATATACAACTTGTGCACATCAAGTGAGAAAATCAATCTTAAGTGAACAAATACTAGTTAATGTAAAGTAATATATTAAATATATAATTATACATTAAATCATTAAATCAATACTTGATTTAATGATCCGGTCATATCGCATATAACCGACTAATATCTAGTGTATCAATATATCGAATCAACACTTGATTCGGTAACCCGGCTATATCACATATAACCGTCTGATGATACAAATCGCGAGAATAGAATACAGTATCACATACTGGTATTATTCTCGGTCCCGCACATATCTCATATGCGCTCCTATTTCGTTTCGCTTGAGCCAGGAAACCTCTGTGTAGGACTCTAAAGACTCGTCAATACGCCGGCAGTAGGTGGTGATCATATCAATCACTCACAAGCCGCAAGCGGTCTGCTAAACGTAACGGCCGCCCGGGTATTGAGCGATCAGAAAATCAACGAGCAAGCCTGCTCACACTCCTGCAAATCCAACCAGTAACACTTACCGCACAGTCCGGTCTGTTCGTCTGATATGTCGCATATCTCGCCTAGGGGTGGTAAACGTCAGACCCCAGCAGCTCGATAAGTCATGCCGATGTAAGGTCCATAACAAGCGTGAAACTACTAATAACACTTACCAGTAAATCAGTGCAACCCTGGCCAGGGATTTCCAGTTATGGCCAGTCGAGCATAGCGCAACATCAACCCCCAATACCGGGAGAGACGAATCCCCTCCTATCGCCCATTGCCTCCATGTGAATCGGGACTGTACCCAAAAACCACCTATTTGCACGACTCAGTAGAGCCGTGGTAGGGTGGAAATCAAAGCACAGTGGAAGACACACAAGACACTATGACGATCTCGGGTCAACAGACTAAGCTGTACCAGTGTCACCAGAGAACTGCCATCTGACGTGAGGTATAATACCATCTGGGAGTTCTCGGCGAGTCCGTTCAGTGTACCCAGTCTCCACTGAGCACCCGCATACTATCTCTGATGTCAAACACCAATGGATATGGGATCATCCATCGCCCATCACATGGGTCGAGAAGATATACGCTAGTCTACTCTGGAATATCGATGCCCCGTCTCGATATTCCCACGACTAGGAACATTGAAGGATGTACTCATGGACTACCCAGGCCCCACTAGTATGATCTGCATCATAGTCCTGCAAGTCGAGTACACATCCTAAGGGCTTTATCAACGTGTAATGGAGAGACAGTAAGTATACATGTTAAGATAAAGAGCAACCGGATAGCGTACTATCATGTCGAGCAAGAAACTCCTACCTATATATGTCCCAGCATCCACTACAATACACATCCCATGTACAGTAATGGCCTCTAGGGCATACATATAACTAACAGGTCTGTCCAGTGTACTCACCTCCAATGAGCACCTGCATACTAACCTAGGTGATTCAACACCAATGGCTTGTGAAACCGGCCACCGCCCCTCGTCGGGGTCTCGAAAAGTATACACTAGTCTACTCTAAAATATCGATGCCCAATCTCGATACACTCTCGATTAAGGACATTTAAGGATGTGCTTATAGACCTCCCAGCTCCTACGTATATGATCGCCATTATAATACTGGTAGTCAAGCAATAATCCTATGGGCTTTATCAAAACTTATACACATAATGATAAAGACAAATAAGATAGTATACTATCATCTCGAATAAGACGGTTCTACCTGTATAGGTCCTCATTCAACTATCATAATCGCCTACTTGTAATTACAATAATTGCCTTGAGAGCACTATATCCATAAGAAAATCGTCAGATGATGCAAAGCATGCCAACTCTTTAGCACCGTTCCTCGGTTACCAGAAACCGAGCTATCACCGCTAAGCATTGCTTGGCCATTTGCCCAATAGGGGATGGACATGATCGGAAAACTCCCAACAGGGACCGGAGGAAACAAATACATCCTCATCGTCATCGACTGCTTCATAAAATGGGTTGAAGCTACACCGATCAGAAAGCTAGACACGACTTCCATAAAAGTTCCTGGAGAACAACATCATTGCTCGATTCGAAATTCCAAGATATGTTATCACTGACCAAGGAACCAACTTCGAAAATGACAAGGTCAAGAAGTTCTACGGAGAGTACCACATACTGCTGAAGTTCTCAGCGGTTGCCCATCCCAAGTGCAATGGGCAAGCCGAGGTAGCGAACCGAGAAATCATCATAGGTCAGAGGACTCAGAGCCCGGCTGGAAAGGAGACAAGGCGGATGGGTCAAAGAACTTCTCCGGGTACTCTAGGCATTGCAGACTTCAAAGAAAACCCCCATGGGAGAAACCTCGTTTAGCCTGTGCTACGACACCGAGGCCAAGGTGCCAATGGAGATCGGACTGCCTAGCTACCGGGTTAAACACTTCGATGATGAAGCCAATGTCTAAGCCCTGCAAAGCAATCTGGACGTCTTGCTAGAGAAAAGAGACCGAGCTCAAATGAAGATGGTCGAATACTAGCAATCGGTACTACAATACTTGGGTCAAACACCGAGCTTTCAAGACAGGAGACCTAGTCCTCCGCTGCAATGAATTCGAGGACCAAGGGAAGCTACACAAATTCTCTCCAAAGTGGGACAAACCATTCCTTGTGACCGAAGTATTGCCCGGAAGAGCTTACCAGCTCTAAGATTCCTTGGGTCGTAATTTTCCCCAGCCATTCAATGCAGAAAAGCTAAAATTGTATAGATGAACTTTTACTCTCTTTAAATAACGAGATTCCTGCTTTTCTGCCATCCGAACTTGTTTCTTCTCGTTTCTGAGCTAAGCCATTATGCGAGGCCGGCGGACAGCTTCTTGCTCGTCGCACCCATTCATGGAGGGTAGATTCCTGCCTGACTTAAGCCGTGAATCTTAAGCCATCGCCATAAGGCTAGCGAACAGCTTCCTGCCTGTCGCACCCATTCACGGTGGGTAGATTCCTGTCTGACCTAAGCCGTGAATCCTAAGCCCTCACCACGAGGCCGACGGACAGCTTCCTGCTCGTCGCACTCATTCATGGTGGGTAGATTCCTACCCGGCGTAACTCGTGAATCCTAATCCCTCATACAATTAGACTCCTGCTCGGTTCGGAGGCCGGCGGACAGCTTCTTACCCGTCGCACCCATTTATAGCGGGTAGATTCCTGCCCGGCATAACCCGTGAATCCTAAGCCCTCGCACAAGTAGACTCCTGCTCGGTTCGGAGGACGGCATACAGATTCCTACCCATCGCACCTATTCAAAGCGGGTCAATTCCTGCCCAACATAAGTTGTAAATCCTAAGCGCTCGCACGAGTAGACTCTTGCTCGGTTCGGAGGCCGGCGGATAGCTTCCTGCCCGTCACACCCATTCACAGCGGGTAGATTCTTGCCCAACATAAGTTGTAAATCCTTAGCCCTCGCCACGAGGTCGGTAGACAGCATCCTGCTCGTCACGCCTATTCACGGCGGGTAGATTCCTGTCCGGCCTAACCCGTGAATCCTAAGCCCTCGCACGAGTAGACTCCTGCTCGGTTCGTAGGCCGACAGACAGCTTCCTGTCCGTCGCACCCATTCACAGCGGGTAGATTTCTGCTCGACGTAATCCATGAATCCAAAGTCCTCACACGAGTAGATTCCTGCTTGGCTCATAGGTGGATTCGTTCTTGGCCCGACCTGAGCTGATGAATCCTAAGTCTTCTACTCATCTTACTTCCTCTCCAAGAGGTGAAGGCAGGGGATACCGACCTAATATTCGCTCTACTCATATTACCTCATCTCCGGGGGGTGAAGATGATACCGAGGATACCGTCTATCTACACTTGGAAAATAAAAATGAAAAGAAAACACATTAAAGATGAGCAAGAAGGTCATATACACCATAGATGAGAAAAAATACTTCATTAATTTCAAAATTGATGTACAAGGTATTGTGAGCTCCTCAGCTTTACAAAATTTCCCGAAGGCTTACAAAACAGGAAAAAAATGAAAAATAAAGAAAATAGGGGCTTCAGGGCTTCTCCTCGGGGATAGCTCGTTCTCCAGTCGTCGCCGACCTCCTGAACCTCCTTAGGGATGACCTCCAGGGCCGCGGCCTCAGCGGACTGCGGAAGAGGAGGAGCAACATCAGTCTCGACGGCGGCTGAGCTTCCGTCTCCGTCCCTAGGCGCTTCCTCGGGAAGAAGATACCACGAGTGGAGCTCCTTGTCGTTGAGTTCAGGTTAAACCTCCTTGATGGCATTGAGGGCATTGTTCCACCCAACGGCCGTGGCATCGGCCAGGTCGAGGTAGAACTAGTTGGACGACTTATAGTTCTCCACGGCCTTCTTCTCCATCTCCGTGGCCCGCATCGCCGCATCCTCGGCCACCCGAGACCTCTTCTTCGCCGTGTCCCGCTGTCCATTCATGGTGTCGAACAGCCTATTGAGCTCGCCGACTTGGGCGTGGAGAGCCCAGTTGGCCTCGGCAAGCCTCATGGCCTTAAGCTCCTCCAAGACCCTCAGGCCCTCAAGCGAGGCGGCATTTTCCTCGGCCGCCTTCAGCTCGGCGAAGAGTTGCTCCTCGCACGCCGAAGCCTCCTCCGCCCTCTTCATCGCCGGGGCAATTTCATCACCCTCCATGGCGGCCAAAACGGGAGGCCAAAACGGCGCAGTGCTGGAAGACCTACAAAAGGAAACAAAAAGCATCAGTCGGGAATGTAACCGAGGAAAATTAAGATGAAAAAAATTTTCAAGTACAATTTCACCAATCTGGACGGTCTCCTGAGCAATGGACGTAGCTTGGGCCCGTACAGTTCCTATCAGGATCTTGGCTCCTGCGCTTTTTTTCGCCTCCATCAAGAGGCTGTCGATGACGGACAACCCGGATGGAACCTCATAGTGGAGCCCACTCTCACAGGCTTGTTCCCCGGCCGACTCCCGCCGAAGAGCTGGCTTCTTCTGCCTTTTGGCATGAGGCTAAGTGGAGGAGGGCGCCCCCGACCTTGACCGGGGAGCCAAATCCTAGTGTTGCGGCCTCCCACTCATCCCAGACTCCTCAGGGATGGGGACCTGGGCACTTCTCCTTTTGGGGGTCGACGCCCGGACGCTTTCACTCAGCGTGGACCTGGACGAGCTCTCTCCAACGCCTTTCTTGGCCCGTGCCTTGGCAACCAGGGCGACCATTATCTTCGACTGATCCATAGGCTCTGCAAAGAAAAACAAGGAATAATCAGAAACGCAAAACAACAATAACATTAAGTATGGATTGGACGGCTAAACTAGACTCACCCAGGTATTGCACGGGGTTAAACTCTGCCCAGCTCAAGACGTGCTCAGAAAGTAGGACATCGGTTCTCTTGAGCGGCTCCCACTGAGACACAACCCTTGCTTCCGGAGTGTTCAACACCTGAGCCTTTAGACAACCCGACCGGTGTTTTGAAGGGTACTTGGACGTATCGGAGGCCACGCAGAGTTTACGAGGGTCCCGCTACCCAGATAACGGGATGGAGATCAAGGGGGCTAGCAGCCCCCTGTAGGGTGCGGGGCAACGCCCCGTTAGAAATTTTTTTCTAACAGGGGACGTGTTTTGAGTGTGGAGCATGAAGGAAAAAGAGAGATGAGGAGCGTCCTAAGGACGCGTGAGTGGCGCGTGGGTGCCGACGGGCCACACGCGCGAGCGCTGGACGTCTGCGGAAAAAGGGGCTTAGCCCCTGTACTAGGAGTTGTACTCCCGATTAACTTTTGGAGTTAAACTCCTAAAAAAAGGAAGAGGGACTTAGCCCCTGCACAGGGAGTTGTACTTCCCGGTTGACTTTTGGAGTTAAACTCCTAAAAGAAGGGATTTATTATTATTATTTTTTGTGGAGTTGAACTCCTAAGAGATTTTCGGTGATGATGAAAGGGTTCCGGGAACCCTTTCTTCTTCCTTGAGTCCTGGATTTTCTCTTGAGTTTTAGATCTTCCCAAAGTGAGAATTTTGGAGATGGATCTCCTTTTTCCTCCTCTCTGTTGGCTGGATCTTAGAGAAAAAATGGGGGTGAGACTAAAAAATCTCCCTTTTTAGAGATCCAATGGGAGATCTGAGCTCCCCTTTGTGGGTTTCATGGTGAAAAACTATTCCTTTTGGGGGGGAAAAAGAGTGAAACTCTTGATTTAATTTAACAAAAAGGAAGAAGGTTTAGAATCTTGAGGAAGGAGAAGGAGGCACAGAACCCTAAACTATTTTGAGATAATACTTCTTGAGACCGTTAATACTTCTTGAGGTACTAACCGACCGATTACTCATGTGCTTGCTAATTAGGTGTTTTTCCTCGTCTTGCAACACCTAAGGCTTAGCAGTGGGTCCCAAACCAGTTGGTCTAAGGCACTAGGTGATAAAGCACCCTCGCTATATTTTTTTATTGCTGCCTCGGTGATAACAAAACCGGTGTTCATTTTTCTTTTCACCATTTTATCTTTTCTTTTCCATTTATTATTTCCTTCATACTTTGGCTTTTAGACAAGAGTATTTCAAGGTATCCTCTACTATCCCGAGTTTCAAGATGTGTGTAAGTGCGTATAGTAGGGTATCAACGTTCAAATGTTTGGCTTCCAGAATAGGAACTATTTTTCAGGCTTATTTTTATCCTCAGATTAGTAATTTCCTTCATCTTACTAACCCTTGGGACAACAGCTCATAGCTACTTATTACCAGTTTCATTTAAGAAAACATCTAACTTTCTTATTTTTCTTAAACTATTCCTATCTTTTAAATATAATTTTTCACTTTCTACTCTTTTCTTACCACAATTTTTGTGTGTGCAGAGCAAGGCATAAATAAGCGCAGGAGTGCTGAAAAACGACATCTTGGTAGCTTCTTGCTATGGTATAGGAGTGCTGAAGCTCGTTGGCGGGAGAATGGTCCCAAAGAATGGTCCAGTGGTGGCTTGAGTTGCCTGCTCCACTGGCATAGTGAAAAGGGAGGCCGCTTGGGGCCCGTAGGTTACTCCTCCAGATGGGACAGAGCGAGAGTTGTTGTTGCAGTTAGTGCAATTTGAAGCCATTGATTTCTTGAATAGCTTGAATATTCTGTCCCTTGCGTCGACCTTGGTCTTTGGCATGTGCCAGTTGTTTGAGGACCGATTCCGTCGGCAAGGCTGCTGTTTGGGGAGCCTGCCTATGGACGACAGACATCCTCTGGGCTTCCTCCATCGGCGTTGAGGCACCGAGGGTGGGAGGTGGGAGCATCGACCCAAAAAGAAGCCCGTTGATTTCTTGAAGAGCCGGATTGCAGAGATTTGAGGCTGCAAGTGACCCATACTTGACTCCGCCGGATATGACAGAGCCTGAGTTGCTAGGGTGGGAGCAAATACCATTCTTCATAGAGACGAAATGCCGGCTTCAATATCCACTCCACTAAGGGCAACCAAAAACATACACACCGCGATTTTTTGATCGCGGGAAAAACATGACACACGAAGTGTGAAGTGGAAAGAGGAAAAGGTCCCACCGGGCGTGCCAGAATCTGTTCCCCTCCAAATGACGGCGCGACAGGGACGTCTCGCCTGAGATTCGGGGCAGATGCTAATTGGTGCTATCCGTCTACCTCTCCGAAGATGCCAAGTTGATTTATGGCACCGTATATCGAAGGTTTAAACGGATGCGTCCAATGTAGCAGACTTCATCAGATTCCCCCTCGCTTGAGAGGTTTTTGATTGTGAGGACGCTCTTCCCTGCAGGCGCAAGCCCCTACAGTTAATTACGCTACCGCATCGCGGTAACCACTTTCTCCTTCTCCAGATGGTCACTTCGTGTCGTGTGTGTTTATTTTGTGTTTAGTTGCGCGTGGATTGTATACGGAGACTGAGTTATGTCGTCGCCCATAGGGCGTGGACTAGTCCAAATCCGTATTATCTTAGATTTGGGTTTGGGGGTTTGGATTTAAGGATACGTTAGCCTCATTGAGGACAAAGATCAACTTAAACGTTTGTTAAGGATACATTAGCCTAGTTTTTAGACTAAGATCGACTTAACGGGATCGTTTAGATCCAACAATAGGGCAATTAAGGGAGCCCTGTTGTTTAGTTTAGTGACATCGCTGTCAATAGGTAGTTTAAGGACATTGCGGTCCAATGTTAGCTTTAAGATGTTGCGGTCAAGGTTAAGGACATCATAGTCCATGGGTTTAAGGACCCCACAATCCGATGATAGTTTTAAGACATCCCGGTCAAGGTTAAGAACGTCATAGTCCGTTGTTAGTTTTAAGACATTCCGGTCAAGGTTAAGGACGTCATAGTCCGTTGTTAGTTTTAAGACATCCCGGTCAAGGTTAAGGACGTCATAGTCCATGAGTTTGAGGACCCCACAGTCCGTGTCAATGTGTGGTTATCGAGACCCGTCACCTCTTTGAAGACGTTGAGGAATTACAACGCCAAGTTTCAAAGGAATGAAGAGATGTACCCTTGAACCAAGGTAGATTAAACAGTCTTTGACCCAGTTTGGGACCGAGACCAATTAATTATGTTATGAGCCCATTGGCCCAGTCGAATTTGAATTGAGGACTTATGGCCATTTTGGGCTGAGTCCAATCATGTTTAGCATATTGACTTTCTGTTGATTCATTGAAGAAGAGGCTTTGCCTCTAGAAACTTAGCCAATTGGGCTAAGGCCAGTGTTTGAACACTAGAGACCAACAGTGTTGAACACTGGTATTGAGATTGACAAACTGGTGTTAACACCAAAATATAATCAGTGTTACATACTAGCAACAAGGCTTTCAAATTAGTATTAAACACTAAAGCAAATCAGTGTTAAACACTGGCCAGAGAGATTTCAAATTAGTGTTTAAGCACTAAAGCGAATCAGTGTTAAACACTGGAAATAGAGATTTAATTTAGTGTTAAACACTGCAAAATAGAGTTTTTCAATTAGTGTTACACACTAAAGCAAATCAGTGTTAAACACTGAATACAGAGGTTTCAATTTAGTGTTAAACACTAAGGCAAGAGGGGTCACGTGAGAGCGCCCTCCTTCTCTTTATTTGTTTTGCCGAGAGTATTGAATACTTTGGAGCATCACGTGCTGTCACGTGATGGGTATTTAAGTGTTTGTCTGTTAGAGCTTCTGCCAAGGGGGCACGTGGGGCACGTGAGGCATTGCCTCAAACCCCTTCTCTGTGGAACTTTTCGGGGGTCACGAGGTAGCACGTGACCCTGCTTCTTTGCATGTTTGTTTATCTTTCAGGAATTAAACCCTTCATAGGGTTAAACCCTAGCTATTAGATTCCCACTTTCTTTTTGAAGAATTATATTCTTAGATAGAGTTAAACCCCGGCTTTTCTTCTATAGGAATTAAATTCCTGATGTATGTGAAGAACTGAATTCTATCCTAGGGTTAAACCCTAATTTCTTCTTTCTTGAGGGAATTAAATTCCTGTTATTTTGACAGAATTAAGTTCTTAACTAGGCTTAAACCCTGGTTCTGTTCATTTTGAAGGAATTAAATTCCTATAACATAGGGTTAAACCCTAATTTTATTTCAAAGGAATTAAATTCCTATAATTCTGTGAGAAATAAATTCTCAAACTTCCATTCCCTCTCTATGCTTTGGATCTGCATGACAGGATCTCAACCCAATGAGAATTAAATTCTCAATTCATGGGGAGATGTGCACTCTGCAGATCCTCTACTAAAGAGAGAACTAAGTTCTTCTTTTTAATATAAGAGTTAAACTCTTTGAGAATTAAATTCTCTTTTTAAAAGCCTCTCCTTTCTTACCTAAGGTTTTCTTTTGCAGAAAATCAAATTCTTCCAAAGTCTCGAGGCTCTATTTCTCTCTCTCTGTATGTCTCTCCATTTTTTTGTTCTTTGGGCTCCTATTTATAGGAGAAGGAAAAGAATCAATCAGTTTTAGTAAATCTTTCATTGAAAGATTTGATTTGTCTATTGAGAGATTCGATTTATCTTTATCATTCATCTGGGCCTTTGGATTATTAGGTGAATTTTATTCACCATTGGATTTTAAATCCAAAGATATCTCTTTGTTATTGCGGTTAGATTTAAGGGGGAAATCTTTCCAAGTCCAATATTTTTCCATAGATTGGTGATATTTAATCACCTTTAGATTTTTAATCCAACGGTTCCAAATAATTCTTTTTCCTTTGGAAAGATTTGAATGCCCTATTCTCAGAATTTAATTCTGTTAAATAAATAGGCTATGAAAGCCGGTCACGTGTGGCCACGTGACCCCTGGTCACGTGTAGGCACGTGACCCCCTGGAACGAGCTTTCTTCTCCTTTCTGCGCTCTGTTTTCTAGCCGCTGTTCAACCGTCACGTGCCAACACGTGACCCCTGGTCACGTGTGAGCACGTAACCCTTTCTGGAGCCTTTTCTTTGATTTAATCAAGGAGCTGAATCTGCCTTTGCCGCTGCTTTTAAATGTCACGTGCCAACACGTGACTGCTGGTCACGTGCTAGCACGTGATGCCTTCTTCGTAAGCTTTCCTGATTTTAAATCAGGAAACAAATGCCCCCACAGCGTTGTTCTCACGTGTCTGCACGTGAGTGCAACGCTGTCACTTTTTGTGACCGTTGGATTCCTCTAGGGATTTGGGGAGATGGAGCGTCTCCATCACATCCTATAAATGCCCATGTCCCTTCAGAAGAGCCTCCACTCTGCTCATCTTCTTCCTTACAAACTTTTTCTGAGAATTTAATTCTCTTCTTCCAGAGCTTAGTTCTCTGCCCTAAAACCATCTTCAGAGTTTAACTCTGTTCAAAAGACCCCTTTTCCTTCAGGTAATGCTCTTGAATGAACGATGAACTCTCACATTCCTCTGAATTTTAAATCCAAAACAAGGGTTTTTACCCTTTTTGAATATGAACCCATTTTTTCTTCAAGTTTTTCAACCAAAGTATGAAACCATTTAACCTTCAACAATAGATCTCTTAGGGTTTAGATGATGATCCATGGAGTTTAACTCCGTTCACAGAAAAAACGTTTCTGGGAATTTAATTCCCTTTTCTTAATGAGGAATTTAATTCCTATGAAGAACTGAGTTCTTCCCATGGAGGCTTCTCAGGGTCTCCTTGCCCTAAGTTGTCCTTTTGTAATCAATCGATGAAGAAGAAGCTTGCAATGATGTCTTCTGTGGGAATTTAATTCCCTTGATCCCGTTTGACTTGTTATAGAGCCTAAGGTAGATTTGTCTTCTAGGGGATGTGCAGGGCCACTTGAAACCCACTTCCTATTTAATAAGGATATCCCCTTTGTCTTATTTCTCGTACTGAGTCTTTTGCACATGCATGAATGAGTGTGTCTCGAATGCTTGATTAAACGCCAATCAGGTGTTCTTTCTGTCGCTTTCTTCTTTCTTTTATTATCAGCATGTTGACTTGATAATCATAATTTGCAGATAACTTAGTTTCTTCCAAAAGATAGCGATGGCTTAGGCCGCAGGTTCAGATCTGCCGCCTAAGACCTTTCAACTCTATGAGCCGTGAGGGTCTCATAAAGACTTTTCTCCCTACGGATCGAGAGGATCTCGTAGGTGGATTTTCTCCTTAGGAATCGTGAGGATTCCTAAGTGTATTTTCTCTTATAAGTCGTAAGGATCTTGTAAGAGAATTTTCCCCCTTACAAATCGAGAGAATCCGTAAGTGGTTGGTGAGTTGACTTGTTTCTAAGTTCCAGTATAGCTCCGCCGGGGAGGTCGTCGGTTGACTTGTTTCCGAGGCGGAGGTCGCTGATGACTTGTTTCCGAGACGGAGGTCGCTGATGACTTGTTTCTGAGACGGAGGTCTTGGATTGACTTGTTTCCGGGTCGGAGGTCGTTGTTGACTTGTTTCCGAGACGGAGGTTTTTGATTGACTTGTTTCCGGGTCGGAGGTCGTTGTCGACTTGTTTCCGAGACGGAGGTCTTTGATTGACTTATTTCCGGGTCGGAGGTCGTTGTTGACTTGTTTCCGAGACGGAGGTCTTTGACTGACTTGTTTCCGGGTCGGAGGTCGTTGTTGACTTGTTTCCGAGACGGAGGTCTTTGATTGACTTGTTTCCGGGTCGGAGGTCGTTGTTGACTTGTTTCCGAGACGGAGGTCTTTGATTGACTTGTTTCCGGGTCGGAGGTCGTTGTTGACTTGTTTCCGAGACGGAGGTCTTTGATTGACTTATTTCCGTGTCGGAGGTCGTTGTTGACTTGTTTCCGAGACGGAGGTCGCTGATGACTTGTTTCCGGGTCGGAGGTCGTTGTTGACTTGTTTCCGAGATGGAGGTCTTTGATTGACTTGTTTCCGGGTCGAAGGTCGTTGTTGACTTGTTTCCGAGACGGAGGTCTTTGACTTTAGGTTGTCTGTGAACCGTAAAGTCTTGGAACTGGGGACTTTGGCGTGGCTCCGATTGGTGATGTCACGTCCGTGTCCTGCTCGAATGAGGGGGAAAGCCGCTGTTGGTCTCCAGGCTGTTGGTGAATCGTCGAGATTTGGCTTAGCTTTTATGGCGGAGCCTGTTGGGAAGGTGTGGTTCCCTCTTTGTTTGTGCTCTCGGATTGTATACAGGGATCGATGTGATCTTAACTGTAGGGCAAAAGGTTTCATATATTTCTTTTTATTGTTTTATTTCTGCGATGCTCTATCATTTCAGCTTTTATATCGCGAAGGTTGCGATTGCCCAATCATTTCGGCTATTTTTCGCGAGGCCCAATCATTTCGGCTGTTTATTTTTATTTTTACTCGCTGCTTTTTATTGCGAGTTGCCCAATCATTTTGGCTGTTTATTTTTATTTTTACTCGCTGCTTTTTATTGCGAGTTGCCCAATCATTTCGGCTATTTTGTGTGCATACGTTTTTACTTGCTGCTTTTTTTATTGCAAGTTTCCCCATCATTTCGGCTATTTCGTATGCATGTGCGGCCTACCGGCTTTTCACCGTAAACCTGGAGTTAGACACCGATTTCGGCATCAGCACCGCTACAACTGGGATATTGCCAGGAGCGAATCATCATTTGCCTCCGTCGATGTCGAAGAAAGGTGGCTTAGCGAACAGGGTTAAGGTCCTGTCGGCTAAGGCTTTTGACTCCATGAGCCGTAAGGGTCTCACAAAGGTATTTCTCCCTACAAGTCGTGAGGATCTCGTAGGTGTATTTTCTCCCTAGGAATCATGAGGATTCCTAAGTGTATGTTCCTCTGTAAGTCGTAAGGATCCTACAAGAGGGCTTTCTCCTTATAAGTCGAGAGGACTTATAAGGGTTGTTCACCATAGGGACATACCCCTAGTCACGGGTGGGACTTTGCTGGGGAAATGTTTATTCGCGCCCGTGGATTGTGTACAAGGGTCAGTATGAGCTGCTTGTAGGGCATTGTCGAAGGTTATGGGGGATTTTGCTTAAGTACAGGTTTAGGTCTCTGTGACTTAAGACTTTCAAGTCTTATGAGCCGTGGGGGTCCCATAAGAGAGTTCTCCTTGCGAGTCGTGAAGATCTCGCAAGTGTATTTTCTCCTTAGGAATCGTGAGGATCCCTAAGTGTGTTGTTCCCTTGTGAGTCGTAAGGATCTCACGCGGGTGGTTTCTCCTTACAAGGTCGTGAGGACCCTGCAAGTGTTCTTTAACGAGGTTGCGCCCTTTCAAGTTTTCACAAACACTCGCCGGTAGTCCTGCTGTTTTTACTCACGGAGCCCTTTCGGGTTTTCATCCGTGCCCTTTTTGCTTATGGACGTACCGTTTTTTTTTTTTAATTATTATTATTTATTTTATTTTTTATTCATCTCATCAGCCTAAGGATGCTGCGGTAGTAGTTTTAAGGACGTTTCGGTCCGTCATTAGTTTAAGGACGTTTCGGTCCGTTTTTAGTTTAAAAACGTTTTGGTCCGTCATTAGTTTAAGGACGTTTCGGTCCGTTTTTTTTTAAGGACGTTTCGGTCCAACGTTAGTTTAAGAACGTTTCGGTCCGTCGTTAGTTTAAGGACGTTTCGGTCCATCACTGAGAGAGGGCCGGCTACTACTTATAGAGCTTTAGCCTAGGAAGATAGCGAGTGGACATAGTCGTCGTCATCTACCATTGACCTAGGCTGTGGCCCATTAAGTGTAGTATTTCTTAAGGAAGCGGCCGTTTATTGGCCTGAAAGGCCTTTCACCGTGCATATCTATGAGTAGATAGGCTCCACCCTGGTAGACCTTGTCTATGATGTACGGGCCTTCATAATTCGGCTCGAATTTTCCCCGCTTGGCGCGATTGGGGATCATAGGCCTTTTGACCACTAGCACGAGTTCGCCTTGGCGGAATGTCCTCAGCCTGGTCAATCTTTCATACGAGCGTGCCATTTTTTCTTTGTAAGCCTCCAAGTTTTGTTGTGCTACGAGTCGTGTTTCATCAAGGGCATCAAGCTCTTCTAGCCGAAGGTGAGCATTTTCTTCGCTCGTCAACTCGCAGTGGACTGCCACTCGTAAAGAAGGTAGCTCTATCTCGAGGGGGAGTACTGCTTCTGTACCGAATACCAGTGCGTATGGCGTCGTGTTCATGGCCGTCTTGAACGTAGTTCGATATGCCCAGAGAGCTTCTTGCAGTCTCTCGTGCCAGTCCTTCTTATTTCGGGACACCGTCTTCTTCATGATCTTTGTCAAGGTCTTGTTGAAGGCTTCAGCTAGACCGTTAGCTCGTGGATTATAAAACGAGGAATATCTCCAGTCTATATTATACTGTTGCGCGAGGCGGCTAATCTTATGGCTTCTGTAAGCCGGCCCATTATCGGAAATGATCTGTCGCGGAGTTCCAAACCGATAAATGACCTGCGTCTTGAAAAAGTGGAGGATATTCTCCGTCTTCACTTCCCTCAATGGTACTGCTTCTGCCCATTTGGAGAAGTAATCAGTCGTCGCCAAGATGAAACGATGTCCCCTGGACGATGCCTGTTCGATGGGGCCGACTATGTCAGTTCCCCACATTTCGAATGGCCAGCTAGCCACCGTTGGATGTAGTGGATTCAGATGTTGATGGATGAAATCCCCATGGATTTGGCATGAGTGGCATTGCTTCGCATATTCGAGGCAGTCCTGGATCATCGTGGGCCAGTAGTAACCCATCCGTTTAATTTTTAACTTCATCTTCGGGCCTGCTTGATGAGAACCACAGATTCCGTCATGAACTTCCTGAACGACTCTTTCTGCTTCTTCAGGTCCTAAGCATCTCAGCCATAGAGAATCAAACGATCTCTTGTATAGAGTATCGTTGACGAAAGCGAAAGATAGAGCTCGTTTCATGAGCTGATGTCTTGAGGACGCTTCCTCGGGCATTCGGTGGGACTTAAAGTAGTATATGAAGACTTCCCTCCAGTCCTCGGCCTTCTCACGGTCTTTTATTTGTAGGGCTGTCTGCTCAGTCGCCCCCTTTTCTTCGGATGATTCCGGAGATAGTTCTGCTGGGGCGAGCACTCGACGGCTTTGTACCACGATTCTGACGTCATCGAGGTTCTCGTCAGCTAGTTCTTTAGCGAGCTTAGCTAAAGCGTCTGCTTTGCTATTTTCCGCGTGTGGTATGCTTTCCAAAGTGTAGGAGAGAATTTGGGGTAACAGTTGTTGCACCTTTTCACCGTACTTCACCAACTCCGGTTTGCACGTTTAGTAGTTGTCGTTTACTTGACTAACGACCAGTTGAGAATCCTCGTATATGAGAAGGTTTTCAAATCCCATGTCAATGGCGATCTCGAGGCCTACTATCAAAGCTTCGTATTCGGCTTCATTGTTCGTCCTCGGTTCTGTTAAGGAGAAAGCGAAGCGTATTATCCCTTCCTGTGGAGTCACGAAGATAAGGCCTACCCCCGACTTGATTATAGGGGTGCTTTGTTTGCGCTTCTTCACGGAAGATGCTCCATCGAAATAAAGCTCCCATCGGGTATCACCACCGTCGATTGCATCAAACGCATGTTCGTCCGGCAAATCGCAATTTAGAGGAGAACCGGCAGGTACTGGATGCTCAGTAAGGAAGTCGGCGATGGCTTGGCCTTTCACTGCCTTAAGAGGCTGATAGGTTATCGAAAACTCCATCAAGAGCAGGGCCCATTTAGCGAGTCTCCCTGTCAATATGGCCTACATTAGATTTTTTAGGGGGTCCACCTTTGATATAAGACGGACGTCATGTGCCAATGCATAGTGCCGGAGTTTTGTTATCGCAAAGATTAACGCCGGGCAATGTTTTTCGATAGGGGAGTAATTGCTTTCTACCCCCAGAAGAACTCGGCTTAAATAGTAGAGTGCTCTCTCCTTCCCTTGGTCATTTTCCTGTGCCCCTAATGCGCCTAAGGAATCCTCAAGGGCTGTTGTATAAAGAATAAGGGGCTTTCCCTTGACTGGAGCAGCTAACATCGGCGGGTTCTACAGGTACTGCTTGATCTCATCTAGCGCGCTCCGGCATTTTTGGTCCCAGACGAACGGGGTTCCCTTCTTCATCAGGTGGCTGTAAGGACGGTCCTCTTCCCGCTGATCTTTCACCTTTTTCTGTCGGCGGGGATAATCTTGATCAATTACCGAGTCTTGGACTTGACGCCAGACCTTGTAAATTTTAGAGGGCAGCCGTTGAGGGGGCTTTTCCGGCTCCATCTTTATAGCGCTCTCCATAGGTGGAGGAGATCTTTTCAGCACAGCGGTCGGAGAGTTCTTGTGGACCTTCCTAAGTGGTTCAAAACTATTTCCAGTAGGAACAGCAGCATCAATTTCCGCCGTTGGAGTCGGCGGAGTCAGTCCAGAAGAAGAGTTGCCCTCAGCCTTCCTTACTCAGCGCCAGTGGCATATCCCTAGTAGGAGGAGTGTTGTCTCCTGAGGGTTTTCAGCGGATTACACATACAAAATCTTATAATAAAAGAGAGATGGTGAAAGTTATATGAAGATAAGAACTATAAAAGAAAGAACTTGAAAATATGAGTTTTCAACTATACCAGCTTTTCAGTTGCTATGAGCCCTATCTTAATGGTCATGAAAAAAGGTTAGAAATCACATTATCCCTCAATAAAACGTCGCCTTTAGTTTTCATTCCCACCTTTCTTCCACACATTGATCATATACCCCTACGTGTGTGAACTGGACATCCTTACACTCAGAGAATTCAATTCAAGCAATCATACTCTTGTCCATCTACCTTAGTACTTTTTAATAGATATTTAGATGGAATTTGCTCACACGTTCTTCATGCGACCATTAATACTTCTTGAGGTACTAACCGACCGATTACTCATGTGCTTGCTAATTAGGTGTTTTTCCTCGTCTTGCAACACCTAAGGCTTAGCAGTGGCTCCCAAACCAGTTGGTCTAAGGCACTAGGTGATAAATCACCCTCGCTATATTTTTTTATTGCTGCCTCGGTGATAACAAAACCGGTGTTCATTTTTCTTTTCACCATTTTATCTTTTCTTTTCTATTTATTATTTCCTTCATACTTTGGCTTTTAGACAAGAGTATTTCAAGGTATCCTCTACTATCCCGAGTTTCAAGATGTGTGTAAATGCGTATAGTAGGGTATCAACGTTCAAATGTTTGGCTTCCAGAATAGGAACTATTTTTCAGGCTTATTTTTATCCTCAGATTAGTAATTTCCTTCATGTTACTAACCCTTGGGATAACAGCTCATAGCTACTTATTACCAGTTTCATTTAAGAGAGCATCTAACTTTCTTGTTTTTCATAAACTATTCCTATCTTTTAAATATAATTTTTCACTTTCTACTCTTTTCTTATCACAATTTTTGTATGTGCAGAGCAAGGCGTAAATAAGCACAGGAGCGCTGAAAAACAACTTCTTGGTAGCTTCTTGCGATGGTATAGGAGTGTTGAAGCTCGTTGGCGGGAGCATGGTCCCGAAGAATGGTCCAGTGGTGGCTTGAGTTGCCTGCTCTACTGGCATAGTGAAAAGGGAGGCCGCTTGGGGCCCGTAGGTTACTCCTCCAGATGGGACAGAGCGAGAGTTGCCGTTGCAGTTAGTGCAATTTGAAGCCATTGATTTCTTGAATAGCTTGAATATTCTGTCCCTTGCGTCGACCTTGGTCTTTGGCATGTGCCAATTGTTTGAGGACTGATTCCGTCGGCAAGGCTGCTGCTTGGGGAGCCTGCCTGTGGACGACAGACATCCTCTGGGCTTCCTCCATCCGCGTTGAGGCACCGAGGGTGGAAGGTGGGAGCATCGACCCAAAAAGAAGCCCGTTGATTTCTTGAAGAGCCGGATTGCAGAGATTTGAGGCTGCAAGTGACCCATACTTGACTCCGCCGGATATGACAGAGCCTGAGTTGCTAGGGTGGGAGCAAATACCATTCTTCATAGAGACGAAATGCCGGCTTCAATATCCACTCCGCTAAGGGCAACCAAAAACATACACACCGCGATTTTTTGATCGCGGGAAAAACACGACACACGAAGTGTGGAGTAGAAAGAGGAAAAGGTCCCACCGGGCATGCCAGAATCTGTTCCCCTCCGAATGACGGCGCGACAGGGACGTATTGCCTGAGATTCGGGGCAGATGCTAATTGGTGCTATCCGTCTACCTTTCCGAAGATGCCAAGTTGATTTATGGCACCGTATATCGAAGGTTTAAACGGATGCGTCCGATGTAGCAGACTTCATCAGATTCCCCCTCGCTTGAGGGGTTTTTGATTGTGGGGACGCTCTTCCCTGCAGGCGCAAGCCCCTGCAGTTAATTACGCTACCGTATCGCGGTAACCACTTTCTCCTTCTCCAGATGGTCACTTCGTGTCGTGTGTGTTTATTTTGTGTTTAGTTGCCCGTGGATTGTATACGGAGACTGAGTTATATCGTCGCCCGTAGGGCGTGGACTAGTCCAAATCCGTATTATCTTAGATTTGGGTTTGGAGGTTTGGGTTTAAGGATACGTTAGCCTCATTGAGGACTAAGATCAACTTAAACGTTTGTTAAGGATACATTAGCCTAGTTTTTAGACTAAGATCGACTTAACGGGATCGTTTAGATCCAACAATAGGGCAATTAAGGGAGCCCTGTTGTTTAGTTTAATGACATCGCGGTCAATAGGTAGTTTAAGGACATTGCGGTTCAATGTTAGTTTTAAGACGTTGCGGTCAAGGTTAAGGACATCATAGTCTATGGGTTTAAGGACCCCACAGTCCGATGATAGTTTTAAGACATCCCGGTCAAGGTTAAGGACGTCATAGTCCGTTGTTAGTTTTAAGACATTCCGGTCAAGGTTAAGGACGTCATAGTCCGTTGTTAGTTTTAAGACATCCCGGTCGAGGTTAAGGACATCATAGTCCATGAGTTTAAGGACCCCACAGTCTGTGTCAATGTGTGGTTATCGAGACCCGTCACCTCTTTGAAGACGTTGAGGAATTATAACGCCAAGTTTCAAAGGAATGAAGAGATGTACCCTTGAACCAAGGTAGATTAAACAGCCTTTGACCCAGTTTGGGACCGAGACCAATTAATTATGTTATGAGCCCATTGGCCCAGTTGAATTTGAATTGAGGACTTATGGCCATTTTGGGCTGAGTCCAATCATGTTTAGCATATTGACTTTCTGTTGATTCATTGAAAAAGAGGTTTTGCCTCTAGAAACTTAGCCAATTGGGCTAAGGCCAGTGTTTGAACACTAGAGACCAACAGTGTTGAATACTGGTATTGAGATTGACAAACTGGTGTTAACACCAAAATATAATCAGTGTTACATACTAGCAACAAGGCTTTCGAATTAGTGTTAAACACTAAAGCAAATCAGTGTTAAACACTGGCCAGAGAGATTTCAAATTAGTGTTTAAGCACTAAAGCGATTCAGTGTTAAACACTGGAAATAGAGATTTAATTTAGTATTAAACACTGCAAAATAGAGTTTTTCAATTAGTGTTACACACTAAAGCAAATCAGTGTTAAACACTGAATACAGAGGTTTCAATTTAGTGTTAAACACTAAGGCAAGAGGGGTCACGTGAGAGCACCCTCCTTCTCTTTATTTGTTTTGCCGAGAGTATTGAATACTTTGGAGCATCACGTGTTGTCACGTGATGGGTATTTAAGTGTTTGTCTGTTAGAGCTTCTGCCAAGGAGGCACGTGGGGCACGTGAGGCATTGCCTCAAAGCCCTTCTCTGTGGAACTTTTCGGGGGTCACGTGGTAGCACGTGACCCTGCTTCTTTGCATGTTTGTTTATCTTTCAAGAATTAAACCCTAGCTATTAGATTCCCACTTTCTTTTTGAAGAATTATATTCTTAGATGGAGTTAAACCCCGGCTTTTCTTCTGTAGGAATTAAATTCCTGATGTATGTGAAGAACTGAATTCTATCCTAGGGTTAAACCCTAATTTCTTCTTTCTTGAGGGAATTAAATTCCTGTTATTTTGACAGAATTAAGTTCTTAACTAGGCTTAAACCCTGGTTCTGTTCATTTTGAAGGAATTAAATTCCTATAACATAGGGTTAAACCCTAATTTTATTTCAAAGGAATTAAATTCCTATAATTCTGTGAGAATTAAATTCTCAAACTTCCATTCCCTCTCTATGCTTTGGATCTGCATGGCAGGATCTCAACCCAATGAGAATTAAATTCTCAATTCATGGGGAGATGTGCACTCTGCAGATCCTCTACTAAAGAGAGAACTAAGTTCTTCTTTTTATTATAAGAGTTAAACTCTTTGAGAATTAAATTCTCTTTTTAAAAGCCTCTCCTTTCTTACCTAAGGTTTTCTTTTGCAGAAGATCAAATTCTTCCAAAGTCTCGAGGCTCTATTTCTCTCTCTCTGTATGTCTCTCCATTTTTTTGTTCTTTGGGCTCCTATTTATAGGAGAAGGAAAAGAATCAATCAGTTTTAGTAAATCTTTCATTGAAAGATTTGATTTGTCAATTGAGAGATTCGATTTATCTTTATCATTCATCTGGGCCTTTGGATTATTAGGTGAATTTTATTCACCATTGGATTTTAAATCCAAAGATATCTCTTTGTTATTGCGGTTAGATTTAAGGGGGAAATCTTTCCAAGTCCAAAATTTTTCCATAGATTGGTGATATTTAATCATCTTTAGATTTTTAATCCAACGGTTCCAAATAATTCTTTTTCCTTTGGAAAGATTTGAATGCTCTATTCTCAGAATTTAATTCTGTTAAATAAAGAGGCTATGAAATCCGGTCACGTGTGGCCACGTGACCCCTGGTCACGTGTAGGCACGTGACCCCCTGGAACGAGCTTTCTTCTCCTTTCTGCGCTCTGTTTTCTAGCCGCTGTTCAACCGTCACGTGCCAACACGTGACCCCTGGTCACGTGTGAGCACGTGACCCTTTCTGGAGCCTTTTCTTTGATTTAATCAAGGTGCTGAATCTGCCTTTGCCGCTGCTTTTAAATGTCACGTGCCAACACATGACTGCTGGTCACGTGCTAGCACGTGATGCCTTCTTCATAAGCTTTCCTGATTTTAAATCAGGAAACAAATGCCCCCACAGCGTTGTTCTCACATGTCTGCACGTGAGTGCAACGCTGTCACTTTTTGTGACCGTTGGATTCCTCTAGGGATTTGGGGAGATGGAGCGTCTCCATCACATCCTATAAATGCCCATGTCCCTTCAGAAGAGCCTCCACTCTGCTCATCTTCTTCCTTACAAACTTTTTCTGAGAATTTAATTCTCTTCTTCCAGAGTTTAGTTCTCTGCCCTAAAACCATCTTCAGAGTTTAACTCTGTTCAAAAGACCCCTTTTCCTTCAGGTAATGCTCTTGAATGAACGATGAACTCTCACATTCCTCTGAATTTTAAATCCAAAACAAGGGTTTTTACCCTTTTTGAATATGAACCCATTTTTTCTTCAAGTTTTTCAACCAAAGTATGAAACCATTTAGCCTTCAACAATAGATCTCTTAGGGTTTAGATGATGATCCATGGAGTTTAACTCCGTTCACAGAAAAAACGTTTCTGGGAATTTAATTCCCTTTTCTTAATGAGGAATTTAATTCCTATGAAGAACTGAGTTCTTCCCATGGAGGCTTCTCAGGGTCTCCTTGCCCTAAGTTGTCCTTTTGTAATCAATCAATGAAGAAGAAGCTTGCAATGATGTCTTCTGTGGGAATTTAATTCCCTTGATCCCGTTTGACTTGTTATAGAGTCCAAGGTAGATCTGTCTTCTAGGGGATGTGCAGGGCCACTTGAAACCCACTTCCTATTTAATGAGGATATCCCCTTTGTCTTATTTCTCGTACTGAGTCTTTTGCACATGCGTGAATGAGTGTGTCTCGAATGCTTGATTAAACGCCAATCAGGTGTTCTTTCTGTCGCTTTCTTCTTTCTTTTATTATCAGCATGTTGACTTGATAATCATAATTGGCAGATAACTTAGTTTCTTCCAAAAGATAGCGATGGCTTAGGCCGCAGGTTCAGATCTGCCGCCTAAGACCTTTCAACTCTATGAGCCGTGAGGGTCTCATAGAGACTTTTCTCCCTACGGATCGAGAGGATCTCGTAGGTGGATTTTCTCCTTAGGAATCGTGAGGATTCCTAAGTGTATTTTCTCTTATAAGTCGTAAGGATCTTGTAAGAGAATTTTCCTCCTTACAAATCGAGAGAATCCGTAAGTGGTTGGTGAGCTGACTTGTTTCTAAGTTGAAGTATAGCTTCGCCGGGGAGGTCGTCGGTTGACTTGTTTCCGAGGCGGAGGTCGCTGATGACTTGTTTCCGAGACGGAGGTCGCTGATGACTTGTTTCTGAGACGGAGGTCTTGGATTGACTTGTTTCCGGGTCGGAGGTCGTTGTTGACTTGTTTCCGAGACGGAGGTCTTTGATTGACTTATTTCCGGGTCAGAGGTCGTTGTCGACTTATTTCCGAGACGGAGGTCTTTGATTGACTTGTTTCCGGGTCGGAGGTCGTTGTTGACTTGTTTCCGAGACGGAGGTCTTTGATTGACTTATTTCCGGGTCGGAGGTCGTTGTTGACTTGTTTCCGAGACGGAGGTCGCTGATGACTTATTTCCGGGTTGGAGGTCGTTGTTGACTTGTTTCCGAGATGGAGGTCTTTGATTGACTTGTTTCCGGGTCGGAGGTCGTTGTTGACTTGTTTCCGAGACGGAGGTCTTTGACTTTAGGTTGTCTGTGAACCGTTGAGTCTTGGAACTGGTGACTTTGTCGTGGCTCCGATTGGTGATGTCACGTCCGTGTCCTGCTCGAATGAGGGGGAAAGCCGCTGTTGGTCTCCAGGCTGTTGGTGAATCGTCGAGATTTGGCTTAGCTTTTATGGCGGAGCCTGTTGGGCAGGTGTGGTTCCCTCTTTGTTTGTGCTCTCGGATTGTATACATGGATCGATGTGATCTTAACTGTATGGCAAAAGGTTTCATATATTTCTTTTTATTGTTATATTTCTGTGATGCTCTATCGTTTCAGCTTTTATATCGCGAAGGTCGCGATTGCCCAATCTTTTCGGCTATTTTTCGCGAGGCCCAATCATTTCGGCTGTTTATTTTTATTTTTACTCGCTGCTTTTTATTGCGAGTTGCCCAATCATTTTGGCTGTTTATTTTTATTTTTACTCGCTGCTTTTTATTGCGAGTTGCGCAATCATTTAGGCTATTTTGTGTGCATACGTTTTTACTTGCTGCTTTTTTATTGCAAGTTGCCCCATCATTTCGGCTATTTCGTATGCATGTGCGGCCTACCGGCTTTTCACCGTAAACCTGGAGTTAGACCCCGATTTCGGCATCAGCACCGCTACAACTAGGATATTGCCATGAGCGAATCATCATTTGCCTCCGTCGATGTCGAACAAAGGTGGCTTAGCGAACAGGGTTAAGGTCCTGTCGGCTAAGGCTTTTGACTCCATGAGCCGTAAAGGTCTCATAAAGGTATTTCTCCCTACAGGTCGTGAGGATCTCGTAGGTGTATTTTCTCCCTAGGAATCGTGAGGATTCCTAAGTGTATGTTCCTCTGTAAGTCGTAAGGATCCTACAAGAGGGCTTTCTCCTTATAAGTCGAGAGGACTTATAAGGGTTGTTCACCATAGGGACATACCCCTAATCACGGGTGGGACTTTGCTGGGGAAATGTTTATTCACGCCCGTGAATTGTGTACAAGGGTCAGTATGAGCTGCTTGTAGGGCATTGTCGAAGGT
The DNA here is from genome assembly GCA_030015575.1 of Agapanthus africanus. NCBI lineage: Eukaryota > Viridiplantae > Streptophyta > Magnoliopsida > Asparagales > Amaryllidaceae > Agapanthus > Agapanthus africanus. Next base: position 313,353,123 of record CM057338.1, on the reverse strand, counting down.
TATGGGGGATTTTGCTTAAGTACAGGTTTAGGTCTCTGTGACTTAAGACTTTCAAATCTTATGAGCCGTGGGGGTCCCATAAGAGAGTTCTCCTTGCGAGTCGTGAAGATCTCGCAAGTGTATTTTCTCCTTAGGAATCGTGAGGATCCCTAAGTGTGTTGCTCCCTTGTGAGTCGTAAGGATCTCACGCGGGTGGTTTCTCCTTACAAGGTCGTGAGGACCCTGCAAGTGTTCTTTAACGAGGTTGCGCCCTTTCAAGTTTTCACAAACACTCGCCGGTAGTCCTGCTGTTTTTACTCACGGAGCCCTTTCGGGTTTTCATCCGTGCCCTTTTTGCTTATGAACGTACCGTTTTTTTTGTTTTTTTTTTATTATTATTTATTTTATTTTTTATTCATCTCATCAGCCTATGGATGCTGCGGTAGTAGTTTTAAGGACGTTTCGGTCCGTCATTAGTTTAAGGACGTTTCGGTCCGTCTTTAGTTTAAGAACGTTTCGGTCCGTCATTAGTTTAAGGACGTTTCGGTCCGTTTTTAGTTTAAGGACGTTTCGGTCCAACGTTAGTTTAAGGACGTTTCGGTCTGTCGTTAGTTTAAGGACGTTTCGGTCCATCACTGAGAGAGGGCCGGCTACTACTTATAGAGCTTTAGCCTAGGAAGATAGCGAGCGGACATAGTCGTCGTCATCTACCATTGACCTAGGCTGTGGCCCATTAAGTGTAGTATTTCTTAAGGAAGCGGCCGTTTATTGGCCTGAAAGGCCTTTCACCGTGCATATCTATGAGTAGATAGGCTCCACCCTGGTAGACCTTGTCTATGATGTACGGGCCTTCATAGTTCGGCTCGAATTTTCCCCGCTTAGCGCGATTGGGGATCATAGGCCTTTTGACCACTAGCACGAGTTCGCCTTGGCGGAATGTCCTCAGCCTGGTCAATCTTTCATACGAGCGTGTCATTTTTGCTTTGTAAGCCTCCAAGTTTTGTTGTGCTACGAGCCGTGTTTCATCAAGGGCATCAAGCTCTTCTAGCCGAAGGTGAGCATTTTCTTCGCTCGTCAACTCGCAGTGGACTGCCACTCGTAAAGAAGGTAGCTCTATCTCGAGGGGGAGTACTGCTTCTGTACCGAATACCAGTGCGTATGGCGTCGTGTTCGTGGCCGTCTTGAACGTAGTTCGATATGCCCAAAGAGCTTCTTGCAGTCTCTCGTGCCAGTCCTTCTTATTTCGGGACACCGTCTTCTTCATGATCTTTGTCAAGGTCTTGTTGAAGGCTTCAGCTAGACGGTTAGCTCGTGGATTATAAACCGAGGAATATCTCCAGTCTATATTATACTGTTGCGCGAGGCGGCTGATTTATGGCTTCTGTAAGCGGCCCGTTATCGGAAATGATCTGTCGCGGAGTTCCAAACCGATAAATGACCTGCGTCTTGAAAAAGTGGAGGATATTCTCCGTCTTCACTTCCCTCAGTGGTACTGCTTCTGCCCATTTGGAGAAGTAATCAGTCGTCGCCAAGATGAAACGATGTCCCCTGGACGATGCCGGTTCGATGGGGCCGACTATGTCAGTTCCCCACATTTCGAATGGCCAGCTAGCCACCGTTGGATGTAGTGGATTCAGATGTTGATGGATGAAATCCCCATGGATTTGGCATGAGTGGCATTGCTTCGCATATTCGAGGCAGTCCTGGATCATCGTGGGCCAGTAGTAACCCATCCGTTTAATTTTTAACTTCATCTTCGGGCCTGCTTGATGAGAACCACAGATTCCGTAATGAACTTCCTGAACGACTCTTTCTGCTTCGTCAGGTCCTAAGCATCTCAGCCATAGAGAATCAAACGATCTCTTGTATAGAGTATCGTTGACGAAAGCGAAAGATAGAGCTCGTTTCATGAGCTGATGTCTTGAGGACACTTCCTCGGGCATTCGGTGGGACTTAAAGTAGTCTATGAAGACTTCCCTCCAGTTCTGCTGGGGCGAGCACTCGACGGCTTTGTACCACGATTCTGACATCATCGAGGTTCTCGTCAGCTAGTTCTTTAGCGAGCTTAGCTAAAGCGTCCGCTTTTCTATTTTCCGCGCGTGGTATGCTTTCCAAAGTGTAGGAGAGAATTTGGGGTAACAGTTGTTGCACCTTTTCACCGTACTTCACCAACTCCGGTTTGCACGTTTGGTAGTTGTCGTTTACATGACTAACGACCAGTTGAGAATCCTCGTATATGAGGAGGTTTTCAATTCCCATGTCAATGGCGATCTCGAGGCCTGCTATCAAAGCTTTGTATTCGGCTTCATTGTTCGTCCTCGGTTCTGTTAAGGAGAAAGCGAAGCGCATTATCCCTCCCTGTGGAGTCACGAAGATAAGGCCTACCCCCAACTTGATTATAGGGGTGCTTTGTTTGCGTTTCTTCACGGAAGATGCTCCATCGAAATAAAGCTCCCATCGGGTATCACCACCGTCGATTGCATCAAAAGTATGTTCGTCCGGCAAATCGCAATTTAGAGGAGAACCGGCAGGTACTGGATGCTCGGCAAGGAAGTCGACGATGGCTTAGCCTTTCACTGCCTTAAGAGGCTGATAGGTTATCGAAAACTCCATCAAGAGCTGGGCCCATTTAGCGAGTCTCCCTGTCAATATGGCCTACATTAGATATTTTAGAGGGTCCACCTTTGATATAAGACGGACGTCATGTGCCAATGCATAGTGCCGGAGTTTTGTTATCGCAAAGATTAACGCCAGGCAATGTTTTTCGATAGGGGAGTAATTGCTTTCTGACCCCAGAAGAACTCGGCTTAAATAGTAGAGCGCTCTCTCCTTCCCTTGGTCGTTTTCCTGTGCCCCTAATGCGCCTAAGGAATCCTCAAGGGCTGTTGTATAAAGAATAAGGGGCTTTCCCTTGACTGGAGCAGCTAACACCGGCGGGTTCTGCAGGTACTGCTTGATCTCATCTAGCGCGCTCTGGCATTTTTGGTCCCAGACGAACGGGGTTCCCTTCTTCATCAGGTGGCTGTAAGGACGGTCCTCTTCCCGCTGATCTTTCACCTTTTTCTGTCGGCGGGGATAATCTTGATCAATTACCGAGTCTTGGACTTGATGCCAGACCTTGTAGATTTTAGAGGACAGCCGTTGAGGGGGCTTTTCCGGCTTCACCTTTATAGCGCTCTCCATAGGTGGAGGAGATCTTTTCAGCACAGCGGTCGGAGAGTTCTTGTGGACCTTCCTAAGTGGTTCAAAACTATTTCCAGTTGGAACAGCAGCATCAATTTCCGTCGTTGGAGTCGGCGGAGTCAGTCCAGAAGAAGAGTTGCCCTCAGCCTTCCTTACTCGGCGCCAGTGGCATATCCCTAGTAGGAGGAGTGTTGTCTCCTGAGGGTTTTCAGCGGATTACACCTACAAAATCTTATAATAAAAGAGAGATGGTGAAAGTTATATGAAGATAAGAACTATAAAAGAAAGAACTTGAAAATAAGAGTTTTCAACTATACCAGCTTTTCAGTTGCTATGAGCCCTATCTTAATGGTCATGAAAAAATGTTAGAAATCACATTATCCCTCAATAAAACGTCGCCTTTAGTTTTCATTCCCACCTTTCTTCCACACATTGATCATATACCCCTACGTGTGTGAACTGGACATCCTTACACTCAGAGAATTCAATTCAAGCAATCATACTCTTGTCCATCTACCTTAGTACTTTTTAATAGATATTTAGATAGAATTTGCTCACACGTTCTTCATGCGACCATTAATACTTCTTGAGGTACTAACCGACCGATTACTCATGTGCTTGCTAATTAGGTGTTTTTCCTCGTCTTGCAACACCTAAGGCTTAGCAGTGGCTCCCAAACCAGTTGATCTAAGGCACTAGGTGATAAAGCACCCTCGCTATATTTTTTTATTGCTGCCTCGGTGATAACAAAACCGGTGTTCATTTTTCTTTTCACCATTTTATCTTTTCTTTTCCATTTATTATTTCCTTCATACTTTGGCTTTTAGACAAGAGTATTTCAAGGTATCCTCTACTATCCCGAGTTTCAAGATGTGTGTAAGTGCGTATAGTAGGGTATCAACGTTCAAATGTTTGGCTTCCAGAATAGGAACTATTTTTCAGGCTTATTTTTATCCTCAGATTAGTAATTTTCTTCATCTTACTAACCCTTGGGACAACAGCTCATAGCTACTTATTACCAGTTTCATTTAAGAAAACATCTAACTTTCTTGTTTTTCTTAAACTATTCCTATCTTTTAAATATAATTTTTCACTTTCTACTCTTTTCTTATCACAATTTTTGTGTGTGCAGAGCAAGGCGTAAATAAGCGCAGGAGCGCTGAAAAACGACTTCTTGGTAGCTTCTTGCGATGGTATAGGAGTGTTGAAGCTCGTTGGCGGGAGCATGGTCCCGAAGAATGGTCCAGTGGTGGCTTGAGTTGCCTGCTCTACTGGCATAGTGAAAAGAGAGGCCGCTTGGGGCCCGTAGGTTACTCCTCCAGATGGGACAGAGCGAGAGTTGCCGTTGCAGTTAGTGCAATTTGAAGCCATTGATTTCTTGAATAGCTTGAATATTTTGTCCCTTGCGTCGACCTTGGTCTTTGGTATGTGCCAATTGTTTGAGGACCGATTCCGTCGGCAAGGCTGCTGCTTGGGGAGCCTGCCTGTGGACGACAGACATCCTCTGGGCTTCCTCCATCGGCGTTGAGGCACCGAGGGTGGGAGGTGGGAGCATCGACCCAAAAAGAAGCCCGTTGATTTCTTGAAGAGCCGGATTGCAGAGATTTGAGACTGCAAGTGACCCATACTTGACTCCGCCGGATATGACAGAGCCTGAGTTGCTAGGGTGGGAGCAAATACCATTCTTCATAGTGACGAAATGCCGGCTTCAATATCCACTCCGCTAAGGGCAACCAAAAACATACACACCGCGATTTTTTGATCGCGGGAAAAATACGACACACGAAGTGTGGAGTGGAAAGAGGAAAAGGTCCCACCGGGCATGCCAGAATCTGTTCCACTCCGAATGACGGCGCGACAGGGACGTCTTGCCTGAGATTCGGGGCAGATGCTAATTGGTGCTATCCGTCTACCTCTCCGAAGATGCCAAGTTGATTTATGGCACCGTATATCGAAGGTTTAAACGGATGCGTCCGATGTAGCAGACTTCATCAGATTCCCTCTCGCTTGAGGGGTTTTTGATTGTGGGGACGCTCTTCCCTGCAGGCGCAAGCCCCTGCAGTTAATTACGCTACCGTATCGCGGTAACCACTTTCTCCTTCTCCAGATGGTCACTTCGTGTCGTGTGTGTTTATTTTGTGTTTAGTTGCCCGTGGATTGTATACGGAGACTGAGTTATGTCGTCACCCGTAGGGCGTGGACTAGTCCAAATCCGTATTATCTTAGATTTGGGTTTGGGGGTTTGGGTTTGAGGATACGTTAGCCTCATTGAGGACTAAGATCAACTTAAACGTTTGTTAAGGATACATTAGCCTAGTTTTTAGACTAAGATCGACTTAACGGGATCGTTTAGATCCAACAATAGGGCAATTAAGGTAGCCCTGTTGTTTAGTTTAATAACATCGCGGTCAATAGGTAGTTTAAAAACATTGCGGTCCAATGTTAGTTTTAAGACGTTGCGGTCAAGGTTAAAGACATCATAGTCTATGGGTTTAAGGACCCCACAGTCCGATGATAGTTTTAAGACATCCCGGTCAAGGTTAAGGACGTCATAGTTCGTTGTTAGTTTTAAGACATTCCGGTCAAGGTTAAGGACGTCATAGTCCGTTGTTAGTTTTAAGACATCCCGGTCAAGGTTAAGGACGTCATAGTCCATGAGTTTAAAGACCCCACAGTCCGTGTCAATGTGTGGTTATCGGGACCCGTCACCTCTTTGAAGACGTTGAGGAATTACAACGCCAAGTTTCAAAAGAATGAAGAGATGTACCCTTGAACCAAGGTAGATTAAACAGTCTTTGACCCAGTTTGGGACCGAGACCAATTAATTATGTTATGAGCCCATTGGCCCAGTTGAATTTGAATTGAGGACTTATGGCCATTTTGGGCTGAGTCCAATCATGTTTAGCATATTGACTTTCTGTTGATTCATTGAAGAAGAGGCTTTGCCTCTAGAAACTTAGCCAATTGGGCTAAGGCCAGTGTTTGAACACTAGAGACCAACAGTGTTGAACACTGGTATTGAGATTGACAAACTTGTGTTAACACCAAAATATAATCAGTGTTACATACTAGCAACAAGGCTTTCAAATTAGTGTTAAACACTAAAGCAAATCAGTGTTAAACACTGGCCAGAGAGATTTCAAATTAGTGTTTAAGCACTAAAGCGAATCAGTGTTAAACACTGGAAATAGAGATTTAATTTAGTGTTAAACACTGCAAAATAGAGTTTTTCAATTAGTGTTACACACTAAAGCAAATCAGTGTTAAACACTGAATACAGAGGTTTCAATTTAGTGTTAAACACTAAGGCAAGAGGGGTCACGTGAGAGCGCCCTCCTTCTCTTTATTTGTTTTGCCGAGAGTATTGAATACTTTGGAGCATCACGTGCTGTCACGTGATGGGTATTTAAGTGTTTTTCTGTTAGAGCTTCTGCCAAGGGGTCACGTGGGGCACGTGAGGCATTGCCTCAAAGCCCTTCTCTGTGGAACTTTTCGGGGGTCACGTGGTAGCACGTGACCCTGCTTCTTTGCATGTTTGTTTATCTTTCAGGAATTAAACCCTAGCTATTAGATTCCCACTTTCTTTTTGAAGAATTATATTCTTAGATGGAGTTAAACCCCGGCTTTTCTTCTGTAGGAATTAAATTCCTGATGTATGTGAAGAACTGAATTCTATCCTAGGGTTAAACCCTAATTTCTTCTTTCTTGAGGGAATTAAATTCCTGTTATTTTGACAGAATTAAGTTCTTAACTAGGCTTAAACCCTGGTTCTGTTCATTTTGAAGGAATTAAATTCCTATAACATAGGGTTAAACCCTAATTTTATTTCAAAGGAATTAAATTCCTATAATTCTGTGAGAATTAAATTCTCAAACTTCCATTCCATCTCTATGCTTTGGATCTGCATGGCAGGATCTCAACCCAATGAGAATTAAATTCTCAATTCATGGGGAGATGTGCACTCTGCAGATCCTCTACTAAAGAGAGAACTAAGTTCTTCTTTTTAATATAAGAGTTAAACTCTTTGAGAATTAAATTCTCTTTTTAAAAGCCTCTCCTTTCTTACCTAAGGTTTTCTTTTGCAGAAGATCAAATTCTTCCAAAATCTCGAGGCTCTATTTCTCTCTCTCCGTATGTCTCTCCATTTTTTTGTTCTTTGGGCTTCTATTTATAGGAGAAGGAAAAGAATCAATCAGTTTTAGTAAATCTTTCATTGAAAGATTTGATTTGTCTATTGAGAGATTCGATTTATCTTTATCATTCATCTGGGCCTTTGGATTATTAGGTGAATTTTATTCACCATTGGATTTTAAATCCAAAGATATCTCTTTGTTATTGCGGTTAGATTTAAGGGGGAAATCTTTCCAAGTCCAAGATTTTTCCATAGATTGGTGATATTTAATCACCTTTAGATTTTTAATCCAACGGTTCCAAATAATTCTTTTTCCTTTGGAAAGATTTGAATGCCCTATTCTCAGAATTTAATTCTGTTAAATAAAGAGGCTATGAAAGCCGGTCACGTGTGGCCACGTGACCCCTGGTCACGTATAAGCACGTGACCCCCTGGAACGAGCTTTCTTCTCCTTTCCGCACTCTGTTTTCTAGCCGCTGTTCAACCGTCACGTGCCAACACGTGACCCCTGGTCACGTGTGAGCACGTGACCCTTTCTGGAGCCTTTTCTCTGATTTAATCAAGGTGCTGAATCTGCCTTTGCCGCTGCTTTTAAATGTCACGTGCCAACACGTGACTGCTGGTCACGTGCTAGCACGTGATGCCTTCTTCGTAAGCTTTCCTGATTTTAAATCAGGAAACAGTGCCATGATGTACATTCCATACCAATCTACCCCTTTATCCCCACGTATTGTATTGTATGGATTAAGATTACAGGTCTTGGCCGAATCCATGGATATAAAATGTACAAGTTCATGTTCAAGATATAATCATGTATTCATGTCAAGTTCGTATCAAGTTATAACCATTGTCCGGTCAAGTCGAGTCAAGTATTCAAGTTTGAGTTTGATATTTGAATTTGAGCGTTCAGGTTCATGATCAAGTATTCAAGTTCGTGATTGATTTTGGATTCTGTTTGAGTTTGGATTCAGGTTTGAGTCAGAATCTTATGAAAGGATTTAGTTCTTGAATTTCTTAAGTTCGGGAGTAATCAGGCAACTGCTGCACATGGACGGCGGGATTTGTGTCTTTTTCCAAAACAATTGCCATTGATAACTCCGTTAAACTTGTCTAACATGAATAGGCAAGCACTCACTTTCTCCGGCTCTCTGAGGCTTAAGAGAAAGAATAACGCTTAAACCTATATTAATCTAGAGTTCTTAAATATTTATTTTTTTTTGTTTAGTTTGTATTTATATTATTTGCATTTCTCGAGGGGTTTTTGTGAAAAATACTTTAATATTGTTTAGAAATAAATCTCGAGGTGATTTATAATATTTAGAGTTTTCATGAACATGTATTTTAATTTTTTATGGTATTTAGTGATAAAACCTAGTTTTTAAAAGTTTATAGTACTTTTATCAAAACTACTACTATTGGAAACTCGTTGGTATTTTATTAAAATTCTAATCTTTCATTTTTTTAAAATATAGTTTCATAATTTGTTTTTATTGAAAATAAGTATTCATATTTTTATATAATTTTCCAAAGTTTTGTTTTGTTTAAAAAAGTCGTATTTCTTAAAAACCGTATTTTTATTTTCTTTCTAGACCGAATACTCCGTGAGGAGTTCTGCATCTCACTCTATTATCCCCAGGATATGCGATAATCCACACCATCCATTAGCGGGTCCCCTAACGAGGATTGTAGAGGCGTAATTGCTAAGGATTCAAAAATATCGATTAAAAAACCTTTTTGTAAAATTATGGTATTTTAATGAAAAAATTATTCTCTTGAATTAGCCATACATCTATATCTCGTGCTATGAATCAAAAGTGGGTGTGTGGGGTAGGCCGTTATCCCGTGAATTTTCCTAAAGGTATTTATGCTAATTATCGAAATAACGGTTATACTAAAGTTCATGGTATTTTTCTGAAAAAAATCATTTTATGATTATTTCCCATGGAAAATTTTATTACACTAAAAGCTAAATGGTGTGAATAAGGTTAAGAGATGTGTTAGGATGTTAGTTTGACCAAATTTGCTCATCAAGTAGATTAAAAATGTAAAAAGTATTATATCGGTGCTAATTCCACTTTATCGATGTGTTTTTAGAAGGCGATTTGAGATGAAAAGAATTAAAGAGAGAAGGGACTTACGGTTTTATAACTTCGAGAAAAGAGTAAGGAAAAGAGAGGGGGCTCCATGGCGTCGCAGTAGCTCTGAGAACGACTTCGATTTTCAACGAAAAAGGCTTGATTGCTAACTCTTTTTTAACTAGTCGTACTCCACTTGCACTTAGGGATTTTTGAGAGAATTTTAATCGAAATTTCAGAATGGGGGAGAGCTGGGTCATGGGGTGGTATTCATAGGGTAAAAATGAGAGAGATTGTGAAATAAAATGAATTAAAAATAGATTAAATGGTGTTAATTAGGGATTTGAAAGGTATCTGTTTAATTGTAGGAAAATCAAACGGTGCAGGGGAGTAGAGGAGAGCTGAAGAGGTCTATGTGCAAAGCACAGAAACATTTGGCCAAGATCGAACAGCCGGTAGCGGCCAAAACGATGATTTGGGCGGTCGGATTTGCAACATTTGCCTCGAGATTCATGCCACGTGTTTAACTCGTAATTAAAACCTCATTTATCATGTTTGATTCTTCTGAAACTTTTCGATTCTTCGTGTATTGCATGTGCAACTCTTGGGCTTCCAAAAAGTTAAAAGGAAAACTCATAAAAAATAATTTGGACTAATGGGATTCGAACACACGGGTTATGTCACAGCAATGTAGATGCTTTATCAGTGAGCTACAAGTTACTTCATGCTTTTATTGAACAAAAATAACTTATAACTCCTAATCAGGCTGAAATACCCTTTCTATATATTTGAATAAATTATATTTGTACAGAGATTTCAGAGTCGTTGCAAAGCCCCTCCCATCAAACCTAAAATATTCTTATTTAGGTTTGAATAACACACTCCCTGTTATAATTTCAACTGAACTTATTAAGGAGCTTAAGGAGCCCTTACTATCTATTCTTAAGAATAATAAGGAGGCTATTAGATGGACTATGGTGGATATCAAAAGAATTAGTCCTACTATAGTATAACATAGAATTCACTTGATAAACAACGCCAAGTTAGTTAGAGATTCTCAACGCCGTTTGAATTCTATTATGAAAAAGATAGTGAGGAAAGACATAATTAAATATCTTGATAGTGGTATAATATACTCTATTTCTGATAGCACGTGGGTTAGCCCAATTCATGTGGTACCTAATAATTCGGGTATTGCTGTCATTGAAAACCACATGAACGAGCTAGTCCCTATTCGCATGCAAACCGGGTGGCGTGTGTGCATTGATTATTGAAAGCTTAATGCCGCAAATAGGAAAGATCACTTTCCATTGCGTTTTATCGATCAAATGCTAGACAAATTAGCCAGTCATGAGCACTATTGTTTCCTAGATGGATATTCCGGTTATAACCAAATACCCGTTGCACCCAAATACCAAAAAAAGACCACCTTCACATGTCCATTTGGCACCTTTACATATAGACGAATGCCCTTTGGGCTATGTAATGCACTTGCCACTTTTCAGCGGTGCTTGATGAGCCTATTTTCCGACATGATGGAACGTTTTCTTGAGATTTTTATGGACGATTTTTCAGTTTTTGGGGATACATTTGATGAGTGTTTACACCACTTGGAGTTAGTACTCCAAAGGTACAAAGAAAAGAATTTAACACTCAATTGGGAGAAATATCATTTTATGGTCAAGTAATGAATTGTGCTAGGCCACATTATTTCACGCAAAATCATTGAGATAGATAAATCTAAATTAGATATAATCTCTAATCCACCCCCTCCCAAAACAGTTAAGGACATTAGGTCATTCCTTGGGCATGCGGGATTTTATAGACGCTTTCTCAAGGATTTTAGCAAGATTGCTAGACCTTTGACTTCACTTCTTGCCAAACATACACCTTTTGAATTTGGTTCTGATTGTCTCAAATCATTCGAGCAATTGAAGAAAGAGCTTACATCCGCTCCTATTATTCACGTTATTAATTGGAGTGAGCCCTTTGAGATTCTGTGTGATGCATCGGATTTTGCAATTGGAGACGTCTTAGGACAACGAATTAACAAGATGCCACATGTCATCCATTATGCGAGTAGGACCCTAAATGATGCACAGTTAAACTATTCCACAACCGAAAAATAATTTTTAGCTGTTGTATATTCACTTGAAAAGTTTAGGTCATATCTCATCGGTTCACACATTACGATCTACATGGATCATTCAGCCATTAGACATCTTATTTTTAAGAAAAATGCTAAAGCCTGATTGCTTAGATAGATCCTTTTATTGCAAGAGTTTGAATTTCAAATAAAAGACAGAAAAGGATCCGAAAATGGTGTGGCCGATCACTTATCACGTCTACCACTTGCACCCACACAAGAACTTCTTATAAATAACCATTTTCCTTACGAACAATTATACGTAGCTGCTAGCAAACCATGGTTCGCGGATATAGTCAACTTTCTCTTCACAAAAATGACACTGCCCGATTGGTTTAAACAAGATCGATATAAGTTTCACTCCCAAGTAAAATATTTCTTTTGGGATGATCCTTATTTGTTTAAATAGTGCAATGACCAAATCATTCGGCGGTGTGTACCTAATGATGAAATTAGGAGTGTTCTTTCATTTTGTCATGATCATGCAAGCGGGGGCCGTTTTGGGGCTAAAAAGATGGCGGAAAAAGTTTTACAAAGTGGGTTTTATTGGCCCGCGCTATTTAAAGATGCATATGAATTTTGTAAAACTTGTGAACGCTATCAACACTTAGGTAAAATCACTAGGTAGAACATGATACCTCTCAATTCTATTCTTATAGTTGAGCTCTTTGATATTTGGGGCATCGATTTCATGGGGCCGTTCCGCAATTCATTTAGGAACATTTACATTTTAGTAGCGGTCGATTACGTATCAAAATGGGTGGAAGCAATGGCATGCAAAACCAATGACAACAAGATTGTTGTCAAGTTTTTGAAAAATAATATTATTTCTCGTTTTGGTATTCCACGCTCCATTATTAGTGATAATGGAATCCATTTTTGCAACCGATCTTTCGAAACTCTTATGAGAAAATATTCGATCCACCACATATTATCCACCCCATATCATCTGCAAACTAGTGGGCAAGTTGATATATCAAATAGACAAATTAATTAAATATTGGAAAAGACAGTTAATAAGAACCGCAAGGATTGGTCACTTAATCTTGTTGATGCATTATGGGCTTACCGAACCACATATAAGACCATCCCTGGTATGTCTCCTTATAGGCTTATATTTAGAAAACCTTGCCATTTACCAGTGGAGTTAGAACACAGCACTATGTGGGCCATAAAATAGTTAAATATAGATATTGAAGATGCCTGTAAATATAGAAAGCTCTAACTTAATAAATTAAAGAAAATTAGGAACGATGCTTATGACAATGCCAAGATTTTTAAAGAAAAAACGAAAATTTTCAATGATAAAAACATTTTACGAAAAGATTTTCAAATGGGCCAAAAAGTTTTACTATATGATTCGCGATTATATCTCTTTCCTGGAAAATTAAAATCGCAATGGACCGGGCCGTTTATTGTCAAAAACGTTTCTTCACATGGAGCTATCGAGATCGAAATCCTAAAAATGGTAAGGTGTTCAAAGTTAATTGTCAAAGATTGAAACCATTTTTAGAATTTTCTGCGAATAATGAGTCGGAGCTCATGGATCTCCATGAGCCGGAATACACTTGAAAATATTTTAAAACCCCTCATTTGTAACATATGTATATCCTTAGTTTATTAGTTTTTTAAGGAATAGTCGCGGTAGACAATGAGGACACTGTCAAGTTCAAGTGTGGGGGTGGTTTTGTACATAGTTTTTAGTTTTCAAAATAAATAAAATTAGAAAAATTTGCAAATAGAAATGAAAAAATGAAAAATGTATATAAAAAAAATAGGTAGGAAAGATTGGAAGAATGATAGGGAAGTAATTTTTGGCATAGATCAAAGTTTATTAAGGCATGGTTCATGACGACTGAAAATCTTGTAACGACCCTGAATTTACTGTATGGAATTTTCTAATTTAATGTACAGAAATGAGTTATACAGCATGAGATTGAGTTATAAGTAAATTTTGTTAAATAACAGCAAGAAACAACTTGTGGCTCACTGGTAAAGCCCTTACACTGCTGTGACATAGCCCCTGTGTTCGATCCCCATCAGACACATTATTTAATCTGATTTTTTTCTTTTTAACTTTTTTGGAAGCCCAAAAGTTTACACGTGCAATACACATAAAAATGAAAAGTCAGAAAAATCAAACATGTGCAAAAGGGTTTAAACAGTGAGAAATATATGTGGCATCAATCCAGATACCCAACCCCTCAGATCGACCGGTGGAAATGCAATATAGACCGGCACCGACGGGTCAACCGAGGCCAATGAGCCCCGGCCTTTGCACGCTTGACTCTTCCCTATCCCTAACTCCCCTGCACTGTTTGATTTCCCTCCAATCAAATAGAGACCCTTCATTTCACCATTTATCATCTTTTTAATGCATTTTAATTCCAAAATCCTAATTCTACACTATAAATACCATCGCACACTTTAGTTCAGCATCATTCAGAAATTTCTAGCCAAAACTCTCAAAAATTTTCTAAGTACAAGTGGAGTAAAGAGGAGTTAGCAAGCGGTCAACTTCCGGCGAAGAATCGAAGCTATTTCGGCACTCCCGCGACGCTAAGAAACTCATCCCCCCTTCTTCAATCTTTCTTTAAGCCTCCTAACTTGTAAGTCCCTTCCAACCATCATTTCTCTTCTTTAAAAATTTATTTTAAAACAAATATCGGTAAGTGGAGTTAATACCGATATCTATTTTCTAAACCGTAAAAGCTCCCCTTTTTCTTACATATTGTTCATTCAAATTTTACACAATACTTGTAATCTTAATTATAAATGTTTAGAATAAATTTTAATCTAGAATTCCATGCAAAATAACTTTAACTTAAGTTTTTCATTTAAATACCATGAACTTTAAATATCGCCTCTTTTAGTATCGCTTAAACATACTTTAGGAAAACTTCACGGGATAACAACCTACCCCTCACATACACTCTTGTTCCATAGCATGATGCCTTTGTGTGAATTTTGGTTACGAAGATAATATTACACTAAAATACCACTCAATTTAAAAACGGTTTTCTTTTAAAACAGTATTTTAAATTCCTTTACGAATATGCCTCTACAACCCTCTTCAGGATACCTGCTATTGGATGGTGCAGATTATCGCACATCATTGGGTTAGTGTAGCGAGATGCAGACCTTCTCACTGAACATTCGGTCTCGAAAGGTGTTAAATACGGTTTTTAAGAAAAACGCATTTTTCTACTTAAATAAATTTTAATTTTTAATAATTATATAAAAATTACAAATCCATATATTTTCAAAATATAATAAACTTATTTTTTTTTAATGAAAGAATTATAAATTTCACCAAAATACCATCAAGATACCAACAAAAGACAAGTTTTTCAATAAAATACTATGAACATTCCAAGCTATGTAATTATCACTAAAATACCTCAAATTTTTAAAATTCACATCCATGAAAATCCTAAATAATATCAATAACTTCTTTAGGTTTATTTTTGATTTTATTAAAAATATTTTTTCATAAAACCCCCTCAAGTTATATAAAACAATATTTAAGGACTTTAGTAAATATAGGTTTAAGCGGAATCAATTCTCTTGAGCCCTAGAGAGCCGGAGAAAGTGAGTGCTTGCTTATTTAAGGCAGAAAACTTAACGGAGTTATCAATGGTAATTGTCTTAGAAAAAAACACAAATCCTGCCGTCCATGTGCAGCAGTTACCGATGACTCCCGAATCTAATTCAGGATCTAAATCAGTTACAAGTGTCCGACTCAAGTCTGAGTCTAACTTAAACCTGAATCCAAACTCAAATCAGAGTCCAATTCAAATATGAATCCAAAGTCTAACATAAATACTTGAACCTGAATCTGAATACTTGAATTCAAACACCAATACCAAACATGAATACTTGACTTGACTTGACCAAACCATGGTTATAACTTGACCCGACTTCTTGAATACATGATTACATTATGAACCCGATTAATTGAACAACTTGTATCCATGGTTTCAGCAAGACTTATAAATATAATCTATACAATACATTACGCAGGGATAACGGGGTAGATTGGTACGGAATGTATTAACGTGGCACGAGATGGTCACTTAAAAGGCATCATATGAACTCTCGTGCCATTGTCCCATGGGTTTTGATGGGGCCTTATACTATATGCTACCATAGTCCATGGGGTAAGATGGACTCCTCTCGTATACACAAATACCTTCTATACCAAGCTACAAACAACTACGTTAGAATAACAAGTATATACATGTTCAACTTACCAGTTTCTTTTTATATTACTTGTTATATTTCATTCCTTCTTTTGGTACTTACCGAGCGCTAGTTCACTGACGACGTTCCTGTCTATTTCTTTCTTTGGAATGTTCGTTAGGAGGACCGGACTCTCAGGAGATCGAGCCTAGCCAGGAGGACTTGGTGCAGCTCACCGCTCAACCGGACTACTAGCTCATCTTTTACTTATTTTATTTTGTATGTCACTGTTTAGGCACTGTTTATTTCATTGTATCTTTTCTTTTCAAAAACAGTTGTATGTAAGGATGAATGTAAATAAACATTGCTGTTTATTTTATATCACTTGTCATTCTTGTTCATTTATGTATATATTGTTTAATTACGCTTAACGTATTTATTTCTTAGTAAATACGTTGCGGCCCGTCACGTCACCGTTTCTGTACACTGGGAAGCGGGGCGTGACAAATCTAGTAAAATTTAAACTTTTATTTTTCATATTTTTCTTATCTATTTCTATCTTTGTATGTAGTTTTTATTTTCTTATTTTTTGTTTCCTTTATTTTCTTTTATAGGAATAGAAGTAGGAGTGGGATTTAGTTAGACAGTAGTTTAGTTTAGTTTAGAGTTTAAAACCCTAAATTTGCTCAAGGACTAGCAAAAGATAAGTGTGGGGGTATTTGATTGGCGTAATTTATTGTACATTTTTCTAACTCATTTATCATTTTATTGTCATATTTTATGTTTTTCCGGGTATCTTTTGTGAATTATTACAGATAAAAGGGTTTGGATGCAAAAGGACGGAAAAATGTGCTAAAATGAGTATTATATGTGTATAATGGAGACTTAAAGGAATTATTCAGAAAATAAAAAGATAATTTGCAAATTTGGAACAAATTTAGGAATATCATTACAAATCAGCAAAGGTTGTAACAAATAGATGTGAATCAATCATCACAACAACAAATCAGTTAGAGAAACCAAATCAAAAGTAACAAATCAACCTTCCTAATTATATGCTAAAATTGGGAACAATTCGGAGATCGACGCAATTACAGAGATATAGCGAGATATTCAAGATTTTATATGCTCAAAATTATCTAAATTGACGATAAAACCACAGAAAAAATCTGGATCCATGAAGCCAAAAAATGGCGGCGGATCAGCGATCAATTTTGGGTCGTTCGATGAGAATTTTTATAGGCAAGATCGTCTTTCTACATAGATTAATATAAGATATAGGGTTTCGTCTTTTGAAAATTCTAAAGGCTCGCAAAGACTTCCAACAGAGCAATTAGATTGGATTACCATAATTGTTAGCAAGTAGATTCTCTTGTATCTTCTATTACTTGTTCTTCAATCTTCTTTAGCCCTATATAAATACTTGTATAGCCTTACGGTTTCATATCTTTCTCTTGATATAGAACTAGGGTTTCAAGTTTAAAGAGATCTGGAAAAAGTTGTAAGTTATTTTATTATGAAGAAAATTCTGCTTTTTCTTAATATCATGAGTAACTAATCTTCTTTCTGGTGTTTTTTATTTTCTATCTTTTATGGTGTGATGTTCTTATAACTTTTATTCTTGCTTTATTATGAATGTTTCTTAATATATATGTGTTTATATCTCTTTGTTCTTAATTTAAAAAATCTAATTTTTATGAAAAGTTGACACTTTTAAGTAATAATTAGGGATAAATAAAAAACCTATAAACTAATTAGGTTGATGATAGCATGACAACCTAGAAACTTAATTAGGGACGATAGAGATAATTATAGATCATAGATATTCAATCTAATTAATTGATTTAATCTAGGAAAACCTAAAATATAGTGGTTATAAATTCATGACCTACAAATATGCATAGATGGTTAAATTAGATAATTTTAATAAACTAGAATTAGGGTCTTTAATTAAATCTAAATGATATAATATAATTAATAAGATAAGATTAAATAAAATAATTTATCTTATGCTTTTATGTTATTAATAGATCATTAGTTAAAACTAGAAAAGAGAATAAAAGTTTATCATATAAACCACCATATTAGAAAAGCAAATAAAAACCCTAGGATTTTCTCTCTATTTGAAAACCAACTCTTACTTTTAATTGCACTTTTAAAAACAACTCAATTTTAATTTAGTTTAAATGTAATTAGCACATCTCTTTGTGGGAACGATTCTCAAGTACAACTGCGATAAACTGTATACTTGCGGTTAAATTTGGAGATAATAAAAATCCACATCATGGCACAGATTAGCCCAAATCCGTAAATTAGATTTGGGGTTTGAACCTAGGTAGCATTTCTCATATTGATGATGTCCATCATTTCATGAGATATTTATTTTTCATCTAAGAATCGTTAGCCTTGTTGTAGACTAAGATCAATTTAGGTTCTAGTTAAGGACCGTTAGTTATATATGAGACTAAGGTCAACTTAAATATGAAGCAGAAGCTTCCATACATAATATATATTAGCTAAATATCCAAGATATGGCTTATTGTTCATGTGCATCGTATAATGCGCACGTGCTTCACATGAGGCATTCATTCTTTCCCTTTTGGGGGTATACATGAGTATGGGGTGCGCATGCATATGGTGCGCATATGGGTTAGTCACGCATTTTTATGTGATGTGCACGTGAATATCACGTGGCACACATCTGTATGGGATTCGCACGTGAGTGTCATGTGACAACAAATCTGTGTGGGATGTGCACTTATATGGAGTACGTGTAACCGCAATCAGGACGGTGTCGCTAGCAGCTAGCCGCGATGAGTACGGGTCGTTCGCAGGGAAACGTGAACTTTCTTCTTGCTTTAAACGAGTTGATAGAAGATAGGGTGATTGGTTGTAAATCTATTTGAAACGGATGTAAAGTTTATAAGAAAAGGGGCTTGTAGGGTTCATAGGACTTGGTAGTAATGGATGAATAATTAAAAATGACTTCCTTTATCTTTTAATAGTTTAAAAATAGATTGATAGTGATGAATATAGATTAAGGTTTTTGGAAAAAACTAGGGTTTTCCCACTCTTAACCCTTGTCCTTACATTGATCTCTATTCATGTCTAGTCCTTAGCAAAATAAGTGTTAAATAGATCTCGAATTGTGGTCGTGACTATCAATAAATTGATAGCGCGCTTGATAAGGAGGTTAACATTTATTTTGCTAAAATTTGTAAACTTTAAAATGTTTAAAAGAAGTTAAATGATTTTATCATCCATTAATCTACTCTATCCTACAAACCCTAGCAAGCTGGGAATTACTCGCTCATTGTTTGAAATCTAGAAGTAAGGTTAAAGAATGAAAACATGATTAAGATGTAGAAATTAGATGCAGAAATTAGATGCAGAAATTAAATGCAGAAAGTAAATGCGAAAAGATATAAACTAAGATCTACCTTTATTAATCAACTATTTCATACAACTCTCCGTAGAAAGTAGATTATAAAGAACCCTAGTTTTTACTCTCGCTCTCTCTCTTGTTGGAGGTAGATGACTAGCTGATGATCACCTAAAAGCGTGGATCGCTTTGGACCTCTTGATCACTTCGGATTTATATTTAATGTGAATCTCTCGGTCCCTTATACAGTCATAGAAACTAGAAACCCTAGATTCCACATAATAATATATCCAGATATCATCAAACCACCAAATTCTCAGATCCTTTGGCCCTAGATCCGCCGCGGAACCGCCGCATATTGGCTTGTTCCGCCGCGGTTTGGTGGTTTCAATTTTTGGGATTTTTTTTGCTATTTTATCTTGATTTTTGGAGATCCTCTCGATGTATAGATTCTGAAAATAATGCTCTGAGTCTCTGCCGTTGCTAGATCTCTCGATTTGCTTCCATATTCTGGCAGATTTGATTTCGATATCCCGATTTGACTCGGATCTCTTGCTTGGATTTCAGGCCTGAGTTAATATCTGTACAATATCTCAAATCATAGTGTTAGTAGCATTTGGTATTTTTGAGATATTATCCTAACCATTTAAATGATATAATATCTTAAGAATATTGATTAGAAATATTTGATATGATATGCATATTTTAATTACTAATATTTCATATAAATATTATATGCATGTATTTTCCCTCATTATGTTAATTATAATATAGAAATATATGATAATAAACTTTTTACACATAAACCCTCATATGTTCTATAATTACAATAAACACCTTTTAGTACTTAACAATAGTGGGGGAAATAATCATTCAAATGTGCAATATTTTAGACTAATCAAATACCCCCAAACTTAACTTTGACCGTCCCGAGCAAACTAGTTATTAAAGAGAAGAAGAAGGAAAAAAAGAAAAAGAAAAATCTAGCACATTTTCGTAGGCAACACGATTGCACTTAGCACGTGCAACAAGCCTTTAAACCTCTAGGTGTCTTTAGCAGGAGGAGTGTTGTCTCCTGAGGGTTTTCTGCGGATTACACCCACAAAATCCCATAATAAAAGAAAGATGATGAAAGTGCATACAAAGATAAAGAACATATAAAAGAAAAAACTTGAAAATAAGAGTTTCAAACTATACTAGCCTTTTAGTAGCTGTGAGCCATATCTTAATAGTCATGAAAAAATGTCAGAAATCACATCATCTCTCAATAAAACATCGCCTTTAGTCTTTCTCCCTACCTTTCTTCCAAACATAGATCATATACCCCTACGTGTGTGTAAAGGACATCCCTGCACTTAGAGAATTCAATTCAAGCTATCATACTCTTGTCCATCTTTCTTGGTATTTTTTAGTCGGTGAATGTTTTATAGATGGAATTGCTCACATATTCTTCATGCGACCGTTAATACTTCTTGAGGTACTAACCAACCGATTACCAAATGTGCTCACTCATTTAGACGTAATTAGCAATATCCTAGTCTTGCAACACTCAAGGCTTGGCAGTGGCTCCCAAACGAGTTGGTCCAAGGCACTAGGTGATAAAGCATCCTCGCTATATTTTTTTATACTGCCTTAAGTAATTACAAAACCAATGTTCATTTTTCTTCACCATTTTTTTCATTTATATTTTTGTTTATATATTTATTTTCCTTCATACTAAGACTTTTAGACAAGAGCATTTTAAGGTATCCACTACTATCCCAAGTTTCAAGATGTGTGCAAGTGAAAATAGTAAGGTATCAACGTTCAGATATTTGAACTCAAGAATAGGGAATATTTTTCAGACTTATTTCTATTCTGAGATTAGTGATTCCCTCCATTTTACTAACCCTTGGGACAACAGCTCATGACTAACTATTACTAGATTCGTTATAAAACATCTAATTTTCTTGCTTTTCTTAAATCTCTTCCTATCTTTCATATGTATTATTCACTTTCTAACTTCCGCTTCCAAAATGTTTTTATATGATTAAAAAAATATTTTATATATATAGTGCCTAGTGCCAAATGATATTTCAATAAATACAAACCTCCCTTTAAATCTGTTTGCAACAGTGTCCTCATTGATGTCATCTTTTAAGCTTAAAACTTATAAACTTGGGAGGAAAAGTTAGTAGCGGGAACAAGAATTAATGACAGTGAAAACCTCCCCCAAACTTATTCTGGCTCACAATTTTTTAAAAAAACATTTTTCTTTCAAGAGCCAAAATATTTTTCTTCCCCCCCCCCAAACTTGAGTGAAACAGTATTAAGCATTTAAAATTAGAAGAGGGGCGTAAAGTTATTGATCTATGCAAAGCATTACAAAGACCAAAAGTCAACACCAACCATTCGAATATTTTATCGATGTAACAACATAGTTGGTGGAAGATCATAGATGTGAAGAAGTGAGGAGATAGGAGACGTAATCGATCGGGTTTTCGTCTCGGTTGATAGAGACAAAACAGTGATGGTCCACTGCTCACATTCTCGTTCTTGATAAGAAAAAGAGGTGGCGGTTCAACTTCTTTAGGTGGGGGTTGATTCATTACAACTCCTATGTTTTCTAAGAATGCGAGTTCTTCAGAAAAAATATCTTCAAAACTTTCATCGAGATTCCGAATGATAATCTCATCGGAAAGGAAGTTATGAGACTTGGATAGCTCGACTAAATCATTCGACAAGTCAAAGGGTTCGGACTTAGGTGTGGACTTGTCGACAGAAAGGTCTTCACGTGTATAATAGACAGTAGAATCAAACCATAACGCACAAGTGGCGTCGAGATCAGAATCGTGAAGTTCCTCAAATTCGCAACTGTCGGAAGCTATCTTTTCGACAGAACATACATGAGCATAGGGTTCGGAGGGTTAACTTCCTACTTGTAGATGTTAAGCTCAACTGTCATCTTCCCAAAGGACAGGTTCATAGAACCGTTACAATAATTGATTATCGCGTTTGAAGTTGCTAGGAAAGGTCGACCTAGAATTACCGGAATTTGGTTCCGTGGATTTGCTACAGGCTGTATTTCTATGACTATAAAGTCCACAGGGAATATAAATTCCCCGACTTTAATTAACGCATCCTCTAGCTCACCCCAAGGTTCGGTGATAGATCGATCGGCCATCTGGAGAGTGCAATGCGCAGGTTTCAACTCTCATATCCGTAATTGCTCATAAATAGAATATGGAAGCAAGTTAACACTAGCACCAAAATCGAGTAGAGCACGATTGATATTTTTACCCCCAATATTTATAGATATAGTAGGACAACCGGGGTCCTTACATTTCATGGGCATCAATTAGATAAAAGAATTTCTCATATTACTCGTTAAGAAAACCTTTTTAGGTATTTGAGTTTTCTCTTCCTAGTGCACAAGTCCTTTAAAATTTTTGCATAGGAAGGAACTTGTTTGATAGTATCTAGGAGAGGAATATTTATGTTAACTTGCTTTAAAATGTCCACAAACTTCTCCATTTGGTGACTTGGTTTGTTGACCCTCAACCTGTATGGAAAAGGAGCTTTGTCAATAAGGGTTGGGTCCAACTTTTGAGAAGAAGTTTGTGGGGATGGAATGGATCCCAAAATTGGATTTGGGATGGTCGTAGATGATACTTCCTTCAAGGAAGTGGGCTTAAGGTTTGAGCCTAGTGGAAAACGAAGAATAGGCTCGGAAGAAAATATTGGATTAGACAAAATAGGAGTATAAGTAGTAGCCGGGGTTTTATCAATATCATCGACTTCAACTTGTTCACCAATATTGTAATTTAGCGCTCTTCCCGATCTCAGCATAGTTACGGAACTCACATTATGATTTTGAAGGATGATATTTGCGCTTTGTGAGTGATCGGGATTTGGTAGAGATTGAGATGGAAGTCTCCCTTTCTCTTTCTCACCCATCGCGGCATTTAACTGTGCAAGTTGTGCTTCTATCGATTTTATACTTTCACTGTGAGAAGCAGTGTGTTCCACTAACATTTAGATAGAAGACGTTAAATTAGTCGTCGTTTGTGTGGATTGTTTAATGAACGTTTCTAATTACGTTCGAGCACAAAGGTTTTATCGGTACCGGCCGTTGAAATATTATTATAAGGATAAAGTTGTTGGTCGGGTTTTGAAAAGATTGCGGGTGAAAGGGGTGCTGACTTTGTTGCGGCGGCTGCTGTTGCGGTAGAGAAAGCCTTTGATAATTATTTTGGCTTGGGAACTGATTTTGATTTTGAGACTGGTTTTGGTTCCAAACGAAATTAAGGTGATTCTTCCATCCCTGATTATAAGTGGATGAATAAAGGTCATTTCTGGGTTGTTGCTAAAAAGAAGCATTGGTTTGTTCATGACCTTGAGACGGAGGATTCAAAGGACATTCTTCCGTTAAATATGATGGGTCAAAACAGCAACCACACACGTTTTTGGGGAGCGTAACTTGGTTTAGGGAGGTTGGCGAGACTTTGTTTTCGATAGCTTCGAGTTTCTTTTGCATCGCGGCCATTTCGGCTTTCACTGCGATGACATCGTTGAGATGATAGATACATGCCCTATATGAAGATGATGTCGGTCTAGTGCTCTCTCATTGTGAGGTTTGTTTGGCGAAATCTTCTAGAAATTGCTAAGCTTCGCCATCGTCTTTTGACATGAAATGGCATTTACAAATGGTTTCAAGCATTTTATTGTCGCTGGATTAACACCATCATATATAATTCAGCAAAGTTGCCATCTATCAATTCCGTGATGAGAGCATTGTACAAGAAGATCTTTAAAACGTTCAAAATATTTCCATAATGGTTCGTTAGGAAGTTGGGTAAACTGGTTAATCTCGCTTCGAACACGGGCGGTTTTGTGATTGGGATTTCTTAAGGAATGTTATAACAAATTCGTCCTATTTAGCGATAGAATGTACGGCAGCGCTATAAAGCCATTTTTCTGCTAGGTCGCACAAGGTAAAAGGGAGAAGACGCAATCGCATAGCATCCCCTAAAAGTTGGGTTGTGCTCATCATTGCGCATATATTTTCGAATTTGATTATAAAAACGTATGCGTCTTCGGATTCAAGCCCGTGAAATTTGGGCAACAAGTTGATGAAGTGGGGTTTAATTTCGAAATTATCCCCATTGGCCAATGGAAGAGAAAGACAAGTAGGAAAGGATCCACGTATGGGATAGCATCTTTCTTGGAGAGAGATGCGCGGTGGATTTTGCGCACCTACGAGTGGTGGCAGAGTCGTATCGTGAAATCCCGATGGAGATCCGTCCATTTCGGGGGATGTGGCGGGTGGAGGGGAAATAGAAGATGAAGAAGTACCGATTTCGGAGTCGATAGAAAAAATGCGGACAAGGCGGATACTAGAATCCCGTGTCTAGCCGATCATGCACTAAGCTGGTTTAGTGCACGTGGCAGCGTGTGTGAGAACGATTTTTAGAATGTTTGTTTTGAAAAAAGTCAGACTTAAGGCTTGACTCAACAAATCACAAAATGCACAATCAAACCCTAGAACTAGGGTCACCTAGGTCAAGTCACTAGACCGCTCCTAGACTTTCAAAGTACAAGTTGCAGGATCAATCCTCTCCCACCTCTTTATCACTCTTGTGGCCAGATAAGTGACAGGTAAGTGGGAGGTATCCGCTATACGAATCACCGAAATAGCGGGCCTAATTAAGTAACCACTTTCCTTAGTCACACTTGCCTATACACCACAAGAGAAATGCGTATAAGTGATAGATTACCCACGACCCTCCTCTGTCCTAATTGAGCGCGACAGTCCTTATAGGCTTGGTCTAGATATTTTTTATTAATGTAGGCTAATACGTATGCACGTTTGTGATTTGTAGGGCCTAGAAAGGGTGATGAAATTCCCACCTAATCTAGATTTGGGTTATTGCCCCTTAATGTCCGGTTTAGATATGCACAAACAAATCGATATCAAAACACACAAAAAGATTTTTGAACGGTGGTATTTTGCAAAGAATCCTACAGAAAAGATCAAAGTATTGGATCTTAGAGGAGAGAGAATGATTTGATAAAGATACCAGAGGATTTTGGCGCCGCAATTCCACCAAGCCGCCGCGGTTCCGCCGCAAAATTACAACTTCTGCCATGGTTCCGCCGCCGTTTTAAGGGTTCTTTTAATAATTTTTCTTCAAGGCCTTCCTATGCTCCTCTGGGCTACGTTGAAAGTCTCTGAATCTCTGTTTCTTTGCTCCAGTTACTTCAAATTCCCTTGCAAAACTCGCACAATAATCGTTAAATAAACAAGATGCGGTTTTGATTCTCGTTTATTTTATTTTATGATTGGCTGATTTTATAAGAAATCAACCCGAATAATAAGAAAAAAATATGACCGTTTCCCCAGCAACGGCGCCATTTGATTGATGGTATAAAAAGTGTTTGTTCGTAAAGTAACCGCAATCAGGACGGTGTCGCTAACAGCTAGCCGCGATGAGTATGGGTCGTCCGCAGGGAAACTTGAACCTTCTTCTTGCTTTAAACGAGTTGATAGAAGATAGGATGATTGGTTGTAGATCTATTTGAAACGGATGTAAAGTTTATAAGAAAATGGGCCTGTAGGATTCATAGGACTTGGTAGTAATGGATGAATAATTCAAAATGGCTTCCTTTATCTTTTAATAGTTTAAAACTAGATTGATAGTGATGAATATAGATTAAGGTTTTTGGAAGAAACTAGGGTTTCCCCACTCTTAACCCTTGTATTTGCATTAATCTCTATTCATATTTAGCCTTTAGCAAAACAAGTGTTAAACAGATCTCGAATCATAGTCGTGACTATTAATAAATTGATAGCGCGCCTGATAAGGAGGTTAACATTTATTTTGATAAAGTTTGTAAACTTTAAAATGTTTAAAACAAGTTAAATGATTTTTTCATCCATTGATCTATCATATCCTACGAATCCTAGCAAGTTAGGAATTACTCGCTCATTGTTTGAGATCTAAAAGAAAGGTTAAATAATGAAAACATGATTAAGATGTAGAAATTAGATGCAGAAATTAAATGCGAAAAGTAAATGCGAAAAGAAATAAACTAAGATCTACTTTTATTAATCAACTATTTCAAGTAAATGTGAAAAGAAATAAACTAAGATCTATCTTTATTAATCAACTATTTCATACAACTCTCCGTAGAAAGTAGATTACAAAGAACCCTAGTTTTTGCTCTCGCTCTCTCTCTTGTTGGAGGTAGATGACTAGCTGATGATCATCTGGAGGTGTGGATCGCTTTGAACCTCTTGATCATTTCGGATTGATCTTTAATGTCTTGGTCCTTTATATAGTCATGGAAACTAGAAACCCTAGATTCCACATAATAATATATGCAGATATCATCAAACCACCAAAATCTCAGATCCTACGGTCCTAGATCCGCCGCAGAACCGCCGCTATTGTCTTGTTTGGCCGTGATTCCGCCGCAGTTTGTTGGCTTCAATTTTTGGGGGTTTTTGTGCTATTTTATCTTGATTTTTGGAGATCCTCTCGATATCTAGATTCTGAAAATAATACTCTGAGTCTCTGCCGTTACTAGATCTCTCGATTTGCTTCCATATTCTGGCAGATTTGATTTCAATATCCTGATTTGAATCGGATCTCTTGCTTGGATTCCAGACCTGTGCTAATATCTGCACAATCTCTCAAATCATAGTGTTAGTAGCATTTGGTATTTTTGAGATATTATCCTAACCATTTAAATGATATAATATCTTTAAAATATTGATTAGAAATATTTGATATGATATGCATATTTTAATTACTAATATTTCATATAAATATTATATGAATGTATTTTCCCTTATTATGTTAGTTATAATGTAGAAGCATGTGATAATAAAAATTTTACACATAAACCCTCGTAGGTTCTATAATTACAATAAACACATTTTAGTACTTAACAATAGTGGGGGAAATAATCATTCAAATGTGCAATATTTTAGACTAATCATCTCTCAACCCACAAGAGGGGTCCTTCTCATTGCTTGAATTGTGTAGATTTAGAATGGAAAAAGAGATCTTCCTAGAGAGGCGTGGATTAGAGAGGAAAATGCAGATTTCCTAGAGAATCACGAGCTATAAAGGAAGAAGGCTTGTTTTCTAGGGAATTGCAAGTTCAAGAGTGTGATCCTTGTGAAGAGAGAATGATGTTCTTCACATTTCTGTGAAGTGGGATTCGTGTACTTCACAAATATAGTGCAGAAATCCTGAAAAGGAGTCTCAGGCGGGGACTAGCCACAGGAGCGTGGTAAACCCTAGTCAACAATTCTCTGTGTTTGTATTGCTCTAACTCTTTTTATTTTCAATTCTTGTGATTGATTGCTATTTTAAATTTCTTTGTTTAAACTTATTTAAATATTTTCCGCAGAAACTTGGTAACCACTTTAATATAATAGTTAGAATTTTAAAATTTACCATAGGATGTATAGAAGTTTTATTCACACCCCTCTAAGGCTGTTTTCAATTGGTATCAAAGCTAGATCACTCACTTTTTAAAAAGATTAACATCTTGAGTTTATAGATCCTATAATGGAAAAACAATTAGAGGGTCAATTCACCACACGACTTCCACTATTTAACGGTATTAATTTTTAGCTTTGGAAAATTAAAATAAGAATATTTTTACAATGTATAGATTTTAGAAGATACTGATTTAAAAGAAAAATTAGTCTTAAATGAAGAATCTCATATAAATTTGTTTAATTTAATAGGAATTTTCTTAATATGCTTCTTAAATTTACTAAAACTAAGGATAATCTTAACGTCATGCTACGAACTTGTATTAATCATAATAAACGTCAAGATGTAGGGTTTCTACTATTATGTTAGTTTTTTTAACCCCGGGCTTTTTAATCACTCTGTCGTTTTGAAACTCGTGCTATTATGGTTATTATTCTGAATTGGTTCATCATACTTAATGTTGTTCATTTCATATTCCCTAATCATGTAATATGTCATAATCATGTCTCGTATTGTTTTTCCATGAACTTAAAATCTATATATTCATGTTTGTTTTTCTTTTTCACTTGCTTTGTTTATGAAACTTTTTGATATTTTCCAAAAAGGGGAGAAAAGATTCAAAATATCTTTAATTTGTGCTTAAATGGTCATACAATTCGAATTATCTCGCTCATCTTTATGTCATGCTTCTTGAAAAATAGTATCAGTGGTATGGGACACTGATATGAGTTTAAAATTTTTTTCAACCGAGCAAGAATTAAGAGGGAGTATTTAAATCGAATTTATATTTTTTATATATCATAAATTCTTTAAATAAGTTTTGCTAAATATCAAAAAGGAGGAGATTGTTGATATCCGTGCCACACGATCCTCAATTTTGATTATTTAGTTTAAAACTTTATTTAAACGAATTCATAAGTTACTGATGAAGTTTCCAAGTTTGTCACGCCCCGCTTCCCAAAATACGGAATACGAGGGGTTGACAAGGCCAGCCGTGCTACTACGGTCAAGGAAAAATCCTGCCATAGTCACACTTCGGCTTTTAGCTATATGTGGTAATCAGTAAAGGATGCACAGGAAATGAGAAATAAAGTAACTAAATCAAAAGAACTAACCAGATAGAGATCAAGAGAGTATAGCTCTGGGTAACTGATCAAGATGTCCACGATGTCCTCGAGGTACGTCAGGTCCTGGTCCAGGCTAGATCCACTTCTCACTCTGAGCATGCATACTCAGGTCGTCAGAGCGACACGATAGCAATATATATATAGATACAAATGGTAACTCGTACAATAATAATGAATATGTAACAGTAAATCTGTTAGTTATATGTATGCCCTAGAGGCCATTGCTATACATAGGATGTATATTGTAGTGGATGCTTGGACATATATAGGGAGGACTTTCTTGCTCGACATGATAGTATGCTATCTGGTTGCTCTTTACCTTAACGTGTACACTGATTGTCTCTTTGTTACATGTTGGTAAAGCCCTTAGGATGTGTACTTGACTACCTGGACTATGATGCGGATCATACTAGTGGGGATATGGTAGTCCATAAGTACATCCTTCAAGGTCCCTAGTCGTGGGTGTATCGAGACAGGGCATCGATATACCAGTATAGACTAGCGTATACCTTCTCGACCCATACAGATGGGCGATGGATGATTCCATATCCATTGGTGTTTGACATCAGAGATGATATACGGGTGCTCAATGGAGACTGGGTACACTGGACGGACTCGCCGAGAACTTCCAGATGGTATTATACCTTACGTCAGATGGCAGTTCTCTGGTGACACTGGTACAGGTTAGTCTGTAGACCCGAGATCGTCATAGAGTCTTGTGTGATTCCCACTATGCTTTGATTTCCACCTTACCACGTCCAAGAAAGCGTGCAAAACGGTGGTTTTTGGGTACAGTCCCGAATCACATGGAGGCAATGAGCGATAGGAGGGGATTCGTCTCTCCCGGTATAGGGAGTTGATGTTGCGCTGTGTTCGATTGGCTATAACCGGAAATCCCTGGCCAGGGTTGCTGAGATTTACTGGTAAGTGTTACCAGTAGTTTCTCGAACTGTTATAGACCTCATATCGACACGACTTATCGAGCTATTGGGGTCTGACGTTTACCACCCCTAGGCAAGATATGCGACATATCAGACGACGAGACCGGACTGTATGGTAAGTGTTACTGGTTGGATTCACAGGAGTGTGAGCGGGCTTGCTCGTTGATCTTCTGATCGCTCAATACCCGGGTGGACGTTACGTTTAGCAGACCGCTTGCGGCTTGTGGGTGTTTGATATGATCATCACCTGCTGCCGGAGTATTGACGAGTCTTTAGAGTCATACACAGAGGTTTCCTGGCTCAAGCGAAACGAGATAGAAGCGCATATGAGATATGTGCGGGACCGAGAATAATACGAGTATGTGATACTGTATTCTATTCTCGCGATATGTATCATTGGACGGTTATATGAGATATAGCCGGATTACCGAATCAAGTGTTGATTCGATACATTGATACACTTGATATTAGTCGGTTATATGCAGTATGACCGGATCATTAAATCAAGTGTTGATTTTATGATTTAATGTATAATTATATATTTGATATATTACTTTACATTAACTAGTATTTATTCACTTAAGATTGATTTTTTCACTTGATGTGCATAAGTAGTATATGTGATATATTTTTGTGCACTTGATTGTATCATGTTTGATGATACATGCAAACTTGGGTGTATATTTGATTTAAACCATGTTTAGGTTAATGGTTAAGGTTTTGTTATCTTTATTTATTTTCTTTATTCATTTTGGAAAAAATGAAATGGTGGCTAACTTTGTTTCTTTGTTGAAGCTTCATGAAGCTTTGATAAGTCTTGACCATTTTGTCTTTTGCCTTAACCTAACCATTAAACCTAAACCCTAGTTTATTCTCTACACTAGTTAAACTCACCCATGGTTGCATTATGATAACCATCACTTGATTTTCTTTTTTTTTAAAAGATAATTCATAATTCTTTTTCTTTCTTCTTCTTCATCTTCTTCATGAAGAGAAGAAACCATTGCTAGATTTTTCCAAGTGATGATTCCAAGTGAGAAATCCAAATCCAAAGTGAACCCACTTCCTATTTCTTCATCCTCTACCACTTGCCATGTAGTAGAGTGTGTTATCTTCACAAGTTCCATGACCTAGTGAAGGTGGAGCTTGAGTTTGAGTCGCCTCGACGTAGATCATCTTCGGCATCGAAGTCGACGACCTAGCCCGATCTTTTCTTTGACGAAACCATCGCTAGAGTCTGGGATCCGATGATCGCAGTGGAGGGACGTCATCACGGAGCTAAGGAAGTGGAGGACCGGATCTACAAAGGTTGTATTTCCATTCACTTAGCAATAAAGTTGTTTACTTGGTTGCTTTTCGCCTAATCTCTAGTTAACGATCTTGCATAGGGTTTCTCGGCACCGGAAAATTTGAATTCGGCATGGTTGATGCCTTGTGGAACCTCTTGAGTGTGCCTAGGAACCCTACAAAATCAAGAGAGTAAAGACGTGAACATGAAGTAGCCAGTGCGGGTGTCTAATAGAGCAGGTGAACAGTAAAGCAGTAAAAAGTATGTCAGGTGTGTTGAATCAGTAAGCAATGCATGTCAATGTCACTATCCCTATCAGTCTCTAAGTCTCACTGTACAGGTCACTAAGCCTATCGTCAGTCCAAGTGTGAGAGTCAACCACTCGTGAGTATCCCCCACCCAAGGGTAGGACCCAAGGACAAGGGAACACGGGCCCGAGTCGCTCGCTAATAATCAGTGATATCCCTATATATCTCCATATGTGCCGACATGGGACTCCCGAGATTCTGTTGAACTCACACTCAAACTACCCCACACCCCATGGTCTACATCGAACGCCAACCATAAACTCAAATACCGGTCGGTCCATGACAAGTCTGCACGAGAACTGGAGACGGGATCTCCATCAAGCATGTCCCGACTGATACCCAAGATAAATGGACAGTGTTTGGTGCCTTACCTGTGATACCCATACAAGTGCTTCCATAATTGTCCCATACCAATTATAGTCACACTTATACACGTCCCACAGACGTCGACAATGCAATAAATCAATAGGGTCCACTGATTGTATACAAGTACGTGTCACTTTCACTTATCCATTCATGCTTAAACACTAACGTACTTGCCACAATCAAACGCTAAAACCTAACACT
Organism: Agapanthus africanus; assembly: GCA_030015575.1. NCBI lineage: Eukaryota > Viridiplantae > Streptophyta > Magnoliopsida > Asparagales > Amaryllidaceae > Agapanthus > Agapanthus africanus. The sequence goes on along the minus strand of CM057338.1, from coordinate 313,321,321 downwards.
GGGTAATGCACATGATCACTAGGTTACCAATGCAATAACATATATGTAATGTGATGAGAATACAGTGATTAAGACGTGATTAAGATATCATCAGTCGGTGTCCTACCACTTACATAACTTATCATAAATCATACATGCAAAATTTAGCGAAAAAATGAACAGGGGGTGAGCAGTATGTTTAATTATCTATCCACCAAAATTAGTTTCACGTTAATCGGGTTTTAGGATCACTAGGTGTGGCCATTTCATTTTAAGCGTTCGCTGCTGGAAATCTGGTTTTAGAATCGGAAGTCCGTTTCGTAACGTATTTTAATCCCAGTTGAGATCATAATTTAGCGACGCTACAGTTGAATGAAATTTAGGGTTTTTAATAATTTTTCGAACTCATTAGAAGGATTCTCAATCGCGTCTCTACGTCAGAAATTATGCACTGTTCAACACTAGGGTATCAGTTCTGGTTCTGTTTGGGACTGCTATACGTCCTGTTCTTTTAAATTGCAGTTTAAATAGTAAAAGACGATAAAAAGGGGTGAAATCACTTCCGTTATTTAGCTAACAGTTTCATATTTACTACAGTACAGGGTTTCGCAACATACAAGTTCAGGCAACAAAGGGGTAAGCATTACGAGACAGAAAACAACAACCAGAGTTGCTTTGGACTGCAGTCCAGAGCAGCTCTCCGAACCAGTTCTTGTCATATTTTCAGTACATAAACAATTTAAAACCTCTATAGGGTTCCAGTTCGTCGAGTCGTTTTCGATTTGAGCCCTCGAATGCATCATTTCAATGTGTACACAATTAATTATGATTTTAACAAGTTTCAGACGCGGGAAATATTCAGTTTTAACGGGTGTACTTGGGGATGATCGTTTAAGCCAGTAACGATTAAATTCTCCAGTCAAATTTCACCACAATGTTCATTGCCACACGGGCCAGCATATAAACAAGTTCCTTCAGTTTAATGGAAGGTTTTCGTTCGGATTTTGCATCAAGCACTTGTGTCATATAGGTTCTCACGAATCGTAAAACACGGAATCAGTAGTAGTTTGAATTATAACAGTAATCTAGCATGTAGCAAGTAGGGTACTTGCTTCGGTCGCTTGATATGGAAGCGACGCCGCTGCAGAGTTTGTCCCGACACACGGGACGGCGCGATGCTTGATACGGCACGCGGCGCAAGCGCGGTGCGCGGTGACCCGGTACTGGACGCGGCGGCGACGCGGGCGTGATACGGCAGTAGGCGTGGTCCTGGCTCGGTGCGTGGCACGGCGCGACACGGAACTGGGCCTGGTGACGATGCGGGCGCGACGCGGTGCTGGGCCTGGTGATGACATGAGCGCGACATGGGACCCGGTCCGGAGGTGGGCATGACACGACACAGGCGTGGCACGGCAACTAGGCATGGGGCCCGACACGCGAGTGGGTCTGCGGTGGCACGGTGTTGGGGCAGTAGCGGTTACGAAGCGGCATGGTGTGGCACGGGGCGGGGGCACGGCACAACACAGGCTCGGCACGGGACCCGACTTGGCTCGGGCTCGAGTTCTTCGACAGCGGCGGCTTGGCTGTGGTCGGCGGTGAGGGCTACTGGGATGGAGTCGGAAGCACTCGTGGTGCAGACGGCGGTCGCCGGCGAGGAGAGGGCAGTAGCTGCTCGGCGGAAGTGGTGGCTGGCGTGAAGTGGTGGCTATGGGAATGGGAGGCTGGCCTGGAGCTGCAGCCCGGGACGACCGGAGTTGGGTTGGAAGGGAGCTAGCAGTGGGAAGAGGCAGCCGGCGATGTTGTTGGCCGCCGACGACGAGTGCTCAGCCAAGAGAAGGTGGTCGGCCAGAGAGCGGGGTCTGGGCGAGGGCTCGAGAAGCTCGGTACAGACGATGGAGGGAGCTGTACGGTGGTCGTGGTGGTTGTGAGATGGCGGAGGAGCGCGCTCAGCTGGCGAAGGTCGGAGGTGAGTTGGGGTCGCCGGTGTGGGTTTTCTAGAGGGTTGGGGAGCTAGGTGAAGGAAGAGAGGAGGTGCTGAGAGAGGGGGAGGTGCAGAGAAAGAGGGATGTGCTGAGAGTGAGAGGAAGAGAGAAAGAGGAGGGAGCCGCTGAAGGGGGCGAGTCGTGGGAGCAAACGCGCGCGCGTCGTGGGCGCGAGAGAAAGAGGGGGAGAGAGGGTAAACGGGGAGAACGAGAATGAAGGGGAGGAGGAGAGAGGGGGGTGAAGGCGACGGGGCCGCGGTTATCGCGACGACGTGGGGCATGGGGGAAACAAGCGTGAGGCGGGGAGTCAAAAGAGTGGGAAGGGAGAACGAAGTGGGGAAGAAGGGTATCGAATGGGTCGGGTCGGGTTGAGTGGGATGGGCCGGGTAAGGGAATAAAATAAAATGGAAAGGGAGAGAGGGATGGGCCGGGCCGGGCCGGAATTTAAATTTAAATGGGAAAATAGAGAGTGGGCTGGGCTGGGGGAAGAATTAGGGAATTTATTTAATTAAGATTTTGTTTGGGCTGGGCCGAGGGTTAAGGGTTTTATTATTTGGTTTAAATTCATTAGGCTAGATATTTGCCTTGGGCTGAGGAAGAAAATAAAAGAAATTGGGAGTGAATGGGAGATGGGCCAGGAATAAAATAAAAGAAGTTGGAAAGGGAGTTAGGATTTGGGCTGGGTTTTGGGAAGGTAAAAAGGGAGAAAAATAAAAAAAGGTTTAGATAAATTAGGGTTAGGGTTTTAAAATAAAACAAAATAATTTTGAATGTAAATAATTAAATTTTGTAAGTAGCGTTTTATAAAAATACGGATACTGTGCGTAAAAGAACTGGGTATAACATCATACCGCCCTTACAAAAATTTCGTCCTCGAAATTTAAAATAACGATAAGCTATATAAAATAATATGCGAGAAGCCACAAAATCAAATACTACTATGTCGTGATCTACGTAGAGGCAGCTAGATAAAATCAAAATCCTAAATATATATATATACACACGTATATCTAAGAAATAGCGCAGCCAAAATAATAAGCATGAGGTATAACCATTTATAATAGCAAACTATAACACAATACCCGGGAAAATAAAATAACAATAAATAAAAATACTGAAGGATTTGTCGATAAGTTAAAATATTTTTAGAATAAATATATCGATCAACAATTTTAAAATAACTTAGAAAACACACATAGTGAAAATAAGAGATATGAACAAAATAATATGCGCGATATATGTTTGCGCTATTGAAAATGTGAAGAGTAGTAGAGCATTTAAAACGGGCAAAACGGAAGTAGTCAAAAACGCGAAATTTTTGTAAACACGAGGTAGTGGAAGCTAAATTTCGAATACGATGTCACAGAATGTAGTTATGGTAATAGGAGGTAGAAAAATGTATAGGGCTGGCCAGGGTAGGGATTACAATGGGGTATGGCCCCCTCAAAAGATCGAACTGTAGCGCTTCAAACTGAATGTCGAAGAGACTGGGGTCGGGTCAGCACAGGGTGAAAAGGTGGACAGTCACGAACCTCAGGAGGAAAGAAATGTATAGGGGAACAGTCAAAGCATCATGTGAACCAAAAGTCAAAAGATTAGCGAGCTCAGAAATTTTATTTCATTCCAAAAAATTCCAAACAAAGCATCCACGACAAATAAAAGATGGCCCTAAACTATACATAGATTTGTTTGGCCAGAGAAGACAAAAGCTAAATCACGTCAGTCGCGGTTGTGGAGGTTCAGCAGGTTACGGTAGGCTCGCGCGCTCAGATAGGGGCGTCCATTTCCATAGCGCCCCGCAGGGATCGCTGCTGGAGGTTCTCCTGCCGCGGGGTCTTGTTCTTCTGGTCCTTCTTCCTCGACTGGAGATTCTTTATCATGGTATGCGTCCTCGTGATTCGCCTCTTCTGGATCTTCTTCCACGTGATTTCCTGCTGCTGGATCCTGCTCAAGGTCTTCCTTCCCTGGATTTTCTTCTATTGGGTCCTCCTCAGGATCTTCCTCTATTGGGTCCTTTACGGGGCCCTCTTCTTCGTCGTCCGAGTCGCTGATCATGTCAACGTCTGGGGCTACGAATCCCTCACCCTCGGAATCGTTGTTTCCGAAAAATCACCTGTGGACCATTGATCTTGTCATCTGAACTCACCAGTATGCCGTCCAAGAAAACGCACGACCGTGTGTCCTCATCTAGGGGCGGCTCTGCTCCTGGGTAGGCCATGGCCTGAGAAGAAAGAATCATGATTAGACAGTGGGACACATCAAGAAGATAACCAAGGATACGGTAGTCCACGGAAGATATGCTGCAGGCAAGGACTGAAAAATTAAAATTTAAAAATGTTGATGCAATGAATAGTATAAATAAAGTGAGAAGCAAGAGAACGATATATACATCACAACTCAGAGTTTTATTGCTTTCAGCTAAAAGTTCGACAGATACAAGATTTCAAACGAAAAGAAATATTTACAAAAGAGTGACAACATTTTTATTGAAAGCATAAAACGTGATAATTCTTCTTTGATTTCTGGACTGCTGCATTCTCGTCTCGCGAGTTGAATCCTGCGCGGGGTCCGCACTATCCTCGAAGCTCGAACTATGAAATAACCATCACTTAGCCGGAGTGGAGAGTGTGAACGAATATCCTCCTTCTAGCTCCTTCCTTTTAGGGCAACCATTGACACGGTGTTCGCTGGATCCGCAAATCAGGCATTGCCCTTCGGCGCTGCGACAATCTCTCTGAAAGTGTCCCGGCTTCTTAAAGTATCCACAACGTTGAGCCTTCCGCTGCTTCCGTGGCTGGGGAACAAGTGGGTGCTTCATCTTCACTTCCTTTCCTTGTCTAACGGGGATTCCCTTACGATTAGAGGCTTCCGCTGGTGCCTGAGTCATCTGCCTTCTTAATCCTTCAGCTAACAGGTCGTTCGTTCGCTCCTGGGCATCCTTCAGACCTTGCAGTACATTCAAAATCTCGACGATCTGATTCTGGGGAGTGGGGATAGAGGAAGAGTCGTTGGAAGACATGGTCATGAAACAACAATTTTGAGAACGATATAAGGCACAAGCTTTAAGAATTAAAATACATTATGGATTAGATAAGGAATCAAGAATATCGGGTGTGATGAAATTCAAACAAGTGGAAATCAACAGTAGAACTCCAAGTCACTCAAACAGAGTACAGTATTGTAACTATGCTGCAGTTCACAATTACAACCACGTAACTCTACTAAGTCACCTAAAACCCTAGCGGATGGATCAAGATGTATAGCAGAACACACAATGTGAATCAAGATCAAGGACAACAAGTTTACAATCTAGACCGAAGGATGTCTTAGATTGTCAAGCACTGCACGGAAACTGTAATCCCAATCGAAGCAAAACCTAGTTCTGATACCAACAAAACCATGCCACACCCCGCTTCCCAAAATACGTAATACGATGGGTTGACAAGGCCAGCCGTGCTCCTACGGTTAAGGAAAAATCCTGCCGTAGTCACACTTCGGCTTCTAGCTTTATGTGGTAATCAGTAAAGGATGCACAGGAAATGAGAAATAAAGTAACTAAATCAAAAGAACTAACCAGATAGAGATCAAGAGAGTATAGCTCTGGGTAACTGATCAAGATATCCGCGATGTCCTCGAGGTATGTCAGGTCCTGGTCCAGGCTAGATCCACTTCTCACTCTGAGCATGCATACTCAGGTCGTCAGAGCGACACGATAGAAATATATATATAGATACAAATGGTAACTCGTACAATAATAATGAATATGTAACAGTAAATCAAGAGAGTAAAGACGTGAACATGAAGTAGCCAGTGCGGGTGTCTAATAGAGCAGGTGAACAGTAAAGCAGTAAATAGTATGTCAGGTGTGTTGAATCAGTAAGCAATGCATGTCAATGTCACTATCTCTATCAGTCTCTAAGTCTCACTGTACAGGTCACTAAGCCTATCGTCAGTCCAAGTGTGAGAGTCAACCACTCGTGAGTATCCCCCATCCAAGGGTAGGACCCAAGGACAAGGGAACACGGACCCGAGTCGCTCGCTAATAATCAGTGATATCCTTATATATCTCCATATATCTCCATATGTGCCGGCATGGGACTCCCGAGATTCTGTTGAACTCACACTCAAACCACCCCACACCCCGTGGTCTACATCAAACGCCAACCATAAACTCAAATACCGGTCGGTCCATGACAAGTCTGCGCGAGAACTGGAGACAGATCCAGGATCTCCATCAAGCATATCCTGACTGATACCCAAGATAAATGGACAGTTTTTGGTGCCTTACCTGTGATACCCATACAAGTGCTTCCATAATTGTCCCATACCAATTATAGTCACACTTATACACGTCCCACAGACGTTGACAATGCAATAAATCAATAGGGTCCACTGATTGTATACAAGTACGTGTCACTTTCACTTATCCATTCATGCTTAAATACTAACGTACTTGCCACAATCAAACGCTAAAACCTAACACTGGGTAATGCACATGATCACTAGGTTACCAATGCAATGACATATATGTAATGTGATGAGAATACAGTGATTAAGGCATGATTAAGATATCATCAGTCGGTGTCCTACCACTTACATAATTTATCATAAATCATACATGCAAAATTTAGCGAAACAATGAATAGGGGTGAGCAGTAATTTTAATTATCTATCCACCAAAATTGGTTTCACGTTAATCGGGTTTCGGGATCACTAGGTGTGGCCATTTCATTTTAAGCGTTCGCTGCTGGAAATCTGGTTTCAGAATCGGAAGTCCGTTTCGTAACGCATTTTAATCCTGGTTGGGATCATAATTTAGCGATGCTACAGTTGAATGAAATTTATTGTTTTCAATAAGGTTTCCAATGCATTAGACGGATTCTCAATTGCGTCTCTACGTCAGAAGTTATGCACTGTTCAACACTAGGGTATCAGTTCTGGTTCTGTTTGGGACTGCTATACGTCCTGTTCTTTTAAATTGCAGTTTAAATAGTAAACGACGATAAAAAGGGGTGAAATCACTTCCGTTATTTATCTAACAGATTCATATTTACTACAGTACAGGGTTCTGGAACATACAAGTTCAGGCAACAAAGGGGTAAGCATTACGAGACAGAAAACAACAACCAGAGCTGCTCTGGACTGCAGTCCAGAGCCGCTCTCTAAACCAGATCTCGTCATATTTTCAGTACGGAAACAAATTAAAACCTCCATAGGGTTCTAGATCGTCGAGTCGGCTTCGATTTGAGCCCTCGAACGCATCATTTCAATGTGTACACAATTAATTATGATTTTAACAAGTTTCAGACGCGGGAAATATTCAGTTTAAACAGGTGTACTTGGGGATGATCGTTTAAGCCAGTAACGATTAAATTTTTCAGTCATATTTCACCACAATGTTCATTGACACACGGGCCAGCATATAAACAAGTTCCGTCAGTTTAATGGAAGGTTTTCGTTCGGGTTTTGCATCAAGCACTTGTGTCATTTAGGTTCTCACGAATCGTAAAACACGGAATTAGTAGTTGTTTGAATTATAACAGTAATCTAACATGTAGCAAGTAAGGTACTTGCCTCGGTCGCTTGATATGGAAGCGACGCCGCTGCAGGGTTTATCCCGACACACGGGACGGCGCAATGCTGGATACGGCGCGCGGCGCGAGCGCGGTGCGCGGTGACCCGGTACTGGACGCGGTGGCGACGCGGGCGTGATACGGCAGTAGGCGTAGTCCTGGCTCGGTGCGTGGCACGGCGCGACACGGAACTGGGCCTGGCGACGATGCGGGCGCGACGCGGTGCTGGGCCTGGTGATGACACGAGCGCGACACGAGACCCGGTCCGTAGGTAGGCACGACACGACACAGGCGTGGCACGGCAACTGGGCACGGGGCGCGACACGCGGGTGGGTCTGCGGTGGCACGGTATTGGGGCAGTAGCGGTTACGAAGCGGCACGGTATGGCACGGGGCGGGGGCACAGCATGACACAGGCACGACACGGGACCCGACTTGGCTCGGGCTCGAGTTCTTCGACAGCGACTGTTTCCCCCAATCAGAGCAAAACTCTGTTGAAATTCAAAATTCAAATTTTGAAGCAACGCTTCAAATCTTGGGCGCAACGCGCCACGTGTCAGGCGCTGATATTTCAGCGCAGCGCCCAAGAAGGCGCGCCCAATCAGAGCAAAGCTCTATTAAAAAACAAAAGGAAGCAACGCTTCAGTTGCGCAAGCACTGCGCTGCGCGACACGTGTCGGCGTGGATGCGCTAGCGCAGTTGCGCTGCGCTATGCGCTACTTGACACGTGTCACGCGCTGGGGTATTTGCGCCAAACAGAATTAAGATTTTAAAGAAATCTTTCTGTTCTTATTAAAACAAGAAGATTTTCTTCTGTAAAACAGAAGCCCTTGGATCAAAGATCCAACGGTGGGGAAAATTCCCCAAATCACTCAGAGAAAGATCTCGTTAACAAATTCGATAAACTTATGGGCACTATATAAAGACCCCTAGACCTCAAATCAAAGGCATGAACATTCTTTGAGAAATTAAACAGAGAGAACTCTGAGGAAATTCCAAGAAAAAAAAGAAAGGTAAAAGACCTTTTAGATAGAAGAATTTCTTCTGATAGATCATTGATCCAAAAACAAGATCAATGATCTTTAATAAAAAAACAAAAATAAAAACAGTGCTTTGCACTTTTTATAAACCTCTGGTTCCTGAAATAAGAAAAAGCTTGTTTTTCTTTGATCTAAATTAGATCAAGAAATCAAATAGTGCTTTGCACTTCCTTTATGAACCATTGGTTCTTGAATCTAAAAGATTCTCAAATTAATAGTGCTCTACACTTGAAAACCTGCACTGTTACGCTCTTGGGTTGGCGCAAGCCACCAGAGAGCGCCACGTGTCAGTATCTGAACCACTTGCGGTATGCGCTTTAAGATAGAGCTTTGCTCTCTGAAATTGGCGCAACTCACCAGAGTGCTGTAGGGTTCCTAGGCACACTAATGAGGTCTCACAAGGCATCAACCATGCCAAATTCAAATTTTACAAGTGCCGAGAAACCCTAATACGAGATCGTAAACTAGAGGTAAGGCGAAACTAAAGCAAGTTAACAACTTAACTACTAAGTTAACGGAAATACAACCTTTGTAGATCCGGTCCTCCACTTCCTTAGCTCCGTGATGATGTCCCTCCGCTGTGATCATCGGATCCCGGACTCTAGTAATGGTTTCGTCGAAGAAATGATCGGGCTAGGTCGTCGACTTTGATGCCGAAGATGATCTACGTCGAGACAACACAAGATCAAGCTCCAACTTCACCAAGTCATGAAACTTGTGAATAAAACACCCTATACTACTTGGCAAGTGGTAGAGGATGAAGAAATAGGAAGTGGGTTCACTTTAGAATTGGATTTCTCACTCTTTTTCTCAAATCACCATTGAAGCTAGCAAGCTTCTTTCTTCTTGAAGAAGAAGAAGAAGAAGATAATATGATAAGAATATGAATAAATGGAAATAAAGTCATTCTTATCATTTTATCAACCATGGTTAAGTGTAGAGAATAAACCAAGGTTAGGTGAATGGTTAGGTTTAGCATGAAACAAAAATGGTAGACTTATTCAAAGCTTCATGAAGCTTCAACTATAAAACAAAGCAAGCCACCATTTCTCTTTTTACCAAAAATGAATTAAGAGAATAAATAAATAAGTAAATAAAGACCTAACCATTTGCTTAAACATGGTTTAATCAACACAAACCCAAGTTAGCATGTATCATCAAACAAGATACAAACTAGTGCACAAAACTATATCATATATACAAGTGCACATCAAGTGAGAAAATCCATCTTAAGTGAACAAATACTAGTTAATGTAAAGTAATATATCAAATATATAATTATACATTAAATCATTAAATTAACACTTGATTTAACGATCCGGTCATATCTCATATAACCGACTAATATCAATAGTAACAACTTATCGAATCAACACTTGATCCGATAACCCGGCTATATCGCATATAACCGATCACTGTCACAAATCGCGAGAATCGAATACAGTATCACATACTAGTATTATTCTCGGTCCCGCACATATCTCATATGCGCTTCTATTTCGTTTCGCTTGAGCCAGGAAACCTCTGTGTAGGACTCTAAAGACTCGTCAATATGCCGGCAGCAGGTGATGATCATATCAAACACCCACAAGCCGCAAGCGGTCTGCTAAACGTAACGGCCACCCGGGTATTGAACAATCAGAAGATCGACGAGCAAGCCCGCTCACACTCCTGTGAATCCAACCAGTAACACTTACCGTACAGTCCGGTCTGTTCGTCTGATATGTCGCATATCTTGCCTAAGGGTGGTAAACGTCAGACCCCAATAGCTCGATAAGTCGTGTCGATATGAGGTCTATAACAGTTCGAGAAACTACAGGTAACACTTACCAGTAAATCTCAGCAACCCTGGCCAGGGATTTCCGGTTATAGCCAATCGAACACAGCGCAACATCAACTCCCTATACCGGGAGAGACGAATCCCCTCCTATCGCTCATTGCCTCCATGTGATTCGGGACTGTACCCAAAAACTACCGTTTTGCACGCCCTCTTAGACGTGGTAAGGTGGAAATCAAAGCACAGTGGGAATCACACAAGACTCTATGACGATCTCGGGTCAACAGACTACTCTGTACCAGTGTCACCAGAGAACTGCCATCTGATGTAAGGTATAATACCATCTGGGAGTTCTCGGCGAGTCCGTCCAGTGTACCCAGTCTCTACTGAGCACCTGTATATCATCTCTGATGTCTAACACCAATGGATATGGGATCATCCATCGCCCATCTATATGGGTCGAGAAGGTATACGCTAGTCTACTCTGATATATCAATGCCCCGTCTCGATACACCCACGACTAGGGACCTTGAAGGATGTACTTATGGACTACCATGTCCCCACTAGTATGATCTGCATCATAGTCCAGGTAGTCAAGTACACATCCTAAGAGCTTTACCAACATGTAACAGAGAGACAATCAGTGTACACGTTAAGATAAAGGGCAACCAGATAGCATACTATCATGTCGAGCAAGAAAGTCCTCCCTATATATATCCCAGCATCCACTACAATATACATCCTATGTATAGTAATGACCTCTAGGGCATACATATAACTAACAATCTCCCACTTGCACTAGGGCCATCTGATAGTAGTGGTTGTAGTATCTCATACTCAACCATCCCATAAAAGTCTCTCTCTGGGAAAAGGCCCTTATGAGTGGATCCGCCGTGTTGTCCTCTGAGTCTACTCTCCTAATCTCGATCACCCTGGAGATCAACTATCTCCATGATCAGGTGACACTGCCTCAGAATATGTCTGGATCACTGATGGGACGGGCGTTCCTAGGCCTAAGCCACAACTCTATTGTCACACAATGGGAGGAACTAAGTTCATCTCATGAACAAATATACATCCAGACAGCCTCTTTGGTAGCATCTTAAGTAGCGATGTATCCTGCCTTTATCGTCTAGTATGCCACGGTATTTAGCTTGGAACTCTTCCAACATACCGTCCCTCCACTGAGGGTAAAGACAATGCCTGTGACTGACATTCAGTCGTCCTTATCACCCTGGAACACTTCCAGTGATTCTCCCCAGGATCAATTGATACCATCTCACTTCAACAAGTGAGAATCCTAAGGTCCACTTAGATCTATCTCATAGATCCAAACTAAGGTTTTAGGAGGTATCATCTTTGATCCTATATAGAGAATCCTTGTGATAAGCAGAGATTGACCGAGCGTAGCATAGGAAACTCCTTCCCTATCAAGAGTATGTCATCCACGTACTCTACGAGGATCATTACCATACTCCCTACTACCTTTTTGTATATATAAGGTTCATCTACCATTTTGATGATGTCAAACTCTTTGACTAACACATCAAAACAGATGTTCCAACTCCGCGATGCCTGCTTTATAACATAAAACATCTTGCTCACGTTTCCGCTGCTCCACTGTCTACGAAGCCCTCTGGCTGTGTACTTACAGATGCTCTCTTCTAAAACATCATTTTAGAAAAGCAGTCATGACACCCAACCGCCAGATATCGTAGTCATGGTATGTAGCCGTGGCAAGTAGGATCCGGATGGACTTAAGCATAGCAATTGGAAAAGGTTTCATCATTATCTACGCCTGGTCGATGACGAAAACCTTTAACAAGTCTAGCTTTGAAAGTCTCAACTTTTCCATCTACACCAAGTAATCTTCTCAAGATATACTTGCCCCTGATGGGGATTTAACCCTTCAGATATAGCACCCAAAATCCATACTTTGTTGGTCTACATGGATTCCATCTCAGATCGCTAAGCATCCAGCCATTCTTACAGAGTCCTCACTCTTGATGGCCTGCTCGAAACTAGTTGGGTCATCATCTCATGATGCATTCCTCGCTTCCACTGTCATAGAGAAACCGAAGTATCTCTTAGGTGGGTGAGGAACCCTACTAGATCGGCGGAGAGGCTGAGGTTCGTTGGAATCTACTGAATCCTTTGGTTCTACCAAAACATCTGCTGTAGTTTGTATAGCTGGAACCTTTCCAGTTCTACATAACAGACCTGGCCTCGAGCTTGTCCGGATTTTGCTTTTAGACATAGGCTGGACAACCCCAAATCTTAACCATCTTAAAATATGGGCTCTTCCCTTTCCATATCACATATGAAGTGGTAGGCAACTGATTTGATTTGAACCCTATTCAATAGGTATGCAGCTTCTCAAGTGCATAACTCCCAAAAAGGAAAATAGGAAACTGAGTAGTACTCATCATAGAGCGCACCATATCGAATAGGGTGCTATTGCTCCGCCCCGATATACCATCGTGCTATGGTGTATACGGAGGAGTAATGCTGAGAGAGAATCTCATTCTCCTTTAGAATAGTCCAGGAATTCTATGCACAAGTATTCTCCTCCCTGATCGCATCAAAGGACATAATACTTATACCCTCATTTTGGTTCTCTACTTCTAACTTATATTCCGTGAATATCTCAAAAGGTTCGGACTTGTGTTTCAACAGGAATATATGTCTGAATCTTGAGAGATTATCAGAGAATGTAATGAAGTACAAAGAACCGGTCTTGGCATGTGTAGACAGGGGACCTTTATACATCAGCATGTATCATCCCAAGAGTTCACTAACTCTTTCTCTGTTTCCAGTAAACGGAGCTATGGTCATCTTATCTTTGTGACATGACTGGCAAGTTTCACAAGATGTAAATTCAAACTGATTTAAATATGCATCTATATGTAACTTCAGCTAGTCGGGTCGCATTGATATGACCTAGTCTACAATACCTCAAGAAGAATTCGTTCATTTCTGAACTCTTCCTCTTGTGTGTGTTCTGTATACTAAGAACTGTACTTTGATTTAGAACATCAATGCTTTTAGATAACGTGCCTGAACCGATCAACTTTTGATATAGGAAATGTTCAAAACATTATCCAACAATACAAAATTTTATCATTTCTTTACTAATAAAGAGACTGATATGATTTTGTATATCAGGTTCGGTAACAACATTCGTTCAGAATCAATGTATTTGGAATACAGGGTGACAGTGACCAACAGACTTGGCTGCAACACTTGCACCGTTTTCTGTCTCATGAAACTTATCACCCGTTCTCAGTTCTCTACCTTTCTGTAGCCCTATGTAACAGATTACATAGCTGGGATCCTGATCCGGTATCATATACCGAGGACGTAGAGGATAAAGAGAAACAGTTCTTTGTAACTAACACACCCGAAGGAGATGCATCATATGCACTTTCTTCGTTAGGGCGGCACGGGAAATCTGGTATTCCCCAATTTCCTGCTCGTTCTTATAACAATTATAAGTTGGAGCGGGACCAACGTTCCCCAGCTCAGTATAACAAGCGGGTTCGGTCAATATTCCGTATTATTATCTTGATTAAGGCGTGATATGGTCGCTACCTGGAGAGAGAGAAGAAAACACTCAGCGTATGCTCTTGCAAGATCAGATTGGTTATTATTTTATCTAATCAGGATGGCTCCCACTGTTTTTTTATCAAATCTTCCTTCAAACCCTAAAAGGAAAGACTAGCCGGGATTAATTACACACTACAAGTTCGCCAATCTTTCAGCCAGGCCAGTGTCGGTACTTTGAGGGAGGTCCCCCGTGCTTTCACACGAACCTAATTAATGTAAATCTCGTTTTCCCAGAGGCGTAACCCCGTTGACACCTTTCTAGACACCTACTCGATCGGCTAATTGTAATGTGTAAAACTCTCCCAGGAGTAACTCTTACTCGCAGCGGGTATCGGGATCTAACTATCTCATAGAAGGTATGCAATCTCATTGCAAATTTCAACACTTGAAATTCCCGATAATTTTGCCCCTAGTGTTCTATGACCATGACGAATGCCAAACAACCCATAGTCTACTAGTCAAGTTCAACCCGTACATTTCTTGATTGAATTAAAACCACCCGCACGACCCTTGACGAATGCCAAACAACGCCGTACGAATACCATAATCCAATCTGCATCATATGCATAAGCAGATAAATACTAGTTAGCTACCGTACACTACGCCTTGACGAATGCCAAACTACTGCAGCACGAATACTAATTAGTACTTATCTGAAATGACGGAGGGCTACGACAGGTTTTTCTGAAAACCTATTGCGTAATGAACTTGATATCGTTGTAGAATCAAATGATTTTAAAATGGAGTGTTTTTTAGGCTTTTCTAGTTTTTCTAAAGGGGTCACTCCCGGTGAAGGGATCGTCGGCCCTTTCCTCGTCGAATGAGGTGCGGGATATATCATATATATCACTGTGCAAAGCAGAAACTATAGAAGCAATCAAAAGACAAACCGAGTGTGTAGCATCTGCCAGTTATTGCTAAAGGGGTCACTCCCGGTGAAGGGATCGTCGGCCCTTTCCTCGTCGAATGAGGTGCGGGATATATCATATATATCACTGTGCAAAGCAGAAACTATAGAAGCAATCAAAAGACAAACCGAGTGTGTAGTATCTGCCGGTTATTGCTAAAGGGGTCACTCCCGGTGAAGGGATCGTCGGCCCTTTCCTCATCGAATAAGGTGCAGGATATATCATATATACCGTTGTGCAAAGCAAGAACTGTAGCTACCTGTTTTTAATTTTGAAATTCGATTCCACAACATCTTAGGTTTATTTTCTTTCATTAATCTCATTAATGAAGTCCCATCATTTAAGTACCTAAACATCACAGATAAATACGACGTACACTTATGCCATCCGCATTCGCCTCGATGTCCTCCCATGCACCGTTAGGTTAAGTAACTAACGGCAGAGCAGGGCAGGGCTAGCGCGGGTGTAAAACATAAGTAACGTCTATATAATATATCATAAATACTATATACTGTATCTATCACAGAACATCACAGATATCGCAGCAGAAGAATCATATGAAACATTGGATATACTAGGACGTCCGTGTTTTCAATACGAGCCAGTATAAAACACGGACTCCACGGTCGCGATGAATAGCCAAACCCACACCCCTAGACCCCTACGAGAACGGCAAGCAACCCTACCAATTCTAGAGTTAGGAGACCTGGACTCGACTCCTCGAGTTGGTCTCCCACTGGACTCCAGAACCCGGTTACTTGTGCCCTCTTCCTTGGGTCTATCCTAGTACGGAAAAGTAAATAATATACAAAAGGTGACATCTTCCGCAACCTGGAAGTGCCCCAATAAAAGAATATTACATACAAGTTTTTACATGAATGAAAATGAAAAACACTCATCTCACATAAAAAAACCCGGCTATTCAAACACGACGATCCAATATAACATATCCAGCAACACATAAGATCACATGTCATCAACATAAGTAAACACGCGTATCCCAATTGTTGTTGACATATAGCAACGAAACCGGCGATATCACATATTACACTTACGGTCACAGAAAAGAAAGTGTAAAACTACACCAGTTGGAATCCGCAACCTTTTTAGACATCGCATGCCTAAACAAATGAATTTCTCAGACATCGCATGCCTAACAATTATAAACCCCGCATTTTAATCTCATTATCGAAAACTCTTTTCAATATCAAGTCGGGCAATACAACAAGATTCCCGACATCCTGATCGAATGCTCGTCGCAAACTTTAGTAGGCGGCCGCACCCCCGATACCGTCAACGAAGTGCACCAAGGCGGAACACCGCTACCGCGAGCACCCGGACGGATGCTTTCGGCGACGGGGTTCTCCTACAGTCACTTGGTCGGGGCTAAGGGGTGTAGCTGTCTATTAAGTTTATCCGGCGAGTATCCGCGTACGCTACGTGATTGCGACGGACTTTTGATCACATCAAAATCCCGTGGCAACCGATCAATTGAGACTAAAGTGCTATGTTTATAACATTCATGTTAGTTATCTCATAACTACTTGTGGATTCCAAGTATTGTATCCCATTCCAGATAAATAGAAAATGTTAAACTTTCCGATCCAACATTCAAACACCCAAGTTTTCCCAAAACAGCTCAACACATGAAATAAGTTAAAACATCCAGTTCATGCCTCAGTACCAATGGTCCAGCCGTAGAAGGGCCAAACCAACGCCTCACATGTGGCACGCCGTACTGCCCCAAACCCTAGGGTTCAAAGGGCAGTTCAAGACGGTCACATAATCGAGTTAAGGTTTGTTGTCTTCTAGAGGGTCCATCGAGTTACTTGCACTACTTAGAACGTTATTAAACCACGGAAAGATCCAACACTTGGAAATTTCCCGACAGGGGAAAAGGTGGGTATTTATATCCGGTCGAACTTTTTAACATATTCAATAATTATCCGGAAAATACACAGACAAAGCTAAACAATCTGATCGAATCATCGATTCCCCAAAACAACCCAGAAAACTCAACTCTTGAGTGCAAATTAAAAATTCCCAGAAAATACAGCACTAAAAGATAGGAATTACTGTGCAAATAAAATTACAAGAAGCTCCTATACGGCCGCGAAACCGCCGCAAATGCCATACTTTGGCCGCGGTCCCGCGGCCATTTAGTCGAGTTAGCCGCTCGTTTTGCACAGTAATTCTTATAAAAGCCTGCTGATTTTTCTGCATATTTTTAATTCGGAAAAATGCACAGTTTTGAAAAATGTACAGAGAACGGGTCGGATTAGGATTTCGGGTTCGTTCGGGTTTCTAACTTCGTCTACCCATCGCCTAAGGCTCTAGCTTGGCTCTGATACCCCTGTAGGGTTCCTAGGCACACTAATGAGGTCTCACAAGGCATCAACCATGCCAAATTCAAATTTTACAAGTGCCGAGAAACCCTAATGCGAGATCGTAAACTAGAGGTAAGGCGAAACTAAAGCAAGTTAACAACTTAACTACTAAGTTAACGGAAATACAACCTTTGTAGATCCGGTCCTCCACTTTCTTAGCTCCGTGATGATGTCCCTCCGCTGTGATCATCGGATCCCGGACTCTAGTAATGGTTTCGTCGAAGAAATGATCGGGCTAGGTCGTCGACTTTGATGCCGAAGATGATCTACGTCGAGGCAACACAAGATCAAGCTCCAACTTCACCAAGTCATGAAACTTGTGAAGAAAACACCCTATACAACTTGGCAAGTGGTAGAGGATGAAGAAATAGGAAGTGGGTTCACTTTAGAATTGGATTTCTCACTCTTTTTCTCAAGTCACCATTGAAGCTAGCAAGCTTCTTTCTTCTTGAAGAAGAAGAAGAAGAAGAAGATAATATGATAAGAATATGAATAAATGGAAATAAAGTCATTCTTATCATTTTATCAACCATGGTTAAGTGTAGAGAATAAACCAAGGTTAGGTGAATGGTTAGGTTTAGCATGAAACAAAAATGGTAGACTTATTCAAAGCTTCATGAAGCTTCAACTATAAAACAAAGCAAGCCACCATTTCTCTTTTTGCCAAAAATGAATTAAGAGAATAAATAAATAAGTAAATAAAGACCTAACCATTTCCTTAAACATGGTTTAATCAACACAAACCCAAGTTAGCATGTATCATCAAACATGATACAAACTAGTGCACAAAACTATATCATATATACAATGTGCACATCAAGTGAGAAAATCCATCTTAAGTGAACAAATACTAGTTAATGTAAAGTAATATATCAAATATATAATTATACATTAAATCATTAAATCAACACTTGATTTAACGATCCGGTCATATCTCATATAACCGACTAATATCAATAGTAACAACTTATCGAATCAACACTTGATCCGATAACCCGGCTATATCGCATATAACCGATCACTGTCACAAATCGCGAGAATCGAATACAGTATCACATACTGGTATTATTCTCGGTCCCGCACATATCTCATATGCGCTCCTATTTCGTTTCGCTTGAGCCAGGAAACCTCTGTGTAGGACTCTAAAGACTCGTCAATACGCCGGCAGCAGGTGATGATCATATCAAACACCCACAAGCCGCAAGCGATCTGCTAAACGTAAAGGCCACCCGGGTATTGAACGATCAGAAGATCGACGAGCAAGCCCGCTCACACTCCTGTGAATCCAACCAGTAACACTTACCGTACAGTCCGGTCTGTTCGTCTGATATGTCGCATATCTTGCCTAGGGGTGGTAAACGTCAGACCCCAATAGCTCGATAAGTCGTGTCGATATGAGGTCTATAACAGTTCGAGAAACTACAGGTAACACTTACCAGTAAATCTCAGCAACCCTGGCCAGGGATTTCCGGTTATAGCCAATCGAACACAGTGCAATATCAACTCCCTATACCGGGAGAGACGAATCCCCTCCTATCGCTCATTGCCTCCATGTGATTCGGGAATGTACCCAAAAACCACCGTTTTGCATGCCCTCTTGGACGTGGTAAGGTGGAAATCAAAGCACAGTGGGAATCACACAAGACTCTATGACGATCTCGGGTCAACAGACTACTCTGTACCAGTGTCACCAGAGAACTGCCATCTGACGTAAGGTATAATACCATCTGGGAGTTCTCGGCGAGTCCGTCCAGTGTACCCAGTCTCTACTGAGCACCCGTATATCATCTCTGATGTCAAACACCAATGGATATGGGATCATCCATCACCCATCTATATGGGTCGAGAAGGTATACGCTAGTCTACTCTGGTATATCGATGCCCCGTCTCGATACACCCACGACTAGGGACCTTGAAAGATGTACTTATGGACTACCATGTCCCCACTAGTATGATCCGCATCATAGTCCAGGTAGTCAAGTACACATCCTAAGGGCTTTACCAACATGTAACAGAGAGACAATCAGTGTACACGTTAAGATAAAGAACAACCAGATAGCATACTATCATGTCGAGCATGGAAGTCATCCCTATATATGTCCCAGCATCCACTACAATATTCATCCTATGTATAGTAATAGCCTCTAGGGCATACATATAACTAACAAGTGCGCCACATGTCAGCAGCACAAGCACAGCGCACTAGCGCAGCGCACTGCGCTTGCATGACACGTGTCGTCACTACAAGCGCTTGCGCTCTTTGATTGGCGCAAAGCGCCTGAAATGCAATGCATTTCTTTTGCTAAAGGGCCAGGCCCAAGTCAAAAAGACCTAACAGGCCAAATTAAATTGCAAAGCAATAAATGGGCAGAGCCCAGGTAATATTGATGCTCTGCATCTTTTATAAAATGGCAGAGCCCAAGTAAAATTGATGCTCTGCATCATGGGCAGAGCCCAAAACAAATTGATGCTCTGCATCCTTTATGGGCAGAGCCCAAATAAAAAAGAAATGCAATGCATAAACAAATAAAAATGATGAGCATTTTCCAACTGGACTTAGCCCAATCATGGCCGTAAGTCCTCAAATTAAATTGACTGAGCTAAATTGCTCTCCTAAATCAATTTACCTCCGGTTCAAGGGTACATCTCCGAACTCCTCTGACACCTATCGTTGTAATTCTTCAACGACGTCAGAGAGGTGACGGGTCCCGACGACCACACATTAATACGGACTGCAGGGTCCTTAAACTCGTGGACCGAAACGTCCTTAAACTAATATTGGACCGAAACGTCCTTAAACTAATATTCATCCCAAAATGGGAATGTTGGACCGAAATGTCCTTAAACTAATGATGGACCGAAACGCCCTTAAACTAATGATGGACCGAAATGTTCTTAAACTAATTATGGACCGAAATGTCCTTAAACTAATGACGGACCACCACGTCCCTAAACTGGAATATGGACCACCACGTCCCTAAACTGGCAATGGACCCCCATGTCCCTAAACTGGAACACGGACCACTACGTCCCTAAACTGGAACAATAGAGCCTCCAAATGCTCTTTTGTCGGATCTAAACGATCCCGTTTAAGTTGATCTTAGCCCCAAACACGGCTAACGTATCCTTAAACATTCAAACAGACTACATATTCCCTAATCAATTTCGGTTCAAGGGTACATCTCCGAACTCCTCTGACACCTGTCGTTGTAATCCTTCAACGACGTCAGAGAGGTGACGAGTCCCGACGGCCATATATTAAATGGATCACCATGTTAAGTTGATCTTAGTCTCAAACAGGACTAACGTATCCTTAACAAAAGCTTAAGTTGATCTTAGCCTCAACACGGCTAACGTATCCTTAAACTAAAACACCAAACCCAAATCTAAGTAAATACGGATTTGGACTAATCCGCGTCCTACGGGCGATGACATAACTTAGTCTCCGTATACAATCCACGGGCAACCACAAACAAAACAAACACACACGACACGAAGTGAAATTCTGGAGAAGGAGAAAGTTGTTACCGCGATGCGGTAGCGTAATTAACTACAGGGGCTTGCGCCTGCAGGGAAGAGTGTCCCCACAATCAAAAACCCCTCAAGCGAGGGGAAATCTGACGAAGTCCGCTACATCGGCCGCATTCGTCTAAACCTCCGATATACGGTGCCATAAATCAACTTGGCATCTTCGGAGAGGTAGACGGATAAAACCATATAGCATCTGCCCCGAATCTCAGGCAAGACGTCCTCACGTCGTCACCGTCTTTCGGAGGGGAACAGATTCTGGCACGCCCGGTGGGACCTTTTTCTCTTTCCACTCCACACTTCGTGTGTTGTCTTCACGAACGAATCGCGGTTTGTTAACAGTTGCCTTTGGATTTTCAAGTTACTAAGATTTGTTCTTTTGTCTGGCGCAGAACTCAAGCATCCATGGCCTTTAACTGCACCAACTGCTCGAAGTGCCACTGCAACGGACGCTCCACCTCACCTAGAGGTGTAGCATATGGGCCCCAAGCGGCTTCCTTCCTCGCTCTGCCGGTAGAACAGGTGGCCCAGGCCACCACCGGCCTGTTTTTCGGGACCATGATCCTGCCTTCAAGCTTCTCTATGCCAATACCTGCACCGGAAGTGAACAAGAAGTCGGTCTTCGACCGGCTCACTGCTACGACGGCCCCTGTCAACGGGTCGTCCATTACCAAGCCAACAGCCTCTGTCTTTGCTAGGCTGGATCAAAACTCTAAAGGGCCCACCAAGAAGCCTGTGAATCCCAAGGTGGCTGTCCTAAGGAAGGCAATAGCCGCTGCTCCAGAAGTCGTTAAGGCGGCTTCCCCTGTCAAAGAGTCGGTCTTTTCAAGACTGACTATTCCTTCTCCTGCATCTGCTCGAGGATCTGTCTTCGACAGGTTGAATATCATCCCTCAAAAGACAACCTCAGTCTTTGAGAGGTTAACACCAGCGGCGCCTCATTCAGACAGGGGACAAAAAGAGGCTGTCTCTATCTTCGAGCCAGTCCCAACGGCTCGTCATGCTCGACGTCGCCATTGGCGACGAGTGAGTAAGGCAGGGGGAAACTCCCCCTCACGGCTAACTCCACCAGCTCCAGAGGTGGAAGTCAACGCTGCAGTTCCAACTGGGAACAGCTTTGAACTGCAGAGGTGGGTACGTAAGAACTCTCCAACTGCTACATTGAAAAGATCTCCTCCGCCCGCGGAGAGAGTTCCGGAAACACGGAAAGAACAGCCCCCTCAATGGCTGTCCTCAAAAATATACAAGGTTTGGCGGAGGGTTCAAGACTCCGTGATTGACCCAGGTTATTCTCGTCAACAGAAGAAGGCGAAGGTGTAAAAAGAAAAGGACCGTCCTATTAAACAGCAGAGGACAACAATCACCAGGGTGCCCACTGCAACGGCCCCCTCCACTTCAACGGCCCACAAAAGAAGAAGGCCGGAGAAAACCCCCGCGCCCGCGGCAAATGCCAAAGGTGGTGAGCCTAAACGCCCTAAGTCCGGGGACATGATAGTTCATACATTTTATATGGCATCGGGAAAGGAGGATAGCCGCGCATCCACGGGTCATAGACCGCTTACACGGTCAGTGACCAAGGCTCAGGAGAAACAGCAAAAGCTCCAGGAGATGATGACCGTGATGGCCGCACTCACTGGGCTAAAAGAAACCCCTGAAACGTCCTCGGATGAACGTCAGGAACAAGAAACTGACGCCGAATTCCTTCATCGCATACTGGAGAAGAAGGATAAATAAGCTGCGGAACAGGCAGCCAGCATAACGAAAATGGCCTTCCTGTTCCAGGACATGGTGGGCATGATGATTCAACAGGATCCACCTGCTGAAGATCCCCCGATCATCCTTGAAGATGATAGGGGAGAAACATCGAATCCTCCTCCGGCTCTGTCAACAGCCAAGGAGGAGGCAATCTCCAAAGCCGACCTGGACAAATATATAGCTCAGCAGATCCGGGATCATCAAGCGACTGAAGCAGCGGGTCAGGTGGTAAAAACGGGGCGACCGTATCCGGGCTGGTACGACCAGATCAAGTACCCGCCAGGTTATACGACACCAAAATTCCATGTGTATAAGGGGACTAGCAATCCTCACTAGCATGTCGCCCAGTTCAGGGCGCTTTGCGGTGATGATAAATTGTTGCTCCACCAGTTCGTTGGTAGCTTGTCAGATACGGCGTTCGAGTGGTATTCCGAGCTCCCGAATGACTCTATCAAGACCTTTGCTGAAATGGAACTGCTATTTACCCAACGTTTCGCGAGTGCCAGCGAGCGTACCCCAATAACGGCATTGATTAATGCCAGGGTAAAGCCGGACGAGACATGGGTCCAATATGCTATACGGTGGCGTAATTTATGGTCAAAATGTGAGCAGCGCATAGAAGAAGCTCCTGCAGTGGGAATGTTTGTGGGAACCCTTGATCCGCAAGCAACCATCTCGCAATTTATGATGTTCTTCAAGCCGACCACCTTCCAGGCACTTGACAAGATGGCGCAAATGGATCAAATGGGCCATAAAGCTCCTCTTCCAAAGCCGGATTCCCGAAATGAGAAGGGAAAGGGGAAAGCGATCGTGGTCGCTAATGCTCAACAGCAACCGAACAACTCGAAGCCGGTCGTTCGTCAAAATAATATGCGCCCATACGTAGCCCTTGAGGAGAGAATGGGACGTCCTTACTCATTTCCCCGAGATAAAACGAGAAGGTTATTCGAGCTGGCGTTGCGCAACTGACTCATAAATCTACCGGATTCAAAACGTCCGTCGCAACCAAGTGATGTCAATGAGCCCAACTACTGTCCTTATCATCGAGTACTGGGTCACCCGATCGAGGATTGCTACGTCTTCAAGAATTGGCTTGAAGACCAGTACCGACAGGGCAAGTTTGCATTGTCCGACAAATGGAAGGTGAATCCATCGTAGCCCCACACCTCTAAGAGAATAAATATGCCGGGGGCAACATGCTCTGTCGTTGAAGAAGCTCCTTGGGAGGTTGTATTATCGGCCAAAACGAAGAGGATGCTGAACGACCTTCAAACATGCCCGGCGATTAAGTGGAAGAACCCGTTGGAGCCGCAGATCATTGAAGGGATGTTGAAGCCTCGTCCAACTCAAAAGATCGATGGAGGTGGCCCAAGCATTCATAACCAGCCGTCGAAATCTTCAAAGAAGAAGAAAAAGAAGTCAAAGAAGCCCGTGAAGCCTGGCGACAAGTGCACGGACTTGCATAAACAAATTGACGTGCTGGAGGAATACAACCAGAAGGCACGGACTCCCATTACATTCCAAGAATTCCTCAATCACGTCTTTCAAAAGGAAGATGAGGGGGATAGTTCATCTGATGAATCCGAGGAATATGTGGCGAGCTGTCATATGATTTCTCATTCGCTCACGAACAATGAGGAGACTCCTTGTACTGAAAAACTGGGGGCAGATCCTGAACCAAAAATTTCGGGGCCGTCGGATGAAGTAATTGACGCATTCCTTAATGAAGCTCTCTTAAAAAGAAAAGCTGATCGGGAGCGCGAGGCGGTCATATTCGAAAAGGCCAAACGCCAATGCCTTGACGAAAAAATTGAGATACTCCCGCTGGAGCAAAGTACACCTACTGTGGATAAAATCAAATTCAAGATGAGGAAGAGGTTTGCTAAAGCCGTGTCAGTGGGTATGAAGCTACCATCCTCTGAGGGAAGCGTTACTGGTGAACCGGAAATGCACCCCTCCTATTGCCTGTATCATCGGAAGATTTCGCACCCCACTGAGGAGTGCAAAACTTTCGATGGATGGTGGAAAGGATATGTTGCTCACCGACAACAGGTTAAGCGGGAGAAGCGCAAGACTCGCCGGGAGCAAAACAGTGCGACCGAAGGGCTTAACAGAACTACCGGCAATTGTCGCATGGTCAACGCCGGAGGATCATAAGTGCTCACATTCGGGAGCGATTCCGACGAGGAGTTGGAGCTTAGCCCCCTCTTCAAAGAGTCCACTTCGGGAAAAGAAGAAGAGCCGAAGATTTGTGAAAATATCCGGCTGCGTAATCGCACGTTGCCCGAAAAGAATCTCGGACCCCCAAACAAAAGAGACAAAGGGAAAGAAAAGGTCTCTGAGGACATCGCTTTAGATGACCAAGTCATGGAAGAGCTAACTGCCAAAGACCCGCCGAAGAAAAATAAGGTGGATTACAATGTCTTAGCGCTTCTGAGAAAGCTACCCTCGCAGCTCAGCATTCTTGACGCCCTTTTACTATCAAAGGAGGCGAGAGATTCGTTAATTAAGGCACTACAAGACCCGGAGCAGTTCCAAGCTTTCCTGGCTAAAGAAAAGATGAAGGATGAATTGGAGAAAGTGCGCACGGCCGATGTCACTTTTGGCGATGAAGACCTTCTCCTTGGGACGTGCGAACACAATCGCCCTCTCTATGTCTCAGGATACTGCCATGATATAAAGATCGGCAAAATCCTGGTCGATAACGGATCATCTGTTAATCTCCTTAACGTGCGAGTGTTGAAGGAAATCTGCATGAGCGTCCAACACCTTGCTCGAGACAAGATCACCATCTCCGGATTCGACTTCCAATCATCCAAGACTCTTGGATCTGTGATATTGACGCTACGTTTTGGGCTGCTCGTCACAAACATTAAATTCCACGTTATAGATGCCAAGACATGCTACAACGCTCTGCTCGGCCGACCATGGTTACACGAGTACAACATCACCCCTTCTACACAGCATCAGTGTATGAAATATTTAGGGATGGTCTTGAGTATACCGTGACGGGAGAACTGAATCCGTTTTCCGTGAACGAAGTTCGCAAATATGAAGATGCCAAATACTTCTTACCGAGTTTTGAAGACACGGAAAGGTGTCACAAGCCGGAGAATAAACTAACGCTACCATCCCTGCCTTCGGCAGTGATACCGAGGAGGAAGAGGAGATAGTTTATTCGGGTCCGCCCCAATACACCAAGCCGGGACCATCCGCTCCTACGTTGATCTTTAGTAGTGATTCGGAGGATGAGGTCCATGCTGTATTCTTTGCTCGACCTTCAATACGAACATCCGCTGGCGAAGAGCAAAGTTTGCAAGTCGCCATGGTGCCACCTAGACATCATAGAGAACTGGATGCACTCGATACCTATAATGTAGAAGAGCTGCGGACGTTCTATGTCCCTCCCAGGAGAGAAGGTGAAAAGGCAATTCTATTCTACCACTCTGAAGAAAACAAAGTGGAGAAAGAAATCTGGCACGGTGCGGATCCTACGCTTGACAGGCTTCAGCCCATCCGTCTCCCCAGATATTATACAGAAGGCTTGAAAAGGCTGTTGAAGCGCCAAGGGATACCGTTCAAACAGACCGTTAGAAAGGAAAATTCTATAACAGGGTCTGGAACATCCCCGGAACTCAGCACAAGCTGCCTAGTGGGAGAATGGAGACAATCGGGGCTCGGATACATTCTCTCCAAGAAACGAGAGCTGCTCCGTGACTGTTACGTCGTGCTAAACTTCAATGAAGAAGCAGATGCTCAATGAGAGGACACTAATCCTGAACCAGTAAAAGTTCCTGATGCAAAAGTGCCCAGTCCGTCGTTTGAAGAACAAATGGACAGGCTTATAAGGGAAGCTGGTCAAAAGGTCCGAGATGATCACAATCGTGAAATGGCAATCTACGAGAAAGCCAAAACGCAACGCCTCCTTCAACAAGCCGTCAAAGATGAGAGTGCCGCCCCCTGTCAACCTGTTATAAAAAAGGCTCGACGCAGAGGCAGAAACAAGTCGAAAGGCCGAAAAAGCACTCAACAGCAACAAAGCGGGGCTAAGAAGCCACGCAAACGGGAGTCGAGCGTTATTGATCTATCCCTCATGAAGAAAATGGGTCGAGCGTACTCGTTTCCTCAGGACAAGATGAAGAAGATACTTGATCTTGCTCTAAAACATCATATGCTTACACTGCCGGAGTCCAAACACCCCAAGCAAGCAGGCGAAGTCTCTGACCCAAATTATTGCTCTTACCATCAAGTAATAGGGCATCCTCTCGAAGACTGCTTCACCTTCAAGAATTGGGTTGAAGATCAGTATCAGCTCGGCAAATTCGCTCTGTCTGACAACTGGAGGGTAACACCGCCACAAAAGCATGAACCCAAAGCCACGAGAGCAGAGCCAACTCCACATTGGGATTGGAAGCGGATTCGCACCTGTCACATGATAACAATATTAAAAGAAGAGCCCGAGAGCGTGGATAACCTTCCCTGGTGCTTCGAGAACAGCCATGATGAGGTAATCTCAGAATTTCCACCAGCGCCGAAAGAACTGGAGGATGGAATACATACCACTGCAGATAACCTCAAGAAAATTGAGTTGGGGACGTCGAACGATCCACGACCGATGTTCGTCAGTGAGCTGCTATCTGAAGAAAGGGTGACTGCGTTAAAAGACGTCCTTGTACAGCACAAAGATTGCTTCGCATGGAACTACTCCGAGATGCCAGGACTAGATCCAGAAATTGTTGTGCACAAATTGGCGATATCCCCGGACGTCAAGCCGATCAAACAAGCACCGAGAAGAATGCGTATCGAGCTTGAGATGAGCATCAACGCCGAGGTTAAGAAGCTGATCTACTCTGGCTTTATTCAGGAGGTTCAATATCCGGAATGGATCGCCAACATCGTCCCGGTGATGAAAAAAATGGGACAGTGCGCATATGCGTAGACTTCCGGGATCTCAATAAAGCCTGCCCGAAGGACGATTTCCCAGTGCCAGTCACCGAACTGATGATAGACAATACGTCCACTCATGAGGTTTTCTCCTTCATGGATGGCTCATCAGGGTATAATCAAATAAAAATGCACCCCGAAGACCAGAAGCACACCGCTTTTCGGACTCCTTTGGGAATATTCTGTTATAAAGTAATGCCCTTCGGATTAAAGAACGCCGGTGCCACCTACCAGAGGGCCATGACGAAGATCTTCGATGACCTCATACACGAAATCGTCGAATGCTATATCGACGATCTCATGGTTAAAAGCAAATCATACGAAGAGCATCTTGAGCATCTGAAGACCGTATTTCAATGTCTTCGACAATACAACTTGAAGATGAACCCTCTCAAGTGTGCATTCAGGGTTTCCTCAGGCAAATTCCTAGGATTCATCGTCCGACACCGGGGCATTGAGATAGATCCGTCAAAGATCAAGGCGATCATGGAAATGCCTCCGCCAAGGACTCTTAAGCAGCTGCGATCTCTCCAAGGGAAGCTCGCATATATACGGCGATTTATAGCCAACCTTTCGGGCAAGTGTCGTCCTTACAGTCACCTGATGAAGAAGGGAACACCATTCGTCTGGGATCAAAAATGCCAGGGCACGCTGGACGAGATTAAATAGTACCTGCAGAACCCGCCAGTGTTGGCTGCTCCGGTCAAAGGGAAGCCCCTCATTCTTTACACAACCGCCCTCGAAGGTTCCTTAGGCGCATTATGGGCACAAGAGAACGATCAAGGGAAGGAGAGAGCTCTTTATAACTTAAGTCGAGTTCTACTGGGGGCAGAAAGTAACTACTCCCCCATTGAAAAACACTACATGGCGTTGATCTTTACGATAACAAAGCTCAGGCACTATGCGTTGGCGCATGAGGTCCGTCTCATTTCAAAGGTGGACCCTCTTAAATATTTAATGTCAAAGGCCATATTGACGGGACGACTCGCTAAATGCGCTCTGCTCTTGATGGAATTCTTGATAACATATCAGCCTCTCAAGACAGTAAAAGGCAAGGCTATCGCCGATTTCCTCGCTGAGCATCCGATCGCCGCCGATTCTCCTCTAAATTGCGATTTGCCAGACGAACATGCGTTTGGCGCGATCGACGATGGTGATACCCGATGGGAGCTTTATTTTGACGGAGCATCCTCCATGAAGAAGCGCAAACAAAATACCCCTGTAATCAAATCAGGGATAGGGCTCATCTTTGTAACTCCATAAGGAGGGATAATACGCTTTGCTTTCTCCCTAACAGAGCCGAGGACAAATAACGAAGCTGAATACGAAGCTTTGATAGCAGGCCTCGAGATCGCCATCGACATGGGAATTGAAAACCTCCTCATATACGGAGATTCTCAACTGGTCGTTAGTCAAGTAAACGGCGACTACCAAACGTGCAAACCGGAGTTAGTGAAGTACAGTGAAAAGGTGCTACAACAGTTGACCCAAATTCCCTCTTATACTTTGGAAAGCATACCGCGCATGGAAAACAGCAAAGCAGACGCGTTGGCCAAACTTGCTAAAGAACTGGCTGACGAGAACCTCGATGACGTTAGAATCGTGGTACAAAGCCGTCGAGTGCTTGCCCCAACAGAAATATCTCCGGAATCATCCGAAGAGAAGGGGGCGACTGAACAGACGACCTTGCAAATAAAAGACCGGGAAAAGGCTGAGGATTGGAGGCAAGTCTTCATAGACTACTTTAAGTCCCACCAAATCCCTGAAGAAGCGTCCACAAGACATCAGCTCATGAAACGAGCTCTGTCTTTCGCCTTCGTCAATGATACTCTATACAAGAGGTCATTCGATTCTCTGTGGCTGAGATGCTTAGGACCTGACGAAACAGAAAGAGTCGTTCAGGAAGTTCATGACGGAATCTGTGGTTCTCACCAAGCAGGCCCAAAGATGAAGTTGAAGATCAAACGGATGGGCTACTACTGGCCCATGATGATTCAGGATTGCCTCAAATATGCGAAGCAATGCCACTCATGCCAAATCCATGGGGACTTCATCCATCAGCATCCAAATCCGCTACACCCGACAGTGGCTAGCTGGCCATTCGAAATGTGGGGAACTAACATAGTCGGCCCCATCGAACCAGCATCGTCCAGAGGACATCGTTTCATCCTGGCGACGACTGACTACTTCTCCAAATGGGCAGAGGCAATACCGCTGAGGGAAGTGAAGACGGAGAATATTCTCCACTTCTTCAAAACGCACGTCATATATCGGTTTGGAACTCCACGACGGATCATCTCCGATAACGGGCTAGCCTACAGAAGCCACAAGATCAGTCGCTTCGCACAACAGCATAACATAGACTGGAGATATTCCTCGATTTATAATCCACGAGCTAATGGTCTAGCTGAGGCCTTCAATAAGACCCTGACGAAGATCATGAAAAAGACGGTGTCCTGAAATAAGAAAGACTGGCACGAGAGACTGCAAGAGGCTCTTTGGGCGTATCGAACTACGTTCAAGACAGCCAAGAACACAACGCCGTACGTGTTGGTATTTGGGATGGAAGCAGTACTCCCCCTCGAGGTAGAGTTACCCTCTCTACGAGCGGCAGTCCACTACGAACTGACGGACGAAGAAAATGCTCACCTTCGGCTTGAGGAGCTTGACGCCCTTGATGAAACCCGGCTCATAGCGCAACAAAATCTGGAAGCTTATAAAGCAAAGATGACGCGCTCATATGAAAGATTAACCCGACCGAGGACATTCCGCCAAGGCGAACTTGTGCTAGTGGTCAAAAAGCCTATGATCCCTGTAACAACTCCAATTTTTGTATACCTAAATTTGAATTAAATTTGAAGTATACTTGGAGTATTAATGTTGCTGATAACACTTTAAGTATCTATCTCTCTACAATAATTACAAGAAAGAGCTTGTAGCTCATTGGTAATACCTTGCACTGCTGAACCAAGCCACCAGAGTTCGAATCCCACATCCCACATTATTTTTAGCACATTTTTCTTTAAAAACTCCGGGAAGTCCAAAAGTCCACAGGCCATAACTCCCAAATAGTGAACTGAACCCCAAAAATGAACCATGCCAAAAGCCTAGTCAGGAGACCCCACACCCAACGCCGGCCAAAATCGGCCGGAATCGGCCAACTCGGCCGGCGGGCGGCCGGCGCCGCCGGCCGGAGTTGGGCCGACGGCCGGGGTCCCAACATGAAAGTTTTGGCGTTTGGTCTTCTGTAACTCATGGTTTACTCCTTTTTACTGCAGCAGTTTCTGAATTTTAAATACAACCATTTTAATGTCAATTTTAATGTTTTTTATCTAATTTTTATAAATTTTTTTAATAAAAGAAAACCCTTCACCTACCCTACCCTAGCTACCCTATAAATAGACCCCTACCCCCTACCTTTTCATTCCAAAATCATAGAAAAACTCTCTTGAAATTTCCACAAGAAGTGTGCTTTGAATTCGAGTTCCCGGCGAAGCCCTGACGGATTCCGGCGACGTGCCTTGAAGCAACCGGCGACGAAACCACCCCTCGGCCTTTCTCCCTGGTCCTCTTTACTCTTTATAAGAGCTTAAAACCCGTAAGTCCCATCCCTCTCTCTTTTCTATTTCTTAAAATACGGAAATATGAAACCCGACGGAAATCGGAACAAACCGATTTCCGATTCAGTTTTTCTACAAAATTCCACTTGTCACCTAATCCATGATACCTACCCATATACATGATGACTATTAATCACATAGAAACCAATTTAAACAAAGTTTCTCACATGAAATGATAGCTTTCTTGTAAAACCGTATTTTTTTCATAAAAATACCATAAAGTTTATTTTTATTGTTCTAAATAAATCCCTCACTCCTAAATATGTTTATCTTGATCACTAAACTTGTAGAAATAAATTTGAATGAATTTTCACACATGAAATGATAACATTTTCAAATACCGTATTCGTACGCTTTAATACCTTTAAGTTTAATATATCATGTTTTACCTCTAAACTTCATCAGAACTTATAAAAGTCACGAGGTAATGACCTACCTCTACACACACACAAATATAACCTTAATTGATAAATGTCAAAACATAGAATACAAAAATACAAGACTTTTCACTAAAATACCCTTTTCTTTATAAACCTTTTTCTAAAAAGTTCTAAGTTGTTTACAATTTTTAAAACAATATCTTTTAATAGGAAAATACGATATGTCATGGACATCGATCGTTTATCTAAACTGACTTTGTGGTGTCTAGGCTAGGCAAGTGAGCTTGGGTAACTTTAAAAGGCCCGTCTCACGATTCGTGAGCGGATCCCTCCCTCCTCACTTGTACTTACCTGGCCACAATTAGCGGTGAAGAGGCGATTTGAGGCTTCTAATGACTTGTCGTTTAGACCCTTAGAAATAGGCTAGTTGGCTTAGGAAACCTTAGAAACTAAAATACAGAAAACTATACTCTTTTACAAATAAATACCTTTTATTTATAAAACCGTTTTCCTAAATGAATAGTATTTGTTAAACCTAAGCAAAGTGCCACTACAACCCACTTTTGGGGAACCCGTTAGGCATAGTACGGTTCATCGTGCACCCACGGGCTAGTAGTGCGAGATTCAGACCTCCGCAAGGAGCATTCGGTCTCGAAAGGTTTAAAATACGGCATTTAAGAAAAATGAGATTTTGGGAAAATAAAATATTTATTTAAAATTATTCATGTGTTAATATATATATAATTATAATTTAAACACCTATTTTATCATAAGATAAAGTTTCCACTTTTTCTAAAAATTACAAGATTAAAAGTTACATTAAAATACCATGAATTTCAAATAAATAAATTAATACTTTTATTAGGATTTATTCACTGGAATAACACAAATAAAATTTACACTCATTATAACTATAAAGACGAATAATAATTACTTGAGGTGTATTTTGAAAACTATACAATATTACTTTTTACAATAAACCCCCTCAAGTTTTATAAATTACAATAAGGCCCCTAACAAATATAGAACTTCAAATTATCTTTCTTTTAGTCTGACTCGGGTTAGAGTCTGACTATTTCTGACTTGAACATGATTCAAGTCAATCTATATTCTGTATATTTCAACTCAAGATGAATACATAAATCCCAGAATCCAGTTAACAATCTATATAACCTGACTGAACCGAACCATGGATATATTCCTTTTACATGTTTCTCAGTATTCCATTTACATGACTCTATGGTTATAACCGCTTCCTGATATCATGGTTTCGGTCAGTCAGTCAGTCAATCATGCAATCAATACAATTTTACAAGAAAACAATACAAACAAGACACTACGGGGTTTAAGGGGTAGATTGGTACGGAAGATGTTAAAGGTGGCACGAGGTGGTCAGATTAATACACCTAACCTGAATCCCATTGCTGTTGTACCGTGGCATAACGGTTCCTTGTACTATATGTGCCTTAGTCTCTGGCAAGTGAGACTCCCCTCGTATACACTGGCATTCTTCTGTATCAAGCTACAAACAACAGCGTTACATAACATTACAACAATAGTTTACACTGTAAAAAATATATCTTCTTATTCTGTACTTCCCTCTTACCTTTGGAACTTACCGAGCGATCTGTTCGCTGACGACATTCTGTTCTCTCTTCTTTGAATGTCGTCAGGTAACTTGGACCCGGCAGAAGTAGAGCCAACAGAAGAAGACTTGGAGCAATTTGCCGAAGACCCAGTAGTATAATTTCATTGTACACTTTCTTTTCAGTACTTTCCTTTTCTGTTATGCCATTGTTTAGGCATCTTTATTTCAGTTGTATTTTCCTTTCCATGTATTGTACAAAGAATGTTAATAAATAAAACTTGCTGTTCTTTTTATACTCATGTCTCTTGTGTATTTATATTGCTTAGCTACGCTTAGCGTATGTACTCTTGAGTACATACGTAGCGGGCCTCGTCGCGTCCACTTCGCCGTACACTGGGAAGCGGGGCGTGACAGGTTTTGTTGGTGGCCCATGCAGGTCAGAGCTGTATGAATCCCTGTCATGCAGTTCTGGTCTGCATGAACAACCTAAGCAATATAACACAAGAACCAGCAACTAAAACATTCTTTACAATTCATATTCTTTGAATCTTGCAAATCTCTATTCCTTGAATCTTATCATTTATGTATTTGAATCTGTCTTAATCCAAATTTTTCTTCAAGGTTATGGATTCCCCGAACAACACCAGCACCAACGTCAACAACACCCCTCCAGCACTACCTCTCACACCAGTTGTTCCTACACCACCCACTGAGCAAACGATGCTATTTGAGGCGATCCGCAGTCTTCTCGAGGGACAACAACAACTTTTGAATCGTCCTGAGACCGATGCACCGGGAGTAAAGCAATCCAGAGCTTTGCACCCAAAGTAGTTCTCTGATAAAGGAAGCCCTCTTGAAGCGGAAGAATGGGCACAAAGCATCGAAGACGATCTGGCAGCAGCTCAAGTTCCAGACCACGCTTGGGTCCTTGTAGCGAAGCTACAGCTCACGGATAATGTTCGCAATTGGTGGAAGGCGGAAGAAACCCGTCTGGTACATCCAATTGAATGGAAGACATTTCGCGAGAAGTTCGACGCAAAATATTTCCCTGTGACTGCCAGGTTTGCAATGGAGCAGCAGTTTATTCATCTACAGCAAGGATCAATGTGGGACAAATCGGTAGATGAATACGACGCTGAATTCACCATGTTGAGCCGGTAAGATATGTCACAATAGTTCCATTTTAATTATCACATACTACACAGCTAACACAATCTTTAAACAGATTGGCGGCACACCTGACACCGACGGACGAGATCAGAGCCCGTCGCTTTCAATAAGGTTTGGACACAGAGATTAAGGCTGCTCTAGCCACAGGAAAGTTTTTGACTTACGAGGAAGCCTTAGAAGCTGCCCGCAGTTATGAGGCAGTGATAAAAGAGAGGGGCAGACCTCAGTCTGCTGGAGTCAAACGCCCCGCCAATCAGATGGCAGGTGGAGCCTCGTCCAGACCTCCTTTCGTGCCAAGGCGACCCGGAGTACCAACCCATCGTCCTAGCCCAGCCTTTTGCATCTACTGCAAGAGAACTGGACATATGATGAAGGACTGCCGTCGAGCCAACCACCTCTGCTTAATCTGCGGTTCAGCTACTCACGGTATTGGGTCTTGTCCCCAAAGACAGAACCCAGTTGCTGCACCCAGGCCAGCAAATACTTATCAGCAGCGACCAGCTCTTCAGGCACCTGCTCCCAGACTTGCACTGCCTGCACCACCCAGGGGACCACAAGCTGCACCACCTCCTCGACAGTTCCATCAAGCTCAAAGGAACGTTCCGAGGAATGCTCCTCAGGCCAGGAGGAATGTGCCAAAGCGCCAGGCTTTCATGATGTCTGTGGAAGAAGCTGAGGCCACTGGCCAAGTCATTACTGGTAAACCTCCTTCTCAAACTTATCTTTTAGTCATGTTTACCTACACACTTTCCCTATACCTAAAACCTATCCCATATACCTTAGGTACAATCCTAGTAGCTTCACTACCTGCACTTGCACTGTTTGATACTGGAGCATCCCACTGCTTTATGTCGCAACGGTTTGTCCGAACCCATGCGATTCTAGTCTCACCGCTTGTATCCAGCTGGAACGTCAGTTCCGGAAATGGTGTTCTAAAGGCAACTATGGGATACAGCATGTGTCCAGTCGTCGTCTGCAGTCGAGAGTTTTATGCCGACTTCAAGGTACTGGACATACCAAATTTCGA
This sequence comes from Agapanthus africanus, assembly GCA_030015575.1. Taxonomy (NCBI): domain Eukaryota; kingdom Viridiplantae; phylum Streptophyta; class Magnoliopsida; order Asparagales; family Amaryllidaceae; genus Agapanthus; species Agapanthus africanus. The sequence continues at coordinate 313,286,058 of CM057338.1, read as the reverse complement.
TGTGGTTCTAGGAATGGACTGGCTTGGAACCTTTTATGCTACCATTGACTGTCGTTAAAGGAGGGTAGTATTTGAGATTCCAGATCATCCGGTCTTCTATTTCAAGAGTGGAGACCGTACACTAGAGCCAAGTACTTACAAAGCGAAGCCAAGAGAAGCAGTAGTTGCAGCAGCTCAGGCAGAGGAAGAATCAAGACCAGAGGTAGTTCGAGAGTTCGATGATGTATTCCCTGACGATATATCAGGTTTGCCTCCCGATCGAGCTCTTGAATTCAGTATTGACTTAGTACCAGGAGCACAACCAGTGATCAAAGCACCGTATAGACTAAGTCCGGAAGGATTGAAGAAAGTCCGAACACAGTTGGACGAATTACTGGCGAAAGGATGGATTCGTCCCAGCACTTCAAGTTGGGGAGCACCTGTACTACTGGTAAAGAAGAAGGAAGGTTCATACAGAATGTGCATCGATTATAGGGCCTTGAACGAAATTACTATAAAGAACAAATATCCACTTCCGCGCATCGACGATTTATTCGATCAGCTAAGTGGATCTTGTGTCTTCTCTAAACTAGATCTTCGTTCAGGTTATCATCAAGTGAAGGTCAAGGAAGCAGATATTCACAAAACAGCTTTCAGAACTCGCTATGGACATTACGAATTTCTAGTAATGCCATTTGGAGTGACCAATGCACCAGCAATCTTCATGAATCTTATGAACCAAGTCTTCCGGGAGTATTTAGACAGGTTCGTTGTCATCTTCATCGACGACATCCTGGTATATTCTAAGAATCGGAAAAAGCATGCGGAGCACCTACGAATTGTCCTGGAAACTCTTCGAAAACATAAGCTTTATGCTAAGTACAGCAAGTGCGAGTTTTGGCTAAATCAAGTTGGTTTTCTTGGACATATCGTATCAGGAGAAGGAATTTCTGTGGATCCAGCAAAGGTTTCAGCAGTCAGCGAATGGCCTACGCCAAAATCAGTGAAAGATATTCGGAGTTTCTTGGGATTAGCTGGATATTATAGAAGATTCATTGAAGGCTTTTCGAAGATAGCAACACCCCTGACCAAGCTCACACGAAAAGATGAAGAATTTGTATGGTCAGAAGCATGCGAGCAAGCTTTCGTAGAACTCAAGTCAAGACTGACATCTGCACCTATTCTCGTAATACCGGATCAATCTGGTGGATTCGAAGTGCATTGCGATGCATCCGGTAAGGGACTAGGATGTGTTCTACATCAGCACGGTAAGGTTGTAGCTTATGCTTCAAGACAACTGAAGACTCGTGAGCGCAATTATCCGACGCGTGATCTGGAGTTGGCAGCCGTCATTTTTGCTCTCAAAATTTGTCGCCACTACTTACTTGGTGAACGAGTGAACATCTACACAGATCATAAAAGTCTGAAGTATGTGTTTACTCAGAAGGAGTTGAATATGCGGCAGAGAAGATGGTTAGAACTCATGGCGGACTTTGACATCAACTTGCAATATCACCCAGGAAAGGTGAACGTAGTTCCTGATGCTCTTAGTCGCCAACCATTATCATTGAATCTCACCGCTCAGTGGAAGCTTCAGCAAGACTTACATCAGATGGAGATTGAAGTAGTCATGTCAGGTGATGCTTCAAGTTTGATGAATCTACAAGTTCAATCAACCATTGTCAATCAGATCAAAGCAGCTCAAACCAGCGATGCTAAGTTGCAAAAGATCAGAGAACAAGTGGAGAATGGACTCAGAACAGACTTCATCATCCATGAAGACGGATCTTTGAGATACGGCAGCAGATTGTGTGTACCAAAAAGGTCCTGTTCGGGAAGAGTTAATGAAAGAAGCTCACAGCTCTCCCTATTCAGTACATCCTGGAGGTACCAAAATGTACAAAGATCTACGTCAGAATTATTGGTGGCATGGAATCAAGCGTGAAGTAGCCAGAAGTGTCACAAAATGTTTGGTGTGTCAGCAAGTAAAGGCTGAACATCACAGGACAGTTGGACTACTTCAACCGTTACCAATTCCAGAATGGAAGTGGCAGCATATCACGATGGACTTTGTAACTGCCCTTCCTCGCAGCACAAAGGGTAACGATGCGATTTGGGTCATTGTGGATCGACTCACAAAGTCGGCTCACTTCATCCCATTTCGAGTTGGCCAATCAACTGAGACACTAGCGAAGAAGTACATGGAGGTAATAATCTAATTTAGATTTAAAAACTCTTCATAATGTACTATCTCTTATACCCATGAACTCATACAGGAAATTGTGGGACTTCATGGAGTACCAGTCTGCATTGTCTCCGATCGTGACACCAGGTTCCGATCGCAATTTTGGCAGAGTCTGCAAGCTAGCTTGGGAACAAGTCTGAACTTCAGCACGGCTTATCATCCACAAACAGATGGTCAGTCGGAACGAACTATTCAGATCTTGGAGGATATGCTCAGAGCATATATGCTCGACTTCAAAGGATCGTGGGAAGATCACCTGCACCTTGTGGAGTTCGCATACAATAACAGCTACCAAGCAAGTATAGGAATGGCACCTTTTGCAGCATTATATGGAAGGAAGTGTCAATCGCCATTAAGTTGGGAAGACATCGGAGGTAGGGAACTCCTTAGACCAGAGATGATAGTAGCGACCGTTGATGTGGTTCGTACTATCAAGAAAAGAATGCGCATAGCCCAAGATAGACAGAAACATTGGGCTGATGCAAAGAGACGACACTTGGAGTTTCAGCCAGGAGACCATGTATTCTTGAAGATATCTCCGAACCGCGGAGTGATCCGATTTGGAAGACGGGGTAAGCTAAGTCCGAGATACATTGGACCGTTCGACATACTCGAACGAGTCGGTGAAGTGGTGTACCGTTTAGCGCTTCCACCCTCATTGGAAGGAGTACATAACGTGTTCCACATATCCCAACTCAGAAGGTATGTAAGTGACCCTAGCCATGTACCTGATCATTCCGAGCTCACTATACAGCCCGACTTGTCTTGTGAGCAACAACCTGTGGAAATCCTGGACAGGAAAGTAAAGACACTTCGGAACAAGGAAGTTAATTCGGTCCGGGTAATGTGGAGAAAAGACACTCCAGGAGAATCCACGTGGGAAAGGAAAGATGAAATGTGTGCAAGATATCCGCACCTTTTTATAAACTAGTCCTCAAATAAAAGTTGTAAATTTCGAGGACGAAATTTTTGTAAGGAGTGTAGATTGTAACAACTCTAATTTTTGTATACCTAAATTTGAATTAAATTTGAAGTATACTTGGAGTATTAATGTTGTTGATAACACTTTAAGTATCTATCTCTCTACAATAATTACAAGAAAGAGCTTGTAGCTCATTGGTAATACCTTGCACTGCTGAACCAAACCACCAGAGTTCGAATCCCACATCCCACATTATTTTTAGCACATTTTTCTTTAAAAATTCCGGGAAGTCCAAAAGTCCACAGGCCATAACTCCCAAATAGTGAACTGAACCCCAAAAATGAACCATGCCAAAAGCCTAGTCAGGAGACCCCACACCCAACGCCGGCCAAAATCGGCCGGAATCGGCCAACTCGGCCGGCGGGCGGCCGGCGCCGCCGGCCGGAGTTGGGCCGACGGCCAGGGTCCCAACATGAAAGTTGTGGCGTTTGGTCTTCTGTAACTCATGGTTTACTCCTTTTTACTGCAGCAGTTTCTGAATTTTAAATACAACCATTTTAATGTCAATTTTAATGCTTTTTATCTAATTTTTATAATTTTTTTTAATAAAAGAAAACCCTTCACCTACCCTACCCTAGCTACCCTATAAATAGACCCCTACCCCCTACCTTTTCATTCCAAAACTATAGAAAAACTCTCTTGAAATTTCCACAAGAAGTGTGGTTTGAATTCGAGTTCCCGGCGAAGCCCTGACGGATTCCGGCGACGTGCCTTGAAGCAACCGGCGACGAAACCACCCCTCGGCCTTTCTCCTCGGTCCTCTTTACTCTTTATAAGAGCTTAAAACCCGTAAGTCCCATCCCTCTACCTTTTCTATTTCTTAAAATACGGAAATATGAAACCCGACGGAAATCGGAACAAACCGATTTCCGATTCGGTTTTTCTACAAAATTCCACTTGTCACCTAATCCATGATACCTACCCATATACATGATGACTATTAATCACATAGAAACCAATTTAAACAAAGTTTCTCACATGAAATGATAGCTTTCTTGTAAAACCGTATTTTTTTCATAAAAATACCATAAAGTTTATTTTTATTGTTCTAAATAAATCCCTCACTCCTAAATATGTTTATCTTGATCACTAAACTTGTAGAAATCAATTTGAATGAATTTTCACACATGAAATGATAACGTTTTCAAATACCGTATTCTTGCGCTTTAATACCTTTAAGTTTAAGATATCATGTTTTACCTCTAAACTTCATCAGAACTTAAAATAAGTCACGAGGTAATGACCTACCTCTACACACACACAAATACAATCTTAATTGATAAATGTCAAAACATAGAATACGAAAATACAAGACTTTTCACCAAAATACCCTTTTCTTTATAAACCTTTTTCTAAAAAGTTCTAAGTTGTTTACAATTTTTAAAACAATATCTTTTAATAGGAAAATACGATATGTCATGGACATCGATCGTTTATCTAAACTGACTTTGTGGTGTCTAGGCTAGGCAAGTGAGCTTGGGTAACTTTAAAAGGCCCGTCTCACGATTCGTGAGCGGATCCCTCCCTCCTCGCTTGTACTTACCTGGCCACAATTGGCGGTGAAAAGGCGATTTGAGGCTTCTAATGACTTGTCGTTTAGACCCTTAGAAATAGGCTAGTTGGCTTAGGAAACCTTAGAAACTAAAATACAGAAAACTATACTCTTTTACAAATAAATACCTTTTATTTATAAAACCGTTTTCCTAAATGAATAGTATTTGTTAAACCTAAGCAAAGTGCCACTACAACCCACTTTTGGGGAACCCGTTAGGCATAGTACGGTTCATCGTGCACCCGCGGGCTAGTAGTGCGAGATTCAGACCTCCGCAAGGAGCATTCGGTCTCGAAAGGTTTAAAATAATGAGATTTTGGGAAAATAAAATATTTATTTAAAATTATTCATGTGTTAATATATATATATAATTATAATTTAAACACCTATTTTATCATAAGATAAAGTTTCCACTTTTTCTAAAAATTACAAGATTAAAAGTTACATTAAAATACCATGAATTTCAAATAAATAAATTAATACTTTTATTAGGATTTATTCACTGGAATAACACAAATAAAATTTACACTCTTTATAACTATAAAGACGAATAATAATTACTTGAGGTGTATTTTGAAAACTATACAATATTACTTTTTACAATAAACCCCCTCAAGTTTTATAAATTACAATAAGGCCCCTAACAAATATAGAATTTCAAATTATCTTTCTTTTAGTCTGACTCGGGTTAGAGTCTGACTATTTCTGACTTGAAAATGATTCAAGTCAATCTATATTCTGTATATTTCAACTCAAGATGAATACATAAGTCCCAGAATCCAGTTAACAATCTATATAACCTGACTGAACCGAACCATGGATATATTCCTTTTACATGTTTCCCAGTATTCCATTTACATGACTCTACGGTTATAACCGCTCCCTGATATCATGGTTTCGGTCAGTCAGTCAGTCAATCATGCAATCAATACAATTTTACAAGATAACAATACAAACAAGACACTACGGGGTTTAAGGGGTAGATTGGTACGGAAGATGTTAAAGGTGGCACGAGGTGGTCAGATTAATACACCTAACCTGAATCCCATTGCTGTTGTACCGTGGCATAACGGTTCCTTGTACTATACGTGCCTTAGTCTCTGGCAAGTGAGACTTCCCTCGTATACACTGGCATTCTTCTGTACCAAGCTATAAACAACAGCGTTACATAACATTACAACAATAGTTTACACTGTAAAAAATGTATCTTCTTATTCTGTACTTCCCTCTTACCTTTGGGACTTACCGAGCGATCTGTTCGCTGACGACATTCTGTTCTCTCTTCTTTGAATGTCGTCAGGTGACTTGGACCCGGCAGAAGTAGAGCCAACAGAAGAAGACTTGGAGCAATTTGCCGAAAACCCAGCAGTATAATTTCATTGTACACTTTCTTTTCAGTACTTTCCTTTTCTGTTATGCCACTGTTTAGGGATCTTTATTTCAGTTGTATTTTCCTTTCCATGTATTGTACAAAGAATGTTAATAAATAAAAGTTGCTGTTCTTTTTATACTCTTGTCTCTTGTGTATTTATATTGCTTAGCTACGCTTAGCGTATGTACTCTTGAGTACATACGTAGCGGGCCTCGTCGCGTCCACTTCGCCGTACACTGGGAAGCGGGGCGTGACAATCCCCAATCGCGCCAAGCGGGGAAAATTTGAGCCAAACTATGAAGGCCCATACATCATAGACAAAGTCTACCACGGTGGAGCCTATCTACTCATGGATATGCACGGTGAAAGGCCTTTCAGGCCGATAAACGGTAGATTCCTAAACAAATACTACGCTTAATGAGTCACAGCCTAGGTCAATGATAGATGACGATGACTATGTCCGCTCGCTATATTCCTAAGCTCAAACTTTATAAGCAGTAGCCAGCCGTTTCCTGGACGGACCGAAACGTCCTTAAACTAATGGGGGACCGAAATGTCCTTAAACTAACAAAGGACCGAAACGTCTTTAAACTAATACCGCAGCATCCGTAAGCTGACGAGATAAAAAAAAGAGAAGAAAAATATAATAAATAAAAACGGTATGTCCATAAGCAAAATGGGCACGGATGAAAACCCGAAAGGGCTCCGTGAGTAAAAACAGCAGGGCTACCGGCGAGTGTTCGTGAAAACCCGAAAGAGCGCGACCTCATAAAAAAAAAGAAGAAGAAAATAAAAGAAATAAAAAAAACGGTATGTCCATAAGCAAAATGGGCACGGATGAAAACCCGAAAGGGCTCCGTGAGTAAAAACAGCCGGACTACCGGCGAGTGTTTGTGAAAACCCGAAATGGCGCAAGCTCGTTAACAGACACTTATAGGGTCCTCTCGACCTTGTAAGGAGAAACCACCCGCGTGAGATCCTTACGACTCACAAGGGAGCAGCACACTTAGGGATCCCCATGATTCCTAAGGAGAAAATACACTTGCGAGATCCTCACGACTCGTAAGGAGAACTCTCTTATGAGACCCTCGCGGCTCATAAGATTTGAAAGTCTTAAGTTACAGAGACCTAAACCTGTGCTTAAGCAACCCCCACAACTTCCGATATTGTCCTACAAGTGGCTCAATACTGGCCCTTGTATACAATCTACGGGCGCAAAAAAACATTTCCCTAACCAAGTCCCATCCGTGATTGGGGATATGTTCGCATGGTGAACAACCCTTGTAAATCCTCTCGATTTATGAGGAGAAAACCCTCCTGTAGGATCCTTACGACTTACAGAGGAACAAACACTTAGGAATCCTCACGATTCCTAAGGAGAAAATACACCTACAGAATCCTCACGACTTGTAGGGAGAAATACCTTTGTGAGACCCTTACGGCTCATGAAGTCAAAAGACTTAATCGACAGGACCCTAACCCTGGTCGCTAAGCCACCTTTGTTCGACATCGACAGAGGCGGATGATGATTCGCTCTTGGCAATATCCCAGTTGTAGCGGTGCTGATGCCGAAATCGATGTCTAATTTTAGGTTTACGGCAAAAAAAAAAGCCAGTAGGCCGCACATGCATACGAAATAGCCGAAATGATGGGGCAACTTGCAATAAAAAAGCAGCAAGTAAAAATGTATGCACATGAAATAGCCGAAATGATTGGGCAACTCGCAATAAAAAACAGCGAATAAAAATGAAATAAACAGCCGAAATGATTGGGCACCGCGAGAAATAGCCGAAATGATTGGGCAATCGCGACCTTCGCGATATAAAAGCTGAAATGATAGAGCATCGCGGAAGCGAAACAAAAAAAAAAGAAATGATAAAACTTTGGCCCTACAGTTAAGATCACATCCATCCCTGTATACAATCCAAGGGCGTAAACGAAGAGGGAACCATAGTTTCCCAACAGGATCCGCCAGAAAACGAAGCCAAATTTCGACGGTTCATCCCAACTCTGAAGAAACCAATGTCTTCAGCAAAATACCTCAGCTCAGGGAAACAAACAATCCTTGATGAAAGCCTCCTGATCCACGTCGACTCGCGGAGCAACCAGTGCCTCCGTGGGAAATTCTCGACTCGTTTCAACACCAAGGAAACAAATAATCATTGGCAAATACCTCAACTCAGGGAAACAAACAATCCTTGATGAGAGCCTCCTGATCCGCGTCGACTCGCAGAGCGACCAATGCCTCCGTGGGAAATTCTCGACTCGTTTCAACACCAGGGAGACAAATAATCCTTGGCGCTAGGGAAACAAATAATCCTTAGCAAATACCTCAACTCAGGGAAACAAACAATCCTTGACGAGAGCCTCCTGATCCGCGTCGACTCGCAGAGCAACCAGTGTCTCCGTGGGAAATTCTCGACTCGTTTCAACACCAGGGAAACAAATAATCCTTGGCAAATACCTCAACTCAGGAAAACAAACAATCCTTGACGAGAGCCTCCTGATCCGCGTCGACTCGCAGAGCAACCAGTGTCTCCGTGGGAAATTCTCGACTCGTTTCAACACCAGGGAAACAAATAATCCTTGGCGCTAGGGAAACAAATAATCCTTAGCAAATACCTCAACTCAGGGAAACAAAAAATCCTTGACGAGAGCCTCCTGATTCGCATCGACTCGCAGAGAAACCAGTGTCTCCGTGGGAAATTCTCGATCCGTTTCAATCCCAAGGAAACAAATAATCCTTGGCAAATACCTCAACTCAGGGAAACAAACATCCTTGACGAGAGCCTCCTGATTCGCATCGACTCGCAGAGCAACCAGTGCCTCCGTGAGAAATTCTCGATTCGTTTCAACACGAGGGAAACAAATAATCCCTGGCAAATACCTCAACTCAGGGAAACAAACAATCCTTGACGAGAGCCTCCTGATTCGCGTCGGCTCGCAGAGAAACCGGTGTCTCCGCGGGAAAATTCCCGATTCGTCTCAACTTGCAAGATGAAGCCTCAGGCAGCAGGGATTAAAAAACTTGCTTCCTGAACAATGGGACCCTACAAGTCGGTCTAAAATGGTCTCTTGCATACTATTGACGGGTCTCACTCTCCAAAGTCGAGTTTCGACAAGGAGGGAAACAACCGTTTACGGGTCCTCTCGACTCGTAAGAGGGAAAAATTCTCTTATAGGATCCTTACGTCTTATAAGAGAAAACACACTTAGGAATCCTCACGATTCCTAAGGAGAAAACCCACCTACGAGATCCTCTCGATCCGTAGGGAGAAAAGTCTCTGTGAGACCCTCACGGCTCATAGAGTTGAAAAGTCTTAGGCGGCAGATCTGAACCTGCGGCCTAAGCCATCGTTATCTCATGAAGAAATCAAGGTGCTTACTCTATTATCTGCTAATTGTGACAGCATGCTGATAATAAGAAAAGAAAAAGCGAAGAAACAGCACAAGACATTACAAAAAATGTGTATCTTTTATTCATAAACTTGATTGAGTACAGGATACATTGTGCTAAAGAATAAAAAATATATATATACATTTTTTTATTTACAAGTACAAACGATACAAAGAGGGATAGCTACTGAGGAGGAAGTGTCTTTAACAAATCCGCAAGCCGCTCTCGCACTTCCTTCAGCGCCTCCTCCTGAGTGGCTGCCGCGGCCACCTCCGCTTCCACCTGGGCCCGCTGCTGTAAAAAAGATGAAAGTTGCTCCTCGGCCGTCTTCTGGGCTGCTTCCTGGTTGGGTGCATCCCGCTCGACAACGTCAAGCTGTTGCTTCAATGATAACCCTTCGGAAAGACATTGCAGAAGGCCCTCAAAGACAACCTTCAGCCATGAAGCATTGGCCTCCACCCGAGCATGCAGTTGGGCAGACTTACTCGAAGTCTCACCGAGCTCCTTACGCCTTGAAATGACTTCTTGCTCAAGATGGCGAAAGTAAGAAGCGCTCTGCTCAATCCATGCTGTTCTTTGATTACTGGTGGCTAAGGTCTCGGGAGCGGGACGCATCGACTCCAGCTAATGCAGGCGGGCCTCGATCTCCCTGCAATGGTTAACCCAAGATGCGATGATGCCCTCGTCATGGAAATTCACGAGTATCACCAGCATCGGGTTAACCACCGTAGCGAAATCTGCAGCAGGCGTAGGGGTCTCGACGTCGAGCTCCTCAATGTAGTCGCTCAACATACGTAAGCTGTTCGCGGCGCCTTTCGAAGATGGACGTCTCAGGTAAGGACCTGCTGGCATTGTGATGCGAGGCTCGAAGGGCGCCGAGACCGGAACGACAGCTGAAAAGAAACAAGATTTGATCAGATAACAGTTCAGGAAATAAAAAAAGGGGGAGTTATCAATGTGATAGTCGCTGTACCAGCTGAGGCAGGTGGCAAGGCCGGAAGGGTCGGCGGCGCAGCCGATCTTTCATCCCCTCCTTCGATTTGTAGCACTGCAGTCGGGACAAAAAAAAGGGTTAGAAGTAATTCCATCAATGAAAAGGAAAGATATCAATGGAAACCATACTTACCAGCGCCACCGGAGGAAGAAGCGAGTTCAGATGGGAAGGAGAAGTGTGGGAGCAACACTTGATATAGATGATCAAAGAGCACTCCTGAAAAGACATAACAGTACGATTTTAGTACACAAATTATATGTCTGAAGGATAAGATTAATAAATTTCAAACCCATACGTTCCAACATCTTCGATGGTATGAGAGAGGGTTGAGAAGTGACCACTGCCAAGGCAGTCGTTGTAGGTGCTCCCTCGAGCAGTGGGGCATCGGCGCTGGCTGCACCTGCATTACGAAAAAGGTGAATTTGTCAGAAGGATTGCAAGGTAAAGAAAGACAGCAACTTGGGATTTACCTAATGAGCTGCCGGCTGAAACGGAGGCGACTCCCTCCTCCATCGACATGAGGCCACTGCCAGTGGCCTCATCACCCGACTCGATGGGGACCGTCGTCGTGCTCGCGCGGTCAGGAGACGGCGGGAAATCGTAGACGGGGAGGGAAATGATTGGAGCATTACCGGACTCTTGGGAGAGAGCGGCTGACTCCTCCCCAAGAGTCGTGCTCATCTCACCCGCCATTTCTTTGGGCTCCACGATCTCCATCGGCTCATCCGCCGTCACTACAAGGCCGCCGGCCTCAAGCGCCTCGTCCGCCACCACCCGGGGCTCAGTGGTAATGATCATTTCATCTGCCGCCATTTCAGGCTCAGCATCAATAACCTTCTCGGCTGCAGATCCCTCAGCCTCCATCTCAGGCTCCGCAGCCCCAGCGACGTTGCCGACCGTCAGCTCGAGTTCAGCAGGTGCCGCCTCCTCTGTTTCCTTGGGTTCAACGGTCTCCGCCTCCCCCTCGGTCGGACTTGGCCCTGCAAGATAAAATATATAAGAACCGATGGCATTATAATTCTTACAACAAAATTCTGAGAGAAATATTACCTGAAGTGGATTTATCATTTGCGCTCCGAACTGCGTGCGCCACTTGTCTGCGAGCAGTGGATAGGGCGGCAGGGGCCTCTTCGGAGGGAGTATCAGCACGAGGGACAGTGCTGGGGCCCGCTCCCGTAGCCAAAGCAGCCCGGTGTGCCTTCGCTTCGCGCCTTGACCGTTTCCTCTCCTCCCGAGCTGTCGCGATCGATCTCTTCAACGCTTCCTTCAAGGCGTCGTCGTCCTCGTTCAGAGATGCCTCCAGAGCCTTTAAGGCATCTCTCATTGGCTCTTCAAGACGGACCTCCCTCGGTAGTCCCGAGGAAGCAGGAACATCGGCAGATGGCAGAATGTCCGCATCGCTTGGCGGGAACGGTATTGAGGTTCCTGCGATAAAAAGGGAGAGGTTAGATCGACCATAACACAGGGGAAATGAAAACTTGATGAATTGAAACTTACTAAGGCCCATGGACGCTCTAAGACGTTCCTCCTCTTGGAAAGTCTTCAGGGAAGCGGCAATGGCTTCTTCCATGGTGATGTCTGTGGGAAGAAAAGAAAAAAATATATTAATCAAAGGCAATAATAAAAATATGATGCAATAAAAAATGTGTGACTAGTGATTACCTGATGCCGCAAGCTTAGCCAGCCACGCATCGCGCCTCGCTAACCGCTCCGAAGCTTCGAGGGCAGCCTCCAAATCCGTGTCATCCGGCATGACTAATCCCTCGTTAGTCCCATATTCACTCAGGCCCTCGGCATAGGGAGCGTGGGGTTCCTGACCGAACGCGACGTCTGCGGCGAAGAGCGACTTCTTTTTCTTCTGCCCGCCGACCCCAGGTGCACGCGGGATCGACTTATGCTTAGCAGCCACCTTGGGACGGCGGGTCCCGATGTCCGCACCCACACCAGACTCTGGCAAGGCTATAGCCGCTGTCTCCACTGGAGCACAGGGCGCTGGAGGTGCATCCGCAATATCGGGGAGCAGCGATCCGTGTGGAGGACTTTGCGCACGCGATGGTCCGGCCCTGGCATCTTTTAGAGGGGGGACCACCGGGGTCCTTGGCACTAAGGGAGCGTTACGGTCGGTACCTGGAGGCGCACCCTTACGGTCGACCAGCAATCGCTTTTCCTCCTTTATAACGGCTCCCATCGCATGATTATACCATTCTTTATATACGTTGAGGCGTCGTGGGGCGCAGGCCGGCGTACTGATAAAAAAATGAGAACCCGTGTTCAGGCGCATGAAGTGATGCAGCGCGTTCTCCATCCCTTCTTCAGTGGTAGCAGGTTCCAGTAGGAAAGCTTCCAAGGGTACCCCTTGATCGTAGCCCAGTTGTTGGGCGAAACGATGCGGATTATATCTCATGAAAATTGCCGCACCGTTCTGCCTGAAGACCAGGAATCCCGGTCTAATAGAATATAAGTGGAGGGTCTCCCGGACCGTCAAAACTGAGGCTCCATCCTTAAAGGAGTCTTATAATGGTCGCACCGCAGTGATGGACGTCTTTCCAATGGTCAATACCTTGTCAACAAAAGACATCCCGGCTCCAACGGTGTGGGGGCGAAGGAGTAAACCCCTGGCGTTCCGTGATGATGGGGTTACAATTGATGCGCCGATCAGCTGTAAAATGCGAGGAAAACCACACTTGTCGAAGAACGAGGGCCTTTTATGCATGCCGAAGACACCCGTCGTGTGTAGTTCGAGCCACGATATGAAGTAGTGCATCGGGAAAACCATGTGCAGTACCCCAGGCTCATTGGCATCCGCTGCTCGACTGAGGCCATGATAGTGTGCCAAGCCGGCGATCCCAACAGCCACTTTTACCCTGATGGTCATCCGGTGGGCTGGGTAAAAGACAGAGGGCCGCATACGGTGAGAGTGCATTGGGATCGCAAACCAACTTAGCCACAACCCGAGAAATCCTAAGAAAAAGGCCTCCTCATCCATCCCACGGGCCGCAATTTCTGCAAAAGACATAGTCGGGAAGTCCGGAAGGAAAAAACCCTTTTGGTCTATCTCTTTCTCCGGCAGGTTATCCACACCTAGACCGAAAGGGTCATCTAGGGTAGCGAACTTGGCAGCTTCTGATGAGAGGACGCTTGGACGAAGGAACCGAGCGATGAAATCCTCAAAGCTAACTCCGCGACCCCCATGTTCGATGAAAAGGGCCTCATAGATGTTCAACACCTTAATTAAGCTTGGGAATTGGTGTTGAACAGCATTCTCCGGCGTGAGCCCCCTTACCACCGGCTTAGCACCGAAGACGTACTCGTCTGTCGGGAGCAACTCCTCATAGTGTTCCCCTATAACCGGTAAACCGGATACCTCCGTAAACTCTTCCAGAGAGATTGACACTTCCCGATCCATGGCGAGGAAAGTGTGGGTAGGAATGTTCCACTGCTCCAGGAAGGCCTTGAACCACCAGGTGGGGAGCGTGGGATATTGGAACAGAGAGATGTACACCGCGGTGTACAATCCTAACCTTATCAACTGCGACTTCTTCGTCGACAGGATGTACCGGGCCCACGGCAGATAACCGATCGGGTGGCGGGGGATCAGACCAATGTTATATGATTGCCCCCAAGGTCACGCCTCGCCCTGACAAATACGGCGTCCTAGGATATCCAAAACCATAGGACGCTGGACCGGGATCGCATCTATGGCGGGATGAAGAAAGCCCTTCGAGGTCCAATCAACCATCTCTACGGCATACTGCACCGAGGGTGGGGTGGCGTAATGAATCGCCGTGATGGGTTCTGACGGTACGGCGCACGTGAAGCTCCGTCGATCCATGATAATCTGGTTATACCATGACCCCTAAAGGTGGAAACTCTTATATTCCGGGTCGTGGTCCTTAATCATAGCCAAGACGTCACGGTCCAAGGGCGCTTCGGGAAATCCCTCCTCTGAACGAACAAACGGGAACGAGGTGTCGAGAGACATGATCGCTACAAAAGAACAAAATAGCCGTCAGTGCTACAATTCCAACGCTTGGCGTTTAAAAATTTTCAATTAATTGAATTTAAAAATTGATTAAATTAAAATTAATCACACCACACTGCAGTGCAGTGGGTAGGGGACCAAATGGGGACCCATAAAATCTGGATGAAAATGCCTTATTTAATAAGACAGCCTCATCATTGGGTAAGACTGTCAGTTAAAGAAAAGATCCCTAAGAGAATATTCTCATCAGTGGGGAATCCCTAGAGAGAAGGAGAAAATCTCCTCTTTCAGAGCAAAGCTCTGTCACAGAATGACACTTGTCAAATTCTGGTCTCAAAGGAATAAAATTCCTTAAAAGAGCATAGCTCTATCGTAATAATGGAAAGGTCCATCAGAAAATTTTTACACTTAAAAGAAATAAAAATTTTGGAATCTTGAAAAATCCATGAAAAACTTATGAAAAATTCTTCATTTTTTTCAGATCTGAAAGATTTACAGTTGATTCAAGAGCAAAGCTCTGTTCATGGGTTAGAACCCATAAACAAGATCTCTGCAGATCTATAAGTTTTTGAGAGCAAAGCTCTGTTTATGAAACCTCAATGGGGATCTCTTTAGATCAAAAGATCTGTGAGAGAAAAGCTCTTTGGTTAAGATTAATTTAAATTAATTTGATTTAAATTAATTTTTACCTAAAGTTTCTAACTTTGGAAATGAGCAAAGCTCTGAAGTTCTTAAGCAAGAGCAAAGCTCTGTAGAAAATCAAAAATCTTGAAATGGTGAAGATTTCCTAAGGGCCATAGGTCCTATTTATAAGGCGCTTGCGCCCCCTCAGCTCACCCGTTGATCCAACGATCAGAAGCTTGCCACCGCTGCACTCACGTGCGCACCACGTGAGCGCAACGGTGGGGGGGCATTTGTTTCCCCCAATCAAAGTAAAGCTCTGTTGAAATTCAAAATTCAAATTTTGAAGCAACGCTTCAAATCTTGGGCGCAACGCGCCACGTGTCAGGCGCTGATACTTCAGCGCAGCGCCCAAGAAGGCGCGCCCAATCAGAGCAAAGCTCTATTAAAAAACAAAATGAAGCAACGCTTCAGTTGCGCAAGCACTGCGCTGCGCGACACGTGTCAGCGCGGATGCGCTAGCGCAGTTGCGCTGCGCTTTGCCTTGCACTGCGCGACACGTGTCAGCGCAGATGCGCTAGCGCAGTTGCGCTGCGCTGTGCGCTGCTTGACACGTGTCACGCGCTGGAGCATTTGCGCCAAACAGAATTAAGATTTTAAAGAAATCTTTCTGTTCTTCTTAAAATAAGAAGATTTTCTTCTGTAAAACAGAAGCTCTTGGATCAAAGATCCAACGGTGGGGAAAATTCCCCAAATCACTCAGAGAAAGATCTCGTTAACAAATTCAACAAACTTATGGGCACTATATAAAGACCCCTAGACCTCAAATCAAAGGCATGAACATTCTTTGAGAAATTAAACAGAGAGAACTCTGAAGAAATTCCAAGAAAAAACAAAGAAAGGTAAAAGACCTTTTAGATAGAAGAATTTCTTCTGATAGATCATTGATCCAAAAACAAGATCAATGATCTTTAATAAAAAAACAAAAATAAAAACAGTGCTTTGCACTTTTTATGAACCTCTGGTTCCTGAAATAAGAAAAAGCTTGTTTTTCTTTGATATAAATTAGATCAAGAAATCAAATAGTGTTTTGCACTTCCTTTATGAACCATTGGTTCTTGAATCTAAAAGATTCTCAAATTAATAGTGCTCTGCACTTGAAAACCTGTACTGTTGCACTCTTGGGTTGGCGCAAGCCACCAGAGAGCGCCACGTGTCAGTATATGAACCACTTGCGCTATGCGCTTTAAGATAGAGCTTTGCTCTCTGAAATTGGCGCAACTCACCAGAGTGCGCCACGTGTCAGCAGCGCAAGCACAGCGCACTAGCGCAGCGCACTGAGCTTGCATGACACGTGTCATCACTATAAGCGCTTGCGCTCTTTGATTGGCGCAAAGCGCCTGAAATGCAATGCATTTCTTTTGCTAAAGGGCCAGGCCCAAGTCAAAAAGACCTAACAGGCCAAATTAAATTGCAAAGCAATAAATGGGCAGAGCCCAGGTAAAATTAATGCTCTGCGTCTTTTATAAAAGGGCAGAGCCCAAGTAAAATTGATGCTCTGCATCATGGGCAGAGCCCAAAACAAATTGATGCTCTGCATCCTTTATGGGCAGAGCCCAAATAAAAAAGAAATGCAATGCATAAACAAATAAAAATGATGAGCATTTTCCAACTGGACTTAGCCCAATCATGGCCGTAAGTCCTCAAATTAAATTGACTGAACTAAATTACTCTCCTAAATCAATCTACCTCCGGTTCAAGGGTACATCTCCGAACTCCTCTGACACCTATCGTTGTAATCCTTCAATGACGTCAGAGAGGTGACGGGTCCCGAAGACCACACATTAATACGGACTGCAGGGTCCTTAAACTCGTGGACCGAAATGTCCTTAAACTAATATTGGACCGAAACGTCCTTAAACTAATATTCATCCCAAAATGGGAATGTTGGACCGAAATGTCCTTAAACTAACGATGGACCGAAACGCCATTAAACTAATGATGGACCGAAATGTCCTTAAACTAATGACGGACCACCATGTCCCTAAACTGGAATATGGACCACCACGTCCCTAAACTGGCAATGGACCCCCATGTCCCTAAACTGGAACACGGACCACAACGTCCCTAAACTGGAACAATAGAGCCTCCAAATGCTCTTTTGTCGGATCTAAACGATCCCGTTTAAGTTGATCTTAGCCCCAAACACGGCTAACGTATCCTTAAACATTCAAACAGACTACATATTCCCTAATCAATTTCGGTTCAAGGGTACATCTCCGAACTCCTCTGACACCTATCGTTGTAATCCTTCAACGACGTCAGAGAGGTGACGAGTCCCGACGACCATATATTAAATGGATCACCATGTTAAGTTGATCTTAGTCTCAAACAGGACTAACGTATCCTTAACGAAAGCTTAAGTTGATCTTAGCCTCAACACGGCTAACGTATCCTTAAACTAAAATACCAAACCCAAATCTAAGTAAATACGGATTTGGACTAATCCACGTCCTACGGGCGACGATATAACTTAGTCTCCGTATACAATCCACGGGCAACCACAAACAAAACAAACACACACGACACGAAGTGAAATTCTGGAGAAGGAGAAAGTTGTTACCGCGGTGCGGTAGCGTAATTAACTGCAAGGGCTTACGCCTGCAGGGAAGAGCGTCCCCACAATCAAAAACCCCTCAAGCGAGGGGGAATCTGATGAAGTCCACTATATCGGCCGCATCCGTCTAAACCTCCGATACACGGTGCCATAAATCAACTTGGCATCTTCGGAGAGGTAGACGGATAAAACCATATAGCATCTGCCCCGAATCTCAGGCAAGACGTCCTCACGTCGTCGCCGTCTTTCGGAGGGGAACAGCGACGGCTTGGCTGCGGTCGGCGATGAGGGCTGCTGGGAAGGAGTCGGAAGCACTCGTGGTGCAGCCGACGGTCGCCGGCGAGGAGAGGGCAGTGGTTGCTCGGCAGAGGTGGTGGCTGGCGCGAGGTGGTGGCTATGGGAATGGGAGGCTGGCCTGGAGCTACAGCCCGGGACGACCGGAGTTGGGTTGGAGGGGAGCTCGTAGTGGGAAGAGGCGGCCGGCGATGTTGTTGGCCGACGATGACGAGTGCTCAGCCAAGAGAAGGTGGTCGGCCAGAGAGCGGGGTCTGGGCGAGGGCTTGAGAAGCTCGGTGCAGACGATGGAGGGAGCTGTACGGTGGTCGTGGTGGTTGTGAGATGGCGGAGGAGCGCGCTCAGCTGGCGGAGGTCGGAGGTGAGTTGGGGTCGCCGGTGTGGGTTTTCTGGAGGATTGGGGAGCTAGGTGAAGGAAGAGAGGAGGTGCTGAGAGAGAGGGAGGTGCAGAGAGAGAGAGGGATGTGCTGAGAGAGGGGGAGAGAGAAAGAGGAGGGAGCCGCTGAAGGGGGCGAGTCGTGGGAGCAAACGCGGCGCGCGTCGTGGGCGCGAGAGAAAGAGGGGGAGAGAGGGTAAACGGGGAGAACGAGAATGAAGGGGAGGAGGAGAGAGGAGGGTGAAGGCGACGGGGCCGCGGTTGTCGTGACGACGTGGGGCGTGGGGGAAACAAGCGCAAGGCGGGGAGTCAAAAGAGCGGGAAGGGAGAACGAAATGGGGAAGAAGGGTATCGAATGGGTCGGGTCGGGTTGAGTGGGATGGGCCGGGTAAGGGAATAAAATAAAATGGAAAGGGAGAAAGGGATGGGCCGGGCCGGAATTTAAATTTAAATAGGAAAATAGAGAGCGGGCTGGGCTGGGCGAAGAATTAGGGAATTTATTTAATTAAGATTTTTTTTGGGCTGGGCCGAGGATTAAGTTTTTTATTATTTGGTTTAAATTCATTAGGCTAGATATTTGCCTTGGGCTGAGGAAGAAAATAAAAGAAATTGGGAGTGAATGGGAGATGGACCGGGAATAAAATAAAAGAAGTTGGAAAGGGAGTTAGGATTTGGGCTGGGTTTTGGGAAGGTAAAAAGGGAGAAAAATAAAAAGGGTTTAGATAAATTAGGGTTAGGGTTTTAAAATAAAACAAAATAATTTTCAATATAAATAATTAAATTTTGTAAATAGCGTTTTATAAAAATAAGGATACTGTGTGCAAAAGAACTGGATATTACAAAGTTTATGTCTTGAGTACAGTATGCACAACATATCAAATATCAAGAAAAATTGCCTACAATACGATACGCGCTCAAAATGGTAATATGGCACGACAACTTGAAGTAAGCGATAACGTGATGAAAGCCTAGTCAAGATTCAATGACGTCTCAACGTAATGAGTTAAGGAAATGAAGCTAATCGAAAAACCGAAATGAAGATTAAAGTTGTGAGTGATATACATGTAATTAGAAATGATCTCATAAGGTTAGAAACCTCATTCCAACATATTCCTAATACTCAAGACGTATTCTTCTTTTTTTAGAGACGCCTATCCTTTCTGTTGGATTCAAATCCGCCAAGTTCAAAACCTTGCTTTTCATATATGTTAGAAAACAAATGTCTATGGCAGACGTCTATATTAGTAAAGTTTTGAACAACAGACGTCTGTAGCAGACATCTGTAATGCAATTCTTAAAATCTACACTTTTTGTATATTTCTCAGTGACAACTCGGCTGCCGTCTGTAAAAGGAATTTTTCTTTGAGGCAGACGTATCCACAGACGTCTTTACTGGCAGTTTTGACAGTTTATTTGAAATTTAAAATTTGAATCGATTGGACACTTACACCCTTTTCAGTCCTAACTATTTCCAATGGCCATTAACTGTTTTATAACTGTTATTGACAGTTATTGGGAGTTAGAATAACTCCCCATTTGATTCCTATAAATACCATATAAGATCAAACACTTTTCTTAAGAAAGAAAAAGAAATTCATTGCAAATCCATTGAGAAATCTTCTTGTTCTTCTCGTACTTAACTTGTCCAAATCCTTTCCATTTCCTCATAACCAAAACCTGATATTATCCCTCAATTCAATTCTTGTGCAACACCGGTTATAATCTATCGAGATCATAGGATTGAGAGTTGGTGGATTTGTCATTTGCAAAACAATTGTAAATCCCCGAAAAGGGTTCGATATTCTTCAACTCATAAGAGTAGGTGTCTTTCAATCCACGGGAAGTGGTGCTTCTCAACCCACGAGAGGGGTGCTTCTCATTGGTTGAATTGTGTGGATTCAGAATGCAAGAGGAGATCTTCCTAGAGAGACATGGATTAGAGAGGAAAGTACGACTTTCCTAGAGAATCACGGGCTAGAGAGGAAGAAGACATGTTTCCTAGGTAATTGCAAGTTCAAGAGTGTGATCTTTATGGAGAGAGATTGTTGTTCTTCACATTCCTGTGAAGTGGGATTCGTGTACTTCATAAATATATGTTAGTGTATATGCCCTAGAGGCCATTACTGTATCATACTATTTTGTATATTACTTGATGGAAGCTTGGGATATTCACAGTTGTATAGACAATCTTGCTCAAAATGGTAGTATGCTACTTGGTTTGTTTCTACTTCAATGTGTACATGTGTTTCTTTTAGCATATCACCTATACACATTAGTGAAGCCCTTAGGATCTTTGCTTGATTACCAGCGTTCAGTCACACTCGTGGGGGCTGGGTAATCCACAAGCACATCCTTATACAGGTCCTTAGTCGTAGGACTATCGGGACAGGGCATCGATACTCCGGAGTAGACTAGCGTATGCACTTCTTATCCCAGCAGGGAAGATGGTCTGTCCCACAGCCGTCAGTACGTCGTACTTGAGATAGTATGCGGGTGCTCGTTAGGTTACGAGTACACTGGACAGGACTCGTCGAGAACTGTTGGTTGGTACTATACCTATCGTCAGTTATCAGTTCCCAGGTGACATGAGTACAGCTTAGTCCGCTGACTTGACACTGTCACTTCGCCTCGAGTGTGTTCCCACTGTACTTTGATTACTACCCTACCACGGCTGAAATGAGTCGTGCAAACAGGTAGTAGTTGGATGCAGTCCCGAAGCACTTGGAGGCAGTGACGGTTAGACAGGATTCGTCTCTCCCGGTATTGGGAGTTGATATCGCGCTGTGTCAAGGAGAGCCATTACACATAGTCGTCCCTGGACAGTGCAAGCGAGATATACTGGTAGGTTTCCAGTTTTATCTCAGGGTGTTCTGGGCTACACTCCGACACGACTCGTACCGCTATTAGGGGACTGACGTTTACCGCCCCCTAGGCCCGCCATGCGATATTCTCAGACGAACAGACCGGACTGTACGGAGACTGTCACATTCAGGCTCAGTAGGAGTTCGGATGGGTTCCACCTCATCAGTCTTCTTATCGGCATCTACCTGGGGGCTGTTACGCACAGCTAGTGCCACTTGCGGTCTGTGGTTAAACCCACTGCCAGCGTAGTGTCGAGTCTTTAGAGTCCCACACAGAGAGCTATTCGCCTTTGGGCAAAACAGAGTAGAGGTCGCATGGTTTTGCGACAGGGTTCGGTCACATCCGCGCACTTGTGTACGTTTGGTGTCCGGGCAGTTATTACTAGCGGGCTTTGGTTTAAGCCAGATCCTAGTATACGTTTTGGGATTGGTTTTATTTCGTTTGTGTTCATGTTCTTCGGAACGCGGATGCGGGTGTGTATGCACGGTTGACCGAGACAGAGGCAGAAGATTCTCATTAGGGTTGTTGACTGTTGACTGTTTCTAAACCCTAATTAAGTATTATCATTGCATCTGACGAATGTATATATCTATATATGATATCTATTTAGGCGTTGCTTATGTTTTGCATCCGTGCTAGTCCAGCCCCCGCTCTGTCGTTAGTTAAGTAACCTAACGGGTAATGACGGGGCCCCGTGGCGAATGCGGATGGCATAAGCGTACGTCATATTTTCGTTGTTTTCTGCAATGGTAGGATTAAATGATGGGACGCATTAAATTAATGCAAGAAAATAAACCAAAGTAAAGTCGTTGGAACAATTTCAAAACCACTCGGTTTCTTTTTCAAAAACAACTTTTAAACGCGGAGCTTAAGCCACTCCTTTTAAAAGCTATCTCATTCCATCGATTATATCAAGTTCACTACGTTCACGGTTTCGCCAAAACCATTCGTAGCCCTCCGTCGTTTCATATGGATAGTCAATAGTATTCAAGCTGTGTTTGTTGGCCAAAGTCAAGGCACAATGATTGGTAGCTATTGGATATTCATATGCAGCATAGATAGATACGTTGGTTTGGGATAGTCGTACTGCCTTGTTGGCCAAAGTCAAGGGTAAGTATGGGTGGGTTCAAATTAACCTGAAGAATGACGGGTAGAACTTGACATGTGACTTATGATTTGTTTGCCAAAGTCAAGGTCATAAGAGCATGGGGCAAAAATCCAAATCGGGAGTTTTTAAAGAAACTGAAACTTGCTAGTGCTGCATACCATTTGGAGTGTGATGATTCTGGTAAGATTCCTCCAGTTTTATCACACGATGATATTTGGATCCTGATCCTACTGTGAGTATATGCTACTCCTCGGGAAATTTCTTACTTAACGATTAATGCTATAAACCAAGTAGGTGTCTAGAAAGGTGTTAGCGGGGCTACGCCCCCAAGGAAAAGAGGTTATTTAATTAAGGAACTTCGCGAAAGCGTTGGAAAACCTCCCTCGAAGTACCAACACTGGCCTGGCTGAACGGTTAAGCAAGTATTGTACGGTGAGATTGATCCCGACTAATTCTTTCTTTTTGGTTTGAGAAGGAATTTGAGAAACGGTGGGAGCCATCCTGTTTAGACAAACTAAAAACCACTCTAAACTTGCAAGAGCATCATGCTAAAGTGTTTCTTCTCTCTCTCCTAATTGCAGCGACCAATCGTCATGACCGGACTTAAGTTATTACTAGATAAAAATATACTGACAGGGCCAAACTACAAAGATTGGCTCAGGAATGTCAAAATGGCAATCACTTATGACAAGCTGGGGTATCTTCTTACCACCAAAGCTCCCCCTGTCCCAGGTCCCACCTCCAGCGTCGCGGATAAGGAAATCCGTAAGACCTGGGAGATCGACTGCGCGAAGGCCAAGTGCCTCGTGCTTGCCTCTATGGACAATGAACATCAGAGGAGGCACGAGAATATGGACCTTGAATCCATATTTCTCCATACAAAAGAACTGTATGGAGAGCAATCCCGTATCGCCAGATACAAAGTCTCGAAAAAGCTGTTTTCGGCGAGATTGGCCGTCGGATCATCGGTAGCGGAACACGTGCTTAAGATGATTGGCTATATTGAAGAGCTCGCGGACCTTGGGACCACGTTAGAGAACGAGCTCTATACTGACTTGATTCTCCAGTCCCTTCCTTCCACTTACGCCCAGTTTATCCTGAACTTCACTTGCAAGAAAAAGAAGTTGAACTTTCAGAACTCCTCAACTTGCTGAGGAGTGCAGAGGGCACCCTACAGAAAGGTAGGAAAACATCCACTTTGTTTGTTGGAGGACCTTCCTCTTCTAGGTCCAGGGCGAAAGCCAAGGGAAAGAAGAAGAAAACCCCCACCAAACCAAGGGACGGTGTTAGTAAAGTGGAAACGAAGGGAAAAGCAAAGGCAACAAAGATAGCAGGGCAGCTTGTGGGAAAGGAAGAGTGCTTCTATTGTCATAAGAAAGGACACTAGAAAAAGGATTGCAGGGCTTGAAAGGCCAAGAACCAGGACCCGAAGCAAGTTGCGGCTTCGGCTTCAGGTGTGTATGTTATTAAAAACTGTCTATCAATAAACTCTACTTCTTGGGTATTGGATACCGGATCAGGATCTCATATCTGTAATTCTTTGCAGGCACTGAGAAAGCGTAGGGTTTTGAAGGCAGGTGATATGACCCTCAGAGTTGCAAACGGAGCTGGCATGGATGTTGAGTCCGTGAGGGACTATCACTTGGGAATGTCAGATGGACATGTTTTGGTTTTGCGTGATTGTTATTTTGTACCCAATGCAACTTGTAATATCATATCTGTATCTTTATTGTTTAGACAAGGTTATGAATTTGCATTTGTAAGCAATGTTGTGAACATTCACCTTAATCAAGTTTTGATTGGGTCATGTACATTAAGCAATGGTATATACGTATTAAACCAACCACAGATTTTCAATGTCCAGAATACACACAAAAGAAAGTCTCCAGAAATCAATCATGCTTTCTTATGGCATTGTAGACTGGGTCACATCAATGAGAGAAGGTTGACGAAGTTACATACAGAAGGATATTTGGATCCGTTCGAATATCAATCATATGCAACTTTTCAATCCTGTCTCAAAGAAAAGATGACAAAGACTCCGTTCACTGGACACGGAGTAAGAGCGAGCGAGCTCTTGGGGCTCGTACACAGCGATGTGTGCGGTCCAATGTCTACACATGCACGAAGCGGTTATTCTTACTTCATTACTTTTACGGATGACTTTTCAAGGTACGGATATGTCTTCTTAATGAAACATAAATCTGAAGCCTTTGGAAAATTCCAGGAATATAAGAACGAAGTAGAAAAACAAACAGGCAAAAATATTAAGACACTGAGATCTGATCGAGGTGGTGAATACTTGAGTGCCGAGTTCCTGGATTACCTAAAAGAGAATGGAATTCTCTCTCAGCTTACTCATCCATACACTCCGCAACATAACGGTGTATCGGAGAGACGGAACCGAACCTTATTGGATATGGTACGTTCCATGATGAGTAACGCTGAGTTGCCGCGATCATTCTGGGGATATGCACTGGAATCAGCTGCATACCTTTTGAACCGAGTTCCAACTAAGACTGTGCCTACCACACCATATCAGATGTGGTGTGGGAAGAAACCCTATCTTAAGCATATTAAGACATGGGGATGTCCAGCTTTTGTCAAAAAGCAGCATGCGGACAAACTCGAGGCACGCTCGGTACAGTGCAAGTTTGTGGGATATCCAAAGAACTCCAAGGGATATTTCTTCTATTGCGAAGAGGAACAAAAGGTTTTTGTTTCTCGTCATGCTTGCTTCTTGGAAACTGGGTTTTTGGAAAATCAGATAAGTGGGAGCGCAATAGAACTGGAAGAAATTCCAGAACCATGAGCTATTACTGAGATCTTAGAAGAACCAGAGGGTTCGAAAGAACAGGACATTCCTACGCCGCTCCGCAGGAGTAGTAGGCAGTCTCATCCGCCCGAGAGATACTACGGTTTTCTCGTAGACGGGGATAAAGAGGATTGCATCATTGATAGTGATAAGCCGACTAGCTTCCAGCAGGCCATTCAGAGCGTTGACTCAGTAAAATGGTTGGATGCAATGCGGACCGAAATGGAGTTCATGTACACCAACAAAGTATGGACTTTGGACGTTGCTCCAGATGGGGTAAAACCCGTAGGATGCAAGTGGATCTTCAAGAGGAAGATTGGTGTAGATGGACAGGTTGAGACCTATAAGGCTAAACTTGTTGCAAAGGGTTTTCATCAAAGACCTGGTTTGGACTATGACGAAACCTTTTCTCCAGTGGCTATGCTTAAATCCATTCGGATCCTTCTTGCCATTGCTGCCTTCCACGATTATGAGATTTGGCAGATGGACGTAAAGACCGCTTTTCTAAATGGAAATTTAGAGGAGTGTGTCTATATGGACCAGCCAGAGGGTTTCATTCAGAGTGGGAGCAGCGGAAATGTGTGCAAGTTGCTTAAGTCCATTTATGGACTAAAGCAGGCATCGCGGAATTGGAACATCTGTTTTGATGAGACGGTCAAAGAATTTGGCTTTATCAAAAATCCAGATGAACCATGCATCTATAGTAGATTTGTAGCAAGAACTGTCGTATTCCTCGTTTTATACGTGGATGACATTCTCTTGATAGGAAATGACATTCCTATGCTACAATCTGTCAAAGGGTTCTTGTCATACAGGTTCTCCATGAAAGACCTGGGTGATGCCTCTTACATTCTGGGGATCCGGATCTATCGTGATAGATCCAAGAGGATATTAGGACTTTCACAGTCCAGGTACATCGACACCATACTGAAAAGATTCAGTATGGAAGATTCCAAGCGCGGTAATCTACCGGTTTGTCACGGGATCACCCTCTCCAAAGAGATGTCTCCCAAGACTGATTTGGAAAGGGATTGCATGTCTATTATACCCTACGCTTCTGCGGTAGGCTCTATAATGTATGCAATGTTGTGTACCAGAGCAGATGTAGCTTATGCACTGAGTGTGGTAAGCCGGTATCGGTCAAACCCTGGGAAGAAGCACTGAATAGCGGTAAAGAACATTCTCAAGTACCTGAGAAGGACTAAGGAGATGTTCTTGGTGTATGGCGGAAAAGACCTCCAGATCGAAGCCTTTGCTGACTCCAGCTTCCAGAGTGACAAGGATGATTCCAAGTCCATGTCGGGTTATGTCTTTACCCTCAATGGAGGGTTGGTGTGTTGGAAGAGTTCCAAACAGGAAACCGTTGCTGACTCGACGATGGAAGCGGAATATATCGCTGCATCTGATGCCGCAAAAGAAGTCGTCTGGATGAGGAAGTTCTTGACAGAACTTCAGGTGGTTCCGTCCATTGTTGATCCAATACCTCTGTATTGCGACAACAACGGGGTTATAGCTTTAGCGAAGGAACCCAGGTCCTATCAGAAGTCCAGACACATCTTGAGGCGGTATCACCTGATTAGGGAGATCGTGGATCGCCGGGAGATCGAGGTTCGGAGGGTTGCTACGGAAGATAACACTACAGATCCATTCACGAAGGCCTTACCCCAGACTCAGTTCAAGCGGCTGATCGAGATGATAGGTCTTCGATACGCCAGTACATGGCCTTAGTGCAAGTGGGAGATTGTTAGTGTATATGCCCTAGAGGCCATTACTGTATCATACTAGTTTGTATATTACTTAAATGAAGCTTGGGATATTCAAAGTTGTATAGACAATCTTGCTCAAAATGGTAGTATGCTACTTGGTTTGTTTCTACTTCAATGTGTACATGTGTTTCTTTTAGCATATCACCTATACACATTAGTGGAGCCCTTAGGATCTTTGCTTGATTACCAGCGTTGTGATGGCAGTCACACTCGTGGGGGCTGGGTAAGGGTAATCCACAAGCACATCCTTATACAGGTCCCTAGTCGTAGGACTATCGAGACAGGGCATCGATACTCTGGAGTAGACTAGCGTATGCGCTTCTCATCCCAGCAGGGGAGATGGTCTGTCCCACAGCCGTCAGTACGTCGTACTTGAGATAGTATGCGGGTGCTCGTTAGGTTACGAGTACACTGGACAGGACTCGTCGGGAACTGTTGGTTGGTACTATACCTATCGTCAGTTATCAGTTCCCAGGTGACATGAGTACAGCTTAGTCCGTTGACTTGACACTGTCACTTCGCCTCGAGTGTGTTCCCACTGTACTTTGATTACTACCCTACCACGGCTCAAATGAGTCGTGCAAACAGGTAGTAGTTGGGTGCAGTCCCGAAGCACTTGGAGGCAGTGACGGTTAGACAGGATTCATCTCTCCCGGTATTGGGAGTTGATATCGCGCTGTGTCAAGGAGATCCATTACACATAGTCGTCCCTGGCCAGGGCAAGCGAGATATACTGGTAGGTTTCCAGTGTTATCTCAGGGTGTTCTGGGCTACACTCCGACACGACTTATACCGCTATTAGGGGACTGACGTTTACCACCCCCCTAGGCCCGCCATGCGATATTCTCAGACGAACAGACCGGACTGTACGGAGACTGTCACATTCAGGCTCAGTAGGAGTTCGGATGGGTTCCACCTCATCAGTCTTCTTATCGGCATCTACCTGAGGGCCGTTACGCACAACTAGTGCCGCTTGCAGTCTGTGGTTAAACCCACTGCCAGCGTAGTGTCGAGTCTTTAGAGTGCCACACAGAGAGCTATTTGCCTTTGGGCAAAACAGAGTAGAGGTCGCATGGTTTTGCGACAGGGTTCGGTCACATCTGCGCACTTGTGCACGTTTGGTGTCCGGGCAGTTATTACTAGCGGGCTTTGGTTTATGCCAGATCCTAGTATACGTTTTGGGATTGGTTTTATCTCGTTTGTGTTCGTGTTCCTCGGAACGCGGATGCGGGTGTGTATGCACGGTTGACCGAGACAGAGGCAGAGGATTCTCATTAGGGTTGTTGACTGTTGACTGTTTCTAAACCCTAATGAGAATAAGAAATATGATTAGTAATAATATTAATTAAGTATTATTGTGCCATAGTTGGGTTGAAAGTTTGACTTTGTTGACTTTGTTGACCGGTTGACTAACTTGGACTTGTTGACCATCATCATTACAATGGCTATCATTTCATGGCTATGACTTTTGCTTGCTTGTTTGTTCACAAAATGTATTAAATGCATGAAATGATATTGCCATTGTAATGAACCATCACAAAATACTTGATTACTATTATTATTATGATTATTTTGTTTTTTGAGAGCATGGTTGCAAAAGTTTTCACTCATTCTATCATTCTCACTCTCTTTCATCCAAGCTCTCTCCATTGCTCTCCCTCTTCCTCTAGCTCAAGGAAAAATCTCTCTCATGAGTTGAGAACCATTTTCCTTTGAGATAAAACACCAAAACCACTCTCTACTCATCCTAAGGTTGAAGGTTTAGCAAACCTAACACTTTAGTTTCCTCTAGATTGAGGTTGGAGCCAAAGGTAGAAGCTTTCGGGTGGATCCATCTTCGGCACAAGGAGACGACGAGGTGAGGCCGATCCGACCACCACAAGGAGTCGAAGAGAAGGAGTTCAAGTTAAGCTATAACCCCTAACATAGTAGTTAAATTTCTAGTTAGGTTGTTAGCTAGTTTGTTTAGCAAAGATCTGGGTTTTGAGTCCATGTTACCTTTCATGAAAAATCGTTTTTCACCATTTTCGCATCCCCAAAAGAACCGGGACGGGTAACGTGGACTTACAATATAGTGCAGAAATCCTGAGAAGAAGTCTCAGGCGTGGACTAGCCACAGGAGCGTGATGAACCCTAGTCAATAATTTTATGTGTTTGCATTGCTCTAACTCTTTTTATTTTCAGTTCTTCTGATTAATTGTCATTTTAAGTTTCTTTATTTAAACTTATTTAAATATTTTCCGCAGAAACTTGGTAATCACTTTAATACATAGTCACATAATTTGTGAATTATTCGCCGAATTCGTGAATAATTCGCGAATTTTTGATCAGCCGACTTAATCACCGAATTAATCGGTGGGCCGAATAATTCGCGAATTATTCGCGAATTATGTGAAAAAACAGCGAATAATTCAAAAAACAGCAAATAATTCACAAAATCAAAACCTAGCGTCTCATATATTAATTTCTTGCTCGAAATCCTTCCCGAACATTTCCCGAACACTTACCGAATCTTTCCCGAATACCTGCCGATTTTTTCCGAATAGTTCTCCGAATCCGAATTTTCGACCTCGCCGAATTATACCCGAACGACGAATTTGTGACTATGCTTTAATATAATTACTAGAATTTTAAAATTTGCCATAGGACGTATAGAAACCTTATTCACCCCCCTTTAAGGCCGTTTTCAAGCAGTAGCTGCGAGAACACATGAACTGTATTATAACATATTACATAAAAGAAAACAAAGTTACAAATAAGTACCATGGTTTTATCATTCTTTCATCATTCTCACATATGACGTATCAATACCCTTCAAAATAATTTTTTGAATCTGATCTTGACTTCTGAAAACTCTAAGAAAATTAGGATAAATATTAGATAGAATTCAGGTATACTGTAAAAATTTCATATCAAACTGAACAAAGATTTAGGATTTACGTCTTTTATTCGCTGGTTTTGAAACCTGAAAACCGCTTTTAAAGACTTTCTTTGAGAAGCCATAACTCTATCATAGGTGATCCAAATTAAGTGTGTTCAAATGTTTTGGACATATAGATCGAAAGATCTATATTTTCTTAGGTACATATATTTCCTGAAAATCTACATAAAATATTGAAAAATGTATTACAAAATTAAGCGATGAATCTGGACATAAGCCGCCATAATTTGTACACTGTTTTAAAATAGAACATGACTTGAATTCCCAATATCTGTTCGTGAAAACCTTTAGATGTATAGATGCATAATTAACATAACTATAACTATACTATATACTCGGTGACCCATAAATGTATAGAATGACCCGATATATGCCCGGCAATACACCTCATAGCTGCTGTCCAGAAATCAGAATTTCTATTTTAAATCCTGATATTAAAATAACCATAACTAGAGCTTCATGAATCCAAATCGTGTGGAACTTAGTTGTTTGGATAAATATACCGAAAGACCTACAAATTTCTAATAATTTTCGAAACCTGAAAACCGACGGATATTAACTCAAACCGTGTTTTTAAAATATGTGACGGTGCTGGACAGATTCTGATCTGTTCTGCGTGACGATACGAATATGAGTATATCTCCCAAACCATCAATCGTATTTAGGTACGACTGGAACTCACGCGAGCATAACATTTAGGGCTATATTTTCCTTTTATATTCTGAATCCAATTGACTTGAATAATTAGTCGT
This sequence comes from Agapanthus africanus, assembly GCA_030015575.1. NCBI lineage: Eukaryota > Viridiplantae > Streptophyta > Magnoliopsida > Asparagales > Amaryllidaceae > Agapanthus > Agapanthus africanus. Next base: position 313,255,403 of record CM057338.1, on the reverse strand, counting down.
ACATAACACTTCTTTACAGCTTTGTTTCTGGTCGTTACATGAATAATATACTTGTCTCATCTTATGCTATGTAATTCCTCATTTTGTTGTATCTACATTACTTTCGTGATGAAACCTATTGCATGCTTGACTCGACTTGTCTCAAACCATGAATACGTAATGACTTGATATGAATACTTGAACTTGACATGAATACTTCAACTTGTACTCTTCTTATGTATTGATGGATTTGGCAAGACTTGTGACTTTAACCATAAATTAAAATGCGCGAAGATAAGGGGTGGTTTAGTAATGAATGTATGTCGTGGTACGAGAGTCCACTAAAATTCATCTAACTTGAATATCGTGTGTCGTTGTCCCGTCAGATTTGACGGGGCCTTGAACTTCTACGTGCCATTGGTCCGTAGGGTTTGACGAACTACTCTTTTATACATGCTAACCTTCACTATCGAACTACAATAAACACATTAGGATAGAATAGCCATGCTTATATACATTGCTATGCTTATGATACATTGCCATGTTTATATAGAACTGCCATACTATCGTAATTGCCATGTTAAACGGTCATCTCTTATGAGTCCACTGTTTCATGATTTTCCTTTCTATTGATATTACTTGTCATTATACACCTTACACTTTTAATCCTACATTATTGGGGCCTTACTGAGCGCAGATTTGTTGACGGACATTCCACCATGTTTCTTTCTTTTCTTGGAATGTTCATTAGGTGATATAGAGACAGAGGAAACCGAGGCAACGGAAGAAAAGCACTCCCAGCTAGCTTCATAAGCCGACTACTAGTTTCTTTCCTTCAGCTTATTATTTATGTATGCCTCTTGTTTAAGGCTTGCTTATTATGTATTTTTGTTTTAAGACATTTTGTATCGGTTTGAAACTCGATGGAATGTTGGAATGTGATATATAATGTTGGATTTTATTTCACTTATTTATTCTTATTATTTTATGTCGCTTATAAACGCTTAACGTATTTGTTGAGAGAAATGGCCTTCTCAAAATAAATACGCCGTGAGCCTCGTCACGTGTCATTATTGTTCTTTTAGGAAGCGGGGCGTTACAAGAACAATACGTGAGCATCGATTTAAGCAAAAATAACAACTACATTTGCAACAATCCATGTTTAACTAATTCATGTATTTGAAACTATATTTCATTGGAGTTTCCTTTGAAGAAAGGACAAAGAATTTAGTAGAGGAGACAAGACAAGGAAAAGGAAAGACGAAGACAAAGAAGAAAAGAGATATCAAAAAGGATATGAGGACTTACACACATTGCGATTCAATCTAACAACTGAACCGCCGCTTACAAAGAAGAAGAACACGGACTTGATTAGAGCTACGACATCTGGATGAAGGAATCTTCGATCGGGTCGTAGAGATTCTTAAGATAGGATTTCAGAGAGTATTTTTCAGAAGTTTTCAGAGAAGAATTGAGTTTTGGGCAGCCAAGAATAACGAAGAAGGAGAATGAAATCGATGGGAAATTAAATGGGTTGGTAAATAAAAAGAATTTAAGGGTATTAAAAGAGAGTTTAATGGGAATTCAAGGCTAGGTTTCTGAATTAATTCGGAGGTTTAATAAAATGAAGGTGCAGTTTAATTGAGAAAACGAAAGGTTATGGGGCCAAGAACTTCGTGTAAAGGGTGTCTGGAACATTTCAAATTCGAACGAGAGCATGAGCCGACTCAAGATTGCTTGAGTCATCTCATGCAGACAGTGAACGTGATAACCTTCCAAACGAGTGTTGAGACAGCTCAAAATGCTCATGAGCCGTCTCAAGAAAGCAGAGAAACAAAGATCGTTCAAAATGATCCATAAGCCGACTCACATTATTATGAATCGTCTCACTCCAAGTTTTCAAGAATTTAATATAATTCAATACTTGAAAAGAAACGACAATTTATTAATGACGAATAATACAAAAGAGTAATGAAATTTATGGAGGGTGCGCTTAGTAGGAGGTAATCTATATGGTATTCCTAGATTACCATGAAATATTACTATGCTTGTACAGATGTAAAATATATTTCGGGGAATATAGAATTACCATGGTAATCAAATGACTCCATTTCATGGTAATGTTATTCCCTCAAAATATGTGTCTATCCTTGATTACCATGAAATATTTCCGTCTAATATGAAATGAGTCACGACCATCCGCTGTCGGCCTCCTTCGCTACCCATCACCCATCATCAGTCGTCCGCCGGTAGGCCCATTGTCGATCGGCCGTTCGCCGCCAGTCGTCCGCCGTTCATCGTCGATCGTTCACCGGCCGGCCCATCGTCGATCGGACGTTCGCTGTCAGCCCGCCACCTATTAGACGTTCGCTGTTGGCCGGCTGTAACTGTTCGCCGGACGTCCGTCGCCCGTTGCCGGCCACTCGTTGGCTTGCTGCCGATCGGCAAGTAAACTACCTTGAGATTCATCCGCTCGCAAAAGAAGCCGTCTGTCGCCGGCATATATTATCGGGAATGATTAAAATATACCAAACACGTTAATGCAAGATTTCTTGAAATTATATGCCAATTCATTCTATTTCCAGGAATACAAGAATTCTCTATAATCTTCCATTACATGTACTCAGCGCAACCTAAAAGTATTGGAAGTTTTGTGATTTTGGCGCAAACTTGTGGGGAGTTTTCAATAAACACCCTGCAAAATACAAAGGGGTGTATGATCAAAAACAATCTAACGGGGCTTCGTACGAGACATCCTTTTATCTTCATCTATCCATCAACAAATTCTCTCTTGTGCAAAAAGCCCAAATCATAAAAAATCATAAGAGCGATCGAGAAAACCCTAGATCGGCGAAAATCGAGAAGGAGAGGCACCGGAAGCGGCCGATCCCTTCGGATCGAGCGGCGAGCGACGACCGCAGCAGCAGCAAGAAGAAGGAGAAGCGATCAACGTCGTCTTCAATGGCGAGTCAGCAGCAGGTGAAGGCTTCTCACATCCTGATAAAGCACGAGGGATCGAGGAGGAAGGCGTCGTGGAAAGACCCCGAGGGGAGAATCATCGCCTCGACGAAGAAGGAGGCGGCGATCGAGCAGCTGAAGGCGATCAGGGAGAAGATCGAGTCGGGGGAGGAGAAGTTCGAGGATCTTGCGAAGAAGCATTCTGACTGTAGCTCCGCCAAGCGCGGCGGCGATTTGGGTGAGCTTTTCGTGTGGTCTTGATTTACTAGGGTTTTGGTTGTTTGATCCATTTCGATTGCTTTATGTAGATAGCTGTATAAAGTTGATTGAGCTCTAGGGTTTGAATCCAAACACGAGATTTGGTGTAAAATGTTCATTTGTAACATAGATTCATTTCTTGTGCTTGTTGTTTCTTTTAACTAGTAGGTGATTGATCTTGTTAGGTTTGGTTATTAAGGGAAGTTTAGGCTGTGGCTGTAAGGGCTTATTTCTCCTAGGATTGTTCTTTTTGAAGCTGTTCAATGAGTAGTGCGCTTGTTGAAATTTGATGTTTCTGACGTTTGAAACTTAAGTGGACTACTATGCATGCATGCATGATTGTTTACTGTACCATAATTGACCTTAAAAATCATGTTAGGCCGCCCGGGTACTATATGCACGCCTCTATTTTTCTTCCTCTTTCCTCTTCCTCAATTTCATCCTGTAATTCTGCTCAAAACCCACTACTCTAATAGCAATTCAACTTCATTGAGTTAATTTGAATCAAACCATGTGGAAAAGTTTTGTTTGGGATGTAACTTCTCTTCATGGCTGGGATTTAGAACACGACATGCTGAGAGGATTACTTGCTTACCTACTTTAAAAACACACTTAGTTAGTAATCTTTGATTAAAGTTTAGTTTGAGAAGTGGAACTTCGTTAAAATAACATGATTGCAAGTCTAAAATAGTTTTATACTTAAACCAACCTATTGTTTCAGACTTTGAGCACTTAGCATAGATTGTTTAAGTGCTATGCCAAAAGCAAACCTCATGTTATTCGTTGATATACTAACAGTGTAGTGAATGGATCGTTTGTAGTTCAGTGTTTTGAAAATTTAAATGAAATTCTCTATGCCCCCCCCCCCAATGTAATACAAAACTTGCAATGCAAATTCTTTTTCCAGCAGAACTAACATCATACCATCATCATCATCATCCAGTTTCATGCTGGTTTAGTAGGATATGCCATTTTCCTTTCCAATATTACCAAGACATATCGGATGGCAATTTGTCTGAAGAATGCCATTCCCTCCCCCTATTCTACTAACCATCAGATATTCTTTAAAATTTCTCAATGTTTTGTTGGAGATAACAATAAATATTACTTTGGAGGAATTAGTACTCATCATTTATTATGGATGCGTAATATCAAGGCTTATTTTTTGAAAACACCCTTTTGGTTTTGCCCTAATTCCTAAAAACCTACTTGGGCTTTTTCCCTTATCCAATAGGACAATACCTCATAGTACTTTAATTTCGTTACCTATTTGACCCCTACCGTTAACTCTAATCAAAAGACATCTACCCCTCCCCCAAAATGAAATAATACTTATGTTTTTTTTGTTCTTGAGAAACAAAAGCCATCCCAATTTGAGAGCTAGGGCACTCACCCCCAACTTGAGCGAAGGCATCGGCCCCCAATTCCTCAAAGCTTTCAACGCTGGTAAACTTTGTATCTGCGTACAAACGTTTCGGAGGTATGGAGAAATTACCAATCAATAGGATTTCCCCTAGAGCGCAAAAAAATTTTGTTCATCAAATTCTCATCCCAATTCAAACCAGCATTTCATCAAACACTTGTGCTACAAACACAACGAAAGCTCACCTCTCAATTCAAACAAGCATTTTTATCAATTTATCAAATATTTGGTTCCATAAACACACAAAAATTATAACATAGATCCAACCAAGAATACAAGATTCATAACATAGATCCGTTACCGTCACAAGAACCCTATATTGTCTATTTCACTTCAAAATCACTACAATTACATGAAAAAAATCAAGTTTACAACCAAGATTATCAAAATACTTGCACAATGAACGTTATTGAAGTTCTTCCCAACCGAGTGAGTAGACCTACGTCTAGAATTACCATCACTTGAGCCTACCTTACAAATCTAACAATCCCTAAAGAAGAAGAATTGGAGATGGTTGTGATTTTAATTTGAGGAAGAAGGTAGGTAGCAACTTAATGGGTAAAAAGGGTAATTATTAGAAAAGAAAAAGAATAATTGGGTCACGTGCATTATACATGACTCATTGTCATCGATTTTTCACAAAAATTTAAATTAATAAAAGTTGAGGGGGCTTAAGAGGATACAAAATTAAAATACTGGGGGTATTGGATAAAGGAAAAAAGCTCGAGTGGGTTTTTAGGAATTAGGCCAAACCAGGGGTGTTTTCAAGAAATAAGCCTAATATTGTGCATTATAGTTTATTTTGTTGTAAACTGTAAAAGAACCTGTAGTCATATCTGGCTCTTTGGTTATACCTGCTTCAAAAGATTAATGAATTTCCCTATAACCACTCTTATCATATAACCTTGTGGTTTTTCTTTTAGTTAGCAAAAGTTGGAGATATTCTCCTTCATTTAAATTTTTAATAATGTTAGTTTCCTCATTGGCAAGTGATGATCTAGGATTAGTTCCTCTCTTGCCCAAAGTTTGAAGACGGAATCTGACACAAACTTGTTTGATGTCATTTGGGCATCACATGCAAGATAAAAAAAAGGTTTATCAATCTTTGCATGGAGCATTCTCAGTTTAGGAGACACCCTATTCTATTTTCCTGTGATGGTTTTTCATGGAATATGTTTTCACACCCTTAATGACCGAGAGCCTTGGGGACTTTCTTCGAAGCTTGGGAGAAACTTCAGTTGTTACTTTCTCATCATATGAACCAAGTAAACTCCTAACGAGTAAGGTAATTTTCTTTCACTATTATTAGGCTCCAATGGGAATGGGTAGCATGCTGCTCTTCATATCCAGAGGCTGCCTTGGGCAATAATTTCCTAGCAAATCTCATGGGCCAGTCAGATTAGTCATACAGAGCATTCTGAAATATAATGTGCCATAACTTGAGGACTAAAGATTAAGAGAATAGTTAATGAACTCACTACAGACTAAAACAGTTATAGGCATTCCTAGAACTTTGTGTTGACATACTTGTATCTCTGAAAATGTTATCACATACATGAACGGGTCTTATTGTGGAAGGTCTAACGCTTGTATGAAATGGTTGATGCTAAGCTAGGTTCTAGTGCTGAAAATCTCTACAAGCATTAGCCTTGAGTAAAACACACACACACACACACACACACACACACACACACTCTTTATTCAAACACTGATGGTATGCTAGCATCCATGGATTTAAAAATCCTTGATTTGTTACAGGCTAACTTAGTCAAAACTTCCTCCAACCTTTACCAGAATCTAACTATAGCTTACGTCCTCCGACTTCTGGCGATCTTTTATTTCGTACATAATGCTAGCTCAAACTTTATAGGTTGTTAGGGCGGGAAAATTAGCAAGGTTTTGCATCCTAAACATCACATGTGATCATGCTATAATGTTTTAGAGCTGTGGCTGGTAGTGGATATTTAAATGTGTCATCTGTAAAGCAGAAGGCACATTTTACCGGAAAAGTTTAGACCGGGTATGTGGAAAGGCAATTAATGCAAGCTGGAGGTTGATTCTGCAACTCAATTCTGCATATTGTTTCAACTGCATGCAAAATAGAATTGTGTCATCCTTTGTTATCTACCAAATGTTATATTGCAGGTTGCAAGGGAGCTTTTCATACTTAAGTCGTGATATTCTGTTTTTTATCCAATGTAGGTCGTTTTGGACGTGGTCAGATGCAGAAACCATTCGAGGACGCGACCTTTGCTCTGAAAGTGGGGGAGATTAGCGACATTGTGGACACTGACAGTGGAGTCCATATCATCCTGAGGACAGGCTGATTTCCATCCATGTCTTAATACGCCATTATTAATTTTGTTGCTGTGTGATTGTAATGGACATTGTTATGATTGTCTTAATATGCCATTAACATCAGGTTTTTGGTGTTTTCATGTCTGAATATTTGTTTGCATAAGATCAGTGTCTCAACATTCTAACTCGAGATGCGGATATTGACATTGTTATGATTTGTGGACTAATATCATTTGGTATAATCTGTATCTTCCTATGTCATGTAAGATGATTTTTGATACTATGTGGTATATGATTGTCTTTTGATACAATTGCGGTTGATAACTTTGAGTTTGACATTAGGGGATAATATGGCTGCATTAGAGCCACAGACACTTGCTCTGTATTTGTGCCACAGTGGGTATTTATGTTTTCTATTCATTTGTTATTTGTTGCATGCCATAAAAGAAAAAACCAGGGTTTAGTGGATGAAAGAGTTCGTTATTAATCCTCAGTTCCAACTATGAAGTATGTTTGTGATATACAGTAACTTTGATGTACTTTTGAGTATTCTAAGACATGGGCTTTCAATGTTTCTCAATTCAAAATTAATACGATATGCTTATAGGGGAAATTACAAAGAGATATATAAGCTGTCAAGGTTCTCTTTAAAAAGAATGAATAGTCTGCTCTCTTCAAAGAGGTTATACAGTCTTCAAACTGAAAATTGGGTGGTGTAAATGAATAGGATATGTGCTTTACTATGTCCGCATCTGGTAGTTATAGATGGATTTGAATACATATACATATGTGAATATGAAATGAAATTTTGAAAGGAAAAAAAGGTAGAAAATGTTAATAGTTTCGATATTGGATAGGAAGAGGAATGAATTGAGGCGTAACCGTATCTATATTTGGTGACTGTAGGTGGATGCGGATACAGATATAGATAGTAATTCTGATTGTTTATGTTATTTATTTGGGTACTTATATGGAAAACTAAACATTATGGTATTTTAGTGAAATCCATGTCCCAAAACCAGAGTACTATTCCACGATTTTTTTTTTCTTGTGCCGCATAGTGCACAGAATATCCGAGACGAGTGTACACATGCCCGCTCCCTTTGCCAAGTTTGCTTGTCTCTTCTCCCCTTCAAGAGCCGCATAAAGATCCGAGCCGCATAAAGATCCAGGTCTCTCTCTCTCTCTCTGCACACGCACGCACGCACAGAGATCGCCATGGGCGCTTCGTCGTCGTCGTCTTCATCAAGCCAAGATCAAAACGAGATCCAAGAGCAAGAATCCCTCACCCAATCCACCGCCTCCCTCCCCTTCCTTCGCCTCCCTCTTCCAACCCTCCACCATCCCCACCCCCTCTCTCGAGCGCCTCTTCTCCCTAAACCCTAACCTCTCCCCCAACTCCAAAACCCTAACCACCAGAAATCTCCCCTCCCGTCTCCAACCTCGGCGCCGCCGTCGCCGCCCTCCTCTTCCCCGACCCCCAAGAAGAGATCTCCTACGTCCATTTCCTCCGCGGCTACAACCGATGCTGCGCTCCCATGCCCGCCTCCTCCTCCCTCGACCTCTTCCTCCAGCTCTACTCCCTCGCCTGCCGCCGGGCCGAGATCCCTCGCGGCTTGGAGTTCGATCCGGAGACTGAGAAGGTCGGCGGGTCCTTGACGGCGGAGGATTTGGAGAGGTTTTTGGCGGTTTGTTGGCTCATGGAGAGGGATTGGAGGGTTGGGGATGATGGTGGGGGTGAGGTGGCGGTGGTGGTGCCGGAGTTGGGGCATTTGGTGGCTTCGGCCTTGGATGGTGATGAGGCTAGGGTTGAGGCTCAGAAGGTTAGGGTTTGGGTGGTGGGTACTGTGCCTGGGTTTGTGAATTGCTTCCCCAGGTTCGTTCAGGAGAGGATCAAAGCTTGTGCTGCTGCTGCTTCAGCGGCGGCCGCGGAGGCTTCGGCTGCGGATTCTTCGGGGGTAAGGGGCAGAAAAATCCTTCTTTGTATTGTTTGCTATCTTGTTCAAATTAAGTTACCTTGTCCCTGATGAAAATTGCAAGAATGCATCTATTAGAAGTAAGTTACTTATAATGCATACATTACGTTAAAGTGCATATATTACATATGCTGCAGCTATACATTTATGTTATTGAAGATGGTTTGAGCAAATGTAGTTTAAAGCACGGTTAAAGGAAAACTCATCTGTTTTTCTCGACTATCCTTGGCTAACCTAACATTGTTATCATTTGAGTACCATAGCTTCCATTGCTATTTATTACCCATGAGCGAATTCAAGCAAAATACATGACATTCATTAACCCATTTCGTTTTAACATGTGGTTGTTGGTTCCCGATATGGCGTTCTAAAAGCCAATTTATGAAATGCTCACACATATTTGATGGTATGCAAATTCATGGATTTGATGATAAGAATTGTCTTAGTAAATTAGTATGGTAAAGTTATAAGTCTAAAATAAATTATATATAGGATGTCTTTAGTTATCATACCACATCATAGTTGCTTTTTACCAAAAAACCACATAGCAGATCCAGTAGTGTTATGAGAAGACCCTTCTTATCTTGGATGCATTGGAATTCAAGAGTAATCATATTGATATTTTCAAATGCATCAATTGAGCCATGTTTAACAACATTTTTATTTGCTAGGATTGAAAGGCTTTTTAACCTGTCTATCTTTCCATCCCCTTGGCTGTTTTCCTATCTTCAACACATACACTACAAAAATGCATTTTTTATTATCTTTATGGGGGTTCTTGTGAAGTGAATTAACTTGTGGACTTTGTACAGGACTCCGTATTGTCGGCTGGTGATGGTCCTCTAATAATGTTGAAAATGCTTTTCTACTGACGTGTAGAAGGTCTTGGGCCAGCTCTCTTACACTAAGAAATACCTTATCTGAGGAACTCTCAAAGGCATCCTTTCCTGAACTATTCAAAGAGTCTCTTGACAACATTCTATACAGGTTAGGCGTTTTTAATATTTGATCTCCTTTGTGCAGTATTTTTCACCATGGGAATGCTGATTATAGATTTGCATATTTGCAATATTTGATTGCTTCTTATTATTAACCATATTTTTAATATAGTGCACTTTTTACGAAGTTACCTCAATGCATTTCTCCCGATAATTTATCTTGTTTTGAGTCAAACAGCTAGGGTCTTTTGATTTTAAATAAAACATCAAGATCATCTACGAAGTGCTGAAGCTCATATTGAATCCCCAAAAAGAGGAGGCTATCTATCATATATTGAGATCAGTGAACCTGAAGTGAGATAATGTGAATCTACCGCCTTTGGCAGTCCAATATATGTCATTGATTTGTCTACTTGACAGTGAATATTATGCATCTTAATTTGGCATTGCCAAGAAGCCCACTTCACATTTAAGAGGAACAACAATGCTGCTATGTTATGATTTAAATTGTTGCACTCAGCAAATAGAGATTAGTAATCAGTCAAAGTTTTAGTGCACTTGATTAGATTATCATGCATGCATATATGTACATTGTTCATGCACTTGCTCTTATTTCCTCATATCTATGATCAAATGGATTTATGGAAGTTGCAGTGAAGTCTTTGTGGATTAATTTTTATTTATAGATACCTTCAATAATGCATAGATAATGAAGGTGACCCACAAAGTTCACATTAGAGTGACCGTGCATACCTGGATGATGACTTTGATTATTTGGCTGCAAATATTAGTGTGAATCCGGTCAAATGTAGGGGTCATTTCATATTCTCATTCTCTAATTTAAAGGCCAGAGGTAGAAATCCTTTTTGCATAATAGTGACAGTTGAAACTAATATATCCCTCAAATTTGTTATACATGGTTATTTAAAATTTGCTAAATAGTTTTAACTGGATGAATTCGATTGCATATTTGTAAACCGATTTTCTCTCTCTTTATTAATTGATATTTAATCCACACAAATTGCTTCATTTGATGATCCATTGTACTGGAACTGCACATTTTAAAGGATATCACATTTTTCATTTTACATCGGGTGCTTGTAGGTCGTCAATTCACGGGAAAGGGTTGAACAGTTTTTGGTCAAACGTTGAAGGCTATCATGGGCCAATTTTAGTTCTAATATCCGTCTGTCCGGTAGATGCTATGGAACGATCAGTGATTGGTATTTTAACTGATCAAGGATTTGAAAATAAAGATACTTTTTTATGGAAACTCTGGAATTCTTTATGCTGTAAAGCTCTATTTTCCGTGTATTCCCCTTCTGGTATGTCGAAAGCTGATTTTTTTCCTTCCCTTTAGTCTTTTCTTTATTCTTTGGAGTTAACTTCGGTATATGTCATTAATCAGGAAAGGAGAAAAACTTTATCTATAGTCACCTTCATCCTACTGGTAGAGTTTATGAACCAATGCCGAAGCCTGTTGGCTTGGGCTTTGGAGGAAGCATTGGGAATGAGAGGATATTTATAGATGAAGATTTTGCTAAGGTTACAGTTCGACACCATGCAGTCGACAAAACTTACCAGCATGGCCCTCTTATTCCTAGTCAGGTTAAATTTTCATTGCAAGTTTGATTTTATTCGTTTGTTGATTTTTTTTGTCTTGTGTATTTTTAATTCCGACCCTTTTCGTAGTTTAAGCACCTTTGATATTTTTCTTTTCTTTCGAATATTTTGATTATATTCATTTGTTGGTTGTTACTTCTGCATCATTGTAGTCCGGTCTTTGACTAATTTTTTTCATTTCAAGAGGTTAAATCCCGTACTCTCAGATTACAAATACCCACAAAACCGAATATAATGGACACCACGTTATATTTTCATGCCATTAGATTCTCCCCGCCCCCCGGGCGCTGGAACTTAACCTGGACCCCAGCCAGCCCACTACGTTTTTATGATATATGAGAAAATTACATCAAAGAAGTAGGAGTACTACTCCTTACAATATGAGTTACCATACAACATATCTACAGCAAGAATAAGCAAAAAATCAAACAAATATTGAGGATCAATGTAAGCTATAAGAACTATTTGCATCTGTTCCAGGTATTGAGTTTCTTAGTTCTGAGATTAGGCAGTGATGACAAATCAAGCTTGACCAAATTTTTCATAGCTACAGGGAGGTTGCCTGGGATCAAAGAACTGGAATGCAACTCAAGCAAGGCATTTTTTGCCAAATAGTCTGCTACCCTGTTGTTTTCTCTATAATTATATGTTACTTGTTGGCTATAGTGCCCTCAAGTCAATTATTGTAATCGCATGTACGCGATTGTGATGATTGAAGGAGGACCTGTACGGGTAGAACAGTTTTACTCAAAATGATAGTATGTTATCTGGTTTGTCTTTATCATCATGTACATGCATTATGTGGTATTGTATATTACTATTACATATTGATAGAGCCTATGAGATTCTTGTTTGACTATCAGCATTATAATGGAGATCATATACGTGGGAGCTGGGTGGTCTATAAGCACATCCTTAAAAGTCCCTAGTCGAGAGAGTATCGAGACTGGACATCGATACTCCGGAGTAGACTAGTGTATACTTTTCGAGACCCCGACGAGGGGCGGTGGCCGATCTCACAAGCCATTGGTGTCAGTTAGTCACCTAAAATAGTATACATGTGCTCATTGGGTTATGAGTGTACTGGACGGACTCGCCGGGAACATGCTAGATGGTATTATACCTATTGTCAGATAGCAGTTCTCAGATGACATGAGTACAGATTAGTCTGTCGACCTAAGATCGTCATTTGTCTCGTGTGAGTTCCCATTGTGCTTTGATTACTACCCTAACACGACTCAAAGGAGTCGTGCAAATAAGTTTTAGTTGGGTATATGCCCAAGCCATATGGAGGCAGTGAGCGGATCGTCGGGGATTCGTCTCTCCCGGTATTGGGGGTTGATGTTGCGCGATGCACGGGTGGCTATCACTAGAAATCCTTGGCCAACGTAGACGAAAATTACTTATTTGGATCAGTAGTTTCTTAGTGGGTGATGAGCTTCATACCAACACGAAATATCGCGTTATTAGGGGTCTGACTTTATCCACCCCCTAGACTCGATATGCGATACTCTTAGATGAACAGATCGGGCTGTATGGAGATTGTCACTGACAGGCTCAGTAGGGGTTCGGATGAGTTTGCTCGTCGGCCTTTCTTTCGCTCAAACCTGAGTAGCTGTTACGTACAGCTAGTGCTGCTGACGTGCTTGTCGTTAAACCCATTGCCAGCGTATTGACGAGTCTTTAGAGTCCCACACAGAGGGTTTTGCTGGTTCTGGTGAAATGATGTAGTAGCCGTATTTTGATACGTGCAGGGTTCCAATCGAATGATTGTACTAGTTACGCGGACTTTCGATCGGACGGTTGATAATACTAGTAGGCTCGGTATTGAGCCGGATTATTTACGTATATGTATTTCGATATATATATTCTAGTATTATGTTATTTATGTTATTCTATCTCTTTGGATATTCGTATTTGGTACGAATACATGTATGTATATACAGTTGAGTGTAATCCGTATTTATACGGAAAACATTCTAGAAGGTGGACATCTCATTTTGGTTTATCCATTTATTAAATTAAATGGAAATGAGGTGTAAAGGTAAAGAAGAGAATATGGTGAGACCCATGCTTGAATAGTGTTGACAAATGAATTGTTAATTCATTTGTGCTCACTATTCAAGTATGGTTGCATTATTATATTTGGAAATTGGTTTTTACAAAACCTTGCTTCATATTTTCTCTCACTAGAGAATGATTCATTATTTTTGACATGGGATTTTTTCACACTCTCACCATTTGCTTGCTCTCTTCACTATCTTTCTGGAGCTCCTTCTCCATCTTCTTCATCTTCTACTCTACCATCTCATGTGTTGAGAATTATGGGTAGGAGAGAGATTGATAAATACTTAGAGCTACTCACTATATTCCTAGGCACTCTAGATTAACAACCTAGAGTCTCTAGTTGCTCCACCAGTTTCTTAGTGTGGAACTAGAGCCATGAGCTATATCTCTCGGGTGGATCATTTTCAACGGAGGAAAACCGGCGGTCAAGCTCGTTCAAGAAAACCTCTAGGAGCTAAGGAAAATGGTAGAAGACCGAAAGACACGGTTCATTCGGTATAACACTTCTATCACAGTAGATAAGCTCTTTGTAGTTTGCTAGTTTCATGTTTGGTTTCGATTCTAAGTAGTTGTTTCTGGCGTCAATTTTTTTAAACACCAAAATTTTTGTTCCGCATTGGCCACGGTAGATGGCCAGGGCGCTAGCAAACCCCAACATGGTATCAGAGACACCCAAACATTAGAAACTAGTAGTAGATGATGCATTAGTTTCAAAACCGAAAAATTCCGATTTCAAAACCCACTCTCTGTTCTGAAATTTTTTTGATCTCTGAATTTTTTTAAAACAAGTATAGAGACTTAGTTTAGACATGATTGTCACACAATGAAAACGAGGTAATTTGATGCAAATTTGGCCGGCCAAAATGCTCAAATAACTGGCCTCGCCTTTTCACTATTCACTTCTGGGTCTCATTTTCATCCAGTGTTTGGGGTTTTGTAAATTGGTGTTTTTGGTCGTGTTTGATTTCCCCAGATTTCACTTAGTGTTGTCTTTGCTTTGGAGGGAACTTGGAAAGTTTCATCGTTGATATCTGTGATGTGTATGTGTTTTTCAAACGTCGTCTATTTGCTATATGTCGTTTAGACGGGGTTGCACATACTTGTTTATATTGCTGTGATATTGATATCTGTGATGGCTATGTTCGGATTGTCGTGTGGGATAGCCTCTAGTGCAATGACAGTTGTACAGTTTAGATTCATTTGTATATTCGTTATTGCGGGGTGAGCATCCGACATGTGGACTGCCGTTTCCGCCAGTTTGTATATTCTTTTATTAGGGCACGACCGGGTTGAGGTCGATGTCGCCATTGTATATATACTTTTATTTTCTGTACTAGGATTACTCCGCGGTGGAGTGCTCGAGTAGCCGGGTTCTAGAGGGCAACGGACCCGCATCTCATGGCGTTGAGACGGAGGGGGCCTTATTCTAGAATTGGCGGTCTATTCGCCGCACTCGTAGGGGTATAGGATAATCCACGGTGGGGTGCTCAAGTTACCGGATTCCGTGAAGTGCTGGGTAGCCCATTCATTTTATTGATTAGGGTTGCCTCACTTCTGGGATTGGTGGGTAACTTGCCGCACTCGTAGGGGTCTTGGTTATACATTGCACAGGTTATCCACACGACCAGGGAATGTCGGGTCTCATTTGCGGCTTAAATGAAACCCGGGGCTTCTAGATTATCCGTTCTGTGTTGCTTATCGCTTTTTTATGATGTTGCTTATATCATGTCTGAGACGAATGTTATATATATATATATATATATATATATATATATATATATATATTTATATGCTAATAGATGTTGTATATGTTTTGCATCCGTGTTAGTCCAGCCCCACTCTGCCATTAGTTAAGTAACCTAACGGTGCATGACGAGTCTCCGTGGCGAATGCGGATGGCATATACGTACATTGTATTTTCGTTCTTTTCTGGTGTGATATGGATTAATTGATGGGACTGCGTTAATTTTGATTAATGCAAAGAAAAATAAACCTAAATGATGTTGTTGGAACCAAGTTTTAAAAAAACTGACATTACAGACGTTTCCTTTTGCTTTGCACAGCGGTATTCGGTTCTGGATATCCATCACCTCATTCGACGAGACAAGAGCCGAGATCCTTTTATAGGGAGTGACCTCTTGAGCAAAAGCTTACGTTCTTTTGTAATAACTTCGCTATAGTCGATTCTTTTGCTTTGCATCGTGGTATTCAGTTAGGAATATCCTGCACCTCATTCGATGAGGAAAGAGCCGAGATCCCTTCACAGGGAGTGAACTCTTTTGCAGAATTTTACGCCATTATATATTTGTAAAAACCACTCGGTTCCTTCAACGATATCAAGTTCATTACGTTAAAAGTTTTTCGCCAAAAACCAGCCGTAGCCCTCCGTCATTTCCTGCGAGTAGTACTTAGTATTTATGTTGCGTTTGTTGACCCTGTCAAGACGTAGTGTACGGTTGCTGAGTGGTGCTTGTATGTAGCATATGATGCGATTAACTAGGACAGTCACATAGTCTTGTTGGCCTTGTCAAGGGCTTATACGGGTGGGTCTAGGGTGGGTCTAGGGTAATCAAGATAATGACGGGTTGAACTTGACTAGTGACTTATGATTTGTTGACTGTGTCAAGGTCATAGGTCCTTAGGGATAAAAACCACATCGGGAGTTTCAAACATACAAGAAACTTGCCAGGTATGCGCATACCTTCTGGAGTGTGGTGACTTGAGTGGCTTCCATCAAGTTATCATGCAATGATAGTTGAATCCCGATTCCTACTGATGAGTAGGTGTTACTCGGGTGATTTTCAGAAGATCCCGACTAATTCTCCTTTTAGGGTTTGAAGGAGAATTCGAGGAAACAGTGGGAACCATCCTGATTAGATAAAATGATTAACCAATCTAATCTTGGTTAGAGTGCACGCTGAGTGTTTCTTTTCTCTCTTTGGCAGCGACCATGATCTGACCCTAAATTAAAACTCATGAACCAAGCTAACCAAACCTTCTTAAAACATTTTGGCTTTTGGATTGTCATAGTCGCATATATCCCTGCCGCCCTACTTTCCTTTGCATTTTCTCCAGAACACTCCGTATCACTGGGAAGATCTATATTACTTGGATATGCCATCGTATAGTTACATACAAACTCGGAGAAACTTGTTTCTGTTCGAGAATGGATTCCGGTTCTGGAGAAATTGAATAGGATTATTCGGTTGTCTTTTCTCTTTACCTTCTTTCAGGTTGTGAGGGCTCCTAGTGTTAGGAGAGTATACCTATTGCGCTTATTGGGCAGTCTTCTTCCAAACCATAGGCATGTGCCGAAAGGTAGGAAAGTAAGAAAACCAATTAGTCTAAATGTGGTGTACAGAAGGTAATAAGTAAATACATATAAAGGGATTAGGGTGAGGGCAGAGAAAATTGCGACTACTATCATTCATGACGAAGCCACCTATACCCCTGCTACTTCTACTTTCCTTTTGCATTTTTTCAGAACACTCTGTATCACTACGAAAATCCATATAGCTTGGATATGCCATCGTATAGTTACATACAAACTCGAAGGAACTTGTTTCAGTTCAAGGATGGATTCCGGTTCGGAAGAAATTGAATACGATTATTCGGTTGTCTTTTCTTTTTATCTTCTCTCAGGTTGCGAGAGCTCTTAGTATTAGGAGATCATCTTTTACGCTTATTGGATAGTCTTCTTCCAAACCTTAGGCTGGTGCCAAAAGGCAGGGAAGGAAGAAAACCAATTAGCCTAAATATGGTGTACAGAAAGTAAAAAGTAAAGACATATGAAGGGATTGGAGTGAGGACAAGGAAATATACGGTTACTGTCATAAATCTGAGTACTGAAAGAGGTATTACGAGGAATACCCGGCTATCTCTTCGAAACATTTTCATGTTTCAATTTTACTGTGCAGTGTTAATTGAAAACTGTTTTCCCAATTAGATTCCGACTCTAGGGTATGTATTTACCAGACTTGATTCTCACATCTGTATAGCGTTACAGATGCTGAGTGGGGTAAGATATTGAGAATTGGATGATTAGATCCTCTGTATACCAGAATTCTTTGTAATTGATGATATTTGAGGAAATCACCTGGGTTTTGAATATCCGTTATGCACCAATTTCAAATTGATATATCTGTACGTTTATTTATAAAGTGTGATAACCTTTTGAAATTATGTCTATGATATTTACATATATCAATTGATGGTTAGGTAAGGAGCATTCAACAACGGTGTAATTCTTCCTAACCATAGCACAATTTTTGACCTACGACGCACAGGATTTGGGTTATTAAACTCAGAGGACTTATGCAAAGTATTGTATGTTGTCCGATGTCTATTAGGACAAAACGGTTAGTACTCGTACTATATTCCGTTTACTTATGACTTCTCTGGTTTTGGACAAGTATTTCATTGAAATATAATGTCCAGATTTTGAAAAGTTATAGGTATAAGAATAAAGTAGAGAACCATATGTTGCAAGTATCAGGATTCTTCGAGGTGATCGAAAATATAGATATTTATGCTAGGTATTCCGTTGTAAGTAATATATTTGAGAACTTGTTTCTTTCTCAGGTTACTCATCCGTGAGTACGCTCCTTGATGGATAATGCTGCTTGGCCTTCTTCCATTTAGTCGATATGCACTGGAAACAGCTGCTTGATTTTTGAATTTAGTTCCAATCAAATTAGTATCTTTGTTTCTATATTGGATATAGAATGGATTCATATCTTAATGATGTTAAGGTATATAGAGTTGTCCGGCTTATGCTTGAAATCGGAATCCGGATAAACTCTAGGCATGTTTCAGTAATGGCAGTTTGTGGGTTTTCCCGGGTTTTGACAAGGGTTAACATTCTACCATTTAGAAGATCAATAGTTATATCGTGTTCTTGACTTGCCATATTTTTTGTAAAATGAATTCTTTTCAGAAAACATGGCAGTATGGTAGAACTGGAAGTGATTTCAAAACCATAAACGATTACTGAAAATTTAGTAAAACCTAAAGATTCAATTGGATTCGACAATCCAACAGTCACTCCGCAGATTTGGTGGGTAATCTCGGCCATCTGAGAGGTACTTTGGTCTCCTCAAAGACGGTGACAGGGAGGTTTTTGATTACCCAAACTTGCCACTACTGCTGTCCTAGACTATAAGATCTGGTAAGAGGATGAGTATAACACCGTTCTAAATCTGCTTTAGAAGTGCAGGTGTGACTCTGCCAAAGAGTTGTCGTAGTCAGTGGGAGCAGCAGAAGCATCGTGGGCAAGTAGCTTATATCTATTTATAGACTAAACCAAGTACAGCGGAGATATATCATCTAGTTTTGATGTGACGGTCATAGAGTTTGACTTTATCAGAACAACAGATGGACCTGGTAAGAAAGTTGTAGGGAATGATGTCCTGGTATTTGGATCATATGCTCTTGATAGGATGTGATCTTCCTATACTACGATCGGTTATACTGTGGTTGTCACAAGTTTCTCCACATAGGATTTGGATAAAATATCAGGGATTCCGGTAACTAGATCTATGGTTTTAGATCCAGATTTGGAAAGTGTCCCAATTCGAGTACTTTGACACTATTCTAAAGTGTTTTAGAATGGACGACTCCTAGCGTGAACCCGCAGGTGAGAGTCACCCTCTAATGAGATGTCTTCTAGACTGATGAGGAGAGGGATTTGCACGATTGGCATATCACTTGCTTAGGTAATTGAGTTAATCATGAAATGTCAAGTACCACACCAGATATTATTTTTTCACTGGCTACAATAAGTATATATTAATCAAATCCTGGAGAAATATTAGGAAGCGGTTATGAACATAAGTGGATGTTCTTGGTATATGGTAATGGCAGCCTCCTTCAGGAGGCGGTTATCATTTCCGGCTTCCAAGGCGACCTGGATGACAGAGTGACTGTCAGAGTTATAGTTTTCCTTTTTTTGAGGGGCAGTATCTTGGACAGGTGGTCCAAGCGAATACTGTGGAAGGTATGACGCAAAATACTGGTAAAATTCAGTGGAAGATATGGTCTAAGAAGTTTGTTGAATTTGGAGTTCATTTGTGAACTGGGTCCCATCAGATATCCAGACAAATTCTCAGATAGGTATCGTTCATTTTGAGAGATGGTCTTTTTCCACGAAGTTGAGATATAGAGAGAAAGATAGAAACATTGGAGCGGATCCACTCATTGAGGCTATTTCTCGAACCCAATAGTTTCACAAACGAGCTTTGCGAGACTGGTTAGTAAAGAAGTTGGGTGTTCGGTATCACACGGGCTGTGAGTATGCGACACTGTAATAATTGGTGTTTAGTGCAAGTGGGAGATTATTGGGTATAGTGCCCTCAAGTCAATTATTATAATCGTAGGCACGCGATTGTGATAATTGAAGGAGGACCTATACGGGTGAAACAGTTTTTACTTTAAATGATAGCATGCTATCTGGTTTGTCTTTATCATCATGTACATGCATTATGTGATATTACATATCACTATTACATGTTGATAGAGCCCATAGGATTCTTGCTTGACTACCAGCATTATGATGGCGATCATATACGTGGGAGATGGGTGGTCTATAAGAACATTCTTAAATGTCCATAATCGAGAGAGTATCGAGACTGTGCATCGATACTCCGGAGTAGACTAGTGTATACTTTTCGAGACCCCGACGAGGGGCGGTGGCCGGTCTCACAAGCCATTGGTGTCAGTTAGTCACCTAAAATAGTATACATGTGCTCATTGGGTTGAGTACACTGGACGAACTCGCCGAGAACATATTAGATGGTATTATACCTATTGTCAGATAGCAGTTCTCAGATGACATGAGTACAGGTTAGTCTGTCGACCTGAGATCGTTATTTGTTTCGTGTGAGTTCTCACTGTGCCATGATTACTATCCTACCATGGCTCGAAGGAGTCGTGCAAACAGGTTTTAGTTGGGTACAATCCCGAGCCATATGGAGGCAGTGAGCGGATCGTCGGGGATTTGTCTCTGCCGGTATTGGGGGTTGATGTCGCGCGGTGCACGGGTGACCATCACCAGAAATCCTTGGTCAAGCTAGACGAGAATTACTGATATGGATCAGTAGTTTCTCAATGGGTGATGGGCTTCATACCGACACGAAATATCGCGTTATTAGGGGTTTGACTTTATCCATCCCCTAAGACTCGATATACGATACTCTTAGACGAACAGATCGGACTGTATGGAGATTGTCATTGACAGACTCCGTAGGGATTCGGATGAGTTTGCTCGTCGGCCTTCCTTTCGCTCGATACCTGAGTAGCCGTTACGTACAGCTAGTGTCGCTGACGTGCTTGTGGTTAAACCCATTGCCAGCGTATTGACTAGTCTTTAGAGTCCCACACAGAGAGTTTTTCTGGTTCTGGTGAAATGATGTAGTAGCCGTATTTTGATATGTGCAGGGTTCCGATTGAATGATTGTACTAGTTACCGGGACCTTCGATCGGACGGTTGATAATACTAGCCGGCACGGAATTGAGCCGGATTATTAAATCAGGTGTTAATTTAATAATTTACGTATATGTATTTCGATATGCATATTCTAGTATTATGTTCTTTGTGTTATGCTATCGCTTTGGTTATTCGTATTTTGGTATGATTACATGTACGTATATACAGTTGAATGTAATCCGTATTTATACGGAAAACATTCTAGAAGGTGGACACCTCATTTTGGTTTATCCATTTATTAAATTAAATGGAAATGATGTGTAAAGATAAAGAAGAGAATATGGTGAGACTATTCAAGTATGGTTGCATTATTATATTTGGAAATTGGTTTTTACAAAACCTTGCTTCATATTTTCTCTCACTAAAGAAAGATTATTATTTTTGACATAGGATTTTTTCATACTCTCACCATTTGCTTGCTCTCTTTACTATCTTTCTTGAGCTTCTCCTCCATCTTTTTCATCTTCCATCCTACCATCTCATGTGTTGAGAATCATGTGTAGGAGAGAGATAGATAAACCCTTCGAGCCACTCATTACATCCCTAGACACTCTAGATTAGCAACCTAGAGTCCCTAGTTGCTCCATCAGTTTCTTAGTGTGGAGCTAGAGCCATGAGCTATATCTCTCGGGTGGATCATCTTTAACGGAGGAAGACCGACGGTCAAGCTCGTTCAAGGAAACCTCTACGAGTTAAGGAAGATGGTAGAACACCGAAGGACACGGTTCATTCAGTATAACACTTCTATCACAGTAGATAAGCTCTTTGTAGTTTGCTAGTTTCATATTTGGTTTCGATTCTAGGTAGTTGTTTCTAGCGCCAAGTTTTTTAAACACCAAAATTTTTGTTCCGCATCGGCCACGGTAGATGGCCAGGGCGCTAGCCCTCAGCTTCTGCAATAAGAATTATACTGTTTTGACTATGTATTTAATCCTCCATGGCACTTTGCAGATATTGTTAATAGCATCTGCCAACATTTTTGAATCTGTTTCAACTTCAATTCCCATAATTCCCATATTGTTGCATTGAATAAGTCCATCAAGCATAGCTTCGCTCTCTGCAATTAGTGCATTCCCTTTACCATGGAATTTTTTTGAAGCAGACACAAATTCACCTTGGAATCTCTTAACACAGCTCCCCCTGCTGTAATCTTATTTTCAGAACAGGCTCTATCAGCATTAAGCTTGTACTTGTTCTCTGCATGTTCCTCCCAATGTGTGGGAATAACGCTTCTAATCCTGGAGACAGTACATGTTAGTTCAGGCACATTAAGACTTTGAAGTATATCCCTAACGTCTGAACCAATCTGTAATTTGTGAATCTGCATTAAATTTCTGTTTTCATGCCATTAGATTCTATGAATTGGCCCATCCCTTGATAATCTTTAGAATAATACAAGTTTTTGTTCTCTTGGAATGTGATTTCTTCTTTCTTCTTTCTTTTATCAACATCTCAATTGATCCTGTGATTTCTTTCTACTAAAAAACCTACATGTTTTTTCCCCTCTGATATGTAGGGTTTCTTACCCATGGAAGCTTCTGTACTCGAGGTTGAGGTATGGGGTTTTGGTGGGAAGGCAGCAAAACAACAGCAGAATGCATATAAAAAGAGAGAAACACTCTTCACTGAACAGCGGCGCAAGGTTGAGACTAGAGAGTTAAAAAGTAATGTTCTAATTTATTTTAGATTATTTCACTTATATAGATTTTCTTCCCTACCCTTGTTTGCATCCAGGTTGATCTGAAAACTTTTGGTAGCTGGGAAGATTCCCCTAAGAAGATGATGATGGACATGATGAGCAATCCTAATGCTGTTCGACGAGAAGATAGATAGATGAGCACAAAGTTGAGGTGCATGATTACCACCTGTACCCTACACAAATGTCTATTCTATTTAATGCTCTTTTTCTTGTTATTGGCGTAGGGTAAAAACAGCATGGGCTGTGAAACCTCATCATTACATATTGCAATTTATGTCATCTGAACATTTTAAAGAAAGGGTAATAGCACAAACCCTCTATACAGTTTGCCTCCTATATATACCCCTTCCAAGTAACTTATTAGCACAAATACAAACACCCCCTCGGACAAGTGTGGTTGGCTTTTAGTGTTACATGGTTAAATTATATAGGGGTTTTCAGTAATTTACCCTAAACAAATGATGAGCAGGGTCTTACAGCCCCTTTTCTTGTTGGTAATGTATTGACCCATGCTTTTTGATGATTTTCGCACAGAAATTTTTACAATGTCTACATCATGTGTTCAGTCATGCTGGCTATTTCCTATTGTCGAGAGAAGATTGAAAGCAGTTGCTGCCTTCCAATCCAACATGGATTCATACATGTAGGTTGAGGTCGAGCAGGGTAGTAAGCTGTATAGAGAGATGATTTGTACAGAACTGCTATATATTGATGAAATTGTAAGCGCAAGGAAACGTACAGTGTTTTATATGGTTCAACTATGTGATTCAAGGGTTTTTTTTGAAATATTATGAATTAAAAAATTAATTATTAAAATAGAGGGGTGGGTTTAAAATTTTGAAAATAGGACGGTTTTGCCCAACACCCCCACCCCAGCCCAGAATAGGGGGCGGGTTTCTAGAACCCGCCCCCTATACTATACAATAGTATAGAGGGCGGGAACCCGCCCTCTATACTATACTACTGTATAGGGGGCCGGGTTCTAGGAACCCGCCCCTATATAATTATATTTATTTTATAATTTTAATTATATAATCATAAATATAATTTTAATTATAAAATTATAATTATGATTATGATTATGATTATAATTATAATTATAATTATTTTAATTTTTTTTAAAAATAAATAAACGTAAAAAATATTTGAATAAAATAATAAAATTTAATATATCAATGTTTTTTACAGAATGAATCCGTCAAAATTTACAATACAAAAAAATCCTATCCGATTTCTATTTCGACGGTCAAATTTATAATATCAAAATGAAAACGTCAAATTTACAATATAAAAAAATCCTATTTGTTTGTAAAATGTAAATAACTGTCGTTTTCCTTTTCCCTTTCCCTTATGGAATCCGAGGAGGCTTGACATAAGCCTATGCCTTCTGGGATGCCTGGAGGACCCATATGTTTCTTGGGTAGATGGTGGCGGCGGCGTTTGCTCTTCTGCTTGGGGTTCGGTTTCGGCTTCAGCTTCGTCTTCAGCGGCGTCTTGGACAGGCTGTTGTTCCGCAAATCCTGAACCTGAATGTGAGACATGTGTCGAATATGTGCTGCCTTCCAACAACTGCATGTAGGACGATAAATCCGTGTCCCAACTGGGCAGTTGTAGCGAAGAACCTGTCCCGGTTTCCTGCGGCGGCTGTTGCACAAAACCTTGGCCCCATGGCTGCGCAAATCCTGACCCCCAAGATTGCTGCTGTTGCGCAAAACCTGACCCCCAAGACGGCTGTTCTGCAAAACCCGACCCCCAGGACTGGTGTTGTTGCGCTTGTCCGGTATGCCAGGGTTGCTGCTGACGGTAAGGTGATCCAAACCACTGATCCTGCTGCGCTGGATCTCCGTGATGCTGCGGCTCTGGTGCCGGTTCATGCTGCGGCTCCGGTGCCGGCTGATACTGCTGCTCTGGTGCCGGCGATAAATGTTGAGGAATATTATATGAACCGAATACACCACCAATTAATTGGTCTGCACTTGAAAATAGAGCCTGAGTTGCCGGACCAGCATCAGTCGGGTATGGTTCCTGCACCATTGTTTGTACAAGATGCAACCCACGAGTCTGTCGTTACATTAGAAATAAAAAATAAGTATTGACTCATACCGCCGGATGTTAAAAAGTAATATAATATAAAGAATTCAACTTACCAAATCTCGTTCCACGTGGCCTTTAGGCTCGTACCGCGAGATGTTTGGGAAGTTGTTAGGGGGAGCAGAAAGATATCTTATGGTGACACGCTTATACCATTGTAGTTATGCTTTGGAAGCGTCGGTGGCTGTTTGGTCACCTATTTGCTGTAAGGCAATACTACGATACTTATCCTCCCATCTCAGCAAATATTGATGATGATGCTCCCTCCAATCACGCTCCGTCTTTCCTCCTCGCATGTCTCCCTCTATTGTCATAGGCGAAGGCGGCGGGACAGGAATATGTTGCGATCTATCAAACTGTCGCAACATCCGGTCCGGGAGGTGCATGACAACGACATTAATGCAGAGGAGTGGGCATCGAGCCCGCCAAACCGGCTCTCCTTCGATACAGATGCCGGGTAATCTTTGCAGACGATCTGCTATATAAGGCGTTCACATGAACTGCGCAAATAACATAGTACAAAAATTGTGATGAAGGTATTTCAAAATTTTAAAACAAACTTAATTACCTAAGTTATGGTTACCTGAGTCGCCTCCATGCGATCCAACTCATCTCTATAGTACCTAAGTACTCGACGAGGAGCCTTATACGCTTTCTTCCCATTCCACCAACAGCCGAGCGGCTTTCTAGGGGTATCCAAGCCAGTTATTTTAACTCGATCCGGTCTTCCCATATACATATGCTCCCATGACCAGATTTATAAATAAAGCTTCAGATGATAAGAGAGAAAACCAATATTACAATTTTGCAAATTTATAGCTGTGAAAAACAAGGAATTTACCTGAAGTAATATAATGCATCCACAAATTTTTTTCTTCGTTGGAGCACATGCCTTATCGAGTTCCTTGTAAAGAAAGGCCAGGACCCTTGCTCCCCAAGCATATTGGCCACACACATCAAAATCCGTAAGGAAGCTAAGCTATAACGGATGGACATGTGTTGCCGATTGGTCCGGCATCAACCAAGAACCGATCATGTACAGAATGTAGGCACGTGCATGTCTATCCAAGACTTCATCGATGGCTTCATCAGGGATATGACTAAATGTATCTTTTAGCCAGTTTAAACTGATCTTGTACCCCTTACTGTAGCCTCCTGGTGCCTGTTATTAGCATTTTTTGTGAAATATTAAAGCTAGAAATAATGTACAACATGCAATAGGTACACTAAAGAGGGGAATCAAAATGAATTTTTTTACCTGTCCGAGAACAGACTCGGCATATGTATCCCAGTATGAGTGGTCGGTATCTGGACCAACAATTTTTCCTCCGACCAATCCAAGCCCATTGACCCGTAAACCGAGTAAGAGGCCAATATCCTGGAGTGTGATAGTGGCCTCACCCCATCTAAGATGAAAAGTGTGGGTTTCTTTTCTCCAGCGCTCAACTAGAGAGGTAACGAGGGCGTGGTCGATTTGGATATGACGAAGTAATGAAGCTTCATAAAATCCGGCCCGTCGAAGCCGCTGGGTTATTCGTTGGTCGGTAACTATCCATTTGTCTGAACTATGGGTGACGACGGTGAGATTATCTCCATCCTGTAAAATTAAATAATGTTATTTTCAACTATTAGAATTAAAAAAAATGGGTAATTAAATTTTTTTTACTAAGAATAGAATATTTCCTCTCCGTGTAATATATTAAAAGATCTGTGTTCGTTTTGATGAACGAGCAGAGATTTGTCGAATGGTTGATTCTCCATTGAGACGATTGTAGATATGAGAAGGGACAGAGTTAATTTGACGAAAGAGTTAATTTGATGAAAGTTTGATGAAAGGCACGGGTGGGTTTTATAGGAAAAGGAGAACCCACCCTCTTTAACGATACATCAGTATTGTCAAATCAGTTTGTTTGTAAAAAGAAGAGGGCGGGTTCCTGGAACCCGCCCTCTTCAATAATTATATTTTGGTGTCAAATCAGTTTAGTTTATAGTCAAATCAGTTTAGTTTTTATATATTTTTTAATATTGTGTTTGTCGTGTGTTATTAAAGAGGGCGGGTTATTAGATCCCGCCCTCTTCAATAATTATATGATGTCACATCATTTTTTTTGTTGTCCCATCATGGTTTGTCGTGCAGAAGGAAGAGGGCGGGTTTAACCCACCCTCTTCAATAATTATATGATATTCCGTTGTGTCACATCATTTTTTTTGTCTGTGTTTTGTCCCATCATTTTTTGTGCAGAAGGAAGAGGGCGGGTTATTAGAACCCGCCCTCTTCAATAATTTGCCCACCCTCATATCCTATAAATAGCTCTCTGCTATACAACCCACTATCCATTTACGCTCTATCCTATACACAACTATCCACTTACGCTCTATCCTATACACAACTATCCACTTACCCTTATTTTGTGTAAGTGTGGTGTTTAGAAAAAATGTCAAGTTCAGTACCATAGTCGGGAGGGAGGAGCTGCTGGATAGGATCAAGACGGAACAGTTCACAAAGTATTGGAGGTAAGCCAATTTTTTCTAGTATCTTCCCAATTATATATACCAAGATCCTTGAGAGAAAGATCAACAAATATAGACTTCGAAAACAGTTCAAAAATTATTTTTTTTATGACTCCTTTTCTTCAAGAACAATCTTTGATATTTAATGTTCTTCTGCAAAAAAAAAAGTAATATAAAAACCACCATATTCATGCTTTCACTAATTCTAAATGAAGAAAAGGATGTAAGCAAACATACATATCAAAACCACCATATTCATGCTTTTAGGACAAAAAAAAGGTACTCCCGACATGAAAACCCTTTTCTGCATGTTCATGCACAATGAGGAAGCATTTCCCTGTCAAAACTTGGATGTATTTAGAATACAAAGGAACCCACTTTTTATATTTGTTTGACCTTTTCTCCCTTCCAACAAACATTATTTGGTCATTTTCTCATCTTTTCCCTTCAGATGCTCAACATTATACAAGATTTTGAACTCACTAATTATTCAAAACAGATACAAGATTTTGAAGTCACTTTGCTGGAGATTTTGATGGAGAGAAGATAATTTTGCTAAGAAATATAGCTGCAACAAATATAGATTTTGAAGTCATTTGTGTCACATCAGTTTATTTTTTTTGTCGTGTGCTATTAAAAACCTTTTGTGGCAAATTAAAATTTGGCAATGCATCTAACTTAAATGAGCTCAGGATCTAAAAATTAAAAAAAATCAAAAATCAAAAGAAACAAAGTCTTGTTTCTAATGCTTAGAATTCCAACACACAACCGATTTCAATTTGGTCAAGAATATCCAATTACGAATAATAACATCCATTATATTTTCTATATGTACTTATGCTCTATCCGATTTCAAAAATCAAAAATAAAAAATAGGTCTATCCTATACACAATATTTATGCTATCCAAAGAATCAAAAAATCAAAAGAAACAAGGTCTTGTTTCTAATGCTTAGAATATCCGATTTCAATTTGCTTAGAATTCCATTATATTCCAACACACAACTATCCACTTACGCTCTATCCTATACACAATATTTATTATTTTGTATTATAAAATGTTTGTTTCAACACAACATAAAAAATATAACTGTTTTTGTGCAGGATTCTTTGCGCAAACTCTCTTTCTCTCTCCAATATAACTGTTTTTGTGCAGGATTCTTTGCGCCGCCGCCAAATAAGTTTTTTGCAAGTGTTTTCGATTTATATTTGTTACTGTTTTGCATAAATAATACGGACTTTAAGGGGCTATAACACCAATTCAGATTGGGTGGGGATTTCATCACCCTTCCTAAGACCCTAAAAATCACTAACAGCATACGCATTACCCTCGAGTTTAATTAAAAAATATCTAGACTCAGCCAACTAAGGACTGTCTTGCTCAATAGGACAGAGGAAGGTTGTGGGCATTTGATCGTTTATCTAAACTTGACTTTGTGGTGCCTAGGCTAGACAAGTGAGAAAAGTAACTTTAAAAGGCCCGTCTCACGGTGATTCGTGAGCGGATCCTTCCTTTACCTGGCCACAATTGGCAGTGAAGAGGCGATTTGAGGGTTATCTCACAACTTGTCACTTTGGAACAGTTAGGAGCAGTCTAGTGGACTTTGAAGACCATAGCTCTAGGTATGATTGTGCATGGTTTGACTGTGATTGTATGAAGTTGTTAACGCTTTTTTTATTGTTGGCTTGATATTGTTTGATGCAGATTATGGCAAGTTCAAGTTTATTTGTTGTATGTAAATACGATAGCCGGATTATCACAAGTGCACAAGGTCCCGAGTATATGGGCGGGTCCGCAAGAATTATGCGATTAGAACCATCAACGACTTTTAATGAACTAGAGAATAAAGTGTTCAAAATCACGAAATACGATCCCCGTGAAATTAGGGTTAACTTAAGTTGTATATGGTCTATGTTTAGTGGAAATGCATTGGTTGAAATTATAGACGATGCATCAATATCTTCGATGATAGATTTCGGTCTGTCAAACACTCAGTATTCTTTTGAACTTTTGGTTCAGAAGGAGCAATTGGAAGTATCAGATGCCCCTCCAACGGGTAATTTTGATAGTAATGCTGGAGATAGTTCCTGGGAGTACGGTCACATGGTTAATGATGATACCGTCAGTCTCGGTGGATATGACTATACACAACATTATTCAAACCTTCAAACTCATGGGTAAACATTTTATAAATCCATATTCAAACATTTTAGTAATACCAAGATACTAATATTCAAACATTTTATAAATCCATAAATCCAGGTTCTCCCAGTCGACTGCTGCAGTTACATGCACCCCAGAAGAACAATAAGGATTACCATACACAACCTTCCACAGGTAAATAAATCTGAAACAAGTGATGATTTATTTACGAAAATATTAAGGAATAATATTATAATAACAATTTATATACTAAACGCAGATTTTCCCACACCTCCGCATCATTTTATCACGATCCAAGTAGCGCATTCCAAGCATGTCCGTCCACATCTTTCCGGTCTTCTCATCCCGAACCATCCACATTACACCGACCACAACCATCATATATTGCATCTGAGCCTTATGTTGCTACGAGTGACATTGATATGTGTGGCAGCGATGGTGATGAAATCGGTGAAGGTCATCAGGGGGAGGATAGCGTGGAATATGCCGCTGGATTGAATGAGATAGCATTCTTTGATGGTATGGTTGCGAATAATGATTTTGTCGAACTAGAAGATCCCGGTCTCGATCCGCTGGAAAATGATAGTTGGGTAGACTTAGCCGTGGCAGAAGTAAATACGGCACCCTATTTGGAAGCGACAGCAGCAAGCGAAGATTGCGTCAGTGTCGGGGATTTGTTTCAGGAAAAAGGAGATCTTATTTGTAAGCTGAAGTCGTGGTCTATTCAGCAAAACGTTACATTTAAAACCGAAAAGTCAAATAAGACGTACTATACGGTGGTGTGTACGAAAGCTCCTGAATGTAAATGGAGATTGCATGCATGTTGTTCCAAAAGAGCCAAAGCTTGGAAGGTCACGACATACAACCAAGAACATACTTGCATCAATTCTATTATGTTACAAGATCACCGGAATTGCACTTCATCTTACATTTGCTCGCTAATCATGCCACTAATCCGTACAGATGTGGCGATGACTCCCCGAGAGATACGGCTCTTGGTTAGCGGAGAGCATAAAATTCAGATTTCGTATGTGAAGGCATGGGATGCTCGTAGAAAGGCTTTATGCAAGATATTTGGGGACTGGGAAACCTCGTACAACTCACTAGTCTCTTTTATGGAAGCCATGAAAGCATCAAATCCGGGGACCGTATACCGGTTAAAAACGACAGAAACAGATGTCGAAGGCTCTGTCAGGTTTCAAAGAATTTTCTGGTGCTTTGGTCCATGTGCGGCTGGTTTCACACACTGTCGGCCGGTATTGTGCGTTGATGGTACGTATCTATACGGTAAGTACAGAGGCTGTATGTTGATTGCTACAGGTGTTGATGCTAATAACGGTATATTTCCGTTGGGATTTTCTATTGTCGAGGGTGAAAATACATCATCCTGGTCATGGTTTTTCCGTCAACTCAAAAATATCCCATCTGTTATTGATAAAACAGATTTATGCATCATATCTGATAGACATCTGGAAATACTAGCTGCAATGAGATCTGTATTTCCGACGACCCCTCATAGGTTTTGCCTACGGCACTTCAGGCAAAATTTTGATAGAAAATTTAAAAATTCGGATCTACATAAGCTTATGTACAAAGCCGGTGAAATGCCTGACCCTAATGTTCACGACATATACATGACGAAAATTGGGGAGATGAGTCAAACCGCGAAAGCGTGGTTAGATGAGTATCCAGTACGCATGTGGTCACAAGCACATGATGATGGGTGCAGATATCTACTAATGACGACTAATATGTCTAAAAGCTTCAACGGGGTCCTTAAAAGCGTTAGAGGCTTACCGATACAGGGGTTGATTGTTCGAACCTTTTTCTGGATGAATACTTACTTTGTGCACAGAAGAGAAAAGTCCTTGGCGATGGAGACTCCGCTCACCGCGTATTACGAAGATATATTTCGGAAAAGAGAGCGCAGAGCACAATACTCCAGATCCGAAAGGTTTAACACGGCGGAGTTTCAAGTAACGGGCAGTAATGGGAATCAATATACCGTGAACTTTAGAAATGAAGGGCTCTCTTCGTGTACATGCGGTCTTTTCCAGCAACAACATTTATCTTGTGCCCACGCAATTGCTGCTGCGAGCAGCATGCATAACTCACATTACAATTTTGCTTCCCATTACTATACAGTTTCCAATTACCAAGGCGCATACGATCCAAAATTTCATCCTATACCGGACAGTCGCTATTGGCACTATTATACTGCTAACAGACAAACACCGACTGTATTACCGTCGGAAAAAAATATAAGGCCCAGAAGACCTAAGGTGCGTCGAGATCGAATGACAATGGATGCTGATCCTCAGCAAAGGCACGCCAGATATAGCCTATGCAAACAACCAGGCCATTATAGGACCAGATGTTCAGGACAGTCATCAGGGGCGGGACCTTCGAGATCGTGACAAGTGCACTGGTCATATTTTTTTGTATTATAAATTTGATGGATTCATTTTGTTATTATAATTTTGACCGTCGATATAGAATTTACATTTTACAAACAGATAGGATTTTTTATATTGTAAATTTGACGGATTCATTTTGATATTATAAATTTGACCGTCGAGATAGAAATCGGATAGGATTTTTTTGTATTGTAAATTTTGACGGATTCATTCTGTAAAAAACATTGATATAATAAAATTTTATTATTTTATTCAAATATTTTTTATGTTTATTTATTTTTAAATTTTTTTAAAAATAATTATAATTATAATCATAATCATAATTATAATTTTATAATTAAAATTATATTTATAATTATATAATTATAATTATATAATTAAAATTATAAAATAAATATAATTATATAGGGGCGGGTTCTTAGAACCCGCCCCCTATACAGTAGTATAGAGGGCGGGTTCCCAGAACCCGCCCTCTATACTATTTGTATAGAGGACGGGTTCCCAGAACCCGTCCTCTATACTAATGTATAGGGGGCGGGTTCTAGGAGAACTCGTCCTCTATTCTGGGTTGAGATGGGACGGGAGGCGGGAGGGCGAAACCGTCCTATTTTCATAATTTTAAACCCAATCCCCTTATTTAATAATTAATTTTTTAATTCGTAATATTTCAAAAAAAAACCGTGATTCAAACGTTGTGCAACAATGTAAAGCGACATATGAATCATGGCCTGAACTTTAATATTAACTATTTTGAGCAAATAGTGTTCATTGTTAAATCTTTTGTTGGTGAAGTAATTAACTATTTGTGGAAATGCCTTGAGAGTTGCAAACAGAGACTGATATTCTTTTTAGGTTTATTTACAGAAAACTTCCAGTAGGTTTGCAACAGAATCAGAAAATCACCAATTCCTTTGAAATGATCCAAAATCTATTTCATGTCAAATGACTGTTTTTCCTTTTTTATAATATAATAAATTACATTTTAAAATAATTTTAATAATTATTAAATATTAACTAAATAAAAAAAATATTTTTGGGCGGAGCCGGGATCGGGAGCAGTGGCTGCCGGAGAGAGGCGGAGGGCGGCGGCGGGGTTGGATGGGCGTGGGCCTCACAATCTCGGCCAGAATGCTCCGCGGGCGATCTGGAGGGAGATGGCGGCGGAGTTGGAGGCGCCAGTTAGGGAAGCCGACGGCGGAGGAGAGGGAGAGAAGGGTGACGAGGTCGCGGGGGGGGGTGGAGGAGAAGGAGAGGGTGGCTTTGACGTGGGCCATCTTGGCCGGAGAGAGGGACGCCGGCGGAGAGGAGGTTGGAGGCGAGGGTGACGGCGAGGGGGGAGAAGGAGTGGAGGCTGGCATAGAGGGTGGAGGGGGCGACGACGGCACGGGTGGAGAGGCGGCGGAGGCCCACGGTGATGGGCGAAGATGGAGATGAAGATGCCGCTGCTGATGTGTTGGGTTGATGATGATGATGATGATATGTTAGGCTAGGGTTAGAATTATGGTTAGGGCTTGGGCTAGGGTAATTTAAAAAGGGTAATTGTGGGAATTTTATATTTTTTTTGACGTGATCATTTGATTGGCTTGCTGTTGAGATGGACGGATGTTATCACCATTAAATTTGTTAATTTTTTTAGTATTTTTATTGTATTGATAGTTTTTTTATTTTGACTTGTTGAGAGTTTTCAGAAAAGAAAGCTTTTTTTAATCATTGGCTCCAGCTTCAATCTACAGTTTATTTGAAGGAAAACATAAATGGTCGCTGATCCCATTTAATTTCATTGCTAGCTAAACTTAGTTTTAAAGAACAACAACAACAATAATACTATTGCTGGATTTTTGTTGTACATCTTTTAATGGCTTCATCTCTAATTTAGAATGACCAATATTTTTTAATATTTTAATCACCATTGATTTTTGTAAAAAAACATCAATTTTGAAGGATCAAAGAGTATAAAACCGAACAGCAATTTACCCATAATAAATGAAGTTTCGAATTGCTTTAATGATAGAGATAATCCAAGCAAAAGACAGTGATGGGATGCTTATTTAGCTCAAAAATGATGGCAGAGAGCCGTGGTAGTTGCAACAAATGGAAGAGAGTAGAAGAAAGAAAACGGGTGCCAATAACCCAAAAAAAATTTAATAAAACCCATCATATGAATGTGGTGATACTAAATTACCATAACATAAAAGATAATCTAGGGATACAGGATTACAATAGTAATCAAATGAACCCATTTCATGATAATCCTATTCTCCTAAAAACACGTGTCTATCCTGAATTACCATGAAATATTTTTGCCTAACATGAAATGCACCATGACCGTCCGCCGTCAGCCTCCCTCGTCACCCACCGGCCGGTTGGCCACGCAACCCATTGGCCATTCGCCGCAGACCGACAGTCGGTCATCGCCGATTGTCCACCAGGTGGCCTGCTGCTAATCGGACAATCGCTGCCTGCCGGCCGTAGTTCGTCGCTGATCTTCCACCGCCGACCCTGCCGGCCATTGCCTACTACCGATCAGACGTTCGCCGCCGACCGCTCGCCGATGGGCCGTTCGTTGCTTGCCTCGCCGCCATTTACCGACCCCCTCCATCCTCACCGTCGGTCGACAGCCAAACATATATATGTATATTACCGAGAAATGATTAAAGTATTCCAAGCACTTTAATGCAACATTCCTTGGAATTAGATGCCCGGTCATCCTATCCCATGGATGCAAGGATTCACGGTAATCTTCTATTCTATATACCAAGCGTAACCTATGTGTCTTTAGAAAGACAATTCCGTCCAAAAAACTTGGAACTTGAACAACCAGAAGGTTGTCGACAATTTTCATTTTGCTGATGCCAATTGCTAAAACATGCTATTTCCATTTCATCCATTTCATACAAACAAACGGAGAGACATAATTCCACAACTTTTCATTTGATGAAAGAATGTCTTGATCTTCCAATTCTCAAAAGGTCGGGCAATTCTTCTCAGACAAACAACCCAAATAGTATGTGTTTAATATATTTATTTTTAGTATTAGAAGATAGCCGCATAAATATACAAGGAGTTTAATGGGGCTTCGGTCTTGAACGGTGGGGATCCACTAGGCTGCTCCTATTTTGCCCTTTATCAACCACAACAAATTCAGCTCCGGTTTATGGTAGGGAGCAAGTATTGTGAACTGGACTGATTAGGCCAAGCTCAATTGCTAATAATTTCCTCTAGAATATGAGTGATGACAAGTTAAATATCCGGTTGATTAAAAAAAAATCTCTGTAAATAGGCTTATATTAGAATATCATATGGCTTTGCGGTGGATCTCAGTTGATTTGCTATGAATCGTCAACATCAAAAGGGATTCTTGGGGCAAAATTTTTTTTGTTGGGGGTTGTTTGGAGGATTTGGATCTTTTTCTTGCCAATAAATGATAAGAACCATGCTCTTGGATCTTCCATCTGTTGGATCCTTCCACACAGACCATGGGCTTTCATGTTATGCCCCATCACCCATCGTTGGATCGGCAAGATCCCTGCTTGCCAAGAAGGGGATTCGGATCCGAGAGGAAGGGGTATGGTTTAATCAGCATGGGGCTCATCCTAGGCCGGGTCCTGTGACCGCAATATTGACTGCATCTCCATCAAACATGTTACATGACGCATGGTACCTTTCGTTCTCCGCTAACAAATAGATAACCAATCAAATATAAATTTTTTTTAAGAAGAGGTCAATATTTTCTTAGCCCCTTCAAATAGAGATTTTTTATCTTTAGTGGGGCTTCAGATCCGCCCCAAACTGAAACGTCCCTACTCTCTTTTCCCGCCCAAAACTCAAATTCGTTCTGGCACTTCAGATCCGCCCCAAACTGGGGCAAAATCACAGGGCGAAAATGGAAGGATCCTGCTTGCATCTCGAGAGACCCATCGAAGATGCGATCTCTAAGATCCGATTCGCTCCAAACTCCAACAATCTCCTCATCTCTTCTTGGGATTCCGTTAGCACTCCTCGACATTCATTACTAAATTTTAGATCTTATTTTTACAAAAAAAAAAATTTGGTAAAAAAAGCTTGATTTTTGTTAGGGTTTGTGTTGTAGGTGCTTCGATTGTACGATGTGGATGGATCTGAGATGAGATTCGAAGCGAATACGGAAGGAGCGCTTCTCGATTGCTGCTTCCAAGATGAGTTCACTGCGCTTTCCTCTGGATCTGATGGCTGCGTTCGAAGGTGAATGATATACATTTGCCTTTTTTTCCTTGTAAAAAACTGTAAAAAAGAAAACTTTTAACCAAAATTGTTATAGTTCAGCAGTTTATTATAGTGTAAATTAGATTGAACCATTGAACTTTAATAACACCATAAACCTCTTAAACTGGAAATGTTTTCTTAAAATGCTAGTTTCATCAACTCATTTAAGGTATGAATGGACCCTTGTTCATGGACTAACACTCTAGAACAAACTCAATTTAGTATTTGTTTAATGAAAGTACCCTTCAATGTTTGCCGAAAAGAAACTTTGGGCCGGGTTTTTCTTTTTCTTTCTCTGGGGTGGGGTTGGGGGATTCATGGCATTTTTAAAGTTCGATAGTTCTTTAGAAGGTTTACCCTTTATACTTTATAAGTATTTTTCGACGTTATAAGTGCTACAATTCCATACTCCAATTCATTTCATATTTTAGATAAACAACAACTGCCTGAAACTTGAAGAAGTCCATCACCATTCTTCTCTTGATTTCAAGCAGACACATGAGTTTGCACTTGCATATGATATGGTTGTAGTTTTCTTGGAAATGTTAAGAAGAATTATATTCATGATTGTTAAGGAAATAAGAAGTGTATTTGATGCAGAAGATAACTTTAAAAATATAAACCGTATTATATGCGAATGCAGGAGAACAGAAGGGCATAGCATTACACTCTAGAATGAAAATATCATTTGATCCTTCCAAGCAAAAAAGTCAAGCAGTTCTTTCTGCAACCATAATGATTATTAATATGATTGATGGTCTATAGCAAGTCCTTACATCATTTACGTTTTGATGCTGTTCCTTCAACCATTGATATTTCCTTATCAACTTAATATCATGTAAATCATTCATGAATGTTCTCAGGTATGATTTGTGTTCAAAGGCACAAACTATTGTCGGAAAGCACGATGACTCGGTTACAAATATTGAATATTCTGAGCAGACTGGTATGTGGTTACTATATTTTAATCCGATAGAGAGAGGTTGCATTATATTTAATTTCAACATTTATCTTTGTTAGTTTATAACAGTTTGTATATTGACCAGAAAAAAGAGTTAAAATTATAGGTTAAAACAAAACAGTTTATCATGGAGTAATTAGCAGAACGAAAACCATGTATAGGCAGACTAGCTAAACCCTACTTGCTCCTAGCAATTCTTTCCCCCTTCAAAGTAGTTCTACGAAAACATTTGGAAAACTCAATGCTTGTACCTAGCAATTCTTCTTATTTGCCTTATCAGCATCTTGGTGAAATTTTGTTACATTTAAAGAGGATATAGTTCTTGTCCCACTCACAGTACGGGTCATATTCGGTCCATCCTTTATCATGGTACAGAAGATAAGGGGAAACAAAAAGAGAAAAAGGGAAATATTTATTGTTGTGAAAAAAGCACCAAAGTACGCAGCGGATGATCGATACGCGTGAATCGGAACTAATGAAAAAGATCACAAACACAACAACTATGCAAAAACAGTAAGTAATAAAAGAAAAAAAACACCAAGCAAAGGACACAAGATATTACCCAAGTTTGGTGCGTACTTACACCTAATCCTGCAAACCGACGACGAATTGCTTTAACTATTCAACGAAGAATTCCAAGAGATAATTTCTTCCCTTCGATCTCACCCAAATACAAAGACAATCCCTCTCAATACAAATCTCTCAATTTCTCTCTCTACCTTTTTGCTGCAGCCGCCATAGATTTCAAAAATCCTCTTTGGATTAATTGATTTTTCTGGCCGCTGCCAATATTTTTTTGGCTCTGTGGATTGATTCTCTAAAGCTGCTGCAGCCTTTTAAATCTTAAGGCTCGCAGACTTAAAACTAAAAGGCTCTTAGTAGATAAATTAATACCTCGATTATTAATTTAATCTATATAATATTTTTAGTAGAGAGAGGTTAGAGATAAGTATGAATTAGATTTAAACTTCGGATTAATCTTAAAATCAACCCAAATCTTCTAGAACCCAACTCAGATTCTGCAAGCACTGCAACCACTTGGGCACATGGTGCCTACTCACGTGTGTTGCATGTGCTTCTCTTGGGCGGCTTAAATATTGGGCTTTTTCGGGACTTTGAACTCGGGCTCCGAATTTGCAATCAATTTTAACATTTATTACCTGTTGTACCCAAAAGCACAAACTCTAATGAGTTTTAATAGCTAATTTGTTGTGAATGTCTCTCATTTTAACCTTGTTGATTTCCTAAGTTGATCCGGCGTTATCATCGAATCTGTTCGAGATTCAAGTTTATCCACAAAACAGGTGACAGGCGTTCGGACGTCCGGACGTCTGCGTAAACTCTGTTCTTTCGAAGGTCTCAAGTCCAGACGTCTAAATATCCTTGTTCAGACATCTGGTGAACCTTCGTGGATTCAAAAATACTTGGGCATATGTCTGTACATTCATTCTGCAGACTTCTATCGTATTTAGGCCAGTTATATTTGTTTAGTTAGGAAATTTGTTATTTGGTAAAATCTTTTGTAGGCTATATATATGGTAGTATGTATTAACCCTAGATGAGGTGCCTTTTGTAATAGCTATTGAGAGAACCCTTTTACTATTGTGAGAACTAGGGTTAATTTGAGGGATTTGTATTCGTCCACCGATTTGTACCCCTTCACTTTTGGTTATTAATAAAGCTTCGTCTTCGTCTATTGTTTACTTTTGGTTATTAATAAAGTTTCGCCTTCGTCTATTGTTTTGGTTAGTACTCTATATTTCCAATTTACATATGATTTGCTCATTTGATTACTTTCTATCGTTTGTGTTATTGCTTAGTGATAGTTTTGTTGCAACAAACTGATATAAGAGCATTGTTGCGTTTAGTGGGATCATTTGGATTGAACCATTAGGTCTTCAATATTGCGATCTAGGTCAACGGTGGGTAACGACAACTACGTCATTTTCCTTACTTTTTTAGATCGTGATTTTGAAGTTTTAGGGTTCGTTAGCACTTATTGTGTTTTAGTTTGATCCCGCATCATGTCTCCGACAATCATGAAGCTCGATATCGAGAAGTTTGATGGAAATATGAGTTTTCGTTTATGACAAGTCCGTATGGTTGCCCTGTTGACTTAAAACAATTTGAGAAAGGCGATTCTTGGAAAAGATGCAAAGCCTTCCACTATGATAGAGGAAGCTTGGGAAGAGATGTATGAAAAGGCCCTCATGGCTATCAAGTTATGTCTGACGAACGAAGTTTTGCAAAAAGTTTTAGTGGAAAAGACAGCGGCTGATTTGCGGAAGAAATTGGAGGAGTTATATTTAAGGAAATCTCAGCCGAATCGATTTCTGTTGAAATAGCGTCTCTACACACTTCGTATGTCAGAAGACACTCCAATCAAATCTCATGTTGGTGAGTTTAATTCAATCGTTACAGATCTGGGTAAGATTGATATTAAGATTGATGATGAAAATCAGGCTCTTCTCTTGTTATGTTCGTTGCCACCCTTATATAAGCATTTTCGTAACATCATGGTTTATGGACGAGATACGATCTTAATTAAGAATGTCGAAGAGAATTTGATGAACAAAGAGATATATCGATAAGGAGTTGATTTTTACTGAAGCTGATGGTTTTTCGTCCGACTTATTTGTTCAAGGGCGAGCAGAGAAGCGAGATCTGGAAGGTAACAGGAAGAAGTCAAAGTCAAAATCCAAGAATAAAAAGAACTTGATCTGCAACTATTGCAAGAAGCCGGGGCACTTTAAGGTCGATTGTTTCAAATTGCAGAACAAGCAGAAGTTGAAAAACAAATCGAAGGAGTCTTCAGCCGAAACCAGTATAGCGGAAGGAGAAAGAGATCTTTTTGTAGTTCTTGACAGCACACAACGATCTAAGGACAAGTGGATTATGGATTCGAGTTGTTTTTACCATATGTGTCCCAATAGGATTTGTTCACCACCTATGTGTCCGTTGATGGTGGAGTGGTTTTGATAGGCAACAATAGTTCGTGTCGAGCTAGTGGTAAGGGGACAATCTAAATCAAGATATTTGACGGTGTTGTGAGGACATTGGTGGAAGTTAGGCACGTACCTGACTTAAAAAAGAATCCCATCCCTTTAGGTGCACCCGATGACAAAAGTTACATGTTTTCCGCTGAAGGTGGAGTTTTGAAGGTAATAAAAGGTGCTCTAGTTGTTATGAAGGGTTCAAAGAAGGGGTTCTTATATTTGTCGCAGAATTCGACAACTACTGGATCGGTGGCTATTTTGTTATCTAAATCTATGACAGATTCGGAAACTACTAGATTATGGCATTTGAGGTTCAGACATATGAGTGGGAGATGTATGGCCGAGTTGTCGAAGCAGTGTCTACTTAGTGGGAAGAGTAAAACGAAAATGGAGTTTCATGAACATTGTGTTTTTGGAAAGTAAAAACGTGTTAGTTTCAGTTCGGCGGTGCACAACACAAAATGTACTCTTAATAATATCCATTCGGATTTTTGGGGACTTTTTGCAGTTGCTTCTAAAGGAAGCGGCGCCTAGTATTTGCTTATCTTCATTGATGACTTTTCGAGAAAGCTTTGTGTCTACTTCTTGAAGTATAAAAGTGATGTATTTACTACGTTCAAGCAATGGATGGCGTTACTTGAGAAACATACATGAAAGCAGATCAAGAGATTGAGAAAAGACAACGGGTTAGAGTTTTGCGGTGGAGATTTCAATGATTTCTGCAAAAACGAAGGGATTGTTCGGCATCATACTGTTGTCTACACACTACATTAGAATGGAGTCGCAGAGTGTATGAATTAGATTCTTATGGAGAAAGCTCGGTCCATGTTGTCTAATGCAGTGCTTGAAAAAAAGTTTTGCGCCGAAACGGCGAACACGGCATGCTTCATTGTGAATCAGTCACCTCATACATCGCTTGGTAGTAAAACACCGGAGCAGGTGTGGTTTAGAAAGCACGCCGATTATTTTACATTTCGAGTGTTTGGTTGTCCTGCATATGCACATTGATATGATGGCAAGTTGGATTCTCGAGCGAAAAAATGCATATTTCTTGGTTATGCTACAAGCGTCAAAGGTTATAAGTTGTGATGTTCGGATCCTAAGTTGCCAAAATTTATGATTAGCAGAGATGCGGCTTTTTATTAATTTGTTGTGCTGAAGCTGAAGATTGTGGAATTTCTAGTTGAAGACGATTCAAAAAAGGATGAGCCGAGAGTTGATATTGAGGTCGGTGAAAGCTCGGGTTCGCAGAAGATCTTTCCTTCACCATCGTTTGAAGAAGCTCATGATGAGCAGTCTCATGATGAGGAGTATTTGCTCGCTAGTGACCGACAAAGAAGGGACATTAGACCGTCGTAAAAATATGGTTACGATGATCTAGTGACGTATGCGCTATCTATTGCAGAGATGGTTGATGGTAGCGAACCGACGAACTATAAAGAAGCTATTTCATCCGATGAGTCAGCTCGTTGGTCAGTCGCTATGAATAAAGAGATTGAGTCTTTTCATAAAAACCAGACTTGAAAGCTCGTGAAGCCCGAAAGAGGAAAGAAAGTAGTTGGCTGCAAGTAGGTTTTCAAGAACAAAGAAGGTAACCAAGGGGCGGTTGATACGAAATACAAGTCACGGTTGCAGGTTCGGAGAGTTGACTTTAATGAGTTATTTTCTCCGGTTGTTAAACACAACTATACGTGTCTTGCTCGGTTTGGTAGCTAAGACCACGTTAGTTTGCTAGAGAAGTCTATCTACGGTTTGAAGCAGTCATCTAGACGTTGGTATAAGAAAATTTGACTCCTTCATAAAAGAAATTGAGTTCACGAGAAGTATGGGCGACAATTATGTATATTCGATGAAGCTCGCTGATGGTTCTTTCATATACTTGCTACTTTATATTGATTATATGTTGATAGTATTAAGGTATATGGTTGATATTCAAAATTTGAAGGAATGGTTGAAAGGCAAATTCGAGACCAAGGATTTGGAAGCAGCCAAAAAAATACTTGGTATAGAGATCAGGCGAGATCGCAAAGGAGAAAAGTTTTACTTGTGTCAACAGCGATAAGTTGAGAAAGTTTTGGAGCGTTTCGGTATGGCAGACGCTAAATCAGAAAGTATTCTGTCGGCAGCTCATTTTAAACTTTTAGCTCGTTCATCACCACAAACAGAGAATGAGATTAACTATATGTCGAATGTTATATGCAAATGCGGTGGGTAGCATTATGTATGCCATGGTTTGTAAATGACCCGACATTTCACATGCTACTAGTGTTAGTTGTTATATGGCTTCTCCTGGTAAAGGTCATCGGCAGGCAGTGAAATGGATATTATGATACCTACGAGGTACGTTTGATGTAGGGTTGGTGTTTGGAAGGAACAACGACAGTTTAGTTGGATTCAGTGATTTTGATTATGCGGGTGATCTCGATAGATGAAAGCTGGTCACTGGTTATGTATTCTCTTTAGGAGTGTCATCAGTTGATGTACTTCGTTACAGCTTACGGTTGCGTTGTCTACGATGGAGGCGGAATATATGGCCGTTGTTGGGGACGTTAAGGAATCGATCTGGTTGAAGAGACTATTTTCGGAATTTTGTATTCAAAAGGATACTATAATAGTCTACTGTGATATCCAAACCGTTATTCACTTGACGAAAAGTCACATGCATTATTATAGGACGAAACACATTGATGTACGGTACTGGTTTGTTCATGAAGTCGTTGAAAAAGAAGAGATTATTGTAAAGAAGGTTGACACAGCGGATAATTCGATTGACATGTTGACGAAGTCTTTTTCGGTTGTTAAGTTTGAGCTTGCTTGAACTTAATTAGCATTGGGCCCTTTAGGGGTTTTGTGGTGAAGATGGAGTTATTATTAATTTTGTGAAGGAGTTTTGTGGGAATACGAGGCAATGTAGAGATTTGTTGTGAATACCTCTCATTCTATCCTTGTTGATTTTCTAAGTT
Source organism: Agapanthus africanus (assembly GCA_030015575.1). Taxonomy (NCBI): domain Eukaryota; kingdom Viridiplantae; phylum Streptophyta; class Magnoliopsida; order Asparagales; family Amaryllidaceae; genus Agapanthus; species Agapanthus africanus. The sequence continues at coordinate 313,212,357 of CM057338.1, read as the reverse complement.
GATCTGGCGTTATCATCGAATCTGTTCCAGATTCGATTTTATCCACAAGACGTCTGTCTAAACTTTGTTCTTTCGAAGGTCTCAAGTCCAGAGTCTGAACATCCTTGTTAAGACGTTTGGTGAAACTCTGTGATTTCGAAAATGCTTGGGCAAACGTATGTGCCTTCCTTTTGCAGCCGTTTGCCGTATTTGGGCCGGTTATATTTGTTTAGTTAGGAAATTTGTTATTTGGTAAGATCTTTTGTAGGCTATATATATGGTAGTATGTATTAACCTTAGACGAGATGCCTTTTGTAATAGTTATTGAGAGAACCCTTTTGCTATTGTGAGAACTAGGGTTTATTTGAGGAATCTGTATTCGTCCACCGATTTGTACTCCTCCATTTTTGGTTATTAATAAAGCTTCACCTTCGCTTATTGTTTTGGTTAGTACTTTATACTTCCAATTTTCCTATGATTTGATTATTTGATTATTTCTCTATCGTTTGTGTTATTGCTTCGCGATCATCTTATCGCAACATAAGTATATCAGGCAAACTTAGACGTGTGATGTCCATATACCCAATGGAAAGCCTCTTGATGCATTCTAGATGTCTAGGATTCAAATTATGCTCGCCTCTTGAGGCATTCGAGATGTCTAAGATTCAAATTATGCTCGCCTCTTGAGGCAGTCGAGGTGTCTAATACTCAAATTCTTCTGCTCAGCCTTTTATTGGAGAACCCATTAAGCAATTCTAACAAGAGTTCAACTCACCTACCAGGGGTTGTCTCATACGAGTAACCGACAAGGGGTATAACAGGAGGGTTCTTCGATTGGTAGGACCCTTCATCCATCAATCAAAGGATTCCCTTATCAGCATCTTGGTAAAATGCTAGTAGGGGACAAAGCTTGGTAGAAAAAGAATCTTTTTAACGCCTTCCTTGTTTCTTTTTTCTCATGTGGCAAATAGAAAGCACAGAAACTTTTATATGCTTGCCGTTTTCATGTTCGACACATATTGGACACTCTCTCTGACACCGTGTCTGCCACGCTTGTGCCATGTCTGCCCAAATTAGATGTGTCTAACATTCTTACATAGTGGAGGGGTTGAGAAATAAGAGTACATATTTGTGGACAAATTTGATTCCTTCGAGGATATTTTTTTAAAAGTATTTCAACATTTGCATGTCGAATTAGAGAGTAAAGCTTTAAATTGATGCAAATGTTCAATAAAGCTGGCTCCAATTAAAAAGGGTTAATATTTCCTCCTATGGCTGCCAAAAAATCACTTTTCATATTTGAATGGATGATCAACACTCTTAATGTTGATTGACATTCTTTAAAACCTATGTATACCGATAAATTATTTACATGACTTTTTGGTTTTCCTTGGATGGTGACAAAATCGATGTAAATGATACAACATTTCACATCTCTAGATCTATGAGCAAAAAAACTTGAAAATCGCAATAAATTTTTATATACATATGCTTTAGACCACTAATGATGTCGATAATCAACTTAAAAGGTGTGAAATTGATTTTCCTTTTTTTTTTGGCAGCCGTAGGAGGAAATTCACTCCTATGGCAGTTGAGGCTCCGTTTTCTAATATAGTTGTGTCCTTGTGTCCTCTTTACAAATTTGATGTCCTGTTACCCGTGTCCGTGTCGGTGCTTCATAGCAGTGGCAAGCAACATTTTTTATTTTATTTGCAGGTCAAGTTATTACTGCAGGTTTGGACAAAAAGTTAATGTTTTGGGATGCCCAGATGAAAAATGGAGATGTTGGAAGTGTCAAAACGGCGGATTCAGAGGCGTGGTCTCTTTCAATATCCAGTTATCATTTATTGGCTGCTACCGGAACAAAGGTTGACACCTATGATCTTCGCAACTTAAAAATACCAGTTCAATCAACGAACTTTCATAACATGCATCAGACATGGTGTATTTGTTCATTTCCTAGCTGCCAAGGTAACTAAATTTTGCTGTTCCTATATTAGGAACTCATGCTTTAAACATCACTTTCCTGGCATCTACGATTTCTTCATCATACTAATATCATGTTCGTGCCTTGTACTTTCTTCATCTGGTCTGATTTGGCATATTTTTTCTGGTGTATTCATATGATTATTATAAACTCAAAAAATTCCTTTTGGATGAAGCATGAAGCCTTACAGATATAGTAGGAAAATGAGAATTATTGTACTGTCCAAGTATATTTGGATTAACCTCTAAAGCATGCTTCTTCATATCCCCTTTCATTTGTATTCTTCAGAGATTCAAGTATCTTTTGGTTATACACATCAGGATACGCGGTTGGATCAGTTGATGGATGTGTTAGCTTGAAGTATTTTGATTCTGCAAAAGACTCAGCTATGGGGTACGTTTTTTTTTTAACACTTTTTTTAACGATAATATTATATGCTAGTAAAATTTATACTGCCGATAAAGCTTTTGCTCCACAATTCATATGCAAAAACCAATGTCATGAATCTTCAAACTCTTATGATGGCATATTGGTGTTAAATGCTATGCTGTTACAAGTGCTTGCCATAACCATGAACTGGAGAACTAAAGAGAATCATGTTATATTCCGCAATGGTGTTTTGCCTTATTGTGTTGTGACTCTTTCTGTCCTTGTTTTGTAACAGATATGCCTTTTGGTGTCATCCGAAATCAAAAGAGCGCTCATCTCATCTTGTTGCGGTGAATGATATCAAATTTCACCCATTGTATGCTCTTTTTCTGTATCGTTTTTTTTCCGAAATTGAATTGATATGAGTAAAAATTGAAAAGCTAAGATAAACCTCATGCAGCAACGACACCTTTGTTACTGGGGACAACGAAGGTCATGCTATTCTCTGGAATGCTGTAAGCAGGAAAAGACTGTTTGAGGTATTTCTTCAATTTTACATATTTTGATTTCAATCGACTTAACATTTTAATTTAATTTAGATTTCAATATTTCCGTTGTACTGCCGCTACTGCTAACTAATATATATTGATAATTGTATAAATTCACAAACAGAAAAGATGAAGTAAGGCATCTGTGAAAAACATAGAAAAAGAGAGGAATTCCTATGAAGAAAACGAAAGATGCTTCTAGAATTCCATGAAGAGGAAGTGTAAGTGCACCAGAATGCCAAAGAAAAGAAAGAAGTAAATTTATGTTTGTAGTCCTCATATAGATGAGTGGAATTATGAAGTTGCTCTTAGTGGACAAGTTTTATAAATAAAAGCGCAGATGAGCACCATACCATGCATATCAAACTGAGAATTCACTGACTCCTACAAGGAACTTTACATAGTTCAAATAACTACACGTTTTAATTGCAGTTTTATCCTGTATATCGGTTGCACCTCTTCATGGTACAACCTCATGGCACCCTGTAAATGATTTATATAGACTATCTGTAATTATTTTTCTTTTGTTTCTATGAATTAAGCTTGGGAAGTACCCTAACAGTGCGGCATCATTATCATTTAACCGAAGTGGCCGACTTTTGGCTGTTGCATCCAGTCGTACGTACCAAGAAGCAAATGAACTGTGAGTTCTTCCTCACATACTTGTCATCTTGTTTACTAGATTAGATTTTCAATTGTGATATTAATAGAAAATTTTACAAGCTTCTAGTTCTGTCAAATAACTCAAGGCTCAAGCATAATCAATCTCATGTTCAAATTACTATAAAAATACACCAGACGCAATACCCATGAAGCACAGAGACAGACAGGCATTAACATGACAATTAAAAATAGGACACGAGAACCTAAACACATTACAGCATAAGCAAAACATAACAAGCGATTTATGACATTGGCAACTAAAGTTGATTAATAATTCGACTAAAACAAACAATGGCTGGAGGCTGGACGGTCGATTCAAATTCAAAATTTATGATAGTATATAGTAAAACATCTCATGATATGACAGTAAAACCAAACCAAGATGGTGATAATAAGTTCAATTCTTTGTTATTGTATAAAGCAGGTAGATAATGTCACATTTGAAAAATGCTGGGGAACAAACTCCGTAACATGCTAATAATTTTTATATAAATAATATATTCAGAAAAGCAACACAAATCAAATGATCATACTACCTATAAAAAATCACAATTTAAAAAGTTGAAATCTATCAATTCCGGTGATATAATCAAGTGTAGACTTCCCCAAAAACACTTTTAAAATGATTAAAAATTCTCGTAAAAAGTTGAAAAGAAAAAATGTGGGAAGCTTTATAATTGGATGTGCATTCATATGAACCACTTCAGCCATTTAAAAGACCTCGGGGACAAAATTACAACATCGATATTGTTCATGAAATTCCTATGCTAGCAAAACTGCTGCACAGCAAACCTTGCATTTTTATGCAACTGATAAATGTAATCAATAATCATTAAATCTCGCATATATCAATAGTATGGTTGACCTATAATTAGTCCCCCCCCCTGCCAAATTTAATAAACAACCTGGATCTTTATTCTTCGCTATTTCTTCACAAATATTTAGCATATTCAAGAGGTACATCCATTTTGGTTTAAAAGGTATGCTTCATTGCTTCATAGCTCGACATATGAATTAGCGAGGTTAGAATTTGGATTATTATTCTTTGGCATATAAGTTGAACACAATAAAGTCCAAATTGAATGTATAGTTGATAAATTTGCAGTGGTTCAAAGTGTTATTCGATTCTAACACGATACATTCCTTATGATTTCTCATATCTATATCGAACCGTAACTAGTCCATTCCTTTTCTTACAGAGAAGTGGCTCCTTGGATTTTCATACATCAACTGGAGGATTTTGCTAAACCTTTTTGACTTGAATTTTTATCCGAGATATGTGATGTAAGGTTAGTTATTATTGTAACATTTTTTTGTTGTAAAATAAGTAACAAACAAACAATTTTCTTGGCTTATAATTTTTTTGTGAAGTGTTTGTCAACATCAATTTAGTTTCATTCATGACTAGAAAAAAGTTGCATTAGCTGGGTCAAGTGCATGCCTTGTCTCCGCAGTTGCCTCCGCAACAAAAAAGGCTGTTTTCACAATATAATTCCATGATTGGGACACAAATGTAAATTTTGAAAGGTGTAAAAATGTGAGAAAGTTAGGAGCTTAATTTTCCTTGAATGTAATCTTATTTCATCCAAAAAATATAAAATGCATTGCATAAGTGTTCCAAACTATGGTATTTAATCTTGGCCCGTTCACGATCCTTAATGGTTGATTTCGATTCAAAAAATGATTCTCGTAGTTCCAATATTGATAATGTTACGAGGATGAGTGATATTGGATTTATTATTTGATTATAATGGGTTCATTTTGGTCATTAGGTTAAGATTTATTTGACATTATTAATAATTGGGAATGTATTTAAAAACTTATAGCTACTTTTACCTAGTATTCCAAATATGATCGTCCGATATTGATATACATCCGGAAATATTTAACCTTGCTCTAAGCTAATGCTCAAGCTCATTGAAAGTGATTGATTTTTGTATTGGTGGATCCGATCCCCAGCCTTTAATTGCCATAATTTGAATAAAAAATAGGCGTGTCGGCAGCAGACTCAAGTTGACCATGCCATGTCACTTTCTCCATAAATTGTTGATTTTGCATATGTAAACATGGGAATGTATTAATTTACATAATTGGTATTTCTATACACATAGGTGACAAATATCTATTTATTTATTCCATGCTTGTTATATGCATGTATACTTGTATATTTGCTCAGAAACTAAAATAGTAGGATGTTGCAAATATGCAATTGCCATATACAAACAAATTATTCCATGATTCTCTCCACCGAATTAAATTCGAGAGGATCATATGTCCCGTCATAAAGAAACAAAAAATATGACCATTCACTTCATAAAACTGCTTTAAGAAACAAAAAATATTTCCATTCACTTCATAAAACTGCTTTAAGGTTGACTAAACATTTTCGTCCTTTTCTTTTTCTAGATCGAATGCATTATGCTATGTGTAATGAATAACAACTTCAATGGAGAGACATCTTTAACCAGAGAGAGAACCAATTCCCCTCTCTCCCCAAAGAGCAGAATGGACCTTAATTTGATTAAAAAAAAGTTTACAACATAATCAATCGGATATATATTTATAATGACAATAATCAATAAATTCAGGTATAACTTGTGGAGGAAACTAAATTGTGCCTGTATACATGTATCTATCTCTGCATACATTATTGCTTTTTTCTTAACATATAAAACCCCTTATGTTGGATATAGTGTCCTCAGAGTCAATTATTGGATCACAGACACGTGATTGCAATGATTGAGGGAGGACATATACCGGTAGGACAGTCTTACTCAAGATGATAGTATGCTATCTGGTTTATCTTTATCATCGTGTACTGCTTTAGGTGACCTTATAGGTCACTATTACGCGTTGATAGAGCCCTTAGGATTCTTGCTTGACGGCCAGCAGTATGATGGCGATCATATACGTGGGAGCTGGGGTCTATAAGCACATCCTTAAAAAGGTCTCTAGTCGTGGGAGTTTTCGAGACAGGGCATCGATACTCCAGAGTAGACTAGTGTATAAAGTCGAGACCCCGACGAGGGACGGTAGCCGGTCTCACAAGCCACTGGTGTCAGTTGGTTCACCTAAGATATATACAGGTGCTCATTGGGTTATGAGTACATCGGACATGACTCGCCGGGAACATGCTAGTTGGTATTATACCTGACGTCAGATAGCAGTTCCCTGGTGACATGTGTACAGGTTAGTTCATCGACCTGAGATCGTCATTTGTCTCGTGTGAGTTCCCACTGTGCTTTGATTACTACCCTACCACGGCTCAAAGGAGTCGTGCAAACAGGTTTTAGTTGGGTATAATCCCGAGCCACATGGAGGCAGTGAGCGGATCGGCAGGCGTTCGTCTCTCCCGGTATTGGGGGTGAGGTCGCGCTGTGTCTAGGAGAGCCATTACACGAAGTTCTTGGCCAAGGCAGGAGATTTACTGGTAGGTATTCCAGTAGTATCTCAGGGTGTTCTGGGCTACACTCCGACACGACTTGTACCGCTTTTGGAGGTCTGACTTTTACCAACCCCCTAAGCCCGCCATGCGATGCTCATAGACGAACGGACCGGACTGTACGGATATTGTCACTGACAGGCTCAGTAGGGTGTCAGGATGAGTTCGCTCATCGACCTCCCTTTTGGTCAATACCTGGTAGCTCGTTACGTACGGCTAATACCTCTGACGTGCTAGTGGTTAAATCCACAGCCAAAGTATTGACGAGTCTTTAGAGTCCCCCACAGACAGTTTGTCAAGTTTCGGGCGAAACGCTGTAGAGGTCGTATGGATTTATGGCAGGGTTCGAACGTACGTGTGCACTTGTGCACGTGTCATGGTTCGAACGGATAATACTAGCGGGCTTTGGTTTAAGCCGGATCCTAGTATTGTACAGTGTAGATTTTGTCTCATTGTATTTGTATTCGGTCGGAATACAAATGAGGGTATGTATATACAGTCACGGGGTTTTCCTTTAATTTATTACGGGATCGCTTTTTGAAGTTGCCACCTTGCATTCCGTTTCGGCCATTTTCCTTTGTTTCTTTTCTTGGCTGAAAATTGATGGGAGGGGCTTATTTGCAAATGTGCAAATTAGCAATATGGAGGGTGTTTTTTGTGATGGAGGGTTCATAATGGTTCTATCATCCTTTGACTTCTTTTTCTCATCTTGACTTGCTTTATGTGATTGGATATGGGTATGATTATTGAGGTGACAAATTTTCATCATGATCATTCACACCTTTTCCTTATGGTCACCCTTTTTTTGATTGTGCACCCTCCTCTTCTACCAAAAGGGGCCGGCCACTTCTAAGGGGGGTATATGGTGTGTGAAAAATTCACTCTCATTTGCTTGCATAAAAAATTCCATAGAACATCTCCATAGTTGATTCCTCCACCAAAAATGGCAACTTTATTAACCCCTTGAGACAATGGTTTCTACACTTAGTCTACAGCAATTTTGGACACGTCGGCTTGCCAACTTCGTGTCCGAGTTGCCTCGGTTCAGAGGTGGGAGCCCGTAAAAAGACTCGGTGATGTGGTGCCCTTCCGACGAGGAGATCGAGAACGGAGATGCCGCAAGGAGATCGGGATGGTGGCCGAAGACCGAAAGACACGGATCGTTCGGTATAGCTTTCTATCCCTTCTCTTGATAGCTAGTAGTAGGTTAATGGTCCGATCCGGGTTTATAGTCCGCGGTAGTGCCGGTTTCTAAGTTTAGAAAAGTTTTTGTTTTCCGCATTTTGGCCTCAGACAGACGGCCGGAGCGCTACCGTGGTCTTACATGGTATCAGAGTCACGCCATTAACCTTTACTAGTTTGCTCTAACGTGTTTAGAATTTCGATCGAACAAAAATTCCAAAATCATGATTTCAAATGCATCAGTTTCTGTCGATTTTAATTTGTGCTCGAAAAATTATTTTGAGTGTTGTAGAAATTCGTGCAGGCGATTTTAAGCATTCTGTAAAAATTTGGTTTGGTGATGCTACAGTAGGACCGCGGAACCGCGGCCAAACCCATGTTCTGGCCGCGGTTCCGCCGCAGTAAAAATTCAACGCCGTACCCAATTTCTACAGTATGTCTCTGACTTGAAATTAGGGTTTTGGTATATTCGTTTTGGGCCCAGATTTATCTTGAGTGCTACAGTTGTGCTTGGGGCCCACTTCGGGAAATTTAGTCGATCGAAAATTTTAAACATGTTGGTTCACAGTATTTACATTATATCTGCGACCGTGAATGTCATTTGATCGGTAAATCCTGTCTAATTGCTATAGCTCTTTTAAACGGATTTGCGAACGTGACATTCATGTTGATGTTCTGTGTTGTGCTGTGATGTTGCGGATTTGTCGTGGTGGATAGCCTGGATGCAATGGTAGTACAGTTTTGGTATTTTTATATACATTTGATATTGCGGGGCGAGCGTCCGACATGTGGACTGTCGTCACTGCCTGTTTGTATATTATTCTTTTGGGGCACGACCCGACTGAGGTCGATGTACCCGTTGTATATTTTACTTTCTGTACTAGGATTACCCCGCGGAGGGGTGCACGGGTAGCCGGGTTCTAGAGGGCAACGGGCCCGCATCTCATGGCTTTGAGACGGAGGGGGCTTCACTCTAGAATTGGCGGGCTATTCGCCACACTCGTAGGGGGTACATGTTGACCCAAGGAGGGGTGCCCAAGTTACCGGATTCCGTGAAGTGCTGGGTGGTCCATTCACGTTGCTGAAGTGGGCTGCCTCGCTTCAGGTTTTGGCGGGTAACTTGCCGCTCCCGTAGGGGTCTAGGATTTCATTGCACAGGCTATCCACACGATCAGGGGAACGTCGGGTTTCAGTAGCGGCTCTATGAAACCCGGGGATCCCAGATATCTGTATTGTTCTGTGATGCTTATTACATTTCCGTGATGTTGCATTTTATCACGCCTTGAGCGATTATTATATATTGATATATATACTAGTAGATATTGTATATGTTTTGCATCCGCGCTAGTCCAGTCCCCGCTCTGTCGTTAGTTAAGTAACCTAACGGGTGATGACGGGACCCAGTGGCGAATGCGGATGGCATATACGTACATCGTATTTTCGTTCTTTATTGGTGTGATCAATTGATGGGGCTGCGTTGATTCGGATCAATGCAGGCTAAACAAACCTATTCTGATGTTGTTGGAACATTTTTCAAAAGGCTGTTATTGCAAGGACGCTTTCTTTTGTTTTGCACAGTGGTATTCGGTCATAAATATCCAGCACCTCAGTCGACGAGGCAAGGGCCGAGATCCCTTCACCGGGAGTGACCCCTTGGACAGAAGTTTGCGTCAGGGCAATAACTTCACTATAGTCGATTACTTTTGCTTTGCATCGTGGTATTCAGTAGGAATATCCTGCACCTCATTCTACGAGGAAAGAGTCGAGATCCCTTCACCGGGAGTGACCTCTTTAATAAAGGTTTTCGCCACTATATTTTTATATATAAAGCTATCCGGTTCCTTCAACGATATCAAGTTCATTACGTTAAAGGTTTTTCGCCAAAAACCATTCGTAGCCCTCCGTCATTTCAGAAAGGTAGCACTTAGTATTCATGCTATGTATGTTGGCCTTCGTCAAGGCATAGTGTATGGTAGCTATTTGTTACTTTTCTGCTGCATAGATAGATGCGTTGGTTTGGGACAGTCGTACTACTATTTTGGCCTTCGTCAAGGGTATGTACAGGTGGGTTCAAATTAACCTGGATAATGACGGGTAGAACTTGACATGTGACTTATGATATGTTGGCTTTCGTCAAGGTCATAAGAGCATGGGGTAAAAACCACATCGGGAGTTTCTAAAGAAACTGAAACTTGCCAGATATGCGCATACCTTCTGGAGTGTGATAACGTGAGTGGATTCCATCACGTTATCATGCGATGATAGTTGGATCCCGATTCCCACTGATGAGTTGGTTTACTTCTCGGGTGATCCCGACTAATTCTTCTTTCAGGTTTGGAGGAGAATTTGACGTTACAGTGGGAGGTTTCCTGATTGGATAAAGAGATAACCATTCTGATCTAGGTTAGAGTGCACGCTGAATGTTTTTTTTCTCTCTCTTTTTGGCAGCGACCATGACTCGACCTTATACTATGTGTAACAACCCTAATTTTCATATATACTTTTCTGTACAAAATTTTTTAAAATTTTTTAAAATCCATAAAGGAGTATTTTAATCTGAGCACAAGATATATATAATTAATTATTTTGTTTTTAAATAATTTCATTTTTAGTGTACATAAAATTATTTTAAAATTAAAGTGTACTTGGGGTATTTGTTGCTGTTACCACTTTAAGTAGTTATTTTCCCACAATAATTACAAGAAGGAGCTTGTAGCTCATTGGTAATACCTTGCATTGCTGAACCAAGCCACCAGAGTTCAAATCCCATGCCCCATATTATTTTTATATTATTTTGTTTTAAACTTTTTTGGAAAGTCAACAGTCAAACCGCCATAACTCACAAAATTTATACTAAATCCAAAAAGTTAAATATACCAAAATTCCCCCCATGAGATTCCCCACCCGACGGTACCCCGACTCGGCCGGCGCCGCCGGCCGGACTCGGAGTCGTCAACACGGAATTTCTCCGTGTTGACCTGGTCTTTCCCCCTGCATACTTAAAAAATTTTGATCGGTTACCAGATTCTCAATAAATCACTTTTATTCCAAAATTTAATGATTTTTAATGTTTTTTTATATATATTTTTATATTTTTTAATTAAAACCCTAACCCTAGCCTAACCCTATATAAACCCCATACCCTCTGCCCTCTCACCCTATATTTCTAAGTCTACTCTCTAAAAATTTCAAGAGAACTCGGTACGTTAGAAAAAGAGCGAAAGGCAAAGCGCTGCCGAAATCGACGGCAAATCCCGGCGATCGTACTAGGACTCTTCACGACATTTCGACGTACCGACCAACCCACTACATCCCTAGCACTCTCTAGCGTTGTCCAAACCCGTAAGTCCCCCTTTTTCTACCTTTCTTTCTTCCATTAAAATACGATTTTTCAAACCCGACGGAAATCGGAACAAACCGATTTCCGATTCGGTTTTCTATCAAAACTCACTTGTCACTAATTCCATAATGCTTAAATATATTCATGTTGACTACTAATCACTTAAAAATCAATTTGGATAAAGTTTCTCACATGAAATGATAACTTTTACAAATACCGTATTTTCGCACTTAAATACCACCATATTTAGTTATCTCATTTAACCCTTTAACATTGCTATACCTTAAAATAGATCACGAGGTAATGACCTACCTCCACACACACGCAAATACAACCCTAATTGATATCATCAAAACTTAGAATACGATAATACAAGACTTTACATTAAAATACCATTTTCTTCATAAACCTTTTCTGAAAGTTCTAAGTTGTATACAATTTTAAAACAAAATCTTTTAATAGGAAAATACGATATGTCATGCATATCGATCGTTTATCTAAACCTGATTTTGTGGTGTCTAGGCTAGGCAAATGAGCTTAGGTAACTTTAAAAGGCCCGTCTCACGATTCGTGAGCGGATCCCTCCTTCCTCACTTGTACTTACCTGGCCACAATTGGCGGTGAAGAGACGATTTGAGGCTTCTAATGACGTGTCGTTTAGACCATTTAGAAATAGGCTAGTTGGCTTAGGAAACCCTAGAATCTAAAATACGGAAATTTACACCTTTTTACAAATAAATACCTTATTTTTATAAAACCGTTTTCTAAATGATTAGTATTTATTAAATCTTTGCAAAGCGCCACTATAACCCACCTTTGGGAAACTCGTTAGGGATAGTACGGTTTATCGTGTACCCTCGAGCTTAGTAGTGCGAGATTCAGACCTCCGCAAGGAGCATTCGGTCTCGAAAGATTTAAAATACGACATTTAAGAAAAATGAGATTTTTGGAAAATAAAATATTTATATAAAATTATTCTTGTATAAACATATGTAGATTTATCATTTAAACACCTATTTTATTATAAGATAAAGTTTTCACCTTTTCCTAAAAATTACAAGATTAAAAGTTACATTAAAATACCATGAATTTCAAATATATCAATATTACAAATTAATACATTTATTTATGAAAGTAAGATATTTTCACTAGAAATAACACAAATTAAAATTTACACTCATTATAACTATAAAGACGAATAATAAATACTTGAGGTGTGTCTTGAAAACTATACAAAAGTATATTTTTACATAAAACCCCCTCCAGTTTTATAAATTGCAATAAAGACCCTAACAATTATAGAACTTCAAATTACTTTTCTTTTAGTCTGACTCGGGTTTGAGTCTGACTATTTCTGACTTGAATATGATTCAAGCCAATCTATATTCTTTAATATTCCAACTCAATATGAACACATGAATCCCTGAATCCAGTTAACAATCTATTCAACTTGACTGAATCAAACCATGGATATACATCTATTATTCCGTTATTCCAATTACCTGATACAATCCGTTTACTGATATCATGGTTTTGGTCAGTCATCCAACTTACATAAAACAATACAACAATACTGTTAAAACATTACGGGGTTTAAGGGGTAGATTGGTACGGAAGGTGTTAAAGGTGGCACGAGGTAGTCAGATTAAGACACCTAACATGAATCCAATTGCCGTTGTTCCGGGTTGTATAACGGATCTTTGTACTCTATATTCCGTTTGCCATGGTCTCTAGCATATAGAGACCCCTCTCGTAAACGCTGGTATTCTTCTGTACCAAGTTACAAACAACAGCGTTAATACAACATTACAACAATACAATACAACATTAAAAGCTACTCTTTCTCTCTCTCCTACTCTTTGTCTATTTCTCCCTTATCTTTGGGACTTACCGAGCGACCTGTTCGCTGACGACATTCTATTTCTTTCTTCTTTGAATGTCGTCAGGTGCTTTGGACCCGTCAGAGACCGAGCCCACCGGTGAAGATTTGAAGCAGTTTCAGGAAGACCCCGAGCTCTAAATATTGTACCTTGTTCTAGTCAGTATTTTCATTTCCTGTTATGCCATTGTTTAGGCATCGCTTTTCATTCCAGTTGTATTTACTTTTCAGGCATTGTACAAAAGAATGTTATTAATAAAGTTGATGTTATTTCTATATCTCTTGTCTCTTGTGATTTACTTTTATATTGCTTAGATACGCTTAGCGTATGTACTTCTGAGTATATATGTAGCGGGCCTCGTCGCGTCCCCTTCACCGTACACTGGGAAGCGGGGCGTGACACTATGACTCAGTGACCAAAGTTGACCGAACCTTCTTAAACACTGGCTTTTGGATTGTCAGAGTTGCATACCTCATTGCCACTCCTACTTTTACCCTTTTCTCCAGGACACCCCGTATTACTACGAACGTCCACTTCCATTGGATAAAACCATCGTATGGTTATATACGAACTCGAAAGAACTTGTTTCAGATTCGAGGATGGTTTCCGGTTCTGAAGAAAACGAATAGGACTATTCAGTTGTCTTTTCCTTTTACCTTCTCTCAGATTGCGAGTGCTCCTTGGATTAGGACAGTACACCTATTACGCTAATTGGATAGTTTTCTTTCAAACCATAGGCAGGTGCCGAACGGTGGGGAATGAAGAAAACCAATTGGCCTAACGATGGTGTACAGAAGGTATTAAGTAAAGACAAATAAAGGGATTAGAAAGAGGGCAAAGTAAATTGCGACTGCTATTCACGACCAAAACCAAGTATTTCATCGCCACTCCTACTTCACCTTTGTATTTCTCCAGAACACTCCGTATCATTACGAAGATCCACAGTCATTTGGATACTCCATCGTATGGTTATATACGAACTCGAAAGGAACTTGTTTCAGTTCGGGGATGGATTCTGGTTCAGGAGAAATAGGAATAAGGTTTATTCAGGTGTCTTTTATTTTTACCTTCTCTCGCATTGCGAGTGCTCCTAGGATTAGGACAGTACACCTGTTACGCTTATTGGATAGTCTTCTTCCAAACCATAGGCTGGTGCCGAACGATAGGGAAAGAAGAAAACCATTTAGCCAAAGAGGGCGTACAGAAGGAAATGACTAAAGACATATGAAGGGATTTGGAGAGATGGCAAAGAAATATACGGTTACAGTTGTGAATCTGGATAATGGAAGAGGCATTACTAGGAATACCCAGATACCCCTACGAAATATTTCAATATTTCAGTTTCACTGTGTACTGTTAAAAAAAAACTGATTTCCTAATTAGTCATTGCTCCAGGGTATGTATTTACCAGGTTTGGTTCTCACATCTGTATGGTTTTACAGATGATGAGTGGGAGTAAGTTATTGGGAATTAGGTGATTGTCCTCATTATATCGGAATTCGTTATAATTGGTGATATTTGAGGAAATCATCTGAGTTGTTTGCCGGACGGCAAATATTTGGTTTTGAATATCCGTTGTTATACACCAATTTTAAATTGATATATCTGTACGTCTATTTTTATAGAGTGAGATATAACTTTTTGAAATTATGTCCATGACATTTACCTATATCAGTGGATGGTTAGGTAAGGAGCATTAAACAGCGGTGTAATTTTTCTTAACCATAAGTACAGTTTTCAACCTACGACACACAGGGAATGAGTTATTAAACTCAAGGGACTTATACAGAGTATTGTATGTTGTCCAGTGTCTATTAGGACAGAGGGGTTGGTACTCGTACTATATTCTGTTTACTTATGACTTTTCTAGTTCTTAAACAAGTGTTTCGTAGAAACACAAGGTCCAAGTTTTGAGAAGTTATAGGTATATGAATAAAGTAGAGAACCAGGTGTTGCAAGTATCAGGATTCTTCAAGGTGATCGAAGATGTAGATACTTGTGTATGGTATTCAGTTGATAGTAATGATTATGAGAACTTGATTCTCTTTCAGGCTACTCATAATTGGAAGCACTCCGAAGTTGAGTAACGCTGATCGACCTTCTTCCATTTAGTTGACATGCACTGGAGACAACTGCATGATTTGAATCTGGTTCCAATTAAATCAGTGCCTTTGTTTCTATATTGGATATAGAACGGTTCATATCTTAACGATGTTAAGGTACGGGGAGTTGTCCGGCTTATGCTTAAAACCAGACTCTGGATAATTCAAGGCACGTTTCCGTAATGGCTATTTGTGGGTTGACCCGGGCTATGACGAGAGTTGATTTTCTACCATCTGGAAGATCAATAGTGATATTGTTCTTGACTCGCCACAGTTTTGATAAAAATGGATTTTTTTCAGAAAACAGAAGTGGGAGTATGGTAGAACTGGAAGTGATTCCAGAACCGCAAACGATTATTGAAAATTTGATAAGAACCTAAAGTTCAATCTGATTTGACATTCCATTAGCCACTCCGCAGATATGGTGGGTAACCTCAGGCACCCGAGAGGTACTCCGGTATGCTCAAAGACGGTGACAGGGAGGTTCTTGTTTACCCAGACTAGCCATTGCTGTTGTTCCAGACTGTGAGACCCGGCAGGAAGATGAATATAGCGTCGTTCTAAATTAGCTTTAGAAGTGCACGTATATGATTCTGCCAGAGGGTTGTCGTAGTCAGTGGGAGCAGCGGAAGCATAGTGGACAGATAGCTTATGTCTATTTATGGACTAAAGCAGATATAGCGGAGATAGATCATCTATTTCTGATACGACAGTCATATGTTTGACTTCATCAGAATAGGGGATGGATCTGTTAAGAAGGCAGTAGGGTGTGATGTCCTGATATTTGGACGACATACACAGAGTAGGAAGTGAAGTTCCTATACTACGATCGGTTATACTTTGGTTGTCACACAGTGGTTTCTCCACATAGGATATAGATATAATATCTGACATTCTGGTTACTGGATCTATGATTTTAGATCTAGATTTGGGAAGTGTCCCAATCAGTGTACTAAGACAACATTCTAAAGGTGTTTTAGAATGGACGACTCCTGACACGGTAGTGTACCTGCAGGTGATGGAGTCACCCTCTCTGAAGGTGTCTTATAGACTAAAGGGGAGAGGGATGTGCATGATTGGCAGATCACTTGCTTAGGCAATTGAGTCAATCATGAGATGTCAAGTACTACACTAGATGTTGTTTTTGCACATGATGCAGTAAGTCAATATTGATCTAATCCTGGAGAAACATTCGGAAGCAGTTTTAGAACATAAGTGGATGTTCTAGGGATATGATAACGACAGCCTCATTCGGGAGACAGTTATCATTCCAGGCTTCCAAGGTGACCTGGATGACAGAGTGACTGTCAGAGTTATAGTTTTCCCTCTGACGAGGGGCAGTGTTTTGGACAGGTGATCCAAGCGGACACTGAGAGAGGCATTACGCGGGATACTGATTAAGTTCAGTCGACGATACAGTCTAAGAAGTTTGGATTTGGAGTTCATTTATGAGCTAGGTCCCATCAGATATCCAGACATATTCTGAGACAGGTATTGCTCATTTCGGGAGATGGGTTTCTCCACGAACTTGAGATAAAGAGAGACATAGAAAGAAACATTAGGGCGGATCCACTAGTTGAGGCTATTTCTCAAACACAATAGTTTCGCAAACGGGTTTTGTGAGACTGATTAGTAGAGGAGTTGGGTGTTCGGTATCACACGGGCTGTGAGTATGCGACATCGCAATAATTAGCCTTGAGTGCAAGTGGGACATTGTTGGATATAGTGCCCTCAGAGTCAATTATTGGATCACAGGCACGCGATTGCAATGATTGAGGGAGGACATATACCGGTAGGACAGTCTTACTCAAGATGATAGTATGCTATCTGGTTTATCTTTATCATCGTGTACTGCTTTAGGTAACCTTATAGGTCACTATTGAGCGTTGATAGAGCCCCTAGGATTCTTGCTTGACGGCCAGCAGTATGATGGCGATCATATACGTGGGAGCTGGGGTCTATAAGCACATCCTTAAAAAGGTCTCTAGTCGTGGGAGTTTTCGAGACAGGGCATCGATACTCCAGAATAGACTAGTGTATACAGTCGAGACCCCGACGAGGGCGGTAGCCGGTCTCACAAGCCACTGGTGTCAGTTGGTTCACCTAAGATGTATACAGGTGCTCATTGGGTTATGAGTATATCGGACATGACTCGCCGGGAACATGCTAGTTGGTATTATACCTGACGTCAGATAGCAGTTCCCTGGTGACATGTGTACATGTTAGTTCATCGACCTGAGATCGTTATTTGTCTCGTGTGAGTTCCCACTGTGCTTTGATTACTACCCTACCACGGCTCAAAGGAGTCGTGCAAACAGGTTTTAGTTGGGTACAGTCCCTAGCCACATGGAGGCAGTGAGCGGATCGGCAGGGGTTTGTCTCTCCCGGTATTGGGCGGGAGGTCGCGCTGTGTCTAGGAGAGCCATTACACGAAGTCCTTGGCCAAGGCAGGAGATTTACTGGTAGGTATTCCAGTAGTATCTCAGGGTGTTCTGGGCTACACTCCGACACGACTTGTACTGCTTTTGGGGGTCTGACTTTTACCAATCCCCTAGGCCTGCCAAGTGATGCTCATAGACGACCGGACCAGACTGTACGGATATTGTCACTGACATACTCAGTAGGGTGTCAGGATGAGTTCGCTCATCGACCTCCCTTTTGGTCAATACTTGGTAGCTCGTTACGTACGGCTAATACCTCTGACGTGCTAGTGGTTAAATCCACAGCCAAAGTATTGACGAGTCTTTAGAGTCCCTCACAGACAGTTTCTCAAGTTTCGGGCGAAGCGCTGTAGAGGCCGTATGGATTTATGGCAGGGTTCGAACGTACACGTGCACTTGTGCACGTGTCATGGTTCGGACGGATAATACTAGCGGGCTTTGGTTTAAGCCGGATCCTAGTATTGTACAGTGTAGATTTTGTCTCATTGCATTTGTATTCGGACGGAATACAAATGAGGGTATGTATATACAGTCGCGGGGTTTTCCTGTAATTTATTACGGGATCGTTTTTTGAAGTTGCCAGCTTGCATTCCGTTTCGGCCATTTTCCTTTGTTTCTTTCCTTGGCTGAAAATTGATGGGAGGGACTTATTTGCAAATGTGCAAATTAGCAATATGGAGGGTGTTTTTTGTGATGGAGGGTTCATCATGGTTCTAGCATCTTTTGACTTCTTTTTCTCATCATGATTTGCTTTATGTGATTGGATATGGGTATGATTATTGAGGTGACAAATTTTCATCATGATCATTCACACCTTTTCCTTATGGTCACCATCTTTTTGATTGTGCTCACCCTCCTCTTCTACCAAAAGGGACCGGCCACTTCTAAGGGGGGTATATGGTGTGTGAAGAATTCTCTCTCATTTGCTTGCATCAAAAATTCCATAGAACATCTCCATAGTTGATTCCTCCACCAAAAATGGCAACTTCATTAGCCCCTTGAGATAATGGTTTCTACAGTTAGTTTACAGCAATCTTGGACACGTCGGCTTGCCAACTTCGTGTCCGAGTTGTCTCGGTTCAGAGGTGAGAGCCCGTAAAAAGACTCGGTGATGTGGTGCCCTTCTGACGAGGAGATCGAGACCGGAGATGCCGCGAGGAGATCGGGATGGTGGCCGAAGACCGAAGGACACGGATCGCTCGGTATAGCGTTCTATCCATTCTCTTGATAGTTAGTAGTAGGTTAATGGTCCGATCCGGATTTATAGTCCACGGTAGCGTCGGTTTCTAAGTTTAGAAAAGTTTTTGTTTTCCGCATTTTGGCATCGGACAGACGGCAGGGGCGCTACCGTGGTCTTACACCTTAAATCTTGAAATTATTAGGTGTGGTGGGTGTAATACATCCGGACATGGAGGGGAGAGTTTCGGACAGCCTGTGGGGCCCATAATTCCATTTCTTCTCTTTCTTGTTTAGCTGTATACAGCTGGCATATGGAATAATTTTTCCAAGAGAAGCAAGCCATTAACACCTCTACTAATGCTAATAAGTATTTACCCTTTCTAATCACACCCCCCGTTGTTTCACTGACAACTGTACCCCACCCCCATTAATAATTTCTTTCCTTTCTTCATATAAAAACCTCTCTTTCGTTTCTCAGATCTGAAAATTCCAAAACATCCTACTCCTCAGATCTCAAAACAAAAAAATGTCGTCACCCTCCTCGAAATCCGCCGCCAATGGCAGCGGCGACGGCGACGGAGAAACCCTAGCCCCAACCCAGATCCCAAAGCCCCTGGAGGTGAAGCGGAAACTGGCGCTGGTCACGGGGATCACGGGGCAGGACGGGTCGTACCTCACCGAGCTCCTGCTGTCCAAAGGGTACGAGGTGCACGGCCTCATCCGCCGCTCCTCCAACTTCAACACGGCGAGGCTGGACCACCTGTACGTGGACCCACACAACCTGCACAAGGCGAGGATGAAGCTCCACTACGCCGACCTCTCCGACGCCTCCTCCCTCCGCCGCTGGGTCGATTTGTTGCTCCCCGACGAGGTCTACAACCTCGCCGCCCAGTCCCACGTCGCCGTCTCCTTCGAGATCCCCGACTACACCGCGGATGTCGTCGCCACTGGCGCCCTCAGGCTGCTCGAGGCCGTCAGGTCCTGCTCCAAATCGACCTCCATCAGGTATATTTCTTCTTTTGTCACCCCCCCTACAACGACGCCGATGTGATGCGACAGTCACACACAACATAAAAAATGAACCCAATTTTTCTGTTTGGGTACAAAAATTGTTGAGGGCAAGATTTTATATTTGATCTTCGAGATTAATATACAATGCCATTGTTTTCTGTATCCCTCGATAATCATCCAATTGGAGTTTCTGTTGCATCAGTGAAAAAAAGTTGATTTGGAACGCTGGGAAAAGGGGGAAAACCCATTTTCGTTTATAGGAAAAAGCAATTTGACCTGCAATTTGTATTACTCATCGCTATTTATAGGAAAAAGTAATTCGGGAATATCAAGTTACAGAAAACATAGACAATGTTTGTTGTATGAGAGAATGCTATGGTCCTGAGGTTGTTATAGGAGGTCTTTTAGATAAGGTTTGGCTTTTTGAGAGATATTTGGAATTGAATCTATTGTCTATCCAATCTGTTTATTTAAGGCTTCATTTTTAGTGTAAATTACTAAATTACATTGTACACCTTGAATTATTTATGTTTTTCATAGAAAAACATTATAGTTTAATAATGGCATTTAGCATCTTGATTGTTTAAAAAGTGCATTAAAATTGCATAAAAGACCATACTATAGTTGCATAAACCATCATGTAAATGATTGAAAAGGTTTGATAGTGTTTATTGTCGAAAATTAATATTGATATTATTGTTGGTAGAATTTAAAAAAGAAAGAAAGTCTATAGCGATGTTAGGATGCTCGTGCTCGCGCCGCAATACTTGCGGCCAAAGGCGGAATGCATAACGAAAAAATTCAAGCAAGCACAAGCAACCACAAACCAAGAATTCATCCAAACACATAAACTAGCAACAAACAAGAGATCTAAAAGAATCTAGAGAGGGTAATGCAAAGCTACAATCTTTGTAGCGTGTCCGTCCAATTGTGGAAGACCTCTTCTAGGCTCCAAGTCCTCCGAGAACAAGCTTGCTCGCCGATTTGCCGAAGATGATCCACGCGAGGGAAACCAACTCAAGCTCAAGTTTCACTTGATGGTGATTTTGTGAAGCAACTAGTCTTTGAAACTTGCTAGGATTTTAGGACTCGATGATGTAGTCTGCGAATCCTCTCCTTTTCTTTTTCTAAACTCTCTTCAAAAATATCCAAGAGAGAGAAGGTTGGGATGAGAATAATAATGAGAACCAAAGACTTAGTCATTTTTATCTAAAAGAAAAGATCAAGAGAATTTCACAATTCTCTACTCTTCTTTTCTAAAATGACTCATTTCTTTATTTACTTTAAATAAAGAAATGATGTGTCCTCATTTAATCATCCATGTGTATCTTATACACACAACTAATATGTATACATATTAGTTGTCATTTATATCATATACAAATGATAAAGAGAAGAAATATAAAATGAGCATGATATTAGAAAATAAATACATATATATATATATATTTATAATTATTAAATCAACACTTGATTTAATAATCCGGTTATATCAATATATACACGGGCTAATATCATAAAACGTCCGATTAAAATACGTGTATCAAATACACATGTTTATTCGAACTCCTGTACATATCCCCATACGCACTCTACATCATTTCGCTTGAGCTGGAAAACTTCCTTGCGAGACTCTAAATATTTGACAATACACTGGCAGTAGGTTAGTATCATATCCATAACACATTAGTATGTCAGTGGTACTAGCTGCACGTAACGGCTATCCAGTTATTGAACGAAAGTAAGGTCGACAAGTAAGCTTATCCGTACACTGCAGAGCCTATCAGTGACAATCACCGTACAGTCCAATCTCTTTGTCTAAGAGTCGCATACCAGGCCTGGGAGGTAGAAATCTCAGACTCCCAATAATCCGATAAGTCATGCCGATGTCGAGTTCATAACCATCCGAGAAACCACCGATAACACATATCAGTAAATCTCATCTGCCCTGCCCAGGAACTTATGGTTATAGCCAATCGTGCATAGCACGACATCAATTCCCTATACCGGAAGAGACGAATTCCTTCCGATCGCTCACTGCTTCCATATGGCTCGGGAGTGTACCCAACTATAACCTGTTTGCACGTCTCTTTAAAATCGTGGTAGGGTAGTAATCAAAGCACAGTGAGACCACACAAGACACTATGACGATCTCAGATCTACAAACTACCATGTACTCATGTCCCCAGAGAACTGCTATCTGGCGATAGATATAATACTAGTTAGGAGTTCTCGGTGAGTCCGTCCAGTGTATCTCATAACCTAATGAGCACCTGTATACAATCCTAAGTGTCAAACACCAACAGCTGTGGGATCAGCTATCGCCCTCCAACCGGTTCAGGAACGTACATACTAGTCTAAACTGGAGTATCGATACCTAGTCTCGATACTCTTACGACTAGGAACATTTAAGAATGTGCTTATAGACTATCCAGGCTCACTAGTATGATCCCTATCATCAATCCTGGTCGTCAAGCAAAGATTTTATGGGCTTTATTATTATGCATTAGCGATATGTGATAATGAGTAAAACGTATACACATGAAAGATAACATATTATCATCTAGAGCAAGATTGTTTTCCGTATAGGCCCTCCTTCAATTAGTAATTCCCATCATGTAATTACAATAATTGCCTTGAGGGCATTTATAGGCTAATTATTGCGGTATCACATACCCACATCTCATGTGTTATCGCATACCCAACTTCTCTATTAACTGTTTCACAAACCGTGTTCGAAAAACAGCCTCAGTGAGTGGATCCACTATAATGTTTTTAATTTAATCTCTCTATATCTCAATTTCGCGGAGATAAACTATCTTCCGAATTGAGCGATTTCTGCCTTAGAATTTGTCTGGATAGACGATGGGATCAAGTTCATAAATGAACAATTTTATCCAACAACTTCTTAGGCTGTATCCTTTGCTGAGTCATAATCAGCATCCAGCGTCACGACTACCTCAGTATCCCGGTTGGAACTCTTTCCAATATACTGCTCCTCAGAAGATGGTAAACTTATAACTCGCGTCACACATTTTGTCATCAATGTCACCTTGAAAGCTGGAATGGATAACCGTCTCCTAAAGGAGCCTGGCATTACATACATCAAGAACATTATGATATGTTCTTCACTGCTTATGATTCTTTAGAATCGGACTAATATTTGCTTACTACATCAACTGTATAAACTTCATCTGGTTTGGTACTTAACATCGCACGATCGACATTACTGCCATACATGCGAGTCCATCTCCTCATCAGTTTAGAAGATAACTCTTTAGAGAGGATGTCTCCACCTCATGCGGGTACATTACCGCGTTAGGAGCCGTCCATTCTAAACCCCTTTAGAATGGTATCATAGTATCCGGATTGGGACACTTTCTGAATCCTATATGAAGAAACATCTGTGACAACCATAGTCGACCGATTGTAGTATACGAATATCACTTCCTATCAAGAGTATGTCATCCATAAACTTTGACAATACTCCCTATATCTTTCTTACAAATACCAGGTTCATCTATCATTTTGATAAAGTGAAACACTTTGACCGTAACATCAAAATAGATGATCCAGCTCCGCTATACCTGTTTTAGTCTATAAATAGACTAAAGCATCTTGCACACTTTCCTCTGCTCCTATTGACTACGATAACCCTCTGACAGAGTCATATACACGTACACTTCTAAATCATCATTTAAAAAGACATTATAGTCATCCACCTGCCAGATATCATAGTCATGAAAAAACAGTAGTGGCAAGTTATATCTGTATGGACTTCAGTACAGACATTCAAGCAAAAGCTCATCACAATCCACACCGGGTATTTGATGAAAACCTTTTATTATAAGTCAAGTCTTATTAGGTTACTACATTTCCATCTGCGTTGATATGAAAAAATCTACTTGTTCCTGATGGGTTTTACCTCTTCAGGAGTATCCAACAAAGTCCATAATTTGCCGGAATGTGTGGAGTCCAACTTGAATATAAAGCATCCAACCATCAGTCGGAAGTCGCTATTTTCTATGGCCTGCTGATAACTAGTAGGGCCATCATCACCATGATGCAAACCTCTCTGTCACCGTCTACGAGGAAGAAGTATCTCCCGGGTGATTGAGGTTACATACAAATTTGCGGAATGGCTAAGGTTTGTCAGGGGCAATTGTTTCCGGTACGTATCCCTAAATGAAAAAAGGCTACTCAGAATTACTCGTCATGGAGTGCACCCTTGAAGGAGTAATCTGAGAGAATCAAATTCTCAAAACGGAATACCTACCATAAATATCCACATCTTCGATCATTACAAAGAATCTTGATACTTTCAACGTCTTGTTCTTTACTTTATTTTTATACCTTATGAACTTTTCAAAATCTTTGGACTTAGCATTTCAACAAGAACGCGGGTCTAAAAACGAGAGAACTCATAGGTAAATAGAATGAAGAATGAGTAACAACCCCTTGTTCGTGTGGACATCGGACAACATTCGTCAACATGTATAAGTCCCCAGAGTTCACCAACTCAAACTTCATGTGTGGCAAGTTGAAAACCATATTCTGGTTAAGAATGTCTATACCGTTATTCAATGCACATTACCTAATCATCAAATGATAAAGGCAAATATTTAGAACATATTTTTCAAAAATCACATCCAACTTTATTAAATAAAGAGACAAATATATCATTATAACTGTTATTCAAAACCAAATATTCGTCGCTAGGTAAAACCATGTGATTTTCCTTAATAGCAATAATTGCTCCGATTTCCGACATTGGGGATTGAATCATCATTTCCCAATTCTCTACTCCTTCTGAGCATCTGTAACGTCCTACAGATATGAGATCATAATCTGGTATCCTTATATCCAGGAATTAGAGTCAATTGAGAAACAATTTTTAAAAACAAACACACCGAAAAACTGAAACATCAAAATGTTTCAAGGGGATGGCCAGGTAATCATAGTAAAGCCTCTTCCACTGCCCATGCTCATGACAGTAGTTACAATTTTCTTTCCTTTCAACCTCTTTTGATGTCTCTCATTCTTACCTTTTGTATACCGAATTTAGACTAGTTGGTTTTTTTCTTATCTTTCTTTTCAGCTCTAGCCTCGGGATTGAAAAAAGACTATTCAACAAGTGTAACCGGTATATGCTCTTTATTTAAGGAGCCCTCGAACTTGAGATAAGGTAGAGGGGAGAGACAAATGGTCACTTCACTTTCTTCAGAATTAGTGGCCATTCTCGGACCGAAACAATTTCTTCGAGTTCGTATCTAACTATACGAGATGGCCTTTCCAAGCAATATGGATCCCTATATTTGATACAGATGGTTCTGGAAAAACAAAATGTAAGTAGAAGGGGCAAGGACAGACGCGACTGTCGTGAATTAGGGCAATCATGACATTCTAAAACTAATGATTGTAAAAAGGTTCGGTTAACTTGGTTTACGATTTTTAGTTTAAGGTCAGTCATAGGTTGTTGCCACAGAGAGAGGAAACACTCAGCATGCACTCTATCAAGATTAGATTGGTTTATTAATTTATCTAATCAGGATGGCTCCCAATGTTTCGTCGAATCCTCCTTCAAACCCTAAAAGGAGAACCAATCGGAATTATGTACACCTACAAGTTCACTAACTGGTCAGCTAGGCTAGTGATAGTACTTCGAGGGAGGTCTCATATGCCCTTGTACGGATCCAATTTAATAACCCCGTTTCGTTAGAGGTGTAGTCTCGTAAACACCTTTCTAGACACATAATGAGTTAGCCAACTGTGAAGCGAAAATCTTCCGGGCGTAACTATTATTCACAGTGGGAATTCAGGATCCAAACTATAATAGCATGGTAATCTTGATTAGGTCAACAAGTCACCCTACTTCATAGAAGGTATGCAATCACTTTGCAAGTTTCAACACTTGAAACTTCCGGTTTTTGCCCCTAGCGGCTTATGATCTTGACTAAATCAACAAATCATAGGTCGCTAATTAAGTTCAACCCGTCATTTTGTAGTTAATTTAGACCCATCCACACGAGCCCTTGACTAAGTCAACAAGGCTATGCGACTGTCCTAGCTAATCGCATCAACATGCAAGCATGGCGACACCACTTAGCTACCGTTCACTACGCCTTGTTTAGGTCAACAAACGCAGTATGAATACTAAATACTCTACTTTCTGAAATGACAGAGGGCTACGACTGGGTTTGAGGAAAACTTTTAACGTAATGAACTCGATCTCATTGAATGAATCGAGTGGTTTTGTAAGTTTATAGCAATACAAACCTTTGCTCAAGAGCGAACTCCCCGTGAAGGGAACGATGTTCTTTCCTCATCAAATGAGGTGCATGATATTCTAATCGAATATCTCTATGCAAAGACAAAGCAAACGGCTATAGTTTCTTTTGAAAAAATAGATTGGTTCAAACAATGTATTTTAGGTTTGTTTTCCTTTGCGTTAATCCAATCAACGTAATCCCATCAGTTAGATAATAATACATATTATCAGTATCTTCCCACACCATTACAGAAAAGCATGATATGAAAAGAAAATAGAATGCATTTATATGCTATCCACATTCGCCACGGAGTATCGGGTCTTCATCATAAGGTTTACTTAACTTACGGTAGGGCAGACGCAAGGCTAGCATGGATGAAAAACATATAGATGCATACACACACACATCATCATCATCATATGCAGATAATCACATTGCAGGCATGCGGTAAACATCATCACAAGCAAGTAATCACATTACATGCATGCTGTAAATATCACGGAAATGGAATAGTCGAATTTCCTAGGAATCCCGTTTTGCGATTGAGCCACAAACGAGACGCGGCATTCCCCGATCGTGTAAATAGCCCGTACACAGCCAAATCAAGACCCTTACGAGCGCTGCGAGCCACCTGCCAATTCAGAAAATGAGACAACCCTTTCTTAACACCATGAGGGGGCCACCCGACGCTTTCAGGAATCTAACGGCTCGAGCACTCCATCAGGGGTGTATTTTATACCCCTACAAGCGTGGTGAGCAACTCGCCAATTATAGAATGAGGCGGCCCGTTCTCAACGCCTTGAGATGCCTACTTTCTGCATTCTAGAACCCGGCAGCCCGAGCACTTCTCCGTGAGGTAAAACCTATATTATATACAACGGCGACAACGACTCCAACCGGGCCGTGTCCCGACAAATAATAATATAAACACCGACAACGACGGCCACACGTCGATCGCTTGTCCCGAATAAGTAAATACTGCATAAAAAAATTTTCAGAGTGAAATTTTGAAAAACATAGGGTTTAAATTGGAAACTTAAATGGTCAAATTTTCTATTTGAAACTAATGCATCGTTGAAAAGCAAGTTCTAGTGTTTGGGCCGGTTCTGATACCATGTTAGTCAGACGACGCGTCCCACCCCATGAGGTCGCCGTAGCACCAACTGATCCCTCGTAACTACTTTTTAGGCATGTCCCCCTGCGATGGATTACAACCTGACGGAGCCTTCGTACGAAACACCCTGGAGGTAAGAGCCTGCACTTCGCCACACTGTCACAGAGTGAGACCCCCCATGGGTCGACACTGCCTACTAGCTCTGATACCATGTTAGGATGCTTGTGCTCGTGCCGCAACATTTGCGGCTAAGGCGGAATGCATAACGAAAAAATTCAAACAAGCACAAGAAACTACAAACTAAGAAGTCATCCAAACACATAAACTAACAACAAACAAAGAGATCTACAAGAATCTAGATAGGGTAATGCGAAGCTACAACCTTTTTAGCGTGTTCACCCAATTGCGGAAGACTTCTTCTAGGCTCCAAGTTTTCGGGGAACAAGCTTGCTCGCCCATCGTGATTGCCGAAGATGATCCATGCAAGGGAAACCAATTTAAGCTCTAGATCCACTTATGGTGATCTTGTGAAGCAACTAGTCATTAAAACTTGCTAGGATTTTAGGACTAGATGATGTTTGCATGGTTCTAGGTTTCGTCCGAAACCATCGATACGTGATCGTTTCATATAGAGTTCGGTTTAGACCGATACGAAACCAGTCATACAATTAGGTTTCGGCCGAAATCTTAAATAACTATTTTTTTTTCCGTTTTTGCTTTGATCATGATCACTATAGACCTTCATCGTTAGATCCGAGGTGTTTTCGTGGTGAGTAGTCGCTATTTGTTTGCCAAAAACAGTTGATTTTGACTATTGAGAAAGGTATAAGAAAAAAGAAAATATCGAGCTGATAGAGATAGAGTGAGAGATCTGAGAGATGGAGATTGAAAAACAACTGGTTATGCTTAGTTTTTTAGCATTCGGGGCTGCCTAATATTTTTTGCGGATCAAATGCAAAATCAGAATTGAGACCGTAGTTTTCATTTGTGGTACAGTTGGTCAGGTTATTTTCATCCTATGAAGGCCACAAACCGAAACCGAAACTTGAACGATATAAGCGAAACTAACCGAGACCCATCGAAACTAATAAAATTTTGAGAAATCGAAACCGAATCCGAATCCGAAACCGAGTTTTCAAACCTTGATTGTTTGTGAATCCTCTATTTTTCTTTTTCTAAACTCTCTTCAAAAATATCCAAGAGAGAGAAGATTAGGATGAGAATAATAATGAGAACCAAAGACTTAGCCATTTTTATCTAAAAGAAAAGATCAAGAGATTTCCACAATTCTCTGCTCTTTTTTTCTAAAATGACCCATTTCTTTATTTACTTTAAATAAAGAAAATAATGTGTTCTCAATTAATCATCCATGCGTATCTTGTACACATAACTAATATGCATCAAAATACATATTAGTTGTCATTTGTATCATATGCAAATGATAAAGAGAAAAGAAAAATAAAGTGAGCATGATATTAGAATACACACACACATAAAATTATTAAATCAACATTTGATTTAATTATCCGGTTATATCAATATATACACCGGCCAATATCATAAAACGTCCGATTAAAATACGTGTATCAAATACACGTGTTAAATCGAACCATGAACGTATCCCCATATGCACTTTACATCGTTTCGTCTGAGCTGGGAAATCTCTATGAGGGACTCTAAAGACTCGACAATACGCTAACAGTAGGTCAGGATCATATCCACAACCCACAAGCACGTTAGTGACTAGCTGCACGTAATGGCTATCTAGGTATTGAACGAAAATAAGGTCGACAAACTAGCTCATCCGTACCCTGCAGAGCTTATCAGTGGTAGTCACCGTGCAGTCCAGTCTCTTCGTCTAAGAGTATCACATATCAAGTTTGAGATGTGGAAACTGTCAGACTCCCAATAACCCGATAAGTCGTGTCGATGTTGAGCTCATAACCAACCGAGAAACTACTGATAACACTTATCAGTAAATCTCATTTGCCCTGACTAGGGATTGTATGGTTATAGCCAACCGTGCACAGCGCGACATTAACTTCCTATACCGGGAGAGACGAATCCCTTTCGATCGCTCAGTGCCTCCATATGGCTCAGGAGTATATCCAACTAAAACCTGTCTGCACGGCTCTTTAAAATCGTGGTAGGGTAGTAATCAAATCACAGTGGGACCACACAAGACACTGTGATGATCTCAGGTCTATAGACTATCATGTACTCACGTCATTAGAGAATTGCCATGTGACGATAGGTATAATACCATGTAGGAGTTCTCGATGAGTCCGTCCAGTTTAACTCATAACCTAATGAACATCTGTATACAATCCTCGGTGTCAAATACCAATAGCTGTAGGATCAGCTATCGCCCTCCAACCGGGTCAGGAAATATACACACTAGTTTAAATTGGGGTACCGATACTTCTACTACTAGGGACATTTAAAGATGTGGTTATAGACTATCCAGGGCCCACTAGTATGATTCTTATCATCAATCCTGATAGTCAAGCAAATATCCTATGGGCTTTAACATTATGTATTAGCGATACGTGATAACGAGTAAAATATACACATGAAAGATAAAGAAAAACCAGATAGTATACTATCATCTCGAGCAAGATTGTTTTCCGTATAGATCCTCCTTCAATTAGTAATTGTCATCCTGCAATTATAATAATTGCCTTGAGGGCATCTATATTCAACAATAGCGACATTATTGGGTAGTAAGACCATGCTCAAAATCAATTCGATTAGGTAAGTCTTGGCTTTTCGGGATATAATCTATTTACGAATTGTATGGACACAGGAATAGACTAACCTTCCTCAGTTTGTTTGGAATTCCTATAGCTGCGTCCTCAAAATACCCATGTATGAAAGAATAAAACATACAACATTGGTGAAATATGGCAGTAATACTGACTAAAAATATGTGTAATTTGGAAATTGTATCCCATTAGGTAAATCCTGGATTTTGAGAGAAATTTGAAGCTGAGTCCAGATTGATCCAACTTATTTACCTAAGGCTTTATAGTTGTTATTATTGCTAGTATGTAGAAATATAGGGTACAGTGACAACGAGATTACCTGAAATGAGATGTGACCTCGTTGGGTTTAATATAGGAATTTACTTACAATGACATTTCTAGTCTGTATATTTGAAGCTTTTTTATAACAGCAAAAGCTGTTTTAATAGATCTTTTTTTTAAGGAAAAGACATGATTCACGCCAATTCTTTGTTGACAGAAGAAAGCGATCGACATGCCAGGAGTGTTAGAATATAAAAACATAATTCTCATCACAACTCAGGAGTTTTGGTGCAGAACTTCTATAATTATTATATTCTAAACTTGATGAATAACGAATAAGCATTTCATTGACCTGTTAAAAACACAATCAGAGTGTATGAACACAAATTTATCATCTTTTCTTTCTGCTATGTAAATTAGCACAGAGTTGGCACAATTCATCTAAAGTTCCTTGAAAAAAATACGGACAGGTATTATCAAGCCGGATCCTCCGAAATGTTTGGCTCCACTCCCCCACCCCAATCTGAATCCTCCCCCTTCCACCCAAGATCTCCTTACGCTGCTGCCAAGTGTGCTGCGCACTGGTACACTGTGAACTACCGTGAAGCCTATGGCCTCTACACATGCAACGGTATCCTCTTCAACCATGAAAGCCCTCGACGAGGTGAAAACTTCGTGACCCGAAAAATCACCAGAGCAGTCGGCAGAATCCGTGTCGGACTCCAAACCAAATTGTTCCTTGGAAATTTGACTGCAGCAAGAGATTGGGGTTTTGCCGGAGATTATGTCGAGGCGATGTGGATGATGCTCCAACAGGATGAGCCCGGGGACTATGTGGTGGCGACCGAGGAGGGCCATACGGTTCAAGAGTTTCTGGAGGAGGCTTTTGGCTATGTTGGATTGAATTGGAAAGATCATGTGGAGATCGATAAGAGGTATTTTAGGCCTGCGGAGGTTGATAGCTTGAAGGGGGATTCGAGCAAAGCAAGGAAAGTTTTGGGGTGGAAGCCTAAGGTTGGGTTTAAGGAGCTGGTGATGATGATGGTGGATTCAGATTTGGAGGTGGCAAAGAGGGAGAAGGTGTTGGTGGATGCTGGATATATTGATGCACAGCAGCAGCCGTGATAAAATCATAAATTTCTTTTCCGATCATAATGTTGTGCTTATGTTGATTTTGGTTACATGGTTGAGGTTCCTTGGGTATTAGATGTTGATTTTAAGGATGGTTATGATAAATTCTCTCTTTGGTAATTCAATTTAAATCATTTATAACGCTTCCTCTTATACTGTAACTTTGCTTTGTAGTGTCAAATCATAAGGCAATTTGCTTACCAATTTTCTATTTTGCTTCTCTGTTATCTTGATGCAATATTTTTGCATCCTTCAAAGCTCAAGTTGACTGAAAGTTAGAGACGCTTTTAATCAATATGCTTGGATGCTATAATGTTCAATTCCTCTAATCTTTTATGGGGAGCCTAGCTAGAAAGTTTTAAAACACTCGTTTGAAGTTTTCTTTATGTTAACACAAGTATGGGATTTTTATTGAACTTGGCTTCCTAAATACGACCAGGACAAACAATTTTTTTGGATTTGAATTTAGGCATGAAATTTTACGTTGGATTTGCAATTTACGCTTCAAGATATGTTCATACTAACTTTGAACTTTTGAATCATAAGGGGCACATCATTCATCATTTTTTGCTTGTAAATTTTTTGCTCGTAATTTTTTTGCTCATGGGGTTGTTTTAAATTTAAGCGTCCCTCATGTATAGGTCTAGGTCGTAATGACGTTTAGATCTTTTTTGGAATAATAATGGTTGTATTAACATTTTTCTAAATAATAATCCAGGACATGTATAAGGGCTATTTAATTCCACTTTCAATCATAAATGACACCGAAATTTAAAGTTCTTCTCAAATTCTAGTTGACAAACGCTAAATTTATTAGGCTGAACTGCAGGAAGTTCTTCAACTTTTTCCCCAATATTCAGGAAATACCTTGCCCCCCTTGCACTTTGCCCCCCCTTGCACTTTAATTGCTTTCTAAAATGCCTTTTACTTAAATATTTAATCAAAATATTTATACAAAGGTTTTTTTATATACCCCTAAAATTCTATGCTAATTTGATATGTACTATTATTCCTGTGTTCACTAAATTATTTTAAGTTTTTTGAAATACCCCAAATACCATTAAATGATGGTTAAGTTTGACATCTATGGATAGGAATTTTAGGCTTATCTTGCAGTTTAACTAATGGGCTCCATATCCTGACCCGAGAAAGTAAATATAAATCGGATTCGGTTTGTTTATGCAATCGAATATATACCCTATACTATAAATATAATAAAATGCATCTCTCTCGCAAAAACAGCAAAAATTACAAGCTAGGGTTTGGGATTGCGAGATCAGAGCAAAAGGTATGAATATTTGTTGCTGTTGCTGTTATTGTTGTTTCTTTTCAAGTAATAATCTCTTATAGATAAGTGTAATTAGGGTTCTTGGGCGAACATTAGGGATTTTTTAAAGTAGAATTAGTGATTTTTGTGGAGGAATTTGCAAATCTAGGGATATAGGATCTCCGTGTAAGATTGATAAGGAGGATAATGATGACGACGATGATTTGATGGTAGAAGCAGAAGCAGCAGCCTCAGAGTTGAAGCTAAGGAAAATTCCGATGATTTGGGGATGAAGGAGTACATGGCGAAAGCAGCCTCGTCTTTTGCCTTCACCACTGCTATGAAGCATTCAATTACCCCTAATTTAGCAAGTTAAGTAGGAGGGGAAGCTTTCATAGAATTACGTACATGATGTGTTATGTCTACAAGATTGTTTCAAGTTTTATAGAGAACTTGTACGTACTAGTCTTGTATATGTGGTGTTTGTAGTGGGGGATATATATTTGACAGATAACATCTTTTGGTTCTGGAATCTCTTAACCGATCGATTAACCATAAGAAAGAGGTTGATCAACGGTATATATTTAGAGTACGTAGTGAAAGAATGAAAGGAGACTTTGTCGTAGATGAAGCGTGAGCATTTGCTTCTGCTTATATATTTAATTCAAACCAAAATGATCTATTTACTTCTTTGAAAAATAAACGTGACAGAACAAGTCCTCACAAATAATTCAGGATTCTATATATCACTTTATACAGGCTGTTCATATATTGAATTTACTAAACTTCAGGACAATGACGAGGACAACTCTATAATATTATCCAAATTCTATATATATCCATAGGTCAAATGGACAACGTCACTAGTATTTAAATTTTTTTTTAATAATATTAGCAAATTCTGATAAGAATTTGGAAAATGCAAATTATGCTGGAAAATGCAAATTCTATATATATCCATATAGTCTTGCACATCAATAACAATGTTGGAAAATGCAAATTATGCTGCCATATATGCACTAGCTTATGCAACTCGGAGGCCTCATGGCATAAAATAAATCTTTTCAATATGCGGTCAAGAAATAAGTGCAATCACATATAAAAAAAAATTTATGCAGTCACATAATGCAACATAATGCAATATGCGGTCGCATGAACCACAGAGATTAGTTTGGGCAAGATTTAAAAATATTCGTTTGGGGTTTATTTTATAAGCTTTGAAGCAGGTCGGTCTAGGGATTTTATTAAACCCATATCCAGTCTAGATAACTTAAAACAAAACTTGTCGTGAATTAGAGCAATTATGACATTCCAAAATCAATGATTATATGGATCTCTGTATTTGATACAGATGGTTCTTGAAAAACAAAATGGAAGTAGGAGGGGCAAGAACATATGTGAGTTTGTCGTGAATTAGAGCAATCATGACATTCCAAAATCAATGATTGTAAAAATGTTCAGTTAACTTGGTTTACAATTTTTAGTTTAAGGTCAGTCATAGGTCGCTGCCGCAGAGAGAAGAAACACACACCATGCACTCTATCAAGATTAGATTGGTTTACTTATTTATCTATTCAGGATGGCTCCCAATGTTTCGTCGAATTCTTCTTCAAACCGTAAAAGGAGGACCAGCTGGAATTATGTACACCTACAAGTTCGCTAACTGGTTAGCTAGGCTAGTGATAGTACTTCGAGGGAGGTCTCCTATGCTCTCGTACGAACCCAATTTAATAACCCCGTTTCGTTAGATGTGTAGTCTCGTAAACATCTTTCTAGACACTTAATAAGTTAGCTAGTTGTGAAGTGAAAATCTTCCAAGAGTAACTATTACCCACAGCGGAAATTCAGGATCCAAACTATCATAGCGTGGTAATCTTGACTAGGTCAACAAGTCATCCAACTCTATAGAAGGTATACAATCACATTGCAAGTTTCAACATTTGAAACTCCCGATATGGTTTTTGCTCCTAGCGGCTTATGATCTTGACTAAATCAACAAATCATAAGTCGCTAGTTAAGTTCAACTCGTCATTTCGTGATTAATTTAGATAAATATGCACGAGCCCTTGACTAGGTCAACAAGGCTATGCGCCTGTCCTAGCTAATCGCATCAACATGCAAGCATGAAGGCATCACTTAGCTACCATTCACTACGTCTTGTTTAGGTCAACAAACACAATACGAATACTAAATACTCTATTTTCTGAAATGACAGAGGGCTACGATTGGGTTTGAAGAAAACCTTTAACGTAATGAACTCGATCTCATTGAATGAATCGAGTGGTTTTGTAAGTTTATAGTAACATAAACCTTTGCTCAAGTGCGAACTCTCCGTGAAGGGATCGATGTTCTTTCCTCATCGAATGAGGTGCATGATATTCTAACCGAATATCTCTATGTAAAGCAAAAGCAAACGGCTATAGTTTCTTTTGAAAAAATAGATTGGTTCAAACAACGTATTTTAGGTTTGTTTTCCATTGCGTTAATCCAATCAACGTAATCCCATCAGTTAGATAATAATACATATTATCTAGTATCTTCCCACACCATTACAAAAAAGTATGATATGAAAAGAAAATAGAATGCATTTATATGCTATCCACATTCGCCACGGGGTATCGGGTCTTCATCATAAGGTTTACTTAACTTACGGCAGGATGGACACAAGGCTAGCACGGATGAAAAACATATAGATGCATTTATTTATATATCATATATATCAACATATATATATATATATACACATCATCATATGCAGATAATCACATTGCAGGCATGTAAACATCATCACAAGCAAGTAATCACATTACATGCATGCTGTAAATATCACGGAAATGGAATAGTCGAATTTCTTAGGAATCTCGCTTTTCGATTGAGCCACAAACGAGACGTGACATTCCCTGTTCGTGTAAATTGTTGGATATAATGCCCTTTAAATCAATTATTGGATCGCAGGTACGTGATTGCAATGATTGAGGGAGGACCTATACCGATAAACAGTCTTACTTGAGATGATAGTATGCTATCTGGTTTGTCTTTATCATCATGTAGATGTTGATAGAGCCCATAGGATTCTTGCTTGACTACCAGCAGTATGATAGCGATCATATATGTGGGAGCTGGGGTCTATAAGCACATCCTTAAAATGTCCCTAGTCGTGGGAGTTTCGAGACAGGGTATCGATACTCCAGAGTAGACTAGTGTATACAGTCGAAACCCCGATGAGGGGCAGTGGCCGGTCTCACAAGCCACTGGTGTCAGTTGGATCACCTAAGATGTATACAGGTGCTCATTGGGTTATGAGTACACCGGACAGGACTCGCCGGGAACATGCTAGTTGGTATTATACATATCGTCAGATAGCAGTTCCCTAGTGACATGTGTACATGTTAGTTCATCGACCTGAGGTCGCCATTTGTCTCGTGTGAGTTCCCACTATGCTTTGATTTATACCCTACCACGGGTCAAAGGAGTCATGCAAACAGGTATATTTTGGGTACAGTCCCGAGCTACATTGGAGGCAAGTGAGCGGATCGGCAGGGGATTCGTCTCTCCCTGTATTGGGGGTGAGATCGCGCTGTGTTTAGGAGAGCCATTACAAGAAATCCCTGGCCAAGGTAATCAAGATATACTGGTAGGTATACCAGTAGTATCTCAGGGTGTTCTGGGCTGCTCTCTGACACGACTTATGCAGCTATTGGAGGTCTGAAGTTTACCGACCCCCTAGGCCTAATATGCGATACTCATAGACGAACGTTCCGGACTGTACGTATATTGTCACTGTCAGGCTCAGTAGGGTTTATAGATGAGTTCGCTTGTCAGCTTCCCTTCCAATCAACACATAGGCAAACCGTTACGTACAGCTTGTATCTCTGACGTGCTGCTGGTTATACCCAGTGTCTGTGTATTGATGAGTCATTAGAGTCCCCCCACAGACACTTTCCTAAGTTCGGGCGAAACGTTGTAGATGCCGTATGGGTTTATGGCAGGGTTCGGAAAAAGCACGTGCGTTTTCGCACGTGTCATTTTTCGGGCAGATAATACTGGTAGGCTTTGGTTTAAGCCGGATCCCAGTATTATACTGTGTAGATATAATATCTTTGTCTCAGTTGCATTTATATTCGGTCGTAATATAAATGCGGGTATGTTTATACTGTTACGGGGTTATCCTGAAATTCGTTTCAGGATCACTTTTGGAAGTTGCCAGTTTCCAGTTTTCCAGTTTTCTATCAGCCGTATTTAACATTCGGTTAAAGACGGATTTATCTTTTCTTTGGATAAGTGTGGATGCTTCTAGAAGATTCTAGAAGAGGTGATTAGGCTTGTGACTCACTTGTTCATTAATGGTACATTTATTGTGTTCACACTTTGTGTTCATACTAGATATTTCTCTTATTGTCACCTCCCCCTCTCCTACACTCACCCTCCCTCTTCTATAAGTGGCCGGCCCCTCTTGTGAGGTGGGGATGGTTTTTCATTTGCTTGAGAGAAAAGATTATGATAGTTTAGGGTATGGAAATCTCATATAGTTCAATTTCCATTTACCCGACTCCAATTGGCAACTTCTATTAACCGTTCATCCATAACCTTGGACGCAACGAGACAAAGTATTCTACTCATTCTCTATTTCATCTTGGTCGTCTCTTTTAGCAAACTTAACGACCGAGTTGTCTCGGTTCAGAGGCGGGAGCCCGTTTAAAGATCCGTCGACGTGGTGCCACCTGGACGACGAGACTGGAGTTTCAGAAGATCGAAGCCGCCGCAACAAAGCGTGGGATGATGGTTAAAGACCGAAGGACTCGGATCGTTCGGTATAACAATTCTACCCTCTTTACAATTTGTTAGTTTAGCTTTAATGGCAGATCCGGGTTATAGTACGCGATAGCGCCAGTCGTAAAAGTTTTGTTCTGCATATCGGCGTCTGTCAGACGGTCGGGACGCTGCCGCGGACTTACATAAATAGCCCGTACACAGCCAAACCAAGACCCCTATGAGTGCGGCGAGCCACCTGCCAATTCAAAAAATGAGGCAACCCTTTCTTAACACCATGAGGGGGCCACTCGACGCTTTCAGGAATCCAGCAGCTCGAGCACTCCATCGTTGGTGTATTTTATATCCCTACAAGCACGGTGAGCAACTCGCCAATTCTAGAATGAGGCGGGCCGTTCTCAACGCCTTGAGATGCCTACCTTCCGCATTCTAGAACCCGGCAGTCCGAGCGCTTCGCCGTGAGGTAAAACCTATATTATATACAACGACGACAACCACCCCAATCTGGCCGTGTCCCGACAAATAATAATATAAACACCGACAACGACGGCCACAAGTTGACCGCTTGTTCTGAATAAGTAAATACATTTGGCATTAAACATGAATTGAAATACAATCAGGTATTACATTCAATCACACGCGGGGCTATTTGCTTGCGACAATCTGACTAAAACAACATACCAATTCGTCGACGTTACAATCAAGTATTACATAGCAGACTCATTAAGTGTAACCCCATCGAATTGATCACATCAATTCGTCGACGTTAACCATCACATATCAACAAATACGAAACATAAACGATGCTACAGTTTTAAATCAAAACTTTTCCGAGTTGCCCAAAAACACAAGGTGTACAAACTACGAACTGGGCAATTTCGGTGCTCCCTAAAAATTATGTTTCAAGAATATAAAGCCTGGAGAAAATCACGAGACAGAAAACTTTAAACTGGCCGACCCAGGCGGCCAGAACAAAGTGTTATGGCCTCGTGTTTTGCCTTCTTCTCTCTTGTAAAAATTAGAGTTTAAAAACATGCATAAAAAAATTTCAGAGTGAAATTTTGAAAAACATAGGGTTTAAATTGGAAACTTAAACGGTCAAATTTTCGATTTGAAACTAATGCATCGTTGAAAAGCAAGTTCTAGTGTTTGGGCTGGCTCTGATACCATGTTAGTCAGACAGCGCACCCCATCCCATGAGGTCGCCTGGCACCAACTGATCCCTCGGAACTACTTTTTACGCATGTTCCCTTGCGATGGATTACAACCTGTCGGAGCCTCCGTATGGAATACCCTGAGGGTAAGACCCTGCACTTCACCACACTGTCACAGAGTGAAAACCCCCCATGGGTCGACACTGCCTACTAGCTCTGATACCATGTTAGGATGCTCGTGCTCGTGCTGCAACATTTGCGGTTAAGGCGGAATGCATAACGAAAAAATTCAAACAAGCACAAGAAACTACAAACTAAGAAGTCACCCAAACACATAAACTAGCAACAAACAAGATCTACAAGAATCTAGAGAGGGTAATGCGAAGCTACAACCTTTTTAGCGTGTCCACCCAATTGCGGAAAACTCCTTCTAGGCTCCAAGTCTTCGGGGAACAAGCTTGCTCGCCCATCGTGATTGCCGAAGATCCACGCGAGGGAAACCAACTCAAGCTTTAGCTCCACTTGATGGTGATCTTGTGAAGCAACTAGTTTTTAAAACTTGCTAGGATTTTAGGACTAGATGATATTGTTTGCATGGTTCTAGGTTTCGTCCGAAATCACCGATACGTGATCGTTTCGTATAGATTTCGGTTTAGACCGATACGAAACCAGTCATTCAATCAGGTTTCGGCCGAAATCTTATATAACTATTTTTTGCCGTTTTTGCTTTGATCGTGATCACTATAGAATTTCATCGTTAGATCTGAGGTGTTTTTGTGGTGAGTAGTCGCTATTTATTTGCCAAAAACAGTTGATTTTAACTATTGAGAAAGCTTTAAGGAAAAAGAAAATATCTAGCTGATAGAGATAGAGTGAGAGATGTGAGAGGGGGATTGAAAAACAACTGGTCATGCTTAGGTTTTTAGCATTTGGGGCTGCCTAATTTTTTTTGCGAATCAAATGCAAAATCAGAATTGAGTTCATAGTTTTCATTTGTAGTACAGCTGGTCAGGTTATTTTCATCCTATGAAGGCCACAAACCGAAACCGAAACTTGAACGAGATAAGCGAAACTAACCGAGACCCATTGAAACTAATAAAATTTTGATAAATCGAAACCGAATCCGAAACCGAGTTTTCGAACCTTGATTGTTTGTGAATCCTCTATTTTTCTTTTTCTAAACTCTTTTCAAAAATATCTAAGAGAGAAGATTAGGATGAGAATAATAATGAGAACCAAAGACTTGACTATTTTTTATCTAAAAGAAAAGATCAAGAGAATTCCACAATTCTCTGCGCTTCTTTTCTAAAATGACCCATTTCTTTATTTACTTTAAATAAAGAAAATAATGTGTCCTCATTTAATCATTCATGCGTATCTTATACACACAACTAATATGCATCAAAATACATATTAGTTGTCATTTATATCATATGCAAATGATAAAGAGAAAAGCAAAATAAAGTGAGCATGATATTAGAATATATATATACATATATATATATATATATATATATACATATACATATACATATATACATATACATATACATATACATATACATATATACATATACATATACATATATATATACATATACATATACATATATATATATATATATATAAAATTATTAAATCAACATTTGATTTAATTATCCGGTTATATCAATATATACACCAGCTAATATCATAAAACGTCTGACTAAAATACGTGTATTAAATACACGTGTTTAATTGAACTCATGTACGTATCCCCATACGCACTTTACATCGTTTCGTCTGAGTTGGAAAACCTTTATGAGGGACTTTAAAGACTCGACAATACGCTGACAGTAGATCAGGATCATATCCACAACCCATAAGCACGTTAATGCTACTAGCTGTACGTAATGACTATCCAGGTATTGAACGAAAATAAGGTCGACAAACAAGCTCATCCATACCCTGCAGAGCCTATCAGAGGCAGTCATCGTGCAGTCCAGTCTTTTCGTCTAAGAGTATCACATACCAAGTTTGAGATGTGGAAACTGTCAGACTCCCAATAACCCGATAAGTCGTGCTGATGTCGAGCTCATAATCAATCAAGAAACACT
Source organism: Agapanthus africanus (assembly GCA_030015575.1). Lineage (NCBI taxonomy): Eukaryota > Viridiplantae > Streptophyta > Magnoliopsida > Asparagales > Amaryllidaceae > Agapanthus > Agapanthus africanus. Next base: position 313,171,407 of record CM057338.1, on the reverse strand, counting down.
TATCAGTAAATCTCATTTGTCCTGGCTAGGGACGTATGGTTATAGCCAATCGTGCACAGCGCGACATCAACTTCCTATATCGGGAGAGACGAATCCCTTTCGATCGCTCACTGCCTCCATATGGCTCGGGAGTATACCCAACTAAAACCTGTTTGTATGGCTCTTTAAAACCGTGGTAGGGTAATAATCAAATCACAGTGGGACCACACAAGACACTATGACGATCTCAGGTCTACAGACTATCATGTACTCACGTCTTTAGAGGATTGATATCCGACGATAAGTATAATACCATGTACGAGTTCTCGGTGAGTCCGTCCAGTTTAACTCATAACCTAATGAACATCTGTATACAATCTTCGGTGTCAAATACCGATAGCTGTGGGATCAGCTATCGCCCTCCAATCAGGTCAGGAAACATACACACTAGTCTAAACTGGAGTAGCGATGCCCAGTCTCGATACTCCTATGATTAGAGACATTTAAGGATGTGCTTATAGACTATCCAGAGCCTACTAGTATGATCCTTATCATCAATCCTGATAGTCAAGCAAATATCCTATGGACTTTAACATTGTATTAGCGATACGTGATAACGAGTAAAATGTATATACATGAAAGATAAAGAAAAACCAAATAGCATACTATATCTCGAGCAAGATTGTTTTCCGTATAGATCCTCTTTCAATTAGTAATCGTCATCCTGCAATTATAATAATTGCTTTGAGGACATCTATATTCAACAATAGCGGCATTATTGGATAGCAAGACCGTGCTCAAAATCAATTCGATTAGGTAAGTCTTGGCTTTTCGGGATATAATCTATTTACGAATTGCATGGACACAGAAATAGACTAACCTTCCTCTGTTTGTTTGGAATACTATAGTTGCGTCCTCAAAATACCCATGTATGAAAGAATAAAACATGTAACATTCGTGAAATATGGCAGTAATACTGACTAAAAATGTGCAATTTGGAAATTGTATCCCATTAGGTAAATCCTGGATTTTGAGAGAAATTTGAAGCTGAGTCCAGATTGATCCAACTTATTTACCTAAGGCTTTATAGTTGTTATTATTGCTAGTATGTAGAAATATAGGGTATAGTGACAACGAGATTACCTGAAATGAGATGTGACATCGTTGGGTTTAATATAGGTATTTACTTACAATGACATTTGTAGTCTGTATCCCTCAATTCTCATCACATATTTGAAGCTTTTTTAAACAGCAAAAGCTGTTTTAATAGATCTTTTTTTTTTAAGGAAAAGACACAAATTCTTTGTTTACAGAAGAAAGCGATCGACATGCGATTTCATTGACCTGTTAAAAACACAATCAGAGTGTATGAACACACAAATTTATCATCTTTTCTTCCTGCTATGTAAATTAGCACAGAGTTGGCACAATTCATCTAAAGTTCCTTGAAAAAAATATGGACAGGTATTATCAAGCCGGATCCTCCGAAATGTTTGGCTCCACCCCCCCACCCCAATCGGAATCCTCCCCCTTCCACCCAAGATCTCCTTACGCTGCTGCCAAGTGTGCTGCGCACTGGTACACTGTGAACTACCGCGAAGCCTATGGCCTCTACACATGCAACGGTATCCTCTTCAACCATGAAAGCCCTCGACGAGGTGAAAACTTCGTGACCCGAAAAATCACCAGAGCGGTCGGCAGAATCCGTGTCGGACTCCAAACCAAATTGTTCCTTGGAAATTTGACTGCAGCAAGAGATTGGGGTTTTGCCGGAGATTATGTCGAGGCGATGTGGATGATGCTCCAACAGGATGAGCCTGGGGACTATGTGGTGGCGACTGAGGAGGGCCATACGGTTCAAGAGTTTCTGGAGGAGGCTTTTGGCTATGTTGGATTGAATTGGAAAGATCATGTGGAGATCGATAAGAGGTATTTTAGGCCTGCGGAGGTTGATAGCTTGAAGGGGGATTCAAGCAAAGCAAGGAAAGTTTTGGGGTGGAAGCCTAAGGTTGGGTTTAAGGAGCTGGTGAAGATGATGGTGGATTCAGATTTGGAGGTGGCAAGGAGGGAGAAGGTGTTGGTGGATGCTGGATATATTGATGCACAGCAGCAGCCGTGATAAAACCATAAATTTCTTTTCCGTATTTCTTTTCCGATCACAATGTTGTGCTTCTGTTGATTTTTGGTTACATGGTTGAGGTTCCTTGGGTATGAGATGTTGATTTTAAGGATGGTTATGATAAATTTTCTCATTGGTAATTCAATTTAAATCATTATAATGCTTCGTCTTAACTTTGCTTTGTAGTATCAAATCATAAGGCAATTTGCTTACCAATTTTCTATTTTGCTTCTCTGTTATCTTGAAGAAATGTTTTTGCGTCCTTCAAAGCTCATGTTGTTGACTGAAAGTTAGAGACGCTTTTAATCAATATGCTTGGATGCTATAATGTTCAATTCCTATAATCCTTTATGGGGAGCCTAGCTAGAAAGTTTTAAAACCCTAGTTTGAAGTTTTCTTTATATTAACACGAGTACGGGAAAAGAAATGAGGCTGAACGACTTGGGTTTTTTATTGAACTTGGCTTCCTAAATACGACCAGGACAGACAATTTTTTTGGATTTGCATTTAGGCATGAAATTTTTCGTTGGATTTGCAATTTGCAATTTACGCTTCGAGATATGTTCATACTAACTTTGAACTTTTGAATCATAAGGGGCACATCATTCATCATTTTTTGCTTGTAATTTTTTTGCTCATTGGGGTTGTTTTAAATTTAAGCGTCCCTCATCTACCGGTCATGTATATGATGTTTAGATCTTTTTTGGAATAATAATGGTTGTATTAACATTTTTGTAAATAATAATCTAGGACATGTATAAGGCTATTTAGTTCCACTTTCAATCATAAATGACACCGAAATTTAAAGTTCTTCTCAAATTCTTGGTGACAAATGCTAAATTTATTAGGCTGAACTGCAGGAAATTCCCCAACCTTCTCCCCAATATTCAGGAAATACCCCCTTGCTTTCTTAAACCTACACTTTGCTCCCCTTGCACTTTAATTGCTTCCTAAAATGCCTTTTATTTAAATATTTAATCAAAATATTTATATAAAGGTTTTTTTTTATATACCCTTAAAATTCTATGCTAATTTGATATGTGATTTTTGTGTAATTAGGGTTCTTGGGCGAATATTAGGGATTTTTTAAAGTAGAATTAGTGATTTTTGTGGAGGAATTTGCAAATCTAGGGATATAGGATCTCCGTGTAAGATGGATAAGGAGGATAATGACGACGACGATGATTTGATGGTAGAAGCAGAAGCAGCAGCCTCAGAGTTGAAGCTAAGGAAAATTCCGATGATTCGGGGATGAAGGAGTACATGGCGAAAGCAGCCTCGTCTTTTGCCTTCACCACTGCTATGAAGCATTCAATTACCCCCAATTTAGCAAGTTAAGTAGGAGGGGAAGCTTTCGTAGAATTACGTACATGATGTGTTATGTCTACAAGATTGTTTCAAGTTTTATAGAGAATTTGTACGTACTAGTCTTGTATATGTGGTGTTTGTAGTGGGGGATATATATTTGACAGATAACATCTTTTGGTTCTGGAATCTCTTAACCGATCGATTAACCATAAGAAAGAGGTTGATCAACGGTATATATTTAGAGTATGTAGTGAAAGAATTAAAGGAGACTTTGTCGTAGATGAAGCGTGAGCATTTGCTTCTGCTTATATATTTAATTCAAACCAAAATGATCTATTTACTTCTTTGAAAAATAAACGTGACAGAACAAGTCACAAATAATTCAGGATTCTATATATCACTTTATACAGGCTGTTCATATCTTGAATTTACTAAACTTCAGGACAATGACGAGGACAACTCTATAATATTATCCAAATTCTATATATATCCATAGGTCAAATGGACAACGTCACTAGTATTTAATTTTTTTTAAATAATATTAGCAAATTCTGATGAGAAAGTATAGTCTTGCACATCAATAACAATGTTGGAAAATGCAAATTATGCTGCCATATATGCACTCGCTTATGCGACTCGGAGGCCTCATGGCATAAATAAATCTTTTCAATATGCGGTCAAGAAATAAGTGCAATCACATATAAAAAAAATTTATGCAGTCACATAATGCAACATAATGCAATATGCGGTCGCATGAACCACTTAGATTTGTTTGGGCAAGATTTAAAAATATTCGTTTGGGGTTTATTTTATAAGCTTTGAAGCAGGTCGGTCTAGGGATTTTATTAAACCCATATCCAGTCTAGATAACTTAAAACAAAACTTTTTATCTCCTCTATGCTCATTTTATCTCTTCCTTTTTGTTCTACTCTCTCATCTGCTTTGAGGGCTTTTCTTCTACGTACCACCTTTCTCACTTATCCGGCATACACTTTGGCAATAGAGATCCTAATTTATTTTAGCAGTTGCATTATATTTATACATAATGTTGTAATGTATGATAAATTGATTTTTATTATAATATGATATGATTGTTTATTTTGCATATTTGCATACTTGAATCAACTTTACTCGTGACTCAATAGTTCGTTAATTTTATACTGTCATCATGAAGAATATATTTTTCAATCTCATTTCCAATACTCTTCATCCGTATTTTTTGGCTTACATTTAACTTACTAATTTTTATTAGAAAATACACAAAACAGTAGACGGTGCTAGGCGGTTAGGGTATAGCGCCTAGCGCCTAGGCGGAACTTAGGAGATGCTTAGACAGTTTTACTATTATTAGTGAAAAATGTTTGGGGTTGGAGAAATAAAGTTCTCTAACCAAGTTGAATGAAGGATTTACGGATTTAATTAGGTCCGGGATGCATTTTTTGGTCAGGGGCTGTGAACAAAAACACAGTAATTCCTACCATTTGCAATAAGATAAGTTAAATGATTAAGTGAGTTTGGCCGTCTAAGCACTCATTGAGGCAGGTTTCGCCAAGGCCGGCGTCCTAGGAGGACACATAGGCCGCCCAACCAGCGTAAGCACCAAAATTGCTTAATTTGATCGCTTTAAGTAAAAAAAGGGATGCAGGACGACCATCTAGACCATTTTTTTATAGACACATATGCTGCTTATGCACTATATGGCCCTTTTAAGCACATGGGCCTGCCTACATTTTTTATTACATCATGTATAATCTAATGCACATTTGCATTGCCTTACAATTCTTTGCAGGAATTCCTTTATACTAATGCATGATCGGTTGTGGAGATTTAACTAGGATCGCCATTAGACTATGTATGTAGTTTGTAAATTTTCTTATTTCTTATAAAAATCCACTTACTTTTTACAACATGAAAACACAGTATATATTTAATGGCAAATAGCAGCCATTAGGCAATAGAGGGCTAACCTAAGTAGTTTATTAGTGAAGTATAGAAAACAAACATTTAGCAATATCATGTTCTCTATATTTTTTCTACATCACCCAGAGATGATTGATTCCACTCTTTTCAATGTTTTCATTAAAAAAACACCCTAAAGTTGCAAACCCACCGGGTTTACAATGCATTACCCAACACACAAATCCTGGTTTTGGGTTGGTTTCAAGTTTAGGCGGATCGCTTGGGCTCGTGGGTTTTTTAGACTTTCCATTATCAATTATTTAATAAAATCGAAAATATAATTTTTTTTGGTGAATTCCACCAAATATATACGCTCTGACAAAATTAAATTAAATTATATAATGCAGGTTTATTAATTGAACTTGAAAATTGCACCAACAAAATATAATACATACATATGTATCTTTCAACATTTAGAATTAAAATATGTAGTACACTTTAGTTCAGACTGGATCGGGTATAGGAAGTGGGCTATGTTTGGGCTGGGTTTAGGATTCGTGCGGGCAGGTTTGTATTAAATACATACCCGATCTGAAAATTTTGTCGCTATTCTTCTACCTACCTGCTCAGATTTGGGCGGATATAGGATGCCAAGAAGTCCGGAAATATCAGGTTGGGCAGGGTTGAGTAAATCTGACCCGAGACCCAAGTTGCAATGTCTTGAGATAGCTTCATGGCATCTTTTTCCTCTATTGTCCTTTATCTGTTGATTTTTGCCACAATCTTATATAGACAAGCAATGATCTTATTTCTTAATGCACTTGATTTCAGCATCTGCTTTGGACATTCTCCATAAGTTATCCCTCCTAAATTTGTAGCTGAAAATAAACAATCCAGTATATGTTTTGGTACCTTTCAGAAAATTAGAGGACAGGTAATTTTCATCCACGGTGAGGTATCACCAATATGATAATTTGGGAGAGAGCTTAATTAAACAGTTTACTGAGTTCGCCAACTTCAGCAATCATCCACGGTGAAAGCTTTGGAAAACATTGAAGTCTTCATTCCTTTCCAATGTTGTTGCAACATCTTTCATGCTCTCTACAGGTACACTAGGTAACCAAGTGACTTCTTTCATCAAATACCCTGCATGCATGTAGAGTTTGCGATTCGAAACATGAAGGAAGTGCTTGGTTTTCATCCTACGATAACTAGGTTTCTCAATCAATTGCATCTTCTTGTGCGCTCTTTCCTTGATACTTGTTTCATCAATAATCGTACATGCATACCAGAGTTTGCTGTTTCCCTTTCTTGTTTAAATAGCAAGAAGTTTGGCTTTTGTCGTATGATATTCCATTTTAATCTCAGTTTCATCCCAATATGGAAGCTCTCGCCTTTGTCCTTCATTGTGCTGCCACTCAATTTGTTGGTAGGCGCAGCGGAAAAAACCCGTAATGGATCATGAGATTCCTTTAACGAAAGCAACATAAGAGATTTAACGTGGAAACCCAAACGGGAAAAGCCATGGGGAAAAGGAAGAATACTTTATTAGAATTTTAGGGAAAACTTTACCGAAGATTACAAACCCTCTCTTTCAAGATCTCTAACGAGATCTACCTTCTTCTCTCTTGAAGTTCTCCTTAATGGCCCATTTGATCCCTTTTTGAGTAGTCTTTGCGCCTCCCTTAAACCTTATGATCAAACACTCTTTAAAACTTAACCCGACCATCCTATTTATACCGAAAACAAATATGAGTTATAATAGGATTTTCTTATTTAATGAAACTGCGCTGTTCGACCTGAAAATCCTTTGAGCCGGCTCAACATAAGTATGAGCCGTCTCATATGAACTGAGAAGAATCGCTAATTCCAGATAGATTGTGAGACGTCTCAAAATTTCTTTATGCCGTCTTAGAATAGGGTTGAGCCGTCTTGAGATAGGCTGAGCCGTCTCTGAATTTCTAGATCATGATCTTTAGATGTCTGATTCATTTCCTAAATCGTGCACAGTCTCGATATACAAGACATCTTCACAACAATCTCCACCTTGGCTTGTATATCTTTATATCCATCTTGAAAATTTGCTGTCTTCGTCTTGTACTTTTTAGTTCTCCTCGTTTCCCTTTTCGGCACAGCTCCAAAATTTGAAACCACGAACTGTCACAGTTTTTCCTCAGAACTGCGAGACTGATACGACCCTCTTACCGAGGTCGCAAACCTTCCCCACATTTGAGTACTTGAATAGAAGTCAATGCTGACTTGAATTTCCGTAGGAATAACCTTCGTTAGCATGTCCGCCAGATTCACTTTAGTATCGATTTTAATCAAATCAATTTTTTTGGCCTACTCCCTTATCTGTGATACCGCACGTCGATGTGCTTCGTTCGACTGTGGTATACCTGATTCTTCGCACGGTGATTGGCGTTTTGACTGTCGCAAAACAAAGGAACCAACCCCTTCTTGAATCCGAACTCGCCAACTAAACCTTTTAACCACAAGGCTTCCTTCGATAATTCCATTGCTGCCATGTATTCTGCCTCTGTCGTTGATAGCGCCACAATATCCTGAAGTGTTGATTTCCAACTGACTAAAGATTCTGTAACTGTGTATACATGGCCTGTAGTTGATCTTCTCTTGTCCAAGTCACCAGCATAATCAGCATCTACATATCCCTGCAACTGACTCGATTTATCTTCTGATTTGCAAAAGAGTAAATCGAGATCTTTAGTTCCTTTCAGATATCGAAGTATCCACTTTACAGCTTCCTAACGAAGCTTTCCTGAATTTGATATGTACCCACTAACCAGACTTACTGTATAAGATATATCTGAACGTATGCATACCATGGCGTACATAAGTGATCCCACCATGTCTGTATATGGTACTCGAGACATCTTTTCCTTTTCCTCTTATTTCGGACACTCCTTGGAGGATAACTTGAAATGACCGGTGATAGGGGTACCCACTTGTCTTGAGTCCTTCATGCTGAATCTCTCCAACACCTCAATATACTTTCTTTGGGATAGGCATAGCTTTCCAGCCTTTCTGTCTTGAAAAATCTCTATCCCCAGAATTTTCTTTGTTTCACCTAAACCCTTCATGTCAAATTCTGCACTCAATGAAGTTTTGAGCGTCTTTATTTCTGCCATGCTCTTAACAGTAATTAACATATCATCGACATATAGGAGTAGATACATCAACGAGCCATCTTTAAGCTGCTTCGAGTACACGCAGATGTCATACTCACATCGAGAGTAGTTGGTCTTCATCATAAAAGAATCGAAGCACTTGTACCACCGTCTGAGAGACCGTTTCAACCCATATAGAGATCTCTTGAGTTCACATACGTGATCAGCCTTGCCGGGCTTTATGAATCCTTCAGGTTGCCTCATGAAGATAGTCTCTTCCAACTCACCATGCAGAAAGCCCGTTTTCACGTCTATTTGTTCCAACTCTAAATTCTGAACTACTACCCGTGCCAACAAAAATCGAATAGATGTATGCTTGATTACATGCGAGAAAATCTCGTTGTTATCAACTCTTTCCTTTTGAGCATAACCCTTCGCAACTAATCTTGCTTTGTATTGCTCATCATTATTTTTCCTGAATACCCACTTGCAGCCAATAGCTCTTTTTCCTTTCGGTATCTCAATCAACTTCTATATGTCGTTATTTCGGACTGACTCTATTTCCTCTGTCATCGCAACAACCCATCGATCTCTATCTTCTTACTCAATGCCCTTCTGATAATTACGGGATCTCCGTTTTAAGTCACTAAAGCAAATGCGAGCATATCTTCGAAACCGTACCTCACTAGTGCCTTATGTGGACGTGCTGATTTTCTTAATGCTATTGTCTGTGGGTCCTGCTGGTGTTGGTTCTCACTATCTATTTACGTATTCTGTCCGTCCACCTCTGCATCAATAGGCTGAAATTGTGCTTCAGTGTCTGTATCTTTATGAGCGTCAGAAAACTCCACCTCCACCGGATCATCATCACCTGATGCACCTGCCTTCTTATTTTCTTCAAGCACGTATTTCAACATGGATGTCTCATTAAAGATCACATCTGGGCTAGTGAACGCCCTTTTGTTTTCCGAATCTCATAACTTGTAGCCTTTGACTCCAAGTTTGAATCCCAAGAAAACACACCTTTTTTACTTTGACTCCATCTTGGTCCTATCCTTCTAATTCACGAGTAAATAAGCAGGGCATCCAAATACTCGTAACGAATCATAACTGACCAGCTCTCTCCATACTTCTTCGGGGATCTGAAGATTTATGGCTGTAGATAGAGACCTGTTAACCAAATAGCACGCATGGCTTACCGCCTCTGCCCAGAAATTCTTCAAAAGGCCGGATTGCAACCGTAAACTTCTGGCTCTCTCTAGCAGTGTCCTGTTCATGCGTGCCGCTACCCCATTTTGCTCTGAAAGTCCTGGAACTGTTCATTGCCTTTGTATACCCTATTCTTAACAGTAGTCTTGAAACTCCTTCGAGATATATTCACCTCTATTATCTGTCCACAAGTACTTCACCGATCGCCCCTTTTGATTCTCTATGGCCGTTTTCCATACCTTAAATCTAGTAAACACATCTGACTTATGTTTAAGAAAATAAATTATACCTTCCATAAGAAGTCAATGGAAGTGACATAGTATATGGCACCTCCCTTTGATGGAACAGGTTTAAGCCCCCATACGTCTGAGTGTATATAGTCGAGAAGTCTTTCGGTCTTATGCACGGCTTGCTTGAAGCCAACTTTATGTTGTTTTCCCATCGTGCAATATTTGCAGAAGTCCAGCTTGCATATGGTAATCCATTTAAGCAACTTTATTCTGTGCAATTCATGAAGACCCCTCTCACTCATGTGGCCAAGACGCATGCCACAATTTTGCGGTATCCTTCACCTGTTTCTTTGTAACCACGGCTACACCAGCAGTAATTGTGCTGCCGTCCAAACGATACAAATTCTTCAGTTGTTATCCTTTCATGACCACCAGGGCATCCCTGACAACCTTTAGCACTCCATCTTGACCAACGAATTTGCATCCTACTGCATCTAATGCTTCTAGAGAAATAAGATTCTTCTTTAATTCTGAAACGCGTCTCACGTTCACAAGTGTTCGCACCACACCATCAAACATGCGAAGTTTGATGTTCCCTATGAGAACACTGCTATAATTGTAATCCTTATAGGTGTCGAACAACTTCTTTTTGGGACATATATGAAATGAACATCCGGAGTTAAGTATCCAAGCATCAAAATTTTCCTCTTTCCCGGTATATACTGTGAATACATCACACGGTATTTCTTCTGCTTCTGCTGAGCAAGCCGCCAACATAAAGCAAACGACACTCTTGTTTCAGGATATGGTTGGAATGATGATCTAGCCAGAACCCCCTGCCGAGGATCCGCTAATAGTTATCGAGGATGATAGAGGGGAAACATCAAACCCTCGTCCGTCTTTATCAACAGCTAAGGTGGAAACGATCTCCAAGGCTGCTCTTGATGATTACATCGCTCAACAAATACGAGCTCATCAAGCGAATGAATCGGCCGGCCAAACTGTCAGAACTGGACGACCGTATCCAGGCTGGTATGACCAAATCAAGTACCCGCCGGGATATACGATCCCTAAGTTCCATGTGTACAAGGGGACAAGCAACCCACACCAGCACGTCGCGCAGTTCAGAGCTTTGTGCGGCAACACTGGAGGTGACGACAAACTACTGCTTCATTAGTTCGTTGGCAGCCTGTCAGAGACAACCTTTGAATGGTACCCGGAGCTCCCAAATGACTCCGTGAGTACATTCATAGAAATGGAATTGTTGTTCACACAGCGGTTCGCTGGCGCAAGCGAGCGCACCTCGATCACGGCATTAATCAATGCCAGGATAAAGTCGGGAGAAACCTGGGTCCAATACGCGATCCGGTGGCGGAACCCGTGGTCAAAATGCGAACAACGCATCGAAGAATCCCCCGCCGTGGGCATGTTCATCGGGACCCTATATCCGCAAACGACCGTGTCCCAGTTCTTGACGTTCTTCAAGCCGATGACCTTCCAGGCTCTGATCAATAAGCTGGCCCAAATGGACAAGATGGGCCATGGAACTTCCTCCTCAAACAAGGACCCTCGAAACACCAAGGGTAAAGGGAAAGCGGCCTTCGTCGCTAACACTCAATAACAACCGAGCGACCCAAGACTGGCGGCTCACCAAAATAATGCATGTCCACGCATATCCCTGGAAGAAAGGCTAGGACGTGCTTACTCGTTTCCCCGCGATAAGACGAGGAAGCTATTTGAGTTGGCAATGCGTAACAAACTCATCACATTGCCAGACCCACGGCGTCCACCGCAACCCGGCGACGTCAACAACCCCAACTACTGCTCCTATCACAGAATGGTGAGCCACCCAATTGAAAATTGTTACGTCTTCAAGAACTGGGTCGAGGATCAGTATCAACAGGGAAAGTTCGCGCTTTCTGAGAACTAGAGGGTGAAACCGCCACAGAAGCACACTCCCAAAAAGGTGGATGCACCGGGGGCATCATGCTCGCTCGTGAAAGAAACTCCATGGGAAATCATTCTTTTAGCTAAGACCAAAAGAATGCTGAAGGATCTACAGGCATGTCCGGCAGTCAGGTGGAAAAGCCCACTTGAACCTGAAATTATTGAAGGGATGCTGAAACCGCGTCCCATACCGAAGATTGTTAACAAAGGGCAAAATCCTCAAGTCAAGCCTTTAAAGTATTCGAAGAAAAAGAAGAAGACCCAGAAGCTTGTACAGCCTGCCGAGTGTAGGGTGTTTTTCGTCACCCCATTGAGATAGGAATACGCGCGTGCTTGTCAGGCGTACTACAGATTCCCCCTGCATAGGGTAGGCTAGGGTTTATTGATTGTGGGGATCCGAATCTCCGACAGCCGCGGACTAAGCTGCCGTTAATTACCCCTCGCCTTTGGAGTGAGGGAACCTCCGATTGACGGGTTAAACAGGTCATGCGAACTCAATGTGCAGTGTGTGTATGTGTGTCTTGAGGGGTTTTGGATATATCGGGGTCTCCGCAGAGTTTTACGGGGGTCTCGCTATTCGGATAGCGGGCTGGGGGTCAAGGGGGCTAGCAGCCCCTTACGGGGTGCGGGGCAATGTCCCGTTAGAAATTTTTTCTAATAGGGACAGTGTTGTGGAGTGTGTGTGTATATATAAAAAAAGGGAAGAATAGCGTCCAAAGGACGCGTGCACCCGGGCGCTGGGCGCCGGCGCCCTACGCGCCTGGCACGAGGGCGCTGGGCGTCAGCAGGAAAAGGGACATTGTTCCTGCACTGGGAGCTGTGCTCCCGATTTGACTTCTGGAGTTAAACTCCTAAAAAGAGATTAATTTATGGAGTTGAACTCTAACAGATCTTGAATGGAGTTAAACTCCTAGAAATTTTTAGAAATGATCATAGGGGGGCCCCTTTGTCTCTCTCCGCTTTGGCCTTGGATCTTCCCAAGATGGGATTTTTGATGATGGGTCTCCTTTTTCTTCCTCTCGGTTGACCGGATCTTGGAGAAAGGGGGTGAGATTTAAAAATCTTCCCTTTTTGAGATCTGATGGAAGATCTGAGCTCCCCTTTATAGGTTTTGTGGTGAAAAACTATTTAATTTTGGAAAAGGAAGAGTAGAACTCTTGATTTAATTGAAAATGGGAAGAATGTTTAGAACCTTGAGGAAGGAGAAGGAGGCACAAAAACCCTAGATTTTGAGGGGAAAATGAAAAGTGCCCTTATTTCATTATCATGTTGCCCTATATAGGCTTACAAATTTACATATAGCCCTTTGGGCTTTACAAAATAGTATTTTGCCTATCCCATGCCTCATGTGCTCATTTCTTTTGCACATGAGTCATGGATTTTACAAAAAATTGGCTTTATGCCCATTTTTCTCACATTTATGCATAAACAATTACATCAAAATTATTTATTACAAAATTTTTATTTTGGCATAGGGGAGGCCGGCCGCTTCATGTTCGGGGTCGACTTAGGCATGGGCCCACTTGATCTGGGTTTGGGCCCGCTTACTTGGGGTTGACTTTGATTTTGACTTAGTCAACCGGGGTATAATTTTTGACCCCAACACCGAGTATGACGATAAGCGTACAAACATACAAAAGTACATTGACGCGCCCGAGGAGTACAACCAGAAGGCGCGGAAACCGGTCACGCTCGAAGAGTTCCTCAAGCATATTCTTGAAAACGAAGATAGTGACAACGATGAGGAAAATGACTCAACAGAAGAAACCGAAGACTATGTAGCAAGTTGCTACATGGTCTCCCATTCGTCGTTAAATGGCGAAGAAGCTCCTTCAGCGTCAGAAAACAGCGCAGAGGAACTGGGGGCAGGATCGGCGTTAAAACCCCCGGAACTGCCAGAAGACCCGATCGATAGGCTGTTAAACGAAGCCTTTCGAAAAAGCAAAGCTGACCGAGAGCGCGGAATAGCCATATACGAAAAAGTTAAACGTCGGCGTTAGGATGAAGAAGCTGCGGCAAGGTGGAGTCGTAAAATACTCTAACCAAACCAAGACATACCTGCGACAAATAAGGGCAGGATCAAGGCAGAGAAGCGGTTCACCAAAGCCCTATCAATGGGGATAAAGCTGCTACCTCTCATAAGAAACACTCGCGAGGTCATATGCATCGACGGAGAGGATTCACATCCAAACTACTGCTTATATCATCGGAGGATTACCCACCCCACCGAGGAATGCAGTGTCTTCAAGAAGTGGTGGCAAGGATACGTTGCCCATCAAAAACACTTCAAGAGTATGAAGCGCGAAGCTCGTCGAGAGCAAAAGGGTGCGACAGATGCGTGTGAAAAACGACTGGCAACTGTCATATGGTTGATACCAGTCCGGAAAGGGAAAAGCCCAAAGTTCTTACTTTCGGGAGCGATTCTGAGGACGAAATACACCTCAGCCCTCTCTTCAAAGACTCCATCTCCGAAAAATAAGTGAAGGAGAAGAACTGCGAGAATATTCAGCCGCGTAACCGCACGCAGCCCGAGAAGAATCTTGGACCTACAAATAAGGGTTCGAGCAAAAAAGACAAAGGGAAAGAAAAAATCCCAGAGGAAATTGCCCTCGACGAAACCTGCCTTATAGCACAACAAAACCTGGAGGCTTATAAGGCAAGGATGACACGGTCATATGAAAGACGGACCAGGCCGAGAACATTCTACCAAGGCGAACTCGTACTAGTCGTCAAAAGGTCAATGATCCCCAATCGTGCAAAATAGGGGAAATTCGAGCCGAACTATGAAGGCCCGTATATCATAGACAAAGTCTACCAAGGTGGAGCCTATCTGCTCATGGATATGGATGGCGAAAGACCCTTCCGGCCAATAAACGTCCGGTTCCTAAAAAAAGACTACGCTTGACGAGTCATGACCTAGGTCAATGATAGATGACGACGCCCGCGTCTGCTCGCTATCTTCCTGAGTCAAAAACTCTAAAAGTAGTATGCAAAGAAGCGTGTCGCCTCAAAGATGGCGACATCGAACCGAAATGTTCTTAAACTAAAAATTTGCCTCAAATATGGCGACACCGGACCGAAATGTCCTTAAACTAAAAATTTGCCTCAAACATGGCGACACTGGACCGCAATGTCCTTAAACTAAAAATGTTCTTAAACTAAAAATTTGCTTCAAACATGGCGACACCGGACCGAAATATCCTTAAACTAAAAATTTTCCTTAAACAAGGCGACACCGGACCGAAATGTCCTTAAACTAAAAATTCGCCTCAAACATGGCGACAACGGATCGAGATGTTCTTAAACTAAAACCCCACCTTAAATATGGCGACATAGGACTGAGATGTCCTTAAATTAGAAATTCGCCTCAAATACGGCGACAAAGGATCGAGATGTCCTTAAACTAGAAATTCGCCTCAAACACGGCGACAAAAGACCGAGATGTCCTTAAACTAAAATAATCGAGCCTAAATGCTCATATGTTTAAGCTGATCTTAATCTCAAATCAAATTAACGATCCTTAAATCAACCCAAACCTAAATATAAAAATATACGGATTTGGATTAATCCACGCCCTACGGGCGATGACATAAATTAGTCTCCGTATACAATCCACGGGAAACCAAAACCAAAACAAAACACACGACACTGTTCCCCTCCGAAAGGCGGCGCACAAGACCGCGGTGTCCTGGCACTGAGATTCGGAGCAGATGCTAATTGGTGCTATCTGTCCACCTCTCCGAAGATGCCAAGTTGATTTATGGCACCGTGTATCGGAGGTTTAGACGGATGCGGCCGATGTAGCAGACTTCGTCAGATTCCCCCTCACTTGAGGGGTTTTTGATTGTGTGGACGCTCTTCCCTGCAGGCGCAAGCCCCTGCAGTTAATTACGCTACCGCATCGCGGTAACAACTTTCTCCTTCTCCAGAATTTCACTTCGTGTCGTGTGTGTTTGTTTTGTTTGTGGTTGCCCGTGGATTGTATACGGAGACTGAGTAATGCCGTCGCCCGTAGGACGTGGATTAGTCCAAATCCGTATTTACTTAGATTTGGGTTTGGTGTTTTTAGTTTAAGGATACGTTAGCTGCGTTGCGGCTAAGATCAACTTAAACGTTTGTTAAGGATACAATAGTCCTGTTTAAGATTAAGATCAACTTAACGTGATAATTCATTTAATATCTGGCCATCGGGACTCGTCACCTCTCTAACGTCGTTGAAGGATTACAACGGCAGATGTCAGAGGAGTTCAGAGATGTACCCTTGAACCAAAGTCGATTTGGAGTTTTATAGTCCATTTAAATGTTTAAGGATATGTTAGCCGTGTTTGGGGGCTAAGATCAACTTAAACGGGATCGTTTAGATCCGGCAAAGAGCATTTGGAGGCTCTATTGCTCCAGTTTTGGGACGTGGTGGTCCATTTCCAGTTTAGGGACGTAGTGGTCCATAGGTAGTTTAGGGACGTGGTGGTCCATGTTCCAGTTTAGGGACGTGGTGGTCCATGTTCCAGTTTAGGGACGTGGTGGTCCGACATTAGTTTAGGGACGTCTCGGTCCCTCGCTAGTTTAAGGACGTAGTGGTCCATCATTAGTTTAAGGACGTCTCGGTCCAATATTAGTTTAAGGACGTCTCGGTCCACGAGTTTAAGGACCCCGCAGTCCGATATTAGTTTAGGGACGTCTCGGTCCGATATTAGTTTAGGGACGTCTCGGTCCAATATTAGTTTAGGGACGTCTCGGTGCAATATTAGTTTAAGGACGTTTCGGTCCAATATTAGTTTAGGGACGTCTCGGTCCAATATTAGTTTAAGAACGTCTCGGTCCAATATTAGTTTAAGGACGTCTCGGTCCACGAGTTTAAGGACCTCGCAGTCCGTATCCATGTGTGGTCGTTGGGACCCGTCGCCTCTCTGACGTCGTTGAAGGATTACAACGAGAAGTGTCAGAGGAGTTCGGAGATGTACCCTCGAACCGGAAGTAAATTGATTTAAGAGAGCAATCTTGCTCAGTCAATTTAATTTAAGGACTTACGGCCAGAATTGGGCTAAGTCCAGTTGAAAATATTCAACATTTTATTAAATAATGCATTGCATTTCTTCCATTTTTTTTTGTTTGGGCTTTGCCCATAAAAATGCAGAGCATCAATTTATTCTGGGCTCTGCTCATTTATGAATGAAGCAAGGCATCTGTTTTGTCTGGGCTTTGCCCCCTTTATAAATGCATAGCATTTTTATTATTTCGTTTGGGCTCTGCCCATTTATAAATGATGCAGAGCATCAATTTAATTAGGCCTGTTTGGTCTTTTAATTGGGCCTGGCCCTTCAGTAAAAGAAATGCATTGCATTTGTCAGGCGCTTTACGCCAATTACTGAGCGCAAGCGCTTGTGGTGAGGACACGTGTCATGCTCTGGTGAGCGCAAGCGCAACAGCGCAGTGCGCTGCGCTACTGCGCTGCGCTGTTGCGCTGCTGACACGTGGCGCGCTCTGGTGAGTTGCGCCAAATCCAGAGAGCAAAGCTCTATTTCAAGAGCGCGTAGCGCAAGTGGTTCTATAGCTGACACGTGGCGCTCTCTTAAGAGCGCAACAGCGCAGTTTGGAAGTGCAGAGCACTAAGAATCTTTTAGATTCAAGAACAGAAGTGCAAAACACTATTTGATATCTTGATCTAAATTAGATCAAAGAAAAATAAATTCTTCTTTTTGTTTCAAGAACCAGAGGTTCATAAAGGTGCAAAGCACCATTTTTATTTTGTTGTTTTCTTGTCTTTTAAAGAACCAGAGGTTCATGAGAAGTGCAAAACACTGTTTATTATGTGAAGAACATTGATCTGGTTTTTTAGATCAATGATTTATTAAAAGAGATTTCTTTCCTCTCTTGAAGGTCTTTACCTTTTTTTTTTCTTGAGGAGTTCTTCAGAGTTCTCTTTCTCTCTCTCTTTTTTTTTTATAGAAAATGTTCATGCCTTTGAATTGAGGCCTAGGGTCCTTTTTATAGTGCCCATAAATTAGTTAAATTTGTTAAAGAGATCCTTCTCTGAGTGATTTGGGGAATTTTCCCCACC
This sequence comes from Agapanthus africanus, assembly GCA_030015575.1. Classification (NCBI taxonomy): domain Eukaryota; kingdom Viridiplantae; phylum Streptophyta; class Magnoliopsida; order Asparagales; family Amaryllidaceae; genus Agapanthus; species Agapanthus africanus. The sequence continues at coordinate 313,153,530 of CM057338.1, read as the reverse complement.
GTTGGATTTTTGATCCAAGGGCTTCTGCTTTGCAGAAGAATATCTTCTTATTTTAACAAGAACAGAAAAGATTTCTTAGAAATTTAATTCTGTTTGGCGCAGATGCCCCAGCGCGTGACACGTGTCGCGCAGCGCATAGCGCAGCGCAACTGCGCTGACACGTGTCGCGCAGCGCACAGGCCCTAGCGCATCTGCGCTGACACGTGTCGCGCTAGCGCACAGCGCAGCGCAACCGCGCTAGCGCATCTGCGCTGACACGTCTGCGCTGACACGTGTCGCGCAGCGCACAGCGCAGCGCATCTGCGCTGACACGTGTCGCGCAGCGCAGCGCCTGCGCAACTGAAGCGTTGCTTCCTTTAATAGAGCTTTGCTCTGATTGGACGCGCCTTCTTGGGCGCTGCGCTGACGTATCAGCGCCTGACATGTGGCACGTTGCGCCCGAGATGTGAAGCGTTGCTTCAAAATTTTGAATTTTGAATTTCAACAGAGTTTCGCTCTGATTGGGCGAAACAAATGCCCCCCACCGTTGCGCTGATGTGGCGCGCACGTGAGCGCATCGGTGGCAAGCCCCTGACCGTTGGATCAAGGGGTGAGCTGAAGGGGCGCAAGCGCCTTATAAATAGGACCTATGGCCCTTTAGAAAACTTCACCATTTTCTAGATTTTGATTCCAGAGCTTTGCTCTTGCTTAGAACTTCAGAGCTTTGCTCTCGTTTCCAGAACTTCAGAGCTTTGCTCATTTCCAAGGTTAAAAACTTTAGGTAAAAATTAATTCAAATCAAATTAATTAACCTTAACCAAAGAGCTTTGCTCTCACAGATCTTTTGATCTATAGAGACCCCCATTGGGGTTTCATAAACAGAGCTTTGCTCTCAAACACTCATAGATCTGTAGGGATCTTGTTCATGGGTTCTAACCCATGAACAGAGATTTGCTCTTGGATCAAGTGTGGATCTTTTAGATCTGCAAAGTGAAGAACTTATCATAAGTTTTCATGGATTTTTCAAGGTCCCAAAAATTTTAAAATTTTTAAGTATTAAGATTTTCTGATGGATCTTTTCCATTATTATCATAGAGCTATGCTCTTTTAAGGAATTTTATTCCTTTGAGACCAGAATTTGACAAGTGTCATTCTGTGACAGAGCTTTGCTCTGAAAGAGGAGATTTTCTCCTTGTCTCTAGGGATTCTTCCCCCCTTTTTTTATAAATGAGAATGTTTTCCTGGGGACCAACTGACAATCTCATCCAATAATGAGATTGTCTTATTAACTGACGTATTGTCATCTAGATTTTGTGGGTCCCTCTTTGGTCTCCTACTCACTGCACTGTGGTGCGGTGTAATTAATTAATTTTAATTTAATTTAATAAATGCGTTTTTTATACGCCAAACGTTAGAATTACAACACTAACGGCTAAATTGTTCTTTTGCAGCGATCATGTCTTTAGACACTTCGTTCCCGTTCGTCCGCTCGGAGGAGGGATTTCCTGAGGCACCCTCGGACCGTGAAGTCCTGACCATGATTAGAGAATATGACCCGGAGTACAAGAAACTCCACCTTTGGGGGTCTTGGTATAACCAGATTATTATGGGTCGACGCAGCTTCACATGCGCAGTGCCGTCTGAGCCCATCACGGCAATTCACTACGCTACCCCACCTTCAGCGCAGTATGCCGTGGAGATGATAGACTGGACCGCGAACAGCTTTCTTCATCCCGCTATGGATGCGGTTCCGGTTCAGCGTCCTATGGTCTTGGATATCCTAGGACGCCGTATTTGTCAGGGAGAAGCACAACCCTGGGGGCAATCATATAACATTGGTTTGATTCCCCGTCACCCGATTGGCTATCTGCCGTGGGCCCGGTACATCCTGTCGACGAAGAAGTCGCAGTTGATAAGACTAGGACTGTACACCGCGGTCTACGTCTCTCTCTTCCAATATCCTACGCTCCCCACCTGGTGGTTCAAGGCTTTCTTGGAGCAATGGAATATTCCCACCCACACTTTCCTTGCCATGGATCGGGAAGTGTCCATCTCTTTGGAGGAATTCACGGAGGTATCTGGCCTACCAGTCATGGGGGAACACTATGAAGAGCTGCTCCCGACAGATGAGTACGACTTCGGTGCTATGCCGATGGTAAGGGGGATCACGCCGGAAAATGCCGTTCAACACCAATTCCCGAGCCTGATCAAGGTGTTGAACATCTACGAGTCCCTTTTTATCGAACATGGGAGTCGGGGGGTTAACTTTGAGGACTTCATTGCTCGTTTCCTTCGTCCAAGCGTCATTTCATCGGGGTTTGCCAAGTTTGCCACCCTGGATGACCCTTTCGGTTTAGGTTTGGGTAACCTGCCAACGAAAGACACAGACCAAAAGGACTTTTTTCTTCCTAACTCCCCAACCATGTCCTTTACAGAAATTGCGGCCCCTGGAATGGATGAGGAGGCCTTCTTTTTAGGATTTCTCGGACTGTGGCTGAGTTGGTTTGCGATCCCAATGCACTCTCATCGCATGCGGCCTTCCGTCTTCTACCCAGCCCACCGAATGGTCATCGGGGTAAAGGTGGCTGTGGGGATCGCTGGCTTGGCGCACCTATATCACGGCTTCAGCCGAGCAGCGGATGCCAATGAGCCCGGAGTATTGCACGTGGTCTTCCCGATGCACTACTTTGCATCGTGGCTCGAGCTGCACACGGCGGGTGTCTTTGGCATGCATAAAAGGCCTTCATTCTTTGACAAGTGCGGTTTTCCTCGCATTATACAGTTGATTGGCTCATCAATCGTGACCCCTTCGCCACGGAACGCTAGGGGTTTACTGCTTCGCCCTCACACCGTTGGAGTCGGGATGTCCTTCATCGATAAGGTACTAACCATTGAAAAAGCGTCCACCACTGCGGTGCGACCATTACAGGATTCCTTTAAGGATGGAGCTTCAGTGTTGACGGCCCGGGAGACCCTCCACTTGTATTCTATTAGACCGGGCTTCTTAGTTTTCAGGCAGGGCGGTGCGGCAATCTTCATGAGATATAACCCGCATCGTTTCGCCCAACAACTGGGCTACGATCAAGGGGTACCCTTGGAAGCTTTCTTACTGGAACCTGCTGCCAATGAAGAAGGGATGGAGAACGCGTTACATCACTTTATGCGCCTGAACACGGGTTCTCGTTTTTTTATCAGCACGCCGGCCTGCGCTCCACGACTCCTTAATGTATATAAAGAGTGGTACAATCATGCGACGGGGGCTGTTATAAAGGAAGAGAGGCGAGTGTTGATCGACCGTAAAGAAGTACCCCCTGGCACCAACCATAACGCTCCCATAGTGCCAAGGATCCCGGTGGCTCCTCCTCTAAAAGATGCCGGGGGCAGACCATCACGTGCGCAAAGTCCTCCACGTGAGTTGCCGCTCCCTGATATCACAGATGCACCTCCCGCACCCTGCGCTCCAGTGGAGACAGTGGTTATACCCTCGCCGGAGTCTGGCGTGGGTGCGGACATCGGGACCCGTCGTCCCAAAGTGGCTGCTAAGCGGAAGTCGATCCCCCGTGAGCCCAGGGTCGGAGGGCAAAAGAAAAAGAAGTCGCTCTTCGCTGCGGACGTCGTGTTCGGTCAGGAACCCCATGCTCCCTATGCCGAGGGTCTGCTCGAATATGGGACTAACGTAGGATTAGTGATGCCGCCGCCGGACGATACAGACTTGGAGGCTGCTCTCAAAGCTTCAGCATGGTTGGCGAGGCGTGACGCGTGGTTAGCTAAGCTTGCGCAGTCAGGTAACTACTAATCGCCTTTCTTTATTGCAATATGTCTTCTCCATTGCCTTTGACTAACGCTTTTCTTTCCTTTCTTTCGACAGGCATCACTGATGAAGAAGCCATTGCCGCTTCTCTGAAGACTTTCCAGGGGGAGGAACGTCTCAGAGCATCTATGGGCCTTAGTTAGTCTAGATTCATCAAGCTTTCATTTTCCTTGTGTTATGGTCGATCTAACCTTCCCCTTTTAATCATAGGAACCTCGATGCCGTTCCCTCCAAGTGACGCAGATGTTCTACCGGCTGCCGATGTTCCTGCTGCCTCTGGGCCACCGCAGGGGGTTCGTCTTGAAGAGCCGATGAGAGATGCCTTAAAGGCTCTGGAGGCATCCCTGAACGAAGACGACGACGCCTTGAAAGAGGCGTCACTAAGATCCATCGCGACAGCCCGGGAGGAAAGGAAGCGGCTGAGGCGTGAGGCGAAGGCACGCAGGGCTGCCTTGGCTATGGGAGCGGGTCCCAGCACTGCCCCTCGTGCTGATACTCCATCTGAAGAAGTCCCTGTCGCCCTATCCACTGCCCGCAGAGAGGTGGCGCGTGCAGTTCGGAGCGCAAACGGTAAATCCGCTTCAGGTAATGTTTCTCTCAGATTTTTTTTGTTATAAGGATTTTAATGTCGTTGGTCCTTATATCTCTTATCTTGCAGGGCCAAGTCCGCTCGAGGGGAAGGTGAAAACCGTTGATCCCAAAGAAACAGAGGGGGCGGTATCTGCCGAACTCGAGCCGACGGTGGGCAACGTCGTTGTGGCTTTGGAGCCCGAGGTGGAAGCCGAGGGGCCTACCGCCGAGAAGGTCATTGATGCCAAACCTGAAGTGGTGGCAGATGATATGATCATTATAACTGAGTCCAGGGTGGTGGCGGATGAGGCGCTCGAGGCCGGCGATCCCCCGGCGATGGTGGACGATACGACCGCGACTACTGAACCTGAGAAAGTAGTGGGTGAGGTGGCCATGATTCCCGAGGACGAGCCAACCGCTCCTTCTTTGGAATCTGGCAATACTCCAATCATAGCCCTTCCCATCTATGGCCCTCCGCCGTCCCCAGGTCTTGCTAGCACGACGACGGTTCCCATCGAGTCGGGTGACGAGGCCACGGACGGTGGTCTCATGTCGATAGAGGAGGGAGTCGCCTCCGTTTCAGCCGGGAGCTCCTCAGGTAAACCCTAAGTGGCTGCTTTTCTTTACTTTACAATCTTTTCTGACAAGTTCACCTTTTCGTAATGCAGGTGCAGCCAGTGCCGATGCCCCACTGCTCGAGGGAGCGCCTTCAACGACTGCCTTGGCGGTGGTCGCCTCTCAACCCTCTCTCATACCCTCGAAGATGTTGGAAGGTACGTGTTTACGATTTATTAATCTTGTTTTCCAGACGTATAATTCGTGTACTAAAGTCACACTGTTGTGTTTCCAGGAGTGCTTTTTGATCATGTATATCAGATGTTGCTCCCACACTTTTCTTTCCCATCCGAGCTTGCTTCTTCCTCTGGTGGCGTTGGTGAGTATGATTTCCGTTGACATCCTTCCTCTCTTTTTTTATTGATGGAATTACCTCTAACCTCTTTTTCTCATCTCAACTGCAGTGCTACAGATTGAAGGAGGGGATAAAAGATCAGCTGCGCCACCATCCCTTCCGACCTTGCCACCTGTCTCAACTGGTACAATGACCATCACATTGGTAACTTTCCTCTCTTTATTTTCTGTACTGTTATCTGATCGCGTCCTGTTTCTTTTCAGCTGTCGTTCTGGCTTCGGCGTCCTTCGAACCTCGCATTACAATGCCGGCGGGTCCTTATCTGAGGAGTCTGTCTTCAAAAGGCACCGCGAATAGTCTGCGCATGTTGAGTGACTACGTCGAGGAACTCGACGTTGAAACTCCTACATCTGCCGCAGACTTCGCTATGGTGGTTAACCCGATGCTAGCAATACTCATGAACTTTCATGATGAGGGCATCATTGCATCCTGGGTTAACCATTGTAAGGAGATCGAGGGTCGCCTATATCAGTTGGAGTTGCTGCGTCCCGCTCCAGAGACCGTGGCTGCCAGTAATCAAAGGACAGCGTGGATTGAGCAGAGCGCTCCTTACTTCCGCCATCTCGAACAAGAAGTCATTTTAAGGCGTAAGGAGCGTGGTGAAACTTCGAGCAAGTCTGCTCAACTGCATGCTCGGGTGGAGGCCAACGCCGCACGGCTGAAGGTTATCTTTGAGGGCCTTCTGCAATATCTCTCCGAAGGGTTATCATTGAGGCAAAAACTTGACGTTGTCGAGCGGGCCGCACCTAGCCAGGAAGCAGCCCAGAAGGCGGCGGAGGAGCAACTTTCATCCTTCTTGCAGCAGCGGGCCCAGGTGGAGGCGGAGGTGGCCGCGGCTGTCACCCGAGAGGAAGCGCTGAAGGAAGTGCGACAGCAGCTTGTGAACTTACTAAAGACACTTCCTCCTCAGTAGCTATCTATCTTTGTATCGTTTGTGCTTGTAGATAAAAGAATGTATATATATATATATTTTTATTCTTTGACATAATGTATCCTGTATCCAATCAAGTTTATGAATAAAAGATACACCTTTTTGTAATGTGTCATTTTCTCCCTCTTTCTTTCTTTCATTATCAGCATGCCACCTTAGTAACCATGGTTGACGAGTATCCTGACCTTCTTAAGAAATAACGATAGCTCAGGCCGCAGGTTCAGATCTGCTGCCTAAGACTTTTCAACTCTATAAGCCGTGAGGGTCTCATAGAGACTTTTCTCCCTACGGATCGAGAGGATCTCGTAGGTGTGTTTTCTCCTTAGGAATCGTGAGGATTCCTAAGTGTGGTTTTCTCTTATAAGTCGTAAGGATCCTATAAAAGAATTTTTCCCTCTTACGAGTCGAGAGGACCCGCAAGCGGTTGTTTCCCTCCTTGTCGAAATTCGACTTTGGAGAGTGAGACCCGTGAATAGTATGCAAGAGACCATTTTGGATTGACTTGCAGGGTCCCATTGTTCAGGAAGCAAGTTTTTCAGTCCCTGATGCCTGAGGCTTCATCTTGCAAGTTGAGACGAATCGGGAATTTCCCGCGGAGGCACTAGTTTCTCTGCGAGCCGACGCGAATCAGGAGGCTCTCGTCAAGGAGTGTTTGTATCCGTGAGTCGAGGAGTTTGCTAGGGATTATTTGTTTCCCAAGCGCGAAGGATTATTTGTTTCCTTGGGGTTTGAAACGAGTCGAAGATTTCCCACGGAGGCACTGGTGGCTCTGCGAGTCGACGCGGATCAGGAGGCTCTCGTCAAGGAGTGTTTGTATCCGTGAGTCGAGGAGTTTGCTAGGGATTATTTGTTTCCCAAGCGCCAAGGATTATTTGTTTCCTTGGGGTTTGAAACGAGTTGAGGATTTCCCATGGAGGCACTGGTGGTTCTGCGAGTCGACGCGGATCAGGAGGCTCTCGTCAAGGAGTGTTTGTATCCGTGAGTCGAGGAGTTTGCTAGGGATTATTTGTTTCCCAAGCGCCAAGGATTATTTGTTTCCTTGGGGTTTGAAACGAGTCGAAGATTTCCCACGGAGGCACTGGTGGCTCTGCGAGTCGACGCGGATCAGGAGGCTCTCGTCAAGGAGTGTTTGTATCCGTGAGTCGAGGAGTTTGCTAGGGATTATTTGTTTCCCAAGCGCCAAGGATTATTTGTTTCCTTGGGGTTTGAAACGAGTCGAATATTTCCCACGGAGGCACTGGTGGCTCTGCGAGTCGACGCGGATCAGGGGGCTCTCGTCAAGTAGTGTTTGTATCCGTGAGTCGAGGTATCTGCTGAAGACACTGGTTTCTTCGGAGTTGGACTGAACCGTCGAGATTTGGCTTCGTCTTCTGGCGGAGCCTGTTGGGAAAGTATGGTTCCCTCTTTGTTTATGCCCTTGGATTGTATACAGGGATCGATGTGATCTTAACTGTAGGGCCAAAGTTTTATCATCATTTTTTTTGTTTTATCTCCGCGATGCTCTATCATTTCAGCTTTTATATCGCGAAGGTCACGATTGCCCAATCATTTCGGCTATTTTTCGCGGTGCCCAATCATTTCGGCTATTTATTTTATTTTTACTCGCTGCTTTTTATTGCGAGTTGCCCAATCATTTCGGCTATTTCGCATGCATAAATTTTTACTTGCTGCTTTTTATTGCAAGTTGCCCTATCATTTCGGCTATTCCGTATGCATTTGCGGCCTACTGGCTTTCTGCCGTAAACCTGGAATTAGAAACCGATTTCGGCATCAGCACCGCTACAACTGGGATATTTCCAGGAGCGAATCATCATTTGCCTCCGTCGATGTCGAACAAAGGTGGCTTAGCGAACAGGGTTAAGGCGCTGTCGACTAAGGCTTTTAACTTCATGAGCCGTAAGCGTCTCACAAAGGTATTTCTCCCTACAAGTCGTGAGGATCTTGTATGCGTATTTTCTCCTTAGGAATCGTGAGGATTCCTAAGTGCATGTTCCTCTGTAAGTCGTAAGGATCCTACAGGAGGGTTTTCTCCTTGTAAATTGAGAGGATTTACAAGGGTCGTTTACCATGCAAACATATCCCCAGTCATGGATGAGACTTGGTTAGGGAAATGTTTATTCGCGCCTGTGGATTGTATACAAGGGTTAGTATTGAGCCACTTGTAGGGCAATATCGGAAGTTGTGGGGGTTGCTTAAGCACAGGTTTAGGTTTCTGTAACTTAAGACTTTCAACTCTTATGAGCCGTGAGGGTCGCAAAAGAGAGTTCTTCTTACGAGTCGTGAGGATCTCGCAAGTGTATTTTCTCCTTAGGAATCGTGGGGATCCCTAAGTGTGTTGCTCCCTTGTGAGTCGTAAGGATCTCACATGGGTGGTTTCTCCTTATAAGGTCGAGAGGACCCTATAAGTGTCCTTTAACGAGGTTGCGCCCTTTCAGGTTTTCACAAATACTCGCCGGTAGCCCTGCTGTTTTTACTCACGGAGCCCTTTCGGGTTTTCATCCGTGCTCATTTTTCTTATGGACATACCGTTTTTTTTATTCTTTTTATTTTTATATATATTTTTTTTCTCTTTTTTTTTTACGAGGTCGCGCCCTTTCAGGTTTTCACGAACACTCGCCGGTAGCCCTGCTGTTTTTACTCACGGAGCCCTTTCGGGTTTTCATCCGTGCCCTTTTTGCTTATGGACATACCGTTTTTTTTTAATTTTATTTTTATATGTTTTTTTATCTCGCCAGCCTAAAGATGCTGCGGTAGTAGTTTAAAGACGCTTCGGTCTGCTATTAGTTTAAGGACATTTCGGTCCGACATGGAGAAGGCTGGCTACTGCTTATGAAGCTTGAGCTTAGGAAGATAGCGAGCGGACATAGTCGTCGTCATCTACCATTGACCTAGGCTGTGGCTCATTAAACATAGTATTTCTTTAGGAAGCGACCATTTATTGGCCTGAAAGGCCTTTCACCGTGCATGTCTATGAGTAGATAGGCCCCGCCCTGGTAGACCTTATCTATGACGTACGGGCCTTCATAGTTTGGCTCGAATTTTCCCCGCTTGGCGCGATTGGGGATCATAGGCCTTTTGACCACTAGCACAAGCTCGCCTTGGCGGAATGTCCTCGGTCGGGTCAGTCTTTCATTTGAGCGCGTCATCTTTGCTTTATAGGCCTCCAGATTTTGTTGCGCCATGAGTCGTGTTTCTTCAAGGGCGTCAAGCTCCTCAAGCCGAAGGTGAGCATTTTCTTCGTCCGTCAGCTCGTAATGGACTGCCACTCGTAGAGAGGGTAACTCTATCTCGGTGGGGAGTACTGCTTCTGTCCCGAATACTAACGCATATGGTGTTGCGTTCGTGGCCGTTTTAAACGTAGTTCGATATGCCCAGAGAGCCTCTTGCAGTCTTTCGTGCCAGTCTTTCTTATTTCGCGACACTGTTTTCTTCATGATCTTCGTCAAGGTCTTGTTGAAGGCCTCAGCTAGACCGTTAGCTCGCGGATTATAAACCGAGGAATATCTCCAATCTATATTGTGTTGTTGTGCGAAGCGACCGATCTTGTGGCTTCTGTAGGCCGGCCCGTTATCGGAGATGATCCGTCTTGGCGTTCCAAACCGGTATATGATGTGCGTCTTGAAGAAGTGGAGGATATTTTCCGTCTTCACTTCTCTTAACGGTACTGCTTCTGCCCATTTAGAGAAGTAGTCAGTCGTCGCCAGGATGAAACGATGTCCTCTAGACGATGCTGGTTCGATGGGGCCGACTATGTCAGTTCCCCACATTTCGAACGGCCAGCTAGTCACCGTTGGATGTAATGGGTTTGGATGCTGATGGATGAAGTCCCCATGAATTTGGCATGAGTGGCATTGCTTCGCATATTCGAGGCAATCCTGAATCATCGTGGGCCAGTAGTAGCCCATCCATTTTATCTTCATCTTCATCTTCGGGCCTGCTTGGTGAGAACCGCAGAGTCCGTCGTGAATTTTCTGGACGACCCTTTTCGCTTCGTCAGGTCCTAAGCATCTCAGCCATAGAGAATCAAATGACCTCTTGTACAGAGTATCATTGACGAAGGCGAAAGACAGAGCTCGTTTTATGAGCTGATGTCTTGTGGACACTTCTTCGGGCATTCGGTGGGACTTAAAGTAGTCTATGAAGACTTCTCTCCAATCCTCAGCCTTTTCCCGGTCTTTTATTTGCAGGGTCGTTTGCTCAGTCGCTCCCTTCCCTTCGGATGATTCCGGAGATATTTCTGCTGGGGCAAGCACTTGACGGCTTTGTACCACGATTCTAACATCATCGAGATTCTCGTCAGCCAGTTCTTTAGCAAGTTTGGCCAATGCGTCTGCTTTGCTGTTTTCCGCGCGCGGTATGTTCTTCAAAGTATAAGAGGGAATTTGGGTCAACAATTGTTGCACGTTTTCGCCGTACCTCACCAACTCCGGTTTGCATGTTTGGTAGTCACCGTTTACTTGACTAACGACCAGTTGAGAATCCCCGTATATGAGGAGGTTTTCAATTCCCATGTCGATGGCGATCTCAAGACCTGCTATCAAGGTTTCATATTCAGCTTCATTGTTTGTCCTCGGCTCTGTTAAGGAGAATGCGAAGCGCATTATCCCTCCTTATGGAGTTACAAAGATGAGGCCTACCCCCGATTTGATTATAGGGGTGTTTTGTTTGCGCTTCTTCATGGAAGATGTGCCATCAAAATAGAGTTCCCATCGGGTATCACTACCGTCGATTGCATCAAACGCATGTTCGTCTGGAAGATCGCAATTTAGAGGAGAATCGGCGGGTATGGGATGTTCAGCGAGGAAGTCGGCGATGGCCTGGCCTTTCACTGCTTTGAGAGGTTGATACGTGATCGAAAACTCCATCAAGAGTAGGGCCCATTTAGCGAGTCGTCCCGTCAGTATGGCCTTTGACATTAAATACTTAAGAGGGTCTACCTTCGAAATGAGACGGACCTCATGCGCCAACGCATAGTGCCTGAGCTTTGTTATCGCGAAGATCAACGCTAGGCAGTGTTTTTCAATGGGGGAGTAGTTGCTTTCTGCCCCCAGTAGAACTCGACTTAAGTAGTAGAGTGCTCTTTCTTTCCCTTGATCGTTCTCTTGTGCCCATAATGCGCCTAAAGAACCTTCGAGGGCGGCTGTATAAAGAATGAGAGGCTTTCCCTTAACCGGAGCAGCCAACACTGGAGGGTTCTGCAGGTATTGCTTGATCTCATCCAGTGCGCCTTGACATTTGTGATCCCAGACGAACGGGGTTCCCTTCTTCATCAGGTGGCTATAAGGACGACACTTGCCTGAAAGATTGGCTATAAATCGCCGTATGTATGCGAGTTTCCCTTGGAGAGACCGCAACTGTTTAAGAGTCCTCGGCGGAGGCATTTCCATGATCGCCTTGATCTTGGACGGATCTATTTCGATACCCCGGTGTCGGACGATGAATCTTAAAAATTTACCCAAGGAAACTCCGAATGCACACTTAAGAGGGTTCATCTTTAAGTTGTATTGCCGAAGGTGTTGAAATACGGTCTTCAAATGCTCGAGATGTTCTTCGTATGATTTACTTTTAACCACGAGATCGTCGATATAGCATTCAACGATTTCATGTATAAGGTCATCGAAGATCTTCGTCATGGTCCTCTGATAGGTGGCACCGGCGTTCTTTAAACCGAAGGGCATCACCTTGCAGCAGAATATACCCAAAAGAGTCCTAAAGGCAGTGTGCTTCTGGTCTTCGGGATGCATCTTTATTTGATTATACCCTGATGAGCCGTCCATAAAGGAGAAAACTTCATGAGTGGACGTGTTGTCTATCATCAGCTCGGTGACTGGCACTGGAAAATCGTCCTTCGGGCAAGCTTTATTAAGATCGCGGAAGTCTACGCATATGCGCACCGTCCCATTTTTCTTCATCACCGGGACGATGTTAGCGATCCATTCGGGGTATTGAACCTCCTGGATAAAGCCAGAGTCGATCAGCTTCTTGACCTCGGCGTTGATACTCATCTCGAGCTCGAGTCGCATTCTCCTCGGTGCCTGTTTGACTGGCTTGACGTCCGGGGATATCGCCAATTTATGCACGACAATTTCTGGATCTAGTCCCGGCATTTCGGAATAATTCCACGCAAAGCAATCTCTATGCTGTAGAAGCACGTCTTTTAACGCAACTACCCTTTCTTCAGATAGTAGCTCGCTGATGAATGTCGGTCGCGGATCGTCTGCTGATCCCAACTCAATTTTCTTAAGGTTATCTGCAGTGGTATGGATTCCATCTTCCAGTTCTTTCGGCGCTGGTGGGAAATCTGAGATTATCTCGCTGCTATTGTTTTTGAAACACCAGGGAAGGTTATCCATGTTCTCGGGCTCTTCTTTTGATATCGTTATCACGTGACAAGTACGAATTCGCTTCCAATCCCAATGCGGAACTGGCTCTTCTTTCGTAGCCTTGGGCTCGTGCTTCTGTGGCGGCGTTACCTTCCAGTTGTCAGACAGAGCAAACTTGCCGAGCTGGTACTGATCTTCGACCCAATTCTTAAAGGTGAAGCAGTCTTCGAGCGGATGCCCTATTACTCGATGGTAAGAGCAATAGTTTGGGCTAGAGACTTCGCTTGCTTGTTCGGGGTGTTTGGACTCCGGCAGCGCGAGCATCTGATGTTTTAGAGCAAGCTCAAATATCCTCCTCGTCTTATCCCGAGGAAAAGAGTATGCTCGACTCATTTTCTTCATGAGGGATAGATCAATAACGCTCGCCTCCTGTTTGCGTGACCTCTTAACCCTGCTTTGTTGCTGTTGAGCGCCTTTTTGGCCTTTCGACTTATTTCTGCTTTTGCGCTGAGCCTTCTTTATAACAGGTTGATAAGGAGCGGCATTTTCATCCTTTACGGCCTGTTGGAGAAGGCGTTGCGTCTTGGCTTTCTCGTAGATGACCATTTCGCGGTTATGATCGTCTCGGACTTTTTGACCAGCTTTCTTTATAAGTTCGTCCATTTGTTCCTCGAACGACGGACTGGGCTCCTTTGTATCTGGAACTTTCACTGGCTTAGGATTAGCGTCCTCCCATTGAGCATCCGTCGCTTCATCAAGGTTATACACGACGTAGCAGCCGGGTAGTAACTCTCGTTTCTTTGACCTGACGTATCCAAGCCCAATTGTTTCCATTTTCCCATTAGGCAGTTTGCGTTGAGTCCCGGGAACGTTCCAGACCCCGTCATAGAATTTGGCCTCTCTAACGGTCTGTTTGAAGGATATCCCCTGGCGTTTCAGCAGCTTCTTCAAACCCTCTGTATAATATCTGGGAAGACGGATAGGCTGAAGCCTGTCGAGCGCAGGATCCGCGCCATGCCAGATTTCTTTTTTCACCTTGGTTTCTTCAGAGCGGTAAAATAGAATTGCTTTTTCGCTTTCTTGTTTGGGAGGGATATAGAATGTCCGCAGCTCTTCTACACTGTAGATATTAAGTGCATCCAGTTCTTTATGATGCTCAGGCGGCACCATGGCGACTTGCAGGCTTTGCTCTTCGTCAGCGGACATTTGTATTAAAGGTCGAGCAGAGAATACAGCATGGACTTCATCTTCCGAGTCGCTGCCAAAGATCAATGTAGGAGCCGGTGGTCCCGGCTTGTTGTGTTGGGACGGACCCGAATAAACTATCTCCTCTTCCTCCTCAGTATCACTGCCGAAGACAGGGATGGTAGCGTTAGTTTTATTCTCCGGCTTGTGACACTTCTCCGTGTCTTCAAAATCCGGTAAGAAGTATTTGGCATCTTCGTATTTGCGGACCTCGTTCACAGAGAAAGGGTTCAGTTCTCCCGTCATGTTATACTCGAAACCATTCTTAAAATACTTCATACACTAATGCTGTGTAGAAGGGATGATGTTGTACTCGTGTAACCATGGTCGACCGAGCAAAGCGTTGTAACATGTCTTGGCGTCTATGACGTGGAACTTAATGTCCGTGATGAGTAGCCCGAAGCGTAGCGTCAGTATCACAGATCCAAGAGTCTTTGACGATTGGGAGTCGAACCCGGAGATGGTGATCTTGTCACGAGCAAGGTGCTGGACGCTCATGCAGATTTCCTTCAACACCCGCACGTTGAGTAGGTTAACAGACGACCCGTTATCGATCAGGATTTTGCCTATCTTTATATCATGGCAGTATCCCGAGACATAGAGAGGGCGATTGTGTTCGCACGTCCCAAGTAGAAGGTCTTCATCGCCAAAAGTGACATCGGCCGTGTGCACTTCCTCCAATTCATCCTTCATCTTTTCCTCGGCCAAGCATGCTTGGAATTGTTCCGGATCTTGGAGCGCCTTAATCAACGAATCTCTCGCCTCTTTTGATAGCAAAAGGGTGTCAAGAATGCTGAGCTGTGAGGGCAGCTTCCTCAGATGTGCTAAGACGTTGTAATCCACCTTATTCTTCTTCGGCGGGTCCTTGGCGGCTAGCTCTTCCGCCACTTGGTCATCTAAGACGATATCTTCAGAGACCTTTTCTTTCCCTTTATCTTTTCTGTTCAAGGGTCCGAGGTTCTTTTCAGGCAGCGTCCGATTCCGCAGCCGGATATTTTCGCAGACCTTCGGTTCTTCTTCTTTTCCTGAAGCGGACTCTTTAAAGAGAGGGGCAAGTTCTAGCTCTTCATCAGAATCACTCCCGAATGTAGGCACTTGTGATCCACCGGTGTTAACCATGCAACAATCGCCAGCAGTTCTTTTACTCCCTTCGGTCGTATTTCTTTGCTCTCGACGAGTTTTACGCTTTCCCCGCTTAAAGCGTTGTCGATGAGCAACATATCCTTGCCACCATCTATCGAAAGTTTTGCACTCTTGAGTGGGGTGTGAAATCTTTTGATGATATAAGCAATAAGACGGGTGCATTTTCGCTTCACCGGTGATTTCTTCTTCGGAGGATGGTAACTTCATACCCATTGATATGGCTTTAGCAAACTTCTTTCTCATCTTGAATTGGCTTTTGTCGGTAGCGGAGGTGTTTAGCTCCACCGGGATCATCTCAGCTCCTTCATCGAGTCGCTGGCGCTTGGCCCTTTCAAATATAGCCGCCTCGCGCTTCCGATCAGCTTTACTTTTCAACCGAGCTTCATTAAGGAATGCGTCGATTACTTCATCTGGTGGCCTCAGAACTTTTGGTTCAGGATCTGCCCCCAGCTTTTCGGTGCAAGGAGTCTCCTCATCATTCGTGATCGAATGGGAAATCATATGAAAACTCGCCACATATTCCTCGGATTCATCCGATGAACTTTCTCCTTCATCTTCTTCTTGAAAGACATGATTGAGGAACTCTTGGAATGTAATGGGAGTCCGCGCCTTTTGGTTGTATTCTTCCAACGCGTCAATTTGCTTTTGTAAGTCCGTGCGTTTGCCGCCAGGCTTCACGGGCTTCTTAGATTTCTTCTTCTTCTTTTTCGAAGATTTTGACGGCTGGCTGCAAGTGCTTGAACCGCCACCATCGGTCTTTAGAGTTGGACGTGGCTTCAACATCCCTTCAATGACCTGCGATTCCAACGGATTCTTCTACTTGATCGCTGGACATGTCTGAAGATCGTTTAGCATCCTCTTTGTCTTGGCTGATAATACAACCTCCCAAGGAGCTTCTTCAATGACGGAGCATGTTGCCCCCGGCGTATTCGTCCCCTTAGAGGTGTGGGGCTGCGGGGGATTCACCTTCCATTTGTCAGATAACGCGAACTTGCCCTGTCGGTACTGGTTTTCAAGCCAATTTTTGAAAACGTAGCAATCTTCGATCGGATGGCCTAGTACTCGATGATAAGGACAGTAGTTGGGCTCGTTGACGTCACTTGGTTGCAACGGACGTTTTGGATCCGGCAAATTTATGAGTCTGTTGCGCAACGCCAGCTCGAATAACCTCCTCGTTTTATCGCGGGGAAAGGAATAAGGACGTCCCATCCTATCCTCAAGGGGCACGTAAGGGCGCATATTATTTTGACGAGCAACCGGCTTCGAGTCGCTCGGTTGTTGTTGAGCATTAGCGACGACGATCGCTTTTCCCTTCCCTTTGTCATTTCGGGAGTCCGGCCTTGGAAGAGAGGGTTTATGGCCCATTTGATCCATTTGCGCTAGTTTGTCAATCAAGGCCTGAAAGGTAGTTGGCTTGAAAAACATCATAAATTGTGAGATGGTTGCTTGTGGATCAAGGGTTCCCACAAACATACCCACTGCGGGAGCTTCTTCAATGCGCTGCTCGCACTTTGACCATAAGTTCCGCCATCGTATAGCGTACTGAACCCACATCTCGCCGGGTTTTACCCTGGCGTTAATCAGTGCTGTCATCGGGGTACGTTCACTGGCGCTTGCAAAACGCTGAGTAAACAACAGCTCCATCTCCGCGAAGGTTTTAATAGAGTCGTTCGGGAGCTCAGAGTACCATTCAAACGCCGTATCTGATAAGCTTCCAATAAACTGGCGAAGCAACAGCTTGTCGTCACCGCCGGTGTTGCCGCAGAGTGCCCTGAACTGGGCAACATGCTGATGAGGATTGCCCATCCCCTTGTAGACATGGAACTTGGGAATCGTATAACCTGGCGGGTACTTGATTTGATCGTACCAACTCGGATATGGCCTCCCCGTTTTCACGACTTGGCCGGCTGTTTCGGTTGCATGATGAACCCGAATTTGTTGGGCGATGTACTCATCCAAATCAACTTTGGAGATTGTATCCTCTTTAGCTGTGGACAGAGCTGGTGGAGGATTCGACGTCTCTCCCCTATCGTCTTCAAGGATGATCGGGGGATCTTCAGCAGGTGGATCTTGTTGAATCATCATACCCACCATATCCTGGAACAGGAGGGCCATTTTCTTTATATTGGCTGCCTGCTCCGCAGCTTCTTTATCCTTCTTCTCCAGTACGCGACGAAGGAATTCTGCGTCCGTTTCCTGTTCTTGACGCTCGTCCGAGGATGTTTCAGGGGTTTCTTTTGGCCCTGTAAGTGCGGCCATAGCGTTCATCATCTCTTGGAGCTTCTGCTGCTGCTCCTGAGTCTTGGTCACTGACCTCGTGTGCGGTCTATGACCTGTTGATATGCAGCTATCTTCTTTTCCCGATGCCATATAAACCGTATGAACTGTTATGCCCCCTGACTTGGGGCGTTTAGGTTCACCATTTTTAACTTTTGCCGCTGACGCGGGAGTTTTCTCTGGCCTCCTTCTTTTGTGGGCCGTTGAGGTTGAAGGAACCGGTGAAGGGGGCAGCCTTGCAGCTGCTATCCCCTGCTGTTTAATAGGGCAGTCCTTGTCTTTTTCCACCTTCGCCTTTTTCTGGTGATGAGAGTGACCTGGGTTAATCACGGAGTCTTGAACCCTCCACCAAACTTTATAAATTCTTGAGGACAGCCGTTGAGGGGGATGTTCTCGTTTCGTTTCTGAAACTCTCTCCGCAGGTGGAGGAGATCTCTTCAGTGTAGCGGTTGGAGAGTTCTTCCGTACCCTCCTCAGTAGTTCAAAGCTGTTCCCGGTTGGGACAGCAGCGTTGACTTCCACCACTGGAGCCGGTGGAGTCAGCCCTGAGGGAGAGTTGCCCCCTGTCTTCCTCACTCGTTGCCAATGGCGACGTCGAGCACGGCGAGCCGTTGGGATTGGCTCAGAGATTGAGATAGTTTCTTTTTGCCCCCTGTCTGAATGAGGCGCCGCCGGTGTTAACCTCTTAAAGACTGAGGTTGTCTTCTGAGGGGTGGTATTCAACCTGCCGAAGACGGATCCTTGAGCAGGGGCAGGAGCAGGAATCGTCAGTTTTGAAAAGACTGACTCTTTGTCAGGGGAAGTCGCCTTGACGGCTTCTGGAGCAACAGTTATTGCCTTCCTCGAGACAGCCAATTTAGAGTTTTGATTTAGCCTGGTGAAAACAGAGGCTGTCGGTTTGGTAATGGGCGACCCGTTGACAGGGGTCGTCGTAGCAGTGAGCCGGTCGAAGACCGACTTCTTGTTCACATCCGGTGCAGGTATTGGCGTAGGGAAGCTTGTAGGTAGGATCATGGTCCCAAAGAACAGACCAGTGGTGGCTTGGGTCATATGCTTGGGGCAGAGTGAGGAAGGAAGCCGCTTGGGGCCCATATGCTACACCTCCCGGTGAGATGGAGCGTCTGTTGCAGTGGCACCTCGAGCAGTTGGTGCAGTTAGAGGCCATTGAATCTTGAGTTCAGCGCCAGGCAAAAGACCAAATCTTAGTAACTTGAAATCCGAAGGCAACCATTAACAAACCGCGATTGGTTCGCGAAGAGGACACACGAAGTGTGGAGTGGAAAGAGGAAGAGGTCCCACCGGGCGTGCCAGAATCTGTTCCCCTCCGAAAGGCGGCGCACAAGACCGCGGTGTCCTGGCACTGAGATTCGGGGTAGATGCTAATTGGTGCTATCCGTCCACCTCTCCGAAGATGCCAAGTTGATTTATGGCACCGTGTATCGGAGGTTTAGACGGATGCGGCCGATGTAGCAGACTTCGTCAGATTCCCCCTCACTTGAGGGGTTTTTGATTGTGGGGACGCTCTTCCCTGCAGGCGCAAGCCCCTGCAGTTAATTACGCTACCGCATCGCGGTAACAACTTTCTCCTTCTCCAGAATTTCACTTCGTGTCGTGTGTGTTTGTTTTGTTTGTGGTTGCCCGTGGATTGTATACGGAGACTGAGTAATGCCGTCGCCCGTAGGACGTGGATTAGTCCAAATCCGTATTTACTTAGATTTGGGTTTGGTGTTTTTAGTTTAAGGATACGTTAGCTGCGTTGCGGCTAAGATCAACTTAAACGTTTGTTAAGGATACAATAGTCCTGTTTAAGATTAAGATCAACTTAACGTGATAATCCATTTAATATCTGGCCATCGGGACTCGTCACCTCTCTAACGTCGTTGAAGGAGTACAACGGCAGATGTCAGAGGAGTTCAGAGATGTACCCTTGAACCAAAATCGATTTGGAGTTTTATAGTCCATTTAAATGTTTAAGGATACGTTAGCCGTGTTTGGGGGCTAAGATCAACTTAAACGGGATCGTTTAGATCCGGTAAAGAGCATTTGGAGGCTCTATTGCTCCGGTTTAGGGACGTGGTGGTCCATTTCCAGTTTAGGGACGTAGTGGTCCATAGGTAGTTTAAGGACGTTGCGGTCCATGCTCCAGTTTAGGGACGTTGCGGTCCATATTCCAGTTTAGGGACGTGGTGGTCCATGTTCCAGTTTAGGGACGTGGTGGTCCGACATTAGTTTAGGGACGTCTCGGTCCATCGCTAGTTTAAGGACGTAGTGGTCCATCATTAGTTTAAGGACGTCTCGGTCCAATATTAGTTTAAGGACGTCTCGGTCCACGAGTTTAAGGACCCCGCAGTCCGATATTAGTTTAGGGACGTCTCGGTCCAATATTAGTTTAGGGACGTCTCGGTCCAATATTAGTTTAAGGACGTTTCGGTCCCATATTAGTTTAGGGACGTTCCGGTCCCATATTAGTTTACGGACGTCTCGGTCCAATATTAGTTTAAGGACGTCTCGGTCCACGAGTTTAAGGACCTCGCAGTCCGTATCCATGTGTGGTCGTTGGGACCCGTCGCCTCTCCAACGTCGTTGAAGGATTACAACGAGAAGTGTCAGAGGAGTTCGGAGATGTACCCTCGAGCCGGAAGTAAATTGATTTAAGAGAGCAATCTTGCTCAGTCAATTTAATTTAAGGACTTACGGCCAGAATTGGGCTAAGTCCAGTTGAAAATGTTCAACATTTTATTAAATAATGCATTGCATTTCTTCCATTTTTTTTTGTTTGGGCTTTGCCCATAAAAATGCAGAGCATCAATTTATTCTGGGCTCTGCTCATTTATGAATGAAGCAAGGCATCTGTTTTTTCTGGGCTTTGCCCCCTTTATAAATGCATAGCATTTTTATTATTTCGTTTGGGCTCTGCCCATTTATAAATGATGCAGAGCATCAATTTAATTAGGCCTGTTTGGTCTTTTAATTCGGCCTGGCCCTTCAGTAAAAGAAATGCATTGCATTTGTCAGGCGCTTTGAGCCAATTACTGAGCGCAAGCGCTTGTGGTGAGGACACGTGTCATGTTCTGGTGAGCGCAAGCGCAACAGCGCAGTGCGCTGCGCTAGTGCGCTGCGCTGTTGCGCTGCTGACACGTGGCGCGCTCTGGTGAGTTGCGCCAAATCCAGAGAGCAAAGCTCTATTTCAAGAGCGCGTAGCGCAAGTGGTTCTATAGCTGACACGTGGCGCTCTCTTAAGAGCGCAACAACGCAGTTTGGAAGTGCAGAGCACTAAGAATCTTTTAGATTCAAGAACAGAAGTGCAAAGCACTATTTGATCTCTTGATCTAAATTAGATCAAAGAAAAATAAATTCTTCTTTTTGTTTCAAGAACCAGAGGTTCATAAAGATGCAAAGCACCATTTTTATTTTGTTGTTTTCTTGTCTTTTAAAGAACCAGAGGTTCATGAGAAGTGCAAAGCACTGTTTATTATGTGAAGAACATTGATCTGGTTTTTTAGATCAATGATTTATTAAAAGAGATTTCTTTCCTCTCTTGAAGGTCTTTACCTTTTTTTTTTCTTGAGGAGTTCTTCAGAGTTCTCTTTCTCTCTCTCTTTTTTTTTAGAAAATGTTCATGCCTTTGAATTGAGGCCTAGGGTCCTTTTTATAGTGCCCATAAATTAATTAAATTTGTTATAGAGATCCTTCTCTGAGTGATTTGGGGAATTTTCCCCACCGTTGGATCTTTGATCCAAGAGCTTCTGCTTTGCAGAAGAAAATCTTCTTGTTTTAACAAGAGCAGAAAAGATTTCTTAGAAATTTAATTCTGTTTGGTGCAGATGCCCCAGCGCGTGACACGTATTGCGCAGCGCAGCGCAATCGCGCTAGCGCATCTCCACTGACACGTGTCGCGCAGCGCACAGCGCAGCGCAACCGCGCTAGACACGTGTCAGCGCAGAGCGCAGCGCAACCGCGCTAGCGCATCTGCACTGACACGTGTCGCGCAGCGCAGCGCCTGCGCAACTGAAGCGTTGCTTCCTTTAATAGAGCTTTGCTCTGATTGGGCGCGCCTTCTTGGGCGCTGCGCTGACGTATCAGCGCCTGACATGTGGCGCGTTGCGCCCGAGATGTGAAGCGTTGCTTCAAAATTTTGAATTTTGAATTTCAACAGAGCTTCGCTCTGATTGGGCGAAACAGACACGAAGTGAACTTCCGGAGCAGGAGAAAGTGGTTATCGCGATGCGGTAACGTAATTAACTGTAGGGGCTTGCGCCCACAGGGAAGAGCGTCCCCACAATAAAACCCCCCTTATAAAACGAGGGAGAATTTGACGAAGTCCACTACAACGGTCACATCCGTCCAAACCTTCGATATACGGTGCCATAAATCAACTTGGCATCTTCGGAGAGGTGGACAGATAAATCCAAATAACATCCGCCCCCGGAATTCAGGCCAGACGTCCCAACGTCCTGGTCCGTCTTCCGGCGGTGAGCAGGCGTCAACGACATCCAATAACCCATTGAGATCCACACGTCCAATTTTCACTCTCAATCACAACCATCCAGAACCGCTTGCAGCCAGATCGATGGAGGACAACATCTGAAAGAGATTTCCGCCTCCATCAGTTGGCGCCGTCTGTGGTAAGTTTCTTCTCCACCCAAAAAAGTTGATCTTCCACCTCTGATTCAATGACAAGCGACAACCGTGACGATCCCAGCACGAGCCGTCCTGTCTTCCACAACGGGGGAGGAAACATCCCTACTTCTCCCCCTAACGTCATCAACGACTTATCCCCTCAAATCAACAGGCTCACGGCGATGGTGGACGCACTCGCCCGTGTCCAAGCAGCCGACCATGCCCGCCAGACCGCAGCATCCCCTCCCCGGGGTGACGACGTTCGCAGGGAAATAGAAGGACACACTCAGGCTCTTAACCTCACTCATGCTCATCTTGATGTGGCCCATCCTCGATGTACCGATTCTGGCAGTCATAGCCCGCGTCCGGGAAATGATTCCATGACCTGTTGGACGCCGGAAAGCTCGACACCCCGATCATAGGGGGACTGGGCTATCACTTCAACGCGCACCGCACTTTCTCACCCCCTGAGGAAGTGTCGGTCAAATCTTTTGATTCCAGGCTAGACCCATGCCGCCACTTCCGCCAAGGTCATGCGTATGACGAGCGGCAGGGCTATCCACGAAAGGTCCACCCTGAAGATTTAAGGAACGTGATAGAATGGAGCTGGAGCCGCTCCGTCGCGTAAGCCAGGAGTGGAGGTAGCAGGCGCTCCGAATGCGAAGATTCTTACCGACAACGAATAGAGGCCCTCGAAAGGAAAATCGAAGGTATATGACACGATGACCGTACAACTAGAGAAGGCACGAAGTACTCCGCTGACTCTATCACAAGGCCCTTTACCGAACATCTACTAGCTGAGCGTGTCACATCCAGAAACAAACCGCCCAAAGTGGCCCTCTTCGACGGGAAGTCCGACCCGAAGGACCACTTGGATGCATTTGCGGCAGGCATGAGTTTCCAAGATGACTCAGACGCACTCAATGCCGAGCCTTCCCCACCACCCTCATCCGGGCCGGCCGAGATTAGTTCCGAGGGCTCGCGCCACGCTCAATCTCGACCTTTGACGAGCTAGCAACCTAATTTCTCGGTCATTGTGTCGGTAATTGTCGGCAGAAAAGGACGATCGACTATCTGTTCACCATCAAAAGCGAAGACAAGGAATCCTTTAAGGGGTACGTCACCCGCTTCTACAATACTCTTCTTGAGGTACTCGAGCATCGCGACGAGACGGTTATCACCGCCCTAAGGTCAGGTCTTAGGCACAAAGAGTAGCTCCGCTCTTTTGCATTGGCGCAGCCTAGGACCATGGCCGAAGTAAAAGCATGGACCGAGCGAGAGATTCAACTCGAGTCGGAGGTGAATGCCAACCTGCCATGGGGTGACAAAGCAGACCGAAAGAAACGGGACAGGGAGGAAAAAAAGAAAGCCGACCGTCCAAAACACTATGCCCCGAGATTCCATGAGTACACTCCTCTGAACATATCCCAGAGGAGGCTAAAGGCGAGAGGTTTTTCAGGCTCCCGCCGGCAACCTAAAGGGCAGGAAAATGGCTCTGGGGCCCGTATTGCGCTTATCACAGGTCGCAGGAGCACCCGACCGAGAGTTGTAAGCAATTCCATGATTATATTGAGGAACTGATTCGCTCAGGCCACCTGGCGAAATACTTACGAGACAAGCGGCAGGCGGAACAAGAGCAGAAAGACCAACCCCCTCCCGGGGAGTTAACAATCGGTTAGATCATAGTCATCTTGACGCATCCGACTCTAAACCGTGATGGGGACCGCCGCTCTGTAACAGTCATGGCTATAAGTGATCTGCCTCGTAAGAAGCACAGGAAGTATGACCTGATCACCTTCACCGAGGAAGACCTACACGGCATGTCACTCCCTCACAATGACCCCCTTATGATAGCAGCCCGAGTTCACCGATATGAGGTCCGGAGAATATTAGTCGATTCAGGGAGCTCAGCGGATATCCTGTTCTATGAGTGTTTCCAGCGTATGGGATTAGGTCCCTCCGATCTCCGACCGACCTCTCATGTCCTCTCTGGGCTCACCAACCATTCCATCCCGGCCGAGGATTCGATCACCCTCCTACTCAACATTAGAGACGCTGGTAAAGCGCGAACCATATCGGTAAACTTCCTTGTTGCCAAGATTCCGTCGTCCTATAACATCCTCCTGGGACACCCCACCTTGAACGCCCTTCGGACTTAGATCTCAACTTACCACCTCGCGCTCAAATTCCCTTTAGATAAAGGGGATAGGCTACACCTATGGAGATCAGCAAACTGCCAGGATCTGCCTCGCCTTAACATTGCCCGCCGGGGAACAGGGCGACGGCTTTGAAGATATGCATGGTCCCCAGGGCACCTTGGACACATGCGACAACCGAAAGGAAATCCGCGGTGCACCGGTGGAAGCGTTAGCGGTGGTTCCCCTCATAGAAGGGGTCGACGGCCGGACTGTCCAGATCGGTTCTCTCTTGACAGGGAGCGTCTGTGATGACCTGATCTGATTCTTCCAGAACAACTCAGATGTGTTCGCCTGGACTCCGACGGACATGCCCGGAATCGATCCCAAGGTGATCTCCCACAAGCTCGGAGTCGACCCGAAAGCCAAGCTAATTTGACAAAAGAAGAGAAGTTTCGCACCAAGAAAACAAAGGGCGATAGAGGAGGAAGTGGACCGATTGCTCGCTGCCGACTTCATCAAGAACATGGACTACTCGGATTGGCTGGCGAACGTTGTTATGGTCAAAAATGCTAATGGGAAATGGTGCATGTGTGTCGATTTCACGGACCTGAATAAGGCTTGCCCCAAAGACAACTACCCGCTTCCTTGGATAGATCAACTAGTAGACAGCTCAGCCGGTCATGAATTACTGAGCTTCATGGACGCCTTCTCCGGTTATAATCAGATCCGAATGAACCCGGCCGACTAAGAGCTGACAGCCTTTACCACGGATCGGGGAGTATACTGCTATAAGGTAATGCCCTTCGGACTCAAGAACTCCAGAGCCATGTACCAGCGACTGGTCAACAAACTATTCAGACCGCAAATTGGGAGAAACATGGAAGTCTACGTCGACGATATGCTCGTGAAATCCGTCTCATCGGTCGGACACACAACCGACCTCGCCGAAACATTCAACGTCCTGCGAAAATACAAGATGAAGCTGAATTAAGCTCTTCTCCTCCGAATACAGAGACGGGACCGAGTATGTTAGTCTTGCCTGGATTTGGGGGCAGATGCTAATTGGTGCTATCCATCCACCTCTCCAAAGATTCCAAGTTGATTTATGACACCATGTAACGAAGGTTTAAACGGATGCGGCCGATGTAGCAGACTTCGTCAGATTCCCCCTCATTGAGGTTTTTTTTTATTGTGGGGACGCTCTTCCCTGCAGGCGCAAGCCCCTGCGGTTAATTATGCTACCGCATCGCGGTAACCACTTTCTCCTTCTTCAGATGGTCATTTCGTGTCGTGTGTGTTTGTTTTATTTTTAGTTGCCCGTGGATTGTATACGGAGACTAATTTATGTTGTCGCCCGTAGGGCGTGGATTAGTCCAAATCCGTATTTTCTTAGATTTGGGTTTGTGGTTGGGTTTAAGGATACGCTAGTCTCATTTGAGACTAAGATCAACTTAAACGTTTGTTAAGGATACGTTAGTCTAATTTTAGACTAAGATCAACTTAACGGGATCGTTTAGATCCAACAAAAGAGCATTTGGGCTCTATTGTTTAGTTTAGGGACATTGCGGTCCATTACTGGTTTAAGGACATGGTGGTCCATGAGTTTAAGGACCCCACAGTCCATGGAATGATTGGTTATCGGGCCCCGTCACCTCTCTGAAGACGTTGAAGGATTACAACGACAAATATCAAAAGAGTGAAGAGATGTACCCTTAAATCAATGTTGATTGGGAAATCTGTAGTCCAATTTGGGACTAAGATCAATTAATTAGATTATGAGCACATGGGCTCAGTTAAACCTGAATTGAGGACTTATGGCCAACTTGGGCTGAGTCCAATTAGGTTTAAAATGTTGGACTTTTGTTTGGGCTGCTGAGCCTTTGTCTGGGTTCAGCCCCATTATTTGGCAATGCTAAACATGGGTCTGGGTGCTGTTTTTTATTGAGTGCTGAGCACTCATATACCATATGAGATGATCAATCTTGGAAGACAAGAATGTATTTGAGATTCAGTCAAAAGGGGAGTCTTGCCTCTGGAAGACTTAGCCAATTTGGGCTAAGATTGGTTTGAAAATAGTGTTAAACACTAGCACATATTTGGCGATCACGTGTTCCCACGTGATGCACTTAAAATAGTGTTAAACACTAGGGACGAAGCACTTAAAGTAGTGTTAAACACTAAGACTGAAGCGCTCACGTGGGGTTACGTGAGGCGCCTGATGATTGGGCCTTGCCTCTGTTATTTGTTCTCAGAATATTCACAGAAGTGTTAAACACTTAATCTTAACGGCCATCACGTGTGGGCACGTGATGGGTACCCATGCATTGATTATTAAAGTGTTTATTAGGGGTTACGTGGGGACATGTGAGGGCGCCTAAAATCGATTCTGCCCTTGCTTTGTTCTGTTTATCTTGAGGAATTTATCCAAGGGTCATGTGGGAGCACGCGACCCCATCTCGTTCATTCTATTCTGACCATTGAGGGGGAAGGTCACGTGTTGCCACGTGATCAAGTTGGGCACTGACTTCTTTTACGTGCATGAAAAGTCTAAGTCCCTTATTTAAGAATTAAATTCTTTGGTAGGGTTTAACCCTAATTTTGTTTAAAGGAATTAAATTCCTATGTATATGAAAGAATTAAATTCTTTAAACCCCAGTTCTCACTCTAAGTTTTGGATCTGCATGGCAGAATCTCCCCGATGAGAATTAAATTCTCAACTTATGGGGAGATCTGCTTCTGCAGATCTTCAACCATGAAGAAGAACTAAGTTCTTGTTTTAAGGGTTAAACCCTGTCTCTGTTGGAGGAATTAAATTCCTATGTATTTGGAGGAATTAAATTTCCTAAACTCAATTCTCCCTCTAAGTTTTGGATCTGCATGGCAGAATCTCCCCGATGAGAATTAAATTCTCAACTTATGGGGAGATCTGCTTCTGCAGATCTTCAACCAAAGGAAGAACTAAGTTCTTAATCAGAAGAGTTAAACTCTTAATTTGAGAATTAAATTCTCTTTTTGTTTTATGGAGCTTAGATCTCTTTCCCTTTCTCACCTAGGGTTTCTTTCTCTTTTGAGGGAATCTTCTTTTCTCTCTGGAGGATTAAATTCTCTTCTCTTTTTTTTTTCTGTTGTTGTATCTCTCCAGAAAAAAATCCTCCTCCTCTTCTCTTATTGGCTCCTATTTATAGGAGAAATAAAAGAATCAGTTTGTTTAGTCAATCTTTCATTGAAAGATTTCAATTGATTTTGTAACCAACATGATCTTTTAGATCACTCAGTGAATTTTACTCACCATTGGATTTTTAATCCAAAAGATATTCTGTCTGTTATTCTTGGTGAATTTCAGGGAAATCTTTCCTTGTATAGAATCTTTCTGTAAATTGGTGATTTTTAATCACCGTTAGATTTTTAATCCAACGGTGCTCCATTTTACAGCGCACAATCTTTTTTTTTTGTTTGGAAAGATTTAAAGAAATATTTTTCCAGTTAGGGTTCTCGATTCCCTCTTAATTAGAATTTAATTCTATTAGTTCAAAAGACTTAAGAGCCTGTCACGTGTTGGCATGTGACATTCTGATTGACCATTTAATTAGAATTTAATTCTATTATTTCAGAGATTTTAGGATCTCATCACGTATTGACACGTGACCCCCCCTGATTAAGCATTTTAACCAGAATTTAATTTTGTTGTTTTAAAGAGCTCAGGAATTATCACGTGTCAACACATGACCCTTGGTCACGTGTGGGCACGTGATGCCCCATTGAGGTTTTTCCTGTTGTTTCATTATGCCTTTTAATTCTTTTCAGTGGGTTTAAAAGCCCATCACGTGTGGACACGTGACCCCTGTTGATTAGAATTTAATTCTTATTATTTTAGAGGGCTTAAGAGCCCATCACGTGTCTGCACATATCCCATGGTCACGTGTGGGCATGTGATGCCCCATTGGGTTTTTTCCCCTGATGTTTTATGAGGGAACACCAGCCAAATGCGCGTTCGGCGTCACATGCGGAAAATTCCTAGGGTTCATGGTCACCCATTAAGGAATCGAGGCAAACCTAGAGAAGATCAGCGCCATCATCAACATGTCAACACCCAAAAGCAATGTCGATATCATGTGACTCACCGGGTGGCTGCCTTAAGTCGCTTTATGTCCAGATCCGGGAAAAAATGCCTCCCTTTCTTCAGAGCCCTAAGGAAAATTCTTAAGTTTGAATGGTCCGAGGAATGCCAAGATGCTTTAGAACAACTCAAGGCACACCTTGCGACCCCACCACTCCTCAGCAGACTGGTCGAAGAAGACGAGCTGTTACTATATCTGGCCGTCTCCGACTAAGCCGCAGGCGCAGTCCTCGTCAGAGAGTTCGAAGCAATGCAGAAACCAGTCTACTATATAAGCCATATCTTCAAGGACACGAAAACTAGATACCCAGCCATAGAGAAAATAGTCCCCGCGCTTGTCATCACGTTCAGGAAACTGCGATACTATTTCCAGGCACACACAATCCTCGTCCTCACTGAACGACCTTTAGGGAATATCCTCGCCTCCCCCGAATCATCAGGCCGCTTAGAGAAATGGAGGTGGGAGCTATCCCAGTTCGACATCAAATACCAACCCAGGCGGGCAATTAAAGCACAAGCCTTAGACGATTTCGTTGTCGAGTGCACCATTCTCACTAAGGAAGGAACGACGGTTCAGGGCCCTAACCTACGGCCCTCGGTCGAGGAGGTATCCGGCCCAATCCCGAACTGGGTGCTCTATGTAGACGGATCCTCCACCGAGGAGGGATGCGGGGCCAGCCCGATCATCCGCAGCGTAAACGAAGCTGAAATGGAGTACTCTCTGAAACTTGGTTTTAAAGCGTCAAACAACGCGGTCGAATACGAGACGCTATTAGCCGGGCTACGAATCGCCTCCGGAGTAGGGCTGAAAACCATACGGATACGCAGCGACTCTGTGCTGGTCGTCGGCCAAGTAACCGGGCGTTTCGAAGCCCAAGAACCACTAATAATAAAATACTTAGCGGAGGTAAGAAGGCTTCCAAAAAAATTCGACGAAGTCCAAGTGGAGCAGATTCCCAGAAATCTGAACACCGAGGCCGATACCCTGAGCAAACTTGACTCCTCCTATTCGCCCAATCATAAGAGAAATATCCTTTTCGAAGTCCTGCCGCGGTCTAGAGTGGAAGATGGAGAGACAACGCTCCAAATCTACACGACCCAAGAAGATGCCCCGGATTGGAGAAAGCCCATTAAAGAATTTCTGAAAGATGGGATTTTTCTAGATGACCGGGCCAAGGCTCGTCGACTTCGAGCAAAAGCTCGCCATTTCGTATGGAGCAAAGAAAACCTATACAAAAAGTCGTACACTCAACCTCTGCTCCGATGCATCGACCCTTATGAAGCAGACTACGTCTTACGAGAAATACACGAAGGGGTCGGAAGGGTGCATCAAGGGGCCCGCTGCCTGGTCTAAAAGACGCTGCTCCAGGGGTACTATTGGCCGGGAATACATCAAGATGCTGAGAAACTGGTCAGAAGATGCAAGAGCTGCCAACTCTTCAGCAGCATCCCTCGTCTTCCCGCCACCGAACTAACGCCACTGAGTTCCTCTTGGCCATTTGCGCAGTGGGGGATGGATATAGTGGGCCAGCTTCCCACCGGCACGGGTGGACACGGGTATATTCTTGTCATCGTAGACTACTTCACAAAGTGGATTGAGGCCGTGCCTATCAGGAAACCGGATGCCTCCTTTATGATAAAATTTCTGCAGAACAATGTGATCTCCAGATTCGGGATCCCGATGTGCATCATCACCGACCATGGAACCAACTTTGAGAACGACAAAGTCAAGGAATTTTGCGACGACTAGCACATATTAATGAAGTTCGCCGCGGTCGCCCATCCCCAATGCAACGGGTAAGCCAAAATAGCAAACCGAAGCGTCATTCGGGAGTTCCAAACTCGCCTAGAAAGATGGCAAGGAGGCTGGGTTGAGGAACTACCTCGGGTACTATGGGCACTACGGACGTCGAGAAAAACACCCACGGGAGAAACCCCGTTCAGCCTCTGCTACGGTACCGAGGCGATGGTCCCCACAGAAATCGGATTGCCCAGCTATCGGGTCGAGCACTTTGACGATGAAACTAACACATTGGCCCTACGGAGCAACTTGGACATTTTATTAGAAAAGCGAGATCGGGTGCAAATCAAGATGGCCGCCTATCAGCAGCAAACCGCCCGCGACTACAACGCCCGAGTTAGGCATCGAGCTTTCAAGACAGGAGACCTGGTCTTACGATAAAACGAGTTCATAGACCAAACGAGGCTACATAAGTGTTCTCCGCCGAAAGACGGGAAGACAAACGTCTTTCCTGAATTTGGGGGCAGATGCTATTTGGTTTTATCCGTCCACCTCTCTGAAGATACCAAGTTGATTTATGGCACCATGTATCGAAGGTTTTGACGGATGCGGCCGATGTAGCAGATTTCGTCAGATTCCCCCTCATTGTGAGGGGTTTTTGATTGTGGGGACGCTCTTCCCTGCAGGCGCAAGCCCCTTAATTATGCTACCGCATCACAGTAACCACTTTCTCCTTCTCCAGATGGCCATTTCGTGTTGTGTGTGTTTGTTTTGTTTTTTGGTTGCCCGTGGATTGTATACGGAGTCTAATTTATATTGTCGCCCGTAGGGCGTGGATTAGTCCAAATCCGTATTTTCTTAGATTTGGGTTTGGGGTTGGTTTAAGGATCGTTAATCTAGTTTTAGATTAAGATCAACTTAAACATTTGTTAAGGATACGTTGGTCCAATTTTAGACTAAGATCTACTTAACAAGGTTTTTTTGGGATCATTTAGATCCAAGGAAAGAATATTGGACTCTATCGTTTTAGTTTAGGGACATTGCGGTCCATAAGTTTAAGGACATCATAGTCCATGAGTTTAGGGATCTCATAGTCCATAAAGTTTAAGGACATCATAGTCCAGTTTAAAGACGTCATAGTCTATATGGTTCTGGTTCAACCGTTTGGGGATGCACCAAAAGTTATTGGTTATTGGGACCCTTCATCTCTCTGAAGACGTTGAACAATTACAACGACATATATCAGAGGTATGAAGAGATGTACCCTTGAACCAATGTTGGTTGGGAGATCTGTAGTCAAGTTTGGGACTAAGATCAATTAAAAAAAGATTTATGAGCATATGGGCTCAATTAAGCTGAGTTAGGGATCTGTGTCTAACTTGGGCTCGGCCCACTCAGTTAAAATGTTGAACATTTAATTAGACTCAGTCCTTTTTATTTAACAATCCTGAGCATTGGTTTGGGTTCTGACAACCTTTTTGTCTTTTATTGAGTGCTGAGCACTCATTATGGCTCTGGGGCTTTATTTAAAGAACAATTTATGTTCCATACACGCCCACGTGAGGAGCACGTAGCGTACTTGGCGCTGAGCGTCAGACTTAGAGCGGTAAGGCGCTTCTTGTGAAATAGCGCACACGTGAGGAGCGTGTGGGGCGCTTGGCGCTGAGCACTGCGCGCTGAGCGCCAGCTTTGGAGCGCTGAGGCGCTTCTTTTAATTGGAGCGCTAGGAGCGCTGCGGCGCTGAGCGCCAGACTTGGAGTGCTGAGGCGCTTCTTTTTATTGGAGTGCTGCAGCGTTGAGCGCCCGACTTGGAGCGCTGAGGCGCTTCTTTTTAGTTGGAGCGCTAAGGCTCTTTTTAGGCAGTTTTGATCAGTTCTGCGCTCTGAGAATTAAATTCTCATTTATAAGAGACTTTGTCTCATAGATTCAAGAACAAGGTTCTTATCTTATAGGAGATGTTACAATCTCTTATGTTTTTTGTGAAAGACTTTGTCTTTATGGATCTGTAATCTAAAGAAAATTGAATTCTTCTCCCCCCTTTTTTATGATGAGATACTATGATCTCTTTTTTGTGAAAGACCTCTGTCTTATAGATCTATGAACTAAAGAACTAAGTTCTTCTTTAGATGAGATGCTTTTATCTCTCTGTTTCATTTACCTTGAAGAAATTCTTCTTCCGAGAGCTTGCTCTTCTCTTTGAAATTTCTCAAAGTTTATGGGGGGGTTTCTCTGTGCAAGACTTGAAGTCTTCAGTCCTTTATATAGTGGAGGCTGATTTGTTGAATCAGTTGAAGAGATCTTTTCTCTAATTGATTTGGGGATTTCCCCAACGTTGGATCTTTGATCCTAGAGCTTCTATTTTATAGAAGACAATCTTCTTGTTTTTAACAAGATTGGAAAATATTTTCCCATACAGAGGTTGTTCTGTATCTTGGTGATTTTTAATCACCATTGGATCATTGATCCAACGGTGCTCTGATTTACAGAGCACAATCTTTCCTGTTTGGAAAGATTTGAGGAGTATTTCCTTAACAGAATTTTATTCTGGTAATTTGATGATTTATCATCTTCGTTGTATCTTTGATCCAACGTTGGAGAACATTTAGTTCTAGCGCTTGACGCTCTCGTGCTTTGCACGTGAGGCGCTGCCTCAGAGTTTTTAACTCTTAGCGCTGGCTCTCTTGGCGCTGGCTCTCTCGTGCTTTGCACGTGAGGCGCTGCCTCGGAGTCTTTGACTCTTAGCGCTGGCGCTCTTGGCGCGAGCGCTCTCGTGCTTTGCACGTGAGGTGCTGCCTTAGAGTCTTTGACTCTTGGCGCTCTCGTGCTTTGTATGTGAGGCGCTGCCTCTGAGTCTTTGACTCTTAGCGCTGGCGCTCTAGGCGCTATCGTGCTTTGCACGTGAGGCGCTGCCTCTTTACGGAAGGTGTATTTTCACCTTCTTTCTTTGCTTTTCCCGAGTCAAACTTCTCTTTCCTAATGTAGAGCTCGGAAACAGTTCCATCATGCACAAAATTTTCTGTGCCTAGACTTAAATGTCTCTCTTTATAATTTGAAGCAATGCTTCTCTTCTCTCTCACTTTCAGAGAATTGATTTAACAAAGAAGAGCTATGGCTTGTAATCATCCACATGCTTTCCGGCAACCATGGGAGGTGCCTATTGAGGAAATCGTTCCTCGTTTTGCTGCACGCTTGGTGGACCCTGCTCTTACGGATGACCAATGCGATACGGTGCTGTACGAGCTCTTGACTCGTAGAGGATTTCCTCTCCCCATTGGCTCCATTTGGCTTCGGATGGTCTTTTTGTCCGTGCTTGATGACATCCCTCCTCATCCAGCGGAGATGACTTCGGCAATGCTTGACGCCGCAGAGGACAAGATCAAGTGCTTTCACGAGGCACTTTTGATTACCACAGCTCTGAGGGATCGCTCTGTTCAGTTACTAAGCCAGATACGGGCTCAGCGGGTCGTCATGTCTGCCTTCACTAATGGGCATGGTGCTGACCGATGGGAAGCGACTGTTCGTGAAGATCGCCGCTTTGACATGGTGGAGAAGGCAGAGAGGGAGTTAGATAATTTTATCCATAGTTTTGTGAATCCCTGTACCTTCGATCCCATGTTTGGTGATCTATTTCCTGTAGAATAAAATGTTCAATAAAATGCTTTCTTTTTGTCGTTGACCACCAAGTGTTCCCTTTGATGTGTGCATGTGCTTATATGAACGAGCTCGATTTCATATATATCTGTAAACGAAGCTTAAACCGGTGTAAACAAGCACAAATAGCTCTTGGCCGATGATTTTAGCGGGAACAAATGCCCCCCACTACTTTGCCCATGTAAGTATGTACGTGGGTGAAGTAGTGCAAAGTTATGCATGGCCATAGAATTGAGGGCTTAGGAGACAAGTTTGGGGTCCTTATAGCTTAAGACTTTTTTCATCTTTATGAGCCGTAAGGGTCTCAAGAAGGTTGTTTCTCCCTGCGAGTCGAGAGGATCCCGTAGGTGTGTTTTCTCCTTAGGAGTCGTGAGGACTCCTAAATGTGTTTTCTCTTGAGAGTCGTAAGGATCTCGCAAGAGAATTTTTTCCCTTATAAGTCGAGAGGACTCGTAAGTAGTTGTTTCCCTCCTTGTCGAGATTCGACTTTGGAGAGTGTGGCCCGTGAATAGTATACAATAGTCCATCTTGGACCGACTTGCAGGGCCCCAGTGCTTAGGAAACAGGTCCTTATCCTCATTGCCAAAAGCTTTTCCCTACGAGTCGAGACGAGTTGAGGAGTTCTCGCAGGAACATTATTTTCCCCACGAGTCGAGACGAATCAAGAAGTTCTCGCAAGGATTTCCTAACGTCACAGTTAACTCCTGTTAATAGAATTCCGTTAGGGTCTGTGGTACTAGGGTTTTTTACCTGTCGCACCGTCGCGTTGGCCGGTGTATTCCTCGATATGCAATCTTGCTGTTCGAGTAGCCCCACGACTGTCGTGTATCTGATCCCTTCGGGGGCTGGACAAGACGTCTTCAAGAAATCTTCCAGGTGGTATTACCGTCGAAAGAGCAAGCGTTAGGGATATTCCATGTTGCTTTTTACTTGAGCTTAGGCTCAGTTTGGGAGCCCCGATGAGTCATGACCATTTCGCGCTGGTGTGGGATGATCTCCGATAGTCTTTTCAGGTCTCATTTGAGTTGCCGTCAAGACCCTGAAGCTAGGGATTTTCCTTGGCTTCGTTGGTTGACATTGTGTCTGCAATATTGCATCGAATGTCGAGGTTGTCTCTGGGTTGTCTGTGAACCGTCGAGGTTTGGAACTAGGAGACTTTGCCATGGCTCCATTTGTTGATGTCGCGCCTGTATCCTGCTGGAGGGAGGAAGAACGCAGTTGTTGATCTCTAGGCTGTAGATGTAGCCGTCGAGCCTTGGAACTAGGGACTCTGCCATGGTTCCGAGGTAGTCTCTACGTTTTCTATGAACCGTCGATATTTGGAACTAGGGGACTTTGCCGTGGCTTCGCTTGTTGATGTCGCGTCTGCAACCTGCCGGAAGGAGGAAGAACTTTGTTGTTGATCTGTAGACTGTAGATGTTGCCGTCGAGACTTGGAACTAAGGACTCTGCCATGGCTCCGAGGTAGTCTCTAGGTTGTCTGTGAACCGTCGAGATTTGGAACTAGGGACTTTGCCGTGGCTCCGTTTGTTGATGTCGCATCTGCATCCTACTGGAAGGAGGAAGAAACGTTATTGGGGATCTCTGGGCTGTCTGTGAACATTCGAGATTTGGAACTAGGGACTTTTCCATGGCTCCGAGGTAGTCTCTAGGTTGTCTGTGAACCGTCGAGATTTGGAACTAGGGACTTTGCCATGGCTCCGTTTTGTTAACGTTACGTCTGTATCCGGTTGGAGTGAGAAGAAACGCCATTGTTGATCTCCTGGGATGCAGATGTTGCTGTCGAGATCTGACTTTCTCTTTGACAGAGTCTGTCGGGGCATGTGACTCCCTCTTCTTTTATGTCCATGGATTGTATACAGGGGTCAGTATGGACTTACCTGCAAGGCAAAAAGTTTCATTCTTATATATTTTTTTTATTTCTTTCCACGATCTCTACCATTTCAGCTTTTCGTATCGCGAAAGTCGCGATTGCCCAATCTTTTCGGCTATTTTTCGCGGTGCCCAATCATTTCGGCTATTTTTCTTTTTACTCGCCGCTTTTTATTGCGAGTCGCCCAATCATTTCGGCTATTTTGTATGCATATATTTTACTTGCTGATTTTTGTTAGTTATATGTATTCCCTAGAGGCCATTACTATACATAGGATGTATATTGTAGTGGATGCTGGGACATATATAGGGAGGACTTTCTTGCTCGACATGATAGTATGCAATCTGGTTGCTCTTTACCTTAACGTGTACACTGATTGTCTCCCTGTTACATGTTGGTAAAGCCCTTAGGATCTGTACTTGACTACCTGGACTATGATGCGGATCATACTAGTGGGGACATGGTAGTCCATAAGTACATCCTTCAAAGTCCCTAGTCGAGGGTGTATCGAGACGGGGCATCGATATACCAGTGTAGACTAGCGTATACCTTCTCGACCCATACAGATGGGCGATGGATGATCCCATATCCATTGGTGTTTGACATCAGAGATGATGTACGGGTGCTCAGTAGAGACTGGGTACACTGGACGGACTCGCCGAGAACTCCCAGATGGTATTATATCTCACGTCAGATGGCAGTTCTCTGGTGACACTGGTACAGAGTAGTCTGTTGACCCGAGATCGTCATAGAGTCTTGTGTGGTTCCCACTGTGCTTTGATTTCCATCTTACCACGTCCAAGAGGGCGTGCAAAACGGTGGTTTTTGGGTACAGTCCCGAGTCACATGGAGGCAATGAGCGATAGGAGGGGATTCGTCTCTCCCGGTATAGGGGGTTGATGTTACGCTGTGTTCGATTGGCTATAACAGGAAATCCCTGGCCAGGGTTGCTGAGATTTACTGGTAAGTGTTACCAGTAGTTTCTCGAATTGTTATAGACCTCATATCGACACGACTTATCGAGCTATTGGGGTCTGACGTTTACCACCCCTAGGCGAGATATGCGACATATCAGACGATCAGACCGGACTGTACGGTAGTATTACTGGTTGGATTCACTGGAGTGTGAGCGGGCTTGCTCGTCGATCTTCAGATCGCTCAATACCCGGGTGGCCGTTACGTTTAGCAGACCGCTTGCGGCTTGTGGGTGTTTGATATGATCATCACCTGCTGCCGGCGTATTGACGAGTCTTTAGAGTCCTACACAGAGGTTTCCTGGCTCAAGCGAAACGAAATAGGAGCGCATATGAGATATGTGCGGGACCGAGAATAATACGAGTATGTGATACTGTATTCGATTCTCGCGATGTGACATTGATCGGTTATATGCGATATAGCCGGGTTATCGGATCAAGTGTTGATTCGATAAGATGTTACTAATGATACCAGTCGGTTATGTGCGTCATGACCGGATCGTTAAATCAAGTTTGATTTAATGATTTAATGCATAATTATATATTTGATATATTACTTTGCATTAACTAGTATCGGTTCACTTTAAATGGATTTTCTCGCTCGGTTGTGCGCATTGCATATGCGATATGATTTTGTGCACTTGTTTGTATCATATTTGATGATACATGCAAATTAGGGTTTGTGTAAAGAATTAAACCTTGGTTAAAGAAATGGTTAGGGTTTTTATTTGATTATTCATTTATTCATTTGTTTTCATTTTTGGAAAATAAATTGCATAAAATAGAATGGTGGCTTTCTTTTGTTTTCTTTCATGAAGCTTCATGAACTTTTGACTTAGTCACCATTTTGTCTCATGCTTAACCCTAACCAATTCAATTAACTCAAGTTAATTCTCTACACCTAACCATGGTGAGAATTATGATAAGAATGGATTTTTATTTATTCTTTAATACTTATCATAATATTTATCATCTTCTTCCTCTTCTTCTTCTTCATGAAGATACCTTCCTCCATCAATGGTGATTGATGCAAATGAGTGAGAAATCCAATTCTAAAGTTTACCCACTTCCTATTTCTTCATCCTCTACCTCTTGCCAAGTAGTAGAGTGTGTTTCCTTCACAAGTTTTTATGGCTTGGTGAAGGTGGAGCTTGATTTAGCGATGCCTCGACGTAGATCATCTTCGGCATGGACATCGACGACCTAGCTCGTCTATTCTCCGATGAAGCCGACGCTAGAGCCCGGATTCTTTTTGGACAGCAAAGGACTTCGTTGCGGAGCTATGGAGGTGGAGCACCGGATCTACAAAGGTTGTATTTCCGATAACCCATTAGTTAAGTTGTTAACTAGATTGTTTTTCGCCTAGATTTCTAGCAAACGATCCGTAGTCGGGTTTCTCGGCACCTAGATTTTTTGAAATTGGCATGGTTGATGCCTTGTGAGACCTCATTAGGATGCCTAGGAACCCTACAATTTTGTTGCAAGTTGCCCCATCATTTCGGCTATTTCATACGCATTTTTGGCTCGCTGCTTTTTATCGCGTATTTAAACTTGGAATTTGATACCGATTTAGGCACCAGCATCACTACCACTGGGACATTGCCAGGAGAGAATCATCATTTGCCTCTGTCGATGTCGAACAAAGGTGGCTTAGCAAATATGGTTAGGATCCTGTCGACTAAGGTTTTCGACTTCATGAGCCGTAAGGGTCTCATAAAGGTATTTCTCCCTACGAGTCGTGAGGATCTCACAGGCGCGTTTTCTCCTTAAGAACCGTGAGGATTACTAAGTGTATGTTCCCTTGTAAGTCGTAAGGATCTTACAAGAGTGCTTCCTCCTTATAAGTCGAGAGGACTTATAAGGGTTGTTCACTATGTGAGGATATCCCTCGTCGCTGGTGGGACTCCATTGGGGAAATGTTTATTTGTGCCCGTGGATTATATACAAAGGTCAACATTGAACCGTTTGTAGGGCAATATCGAGATGTATGACGGCTTAAGAACAGGTTCAGATCCCTGTAGCCTAAGGGTTTTGAGTCCTATAAGCCGTGAGGGTCTTATAAGGGAATTCTCCTTACGAGTCGTGAGGATCTCGTAAGTGTAACTTCTCCTTAGGAGTCGTGAGGATTCTTAAGTGTGTTTCTCCCTTGAGAGTCGTAAGGATCCCACGCGGGTATTTTTTCCTTTACAAGGTCGAGAGGACCTTGCAAGTGTTTTTTAACGAGATTGCGCCCTTTCGGGTTTTCACAAACTCGCCGGTAGCCCTGCTGTTTTTACTCACGGAGCCCTTTCGGGTTTTCATCCGTGCCCATTTCGCTTATGGACGTACCGTTTTTTTTTGCGTCGGCCTTGGGATGCCGCGGTTCGAGTTTTCTATTTTTAGAGTCTGGACTCAAGAAGATAGCAAGCGGACATAGTTGTCGTCATCTATCATTAACCTGGTTCGTGACTCGTCAGGCGTATTACATTTTAAGGAATTGGCCGTTTATTGGTCGAAAGGGTCTTTCGCCATGCATATCCATGAGCAAGTAAGCCCCACCCTGGTAGACTTTGTCTATGATGTACGGGCCTTCATAGTTCGGCTCGAATTTCCCCCGTTTGGCACGATTGGGGATCATAGGTCTCTTGATCACTAGCACGAGTTCGCCTTGACGGAATGTTCTCGGCCTAGTCAATCTCTCGTATGAGCGCGTCATCTTTGCTTTGTAAGTTTCCAAGTTTTGCTGCGCCATGAGCCGGGTTTCGTCAAGGGTGTCGAGCTCCTCAAGTCGAAGATGAGCATTCTCTTCGTCCGTTAGCTCTTAATGAACCGCCACTTGTAAGGAGGGTAGCTCTATCTCCAAGGGGAGTACTGCTTCAGTGCCGAATACCAATGCATACGGCATTGTGTTTGTGGCCGTTTTGAATGTGGTCCGATACGCCCAGAGAGCTTCATGCAGTCTCTCATGCCAGTCCTTCTTATTTTTGGACACCGTCTTTTTCACGATCTTCGTCAAGGTCTTGTTGAAAGTCTTAGCCAGACCGTTAGCTTGGGGATTGTAGACCGAAGAGTATCTCCAGTCTATATTATGCTGTTGTGCGAAGCGGCTGATTTTATGACTTCTGTAGGCCGGCCCATTATCGGAAATAATTCGCCGCGGAGTGCCGAACCGATAGATGACGTGTGTCTTGAAGAAATGGAGAATATTCTCCGTCTTCACTTCTCTTAGCGGTACTGCTTCTGCCCACTTGGAGAAGTAATCAGTTGTCGCCAATATGAACCGATGTCCTTTGGACGATGCTGGTTCGATGAGCCCGATTATGTCGGTTCCCCACATTTCGAACGTCCAGCTAGCCACCGTTGGATGTAGCGGGTTCGGATGCTGGTGGATGACGTCTCCATGAATTTGGCACGAGTGGCACTGTTTCGCGTATTCGAGACAGTCCTGGATCATCGTGGGCCAACAGTAGCCCATCCTTTTGATCTTCATCTTCATCTTTGTCCCGGATTGATGAGAACCGCTGAGTCCGTTGTGAGTTTCTTGGACGACTCTCCTTGCTTCTTCCGATCCCAGGCATCTCATCCATAGAGAGTCGAATGATCTCTTATATAGAGTATCATTGACGAAGGCGAAGGACAGAGCTCGTTTCATGAGTTGATGTCTTGAGGATGCATCTTCAGGCATTCGACGGGATTTGAAGTAGTCTATAAAGACTTCTCTCCAATCCTTAGCATTTTCCTGGTCTTATATTTGTAAGGCCGTTTGCTTGGTCGTTTCCTTTTCTTCAGACGACTCCGGAGATATTTCTGCCGGTGCAAGAACCCGACGGCTTTGCACAACGATCCTCACGTCATCGAGGTTTTCATCAGCCAGTTCTTTAGCGAGTTTGGCTAACGCATCCGCTTTACTATTTTCCGCACGTGGTATGCTTTCCAGGGTGTAGGAAGGGATTTGAGTCAGAAATTGGTGTAATCTTTCGCCGTACTTCACCAACTCCGGTTTGCACGTTTGATAGTCGCCGTTTACTTGACTAACGACCAGCTGGGAGTCTCCGTATATGAGGAGGTTTTCGATTCCCATATCGACGGCGATCTCAAGACCTGCTATCAAAGCTTCATATTCAGCTTCATTGTTCGTCCTCGGCTCTGTTAAGGAAAAGGC
This sequence comes from Agapanthus africanus, assembly GCA_030015575.1. Classification (NCBI taxonomy): domain Eukaryota; kingdom Viridiplantae; phylum Streptophyta; class Magnoliopsida; order Asparagales; family Amaryllidaceae; genus Agapanthus; species Agapanthus africanus. The sequence goes on along the minus strand of CM057338.1, from coordinate 313,113,026 downwards.
AAAGCGCATTATCCCTCCTTGTGGAGTCACGAAGATAAGGCCCACCCCCGATTTGATTATAGGGGTGTTGTGCTTTCGCTTCTTCACGGAGGACGCTCCATCGAAGTAGAGTTCCCATCGGGTGTCGTTCCCTTCTTTCTCCCTATCGATCGTGTCAAACGCATGCTCTTCCGGCAATTCACAATTCAGGGGCGAGTCGGCAGGTATCGGGTGTTCAGCGAGGAAGTCGGCGATAGCCTGGCCTTTCATTGCCTTGAGGGGTCGATATGTTATCGAGAATTCCATCAAGAGGAGGGCCCATTTAGCGAGCCGTCCCTTTAGTATGGCTCTTGACATCAAATATTTGAGAGGATCCACTTTTGATATGAGGTGGACCTCATGCGCTAATGCGTAGTGTCTGAGCTTTGTTATCGCGAAGATTAACGTCAGGCAGTGTTTTTCGATGGGGGAGTAGTTGTTTTCTGCCCCCAGGAGAACTCGACTCAAATAGTGGAGGGCTCTCTCCTTCCCTTGGTCATTCTCCTGTGCCCATAGTGCGCTTAAGGAATCTTCAAGGGCTGTTGTGTACAGGATGAGAGGCTTTCCCTTGACTGGAGTGGTCAGTACTGGTGGATTCTGCAAGTATTGCTTGATTTCGTCCAGTGCGCTTTGACATTTGCGATCCCAGACGAAAGGGGTCCCCTTCTTCATTAGATTACTATAGGGACGCCATTTTCCGGAGAGGTTTGCTATGAACCGTCAGATATATACGAGCTTCTCTTGGAGAGACCGCAGTTGCTTGAGAGTTCTTGGCGGAGGCATTTCCATGATCGCTTTGATCTTTGATGGGTCTATCTCGATGCCCCGGTGTTGTAACAACCCTAAACTTTATGTACAACTTTCTGTACATTTTTTTCAAAAATACAGAAAGGGGTATTTTCGCCCGAGCACAAGATATAAATTTGTTTTTCTTTTTAATAGCAAGAAGGAGCTTGTAGCTCATTGGTAAGACCTTGCACTGCTGAACCAAAGCACCAGAGTTCAAATCCCATCACCCACATTATTTTTAATATTGTTTTCTTTTAAATTTTTAGAAGCCCAAGAGCCTACACGTGCATAACTCGTAAAAACCACACTACACATGTAAAACAAACTGATCCAGGGGCTACACCAAGCGACGAGGGACACGTGGCGGTGAGCCCCGGCCTGACTCGGCCGACTCGGACAGGCGACTCGGTCGACTCGGCCCGCTGCCGCCTGCCGAACTCGGCCGGATCGCCGATTGTCCAACATGAAAGTTCTTCCTCTTGGTCTTCCCTAAACTTCTGTACACTTTAAATTTCCTGCACCTTAACAGAGCTCTTTAAAACCCCATTAAACCATATTTTTAATACAATTTTTATTACATTTTCAATTTAACCTTTCACCTACCCTAACCCTAATCTTTCCCTATAAATATCAACCCTAAACACACCCTCCTCAGTCTAAATTTCTGTCCAAAACTCTCAAGAAAATCCCTAGAACTTTTGTGTACAAGTGGAGTTAGCGAAGGGCGAAACTCCGGCGAACTTCCGACGACGACCCTAGGAGTTTCCGGCGACGAAACGACGCACCGGTGAATCCTATTTCCTCCTCTACCTCTTCTCTTGATTCTAAGCCAGTAATTCCCACCTCTCTCATCTTTAATCTATCCTTAAAACTTCTTTTATTAAAACCCTTCGGAAGGGAAGTTAAATCCGACTTCCGATTCGGTTTTCTTTATAAAGTTCAATTTTCCTTAACACAACCATATTAAACTCTTACATCTTGACTATTAATCATTAACAAGACATGTTGAACAAGTTTCATAGTAAAAAATTTCATTTTGTAACTTTTACCGCTCTTTTTCAGTAAAATACCATGTAGTTTAGTTTCTACTTTAAAACATCATAAATCTTGCTATATCTTTAGATAGATCACGAGGTAATGACCTACCTCTTCACAACACACATATTCAACATAGCACAATACCTTTCGGGAACATAGAATACGGGAAAACGAAACTTTACATATAAATACCATTTACTATTAAAACCGTTTTCTACAAGATTACGTATTTTTACAAATCTTTGCAAAGCGCCGCTACAACCCATTTTGGGGAACCCGACTGGGATGGTGCGGATTATCGCACATCTCTGGGCTTAGTAGTGCGAGATGCATACCTCCGCAAGGAGCATACAGTCTCGAGAGATTTAAAATACAAATATCTTAAGAAAATGAAATTTCTAGAAATATAATATATATTAAAATTATTTTTATACAAATATATATATGTATCATTAAAATATCTATTTTTGTGGTAATATAAATATTCCAACTTTTCCTAAAATCACAAGAATCACTTTACATTAAAATACCATAAATTCCATACACGTTCAATATTACAATTAAATACCCTATATTATGAAATTAGGTTATTTTTAGTAGAAATATCACAAATATAAAATCTGCATCTATGACAACTCTAAAGACGATAATTAAATACTTGGGTGTATTTTGAAAATTATACAAAAGTATTTTTATATAAAACCTCCTCAAGTTCTCTAAATTACCCTAAGGACCCTAGTAAATATAGATTTAAGCGGGACCAATCTCTTGAGCCTCAGGGAGCCGGAGAAGTGGGTGCTTGCCTATTTAAGATAGACAACTTAACAACGGTGTTATCAACACGGTAATCGTCTTTGAAAAAGACACAAATCCTGCCGCCCATGTGCAGCGGTTACCGATAACATCAAAACCTAATTCAGGACTTCAATTTCTTTTCTAATTGTTCTGACTCAGACTGAGTCTCATTATAATAATCTGACTTGAATATGATTCAAGTATAATCTAAAATACTACAATTCAGCATGAATCCATGAATCCATATATTCAAACTATTCAATCTATATTGACCGAACCGAACCATGGATATACTTCCATTTACATGATTCTCCAGTTACATCCATGATTCTCCAGTTACATCCATTTACTGATATCATGGTTTCGGCAAGTCATCCAATTATACAATCTATATTACCAGACAATAAAAGTTGCAATACAATACAAACAATACAAACAAGACATCGCGGGGTTTAAGGGGGAAGATTGGTACGGAAGGTGTTAGAAGTGGCACGAGACTGCAAGATTAAGACACCTAACCTGAATACCACGCCGTTGTTCCGGGCTTTCTAACGGAGCCTTGTACTTCCATTTGCTCTAGTCTCTGGCATATAGAGACTCCTCTCGTATACACTGGCATCCTTCTGTAACAATCTACAAACAACATCGTTAACACTAAATACAACATTATAACAATATAATACCACTTTAAAAGCTACACTCTCTCTCTTAATCTCTGTCCTTTCTATTTCTCCCTTATCTTTGGGACTTACCGAGCGATTGTTTGCCGACGACATTCCTTCTCTTTCTTCTTTAGAATGTTGTCAGGTGATCTGGACACTCAGGAGATCGAGCCCACCAGCGAGGACTTGGATCAGCTAGCTTACGACCCAGAGCTTTAGATTCATTGTACACATTTCATTTCAGTACTTTTCATTTCTGTTATGCCACTGTTTAGGCATCGCTTTATCCCATGTATTTACTTTTCCATGTATTGTAAAAAGAATGTGAATAAATAAAGTTGCTGTTCAGTTGTACATATTTTCTCTTGTGTATTTTTTTTTATATTGCTTAGATACGCTTAGCGTATTTACTTCAGAGTAAATACGTAGCGGCCTCGTCGCGCCCTCTGCCCGTACACTGGGAAGCGGGGCAAGACAGGTGTCGTACGATGAATCCTAGGAACTTGCCTCAGGAAACTCCGAACGCGCATTTGAGAGGGTTCATTTTCAGGTTGTATTTCCGAAGACGTTGGAACACTATCTTCAGATGCTCCTAATGCTCCTCATGCGATTTTTTTTAAACCACGAGGTCGTCGATATAGAATTCGACGATTTCATGTATGAGGTCGTCGAAAATACTCGTCATGGCCCTCTGATAGGTGGCGCCAGCGTTCTTCAGACCGAAAGGCGTCACTTTGTAGCAGAATATGCCCAGAGGAGTCCGGAAAGCGGTATGCTTCTGGTCCTCGGGATACATCTTTATTTGATTGTACCCTGACGAGCCGTCCATGAAGGAGAAGACTTCATGAGTGGACGTGTTGTCTATCATCAACTCGGTAACTGGTACGGGAAAATCGTCTTCCGGCAAGCTTTGTTAAGGTTCCGAAAGTCCACGCAGATGCGCACCGTCACGTTCTTCTTCATCACTGGGACGATATTGGCAATCCAGTCGGGGTATTGCACTTCTTGGATGAAGCCGGAGTCGATTTGCTTCTTGACCTCGGCGTTGATGCTCATTTCAAGTTCGAGCCGCATTCTTCTACGTGCTTGTTTGATCGGCTTGACGTCCGGAGATATCGCCAATTTGTGCACAGCTACTTCTGGATCTAGCCCCGACATTTCGGAGTAGTTCCATGCGAAACAGTCTTTATACTGTATGAGCACGTCCTGTCATGCCCCGCTTCCCGGTGTACGGCGAAGGGGACGCGACGAGGCCGCTACGTATTTACTCTGAAGTAAATACGCTAAGCGTATCTAAGCAATATAAAAATAAATGCACAAGAGACAAATGTAATAAAACAACAACTTTATTTATTCACATTCTTTTTATACAATGCATGGAAAAGTAAATACATCTGAAAGAAAGCAATGCCTAAACAACGGCATAACAGGAAAGGAAAAGTACTGAAATAAAAGTGTACAATGTAGCTAGAGCTCTGGATTGTATGCAAGCTGGTCCAAGTCCTCGCTAGTAGGCTCGATCTCTGGAAGATCCGAATCACCTGACGACATTCAAAGAAGAAAGAAAGAGAATGTCGTCAACGAACAAATCGCTCGGTAAGTCCCAAAGATAAGGAAGAAGTAGAGAAGAAGAAAGAGAGAGTGTAGCTTTTAAAGTTGTATTATATTGTTATAGTGTTAATGTTGTTGTTAACGTAAGTTCAAGGGTGAATGTCAACCAATCTCAAGAGTGTTCTCAAACCCAACAGGCTCCAATCCAGAGGTAGAGAACCACGGGTCCGAATCAAATGTTAGTAGCGGGACTTCGACCGTCGTCGAAGTATTCCAAACTCAACAGGCCACAGTCCAGGAGCATGGAAACACGGGCCCTCATGATTGCTTGCTTGTGTTAGTAGACATGGATTCATGATCTAGGGGGACTCTTGAGATTCTGTTTGATTCACGAATGAACTACCTCAATACCCCGTGTATTTTTTGTATTGTATTATTTGTGTTGTATTGTAACTTGTATTGTCTTGTAATATAGATTGTATAATTGGATGACTTGCCGAAACCATGATATCAGTAAATGGATGTAACTGGAGAATCATGGATGTAACTGGAGAATCATGTAAATGGAAGTATATCCATGGTTCGGTTCAGTCAATATAGATTGAATAGTTTGATCCGATTGATTATATAGATTCATGGATTCATATTGAATTTTAGTTTGGATACTTGAATAATATTCAAGTCAGATTATTAATAATGAGACTCGGTCTGAGTCAGACAATTAGAAAAGTAAATTGAAGTCCTGATTGTTTTGAAGTTATCGGTAACCGCTGCACATGGGCGGCAGGATTTGTGTCTTTTTCAAAGACGATTACCGTATTGATAACACCGTTGTTAAGTTGTCTACCTTAGATAGGCAAGCATCCATATCTCCGGCTCCCTGAGGTTCAAGAGACTGGTCCCGCTTAAACCTATGTTTACTAGGGTCCTTAGGGTAATTTACATAACTTGAGGGGGTTTTAGGTAAAAATACTTTTGTATAATTTTCAAAATACACCTCAAGTATTTATTTATCATCTTTAGAGTTTTCATAGTTGTAGATTTTATATATGTGACTTTTCTAGTGAGAATAACCTAATTTTCATAATATATGGTATTAAATTGTAATATTGAATTTGTATGGAATTCATGGTATTTTAATGTAAAGTGATTCTTTGATTTGGAAAAGTTGGAATATTTATATTATATCAAAAATAGATATTTTAATGATACATATATATACATATATATATTTTTATAAAAATAATTTTAATATATATTATATTTTCTAGAAATCTCATTTCCTTAAGATTTTCGTATTTTAAATCTCTCGAGATCGAATGCTCCTTGCGGAGGTATGCATCTCGCACTACTAAGCCCAGGGATGTGCGATAATCTGCACCATCCCGGTCGGGTTCCTCAAATTGGGTTGTAGCGGCGCTTTGCAAAGATTTGTGTAAAATACTTAATCCTTTAGAAAATGGTTTTGTTAATCCATGGTAATTATTTGAAATGTTTCATTTTCCCGTATTCTATGTTCCCGAAAGTTTTGTGCTATGTTGCATATGAGTGTTGTGAGGTGGTAGGTCATTACCTCGTGATTTAATTAAAGGTATAGCAAGATTGTGATGGTTTAAATGTCGAAATGAAACTACATGGTATTTTAGTGAAAACGTACGACAAAAGTTACAAAATGAATTAGATTGTCGTGAAACTTGATCAACATGTTTATTAATATTTAATAGTCAACATGTAAGAGTTTTGTGTGAATGTATCTGTAACACCCGAGCCCAGTACTATTTTTTTCTGTTACTGGTTGAGCATTAGATATTACTCATTTCATTTAGCTTGCCTGTTTGACCCTTGCCGTGAAATTTTATCTGGCTAAGTCATTTCTGCATATAACAAATTTTAGCACCTAAAATAAAATTCAAAATATCTATCTTGGCCTACTCGTCACCCCTAGCCGCGTGGTAGCGTCCGCGCGTCGAGTTCTCGTCCCGTTCGGTGAAACGGGCGAGTTTGGGCGACTACGCGCGCGTACAGGTGTCCGACTTGGGGGTATGCTTTTCAATCATAAAACATATCATTTTAAAATTTGGAACCCGCTTAAAATCCTATTATTTAAATTTCAAATTTTTGGACCCAACCCGGACGCGATTTGAAAATGTTTCATTTAGCGCCAAAATCCCAAATTAATAAAATATTCGAAACCTTATATTATTCTCACTGTTAGTTTTTTTTAGATTCTTAAATCTTTAATTTTAAATCTTTTTTAACTACTTAAAAATCTCCCTGGCCAATCACGAGGGTTTTTTTAACCCCGTGGGCCCCCTCCATTATTCCTCTCTTTCCTTCTCTCTCTACCTTTCTCTTTCTCTCTCTCTCTCTAACTTCCTCTCTCTCTCCCCTATATATATATCTATTCCTCCTCCCCCTCATAATTTTCCAGAACCCATCGCGAACCCCCTCACGTAACCCTAGCCACCGTGCCCGTCGCCGCCGCAGCCCCAACGCCGACGCCACCACCACCATCACCCTCGCTTCTTCGCCCTCGTCGCAGCCACTGCACCTTCTTCCCCCTCTTCTCTCTTTCCCGAGCGCCTACACGCCGCCTGCACGCCACCTGCACACCGCCTACACCTCGTCGGATAGCCGCCGGCGATCTCGATCCGCCCCCGGCCTCACTAGCACCCCCCTCGGTGAGCTTCTCATCCTCCATCTTCTCCTTTCTTCTTCTTCCTTCTCTGATTAAGGTTTCTTGATCTGGAAATTTTCCGCCGTCGCTGCAGGTACCCCGCCGGAACTCCGTCGACGTGGTCGGCGATCACCACCCGTCCCACAGATCCTCGTGAGCAGTCCCTTCTCCATCCTCCTTCCCTTCTTCTTTGTTTTCTTTCTATTCTTGTTGCAATTCTTGATTGTCGCTGTTTTTGCATCTCGCCGGAATCCGGCCGTGCCGACGACTTGATCCGACGTTCCAGCGAGGTACCCCTATCCGCGTGGTTCCATTGTTCGTTGTTCGGGTTCAATCCGTGAACCGTGCGTCCGCCGGGTGTTTCCCCGCCGACGTTACGTTCCGTTTTTCCCGGTTGGCGACCCGTCGAGGCAAGTATCACTTGCTACATGCTATACTATACAATTATATATGTTTTGACTCATTAAACCTGCAAAACTTAACTCGGTATAGTTATTTTCTCATTTGGTTGCAGTATGACATATATCATTTTACAGTAACATAAAATTACAGTTTGCCACTTTTAACCTAAGAACTAAGTTTACCTGTTAATCACATTTTACCGTTTAATAGATTGTAGCACTTTCCCATGTAGTTCTATTACATTCGAATATTCGTATTCAAAGGCTTGATATAACTGTATTGCATCATCATTTAAACTGTTGCACCGCTAAGGGTGCCCAAAACCTGTTAATATAATAAAACGGCTGCACTATATTAATGCACTATTGTGATTGAATGAACTGCTCATTGTTGTTTAATTTATTGCTTATTTCCTGCTGTTAATCCCCTGTTCGATTATATGTCTGTTGTGAGCACACCCACGATATTGTTACATCTTGACTTGACTTTGTTACACATGATATATATTGATACACCTGACATGGTATTGTACCGTTCACTATTGACTTGACCTGATGTACCATGACCTGACCTGTTACCTGATCTCGTGCCTAATGCCAACAAACCTGACATGTAGTCCTCATGGACCATTCCTGTTGTCTATCCAGACAAACCTGCTGTTACCTGATCCTGTGTTGGCATTAGTTCTTGATTACTGAATACCTGACTCGACATACATAGCTTGGGGGTATGGGAAAATCAAAAGTGTAAACTAAAGTGTAACTTAAAAGGGTATTACTTGATCCGTGGTCCCGGGGGGTAACGGGACAGAGCCATTCGTGACTCTTACATTTTCCTGATCCGTGGTCCCGGGGGGTAACGGGACAGAACCACTACTGGTTCACATATTCCTGATCCGTGGTCCCGGGGGGTAACGGGACATATCCTTTGAGTTACATGGAGGATTACTCAATTGATTTCAAAGACTTTAGAATAGAAAACCTGACAGAACAGTTTAGTTACCCACTGCACACTACCCTGCACTGCTCGATTCACGTTATTTGCTACTCTCATTTTTTTTATTCATGTTTATTTTGCATTGCCTGTTACACTGTTCACATTATATTACTTGATGACATGACGCGCTGACGTCTGGGTTTTGCATGGCCCAGATTCTGTACCGCTGACGCAGTCCGAGCAGGAGTACTTCAGCCAGCAGGCTGAGCTGTGAGTTCAGTAGTAGTTAGTTTATTTTCTTGCATTTATTTCCTGATGTGAGCCCGCATTATGGGACATACTTTTCAGTTATTTGTACTGGATCATTTGCTTCCGCATTTATTTATTATTGACTCCTGTTATTCTGGATTATGGACATGTTTTAGATAGTTTTATCTTGTTCTTGATATCTTTACAGCCGTAATGTGACTGTGGATGGATACTTCCTACCCACAGGTAGCATGGTTGGCTATGTCACGTGCCCAATCTAGCGTACTCCGGGAAGCGGGGCGTGACAGTATCTAAGAAAATGTTGGATTTTTAGAAAGAACCGAATCGGAAATCGGTTTAACTCCGATTCCGTCGGGTTTTGTAATTACGTATTTTCAGAACAAGAATAGAGAAGAGGGAGGGGGATTTACGGGTTTCGAACTTAGGGGTGATGAAGAGGAAACGAGAGTAGGCGCCGGTGCGTTGTTTCGTCGCCGTGAACTCCTAGGGTAGTCGCCGGAAAAATTGTCGGAGCTTCGCCCTTCACTACTTCAAAAGTACACTAAGGTTCTAGGAAATTTCTTGAGAGTTTTGATCAGAATTTTGGAGTGAGAGGGTAGTGTTTAGGGGTTGTATTTATAGGGTTAGGGTAGGTGAAAAGTTGAATGAAAAAATGTAATAAAAACTAATAAAAATGTAATAAAATGGAGTAAATAAGGTTTTAAAGGTGCTCTGTTACTGATCTGATAAATTAAAGTGTGCAGGTGTACAGGGGAGATGAAGAGGCAGCTTTTTCCTGTTGGTGACTCGGCGGTCCGGCCGAGTCCGGCCGGCGGCGGCGGACCGAGTCGGCCGGTCCGCCGGCCTAGTCGGCCGATTCCTGCCGAGTCAGGCGACCGGAATCCTCGTCGTCGGTTCATGTGGCCTCTGGTACAGTTAGGTTTTTGGGTGTAGTGGGGTTTTTGTGAGTTATGCACGTGTAAACCCTTGGTATTCTAAAAATACAAAATAAAACAATGTTAAAAATAATGTGGGGTATGGGATTTGAACTCTGGTGGCTTGGTTCAGCAGTGCAAGGTATTACCAATGAGCTACAAGCTCTTTCTTGCGATTAATTAGCAAAACAAATATTTAACTTGTGCTCAGGCAAAAGTACCCCTTTCTTTAAATTAAGAATTTTGTTTACAGAAAGTTGTACAGGAAATTTAGGGTTGTTACATTCTACCCTCCTTATAAAAATTTCGTCCTCGAAATTTGTAAATGGAAAATGTAACAAATTCAAAGAAAGTTTGGTGATAGTGTATGAATACTTAAAAAAGTGATACAATGGTTTGAAAAGGTTGAAGAGAATTACCAGGTTATCCTGGCCAACTGTCTCAGCTTCTACGGCCGCCAAATTGTAAGCCTGGCGTCTCGGCACATTTCTTCGTGCATGCTGGTATATTGCTGATTGTCGAGGTAAAGGTGGTCCACGTGGAGGTCGTGCAGGAAGAGTTAACGGAGTAGGTGGGGCTTGGAAAGCTGGTCTAGCTGCGGAATTAGAATTAGTTCGGTTGTGTGGGCAAGTTCCTATGGTATGTGAGGATGATCCACATATCAGGCAAAGACCGTTTGCTCGTTGGCAAACCTCCATTAGATGTCCAGCTCTCTTGCAGTACGTACAAAAGGCTGGGCTGGGCCTGTTGACTGGTACTCTCGGTCTTCTTGGTACAAATGGCGGTTTAGATGCGGCTTCTCCTACCATCTGGTTGGCAGGGCGCTTCACTCCGGCAGATTGAGGTCTGCCCTTCTTCTTCACCACTGCCTCATATTTTCGGGCAACTTTCAAAGCCATATCATGGGTTGGGAAATCCCCTGTAGCTAATGCAGCTTGGATTTCCGGGTCCAACCCTTGCTGAAATCTTCTAACTCTGATCTCAGCAGTCGGTATGAGATGGGCCGCAAACCTGTTACGGTCTTGTGTTAGCTGTGTAGTATGTGATATAAAATCGAATATTGAGACATATCTTACCGACTGAGCATGGTGAACTCAGCGTCATACTCATCTATTGACTTGGTCCACATCGAACCTTGTTGCAGATGGATGAACTGCTGTTACATGTCGAACCTGGCAGTCTCAGGGAAGTACTTTGCGTCGAACATGTCTCATAAAGTCTTCCATTCGATGGGTTGATAAAGACGGTTTTCTTCCGCCTTCCACCAAACCCGTGTATTGTCCGTGAGCTGCAGCTTTGCAACTCGGACCCAAGCTATTTCTGGCACTTGTGCTGCTGCCAGATCATCTTCGATGCTCTGAACCCATTCCTGAGCTTCCAGTGGGCTCTCTTTTCCTGAGAACTGTTTGGGATGTAAAACTTTGAATTGCTTCACCCCAGGTGCTTCAGCCTCAGGACGGTTCAAGAGCTGCTGCTGTCCCTCTAGGAGGCTGCGGATTGCCTCAAGCAGAACCGTTTGCTCGTTAGGTGGAGCAGGAACGGTAGGTGTAATTGGTAGTGGAGGTGGAGTGTTGTTGAAGTTGGTGCTGGTGTTGTTTAGAGAATCCATAACCTTGAAGAAAAAATTGGGTTAGGACAGATTCAAAGTGTATGAAATGATAAGATTCAAGGAACATGAATTGTAAAGAATGTTTTAGTTGCTGGTTCTTGTGTTATATTGTTTAGGTTGTTCACGCAGAACAGAACTGCATGATAGAGTTTCATACAGCTCTGACCTGCATGGGCCACCAACAAAACCTGTCACGCCCCGCTTCCTTGTGTACGGCGAAGGGGACGCGACGAGGCCGCTATATATCTACTCTGAAGTAAATACGCTAAGCGTATCTAAGCAATATAAAATAAATGCACAAGAGACAAATGTAATAAAACAGCAACTTTATTTATTCACATTCTTTTTGTACAATGCATGGAAAAGTAAATACATCTGAAAGAAAGCAATGCCTAAACAGTGGCATAACAGAAAAGGAAAAGTACTAAAATAAAAGTGTACAATGTAGCTAGAGCTCTGGATCGTATGCAAGCTGGTCCAAGTCCTCGCTAGTAGGCTCAATCTCTGGAAATCCGAATCACCTGACGACATTCAAAGAAGAAAGAAAGAGAATGTCGTCAGCGAACAAATCGCTCGGTAAGTCCCAAAGATAAGGAAGAAGTAGAGAAGAAGAAAGAGAGAGTGTAGCTTTTAAAGTTGTATTATATTGTTATAGTGTTAATGCTGTTGTTAACGTAAGTTCAAGAGTGAATGTCAACCAATCTCAAGAGTGTTCTCAAACCCAACAGGCTCCAATCCAGGGGTAGGGAACCACGGGCCCGAATCAAATGTTAGTAGCGGGACTTCGACCGTCGTCGAAGTATTCCAAACTCAACAGTTCACAGTCCAGGAGCATGGAAACACGGGCCCTCATGATTGCTTGCTTGTGTTAGTAGACATGGATTCATGATCTAGGGGGAATCTTGAGATTCTGTTGGATTCACGAATGAACTACCCTAATACCCCGTGTATTTATTGTATTGTATTATTTGTGTTGTATTGTAACTTGTATTGTCTTGTAATATAGATTGTATAATTGGATGACTTGCCGAAACCATGATATCAGTAAATGGATGTAACTAGAGAATCATGGATGTAACTGGAGAATCATGTAAATGGAAGTATATCCATGGTTCGGTTCAGTCAATATAGATTGAATAGTTTGATCCGATTGATTATATAGATTCATGGATTCATATTGAATTATAGTTTGGATACTTGAATAATATTCAAGTCATATTATTAATAATGAGACTCGGTCTGAGTCAGACAATTAGAAAAGTAAATTGAAGTCCTGATTGTTTTGATGTTATCGGTAACCGCTGCACATGGGCGGCAGGATTTGTGTCTTTTTCAAAGACGATTACCGTATTGATAACACCGTTGTTAAGTTGTCTATCTTAGATAGGCAAGCACCCATATCTCCGGCTCCCTAAGGCTCAAGAGACTGGTCCCCCTTAAACCTATGTTTACTAGGGTCCTTAGGGTAATTTACATAACTTGAGGGGGTTTTAGGTAAAAATACTTTTGTATAATTTTCAAAATACACCCCAAGTATTTATTTATCGTCTTTAGAGTTTTCATAGTTGTAGATTTTATATATGTGACATTTCTAGTGAGAATAACCTAATTTTCATAATATATGGTATTAAATTGTAATATTGAATTTGTATGGAATTCATGGTATTTTAATGTAAAGTGATTCTTTGATTTGGAAAAGTTGGAATATTTATATTATATCAAAAATAGATATTTTAATGATACATACATACATATATATATATATATTTATAAAAATAATTTTAATATATATTATATTTTCTAGAAATCTCATTTCCTTAAGATTTTCGTATTTTAAATCTCTCGAGACCGAATGCTCCTTGCGGAGGTTTGCATCTCGCACTACTAAGCCCAGGAATGTGCGATAATCCGCACCATCCCAGTCGGGTTCTCCAAATTGGGTTGTAGCGGCGCTTTGCAAAGATTTGTGTAAAATACTTAATCCTTTAGAAAATGGTTTTATTAATCCATGGTATTTATTTGAAATGTTTCGTTTTTCCATATTCTATGTTCCCGAAAGTTTATTGCTATATTGCATATGAGTGTTGTGAGGAGGTAGGTCATTACCTCATGATCGAATTAAAGGTATAGCAAGATTGTGATGGTTTAAATGTCGAAATGAAATTACATGGTAATTTAGTGAAAAAGTACGGTAAAAGTTACAAAATGAATTATATTGTCGTGAAACTTGATCAACATGTTTATTAATATTTAATAGTCAACATATAAGAGTTTTGTCTGAATGTATTTAAGAAAATGTTGGATTTTTAGAAAGAACCGAATCGGAAATCGGTTAACTCCGATTTCGTCGGGTTTTGTAATTACGTATTTTTAGAACAAGAATAGAGAAGAGGGAGGGGGACTTACGGGTTTCGAACTTAGGGGTGATGAAGAGAAAACGGGAGGAGGCGTCGGTGCGTCGTTTCGTCGCCGGGAACTCCTAGGGTTGTCGCCGGAAAAATCGTCGGAGCTTTGCCCTTCGCTACTTCAAAAGTACACTAAGGTTCTAGAAAATTTCTTGAGAGTTTTGATCAGAATTTTGGAGTGAGGGGGTAATGTTTAGGGGTTGTATTTATAGGGTTAGGGTAGGGTTAGGGTAGGTGAAAAGTTGAAATGAAAAAATGTAATAAAAAGTAATAAAAATGTAATAAAATGGAGTAAATAGGGTTTTAAAGGTGCTTTGTTCCTGATCTGATAAATTAAAGTGTGCAGGTGTACAGGGGAGATGAAGAGGCAACTTTTTCCTGTTGGTGACTCGGCGGTCCGGCCGAGTCCGGCCGGCGGTTGCCCGAGTTGGCCGGTCCGCCGGCCGAGTCGGCCGATTCCGGCCGGGTCAGGCGGCCGGAATTCTCGTCGTCGGTTCATATGGCCTCTGGTACAGTTAAGTTTTTGGGTGTAGTGGGGTTTTGGTGAGTTATGCACGTGTAAACCCATGGTATTCTAAAAATTCAAAATAAAACAATGTTAAAAATAATGTAGGGTATGGGATTTGAACTCTGGTGGCTTGGTTCAGCCGTGCAAGGTATTACCAATGAGATACAATCTCTTTCTTGCTATTAATTACCAAAATAAATATTTAACTTGTGCTCAGGCAAAAGTACCCCTTTCTTTAAATTAAGATTTTTTTTTACAAAAAGCTGTACAGGAAATTTAGGGTTGTTACACGTCCTTGAGTGTAGCCACCTTTTCTTCAGACAACAGCTCACTGACGAACGTTGGTCGTGGGTCGTTTGCTGTCCCCAAGTCGATTTTTCTGAGGTTGTTTGCAGTAGTGTGTATTCCATCTTCCAATTCTTTTGGCGCCGGTGGAAACTCTGAGATCACTTCGTCATCATTGTTTTCAAAGCACCAGGACAGGTCATCCATGTTCCTGCGCATTCCTTCTTCTGACAGCGTTATTGCGTGGCAGGTACGGGATCGTTTCCAAAACCGATGTTGGTCCGGTTCTACTCTCACCATATACGTCGCCTTTAGCATATGCTTTTGCGGTGAGGCCACTTTCCAACTGTTGGATAGAGCGAAATTGCCGAGTTAAAATTATTCTTCGACCCAATTCTTGAAAGTAAAGCTGTCTTCAAGAGGATGACCTATTGATAGGAGCAATAATCTTGATGATGAACTTCGTTTACTTGATCGGGATGCCGAGACTCCGGGAGTGTCATCATTTGATGTTTCATAATGAGGTTGAATATCTTCCTTGTCTTGTCTTGGGGAAAAGAATATGCTCGACCCATCTTCTTTATAAGAGACAGATCCCGACTGCCCAATTCTCGATTGCGTGGCTTCTTGGACCCGCTTTGCTGTTACCGAACGTTTTTTTCGCTCTTCAGTTTATTTTTTCCTCTTCTTCGAGTCTTCCGTATGCCGGGCTGGCGACGAAGGGTATCGTCATTCTCCGTAGCTTGTTGAAGGAAGCGCTGCGTCTTGGCTTTCTCGTAAATGGCCATTTCGCGGTTGTGGTCTTCTCGGACCTTCTGACTCGCTTCCCGTACTAGCTTGTCCATCTGTTCTTCAAACGACGGACTCGGCATTTTTATGGCAGGGCCGCGTTCTGGCTCAGCGTCAGCGTCTTTTAAAAGAGCATCTTCTCCTTCGTCAAGGTCCTTTATGACATGGCAGCCATGGAACTGCTCCTGTTTCTTGGACTGGATATATCCAAGCCCGATCGCTTCCATTTTTCTGTTGGGCAATTTTCTATGAGTACCGGGGACGTTCCAGATCCTGTTGTAGAATTGGGCCTGTCGCGCGGTCTGCTTAAAAGGTACGTCTTGGCGTCCCAACAGCCTTTTTAATCCTTCTGTGTAGTATCTGGGCAGACGGATGGGCTGGAGCCTGTCAAGTGCAGAATCGGCACCATGCCAGATTTCTCTCTCCACTTTAGTCTCCGTGGATCGATAGAAGAGGATCGCCTTTTCATCTTTTCGCCTGGGAGGGACATAGAATGTTTGCAGCTCTTGCACGCTATATGTTTCGAGCATATCAAGCTCTCTGTAGTGCCGTCGCGGAACCATAGCGATTTGCAATCTTTGATCTTCTCCAGCGAGGGTTTGTATCGATGGCCGGACCGAGAACACTACGTTAACTTCGTCTTCAGAGTCGCTACCAAAGACCAGAATAGGCGTGGATGGTCCTGGCTTGCTGCATTGGGGTGGCCCTGAATAAACTATCTCTACTTCCTCTTCGGTATCGCTCCTAAAGACCGGAATAGTGGTGATAGCTTTTTTCTTGTCCTCAGGTTTATGGCATCTTTCCGAGTCTTCGAAGTTTGGTAAGACGTACTTGGCGTCTTCATATTTGTGGACTTCGTTTACGGAGAATGGGTTCAGCTCCCCTGTCACGGTATACTCGAGACCATCTTTGAAGTACTTCATACACTGATGTTGTGTAGAAGGGATGATGTTGTACTCGTGTAACCAAGGCCTGCCGAGCAAAGCGTTGTAGCAAGTCTTGGCGTCAATCACGTGAAACTTGATGTCAGTGACGAGCAGCCCAAAGCATAATGTCAGTATCACAGACCCGAGCGTCCGTAATGACTAGGAGTCGAACCCGGAGATGGTGATTTTATCCGGAGCGAGGTGCTGCACGCTCATGCAAATTTCTTTTAGCACTCTCACATTTAGGAGATTGACAGAGGACCCGTTGTCAACTAGAATCTTCCCTATCTTGATGTCATGGTAGTATCCGGTGACATACAAGGGACGGTTGTGCTCGCATGTTCCGAGGAGGAGATCTTCATCGCCGAAAGTGATGTCAGCCGTGTGCACTTCTTCCATCTCGTCCTTCATCTTTTCTTCGGCAAGGAAAGCTTGAAACTGTTCGGGCTCTTGCAGTGGCTTGATCAGAGAATCTCTCGCCTCTTTAGATAGCAGAAGGGCATCGAGAATGCTCAGCTGCGAGTTTATCTTCCTCAGGTGTGCCAGAATGTTGTAATCTACCTTGTTTTTCTTGGGCGGGTCTTTGGATGCCAACTCTTCGACGAATCGGTCATTGAGGGCGATATCTTCAGGGACTTTTTCTTTTCCCTTATCTTTTTATTCGATCCCTTGTTTGTGGGTCTGAGATTCTTTTCGGGTAACGTGCGATTACGCAGCTGAATGTTCTCGCAAGTTTTCATCTCTTCTGTTTCGGAGATGGGTTCCTTGAAGAGAGGGACGCGGGCTATTTCTTCATCCGAATTGCTCCCAAAGGTGAGAACTTATGATCCCCCGGAATTAACCATGTGGCAGTCGCCGGCAGTTCTTCTGCGCTCATCTGTCGTGCTTCTTTGCTCCTGACGAGTCTTATGCTTCAATCGCCTGACGTGTTGTCGGTGGGCAACATATCTCTGTCACCAGTTTTTAAAGACATTGCACTCTCCGGTACGGTGCATGATCCTCCGATGGTACAAGCAGTAGTTTAGATGTGCATCTAGTTCGTCGGGGAACGTATTTTCTGAAGTGTTTTCTTTGGGAGGTGGCAATTTCATTCCCATCGACAGGGCTTTAGCGAACTGCTTCCTTGTCTTGAACCTGCTTTTGCTGGCGGCAGAAGT
Source organism: Agapanthus africanus (assembly GCA_030015575.1). NCBI lineage: Eukaryota > Viridiplantae > Streptophyta > Magnoliopsida > Asparagales > Amaryllidaceae > Agapanthus > Agapanthus africanus. Next base: position 313,095,295 of record CM057338.1, on the reverse strand, counting down.
GCTTCTATCCGGTTGGGGTATTTCAATCCTTTCGTTCAGTCGCCGACGTTTGGCCTTTTCATATATGGCGATTTCACGCTCTCGGTCAGCTTTGCTTTTCTGAAGAGCTTCGTTCAGGAATACGTCAATCATCTTGTCTGACGGTTCTAGGAGTTCCGGTTTGGGATCTGCCCCTAGTTTCTCTGCATTAGGAGCTTCTTTGCTATTTATTGATGAGTGAGAGATCATGTGACGGCTTGCTACATAATCCTCAGGTTCATCTGACGAGTTTTCTCCCCCATCATTGTCATCATCTCCGTCCTCGAGGATGTGGTTGAGAAACTCTTGGAGTGTGACCGGGATTCGCTCCTTCTGGTTATGTTCTTCCAGCGTGTCAATATGTCTTTGCAGGTCCGTGTGCTTGTCATCAGGCTTCACGGGCTTTTTGGTCTTCTTATTCTTCTTTGAAGACTTTGACGGCCGGGCATGGGCGTTTTGACTATCACTGCCAATTCTTGGCGTCGGGCGCGGATTCAGCATTCCCTCGATGACCTCGGGTTCTAGCGGACTTTTCCACTTGATCGCCGGGCATGTTTGAAGATCCTTCAGCATTCTTTTCGTTTTTGCCGAAAGAACTACCTCCCATGGAGCTTCCTCTATGAATGAGCATGATGCTCCCGGCGTGTCCATCTTTTTAGGAGCGTGCGATCGTGGAGGGTTTACCTTCCAGTTTTCAGACAACGTGAACTTACCCTGTTGGTACTGGTATTCAACCCAGTTTTTGAAGACGTAGCAATCTTCGATTGGGTGACCGATTACTGGATGGTAGAGACAATAGTTATGATGGTTGGCGTCACCCGGTTGCGATGAGTGTCTCGGCTCCGGCAAAGTGATGAGCCCATTGCGCATTGCCAGTTCGAACGGTCTCCTTGTTTTATCTCAGGAAAACGAGTAAGGACGTCCCAGTTTCTCCTCGAGGGATTGGCGTGGGCACACGTTGCATTGGCAAACAACTGGTTTTAAGTTGCTCGGCTGTTGTTGAGTATTGGCGACAAAGGTCGCTTTCCCTTTTCCCTTTTCATTCTGCGGCTCTGACTTTGAAAAGGAAGGCTTATGACCTATCTGGTCCATTTGGGCCAGCTTGTCAATCAAGGCCTGGAAAATGGTTGGCCTGAAAAACATCATGAACTGGGATATGGTCGCCTGCGGATTGAGGGTTCCTACAAACATGCCCAGTGCAGGAGCCTCTTCTATGCGCTGTTCGCATTTCGAACATAGGTTCCGCCACCGTATCGCATACTGAACCCATGTTTCTCCCGGTTTCACCCTGGCATTGATCAATGCCGTGATTGGGGTGCGTTCGCTAGCGCTTGCGAAATGCTGGGTGAATAGCAATTCCATCTCCGTAAAAGTTTTGATGGAGTCGTTGGGAAGCTCTGAATACCATTCGAACACCGTCTCTGCCAAGCTGCCGACGAATTGGTGAAGTAGTAGCTTATCGTCACCTCCAGTGTTGCTGCACAGAGCCTGAACTGAGCGACATGTTGATGGGGATTACCTGTCCCTTTGTATACGTGGAACTTAGGAATCGTGTATCCTGGCGGGTACTTGATCTGATCGTACCAGCCTGGATATGGTCGCCCAGTTCTGATGACTTGGCCAGCGGTTTCGTTCGCTTAGTGAGCTCGTATTTGTTGAGCTATATAATCATCGAGCGCCGCTTTTGAGATTGTTTCATCCTTTGCAGCTGAAGAGGCCGGAAGTGGGTTTGATGTCTCCCCTCTATCGTCTTCAATTATTATTCGAGGCTCTTCGACTGGAGGGTCCGGCTGGATCATCATGCCGACCATGTCTTGGAATAAAAGGGCCATTTGTTTTACGTTGGCCGATTGTTCCGCGGCCTCTTTGTCTTTCCTCTCGAGCATTCTTCGGAGGAATTCGGCATCAGTTTCCTGTTCTTGTCGCTGCTCCGACGATGTCTCCGGGCTCTCTTTTTGCCCAGTGAGTGCGGCCATCTTCGTTAGCATCTCCTGGAGCTTTTGTTGTTGTTGCTCCTGAGCCTTAGTTACTGATCGGGTGAGTGGTCGATGGCCCGTGAAGATACGACTATCCTCTTTCTCGGATGCCATATAAACAGTGTGCACCACCATGCCCCCAGACTTGGGGAGTTTAGGTTCAGTGCCCTTGAGATTCGTCGCAGACGCAGGGATCTTCTCCAGCCTTCTCCTTTTGTGAGCGGTCGAAGATGAGGGGGCCGTTGCAGCGAGCACCCAAGTAGACGACACCTTCTGTGGCACGACAGGGTGGTCCTTCTCTTGCCGAACCTTCATTTCCTTCGGTTAGTGGGAGTAGTCTTGGTTAATCATAGAGACTTGGACCCTTCGCCAGACCCTATGGATTTTGGAGGACAGCCACTGAGGGGGCTGCTCCAGCTTCGCCTTTGTGATCTTTTCAGCAGGCGGAGGAAACTTTTTTAGCACGGCAGTTGGCGAATTCCTGCGCACCCTGTTAAGTGGTTCAAAGTTGTTCCCAGTTGGAATAGCAGTATCAATTTCCACCATTGGAGCTGGTGGAGTCAATCCAGAAGGGGAATTGCCCCCAGCTTTCCTCATTCGGCGCCAGTGGCGACGTCGAGCGTGTCTTGCAGATGGGATCACCTCCGTTGTCGGGGTAGCTGCATCGTGCTTTACGCTTTGATGAGAAACTGCTGTTGGTGTCATCCTGTCAAAGACTGATGTCCGTTAAGAGGGGATGGCCAATCTGTCGAAGGCAGACTTTCGAGCAGGGGAAGCAGCCTTGGTGACTTCGCCTGGAGCGGGAGTTGGAACGACCAGTCTTGTGAAGACCGACCACATAGTAGGAGAAGTCTCTCTGATGACTTCATTTACTGGAGCAGGGATAGCTATCCGCTTCGGGATAACCCCTTCAGGTATTGCGGGCTTCATCACGGGCCCATTGGAGTTTTGGCCCAGTCTGTTGAAAACCGAGGCGCTGGATTTGGGCGACCCGTTGAGAGGGGCCGCGGTAGTTGTAATCCGATCAAAGACCGACTTTTTCGGAGCTTCTTGCGATGGCACTGGGGCGTTGATGCTCATTAGTGGGAGCATGGTCCCAAAGAACAGCCTAGTGGTGGCTTGCGTCACCTGTTCCACTGGCATCGCGAAAATGGAGGCCGCTTGAGACCCGTAGGTCACTCCTCCTATGAGGACGGAGCGGGAGTTGTTGCAATTGTTGCAGCTGGAGCAGTTAGAAGCCATTGATCTTCTTTTTCTGCACGGAGCAAAACACCAAATCTTAGTATCTCGAATCCATGGCAACCATATTAAACCGCGATTCGTTCGCGAACACGACACACGAAGTGTGGAGTGGAAAGAGGAAAAGGTCCCACCGGGCGTGCCAGAATCTGTTCTCCGCCGAAAGACGGGAAGACAAACGTCTTGCCTGAATTTGGGGGCAAATGCTATTTGGTTTTATCCGTCCACCTCTCCGAATGTACCAAGTTGATTTATGGCACCATGTATCGAAGGTTTAGACGGATGCAACCGATGTAGAAGACTTCATCAGATTCTCCCTCATTATGAGGGGTTTTTGATTGTGGGGACGCTCTTCCCTGCAAGCGCAAGCCCCTGCAGTTAATTACGCTACCGCATCGCGGTAACCACTTTCTCCTTCTCCAGATGGTCACTTCGTGTCGTGTGTGTTTGTTTTGTTTTTTGGTTGCCCGTGGATGGTATACGGAGACTAATTTATATTGTCGCCCGTAGGGCGTGGATTAGTTCAAATTTGTATTTTCTTAGATTTGGGTTTGGGGTTGGTTTAAGGATCGTTAATCTAGTTTTAGATTAAGATCAACTTAAACGTTTGTTAAGGATACGTTAGTCCAATTTTAGACTAAGATCTACTTAACAAGGTTTTTTTTGGATCATTTAGTTCCAACGAAAGAGTATTTGGACTCTATCGTTTTAGTTTAGGGACATTGCGGTCCATAAGTTTAAGGACATCATAGTCCATGAGTTTAGAGACCTCATAGTCCATAAAGTTTAAGGACATCATAGTCCAGTTTAAAGACGTCATAATCTATGTGGTTCTGGTTCAACCGTTTGGGAATGCACCAAAAGTTATTGGTTATTGGGACCCTCCATCTCTCTGAAGACGTTGAAGAATTACAACGACATATATCAGAGGTATGAAGAGATGTACCCTTGAACCAATATTGGTTGGGAGATCTGTAGTCAAGTTTGGGACTAAGATCAATTAAAAAAAGATTTATAAGCATACGGGCTCAATTAATCTGAGTTAGGAATCTGTGGCCAACTTGGGCTCGGCCCACTCAGTTAAAATGTTGAACATTTAATTAGGCTCAGTCCTTTTTATTTAACAATGCTGAGCATTGGTTTGGGTTCTGACAACCTTTTTGTCTTTTATTGAGTGTTGAGCACTCATTATGGCTCTGGGGCTTTATTTAAAGAACAATTTATGTTCCCTCAGCGCTCACGTGAGGAGCACGTGGCGCGCTTGGCGCTGAGCGCCAGACTTAATGCGCTAAGGTGCTTCTTGTGAAATAGCGCACACGTAAGGAGCATGTGGTGCGCTTGGCGCTGAGCGCTAACCGATGAGCGCTGAGCGCCAGCTTTGGAGCGCTGAGGCGCTTCTTTTAATTGGAGCGCTGCGGCACTGAGCGCCAGACTTGGAGCGCTGAGGCGCTTCTTTTTATTGGAGCGCTGCAGCGCTGAGCGCCCGACTTAGAGCGCTAAGGCGCTTCTTTTTAGTTGGAGCGCTAAGGCTCTTTTTAGGCAGCTTTGATCAGTTCTGCGCTTTGAGAATTAAATTCTCATTTATAAGAGACTTTGTCTCGTAGTTTTAAGAACAAGGTTCTTATCTTATCGGAGATGTTACAATCTCTTATGTTTTTTATGAAAGACTTTGTCTTTATGGATCTATGATCTGAAGAGAATTGAATTCTTCTCCCCCCTTTTTATGATGAGATGCTATGATCTCTTTTTTATGAAAGACCTCTATCTTATAGATCTATGATCTAAAGAACTAAGTTCTTCTTGAGATGAGATGCTTTTATCTCTCTGTTTTATTTACCTTGAAGAAATTCTTCTTCCGAGGGCTTGCTCTTCTCTTTGAAATTTCTCAAAGTTTATGGGGGGGGGGGTTTCTCTGTGCAAGTCTTGAAGTCTTCGGTCCTTTATATAGTGGAGGCTGATTTGTTGAATTGGTTGAAGAGATATTTTCTCTAATTGATTTGGAGATTTCCCCACCGTTGGATCTTTGATCCTAGGGCTTCTGTTTTACAGAAGACAATTTTCTTGTTTTTAACAAGATTGGGAAATATTTTCCCATACAGAGCTTGTTCTGTATCTTGGTGATTTTTAATCACCATTGGATCATTGATCCATCGGTGCTCTGATTTACAGAGCACAATCTTTCCTGTTTGGAAAGATTTGAGGAGTATTTCCTTAACAGAATTTTATTCAGGTAATTTGATGATTTATCATCTTCGTTGGATCTTTGATCCAACGGTGGAGAACATTTTGTTCTAGCGCTTGGCGCTCTCGTGCTTTGCACGTGAGGCGCTGCCTCAGAGTCTTTGACTCTTAACGCTGGCGCTCTTGGCGCCAGCGCTCTCGTGCTTTGCACGTGAGGCGCTGCCTCAGAGTCTTTGACTCTTAGCGCTGGCGCTCTTGGCACTATCGTTCTTTGCACGTGAGGCACTGCCTCTTTAGCGAAGGTGTCTTTTCGCCTTCTTTCTTTGTTTTTCCTGAGTCAAACTTCTCTTTCCCAATGTAGAGCTCGGCAACAGTTCCATCATGCACAAAATTTTCTGTGCCTAGACTTAAATGTCTCTCTTTATAATTTGAAGCAATGCTTCTCTTCTCTCTCACTTTCAGAGAATTGTTTTAACAGAGAATAGCTATGGCTTGTAATCGTCCACATGCTCGCCGGCAACCATGGGAGGTGCCTATTGAGAAAATCGTTCCTCGTTTTGCTGCACGCTTGGTGGACCCTGCTTTTACGGATGACCAATGCGATACGGTGTTGTACGAGCTCTTGACTCGTAGAGGATTTTCTCTCCCCATTGGCTCCATTTGGCTTCGGATGGTCTTCTTGTCCGTGCTCGATGACATCCCTCCTCATCCAGCGGAGATGGCTCTGGAAATGATTGACGCCGCAGAGGACAAGATCGAGTGCTTTCACGAGTCACTTTTGATTACCACAGCTCTGAGAGATCGCTCTGTTCAGTTACTAAGCCAGATACGGGCTCAACGGGTCGTCATGTCTACCTTCGCCGATGGACACGGTGCTGACCGATGGGAAGCGACTGTTCGTGAAGATCGCCGCTTTGATATGGTGGAGAAGGCAGAGAGGGAGTTAGATAATTTTATCGATAGTTTTGTGAATCCCTGTACCTTCGATCCCATGTTTGGTGATCTATTTTCTGTAGAATAAAATGTTCAATAAAAAGCTTTCTTTTTGTCGTTGACCACCAAGTGTTCCCTTTGATGCGTGCATGTGCTTATATGAACAAGCCCGATTTCATACATATCTGTAAACGAAGCTTAAACCGGTGTAAACTGGCACAAATAGCTCTTGGCCGAAGATTTTAGCGGGAACAATAAGTTCTCCCTAAAATGGGACGGGCCCTTCCTCATGACAGAGACATTGCCCAGTGGAGCCTAGCGTCTCCAAGACTCCAAAGGGCGCAATTTCCCTCGGTCATATAATGCCGAAAAGCTTAAGTTGTACAGATAAAAATGTACCCCCCTTTTCCCTTTTTTCTTCAAATAATGTAATTTCTTTCCACATTAGCTAAATTTTCCAAACAAAGTTCTCACGCAAGTTAGACTTCGACACCGACCCGTAACCCCACCCTTTCTTCTTTTCCTCGGGTCCAAGTCAGGGGACATGGAAGAGGCACGGGTCGGCCGGTGTAAAAAAAAGAGGGGGGATGGGGGAGAGAGAGATAATGCTCGGCAACCTTGACTAAAAGAAAAATTTTATACGAAAGTATTCTTGGCGCCATAGCCTTACAACTATTACACTAAAGGAGGAAAAGAATTAAGAAAACATTGACGATGGTACTCGGAAGAAAGCTCCTCCAGCCGAGCCCAGGCAACCTCCGCCCGCTCCCTCTGGCGGTGCCCATGGACCCTAAAAGCTACGGATTCGTCGGGATCCTTAACCGCCGAGCACGACGCCATAACCAACCTTTGTTGAAAACATTCGAGAAGAATGTCCACCGAGCGATCCCTCCGGCTCTTCGAGATAAAGCCGAGCTCATAGGCCGTATGCATCTTATCAAATGCCTCGTCCATCGCCTGTGGGGACAGAACATTATAAAGGCCCGGAAACGACCTCCATATCGCGTAGATCAACACTTACAAGAGAGGAGATCGCCGGGGAAGAAAACGCCCGCTATGCCCCTCCAAACGACTTATCACAGCCTCATACGTCACCTCGGAACGGTCAAGACCATAGAAGTACACGTCGTCTCGGGACACAATCTCCCTGATGGTGTATGCGTGGCCCGTCATCTTCAAGAAACGTAGCATCTAAGAGGAATTCGACCACGCCTTCGACATTTATAGCCTCAACAAGAAATCTTCCAACAGACGAGATTTTCTCGCACTGCAACGCAAATCACGGGATGTTGCACTTTCCTAATGAGGCACAACCACGTGGCATCCGATTGCATGTCGCACTTTTCTTAAAATACGGGTCAAAGAAGGTTGAACGGCATTTCCCAGAAAAACAAAGAATCTGGGAAACCCTCACCAAGGGGCGGTCGAGTAGTTTCCTGCTCGGCTCATCCGCTGAAGGCAGCTTCCTGCCCGGTCACACCGCGGGTCCAAAGCCCTCGCCAAGGGGCGCCGAGCAGTTTCCTGCTCGGCTCATCCGCTGAAGGTAGCTTCCTGCCCGACCACTCCGCGGATCTAAATCCCTCGCCAAGAAGCGGTCCATTGAGGGCGGCTTCCTGCGCGGACACACCGCGGGTCCAAAGACCTCGCCAAGGGGCGGCAGAGTAGTTTCCTGCTCAGCTCATCCGCTGAAGGCAGCTTCCTGCCCGGCCACTCCGTGGATCCTAAGCCCTCGTTTAGAGAAAACCGAGCAGCTTCCTGCCTGGCCCTTTCAAAGTCCAATTCAAACACGGCGCAGATCAACTATCACCTCGACTCCAGGGTGAGTGGGACGCCGACCTACCTATACTTGGCGTTCGTTCGATTTATATACGCGGCGCACGATCCTCACCTCGACTCCGGGGTGAGTGGGATGCCGATCTACCTATACTTAGCGTTCGTTCGATTTATATACGCGACGCACGATCGTCACCTCGACTCCGGGGTGAGTGGAACGCCGACCTACCAATACTTAGCGTTCGTTCGATTTATATACGCGGAGCACGATCTTCACATCAACTCCGGGTGATGGCAGGCGCCACTCTACCTATGACTTGGCTTTCACTAGCTCGTGTGTCGCGCTCGTCTAGCACTCGACACTCAACTTTGCATTTGCTGGACGTCCGCTGGACTCCGACTTACCTACACTTGCGAAAATAGAAGCACTCTGAAGGCGAGATAAAAATACTCGCGAGATGAAAATACTGGCGAGCTAAAGATACTTGCGAGCTTGCGAGATGAAAATACTAGCGAGCCAAAAATACTTGCGAGCTAAAAGTACTTTATTTATATCCAAAATTTTTATACAAAGTATTATGGGCTCCCCAACCTTACAAGATGCCCGAAGGCTTACAAAATTTGTTGACCGAGGCAGGGGTAGCTCAAACTGCCTCCTCGGCCGCCTCTTCCCCTTGATCAGCTCCTCCGTCTGGAGCTACGATCGCTACGTCCGGCTCGGCACTTCCGCCCGCCGCCTCACCTTCCCCGGCCGGCTCGGCACCGCCCCCTATGGCGTTTCCTCAGCCAGGGGATACCTAGCACGAAGCTCCCGATTGTCAAAGCCGGGCATGACTTCCTTAATGGCATCAAGCGCATTGTGCCACCCGACGGCTGCGGAGTCGGCGAGGTCGAGGCAGAACTGGTCGGAAGACTTATACTCCTCCACGGCCCTTTCCGCCCTGCTCTTCGCAAGATTTACCGTCTCGCAATACGCATTAGCATCCCGCTTGAACGAGTCCCTCTGCCTCTTCATGACATCGAAGAGCCCGTTGACCTCCCCTATCGCTTGGATAGCCCGGTTAGATTCGGTCAGGAGCTGATGGGACTCCTTCGATTTGGCCACCGTCAGGCTTTCCGCGACCAACCTCGAGTCGAGGAGGGCCGCCTTCTCTTCCGCCTGTTGCAGCCGAGCGACGAGCTTTTCTTCCCACGAAGAATATTCGCCCACCTTCTTCATCGTCGGGGCCACCTCCTCAAACTCCATTGCGGCAAGAAGGGCGCAATACTGGAGGACCTGAGAAAAATGGAGCTGTGTTAGAAGCAAAAAGATTTTTTTTTTTATACTTTATTCGGAGAAATTCTGGGAGAATTACCGACCTGAACAACCTCCTGAGCTATCGCCGCCAGTTGAGCCTTCATGGTGCCTCGAGGGATCCTGGTCCCCGCTGCCTTCTCCATGTTCGCCAGTAAACTGTCGGCCACAGAAAGCCCCGAGGGCATCTCGATGCAGAAGTCGCACTCCTACACCGGAATCCCGGTTTGAGGGGGCCTAGAAACCTACCTCTTCTGCCTCTTGAGTGTGGATTCGGCGGGGAGCGGCGCTTCGGTCCTAACCTGGGGGCCGGATCCCGCGTGTGCTTTTGACCTCCCCCGCGACGTTCTTCTGAAACGGAAGGCGCTGCGGGAGCCTTGGATGAAGGTGCTTGCCGGAGAGCCACGTCCAGAGCAGGCCGAGACAAGCTGGCGCCACTGCCCTTCCTCCCGTGGGCCATGGCGGCCATGGCAGTCATAATCTTCGAGCGATCCATTGGCTCTGCAAGATACCATAAGAAAAAAAGGTTAGCGACCAAAAACAACAACTAAATTTAGACGAGTCTAAATAGATCGGCACAAGCCCTAACTCACCCACAAAGTGCGGGGGAATGAGTCCCGCCCAGCTCAAAGCCTGCTCGGAAAGCAGGATATCGGCCCGCTGGATCGGTACCCATTGAGTCACCACTCTTGCCTCGGGGCGTTCGACTGCCTAACTCTAGGACAGTCGGCCCTATGACGCTTGATGGGCACCATCCAATCCTCACCTTCCGGTAGCCCGACGAAGACAAACTTCTCCTTCCATTCGTGGATGGAAGAAGGGACGACCACTACCCCCGACCCATCCGCCCTACTTTATGTTTTTTGAACGAAGGATACACCCAGCTCGGTTCGTCCTTACCAGTACCGGGATAATTTTTATAATAAAAAGAAGAAAGGTGTAGGCTCAAATCGAAGGGGATCCGATCAATCTTAAACCGGACCAGAAATCCGAGGAGGATTCTCCACGAATTCGGCGCTAGCTGGCCCGGGGCGAGACAGAAACAATGAAGCACGGCACAAACCTCGAGCGAGAAGGGCAGATGCGTTCCAGCCCGGAACGCTTCCAAGTACAGAGCAATCTCTTTTCCTTGCACCTGGTCTGCCCGCTCGCCCTCTCCGGCCAAACGGAGTGAATAGCCAGAGGGTATATGAAGACGGACCCGGAGGTCGGAAAGCTCATCCAGACGGTTCAAAACTGAGGACGCATCACGAGTATTCCCGATACGCGCTTTGGGGGCTTTTTTAGCCCCCCGATGACGAGGGACGAGGGCGTCGTTCCTCTTGGGGGGCGAGCCCGACACAGAAGACGAGGATGGGGATGAAGAAGAAGAAGAATTCTCTCGGCTATCGGAAGCCGAGGAGGAAGAAGACCCACTGGGCTCGGCTTCAGAAACTGAAGTCTCATCGTTCGACTCGACCCCTACTACGTCAATAGATACTCTGGAGGAAGACATCTAACCTGATTCAAGAAAGGTTTGACCGAGGAAAAGTTTTGACAGCTGAAATTCCCACCTAAGCGAATGTACGCCGGGCAATCTTCAGACGACAAAAGATGGCTAGGGTAAAGTAACGGCCGTGGGATGACCCCCCTATTTATACACTCAGTAAGAAGACATCCAACAGCCCGCATCCATTCCCGCCAAAACGAAGCGTCGCACCAAGCGGCCACCGAGACTCCACGTGGTAACCAGCCATTGGACACGTCCCCTCTCGCCAGGATTCGGGTGACAGCCACTCACGTCTTGCCACCCAGTGGAGGACACGTAGCGCGTAGCCCAACCGACCGAGTGAATGAAGCGGCGCCTTCCCTTTTAGGCGCAATCATTTCACTGATACACTGACGTCAACAAAGATACATGCGGGAATTGAGGCACTTCGCGAGCCGCCACGTGGATCTAGGGATTCAAAATGAGTAATCGCCAAATGTCGCGTCTTCGTTCAACAGCCCATTGCAGGGAAATCTTAGGCTGAATCGTCTAAAACCGGGCTTACCACTCTCAACCCTGACCCATAAATAGGTCAGGACGAAAGTGGGGGGGCTAATGATGAGGCACATAAACGAGCATTCCCCAGATCATGACACGTGGCAGATGACGTGTCATCCGTTAAGCCCGCTAGACTCCTCGGGACTACGGAGCTGGAACAAGTATGATGCGTCGGGGAAATTCTTTGGAACCTCATCTCCGAGGTTGCATCCGACCTTTTGGAGACCTCTCCGGAGTGCCTTCCCTATTCGCCTAAACAACCATCCGACAGCTTACCTCCGAGCACTCCTACAGCTGAGCTCCTTCGGCCACCGAGCTATCCACCGAGCTGAGCTTCCTCGACTTCCCTGTTCAACCGAGAGCATGGAACTCAAGCGCCCCCGTAACGGCTCCGTGTATCTTGCCACGACGAGATCTCCGCCGCTCCACGACCCACGTCTTGCGCTAACGTATCTCGCCATTAATGAGCGCATTCCGCCATTAATAGGCGTGTCCTGCCATCAGCGCGAACGTGATGCAGAAGCGTAATGGGCGGCGTGAATCTCACGCTGGTTCACCTCATGCGACCACTATATAAACCCCCTCCTCCAGACGACTTAGGTAAGTCAAATTGATTCCAATACACCGCTATGCTGCCTTTATTCTCTGGTATTTACTTGATCGTCGGAGGGTCCTACAGTGGTTTCCCATCCCGGGACTTCCCTTGCAGGTAGCCCGGCGTCAATGGCATCCAACAACCCATTGAGATCCACACATCCAATTTTCACTCTCAATCACAACCGTCTAGAACCGCTTGCAGCCAGATCGACGGAGGACAACATCTGAGGGAGATTTTCGCCTCGATCAAGTTTGTTACACCAAATACTTTTTGTTTTTTCTACTACTTCTTCTCTCTTTGCTTTACCCTATTTACCTCCAATTTTATTTAGGAGTTTCTAAATGCTCTATCAAACATAAACTTTAAAGTCCTAAATTAAAGGACAACAAACTATTATAAACAAACACAAGAATATAAAGTTTGAAGTCACTTTCATGCATGACTCCTTGCTCCTGATTTTTAATTCCAATGAAACAAACGGGCCTTAAGTGCGGAAATCACTAATATTTGAGGGCTTATATAAGAGAGCCCCAATTTAAAATGTACACGGCAAGTAAATTTCCAAACCCCTCCCTCTATGAATAAGGAGCCCTTGATCCAAAACCCTCCCTTTTAGGCCACTGTAGCTTCCATTCCAAAAGAAAGGGTTTTTTATTTATAGCCACCTAAAACATAGCAAATTCCTTTTTATCCATAACCTTGGTACTTACTTTTTATCCTCCAAAACTAATAAGATATATCATTTTATCCCCTTTACGATTTCCATCAAATTTTAAAAGCACAACATCAGGTTTTTCTTTAAAATATCCCAAGCTCTCTTCTTATTTGGAAATACGCAATTTATTCCCTAAATTAAAATTAAGGTTTAGACTTCTGCTGTACCTTTCTTAAAATCGGTCATGAAATTAGGAGTATCGGCAACATTATTCTCTAGCTATGAAGAAGTTGAATGATTTTACAGTCTTACTTGTTGTCTTCGGGATGGTAAACCTAAAATCTATGGGGAAAAATTAAAGTTAAAATTAACGGGGTTTTTTCTAACGGAAATTGTAAAGAGAGGTAAAATGATGTATCTTATTAGTTTTGGAAGGGAAAAAAGTAAATAACAAGTTTTGGAGGGTTAGAAAGTAATTTGGTATGTTTTTGAGAAAAAAAACCCAAAAAAAAGTTTTCGGAGTCCAAAATCGAGATGGAGTGGAAGAAATTGAAAGAGAAGGAGATGCAGGAAGCGGATAACGAATCGATCGTTCAACAGCGTGTGCCCTGGGCTATGCACAAGACGAAACCCTTAATGGCGCTGAAGGAGTTCTCGGATCTGGCCATGGCGAAGTCGAAAATCGAGTCGGGATGGAAGAAGTTGAAAGAGAAGGAACAGCAAGATGTAAACCAACAAATCAATTGTTTTGCAGCGCATGGCCTGTGCAAACCGCAAGATGATGCTCTTGATGGAGACGCAACGAGAGGAGCGACAGAAACATCAAAACCGTAACCACGAAGGTACTGGATCCGCCCTTTTCTCTCATTACATGCGCGAGGTTCTTCTCTAAGGCTGAAAATTGCTACGGAATCGGCCATTTTAAAAGAAAGGTTATCTCTTGCGCGAGAAATTGCCACTATATATTAGCGCCGACCTAATGAATGTGAAAGAGGTCATCGAAGGCATCATTGCATGTCTTCATTGACGGCGACTTCGATTGCAGTGAAGCTTTCGGTAAAAATGACATCTTCACTAATCACATGTTGTTTCTTGTGGAGAACAATACCATCATATCATCTGGTTCTTCTGTTAACACGATGAGGATGTTGATCGGAGAGCACTTTCCTGGGGAGTACGCCAGCACTGCATGTACAAGGGATGTTTGCGTTGTATGGTTGACTGAAGCTTCACGCGGAAGCGATTTAATGTGATCCCTTCCCTAATGCAGATCTTGCTCCGGGGATGATGTCAAGCTATTCCATTATCCCAAACTGCTACCGGGGCCTGTGTCATGTCCCGCTTCCTAAAAACCAGTAGCGGGCACGTGACGAGATCCGCAGCGTATTTATACCGAGAAGGAGCCTTCCCGAAATAAATATATTAAGCGTATAATAAGCAATCTGTATAATATAACAAAAATTAAGAAATCCAACTACATTATTACATTTCAAATTCCACAATATTCAAAACAATTGATAACGAGTCTGAAAATCAAGTACAGCAAAAATAGGAATAAACAAAGCCCGAACAAAAAGGCATACTGAAAAGTAAGGTCTGATATACGGTTAATAATCCGTTTGAGAAGACAGCTGTGAATAGTCCTCCTCAGTCGGCTCAATCTCTCCTGTCCCTAACCTATCTGACGAACATTCCCAAAAGAAGAAAGAAACAATGGAATGTCCATCAGCGATCTTGCACTTGATAAGTACCCGATTTAAGGTATAATTGTAAAAAGTAATAAACGACAAACATATAATAGATAAGAAAAGCATAATGCAGTGAACAAACATGATATGCCAGTTAAACAGGACAGACTATATAAGCTTTGGCAATTCTACGGTCACGTGTTTTGTTATAGTACAATAATGAAAGTATGCGTATATACGAGAATAGTCCGTTAAACCCACGGACCAACAGTCGTAGAGTTAAGCTTCATCAAATCCACGGAACAACGGCACACGAGATTCAGATTAAGTGATTTTTAGTGGGCTCTCGTGCCGCGGCATACGTCCATTACCAAATTACCTATTTCCCCCACGTATGTTAAATTATAAAGCTGACATAAGTCTTACACGAATCCATTAATACGTTAGGGTGTTGCAAGTTTATGTCGAGTTAATGCCAAGTTCATGTCATTACGTATTCACGATCTGAGTCGGGTTCGTATCAGGCATGCAATATATCTAATCATGTTATTCATGTAGGTGTGATAAGATGGGAAAGTCGCATGATATGAAAAAATACAAGTAAAACATCCAAGCATAAGCCAGAAATAGTATCTTAAATAAGTGTTGGAAACTACTAATTACACGACTCATATGAACTCAGGAATAGAATAAGAAACGTAGTTTTAGGTGTTATGCAGACGTTGTAGGGTTACTAGGCACACTAACAAGGCTCTACAAGGTATCGACCATGCCGGATTAAAAATTTTAGGTGCCGAACAACCCTAAGTAAGATCGTTAACTAGATATTAGGCGAAAAAGATGCAAGTAAAACACATTTACTCTAAAGGAAAGGGACTACAACCTTTGTAGATCCGGTCCTCCACTTCCAAAGCTCCGTGACGACGTCCCTTCGCTGCGATCATCGAACTCCCAGACTCTCGGACGGCTCCTTGAGAAATTGCAACGGGATCGCTTGAAGTCTTCGAGGCCGAAGATGATCTACTTCGAGGCCGAAGATGATCTACGTCGAGGGAATACGGACTCGAGCTTCTACCTCACTAACCAAAGAATTAGTGAAGCAAACACTCTAAACTAAAGTGCTAGTCTAGTAGAGGATGGTGAGATAGGAAATGGGTACACTTTAGAATTTCATTTCTCACTTTGTATCTCTCTCTTTATCAAACCCTAGAATCCAAGTGAAGGAGGAAGAAGATGAGCTCAAAATGAGAATGGATAATAATCAAGAGAGAGAGTTAGCTAACCATGGTAAGTAAGTATCATATACTAACTCATGTAGAGACTTTACCATTGTTAATTATAGTGGTTAGGTTAGTTAATATATTAAGTAAAACAAAACTAGTGGAATAAGTCAAAGCATCCAAAAGCTTCATGAAGCTTCATGCATTTGATCTCATTATCCATTTGTTTTAGAATTACTTAAATATAAAAACCTAACCATTATAATTATAATGGTGTATGTCTCATACACCTATGTAGTGTGTATCAACAACCATGATACAATTTGTGCACTAATAAATATATATCACATATATATTAACTTGTGCACAAGTGAGAAAAATAAATGCTTAAGTGAACCAATATTAGTTAATGTAAATTAGTATATCCAATATACAATTATACACTAAATTATTAAATCAACACTTGACTTAATAATCCGGTTATATCGCATACAACCGACTAACATTCAATGTATCGACTTATCGAATCAACCCTTGATTCGATAACTAGGTTATATCGCATACAACCGATCGATACAACCATCGCGAGAATCGAATGCGGTATCACATACTCGCATCATTCTCGGTCCCGCACATATCACATATGCGCTCCTATCTCGTTTTGCCTGAGCCAGTACAACCTCTATGTAGGACTCTAAAGACTTATCAATACGCCGGCAGTAGGTGATGATCATATCAAGCACCCACAAGCCGTCAGCGGTACTAGCTGGACGTAACGGCTACCCGGGTATTGAGCGATCAGAAGATCAGCAAGCAAGCCCGCTCCAACTCCTGCAAAAAGCCTGACAGTGGCACTACCGTACAGTCCGGTCTCTTCGTCTGATATGTCGCATATCAGTTCTAGGAGTGGTAAACGTCAGACCCCAATAACCGATAAGTCATGCCGATATGAGGCGCATAACGGGCCGAGAAACTACTGGTAACACTTACCAGTATATCTTTAAACCACCCCTGGCCAGGGACTTCCCTGTTACGGCCAATCGAGCATAGCGCAAAATCAACCCCCAATACCGGGAGAGACGAAACCCCTCCTATCGCTCATTGCCTTCATATGACTCGC
This sequence comes from Agapanthus africanus, assembly GCA_030015575.1. Classification (NCBI taxonomy): domain Eukaryota; kingdom Viridiplantae; phylum Streptophyta; class Magnoliopsida; order Asparagales; family Amaryllidaceae; genus Agapanthus; species Agapanthus africanus. The sequence continues at coordinate 313,078,574 of CM057338.1, read as the reverse complement.
GACTGTACCCAAAAACCACCGTTTTGCACGCCCTCTTAGACCTGGTAAGGTGGAAATCAAAGCACAGTGGGAATCACACAAGACTCTATGACGATCTCGGGTCTATAGACTAACCTGTACCAGTGTCACCAGAGAACTGCCATCTGATGTAAGATATAATACCATCTGGGAGTTCTCGGCGAGTCCGTCCAGTGTACCCAGTCTCCACTGAGCACCCGTATATCATCTCTGATGTCAAACACCAATGGATATGGGATCATCCATCGCCCATCTGTATGGGTCGAGAAGGCATACGCTAGTATACACTGGTATATCGATGCCCCGTCTTGATACACCCACGACTAGGGACCTTGAAGGATGTACTTATGGACTACCATGTCCCCACTAGTATGATCCGCATCATAGTCCAGGTAGTCAAGTACACATCCTAAGGGATTTACCAACATGTAACAGAGAGACAATCAGTATACACGTTAAGGTAAAGGGTAACCAGATAGTATACTATCATGTCGAGCAAGAAAGTCCTCCCTATATATGTCCAAGCATCCACTACAATATACATCAGATGTATAGTAGTGGCCTCTAGGGCATACATATAACTAACAATCTCCTACTTGCACTAGGGCCATCTGATAACAGTGGTTGTAGTATCTCATACTCAACCATCCCATAATAGTCTCTCTCTGGGAAAAGGCCTTTATGAGTGGATCCGCCGTGTTGTCCTCCGAGTCTACTCTTCTGACCTCGATCCCCTGGAGATCAACCATCTCTATGATCAGGTGACACTGCCTCAGAATATGTCTAGATCACTGATGGGACGGGCGTTCTTAGGCATAAGCCACAACTCCATTGTCTCAAAATGGTAGGAACGAAGTTCATCTCATGAACTAATATACACCCAGACTTCCTCTTTGGTAGTATCTTTGGTAACGATGTTTCTTGCCTTTAATCGTTTAGTATGTCACGGTATCTAGCTTGGAACTCTTCCAACATACCGTCCCTTTACTGAGGGTAAAGACAATGCCTGTGACTGACTTTCAGTCGTCCTTATCACCCTGGAACCTTTCCAGTGATTCTCCCCAGGATCGATTGATACCATCTCACTACATCTAGTGAGTATCCTAACATCCAATTAGATCTATCTTATAGATTCAAAACCTAGGATTTAGTAGGTATCATTTTAATCCTTTGTGGAGAATCATTGTGATAAGCGGAGATTGACCGAGCGTAACATAGAAAACTCCTTCCCTATCAAGAGTATGTCATCCACGTACTCTACGAGGATCACCACCATACTCCATACTACCTTTTTGTATATACAAGGTTCATCTACCATTTTGATGATGTCAAACTCTTTGACTAACACATCAAAACAGACGTTCCAACTCCGCGATACCTGCTTTATCACATAAAGCATCTTGTACACGTTTCCGCTGCTCCCACTGTCTACGAAGCCCTTTGGCTGTGTACTTATAGACTCTCTTCTAAAATATCATTTAGAAAAGCAGTCATGACACCCAACCACCAGATATCGTAGTCATGGTATGTAGCCGTGGCAAGTAGGATCTGGATGGACTTAAACATAGCTACTTAGAAAAGGTTTTAACATAATCCATACCTGGTCAATGATGCAAACTTTTAACAAGTCTAGCTTTGAAAGTCTCAACTTTTCCATGTACACCATGTAATCTTCTCAAGATATACTTGCTCCTGATGGGGATTTAACCCTTCAGATAAAGCAACCAAAGTCCATATTTTGTTGGTGTATAAGGATTCCATCTCAGATTGCTAAGCATCCAGCCATTCTTACAGAGTCCCACTCCTGATGGCCAGCTCGAAAATAGTTGGGTCATCATCTCATGATGCAATCCTCGCTCTCACTGTCATAGAGAAACCGAAGTATCTTTCAGGTGGGTGAGGAACCCTACTAGATCGGCGGAGAGGCAGAGGTTCGTTGGAATCTACTGAATCCTTTGGTTTTACCAAATCATCTGCTGTAGTTTGTATAGCTGGAACTCTTTCTAGTTCTACCTCATGACCACTAATTTCTTCACAAGAAATTCCCTTTCATAAAGGTGGCATATTGAGAAACAAAACATTTTTGTTCCTCGGTTTGGTAGAAGATATTCCCTTGCAAATGCTTAGGATATCCAACAAACTTGCACAAATCAGACTTTGCCTCGAGCTTGTCCGGATTTTGATTTTAGACATAGGCCGGACAACCCCAAATCTTAACTGACTTAAGAGATGGGCTCTTCCTTTTCCATATCAAATATGAAGTGGTAGGCATCTGATTTGATTTGAACCCTATTCAATAGGTATGCAACTTCATAAGTGCATAACTCCCAAAAGGAAATAGGTAACTCAGTAGTACTCATCATAGAGCACACCTTATCATATAGGGTGTGATTGCTCCGCCCCGATATACCAACGTGCTATGGTGCATACGGAGGAGTAATGCTGAGAGAGAATCTCATTCTCCTTTAGGATAGTCCAGGAATTCCGTGCTCAAGTATTCTCCTCCTTGATCACATCAAAGGACATAATACTTATACCCTGATTTTGGTTCTCTACTTCTAATTTATATTCTGTGAATATCTCAAAAGTTTCGGACTCGTGTTTCAACAGGAACATATGTCTGAATCTTGAGAGATCATCAGAGAATGTAATGAAGTAGAAAGAACCGGTCTTAGCATGTGTAGACAGGGGACCTTCATACATCAACATGTATTATCCCAAGAGTTCACTAACTCTTTCTCTGTTTCTAATAAACGGAGCTATGGTCATCTTATCTCCGTGACATGACCGGCAAGTTTCACAAGATGTAAATTCAAACTGATTTAAATATGCATCTATATGTAACTTCAGCTAGTCGGGTCGCATTGATATGACCTAGTCTACAATACCTCAAGAAGAATTCGTTCATTTCTGAACTCTTTTTCTTATGTGTGTTCTGTATACTAAGAACTTATAGTTTGATATAGAACTTCAATGCTTTTAGATAACGTACCTGAACTGATCAACTCTTGATACAGGAAATGTTCAAAACATTATCCAACAATACAAAATTATATCCTTTCTTTACTAATAAAGAGATTGATATGATTTTGTATATCAGGTTCGGTAGTTCAGAATCAATGTATTTTGGTAATACAGGGTGATATTGACCAACAGATTTGGCTGCAACACTTGCACCGTTTTCTATCTCATGAAACTTATCACCCGTTCTCAGTTCTTTACCTATCTGTAGCCCATGTAACAGATTACATATGCGGGATCCTGATCCGGTATCTCATACCCAGGACGTAAAGGATACTGAGAAACAGTTCTCTGTAATGAACACACCCGAAGAAGATGCATCAGCATGCACTTTCTTCGTTTGGGCGGCACGGGAAATCGGTATTCCCCAATTTCCTGCTCTGTCTTATAACAATTATAAGTTGGAGCGGGACCAACGTTCCCCAGCTCAGTATAACAAGCGGGTTCGGTCAATTTATCCGTATTATTATCTTGATTAAGGCGTGATATGGTCGCTACCTGGAGAGAGAGAGAAGAAAACACTCAGCGTGCGCTCTTGCAAGAATAGATTGGTTATTATTTTATCTAATCAGGATGGCTCCCACTGTTTTTATCGAATCTTCCTTCAAACCCTAAAAGGAAAGACTAGCCGGGATTAATTATACGCTACAAGTTCGCCAATCTTTCAGCCAGGCCAGTGTCGGTACTTTGAGGGAGGTCCCCCGTGATTTCGCACGAACCTAATTAATGTAAACCTTGTTTTCTCAGAGGCGTAACCCCGTTAACACCTTTCTAGACACCTACTCGATCGGCTAATTGTAATGTGTAAAACTCTCCCAGGAGTAACTCTTGCTCGCAGTGGGTATCGGGATCCAACTATCTCATAGAAGGTATGCAATCTCATTACAAATTTCAACACTTGAAATTCCCGATAATATTTTGCCCCTAGCGTGCTATGACCATGACGCATGCCAAACAACCTATAATCCGCTAGTCAAGTTCAACCCATACATTTCTTGATTGAATTAAACCCACCCGCACGACCCTTGACGCATGCCAAACAACGCCGTACGAATACCCTAATCCAATCGCATCGTATGCTAGCAGATAAGCACTAGTTAGCTACCGTACACTACGCCTTGACGCATGCCAAACTACCACAGCACGAATACTAAGTAGTACTTATCTGAAATGACGGAGGGCGACGCATGTTTTTAAGAAAACCATGAGCGTAATGAACTTGATATCGTTGTAGAATCGAATGATTTTAAAATGGAGTGTTTTTTAGGCTTTTCTAGTTTTGCTAAAGGGGTCACTCCCGGTGAAGGGATCGTCGGCCCTTTCCTCGTCGAATGAGGTGCGGGATATATCATATATATCACTGTGCAAAGCAGAAACTATAGAAGCAATCAAAAGACAAACCGAGTGTGTAGCATCTGCCAGTTATTGCTAAAGGGGTCACTCCCGGTGAAGGGATCTCGGCCCTTTCCTCATCGAATAAGATGCTGGATGTTCTACAAGGAACACCGCTATGCAAAGCAACAACTGTAGCTACCTGTTTTTGAAAATTTGATTCTACAACATCTTTTAGGTTTCTTTCCTTTCATTAATCACATTAATGAAGTCCCATCATTTAAGTCACCTAAACATCACAGATAAATACGACGTATACTTATGCCATCCGCATTCGCCTCGATGTCTTCTCGTGCACTGTTAGGTTAGGTAACTAACGGCAGAGCAGGGCAGGGCTAGCGCGGGTGTAAAACATAAGTAACGTCTATATAATATATCATATATACTATATACAGTATTTATCACAGAACATCACATGATCACATCACAGATATCGCAGCAGAAAAAACATATGAAATATTGGATATACTAGGACGTCCGTGTTTTATTTTGAGCCTCTATAAAACATGGATTCCACGGTTGCGATGAATAGCCAAACCCACACCCCTAGACCCCTACGAGAGCGGCAAGAAACCCTACCAATTCTAGAGTTAGGAGACCCGGACTCGACTCCTCGAGTTGGTCTCCCACTGGACCCTAGAACCTGGTTACTTGTGCTCCCCTCCTTGGGTCTATCCTAGTGCGGAAAAGTAAATAATATACAAATGGTGACATCAACCTCAACCCGGAAGTGCCCCAATAAAAGAATATTACATACAATTAATTTTACATGAATGAAAATAAAAACTCTCATCTCACATAAAACCCCCCGGCTATTCAGAACACGACGATCCAATGTAACATATCCAGCAACACATAACATCACATGTCATCAACGTAAGTAAATATGCGCATCCCAATTGTCGTTGACATATAGCAACGAAACCGGCGATATCACATATTACACTTACGGTCGCAGAAAAGAAAGTGTAAAACTACAACAGTTGGAATCCGCAACCTCCTTAGACATCACATGTCTAACTGTTATAAACCCCGCATTTTAGTCTCCATATCGAAAACACTTTTCAATATCAAGTCGGGCAATTCAACAAGATTCCCGATAAGTGATCGAATGCTCGTCGCAAACTTTAGTAGACGGCCGCACCCCGGATGCCGTCGACGAAGTACACTAAGGCGGAACACCGCTACCGCGAGCACCCGAACGGATGCTTTCGGCGACGGGGTTCTCCTACAGTCACTTGGTCGGGGCTATGGGGCATGGCAGTCTATTAAGTTTATCCGGCGAGTATCCGCGTACGCTACGTGATTGCGACGGACTTTTGATCACATCAAAATCCCGTGGCAACCGATCAAATGAGACTAAACTGCTATGTTTATAACAATCAAATTAGTTATCTCATAACTAGATGTGGATTCCAATTATTGTATCACATTCCAGATAAATAGACAGTGTTAAACTTTCCGATCGAATAATCAAAACACCCAAGTTTTCCCAATTGGTTCTCAACACTTGAGGGGGGTTAAAAAACATCCATCACATGCCACAGTACCAACGGTCCAGCCGTAGAAGGGTCAAACCAACGCCTCACATGTGGCACGCCGTACTGCCCCAAACCCTAAGGTTCAAAGGGCAGTTCAAGACGGTCACATAATCGAGTTAAGGTTTGTTGTCTTCTAGAGGGTCCATTGCGTAACTTGCACGATTTAGACATTCTTAAACATACGGAAAAATCCAACACTTGGAAATTTTCCGGGTCGGGGAAAAAGTGAGTTATTGATATCGGATCGAACTTTTTAACAGTTTCTAAATATCCGGAAAACCCAACGAAATTAAATTCTCCGATCGAATCATCGAATACAAAATAGACCCTAAAATACTCAACACTTGAGTCAGATAAAAATACCCATAAAATGTCAGGAAATCAAATAGGAACATTACTGCGCAAATCGACAAGGGTGACGTCATCATTTGGCCGCGGAACCGCCGCATGTGCCATGCTCGTGCCGCGGTTCCGCGGAGATTTGGGCGCCAAAAGTTGTCGTTTTGCACAGTTTTCCTTATAATTGCCTGCTGATTTTTTTAGACATTTTTAATTTAGAAAAATCCCAGATTTTAAAAAATGTACAGAGAGGGTGTCTACTTTGCCATGTCGGGGTTCGATCGGAGTTTTAACATCTTTAACACATCGCTTAATGCTCTAGCTAGGCTCTGATACCACTGTAGGGTTACTAGGCACACTAACAAGGCTCTACAAGGCATCGACCATGCCGGATTAAAAATTTTAGGTGCCGAACAACCCTAAGCAAGATCGTTAACTAGATATTAGGCGAAAAAGATGCAAGTAAAACACATTCACTCTAAAGGAAAGGGACTACAACCTTTGTAGATCCGGTCCTCTACTTCCAAAGCTCCATGACGACGTCCCTTCGCTGCGATCATCGAACTCCCGGACTCTCGGACGGCTCCTTGAGAAATTGCAACGGGATCGCTTGAAGTCTTCGAGGCCGAAGGTGATCTACGTCAAGGGAATACGGACTCAAGCTTCTACCTCACTAACCAAAGAATTAGTGAAGCAAACACTCTAAACTAAAGTGCTAGTCTAATAGAGGATGGTGAGATGGGAAATGGGTACACTTTAGAATTTCATTTCTCACTTTGTATCTCTCTCTTTATCAAACCCTAGAATCCAAGTGAAGGAGGAAGAAGATGAGCTCAAAATGAGAATGGATAATGATCAAGAGAGAGAGTTAGCTAACCATGGTGAGTAAGTATCATATACTAACTCATGTAGAGACTTTACCATTGTTAATTATAGTGGTTAGGTTAGTTAATATATTAAGTAAAACAAAACTAGTGGAATAAGTCAAAGCATCCAAAAGCTTCATGAAGCTTCATGCATTTGATCTCATTATCCATTTATTTTAGAATTACTTAAATATAAAAACCTAACCATTATAATTATAATGGTGTATGTCTCATACACCCATGTAGTGTGTATCAACAACCATGATACAATTTGTGCACTAATAAATATATATCACATATATATTAACTTGTGCACAAGTGAGAAAAATAAATGCTTAAGTGAACCAATGTTAGTTAATGTAAATTAGTATATCCAATATACAATTATACACTAAATTATTAAATCAACACTTGACTTAATAATCCGGTTATATCACATACAACCGACTAACATTCAATGTATCGACTTATCGAATCAACCCTTGATTCGATAACTAGGTTATATCGCATACAACCGATCGATACAACCATCGCAAGAATCGAATACGGTATCACATACTCGCATCATTCTCGGTCCCGCACATATCACATATGCACTCCTATCTCGTTTTGCCTGAGCCAGTACAACCTCTATATAGGACTCTAAAGACTCGTCAATACGCCGGCAGTAGGTGATGATCATATCAAGCACCTACAAGCCGTCAGCGGTATTAGCTGGACGTAACGGCTACCCGGGTATTGAGCGACCAGAAGATCAGCAAGCAAGCCCGCTCCAACTCCTACAAAAAGCCTGACAGTGGCACTACCGTACAGTCCGGTCTCTTCGTCTGATATGTCGCATATCAGTTCTAGGGGTGGTAAACGTCAGACCCCAATAACCGATAAGTCATGCCGATATGAGGCGCATAATGGGTCGAGAAACTACTGGTAACACTTACCAGTATATCTCTAAACCAGCCCTAGCCAGGGACTTACCTGTTACGGCCAATCGAGCATAGCGCAACATCAACCCCCAATACCGGGAGAGACGAAACCCCTCCTATCGCTCATTGCCTCCATGTGACTCGGGACTGTACCCAAAACCCACCGTTTTGCACGCCCTCTTAGACCTGGTAAGGTGGAAATCAAAGCACAGTGGGAATCACATAAGACTCTATGACGATCTCGGGTCTACAGACTAACCTGTACCAGTGTCACCAGAGAACTGCCATCTGACGTAAGGTATAATACCATCTGGGAGTTCTCGGCGAGTCCGTCCAGTGTACCCAGTCTCCACTGAGCACCCGTATATCATCTCTGATCTCAAACACCAATGGATATGGGATCATCCATCGCCCATCTGTATGGGTCGAGAAGGCATACGCTAGTCTATACTGGTATATCGATGCCCCGTCTCGATACACCCACGACTAGGAACCTTGAAGGATGTACTTATGGACTACCATGTCTCCACTAGTATGATCCGCATCATAGTCCAGGTAGTCAAGTACACATCCTAAGGGCTTTACCAACATGTAACAAAGAGACAATCAGTTTACACGTTAAGGTAAAGGGTAACCAGATAGCATACTATCATGTCGAGCAAGAAAGTCCTCCCTATATATGTCCAAGTATCCACTACAATATACATCAGATGTATAGTAATGGCCTCTAGGGCATACATATAACTAACAGACGTGAGTTCAATTCTCACCCAATTCCGACTACTGGTTTGGAAGATAGACATGTTTTGGTATCGCTGCGCAAAAAAGATCAGAATCTGTCCAGCACCGTCGCACATTTTATGAGTGCGGTTTGTGATACTTTCCGTCGGTTTTTAAGTCTCAAAAAGAATTAGAAACATATAGGTCTTCACGTGTATTTATCTAAACAGCTTGAATTCTCGTGATTTGAATATCTGAGACTACAGTTACGATTATTTAAAGATAAGGGCTTTAAAATAGATTTCGTTTTCTGGACAGCAGAGAGGGGTGACTTGTGGGGTGTATATCGTGTTGATATACTTAGTTCTGAGTTTCGGGTTATATAGAAAAGTTGTAGGGTCGTCAATTTGGTATCCATACTTTTAAAGTTTGTCAAAAGCCGGGTTCTGTAGATCGAGTTATGTCCTTTCTTAAAAAACAGTACACAAATCAGGACAGAATCTGTCCAGATTCAACACACGATTTAAAAAGATAGAATTCTATTAATTCCGTCGATTTTAAGAGATCGAAATGAATTAAGAAAATCTAGGTCTTCCGATATAGTTGTCAAAAACGCTTGGAAACATCTAGTTTGGATCTCTGTAGCTAGAGTTATGAATTTTCGAAGAAACCATTAAAAACAGTTTTCAAATTTCAAAACAGCGACTAAAAATTGCGACGTAAAAGTCTAAACTATATTCCATTTCGATTCTGAATTTTTTTTCAATGCGCGCAATAAAACTATCTAATTGTTAAACATAATTTTCTTGAAATCTTGGGATATTAAACTTATATTTTGATCTGTTTCCGCAAAGATTTAGTATCAAAAAAGTTGATGTCAAAACATAGGGATTCCATTTTTTAAAAAACATATAGTTCGTATTCTAAAAGAAATTAAAAGAGAGATATAGAGATCATTCGCAGCGAGAAATAACTTAACTAATGTACATATAGCACACACATAAATCGGTTGTAAACATATGCTAAAGCAACCTTAGATCTTTAATTAGAGAAACAATCTTTTTTTCTTACGAACAAATGGTTTTATGAGTGGATGTGTAAGTTTCTCATGAAACGATTTGTGACTCTTGTATCTACTGATATTTTAGATATTTATCTTATACATACAAAGGAAAACGCAACTACCATTTAGCATATTTGTCAAAACAATTGTATGCAAAACATTCTATAAAGAAACACGTGTGCTCTGGACCACACGTTTTAATTGATAATCTATTATTTTGACATGAAATCAAACGGTTAGCACGAGTATTGGCAAGTATAGAGACATGACAAGAGAAGGTGAGTTTTCAACAAAAGGGGAAGAAGGATGAAGGGAACTTACTCGATGGTGTGATACGGTATAGCAACCATATCGCCGATGCGATGAAAGCATCGATCTAGAGGTTTCCAACAACTTGGGATTATCGGGACCTTCGAATGGCTTATAGGTGGAAGAGAAGAATGAGGTACAACAAGGATTTAGAGGATGATGATAAATTTTTGTAGAATTGAAGGAAGAAGAAACAATTAAAGGAGAATGAGACAATAAGTGGTATTAAAAATAAATTAAATAAGATTTAATGGTGATAAAAAAAACTCTTCATAATAATTCTAATTTATTATGAATTCATTTTGGAAGTTAAAAAAGAATTAAAATGTCTCATTTGTAGGTTATGAGATGGTTAAAAAAATATTTGATAAAAATAATTAGATGATCCGGGGTTCAAATATGTTGCCTAAGAACAAGTGGAATGACTCAACCACTTGGATATAAGATTGCTCTTGTATATATTCAACATGAATTAAATATATACTGATAGGAAAGGAAAGCGATATTTTATTAAAAGAGAAAATATAAAGGTGTGAGAATTTTGGGGTCCTTACGGCTTGCATGTAGCTTCGACATGCTATTGTACACTCAAAAGCAACCACTTCTAGGCAACACCCTCATCGCCGACTGACAAGTTCATTCCGCTGAAGATGTTCGGCATGGCCATATTGATGGTGGGAATTCTAATCGACATTATTGTTCAACGCAACCTGAAGGTGGAGGAGGTCTCCCTTGACAGTACGTGATGCATATCTAACACGTGACTTAACAAAGGACATGGAAGCGATGAAGACTAGGATGTTAGCTTGTACTCGAAGTAGAAGAACTGATGATGTGTTTGCTTTCTACTTTACTGTTATGAAACATATTAAAGGTTATGGGCACTTAGAGTGAAGGGGCGAAGTGTAAGGTAATGCGTTCACCCTCTCGTCTTGAATGATGTTCATAACTCGAGCTTCTGATCTAAAAATATGCTTGTTTTCAGGTGGAGGTTTCGTAAGGCACTGTTGGAAGCACTAAGAATGAAAGCATTCAACCTCCTAGAATGCTTGCCATGGAGCTCACCATTGTAAAACAAGGTTGAAAAGTCTTATTAATCACCATTTTTATGTTTTCATGTTTTGGGTTAGCAACTGCATCAAGTAGAATTGAATGGCCAATACTTCAAGGATCATGGTATATTTTACCATAAGAGGTATCAGAGCTGCATGCTCGGTGTTTTTTGGGTTGTTTGAGAAGATGGCGTCGATAAACTATAATGTTGAAAATTTCTATAGGAGAAACAACTTCAATCTATGAACAATATTGAACTATTGAAAACTAGGGGTTTTTGGTGCTAATTGAGCTGTTTTGATATCAAATATTTAAGGATATCAAATGCAAAAGATATTGAAACAAGAAGATCCGTTATCTCCTTTGCTCTTTAATTTAGTAGTTGATACACGTGTAAGAATATTGCTTTTTGCAAGAGAATAAAAGACTCTTTTAAGTTTTTCACTAAGAGGTGAGTTAAAAAAATTACCTTCCATGTCGTTTGCTGATGACACCATCTTATTTTGCAAAGCTGATGAAGAAGAAGTACTTAACATGAAATTTATCTTGTATATTATTGAAAGAATATGTGAATCCCCCGTTCTAAATAAAATTTTCCGTATTTTTTTCCAGAATTTAATCCAAATTTATTTCAATTTTATATATTTTATTATTATTTAAATTAATTTCCTAAACTCTAATCTAAACAAAAATTCCCAAACCCAAATCCTATTTTCTACCCACGCCCGACCCAACCCGGACCCGACCCGCTTTCATCTTTCTTCCTCACTCCCTCGTTTCTTTTCCCGCCACTTCTCTTGCGCAACCCACGCCGTCCTGCTTCTCGCGCCCACGACGAACGCTCCTCATGCCCGCTCGCCTCCGCGTTCCTCGCGCCAGCTTCCACTCGACCCGCTCACCCGCAACAGCTCCAAGGCCCAACGGCTCTCCCCCCACGACTCCGCTCTCTCATGCTCACCTCCGCGAGAACGATTCCAAGTCGAGGAGATCTTGTCGCCAACGAACCCGGGATCCCCGCACCTGCCCCCCCTCTTCTCTCCAACGTCCCTTTCTCACTCCTCCGTTCTCTTCCCTCATCTTCCCTCTCTGCGCACTCTCCTCTGTCTTCCTCCAACCCCGAGCCAACAGCACGCACACACCCCAACCAAAACTCCCATCTCCGACCACTGCCGCCGAGCACCTCAACTATTCCCCCCTCCTTCCCAACACCTCACCCGCCAACACCCTCGCCTCATCTTCATCACCACCAAGCCGAGCACCTACCACCATCAGCGCCGACCCCCCCCCCCCCCCCCGCATCTCGCCAACGAACCCAATTCCCTCGTCCCTGCACCTTACCCGAGCTCCGACCCGTCGCCTCAGCCGACCTCGCCAGAGCCAGAGCCACTGCATCGATTCCCTGCAGCCTCGAGCATCCACGACTCACCAGCTCCAATCCCAGAGTCGCCTGAGCTCATTGCCGGCATCCCCTCTGCACTTGAGAACTTCGACGGAGTCACCGCAAACCCCTGCCGTGACCACCTTCACGCCAGTGCTGAGCCCGAGTGCTCCGATCTAGCCCAGTCGAGCACGCATTGTGCCTTGATCGTGCTCGTCGTCGCTGCCGTGTCACCTTCGCCTAAGACAAGTATCTTTTACTTGCTTATCATGATATATCTTGAACCTATGAGACAATTGAAATGGATTAGACAATTGGAATTGGTATTCTTTAATTTCAGTTAGAAACAAATGAGACAATTGAAATTGGGTATGTGTCTGTCGTATTGTTATCAACTAGTTTTCTACTACGACCTGTAATGGCTTGGAGTTATGCGTGATCATTTGGAATCGGGACTATAACCCAGGGTTAATACATGAAGGGATCGGGGGATCAATCCCGTTTGAATTGATTAGACGAAACACGAAGTTCCGATCGATAGTTTCATGTGCATACTACGTTCTCGATCAATTGTCTTGAACCAAAACCTCGGTTGAAATTCCCCAAATTTATGATTTAAAGGATCCATGTACTGTTATTTGGTAGTGTGTATAAAATTGGTGTTAAATTATTGAAGTTCCCTACATAATACGATGCACTCAGGATGCATCGTCCAAACTGAATTTTCTGATCATGCAGCCTTGTTAGCTTCATAATAAATTAAAAAGAAATCGGATTGTGGCGTGCTTAGGCTCGTTGTGAAGGGAACTGAATAATCTATGAATCCATGTATACGGTCACAGAAAATCATGTGGTTTAAATAGTGAAAACTGTATAGACTTATTATTCTGGACTGCAGTCCGGGGTAGCAATCCATGGGGAAACTGAATTCTAAGCACCTGTACACACCTGCTTAAAACTGAAAATATACGGAGCCCCATATGGTAGCATAGATAACTTAATTAGCTAACACCTGAAATCGGTCCCGTGCATTTTTACGGTCGTTTGGTATTTAAATCGTATTTTAGAATGTCAGTGTATTCTGCAGATTCTGCAGAAATGTACAGTACATTGTCACTTTAATCTGGACATAACTTCTGATGTAGAGGTTCGATTGATAATCCGTTTGGTGCGTTGGAAACTTAACTGGCAGAACTAAATTTTATTCAACTAGGGAAAAAGCTGAATCTGCCCATAATTACTGATAAACTGCGCGTGAAGTTGGGCTTCCAGTTCTGGAACGGGAATCCCAGAAATCGATCGCTGCCTTCAAACGATGATAATTCTCTAACCTGGACTCTGATTGACCTAAAATAAATTTTATTACTTAGATAATCCAGGGTTCTTCACACGCCCTTTATATTGTTTCGGTCAATTCTAAGCGTATGATTTACCGTGAATTTTGCAAGTTATATGGTATTAGTCGTTATAGTATAATGAATACCTATTCAGTGCATTTCTAAATATTTTCCCATGCTTGAGTATACCAGCCGCATAGTGAATCATTTGCATTGTCAATATATTAATGATTAGTGATTGGGTTGTGGCAAATACAACAGTGATATTGATAAGTGAAAAAAGTGATTGAAAACGACAGTGATACGTATTGTCCACAACCTATCTAATTCGTGAATACATACCATAACCTGGGGGAATGGGGAAATCAAGATGGAATTGAACTCGTATTTAGCGAAGTACAGTGATTTAGAGGATGATCATTCTCTCTCTCTCTCTCTCTCTATACACACACACACACACACACACATACATACTTTAGGTCGTGGGCCTAGCGGCACGGCTGACAGGGTTATGTCCCGGGCACAGTGGACCGTAGTCTTGGGTATGCATGAGACCCTTGTTAAACACGAGTATTCTCTCCACCAATTGATTTCATGGACTTAATGACCGTTAAGTAGTGACATATACATTGCTTAGTTCATTGACATCTTACTCATAGTGCACTATTCATTTTCAGTTGATGTCATTAGATACATGTTCTGCAATCCATTATACTCCCCATGTTTAATAATACTGCACGCCTATTATACATATTTATTGCTATATGTGTCGTCCTGACGACCTGAGTGTGTATGCTCAGAGGACAAAGTGGATCCAGCCCAGGAGCAGGACTTATCCTTCGAGATTACGGAGATCTAGACTGCACCACCAGCGTTACTTTCTTTGATTTCAGCATTTGTTATTGGTTAGTTGTTTATTCTGTGAAATAAATGTACCTCGAACTCTTTTAAATTGCAATGTAATAAAGTCGTGAACTATGATTTTTCCTTTACTCAAGCACTGCTTATTAACTACCATGTAATACTAGAAGCCGAAGTGTGACTACGGCGGGATTATTCCCTGATCGTAGGAGTATGGCTGGCCTAATCATCTCTCGTATTCTGTATTTTGGGAAGCGGGACGTGACATGGTTTTGTTGGTATCAGTGCCAGGTTTTGGATGAAATTACAGTTCCGTGGAGGGACCTCTAGATTGAGTTACAGCCTTAGCGTATGCCTTATTGCATTCTTCCTCACTTCCTAATCATCGTTGAATCATGGTGTAGCCTTGCTTGAATTTGATTTCTTTTGATCTTTCAGGAATATGGACTCCTCAGGAAACTCCTCGGGTGCCGGTCACTACGATCGTACCGAGAAGATCCTTAGCACACTGACGACCCTGGCCCAAGTTCAAGAGAAGAAAACCGATCTTTTGACCGAGGGATTGAAAGCGGTACAGGAGACCGCAATTACCGCCCTGGAGAGATCTACGGCTGTTCCCGCCGCTCTTGAGGGCGCGCTCGTACCGATTGCACAGGCTAGGGTTGGTACCGTTTCTGACTTCAGGAGGCTCCATCCAGCAGTGTTCACAGGGTCAGCAAGTCCACTTAAAGCCGAGCAATGGCTCATCAACGTAGAGAACTTCCTGGCTGCCGCTCGAAATCCTGACGATGACAGAGTGAACGTAGTGAAGATTCAACTAGAAGATGAGGCTCGCACGTGGTGGTTCGTAGAGGAGAGCCGGCTAGAGAAGCTTATTGGATGGGACACGTTCTCCATGTGCTTCCTGGATCATTACTTTCCGGCTACTGCCAAGGCCGAGATGGAGGAAAAGTTTATTATGTTGAAGCAAAATGGACACTCAGTGGATGTCTACACCGCAGAGTTCAATCGGCTGAGTCGCTTCGCACCGTACATGGTAGCCACTGAATCCGGCAGGGCAAGACGTTTCCAGCAAGGGCTCGATATTGAACTGCAACAACTCATTGCGTCTCTCGACCTACCAACCTTCGCCCAAGTTTTGAATGCTGCCCGAGTACAGGAAAGACTAGCAGAGAAGGCCAAGGGCCAACGATCAATGGACAGAAGACCCCCACGTAGTTCCGGCACGGCCTACCATCCCACCCCGTGGAGCCATCCCAATTCACAGGCCAGGTGTCACACAGATGAAGTGTACCTTCTCACCTCAGCAGCCGCAGCGGAGGGCCCTATTTTGCGATTATTGTCAGAGATCGGGACACATGCAGGGAGATTGCCGCAGAGCTAAAGGACAGTGCCTAATTTGCGGATCCAGCAAGCACAGGATCAACTGGTGTCCACAGAGATCTGAGCTACAGGGAGGGTTCGAACAACAGCAACCGTCGTATGGCACATCAGCTCAGAGGGGTCCACCTCGGGTGCCCCAGCAGCGGTCCTTCGATCAGAGGCAGACTATTTCAGGTCGGAATCAGGGACAGGCCTTCACCCTATCCGCCGAGCAGGCAGAGGCTTCTGGAGATGTGGTTACAGGTACCATCCTCGTTTATTCTGTACCAGCTAGAGTTCTTTTTGATTCGGGTGCTTCGCATTGTTTCATTTCCACACGGTTTGTCCACACACACTCTATACCTCACGAGCCGTTAACTAAGGGTTGGGAGATATATACGGGTAATGGTATTGTTATGTCCGATCAAGAGTGTAGCTTATGTCCGGTGGTAGTATGCGGCAGGGAATTCTATACGAATTTACTTTTAATCGGGACTGGCAGTTATGATGCGATTCTCGGGATGGATTGGATGAGTACATTCCATGCAATTATTGATTGCCGAGCAAGGAAGGTGACTTTCCGCATTCTCAAACACCCTGAATTTGTTTTCGAAGGCGGGAGCGAGTCTTTGGAGCCAGCCAAGTTTAGAGCCAAGCCAAAAGCGTTGACAGCTATGGAGATTGATGAGAGTTAAGCCCCAGAGATTGTTCGGGATTTTCTGGACGTGTTTCCTGAAGATTTACCAGGTCTACCACCTCCCCGCATCTTGGAATTCTTGATTGATTTGATTCCAGATACAGCACCAGTTTCCAAGGCCCATTACAGAATGGCACCGGTTGAGTTGGCGGAATTGAAGAAGCAAATTGAAGAACTCCTGTTGAAAGGATTTATCCGCCCAAGCGCTTCACCGTGGGGTGCACTAGTTTTGTTGGTAAAGAAAAAGGATGGATCGCTACGGATGTGTATAGACTATCGAGAGCTGAACAAAGTCACGATAAAGAACAAATACCCCATTCCGCGCATCGACGACTTATTTGATCAGTTAAGTGGGGCCAAGGTATTTTCGAAGTTGGATCTCCGTTCGGGCTATCATCAGATCAGAGTAGCGGTCGAGGATATATGCAAGATGGCTTTCAGGACTCGATACGGACACTATGAGTTTCTTGTGATACCGTTCGGTGTTACCAATGCTCCAGCGATATTTATGGATTTGATGAACATGGTGTTTGTGAAGTACTTGGACACGTTTGTTGTTGTATTTATCGACGACATACTAGTCTACTCGAAGACCCGGAAGGAGCACGTCGAGCACTTACGCACGGTTCTACAAATTCTTCGGGAAGAGAAGCTGAACGCAAAATTGAGCAAGTGTGAGTTCTGGCTCGACGAGGTTCAGTTCTTGGGACACTTGTTTTCGAGCGAAGGCATCTCTGTGGACCCGGCAAAGATAGAATCTGTCAGAGATTGGCCAACACCGAAGTCAGTGGCCGAGATCAGAAGCTTTCTGGGACTGGCAGGATATTATCGGCGGTTCGTCCAAGACTTTTCAAGAATCGCTGAACCTTTGACGAGGCTGACACGGAAGGAGGCACCGTTTGTGTGGACAGAGGAGTGTACTCGGGCATTTGAGGCACTAAAGCAGAAGTTAACCACGGTGCCCATTCTTACAGTGCCAGATGATTCCGGTGGTTTGGTGATGCATGGTGATGCTTCAGGGAAAGGCTTAGGCTGTGTTCTGATATAGCACGGTCGGGTGGTTACTTACGCCTCACGACAGCTGAGGAATCACGAGAGGAACTACCCTACGCACGACTTGGAGTTAGCCGCAGCGGTCTTTGCATTGAAGATCTGGAGACATTACCTGTTGGGCGAGAAGGTGGAGATGTACATGGATCACAAGATTCTGAAGTATGTCTTCACTCAGAAAGAACTGAATATGAGGCAGCGCTGATGGCTAGAACTAATGGCGGATTACGACTTGGACCTTCAGTATCATTCGGGAAAAGTAAATATTGTACCAGATGCTCTCGGTCGCAAGCCAGCGGTCATGATGTTGACCAGTCAGAGGAGCATCATTGAGGATTTCCAGGGACTCGAGCTTGAGGTCGTTACACCGAGCGCAATCAGGAAATTTTGGCAACTACAGGTGCAGTCTTCTCTTGTGGATCGCATCAAAGCTGCGCAAGCAGATGATCCCCGATTGCAAAAGTTCAGAGCGCAGGTAGAAGCCGGGCTTAGAACGGACTTACTCATACATGAAGACGGTTCTCTGAGATTCGGTAGGAGACTCTGCATACCCAAAGGGGATGTTCGAGAAGAGATACTAGCTGAGGCTCATAGTTCAGCTTATTCTGTGCATCCGGGAGCCACGAAGATGTATCGAAATCTAAAGCAGCATTTTTTGTGGAACGGGATGAAGCGAGAAATTGCGCGGTTTGTATTCAGGTGCTTGGTATGTCAGCAAGTGAAGGCGGAACATCAGGGGACATCGGGACTGTTACAACCGCTTCCGATACCAGAATGGAAGTGGGAGCACATTACTATGGATTTCGTGACGGCCTTACCACGGAGCCCTAGGGGCAACAATGCCGTTTGGGTTATCGTTGACCGCCTCACGAAAGCTGCACACTTTATACCCTTCCGGGTGGGACAGTCGACAGAGTCACTTGCGGAGAGATACATGCAGGAGATAGTGCGACTTCACGGAGTTCCGGTCAGTATTGTGTCAGATCGAGACACCAGATTTGTTTCGCACTTTTAGAGGAACTTACTGGAGAGTTTGGGTACCCGCCTCAAGTTTAGCACTGCGTATCATCCGCAGACGGACGGGCAATCCGAGAGCACGATTCAGACGCTCGAGGACATGTTGAGGGCTTGCATGCTGGACTTCCAGGGTTCCTGGGAAGATCATCTTCACATAGTCGAGTTTTCTTATAATAACAGTTACCAGGCTAGCATCCAGATGGCTCCTTTCGAAGCACTTTACGGGCGTAAATGTCGATCCCCCGTTTGTTGGGATGATGTGGGCGAACGAAGATTACTGGGCTCCGAACTCATTGTGCAGACGGTAGACAAAGTCCAAATGATCAGACAGCGCATTAAGACGGCTCAGGATCGACAGAAGAGTTGGGCGGATGCCAGCAGAAGAGCACTAGAATTTGAAGTCGGAGATCACGTATTCCTGAAGATTTCCCCTACCCACGGAGTTATCAGGTTTGGAGGTCGCGGGAAACTCAGTCCCCGTTTCATCGGACCTTTTGAGGTACTAGGGCGAGTAGGAGAGGTGGCCTATCGACTTGCCTTGCCTCCATCTCTAGCTGGTGTGCACAATACCTTTCACGTATCCCAGTTGAGGCGCTATGTTCGGGACGACAACCATATTCTGGATCATTCGGTGTTAACTTTAGGCACAGATCTGTCCTACGAGGAGCAGCCTACCACTATTCTCGATCATCATGATAAAGTGCTGAAGAATATAGTCATTCTACTGGTTCGTGTTTCTTGGGGTGGTCATTCTCCAGGAAAATCTACCTGGGAACGCAAGGAGGACATCCGTGCACGTTTTCCACATTTATTTGAATTGTGTGGTCCCGTTGTTTTCGTTCTAATTTCGAGAACGAAATTTTTGTAAGGAGGGTATGATGTGAATTCCCGGTTCCAAATAAAATTTTCCGTATTTTCCTTTCCAGAATTTAATCCAAATTTATTTCATTTTTATATATTTTATTATTATTTAAATTAATTTCCTAAATTCTAACCTAAACAAAAATTCCCTAACCCAAATCCTATTTTCTACCCACGCACGACCCAGCCCAGACCCGACCCGCTTTCATCTTTCTTCCTCACTCCCTCGTTTCTTTTCCCGCCACTTCCCTCGCGCAACCCACGTCGCCCCGCTTCTCGCGCCCACGACGAACGCTCCTCACGCTCGCTCGCCTCCGCGTTCCTCGCGCCAGCTTCCACTCGACCCGCTCACCCTCAACAGCTCCAAGGCCCAATGGCTCTCCCCCCACGACTCTGCTCCCTCGTGCTCACCTCCACGAGAACGATTCAAAGTCGACGAGATCTCGTCGCCAACGAACCCGGGATCCCCGCACCTGCCTCCCCTCTTCTCTCCAACGTCCCTTTCTCACTCCCCCGTTCTCTTCCCTCATCTCCCCTCTCTGCTCACTCTCCTATGTCTTCCTCCAACCCCGAGCCAACAGCACCCACGCACCCCAACCCAAACTCCCATCTCCGACCACTGCCGCCGAGCACCTCAACTTTCCCCCTCCTCCTTCCTAACACCTCACCCACCAACACCCTCGCCTCATCTTCATCACCACCAACCCGAGCACCCACCACCATCAGCGCCGACCCCCCCGCATCTCGCCGACGAACCCAACTCCCTCGTCCCTGCACCTCACCCGAACTCCAACCCGTCGTCTCAGCCGACCTCGCCAGAGCTAGAGCCACTGCTCGATTCCCTGCAGCCCCGAGCATCCAAAACTCACCAGCTCCAATCCCTGAGTCGCCTGAGCTCACTGCCGGCATCCCCTCTGGACTCGAGCACTTCGACGGAGTCGCCGGAAACCCCTGCCGTGACCGCCTTCATGCCAGAGCTGAGCCCAAGTGCTCCGATCTAGCCCAGTCGAGCGCACATCGTGCCTTGATCGTGCTCGTCATCGCTGCCGTGTCACCTTCGCCTAAGGCAAGTATTTTTTACTTGCTTATCATGATATATCTTGAACCTATAAGACAATTGAAATGGATTAGAAAATTGGAATTGGTATTCTTTAATTTCAGTTAGAAACAAATGAGACAATTGAAATTGGGTGTGTGTCTGTCGTATTGTTATCAACTAGTTTTCTACTACGACCTATAATGGCTTTAAGTTATGCGTGATCATTTGGAATCGGGACTATAACCCAGGGTTAATACATGTAGGGATCGGGGGATCAATCCCGTTTGAATTGATTAGAAGAAACACGAAGTTCCGATCGATAGTTTCATGTGCATACTACGTTCTCGATCAATTGTCTTGAACCAAAACCTCGGTTGAAACTCCCCAAATTTATGATTTAAAGGATCCATGTACTGTTGTTTGGTAGTGTGTATAAAATTGGTGTTAAATTATTGAAATTCCAAACATAATACGATGCACTCAGGATGCATCGTCCAAACTGAATTTTCTGATCATGCAGCCTTGTTAGCTTCATAATAAATTAAAAAGAAATCGGATTGTGGCGTGCTTAGGCTCGTTGTGAAGGGAACTGAATAATCTATGAATCCATGTATACGGTCACAGAAAATCATGTGGTTTAAATAGTGAAAACTGTATAGACTTATTATTCTGGACTGCAGTCCGGGGTAGCAATCCATGGGGGAAACTGAATTCTAAGCACCTGTACACACCTGCTTAAAACTGAAAATATACGGAGCCCCATATGGTAGCATAGATAACTTAATTAGCTAACACCTGAAATTGGTCCCGTGCATTTTTACGGTCGTTTGGTATTTAAATCGTATTTTAGAATGTCAGTGCATTCTGCAGATTCTGCAGAAATGTACAGTACATTGTCACTTTAATCTGGACATAACTTCTGATGTAGAGGTGCGATTGATAATCCGTTTGGTGCGTTGGAAACTTGAATGGCAGAACTAAATTTTAATCATCTATGGTAAAAGCTGAATCTGCACATAATTACTGATAAACTGCGCGCGAAATTGGGCTTCCGGTTCTGGAACGGGAATCCCAGAAATCGATCGCTGCCTTCAAACGATGATAATTCTCTAACCTGAACTCCGATTGACCTGAAATAAATTTATTGCTTAGATAATCCAGTGTGCTTCACACGCCCTTTATATTGTTTCGGTCAATTCTAAGCGTATGATTTACCGTGAGTTTTTCAAGTTATATGGCATTGGTCGTTATAGTATAATGAATACCTATTCAGTGCATTTCTACATATTTTCCCATGCTTAAGTATACCTGCCGCATAGTGAATCATTTGCATTGTCGATATATTAATGATTAGTGATTGGGTTGTGACAAATACGACAGTGATATTGATAAGTGGAAAAAGTGATTGAAAACGACAGTGATACGTATTGTCCACAACCTATCTAATTCGTGAATACATACCATAATCTGGGGGAATGGGGAAATCAAGGTGGAATTGAACTCGTATTTAGTGAGGTACAGTGATTTAGAGCATGATCATTCGCTATCAGTGATACACACACACACACACACACACTCTTTAGGTCATAGGCCTAGCGGCACGGCTGACAGGGTTATGTCCCGGGCACAGTGGACCGTATTCTCAGGTATGCACAAGACCCTTGTTAAACTCGAGTATCCTCTCCACCAATTGATTTCATGGACTTAATGACCGTTAAGTAGTGACATATACATTGCTTAGTTCACCGACATCTTACTCATAGTGCACTATTCATTTTCAGTTGATGTCATTATATACATGTTCTACAATCCATTGTACTCCCCATGTTTAATAATACTGCACGCCTATTATACATATTTATTGCTATATGTGTCGCCCTGACGGCCTGAGTGTGCATGCTCAGAGGACGAAGTGGATCCAGCCCAGGAGCAGGACTTATCCTTCGAGATTGCGGAGATCTAGACTGCACCATCAGCGCTAATTTCTTTGATTTTAGCATTTGTTATTGATTAGTTGTTTATTCTATGAAATAAATGTACCTCGAACTCTTTTAAATTGCAATGTAATAAAATCGTGAACTATGATTTTTCCTTTACTCAAGCACTGCTTATTAACTACCATGTAATGCTAGAAGCCGAAGTGTGACTACGGCGGGATTATTCCCTGATCGTAGGAGGATGGCTGGCCTAATCATCCCTCGTATTCCGTATTTTGGGAAGCGAGGCGTGACATGGTTTTGTTGGTATCAGAGCCAGGTTTTGGATGAAATTACAGTTCCGTAGAAAGACCTCTAGATTGAGTTACACCCTTATCGTATGCCTTATTTCATTCTTCCTCACTTCCTAATCATCGTTGAATCATGGTGTAGCCTTACTTGAATCTGATTTCTTTTGATCTTTCAGGAATATGGACTCCTCAGGCAACTCCTCGGGTGCCGGTCACCACGATCGTACCGAGAAGATCCTTAGCACACTGACGACCCTGGCCCAAGCTCAAGAGAGGAAAACATATCTTCTGACCGAGGGATTGAAAGCGGTACAGGAGACCACAATTACTGCCCTGGAGAGATCTACGGCTGTTCCCGCCGCCTCTGAAGGCGCGCTCGTACCGATTGCACAGGCTAGGGTTGGTACCGTTTCAGACTTCAGGAGGCTCCATCCAGCAGAGTTCACAGGATCAGACAGTCCACTTGAAGCCGAGCAATGACTCATCAACGTAGAGAACCTCCTGACTGCCGCTCGAATTCCTGACGACGATAGAGTGAACGTAGTGAAGATTCAACTAGAAGACGAGGCCCGCACGTGGTGTTCCGTAGAGGAGAGCCGGATAGAGAAGCCTATTGGATGGGACACGTTCTCCACGTGCTTCCCGGATCATTACTTTCCGGCTCCTGCCAAGGCCGAGATGGAGGAAAAATTTATTATGTTGAAGCAAAATGGACGCTCAGTGGATGTCTACGCCTCAGAGTTCAATCGGCTGAGTCGCTTCGCACCGTACATGGTAGCCACCAAATCCGCCAGGGCAAGACGTTTCCAGCAAGGGCTCGATATTGAACTGCAACAACTCATCGCGTCTCTCGACCTACCAACCTTCGCCCAAGTTTTGAACGCTGCCCGAGTACAGGAAAGACTAGCAGAGAAGGCCAAGGGCCAACGATCAATGGACAGAAGACCCCACGTAGTTCCGGCACGGCTTACTATCCCACCCCGTGGAGCCATCCCAGTTCACAGGTCAGGTGTCACACAGATGAAGCGTACCTTCTCACCTCCGCAGCCGCAGCGGAGGGTCCTATTTTGCGATTATTGTCAGAGGTCGAAACACATGCAGAGAGATTGCCGCAGAGCTAAAGGGCAGTGCCTAATTTGCAGATCCAGCGAGCACAGGATCAACGGGTGTCCACAGAGATCTGAGCTACAGGGAGGGCTCGAACAACTGTAACCGTCGTATGGCACATCAGCTCAGAGAGGTCCACCTCGGGTGCCCCAGCAGCGGTCCTCCGATCAGAGGCAGACTATTTCAGGTCGGAATCTGGGACGGGCCTTCACCCTATCCGCCGAGCAGGCAGAGGCTTCTGGAGATGTGGTTACAGGTACCATCCTTGTTTATTCTGTACCAGCTAGAGTTGTTTTCGATTCGGGTGCTTCGCATTGTTTCATTTCCACACGGTTTGTCCACACACACTCTATACCTCACGAGCCGTTAACCAAGGGTTGGGAGATATATACGGGTAATGGTATTGTTATGTCCGATCAAGAGTGTAGCTTATGTCCGGTGGTAGTATGAGGCAGGGAATTCTATGCGAATTTCCTTTTAATCGGGACTGGCAGTTATGATGCGATTCTCGGGATGGATTGGATGAGTACATTCCATGCAATTATTGATTGCCGAGCAAGGAAGGTGACTTTCTGCATTCCCAATCACCCTGAATTTGTTTTCGAAGTCGGGAGAAAGTCTTTGGAGCCAGCCAAGTTTAGAGCCAAGCCAAAAGCGTTGACAGCTATGGAGATTGATGAGAGTCCAGCCCCAGAGATTGTTCAGGATTTTCTGGACATGTTTCCTGAAGATTTACCAGGTCTACCACCTCCCCGCATCTTGGGATTCTCGATTGATTTGATTCCAGGTACATCACCAGTTTCCAAGGCCCCGTACAGAATGGCACCGGTTGAGTTGGCGGAATTGAAGAAGCAAATTGAAGAATTCCTGGAGAAAGGATTTATCCGCCCAAGCGCTTCACCGTGGGGTGCACCAGTTTTGTTGGTAAAGAAAAAGGATGGATCACTACGGATGTGCATAGACTATCGAGAGCTGAACAAAGTCACGATAAAGAACAAATACCCCATTCCGTACATCGATGACTTATTTGATCAGTTAAGTGGGGCCAAGGTATTTTCGAAATTGTATCTCCATTCAGGCTATCATCATATCAGAGTAGCGGCCGAGGATGTATGCAAGACGGCTTTCAGGACTCGATACGGACACCATGAGTTTTTTGTGATGTCGTTCGGTTTTACCAATACTCCAGCAATATTCATGGATTTGATGAACAGGGTGTTTGCGAAGTACTTGGACACGTTTTTCGTTGTATTTATCGACGACATACTAGTCTACTCGAAGACCTGGGAGGAGCACGTCGAGCACTTGCGCACAGTTCTACAAATTCTTTGGGAAGAGAAGCTGTACGAAAAATTGAGCAAGTGTGAGTTCTGGATCGACGAGGTTCAGTTCTTGGGACACATTGTTTCGGGTGAAGGCATCTCTGTGGACCCGGTAAAGATAGAATCTGTCAGAGATTGGCCAACATCGAAGTCAGTGGCTGAGATCAGAAGCTTTTTGGGACTGGCAGGATATTATCGGCGGTTCGTCCAAGACTTTTCAAGAATCGCTGAACCTTTGACGAGGCTGACACGGAAGGAGGTACCGTTTGTGTGGACAGAGGAGTGTACTCGGGCATTTGAGGTACTGAAGCAGAAGTTAACCACGGCGCCCATTCTTACAGTGCCAGATGATTCCGGTGGTTTGGTGATGCACAGTGATGCTTCAGGGAAAGGCTTAGGCTGTGTTCTGATGCAACACGGTCGGGTGGTTGCTTACGCCTCACGACAGCTGAGGAATCACGAGAGGAACTACCCTACGCACGACTTGGAGTTATCCGCAGTGGTCTTTGCATTGAAGATCTGGAGACATTACCTGTTGGGCGAGAAGGTGGAGGTGTACACGGATCACAAGAGTCTGAAGTATGTCTTCAATCAGAAAGAACTGAATATGAGGCAGCGCTGATGGCTAGAACTAATAGCGGATTACGACTTGGACCTTCAGTATCATCCGGGAAAAGTAAATGTTGTACCATATGCTCTCAGTCGCAAGCCAGCGGTCATGATGTTGACCAGTCAGAGGAGCATCATTGAGGATTTCCAGGGACTCGAGCTTGAGGTCGTTACACCGAGCGTAATCAGGCAATTTTGGCAACTACAGGTGCAGTCTTCTCTTGTGGATCGCATCAAGGCTGCGCAAGCGGATGATCCCTGATTGCAAAAGTTCAGAGCGCAGGTAGAAGCCGGGCTGAGAACGGACTTACTCATATATGAAGACGGTTCTCTGAGATTCGGTAGCAGACTCTGCGTACCCAAAGGGGATGTTCGAGAAGAGGTACTAGCTGAGGCTCATAGTTCAGCTTATTCTGTGCATCCGGGAGGCACGAAGATGTATCGAGATCTAAAGCAGCACTTTTTGTGGAATGGGATGAAGCGAGAAATTGCGCGGTTTGTATCTAGGTGCTTGGTATGCCAGCAAGTGAAGGCGGAACAATAGAGGACAGCGGGACTGTTACAACCGCTTCCGATACCAGAATGGAAGTGGGAGCGCATTACTATGGATTTCGAGACACCAGATTTGTTTCGCACTTTTGGATGAGCTTACAGGAGAGTTTGGGTACCCGCCTCAAGTTTAGCACAGTGTATCATCCGCAGACGGACGGGCAATCCGAGCGCACGATTCAGACGCTCGAGGACATGTTGAGGGCTTGCATGCTGGACTTCCAGGGTTCCTGGGAAGATCATCTGCACCTAGTCGAGTTTTCTTATAACAACAGTTACCAGGCTAGCATCCAGATGGCTCCTTTCAAAGCACTTTACGGGCGTAAATATCGATCCCCCGTTTGTTGGGATGATGTGGGCGAACGAAGATTACTGGGTCCCGAACTTATTGTGCAGATGGTAGACAAAGTCCAAATGATCAGACAGCGCATTAAGACGGCTCAGGATCGACAGAAGAGTTGGACGGATGCCAGCAGGAGAGCATTAGAATTTGAAGTCGGAGATCACGTATTCCTAAAGATTTCCCTTACCCACGGAGTTATCAGGTTTAGAGGTCGCGGGAAACTCAGTCCCTATTTCATCGGACCTTTTGAGGTGCTAGAGCGAGTAGGAGAGGTGGCCTATCGACTTGCCTTGCCTCCATCGCTAGCTGGTGTGCACAATACCTTTCACGTATCCCAGTTGAGGCGCTATGTTCGGGACGACAACCATATTCTGGATCATTCAGAGTTAACTTTAGGCACAGATCTGTCCTACGAGGAGCAGCCTACCACCATTCTCGATCGCCAGGATAAAGTGCTGAAGAACAGGGTCATTCCACTGGTTCGTGTTTCTTGGGGTGGTCGTTCTCCAGGAGAGTCTACCTGGGAACGCGAGGAAGACATCCGTGCACGTTTTCCACATTTATTTGAATAGTGTGTTCCCGTTGTTTTCGTTCTAATTTCGAGGACGAAATTTTTGTAAGGAGGGTATGATGTGAATCCCCAGTTCCAAATAAAATTTTCCGCATTTTTTTTCCAGAATTTAATCCAAATTTATTTCATTTTTATATATTTTATTATTATTTAAATTAATTTCCAAAACTCTAACCTAAACAAAAATTCCCAAACCCAAATCCCATTTTCTACCCTTGCCTGACCCAACACGACCCGCTTTCATCTTTCTTCCTCACTCCCTCGTTTCTTTTCCCGCCACTTCCCTCGTGCAACCCACGTCGCCCCGCTTCTCGCGTCCACGACGAACGCTCCTCACGTCCGCTTGCCTCCGCGTTCCTCGCGCCAGCTTCCACTCGACCCGCTCACCCCCAACAGCTCTAAGGCCCAACGGCTCTCCCCCCACGACTCCGCTTCCTCATGCTCACCTTCGCGAGAACGATTCCAAGTCGACGAGATCTCGTCACCAACGAACCCGGGATCCCCGCACCTGCCTCCCCTCTTCTCTCCAACGTCCCTTTCTCACTCCCCCGTTCTCTTCCCTCATCTCCCCTCTCTGCTCACTCTCCTCTGTCTTCCTCCAACTCCGAGCCAACAACACCCATGCACCCCAACCCAAACTCCCATCTCCGACCATTGCCGTCGAGCACCTCAACTTTCCCCCTCTTCCTTCCCAACACCTCACCCGCCAACACCCTCGCCTCATCTTCATCACCACCAACCCGAGCACCCACCACCATCAGCGCCGACCCCCCCGGCATCTCGCCGACGAACCCAACTCCCTCATCCCTGCACCTCACCCGAGCTCCGACCTGTCGCCTCAGCCGACCTCACCTGAGCTAGAGCCACTGCATCGATTCCCTGCAGCCCTGAGCATCCACGACTCACCAGCTCTAATCCCTGAGTCTCCTGAGCTTACTGCCGGCATCCCCTCTGAACTCGAGAACTTCGACGGAGTCGCCGGAAACCCCTGATTGAATGATTTAGCGTGCTTGATCTTTCTAAAAGATAGATCAAAAATATTTGTAAACCGCAATCAAGAACGGCATCGCTTTGCAGCTAGCCGGTGAGTACGGGTCGGTCCACAGGGATTTTGTGAATTTCCGATTCGTTCTTACGAGTTAATTCCGAAGGGTGTTCGGTTGATTATTAATTCTAAAAATCTAATTAACCTAGGGCAATTATCTAGATCTATTCTTGCTAGGGTTAGGTTTAGGGATGGTTTGGAAATGCAATTAAATCTCAACGCTTTCTATACCCGAATGAAGATCTGTGAGGAGTTATGGTAATTATCAATAAAGGGGATTAGATCATTCGGGAAGGTGTTCCTTCCTCTAGGTTCTTGTCCTTCCTTTAGAGATCCTTACCTTAATCTCCATGGAAAACGCGCGCAACCGGGTTTTTACACTATGGTGTCATCGTTACCTCGAGGGGTAGGATGTCGTAGGACACGGTATGTGCGTGTATGCATGGAGTCCTATTGTAAATATTTGGTGGATAAGAAAGGGATGAGAGATCTCATCTCTCAAAATCCTTCCCCAAAGCTAAACCCTAAACAAGTTCCTAGGGTATGAAATTAAATCTATCTAGGGCAAAGAATTAAAATCTACACTAGGGCGAGAAATTAAATCTACTTACAGATGCATCCCTCCAATCATCCATGCAGGGTTGTTAGATCTGAATTTCTGAATGGAAAGGAAACACCGATGCTCTCCAAAAAGGATTTCTGAATTTTTATTAAAAGGAGGCATAAAGTTTACAATGATTAGAGTTCCTATTTATAAAGAATAGGAAACCCTAGGGTTACATTTGTTTCGCATGTCTGAAATTACAAAAATAGCCCTTAGGAAATATTTTCAGAGCCGCACCCAAATTATGTAAAAATTTCACGAAGCGAGGGCACCAGAAGGCCGCGGAACCGCGGCAATGGTGGGCTTGGGCCACGGTTCCGCGGCCCTTTAACAAGATTGAATGACCATTTTTTCTGGGCTTCTTCAAGGTCTTTTGGGGCTTCTGATTCTTTGGTTCTTTTTCCATTTGGGCTTCTACATTGATTCCAGATCTTCAGTGAACACTTTGCAATGGATCTTTTAACCGTTTGCCTTGACAATTTGGATCTTGCGTTGCCTTATTGACTGTGAACTGTTCTTCGTTTAGGCTTGACTAAGATCCTCCTAATTGTTGGTCAAAAGTCCTTCTTTTGTGTCGTCTTTTGTGTTTTTCACTGTTTTTGCTCCAAGAACCTGTAACCTGTAACATGTAACAGACATGCGTCAAAAGTACCTGTTTATTTATAAAAAGAATAAGAATGGGGAATATAATAATGCAATATTATGGTGTGAACAAATACCCCCAAACTTATCTTTTGCTCGTCCTCGAGCAAACTTATTTTTATTCACTAAAATCCTAACCGCACTTTCGCAGGGAAACGCGATTGCACTGAGCACGTGCAACAAGCCGTTAAACCTCTAGGTGTCCCTAGTAGGAGGAGTGTTGTCTCCTGAGGGTTTTCGGCGGATACTACCCACAAAATCCTATCAATTCGGCCCATTAACTTTTGTTTCTCCAATTAGGTTTTCTAACAAGGAATTCTATTATCGTCGACCCGCAAATTATCCACCCATATTCTTCACACTTCCTTATCATCTAACTTAAGATTATATATGTTATGTAGACCTACTTAGCTTTCGGCATCTCTTAAGTTTTCCTTCTAGGGTTCCATCTCCACTTAGGAATTTCTATCAACTCTACTAAAGATACAAGTTCTATTCTTCATCCCTTTCTCTCATCTAAACTCCAATCACATACCCCTATGTGTGTGTTTAAATCACCCCTACACTTGGAAATTCAAATCAAGCAATCATGCCCTTGTCCGTTGTCCAAAGTACTTATTAGTAGGTGAATTTTTAATTGAATTTTGCTTACACATCCTTCATGCGACCGTTAATACTTCTTGAGGTACCAACGACCGATTACAAAATGTGTTTGCACATTTAAGCGTAATTCCTAGTCTTGCAACACCCAAGGCTTTTAGCAGTGACTCCCAAACCAGTTGGTCTAAGGCACTAGGTGATGAAGCACCCTCGCTAAATATTTTTCTATTAATGCAGCCTTAAGTAATCACAAAAACCAGTGTTCATTTTTTCTCATTCTTTATTCACACTTATATATTTTTTTTTTCATTTTCATTGTACTAAGGACTTTAGACAAGAGCATTTCAAGGTCTCTTCTACTATTCCAAGTTTCAAGGTACGTGATTGTGCAAATTGTAGGGTATACGTTTTCAGAATCTAGACTTAAGCTAGGAACTGTTTTTCAAACTTATACTCTAATAAGAACATCAATACTCTTCCTTCGTTTCGACTTAACCTAAGAAGTGAACCCAAAATTTGCCTATTTCTAAATAAACTACAAGGCATATACTTTCTGCCGTTAAACTTTAAGGAATGTTATTTTTAGGGTTTTTAATTCACTAAGTCTAAGATCTAGTTGTTCCTAACTAGTTAACCTATCTGTCAAACTCTAGTCAAATAAGCCAAAATTGAATACAATAATTTTTATAATTTTTGAAAATTTTCAATTTTTATGGGTTTTCAAATAAATATGCAAATACAAAAATATGTACAAATGAATGCAAAGGAAGAAGACGTACCGAGCATACCCCCAAACTTGAACTTGACAGTGTCCTCACTGTCATACTAAACCAAGAGGGTCAAAATGTCGGCACTCCCCTTTTTATTTATTTATAATTTTTTTTATTTTATTGTTTTGAAATTTTTTATTTTATTTTATTTTTTATAGAAAAAGAAAACAAAAAGATATATACATATATACACAAGGTTCCCCCCAAACTTAAGCTTGGCCTTACATAAGCCAAAGGTTAGCACCAACCATTCAAAAATCTTATCATGGTAATGGTAGGGTTGATGAAAGAATGGGGTGTAAAGGAAAGAAATGAGAAACACGCGAGACCGTGTGGAAAGAAGAATGGTAAAATATGGTCTCGGTGGGGGAGAAGAATGGCGGAAAGGAGAAAGAAGGGTCGCGCGATCTTGAGGGTGTAAATCGAGTGAATAAATTAGCGCAATTTGTGATAACCGATGTGTTAAAAGCGATTGCGCTAACCTATTAACTCGTCGTGCAATGGGATCAAATCCCTCAAGATTCGCAAGAAAACATGGGTACGCCGAACTTGGTATAGTAGATGAAAGCGTAACGGTCACTTGTACGGTCAGGACAATAGGAAGGAGGGAGGGTGATATAACAGTCAAAAGTTCAGGAGGCTGAATTGGAAAATCCGACACATTAAACAAAAATGGTTCAACCTCAATATTATCCTCAAAACTCTCCTCAATATTATCCTTATAATTTTTCTCAAAATTCAACTCATCCATGCCATTATCATCAAATTCAAAGATGCATATTAGATTCGGGAGAAACCTTTAATAACTCGGGATGATGATTTGAACATAAAATCTCGATTAAATCGATAGGTTCATCATCCGAAATATTCCCGGCGTCTATATCCTCAATCAAGTGCAAATCAATTTTCTTAGACACCTCATCAAAAGCATGGATATCTATCGATTTAGGTTCTAGATGGGAGGTGTAAAGATCGAAAGGATTAGGTGCGGTTTCACTCGAAAGGGGTTCCTCACAATTTGGCAAATCAAACACTACAAAATCACACAACTCGTTTTTATTTTGAACTTGTGAATCATTTAGGACATTCGATGGAAAACTGGAGTTGTGGGCTTCAATTGGGTAAGGGTAGGTTTGATTTTGAAATCCTCTCTCATTCTCACTCTGTCCAACCACCTCCTTATACATTGAAAAATTTTGAGCTAGCGGGAAACTAGCTACCGCTTCAGTAGGTTGCATAAGGGCGGCCACGGACGCTTCCACATTCCTAGTCATTTTATTTGTTGCAGCAATATAAGCTTCCATCGACTCTTCCAAACTAGACTTGGGTGGTAAGGGGGTTTCGGTAAAAGATTCAAAATCGTGTGGATATGCAGAACTCCCTAATGGCTGTGTGGAAATAGTGTCTAGTGAGGGTGGTAAGGTCGGGTAGGACTGGTAGGAAGTGGGTGATTGGACAGGGGTAGGGTCAACATGTGGATAAAAAGGTGAATAATCGTGCGTGGCCCTAGAATTAGATGAGTGGAGAGGGGTGAAAGATCGACTGCGAGATTGAGCAATATCCTCAGCAATGGACATCGGCCTAGGAGTGACAGAAGGACTTGAAAAAGTGGTACCAACATATGGAAGTGGTGAATGTTGACTTGGTTGACACAAGGTGGGTTGTAAAGTCAAACTGTTTCTCCTAGACGCCTCTATGTGATCTTTCAAAGATTTTTTAGGCATGGAGGGATCGTCTTTAAATTGACCGAACAAATTAACGTACGATGCAAAATTAGGTTCGGGATACCAAAGTTCGGCTAATGATTTATTATGTGGGGTACCCATGTTGGAAGAAATGGGGAAAGAAGGAAAGTTTATTGTGGTGCAAGGATTTATTTGCGGCTAAAAACTTTGCAAGTTTCTATCAAAATTTTCCTTATTCTTTATTAGGAAAAATTTGTTGCAAAAAGATTTTAGAGAAAAGATAAGCAACAGCACACTATTACTTGCAATCAATTTTATATCAAGCGGGGCCCAAAAATCCTGCACAAGATTGTTATTTGGAAGGGCAAATATTTTTAAAGCGCAACAAATCCTGTAGGCATTTTCCAGAAAATATATTTCAAAAATTGTAGAGGAGGAACAGAAAATTTTACAGAAAATTTTTCAGAAGAAGATGCCACCAGATCGCCGCCCTTCCGCGGCAATAAAGCTCTAACACCGCGGTTCCGCGGTCTTCTTGATGGCTCAGATCCCCAAATTTTTTTTAGTGCGATGATTCGGCAAAACGGCTGCGTTTCCGCGGCCTAAGGTGGGTTTTGGCCGCGGAAACGCGGCTTGGTGGTGGAATTAGGTCTCCAGAAAAATTGCTCTATTCTGTTATTTAATTCCCCTTCTGTTTCGATATCTCGTTTTCTGGTTTGCTTTCTGGAAATCTCCAGATCCGATTTTGTATATCCTGCAAAATTTAAACAACAAAGTATCCTTTCCAAAAATAACAAAATATATATATTTTTATATTTTTCGATTTTTCAGATTTTTATGATTTTTTAAATTTTATGATTAACCCGAAATCGCGAAAAGGAAAGTTCTACGCCATCCCCGGCAACGGCGCCATTTGATTGGTGTGTGATTTTAGCGTGCTTGCGCTTTCTAAAAGATAGATCAAAAATATTTGTAAACCGCAATCAAGAACGGCGTTGCTTTGCAGCTAGCCGGTGAGTACGGGTCGGTCCGCAGGGATTTTGTGAATTTTCGATTCGTTCTTACGAGTTAATTCCGAAGGGTGTTCGGTTGATTATTAAATTTAAAAATCTAATTAACCTAGGGCAATTATCTAGATCTATTCTTGCTAGGGTTAGGTTTAGGGATGGTTTGGAAATGCAATTAAATCTCAACGCTTTCTATACCCGAATGAAGATCTGTGAGGAGTTATGGTAATTATCAATAAAGGGGATTAGATCCATTCGGGAAGGTGTTCCTTTCTCTAGGTTCTTGTCCTTCCTTTAGAGATCCTTACCTTAACCTCCATGGAAAACGCGCGCAACCGGGCTTTTACACTACGGTGTCATCATTACCTCGAGGGGTAGGATGCCGTAGGGCGCGGTATGTGCGTGTATGCATGGAGTCCTATTGTAAATATTTGGTCGGTAAGAAAGGGATGAGAGATCTCATCTCTCAAAATCCTTCCCCAAAGCTAAACCCTAAACAAGTTCCTAGGGCATGAAATTAAATCTACCTAGGGCAAAGAATTAAAATCTACACTAGGAATAAAAGGAGGCATAAAGTTTACAATGATTAGAGTTCCTATTTATAAAGAATAGGAAACCCTAGGGTTACATTTGTTTCGCATGTCTGAAATTACAAAAATAACCCTTAGGAAATATTTTCAGAGCTGCACCCAAATTATGTAAAAATTTCACGAAGCGAGGGCACCAGAAGGCCGCGGAACCGCGGCAATGGTGGGCTTGGGCCGCGGTTCCGCGGCCCTTTAACAAGATTGAATGACCATTTTTTCTGGGCTTCTTCAAGGTCTTTTGGGGCTTCTGATTCTTTGGTTCTTTTTCCATTTGGGCTTCTACATTGATTCCAGATCTTCAGTGAACACTTTGCAATGGATCTTTTAACCGTTTGCCTTGACAATTTGGATCTTGCGTTGCCTTATTGACTGTGAACTGTTCTTCGTTTAGGCTTGACTAAAATCCTCCTAATTGTTGGTCAAAAGTCCTTCTTTTGTATCGTCTTTTGTGTTTTTCACTGTTTTTGCTCCAAGAACCTATAACCTGTAACATATAACAGACATGCGTCAAAAGTACCTATTTATTTATAAAAAGAATAAGAATGGGGAATATAATAATGCAATATTATGGTGTGAACAACCCCTGCCATGACCGCCTTCACGCCAGTGCTGAGCCCGAGTGCTCCGATCTAGCCCAGTCGAGCGTACATCGTGCCTTGATCGTGCTCGTCATCGCTGCCGTGTCACCTTCGCCTAAGGCAAGTATCTTTTACTTGCTTATCATGCTATATCTTGAACCTATGAGACAATTGAGGTGGATTAGAAAATTGGAATTGGTATTCTTTAATTTCAGTTAGAAACAAATGAGACAATTGAAATTGGGTGTGTGTCTATCGTATTGTTATCAACTAGTTTTCTACTACGACCTGTAATGGCTTGGAGTTATGCGTGATCATTTGGCGAGGGATTCGATCCTTGGCGTCTGTGGGTAGTGAACTACCAGCCATGGATGGATCGAGCAGGGTAGCTGCTCGGTTGTCTCTTGGCGAAGGCTTCGATCCTTGGCATTGGTGGATAGTGAACTACCAGCCACGGATGGATCGAGCAGGGTAGCTGCTCGGTTGCCTCTTGGCGAGAGCTTTGATCCTTAGCGTATATGGGTAAGAAGTTACCCGCTAAGGATGGACCGAGCAGGGCAGCTGCCTGGTTTCCTCTTGACGAGGGCTTCGATCCTTAGCGTCGGTGGATAGTGAACTACCAGCCATGGATGGACCGAGCAGGGTAGCTGCTCGGTTACCTCTTGGCAAGGGCTTCGATCCATGGCGTCGGTGGGTAGTGAACTACCAGCTATGGATGGACCGAGCAGGGTAGCTACTCGATTGCTTCTTGGCGAAGGCTTTGATCCTTAGCGTAGATGGGTAAGAAGTTACCAGCTAAGGATGGACCGAGCAAGGTACTTGCTCGGTTGCCTCTTGGCGAGGGCTTCGATCCTTAGCGTAGATGGGTAAGAAGTTACCCGCTAAGGATGGACCGAGCAGGGCAGCTGCTCGGTTGCCTCTTGGCGAGGGCTTCGATCCTTAGCGTATATGGGTAAGAAGTTACCCGCTAAGGATGGACCGAGCAGGGCAGCTACTCGGTTGCCTCTTGGCGAGATCTTTGATCCTTGGCGTCGGTGGGTAGTGAACTACCATCCATGGATGGACCGAGCAGGGTAGCTGCTCGGTTGCTTCTTGACGAGGGCTTCGATCCTTGGCGTTAGTGGGTAATGAACTACCAGCCATGGATGGACCGAGCAGGTCCGCTACTCGATTTGCGAGGCGTTGCCCGACCTTCCTTGGTGTGTGAATATCGGGAAGAGTGACCGTCGCTGGCAGCACGTGGCAGAAACGCCTAGGTGAGACGAAGCGTTCGAAGATCCACGTCGCTCCGACTTTGATTCGCCGAGAGATGCGGGATGCCTGCCACGTGGCGGTACGGTATTGGAATAATTTGAGCGAATCCCAGGATTCGCGCCCATGCGTGTGCAAATTTAGGCTCTTGGGGATTCGGTGGAGGCTATAAATAGAGAAGAAGATGAGTTTGTTTCAGCATTGCTTCTTCGAGATGGCCGGGCATGTTTACTCGATTGAAGAGATCGTTAGTCCCGATGATGTCTACCTGTATGAGCAATCCGTTTCCGAGAATAGGTACCGCGGTGTGATCCAGCGCATCGAGGATCACATCGGCTGTCTACCCCCTCGCCGATCGCCCCTCCACCAATTGCTGATGTACGCAATTTGGAGGAGATCTCCGGGTTTGTACAACCCCCTTGCCGGGGAGTTGTTGGACGAGGCACTTGACAAGGTGCGTATGATCTTCGTTCTCGGTCTCATCTCGAAGACCAGGCATGACCGATCCTTGGCCCTCATTTTGGAGTGCTTCTAGAAGAGGCAGATTGTGAGCCATGGCTCGTCTGTTGGAGCGCCCGGCCCTTCCGTGGCGTCCCGGGTTCGCGTGCAGCATCAGCGGGAGCGGGCTGCAGAGGCCAGGGCTCGGCTGGAGGAGATCTCCTGGGAGTATCACCAGGAGTACTTCCTTGACCCCGCTCCCCCTCTCTGGTAATATTTTTTTTGTTTTTTTTAATGTAAGGCTAAGGAACTCATAATACCTTTTAAATAAATAAAGTTATCATTTTTACGATGTTCTGTTGTTTCCTTCTTATTATAGAAAAAAAAGAACTTAGAACAATTTACATCGCTTTTGTGGAAGAAGAAACATATATTCATAGATATTCCTTTAAAGGTATAACTTGAGCTTCTCGGCGTTGTAAGGCCGCGGAAATTTGTGACCCGTAGCATCTTGTAAGCGATAAGCCCCGCCGGGTAGGACCTCGGAGACGAAGAATGGGCTGTCCCATTTCGGAGAAAACTTGTGCAGTTTGCCCTGATCAACAAACTCGTTCCACATTAGGACGAAATCTCCAGTCTTGAAGACACGATGCTTGACCCGAGCGTTGTAGTAGAAGGCTGTCTGTCGTTGGTAAGCGGCAGCTCTGATCTGTGTCCGGTCCCGTTTCTCCAGCAAGACGTCCAAATTAGTCCGGAGGGCCGAGGTATTTGCTTCGTCGTTGAAGTGCTCGACCCTGTAACTGGGCAGCCCGATCTTTGCTGGGACCATCGCCTCGGTGCCGTAGCAGAGACTGAAGGGGGTCTCTCCAGTGGGGGTCTTCTTCGATGTGCGCAAGGCCTATAAGACCGGGGGTAGTTCGTCGACCCAACTGCCCTGTCGTCCTTCCAGGCGAGCTCGAAGTCCTAGAATGACGTCTCTGTTAGCGACCTCGGCCTGCCCGTTGCACTGGGGGTGCGTGACTGCGGAGAACTTCATCAGTATATGGTATTCGCTGCAGAATCCTTTAACTCTTTTATTTTCGAAATTCGTCCCGTGGTCGGTGATGATACACCTCGGGATCCTAAACCGGAGTATTATGTTGTTCTGCAGGAACTTGATGGTCGTGGTGGCGTCCGGTTTTCGGATGGGACAACCTCGATCCACTTCGTAAAGTAGTCCACCATGACGAGGATGTATTTGTACCCACCCTTACCAGTAAGGAATTGGCCTATCATGTCCATTCCCCACTGGGCAAACAGCCAGGGGGAGGTTAGGGTTGTTAGCTCGGTAACCGAAAGGCGAGGTATGCTACTATGGAGTTGGCAGCTCTTGCACTTTCTGACGAGCTTCTGAGCGTCCTGATGAATGGCCGGCCAATAGTACCCTTGGAGCAGCGCCTTTTAGACAAAGGTGCAGGCCCCTTGATGCACACCACCGATCCCTTCTTGAACCTCACAGAGGACGTAGTCGGCTTCCTGGGGGTTGACGCACAGAAGCAGGGGTTGAGTGAAGGATTTCTTGTAGAGGTTCCCATTGCTCTAGACAAAATGGCGGGCTTTGGCTCAGAGGCGGCGGGCCTTCCCACGATTTCCAGGGAGCATACCCTCCTTCAGAAATTCCACGATGGGCTTCCTCCAATCTTGATCCTCTTCCCGAGCTGTGTAAACATGGAACGATGTCGCTCTGTCTTCCACACTGGGCCGTGGCAAGATCTCGAAGAGGATATTTCTCTTGTTGTTGGCCGTGTAGGAGGAAGCTAGCTTTCTTAGGGCGTCGGCCTGGGCGTTTAGGTGCCGGGGGATCTGCTCCACTTGAATTTCGTCGAAGTCCTTTCGCAGCCTTCTTACCTCGGCTATGTACTTCACCATCAGGGGCTCCTATGCCTCGAAATGGACAGTCACTTGGCCGACGACCAGAGCGGCGTCTCTACGGATTCGGATCATCTTCAGCCCCACTCCGGAGGCGATCCGCAGTCCAGCGAGGAGAGCCTCATACTCCGCTGCATTGTTTGAGGCTTTGAATCCGAGCTTCAAAGAATACTCCATCTCTGCCTCGTTCGGGCCCCGAATGATGAGGCCAGCACCACAGCCTTCCTCGGTTGATGATCCGTCGACGTAAAGGACGCAATCGGGGATGGAGTCGGGCCTCTCTTCGGCCGAGGGTTGAGATTCGGGGGTCGGCACGGACACTGCCTCGTTATTGGGGATAGTGCATTTAACGACAAAATCGGCCAGGACCTGCGCCTTGATAGCCTGCCTCGAGCGGTACTTGATGTCGAACTGGGAAAACTCCCACCTCCACTTCTCCAAATGACCAGAATACTCGGGGGAGGCGAGAACCTAAAGGGCGCTCGGTGAGAACGAGGATGGTGTGTGCCTGGAAGTAGTGTCGTAGTTTCCTTGAGGCCACTATAAGGCACAGGACAATCTTCTCAATGGCCGGGTACCTGGTTTCGGCGTCCTTAAAGACGTGGCTCACATAGTACACCGGCCTCTGGACCCCTTCAACCTCACGGACGAGCATTGAGCTTGCAGCTTGATCGGACACCGCTAGATATAGCGATAGCTCGTCTCCTTCAACTGGCCGGGTGGTCGGTAGGGGAGTTGCCAGGTGCGTTTTCAATTGTTTGAAAGCGACCTGACACTCCTCCGACCATTCGAACCTTGGGATCTTCCTCACGGTTTTGAAGAATGGGAGGCATTTTTCCCCAGATCTTGACATGAAACGACTCAGGACGGCTACCCTCCCCGTGAGCCGCATGATTTCGACGTTGGTCTTTGGCACGGCCATGTTGAGGATGGCGCTGATTTTCTCCGGCTTAGCCTCGATTCCTCGGTGGGTAACCATGAATCCAAGGAACTTTCCACTGGTGATCCCGAATGCGCACTTGGCGGGGTTCAGTTTCATTTTGTATTTGCGGAGGACGTCGAAGGCCTCGCCCAGATCTTTGGCGTGCCGATCCGACGAGGTCGATTTGACGAGCATGTCGTCGATATAGACCTCCATGTTCCTACCGATCTGAGGCTTAAACATCCTGTTGACCAAGCATTGGTACGTAGCCCCCGCATTTTTAAGGCCGAAGGGCATCACTTTAGAGCAGTATACCCCCCGGTCCGTTGTGAATGCGGTAAGCTCTTCATCTGCCGGATTCATACGGTTCTGGTTTTAGCCGGAGATGGTTTCCATAAAGCCGAGTAGCTCGCGGCCTGCCGAACTGTCGACAAGCTGATCTATCCGAGGGAGGGGATAGTTGTCTTTCGGGCAAGCCTTGTTGAGGTCAGTGAAGTCGACGCGCATACGCCACTTTCCGCTTTCCTTTTTAACCATGACCACATTCGCCAACCACTCCGAGTAAGCCACGTTCCGAATGAAGTTGGCCGCGAGCAGCCTGTCAACCTCGTCCTCGATCACTTTTTGCTTGATCGGAGCGAAGCTTCATTTCTTCTGCATGACGGGTCGGACCGCCGGGTCGACCCCGAGCTTATGTGATATTATTTTAGGGTTGATCCCAGGCATGTCGGCGGGCGCCCAGGAGAACACGTCTAAGTTTCCCCGGAGGAAGTGGACTAGGTCGTTGCGCCGAGCCCCCGTTAATAGTGACCCGATTTGGACGGTTCGTTCATCATCCCCTTCGACGAGGGGGGCCTCTGTTAGCGGCTCAACGGGGATCCTCGGATCTATTTATGCTCGTCCCGAGTATCCAAAGATCCCCTAAAATCATCCGTGCTTTCAAGGTCATCGTTTCTCTCTTCGGGCATAGATGTCACTGTAAAGCAAATTTTCACGGTTTCCTAGTTCGCGCAGGCCCGACCTATCCCATCTTGGTCGAGGGGAAACTTGATTGCTATGTGGTAGGTCGATATCTGGGCCTGGAAGGAATTTAGCTTTGGGCGTCCCAGGAGGATGTTGTAGGCCGATGGAATTCTGGTGATGATGAACTCACAGGCACGGTACGCGTGCGGCCGGCCTCCCCCGATGTTAAGCAGGAGGGTGACCACCCCTTCTGCCGGGATGGAGTGGTTGGTGAACCCCGATAGGATGTGGGTGATCGGCCTCAGGTCCGACGGGGTAAGTCCCATGCGTAGGAAGCAATCGTAGAAGTGGATGTCTGCCGAGCTTCCCGAGTCGACCAATATCCTTTACACTTCGTAACGGTGGACCCGTGCTGTAATCACCAGGGGATCGTTGTGAGGTAGGGATATCCCGTGGAGGTCCTCGTCGGTAAAGATGATAGGCTCAACTGTTTTGACCCTCTTCCTGGGTTGGCTGCCAGTCCCTTCGACCGGCAAGAGGCGTCGTGTCTCATCTTCTCCAGGCGTACCCTCCGCCGATACGACCATGATCTGGCCGATCGTCAACTGCCGGGAGGGGGATGATGCTCTTGCTCTCGGTCGGCTTGTCGCTTGTCCCGCAAGTATCTTACCAGGTGCCCCGAGCGGATTAACTCCTCGATGTAGTCTTGGAGCTGTTTACAGTTCTCGGTGGGATGTCCCTGCGACCTGTGGAAAGCGCAATAGGGGCCTCGTGTCCATTTAGCCGCCTTATGGTTGACCGGGGGGAGTTTGAAAAATCTCTCGTCCTTTGCCTCCTCCAACAGCTCTGTCTGGGAGACGTCGAGCGGGGTATACTCCTGGAATTTTAGGGAGTAGGGCTTTGGCCGCTCAATCTTCTTTTTATCCTCTCTTGCCCTCTTCTTCTAATCAGTCTGGTCTGTCCGAGGCAGGTTAGCGTACACCTTGGACTCGAGCTGGATCTCTCGCTTGGTCTAGGCTTTTACCTCAGCCACGGTCTTAGGTTACACTAGTGCAAAGAAGTGGAGCTACTCCAAGTCCCTTTTTAATAATTTCCGTATTTTAAACAAAATTACAAATTTTTATTTACTTAAATATTTCTATTTTCCCAATTAATTTTCATCTAATTTTCTTAACCCTAACTATTAAACCCTAACCCCTTATATTTATTTTCCCAAATTCTTCCTAACCAATTAACCCAAACCCAGCCCATTCCTTTCCCATTTCTTTTAAATTCTTTTACCTCTGCCGCGAGCCCAGCCCAAGAACCCCGGCCCAAAACCCTTCCCCTCACCCGACCCAACCCGTTTCCCTTCCTCCTCTCCCCCGTTCTTTCCTTTTCCCGCTCTTTTCTTTCCCCCACGTCGCCGCCTGTTCCTGAGCCCCCGACCCTCGTCATGACCATGTCTCCAACTCCAACCCACGTCCTCGCGCGCGCTGCTCCTTGCTTCTCTTCACGTCTTTTGCTCCCCCCTCTCTCACTCTCGTTCTCCTCCTAATTCCCTACGCAAGAACCTGCATCACCGACCGTCACCGGCCACCTTCTCCGGCGACCTGCTTCTCTTACCTTCCTCCTCAACCTCCACCTCCTCCTCTGCAACCCCCTTCATCTCCGATGAGAATCCCTTAACCCTTGACGAGACCCACAAGAACCCTACGAGGTCACTGCTCACCGCCGCCGGAGCCACCAAGCATCGACGCAACTCCTTCGCAGACGAATCCCACTACCGGTCACAACCCAGCCATCACCGCGGCCACCACCCACTCCTCCGTACTCCCTATTTGCAGCCCAGCCGACCTCTAGCTCCACAAAGCTCCGAACCGGGCCCAACACTCCCAGGCCGACCACCTTGCCTCGCCATCAAGCGTCGACACCAACAATCAGCACCCTCACCATCATTGGTCAACGACACCGCCGGTTGCCCTCCTCCACCGCGAGCTCCCCTCCAACTTAGCTCCGCCCGCCCCTGGCTGCAGCTCCAGGCCAGCCTCCCTTCTCCAAAGCAAACCCTGCCACCAATCTCTAGCCTGCACCTGAGTTCCTCCCTGCTGCCGCCGACGAACCCACCGAGTTCCTCCCCTGTCTCCGGCGACCACCACCACCCTCGCCGTCAAGAACCAGCACCCAAGCCGCCGCTGCCGAGACTCGAACTCGAGCCAAGTCGAGTTGCCGTGCCGCGCGTGTGTTGCGATCGCGCCGCTGCCGTACCGTCGTCAACACGTCGTCAGGCAAGTGTAAAGCTTGCTTCATGCTAAATATTACCTACATCAATTAAATTTCCAGTGAATAATATATATATATACTTTTCGTGCGAACTAATGGAATGCAAGTGTTCGATGCAAAACCCGAATGGAAAACCCCCGTTAAATTGACGGAAACAAATCACATATGATGGCCCGAGTGATAACGAACGTAGTGTTATGATTTGGCTGGAAAAATACAGTCTCTAAGGACGTGATAGGTCTTTCCAATTTAGACCCATTAAAACTGGAATTTTCCCGTACCTGAACCTTGTAAAAATCACAGTTAATTGATTACAAATCGGAATGTTGCGTTAGAGGGCTCAAATCGAATCCGACTCGACGACCTAGAACTGCATAAGAGTTTTAATCCGTTTCTATGCTAGGAAGGTGACGGAAACTGGTTCGGAGTGCGTCTCTGGACTGCAGTCCAGAGCAGCTCTGGCTGTCGATTCTTGTTTTGTAATGCTTTCACCTTACTGTATGAAAACTTTATGATGCGTAACCCTATACCATAGCGAAGATAAATATGTTATCTAACTGTTGAAAGTGGTTTTGCTCGTTTTTACTATCGTTTACTATTTAAATTACATTTTAAATCAACAGAACATATAGCAGTCCCAAACAGGGACAGAACGTATACCCCTTTATTGTACAGTGCATTACTTCCAGTACACCATGGATATTATCGATCCGTCTGGTGCGTTGGAAATCTAACTGATAACCCTAAATATTGTTCAACTATAGTATCGCCTAATAATGATCCCAACTGGGAGTAAAATGTGTTACAAAACAGATTTCCAATTCTGAAATCGGATTTCCAGCAGTGAACACCTAAATTGAAATGGCCATAACTAGCAAACCTGAAATTCGATTGACACGAAACCAATTTTTATGGATATATAATTAAACATATTGCTTACCCTTTTTACATTGTTTCGCTTAATTCTGCACGTATGATTTATAGTAAATTATACAAGTGGTAGGACACTGGTTGCTTGCATTTTATTCATATTCTCATCATATCATGTAGATGTCATTGCATTAGTAACCTAGTGATCGTGTACATTACCCAGTGTTAGATATTTAGTGTTTTGATTGTGGCAAGTACGTTAGTGTTAAAGAGTGATGAATAAGCGAAGTGACACGTACTTGTACACAATCAGTGGACCCTATTGATTTATTGCATTTTCGACGCCTATGGGACATGTATAAGTGTGACTATAATTAGTATGAGACGATTATGGAAGCACTTATATTAGTGTCATAGGTAAGTTACCAAACACTGTCCATTTATCTTGAGTATCAGTCGAGATATGCTTGATGGAGATCCTGTCTCCAGTTCTCGCGCAGACTTGTCATGGACCGACTAGTATTTGAGTTTATGGTTGGTGTTTGATGTAGACCGCGGGGTGTGAGGTAG
Organism: Agapanthus africanus; assembly: GCA_030015575.1. NCBI lineage: Eukaryota > Viridiplantae > Streptophyta > Magnoliopsida > Asparagales > Amaryllidaceae > Agapanthus > Agapanthus africanus. The sequence continues at coordinate 313,034,297 of CM057338.1, read as the reverse complement.
TTTGAGTTTGAGTTCAACGGAATCTCTGGAGTCCCATTGCCGGCATACACAGCGATTCTGGAGTTATATGGGTGATATTACTGATTATTAGCGAGCGACTCGGGCTCGTGTTCCCTTGCCCCTGGGACACTACCCTTGGGTGGGGGATACTCACGAGTGGTTGACTCTCACACTTGGACTGCTGATAGGTTTAGCGATCTCGACAGTGAGACTTAGAGACTGATAGGTTTAGTGACATGCATTGATTACTGACTGATACACCTGCCTTACTGCTTACCCGCTTTACTGTTTACCTATACTGGCTGCTTCATAATCATATCAACACTTCATGCTTATTGTTTCATATTCATCATTATTACGCTTGTTACACATGTATTTATATTTATTGCTATTGTGTCGCTCTGACGACCTGAGTATGCATGCTCAGAGTGAGAAGTGGATTTAGCTCGGACCAGGACCTGACGTACCTCGAGGATATTGCGGACATCTTGATCAGCGACCCAGAACTATACTTCCTCGATCTCTATCTGGTTAGTTCTTTGTATTTGTTTTGATTTAGTGACTGCATTTCTCATTACCTGTGCATTGATTACTGATTGCCACGTAAAGCTAGAAGCCGAAGCGTGACTACGGCAGGATATTTTCTCGACAGTAGGAGCATGGCTGGCCTTGTCAACCCCTCGTATTCCGTATTTTGGGAAGCGGGGCGTGACACCCTGGGGGATCTATGGCCGCCGGAGGTAGCGAGGTGCTGCTTAGTCGCGCCAGCGCGGGCAGTGTCTTCTCCCCCTCCGTGGAGGTCCCGGTCCCGAGGTGGGGGAACGGCGACCTGTGTGGCTTGCCCAGCGGTCTGGACACGAACGAGGGCATCTATGATGGACGCGAGCCTGTCGATCCGTGCAGACAAGGCATGAACGGTATTCGAGGGAGGAGGAGATCCGTCCCCCCTTCCCCCCGTCGTTGTGAGGAGGGCGGCGGCTAGTGCTTGGATCGTCGCGGTAAGCACTCGCCATAACTTCGAGATCGGAAGATTAACTTTCGTTGAGTGGAATTTTCGAAGTTTCCCACAGACGGCGCCAGCTGATGGAGCTCAGGATCTCCTTCAGATGTTGTCTTCCGTTGATTTGCAGCGAGTGGTGATGAATGGCTGAGATTGGATCTGAGAGTTGCCTCTTGATGCGTGTGGATCTCAGTGGGCTTGTTTGGAATAGAGCAGAGCTCCCTGCAAGGAAGTCCCGGGATGGTTGTACCACCGTGGACCCTCCGACGTTCAAGTTAGTCGAGATATTTGAGCAGAGTAACGACCTGTTGGGGTAAAATTGCCTTACCTGAGTTGTTTGAGAGGGGGTTTATATAGTGGCTGCCATGGGCTGACGAGCGTGAGATTTACACCGGCCATTACGCTCCTGGTATTACGCCTGCGTGAAAGACGAGATCCCCCATTAATGACGAGATACGCTCGTTAATGGGGAAACGCGATGGAGTGGAACGCGGGATCGTGGGGCGGCAGATATCTCGCGCATGGCGAGATTTGCGAGGCCATGTCCGGGACGCTTATGATATGCGATCTGGGTTGGTCGATGAGACCGAGGAAGATGAGCTCGGCGGGAAGCCCGGAGACGAGCGGGAGGCCGAGCAAGCTTGGTTCTACGATAGCTCGGAGGCAAGCTAGAAGGGCCGAGGAGGCCCATCGTTCAGGAGGGCTCGGAGGTGAGCCAATGGTTGTTTGTAGGACGAGCATAGGAGTGTTTTGGGAGGTCATCGAAGGTCGAGAATATCCTCGGGTCGAAGGCCCGGGTATGCTTCCAATGTACCGTTCTTACTCGTTTCTCGTAAGTTTTGGGACACGTCATCTGCCAAGATCTGTGGAGTTCTCAGTACCGAGCGTCATCACTAATCAATGGATTCTAAGAAGGCAACTTTTAGCATATATAATCAAGACAATCACATGCAATCAAATGTAGCAATGGGAAGATATGCAAAAGAATATTCAAAGAGCTATCAATGGCAGATAATCAGGGCATTCGAATGCAATCAGATTTAGCAATTAGAAGGTATACAGGAGAATATTCAAAGTATTAACTATGGCATATAATCAAGGCTCTTTGAGGCATTGTTTGAATTATTCCCATACATGTTGTATGTGAGAACAGTATGATATATATTTTGTACAAATTGTAATCGCAATGATTATGTTATAATCTCCTATAAATATATAGCTCTCTCTCTGCTTACCTTGAGTAAGAAATTTTGTCATTTCTTTATGGTATCAGATCTATACCAAGACGAGTACAGAGTTCTACTCTTCAAATAATTTTTTCCCTTCCTTTCAATGGCCTCCTCATCCAACAAATACCCAAACCCCAATTCTCTCAATGTGGCAAATTTTGTCAAAGTTGAAATTACTCAAACGAACTATTCTCCATGGAAGACACAATTCCTTGGACTTGCTGGAAGTCAAGAGATGCTTGGCTTTCTCACTGGTGCTACTCCATCTACACCGCTTGATAGCTCCGATTATGCGTGTCGGAAAAGATCTGATCGTCTAATGCGGGGCGGCTCACAGGGACATTATCCCTCGATGTACTCGGGTTAGTTGCTGGATTGGAAACTTCCGCTGAGATGTGGAAAGTTCTTGAAGAAGCTTTTGCTCAAGAATCACAAGAGCGTGAATTCCTTTTGTTTCTACAGATTCAATTGCATCGCAAAGGTACCTCTTCCTTGTCCGATTACTTACGTAAGTTTAAAAGTTATTGTGATGATTTGGATTCTATTGGTAAACCTGTTGTGAATCGCAATAAGGTCTTTTGGGTGTTGAACGGATTGGGATCTGGTTATGAATCATTCTCGTCCTACTCAACCGTCCACGCATGCCCCTTCAAGCAAATCGTCTGATAAAAACGTCAACTGTCAAATATGTGGTAAGCCGAACTATTCTACCTTGAAATGTTGGCAACGTTTTAATCATAGCTACCGATTGGAGGACATACCACAAGCACTTGACTCTTGATGACGCTCAAGACTCTGCTCAGTTTCCAGATACGGGAGTCTCAACTCACATGACAAATGATGTCGGTAAGCTTTATTCAGTGTACCTTACCATGGATGTGATAGAGTCATAGTCGGTAATGGAAATTTATGTCCTATATCTCATGTTGGTGCTGCTTGTGTCCATAAAAATAGTAAATTAAATAATGTTCTAGTTGTTCCATCCATACAAAAGAATCTTTTATAACTACTGATCAACATGTTTGTTTTGAGTTTGACTCAGATCTTTTTGTTATCAGAAACAGGAAAACAGGGACAGTAGCGATGAAGGGTTCAAAATACGGTGGCCTCTACAAGCTGGATTCGTAAATTAATGAGGCTTATTACTCTTCTCGTTCGAGAATTGTTCGTGATGTGTGGCCTCAAGGCCACCCTCACCATCAAATTCTTTCTATCTTGAGTAAGAATAAACTTCTATCATGTACTTCAAATCAATCAAGAAATTCTATCCGTGAAAGTTGTCAAATGGGTACAGCATGTCGTCCTCCATTTTTTTCATTCTGAGTATATTGTTGACGGTTCTTTCAATAAAGTCCATTGTGATCTTTGGGGACCAGCACCAGCTCTTTCCTTTCAAAATTTCAAATATTATTTGATTTTTGTTGACCAAAAGGCTCGCAATTCTTGGTTCTTTTCACTTAAAAACAAATCTAATATTGTTGATTGCCTTATACGATTTTATACTTTTGTTAAAAATCAATTTGACAAGAGTATTAAAATATTCCAATCTGATGGTGATAAAGAATTTTGTAATGACAAATGGAATGGCTGAAAGAAAACATCGAACTAGTTCCCACACTTCTAATTCATAAACGTTTTGGATTGATGCTTTCTTCAACATGGTTGATAAATAGATTACCTACCCAAACTTTACATATGCAATCGCCATTTTATTTTTATTTTTCAAACTTACGAGACTATGCTTTAGATATACTTTCGCCTCGATCACTTCCTTGCATTTTTCTTGGCTATAGTGAGTATTACAAAGGCCAGCGTTGTTTTTATCCACCAAATAACCGATTGTTTCTATCTCGACATGTTGTCTTTGACGAAAATTGTTTTTCATTTAAAAATCCAGGTCAACTATATCAAGTTAAAGATGAAAACAATGAAGTAATTAACTGTTATCTCCGAGTGGTTTGAAGATAAACCTCCAATTGCAACTTCTTTTAAGCCTAACAATCATTCATCGATGATTCCTCTTGATGTGGCTCCTGAAGATGATGTTCACCACAACACAATTGCCCCTCCTGTTTCTGCTACACAAGACGTTGATGAGTCCATTCAAACACCAAATGCGTTGTCACAAGATGGATCTGAATCTACTCCTTTTGTTGAAAGTTCCATGACTCCAATTCACGTTGATGTTCCTATGGTCCTGATTTCGGCTACCACTCAAGCTCCTTCAACACCAACACCATCAGATCAGTTGGAGCAGTCTCTCTTGTTCCTACTCACTCCATGATGACAAGGGCAAAGGATGGGTTTCATCAACCTAATCCTAAGTATGCCAATCTTGCTGGCTCCATTCCTACTGAACCAAAGTCTCTGAAGTCTGCTCTAAAACATGATGGTTGGAAGAAGGCTCTAAAACATGGAGGTTGGAAGAAGAGGGCTACACAGGATGAAATTAATGCTCTTTCTACATGGGAAACATTGATTTGTAAAGAAAAAGCCTTTTGAAATGATATGACTTCCATTAAAGAGAGAAATATAGCATAACGAACTCTAAATAAAAATGACCCTAAAAACATTGATTTGTAAAGAAAAAGAAAAAGAAAAATGAGTTAGAACAAACATAACAGACTTCCAAACAAGAAATATAACAACACTTGAGTTGCAGAACATTGCAAAAATATTCAGTGTGCGAGAGAGCAAGGGAACAGCAACTGAGATATAATTTCAACATAGAAACGTCCATCAGATCCCCGTTTTTACATATGAGCGATATCGCTTAATACACCTCGGTGCTCACAAAAAAATGACAAAGAGAATTGCAACTGTAAAAGATAATTTACACTAACAAATTGTTTACTTCAACCTTAGTAATACATGATCTTCTCTGCAAAAGGCAGTGAACTGCACCGGAAAAAATGACATGTATTAAGATGACATTAAAAACGAATGATGTATTTTAAGCTTTACTAAGTTCAGATCTCATGCACCAGAAGATGTATATTCACTGCATTTAGCATTTGTTAAGGGCTTTCAGTAAAATATGAAAATCCACAACAGGGAGTTGACGTGAAAAATTACGGTGTAATGAATGTAATAGTGCAAGTCTCAAATCTATATTGTTTTAGCAATCATGTGTGAGCTTTAAATCGCTGACCTGAAACGCTTGTGAATGCGAAGCCAGCTATGAAATGATCGTTGCTGAGTAGCCGAGCTGATTATTCGATGTAAATAATGCCTTCATCAGTATCATCCTCGTCCCATTCTCCTCCTTCGGATAAATTGGATGATTCAGATTGCTCTTTATCTTGATCTTCTGTGTTCTTCTCTTCCTTTAGCCTATCCAAAATTGCAATCACCTGCAGGAGAAGGTAGTCATTAACTGACATCTCATGAAGACGCTCAATGCAGATGGTTTGCAACAACACAAAATTTTAAGCGTTTTATATAGTAAAACTTCAGGCCCGTCTTGAGATTGCTTGCGTAAATACCAATTCATCGTCGTAGTATATTATATATTCCAGTGTACAGAAAATATTTTGTTACATCGGTTACTCTTGCCTTTCTTTTATCTTTAGCCAATGTCAGGATTTGTGTAATGTAGTACGTACAGGGGCTTGAAATCTACTTATAAGATTAGCAATATCCAAATGAGGTATTTGAGTAAGCTTAGCGGATAGAAAGAGTGAAGTTTAAGAGATCAAATGGCAAAGTTGGTTTCAAACGAGTTAGCCGTAACAGTGGTAGAAGTCTTGTTACTTGTAGTAAATCACCAGATCTACATAACTAGCCCCTTTAGATGCAAAGTACACTGCTCGCTAAGTAAAAATCGGCACAAAGAAGAAAGGAAAAAAAGACAATTTATTTACAAACAGTTTAAATCGCAAAAAGTTTGAAGGCGCCATATCTAAATTTGATTCAGGTGGATGTTGCTAAGTGATGGATAAGAGCATGACATGCATTTGAAAATGTCCCATAATTTTTAGTCTAGATGGACTCACCCTATAAGTTGTCTCCATCGAATATGGAAAAACTCTTGCACGGCCACTTAGGTGTGTCCATTCAATACACAAATTGTGTGTTACAGAATCCCAAATCAATTACGGGACCAGATTACAGACACATAAGGATTAAGAGATTGACACAAAGATCGGAGGCGCTCCTTTATCAAGAATGGTTAGTTCAAATGCATTGGAAGGCTGCATATAGGTCAACCAAAATGACCAGCACATGGAATAAACAATTGCAACATTTTCAGAACAATCAAAATGATGTGAATTAATTTGGAAGGCAGTGGAATTTCATTTTTGAAAGTCTCTCAGCTCTCTGTGACTGGGTGGGTGGGTGTCAATGTGTGTATGCATGATGTGTGCATGTGCATGTGTGTGAGAGCGTGATACACAACCTAATTCATAAACAACAACTGAGCCTTTTATCCCAAGCATATGGGGTAGGCTACATGAACCAACATGAGAATTACGCCGGGTCCAGCACATGAATCCTCCGCCTCCACTCACTCATACACAACCTAATTCATGACAGACAAAAACAACAAAGTGCAACCTTAACATGCTTCAGTTTACAACTAGAGTTATTAAACTACAATAAAGTGCAATATCCTGCTGTGAAAGTTACCATTCAAAATGAACTTATTCGAATAAAAGAAATCTTCAGAAAACCAGGAAGCCATGGAATAAAAGTGGGGGAGAAAATTACCCTGCTCCCTCTCTCTAGAGATTCATCTTCAATGAAACGAATTTCAGGCGTCATACGCAACTTCATACGCCTCCCCAGTTCGCTCCTGACATACTTAGCTTTTGATTTCAGTCCAGCAATGGCCACTTCCTTTCCTCTCTCATCGCCAAATACAGATACATAAACTTTAACGACCTACAACAATGAAAATGAAGGACAGTTCAAGTGCAATGCATACTCTGTCGTTATACACACAGTTGACAAGGCAACTTTCTAAGTAAGCACTTGGCAATTTCTAAACTAAACAATAAATGGAATAATATATGCTTAACAATTACCTACAATAATCTAAAAAAGAAATATGTTATAAAGGTATTCATGTAGAGATATTACCATTTCCTAATTCCTGTGTTGGTTGGTTATTTAGATTTTCTGTAATCAAGCCAAAATCTTTGTCAACTCATAACACGATTTCCCAATCATTCTAGTTAATTATTCATATATTACGTTCAGATTAAATAAAATGCTTAATGTAATTGCAAGCGGTATTAAAATCGTAGCCTTGCTAGCTCCCCCAATTGACTAACTCAATCCAACTCATTCTCAATCTTACTCAACAGTGGCGGAGCCTGACCCATTTGTCAGGTGGGGCAAAATTTTAAGTTAATTATTCTGAATTTAATTAAATAAAACTACACCAAATAGGAACGAGATGTCATTTAATGTATAAAAAAACTTCATCAATAAAGTATGATATCATACTGTAAATACTACCAATGATTTTTAGAATCAGTTGAATTGAGAATAATTAATCATCATTTTGTTGAAAATAATGTTGCAAGATCACCTTATTATCAACTACTTGAATATATTCTTTAAACTATATGTAAATAAGTCAATAACCATCCATTGATCACATAATGCAAAACCTTAAATGAATTTGTATCATTCTCATTATGAAGGTAGATTTATTCTCAATTGTATAAAAATGAGTTTCTTTTATTATTTTATAGAAATCAAAAGAAGAAGAAATGTTGACACCAAGTTTTGAACTTGGGTACCCAGGAGAATCCTCCAACATTGGAAAACCAACATGGCACAATCCCAATCCAGCTTCATTGCAAATTACATAATATTTGTTAGCTTCCTAAAGTCCTCCTTCTATATGTATATACAATACTGTCGGATCCAAGTGAGGCGGATGCCTAACCTTGCCCCTTAAAGGATCAGCCCATGTACCCAAGGTTGGTTTGAATTTGTATGTAGGGTTAAGATGTTGGTTGGGGTTTAAATACATCTCAACAATATAACCAGCTCAAAATGAAGTGTAACTTTACAATATAATTATTTTTTTTTAATTTGAAGAAAGAATTGGGCTAAAATGACCCGTCTCATACAATTTTCCTTGAAAGTAAATTCATCAAAGTTTATAAAATACCTATATAAACTACATTTCCTAGACAATATAATTAGTAATTGCTCTACTGTAAATTGTTTGATGTAAACAAAGTTGCATGGCTTTGATATTTAGGTTGTGCTCATCATTAACCAAATAATCAGATATTCAAATTTTGGGAAAAATTAGAATGTGGATTTATGTAGTTTGAAATGTAATCTTACAGGATATGAGGACACCCGGTAAATTGTATACCATCATAATTCTTATTCGATTAAGAATTGCAACTACGCCCTATATTATTGTAGTTTTTTTTTTGCGACCCCCTACAGGAATTGAATCGGCGACCTCTCACTTTAAAAAGAAAAGTTATACCGACTAAGCTAGCCCAGTTGGTAAATCATGTAGTTATAGGCTCATCAGATTATCTCATTGATAGCTCACCCAATTGAACAACCCGACGTAATTCGTGCTCATTCTGACCCAGAGCAGGATTTATGACATAGGTTTGCATTAAGGTTGAACCCAACAAGAATAACTTGTTGTGCAACCTACTTTTATCCATACAAAGTTGCATGCACAATTCCGATATCTATGTTGTGCTCATCACCAATCAAATAATCTGATGTTCAATTCATGGAAAAAGCCAGGAATTAGCAAAACAAATCTATCCAAATTGCAATCTTTAGGGAAAATCCAGAGCATTGACTTCCAAAACCTAGCAATTGCAACAATGCACAAAATGGGCCTACCCAAAATGCAATCTTTAGGGCCAATTCAGAGCATTAACATCCAAAACCTAGCAATCTGCAACAATTCACAAAATGGGCCAGCACAAACTGCAACCATTAGGGCAACGAACCTGAAGATCGCCGGAGACCTCGACGTCGCTGATAGTGGTGAGAGACGAGAGGTAGCGATCGGCGCCGAGGGAGGCCTCAGGGAGCACGGCATACTGAAGGACCTTGTCGGTGAGAAGCATGTCGGAGAGCTCTCTCCTGATCTGCTTGGCCACCATCTTGACCCTCCTCTGATTCGCCATGCATCGAACCCTCCTGGGGATCCTCGTAGAGATGGAGGTTGTTGAAAGAGGAGAGAGAGGACGAAGAAAGAGAGGAGGGAGAGGAGAGCATGGTGGTGACTTGAAGAGGTTAGGGCTTAGGAGATAGTGCATTTCTCTCTCTTTTTGTTTGGTGAGGTGACTGAGATTGGGGAAAAGAGGAAAAGGAGGGAGATGCCCAAGACTAGGCTTCTACATAAAATAAAATAATAAATAATAAAAAACCTCTGCGTCCAGCCCTCTATAAACAAGAATGCAAGGGCTTGCACAAGTCACTTGCTATTTTTTGTTTGACTTTGAATTTTGTGAAAAAGAAGTCATCTAAGAATTTGCAAGTGGTTTGCACCGTACAATCTCTTGCATAGAAGCCCCCATAAAAAAGTTGCAGGACAGATGGTGGACATGTATGGATATGGATGATCATCGGAATTAAAATTACTATCAAATTGACGGAAATACTAATTTCTATCCGTATCTCATAATTGGATATGGATGTGGAGTTCGTTTGTGATGGATCTCTGGATCTCCTTCAGATGTTCTCATCCGTTGATCTGCTGCGAGCGCTGATGGACGGCTGAAATGGGATTTGGAGGATTGACTTCTGGAGCGTGTGGATCTCAATGGGTTTTGTGAGGTTTGGGCCGAGCTACCTGCAAAGAAGTCCCGGGGTGGTTGTGCCACCGAGGACCCTCCGACGATTAAGTTAGTCGAGGTATTTTGGCAGAGTAACGGCCTATTGAAGTGAAATTGGCTTATCTTAACCGTCTGAGAGAGGGGTTTATATAGCGGCAGTAATGGGCAGGCGGGCGCGAGATTCGCGCCGGCCGTTACGCCCCTGATTAATGATGAGACAGGCTCGTTGATGGGGGATTATGATGGCGTGGGACGCGGGATCGTGGACGGCTGATATCTCGCGCATGGCGAGATTCACGGAGCCGTAGCGGATGTGCCTGTGATCAGTGCTGTGGGTCGGTTGGTGAGACCGAGGAAGATGGGCTTGGCGGGAGGCTCGGGCACGAGCGAGAGGCCGAGGCATCTTGGTTCTGTGATAGCTCGGAGGCGAGCCGGGGGGTGGGATCCCAACTGAAGTTCTTGATCCTTTCTTGTAGGTTCTGGGACACGTTATCTGTAACGTGTCAGCATCTGGAGAGTCACCGATATCGAGCCTCATCATTAGCCCCCCACTCTCATCTCGACCTGTTCCTGGGTCGGGTCGAGAGTGGTCTGACCGATCACCCGGGGTGAGCTCTCACTCGAAAATATCGTCGGCGCGCATTCCCGAGCAAAGAGTAGTATTCTCTTAATGACGTCAGCGGATCAGAGGAGAGATCTCGCATTAAAGGGGAAGCGCCGGATCGTGTATACGTTCGTCGAAGCAACAACCCACGTATCTGGCACTGGTCGGCTGGCGAGACGTGCCGCAGGCGTTCCCGCACTCAAAGGGACACGCCCAATGCAAGTTCGACAGGTAGAACGTTGTCGTCCGTTGGTTGCGAAACGTTGTTTTGGCGGGATGCGATCGGAGCCGTAGGATGTATACGCCGGCAGTTATAAATAGAGGTGGGATCCCCATCAGGGCTCATACCTCTTCATAATTTCCTCGTCCCCAATTGTGTTAGCTCGGCGCTCTTTTCCTCAGGTCGGATTCCTTGCGTTTGATCTCCTGAGGACACCTCCCTTTGATCAGGTTAGATGTCTTCTTCTGAGGAGTCTGTAGATGTAGTTCGGGTAGAGCCTAGGGAGTCTTCTGGAGCTTCCTCTTCTACTTCTTCCTCTTCCTCCTCTGAGTCGGAGTCCCCCCGGGGAGTTAGGGTTAGTAATGCTCCCCGGGGTCGTGCGACGGGGGCGGTCCCCAGAGCACAGGTCGCGGGTGTTCTTGGCGTGCGATCCTCGCTGAGGCGTGCGGATGAGCTCAATAACATTCGGACTCGTTTCCTCATTCCCCCCGGCTATTCACTTCATCTGGTCGAGGAGGGGGAGAGGGCAGACCAGGTACGGGGCAAGGAGATTGCTTTGTACCTGGAAGCCTTTTGGGCCGGGATGCGTTTGCCCTTCTCTCTTGAGGTAAGTGAGGCGTTGAATTGTTTTGGGTTAGCCCCGGGCCAGCTAGTGCCGAACTCTTGGAGGATCCTCCTCGGGTTCCTGGTTCGGTTGAGATTGAGTGCGATCTCTTTCAGCCTGAGCCTTCTCGTTTATTCTCTTTGCTACAAAAACCACCCTGGCGCTCGGAAGGGTGAGCCGAGCTGGGTGTACCTCTCTTTTAGAAAACAACGGGGAGACGCTGCCGGGTTGGGGATCGTCGTAGTAACTTCTTCTTCCATTCACAAATGGAAGAAGAAGCTTTTCTTTATTGCACCGCCCGAGGGCGAGGATTGGCCTGTGCCTACCCAGTGGCAAGGGGCCAGCTGTCCGCGGGTGAATCGGTCGAATGATCCCGACGCGGTGGCGGTGTCGAAGTGGGAGTCCCTCCCCCGGGTTAATGTGCTGCTGTCTTAGCGGGCCCTCAGTTGGGCCGGGCTCAGCCCCGCCTATTACGCAGGTAAGTTAGGAGCTTTCAAGCGATCTGTTTTAGACTTGTGCATTCTTTCATTTTTCTTGGCATTGCTAACTCCTTATATTTTGCCTTATGCAGGACCCATGGACCTAAGCAAGTTTCGGGCGGCAGTGGTTGACGTGAAGAAGGGGAAGAAGGCCGGAGGCGCCGGCCCTTCTTGTCCGTCGTCGGTTCCGGCTCCGCCGCTGGTCGCTCCATCTAGGCGCCCAAGTGAGCCCCAGGCTTCCGAGTCTAGCCGTGCGCCGGTCCAAAAGCGTGCTCGGGAGCAAGAGCCTAGGGCCACCGAGGTGGGAGGCGAGACCTGTTCTCCCGCGTCGCTCCTCAAGAGGTTTCACAGGGCGGCGCCCCGCTCTCCGGCTTCCCTGATCCTCGTGGATGATGGGGAGCTTCGCTTCGAGGTGCCCTCGAGACTTTCCGTCACCGACAGCCTGCTCTCGGAGATAGAAAGGTCGGCCGGGGGCAGAATCCCTCGTGGAACCCTCCGGGCCCAGATGGCGGCTATAGCCCAAGAGGCTGTGCAGGTTAGTGTTCGCACCCCACTTGGTTTTTCATTCAGCATTTTTGTTTGCGTGATTGGGTGCCTCCCTTTCCTTTTTAACCCTCTTTCTTTTCTTCAGGTCCTCCAGCACATCGCCCTCGTCGTCAACATGGAGGACGAGGAGATAGCCCCGGCGATGCTGGCCGTGGGCGAGTTCTTCTCACGGGAGGAGAGCTCAAGGCAGGAGCTAGAGGCGGCGATGGAGAGGGTCGCCGCTCTTGAGGACCGGGTGGCAGCCGGCGGACCCATAAAGATATAAAAGAAGTTGCTGGCTGCGAATCGGGAGGTCGCCAAGTCCCGAGAGGCCGCCCGAGCCGCTGAGGCCCAGTTGGAAGACTCCCAGGTGCTCGTCGCCACCTTGAAGAAGACGGCGAACACCCTCCAAAAGGAGACTGATGCGGCGAAGGAGGGGACGAGGCGTGCCGAGCTTCGGGCGTCGAAGGCTGAGCTTCTGGCGTCGAAGACGATGGAGAGCTACAAGAAGTCGGACCAGTTCTAATCCGACCTTGCAGGAGCTGCCGGCGTTATTTGGCACGACGCCCTCGACGCTGTCAAGGCCCAGATGCCGGAGTTCCCTGATGGCAAGCTCTGGAAGGAGTACCCTCGCGAGGATGACACGCAGGGGAACGTCCCTGGAGACGATGCGGGGGAAGAAGCCCCCGGTGGTAGCGTGGGGGATAAGTCGGTCGCCCCGGCTACTGGCACCGAGGTTTGCGCCGTGGGTGCCGACCCTGAAGACGCCGCCCCGATGGTCACAGTGGACTCGCAGCTCATCGAGGTTCTCCCCGGCCCTGAGGCCTGAGCTTCCCATCTCCTTTTCTTTTTGTGTTAAAATTTTGCAAGCCTCCGGGCATTTATGTAAGGCTGGGGAGCCCCTAATACCTTTGTAAAGACTTCTGATTTTTATGAATAGAAAATCTTTTTGCAGTTTCTTTGCGTGCGCATTTTTCTTTTGTTCGTGGTAAACATTTGCATTTGCATGGTACTGCTTTCATGTTAGGTCGGTTTTTCGTCTAGTGATTGCACGTCGAGTTGAGAGTTGAAGTCGACCATTTACCAAGTGTGCAAAGACCGGTGAAAGGTCGGTATCTCCATGGCCCCGAAGTCGAGGTGGAGATCGCTTATACGTGGATGGACCGAGCAAGGTAGCTGCGCGGTGGCCTCTTGATGAGGGCTTTGACCCTTGGCGTCGTGGGTAGTGAACTACCAGCCAGGGATAACCGAGTAGGGTTGCTGCCCGGTTGCCTCTTGGTGAGGGCTTCGATCCTTAGCGCAGGAAGGCATAGGAAGGCCTGCTAAGGATAGACCGAGCAGGGTTGCTGCTCGGTTGCCTCTTGGCGAGGGCTTTGATCCCTGGCGTCAGTGGGTAGAGAACTACCAGCCAGGGATAACCGAGCAGGGTTGCTTCCCGGTTGCCTCTTAGCGAGGGCTTCGATCCTTAGCGCGGAAGGGCATTGGGAGGCCTGCTAAGGATGGAACGAGCAAGGTTGCTGCCTGGTTGCCTCTTGGCGAGGGCTTTGATCCCTGGCGTCAGTGGGTAGGGAAATACCAGCCAGGGATAACCGAGCAGGGTTGCTGCCCGGTTGCCTCTTGGTGAGGGCTTCGATCCTTAGCGTGGGAGGTCATTCGGAGGCCTGCTAAGGATGGACCGAGCAGGGTTGCTGCCCGGTTGCCTCTTGGTGAGGGCTCTAATCCCTAGCATCAGTGGGTAGGGAACAACCAGCCAGGGATAACCGAGCAGGGTTGCTGCCCGGTTGCCTCTTGGTGAGGGCTTCGATCCTTAGCGCGGGAGGGCATTAGGAGGCCTGCTAAGGATGGACCGAGCAGGGTTGCTTCCCGGTTGCCTCTTGGCGAGGGCTTTGATCCCTGGCGTCAGTGGGTAGGGAACTACCAGCCAGGGATAACCGAGCAGGGTTGCTGCCTGGTTGCCTCTTGGTGAGGGCTTCGATCCTTAGCACGGGAGGGCATTGGGAGGCCTGCTAAGGATGGACCGAGCAGGGTAGCTGCTCGGCCTTGTGAGGTTCCATTCAACCCTCCCTGGTTTGTGGCATGAGCGTTGGGAAGAGCGACCATCGCGGGTGACACGTGTCATGAACGCGTGGAGGGAGGCGAAGCTTAAGAGCAGCGTCGTTTCGATTTCGGTTTGCCGAAAGAGGCGGGATATCCGCCGCGTGGCGGTACAGTGTTGGAAGGAACGAGCGACTGTTGGACTCTTGAGGGTGTTGTGGGGCTATAAAATGGAGGGCTTGTCGAGCACTCCTTTCTCCATCCAAAACATAAGAATGGAGGACTTCCCTTTTACCATCCCCGACATCATAAACTTTGAGGACGTGTACCTGTACGACCAGTATTGCACCGAGGATACGGTGCAATTAGTGATAGGCCGCATTGAGGACCATTTCGGCTGACTGCTTCCCCGGCGCTCGCCCATGTTCCAATTGTTGATGTACTCCATCTGTAGGGCGTCACCCTGGCTGTACAACCCGTTGTCCGAGCAGCTGAAGGACAAGGCGGTTGGTAAGCTGCGGTCTATGTATCGCTTCGGTCTGATCTCGGCGGCTCGGCGGGATCGCTCGGTGGCGCTTGTCCTTGAGTGCTACCAATTGAGGCATCACGCCCACGTTCGCGGACGGCATCAGAGGCAGGCGTCCGAGGCGGCGATGGCCCGGCTGGCGGAAATATCCTCGGAGTACCACGAGCAATGTTTCTTGCACCCCTTCCCCCGCTACTGTAATTTTTCTCTTTTTTTTCTTTTTCAATGTACGGCTGAGGAGCCTATAATACCTTTTTGAATGAATAAAATTCTTCTTTCTTGCAATGCTCTTTCGTGTCTTTCTTGTTTGTTTAAATAAAAAGAACTTAGAAGAATTTACACTGCTTTGTTGAAGAATCCAATTAGCAGTCTATGAAGGATGGACCGAGCAGGGTAGCTGCTCGGTGGATTCGGAGGCTATGCCCGACCTTCCCTGGTTCGCGAACATTGGGAGGGGCAACCGTCGTAGGCTGCACGTGCCAGGAATTCTTGGAGGAGGCGTGACGTTTCGGGAAGTTGCGTCAGTTCTTGCTACGTGGCGGCAAGGTATTGGATTAATCTTAGCGGATCCCAGGATTCGCGCATGAATCTGGGCCTTCAAGGATTCCGTTTAGGGTTATAAATAGAGAAGGAGATGGCAGCTTCTTCGGCATCGCTTTATGAGATGACTGGGCACATGTACTTGATTGAAGAGATCATTTCCTTCGACGACGTCTCCGTGTATGACCAATCCCTGGCCGAGGATGGGTACCGGAGAGTGGTTCAGCGTCTCGAGGGTCACTTCGGCTGGCTCCTCCCTCGGCGGTCGTCCCTCCTACAGTTGCTGATGTACGCAATTTGGAGGAGGTCCCCGGGGTTGGACAACACTCTCTCCGAGGAGTTGCTGGACGAGGCACTCGACAAGGTGCGCTCGATCTTCCTGCTCGGCCTTATCTCAAAGGCCAGGCACGACCGATCCTTGGCACTCATTTTGGAGTGCTTCAAACAGAGGTACATCATGAACCAAGGAGCAGGGGATGAAGTGTCGGGTGCTTCCATGGCGTCACGGGTTCGCATGCAGCATCGACGGGAGCGGGCTGCAGAGGCTGGGGCCCGGCTGGCGGAGTTCTACTCCGAGTACCACTAGGAGTACTTTCTCGATCCCGTTCCACCTCTGTTGTAACTTTTTCTCTTTCCTGTATGGCTGAGGAGCCCGTAGTACCTTTTGAATGAATAAAATTCTTCTTTTTGCAATGTTCTAGTGTTTCCCTTCTTATTATATAAACAGAAAGAACTTTTAGAAAAGTTTTACATTGCCCTTGTGAAAGAAGAAATACACGCTCGTAGATATTCTTTTCATTGGTACAGCTTAAGCTTCTCAGCGTTGTAAGGCCGTGGAAACTTGCGTCCATCCGCGTCTTGCAAGCGGTAGGCTCCGCCGGGTAGGACCTCGGAGATGAGGAAAGGACCGTACCACTTTGGGGAAAACTTATGCAGCTTTCCTTGATCGACGAACTCGTTCCGCCTTAGGACTAAGTCTTCGGTCTTGAAGAAGCGACGCTTGACTCGCGTATTGTAGTAGCGGGCGGTTTGTTATTGATAGGCGGTGGCCCTGATCTGAGCTCGGTCTCGTTTCTCTAACAAGATGTCCAGATTAGTTCGAAGGGTTGAGGCGTTCGCTTCGTCGTCGAAGTGCTCGACCCGGTGACTGGGGAGCCCGATCTCTGCTAGGACCATTGCCTCGGTACCGTAGCATAGGCTAAAAGGGGTCTCCCCGGTGGGGGTTTTCTTCGATGTGCGTAGGGCCCATAAGACCCGGGGTAACTCTTCGACCCAACTGCCTTGGCGTCCTTCTAGGCGTGTCCGAAGACCTCGGAGGACGTCCCGATTAGCAGCTTGGCTTTCCACCGTGGCAAACTTCATGAGTATATGATATTCACTGCAGAATTCCTTAATTTTTTCGTTTTTGAAATTCATCCCGTGGTCGGTGATGATACACCTCGGGATGCCGAATCGGAGTATCACGTTGTTCTACAGGAACTTGATAGTTGTGGCGGCGTCCGGTTTCCGGATAGGAATGGCCTCGATCCACTTCGTGAAGTAGTCCACCGTGACGAGGACGTACTTGTGTCCATCCGTATCGGTAGGGAACTGGCCTATCATGTCCATTCCCCACTGGGAAAATGACCATGGGGAGGTTGGGGAGGTTAGCTCGGTAGCAAGAAGACGAGGTATGCTTCCATGGAGTTGGCAGCTCTTGCATCTCCTGACCAGCTTCTGTGCGTCCTGATGAATTGTCGGCCAGTAGTACCCCTGGAGCAATGCCTTCTGGATTATGGTGCGGGCCTCTTGGTGCACGCCGCCGACCCCTTCGTGGATCTCATGGAGTGTTGGCTATAATGCCCTCAAAGTCAATTATTGGATCGCAGGCATGTGATTGAAATGATTGAGGGAGGACCTATACTGGTAGAACAGTCTTACTCAAGATGATAGTATGCTATCTGGTTTGTCTTTATCATCGTGTACATGCTTCAGGTGACATTACAGATCACTATTACATGTTGATAGAGCCCATAGGATTCTTGCTTGACTGCCAGCAGTATGATGGCGATCATATACGTGGGAGCTGGGGTCTATAAGCACATCCTTAAAAGGTCCCTAGTCGAGGGAGTTTTGAGACAGGGCATCGATACTCCAAAGTAGACTAGTGTATACAGATCGAGACCCCGACGAGGGGCGGTGGCCAGTCTCATAAGACATTGGTGTCAGTTGGTTCACCTAAGATGTATACAGGTGCTCATTGGGTTATGAGTACACCGGACGGACTCGCCGGGAACATGCTAGTTGGTATTATACGTGTCATCAGATAGCAGTTCCCTGATAACATGTGTACAGGTTAGTCTATCGACCTGAGATTGTCATTTGTCTCGTGTGAGTTCCCACTGTGCTTTGACTACTACCCTACCACGGCTCAAAGGAGTCGTGCAAATAGCTTTTAGTTGGGTACAGTCCCGAGCCACATGGAGGCAGTGAGCAGATCGGCAGGGGATTCGTCTCTCCCGGTATTGGGGGTGATATCGCGCTGTGTCTGGAGAGCCATTACACAAAATCCTTGGCCAAGGCAAGTGAGATTTACTGGTAGGTATTCCGGTAGTTTCTCCTTGTGTTCTGGGCTACACTCCGACACGACTTATACCGCTATTGGGGGTCTGACGTTTACCATCCCCCTAGGCCCGATATGCCATACTCATAGACGAACGGACCGGACTGTACGGATATTGTCACTGTCAGGCTCAGTAGGGTTTCAGGATGAGTTCGCTCGTCGGCCTCCTTTTCACTCAATACCTGGGTAGCCGTTACGTACAGCTAGTGCCACTGACGTGCTTGTGGTTAAACCCACTGCCAGCGTATTGACGAGTCTTTAGAGTCCCACATAGGGGGTTTCCCTAGTTCGGGCGAAACGTTGTAGAGGCCGTATGGTTTTATGGCAGGGTTCGATCATATACGTGCACTCGTGCACGGATCATGATCGGACGGATCATACTAGTGGGCTTTGGTTTAAGCCGGATCCTAGTATTAGATTGGTTGGATTACTTTCGTCTCGTAGTATTCGTATTCAGTCGGAATACGGATGCGGGTATGTATATACGGATGAGGGGTATTCTTGTAATTCGTTACAAGATAACTTTAGATGATGCCATTTTCTTTTTCTTGATTAAACATTTTAGTTTAAATGTTTAATGGTGGAATATGTGACTCATTCTTAGCATGGCTTGGTTTTTGTCATGGATAGGATATTTTTTGGGTGAGCTTAGATATTTATGTGAGTGTGTGAGTGTAAAGATATTTTGTGAGTGTGTGAGGCTCATTAACACACAACAATATATCAAAAACACTCACTCACACATTAGAGGGCAATCATATTTTTCTTAAGCCATCTCATTTTCATTTGCTAAGATTGCTCATTTGATATTTCCTTGAGCTCACAACTTCCACCATGGGCATCTTCTTCAACCTCCACTCTATCCCTCTCATGTGTTGAGAATCCTAGAGTGTATTGAGATAAAATAATCACACACTATCTCTACTTCATCTTGAGCACCTAAGTTAGCAAACTAGTTGTTCGAGTTGCTTCGGTTTGAAGCGGGAGCCCGTATTACTTTTCCTCGATGTGGATCGTCTTCGACGAGAGAGACCGGAGAGCGAACTTATTCGGGGGCAGCCGTAAGGAGCTTGGCACAGAGATTGAAGACCGAAGGACACGGATCGATCGGTATAATCTCTCCAAACTCTTTTCTGTTTACTAGTATAGGGTTAATGGCACGATCCGGGTTTTAGGGTTACGTTAGCGCCGTTTTGAAAAGTTTTTGTTCCGCATTTGGCCTCGGATTGACGGCCGGGACGCTGCCGTAGCCTTACATGGTATCAGAGCCAAACCATTAACCGCATACTTGTTGGTTTAGACAATGTTAAAGTATTGAAACCGAAATAACCCTAAACACTGCCCCGATACATTGCAGTTTCTGTCAAATTAAAAAGTGTCTTCAAAAATTATTTAAACAACTGCAGAAGACTACTTAAGTGACCACTAGACTTCACCCCAAACGCGAACCCATTTCGCCGGATTTTGGCCGAGCACATGCAGGCAAAAACCGAGCAGGCCGGTTTTTTGAAGGCATCTGGGCATCGTTTTTTGGGTGTTGTCTTGTCTCTGGAATGTTGGTTCAGTGGTATTGTTTGTTTAGCCCAGTTTGGATATGGTCTTATCTTCTTGTTTGGGGGCTATTCGGGGTTATTTCGAACTCGATAATTTCTAACATTGTTTAAAGTTTGCAGTACTTACATTACTATCTGCGACCGTGAATGTTATTCGAGCGGTATAACTTGTCTAATTGCTATAGCTCTTTTAGACGGGTTTGCGAACGTGACATTGACGTTGATGTTCTGTGTTGTGCTGTATTGTTGCGGATTCGTCGTGGTGGATAGCTTGCGTGCAATGTTAGTATAGTTTGGATTTATTTGTACATTTGATATCGTGGGGCGAACGTTCGACATGTGGACCGCCGTCACTACCTGTTTGTATATTATTCTTTTGGGGCACGACCGGGTTGAGGTCGATGTCGCCATTGTATATATTTTCTTTTTTGTACTAGGATTACCCCGCGGTGGAGTGCACGGATAGCCGGGTTCTAGAGGGCAACGGGTC
Source organism: Agapanthus africanus (assembly GCA_030015575.1). Lineage (NCBI taxonomy): Eukaryota > Viridiplantae > Streptophyta > Magnoliopsida > Asparagales > Amaryllidaceae > Agapanthus > Agapanthus africanus. The sequence goes on along the minus strand of CM057338.1, from coordinate 313,014,113 downwards.
CGCATCTTATGACTTTGAGAAGGAGGGGGCCTCATTCTAGAATTGACAGGCTATTCGCCGTACTCGTAGGGGGTACAGGTTGACCCAAGGAGGGGTGCTCAAGTTACCGGATTCCGTGAAGTGCTGGGTGTTCCATTCACTTTGATGAAGGGGCTGCCTCGCTTTAGGTTTTGGCGGATAACTTGCCGCACTCGTAAGGGTCTAGATTTTCATTGCACAGGCTATCCACATGATCAGGGGAACGTCGGGTTTCACTTGCGGCTCAAAGGAAACCCGGGGCTCCCAGATTATCTGTAATGTTCTGTGATGCTTATTACTTATCTGTGATGTTGCATTTATCACGTCTCGAGCGATCATTATATATTGTTATATATATACTAGTAGATATTGTATATGTTTTACACCTGCGCTAGTCTAGTCCCCGCTCTGTCGTTAGTTAAGTGACCTAACGAGTGATGACGGGACCCAGTGGCGAATGCGGATGGCATATACGTACATCATATTTTCGTTCTTTGTGGTGTGATTAATTGATGGGACTGCGTTGATTCAGATCAATGCAAGGAAAACAGACCTGTTCGATGTTGTTGGAACATTTTTCAAAAACCTGTTATTACAAGGACGTTCTCTTTTGTTTTGCACAGAGGTATTCGGTTATGAATATCCAGCACCTCACTCGACGAGGCAAGGGCCGAGATCCCTTCATCGGAAGTGACCCCTTAGGCAGAGGCTTGCGTTAGGGTAATAAGTTCACTATAGTCAATTACTTTTTGCTTTGCACAGCGGTATTCGGTTATGAATATCCAGCACCTCATTCTACGAGAAAAGAGCCGAGATCCCTTCACCGGGAGTGACCTCTTTAGCAAAGGTTTTCGCCGCTATATTTTTGTAAAAAGCTATCCGGTTCCTTCAACGATATCAAGTTCATTGCGTTAAAGGTTTTTCGCCAAAAACCATTCGTAGCCCTCCGTCATTTCAGACGGGTAGCACTTAGCATTCATGCTATGTTTGTTGGCCTTTGTCAAGGCATGGTGTATGGTAGCTGCTTGTTACCTTTCTGTTGTATAGATATATGTGTTGGTTTGGGACAGTCGTACTACTTTGTTGACCTTCGTCAAGGATATGTATGAGTGGGTTCAAATTAATCTGGACAATGACGGGTAGAACTTGACATGTGACTTATGATTTGTTGACCTTTGTCAAGGTCATAAGAGCATGGAGTAAAAATCACATCGGGAGTTTCTAAAGAAACTGAAACTTGCCAGGCATGCGCATACTTTCTGGAGTGTGATAACGTGAGTGGATTTCATCACATTATCATGCGATGATAGTTGGATCCCGATCCCACTGATGAGTTGGTTTACAAGTCGGGTGATCCCGACTAATTCTTCTTTCAGGTTTGGAGGAGAATTTAAGGATACCGTGGGAGACATCCTGATTAGATAAAGTGATTAACCATTCTGATCTAGGTTAGAGTGCACGTAGAGTGTTTCTTTTCTCTCTCTCTTTGGCAGCGACCATGTCCCGACCCTAGACTATGACTCAGTGACTAAGTTAACCGAACTTTCTTAAAACACCGGCTTTTGGATTGTCTGAGTTGCATACAATATTGCCACTCCTACTTTTACCCTTTGCTTTTCTCCGGAACATTCCGTATCACTACGCAGATCCCATTTTTATTGGATATGACCATCGTATAGTTACATACGAACTCGAAGAAACTTGTTTCAGATTCGAGAATGGTTTCCAGTTCTGGAGAAAATGAATAGGACTATTCAGTTGTCTTTTCCTTTTACCTTCTCTCAGGATGTGAGGGCTCCTAAGATTAGGAGAGGGTACACCTATTGCGCTTATTGGATAGTTTTCTTCCAAACCATAGGCAGGTGCCGAAAGGTGGGGAATGAAGAAAACCAATTAGCCCAAGTGTGGTGTACAGAAGATAATAAGCAAAGACAAATAAATGGATTGGAAAGAAGGCAAAGTAAATTGCAACTGCTATCATTCATGACCAAACCACGTATTTCATCGCCACTCCTATTTCACTTTTGTATTTCTCCAGAACACCCCGTATCACTACGAAAATCCACAGTTATTGGATAATCCATCGTATGGTTATATACGAACTCGAAGGAACTTGTTCCAGTTCGAGGATGGATTCTGGTTCAGGAGAAATAGGAATAAAGTTTATTCAGTTGTCTTTTATCTTTACCTTCTCTCAGGTTGCGAGTACTCCTAGGATTAGGAGAGTACACCTATTGCGCTTATTGGATAGTCTTCTCCCAAACCATAGGCTGGTGCCGAACGGTAGGGAAGGAAGAAAACCATTTAGCCTAATGGTGGTGTACAGAAGGTAATGAGTAAAGACAAATAAAGGGATTTGGAGAGATGGCAAGGAAATATAAGGTTACAGTCATGAATCTGGATAATGGAAGAGGCATTACTAGAAATACTCGGATACCCCTTCGAAACATTTTCATGTTTCAGTTTTACTATGCGTTGTTAATTGAAAACTGATTTCCCAATTAGATCCTTACTCCAGGGTATGTATTTACCAGGTCTGATTCTCACATCTGTATGGTTTTACAGATGATGAGTGGGAGTAAGTTATTGGGAATTAGGTGATCATCTTCATTATATCGGGATTCGTTGTAATTGGTGATATTTGAGGAAATCTCCTGGGTTTTTGCCGGACGGCAAATATTTAGTGTTGAATATTCGTTGTTATGCACCAATTTCAAACTGATATATCTGTACGTTTATTTTATAAAGTGAGATATAAATTTTTGAAATTATGTCCATGACATTTACTTATATCAGTTGATGGTTAGGTAAGGAGCATTCAATAGCGGTGTAATTCTTCATAACCATAGTACAGTTTTCAACCTACGACGCACAGGGTTTGAGTTATTCAACTCAGGGGACTTATACAAAGTATTGTATGTTGTCCAGTGTCCATTAGGACAGCGGGGTACTATATTCTGTTTACTTGTGACTTCTCCAGTTTTAGACATGTGTTTCGTAGAAATACAAGGTCCAAGTTTTGAGAAGTTATAGGTACAAGAATAAAGTAGAGAACCACGTGTTGCAAGTATCAAGATTCTTCAAGGTGATCGAAGATATAGATACTTGTGTTTGGTATTCAGTTGACAGTAATGGTTTTGAGAACTTGCTTCTCTTTCAGGTTACTCATATCTGGATGCACTCCTAAGTTGAGTAATGCTGATCGGCCTCTGCCTATTTAGTTAACATGCACTAGAGACAGCTGCATGATTTGAATTTGGTTCCAATTAAATCAGTGCCTCTGTTTCTATATTGTATATAGAATGGTTCATATCTTAACGATGTTAAGATATATGGAGTTGTCCGGCTTATGCTTAAAACCAGACTCTGGATAACTCAAGGCATGTTTCTGTAATGGCAGTCTGTGGGTTTTCCCAGGCTATGACGAGGGTTAACTTTCTACCATCTGGAAGATCAATAGTGATATTGTTCTTAACTCGCCACAGTTTTAGTAAAATGGACTTTTTCAGAAAACAGTAGTGAGAGTATGGTAGAACTTGAAGTGATTCCAGAACCACAGACAATTACTGAAAATTTAATAAGAACTTAAAGATTCAATCAGGTTTGACATTCCATTGGCCACTCCGCAGATATGGTGGGTAACCTCAGGCACCCGAGAGATACTTCGGTATTCTTAAAGACGGTGACAGGGAGGTTCTTGTTTACCCAGACTGACACTACTGTTGTTCCAGACCATGAGACCCGGCAGGAGGATGAGTATAGCGTTGTTCTAAACTAGTTTTAGAAGTGCATGTGTATATGACTCTGCCAGAGGATTGTCGTAGTCAGTGGGAGCAGCGGAATCATAGTGGACAAGTAGCTTATGTCTATTTATAGACTAAAACAGATATAGCGGAGATAGATTATCTATTTTTGATGTGACAGTCATAGGTTTTGACTTCATCAGAATAAGGGATGGATCTGTTAAGAAGGTAGTAGGGTGTGATATCCTGGTATTTGGATGACATGCATGTTGTAGGAAGTGAAATTCCTATACTACTATCGGTTATACTGTGGTTGTCATACAATGGTTTCTCCACATAGGACATGGATATTATATCAGACATTCTGGTTACTAGATCTATGGTTTTAGATCTAGATTTGGGTAGTGTCCCAATCTGGGTACTTAGACAGTATTCTAAAGGTATTTTAGAATGGACGACTCCTGGCACGGTAGTATACCTGTAGGTGATGGAGTCACCCTCTCTGAAAGTGTCTTACAGACTAAAGGGGAGAGGGATGTGCATGATTGACATATCACATGCTTAGGCAATTGAGACAATCATGAGATGTCAAGTACCACACCAGATATTGTTTTTGCACTAGCTGCAATAAGTTGATATTAATCCAATCTTGGAGAAACGTTCGGAAGCAGTTTTAGAACATAAGTGGATGTTCTAGGGATTTGATAACGGCAGCCTCTTTCGGGAGACGGTTATCATTCCAGGTTTCCAAGATGACATGGATGACAGAATGATTGTCAGAGTTATAATTTTCCCTCTGAAGAGGGGCAGTAGTTTGGACAGGTGGTCCAAACGGATACTGAGGGAGGCGTGGCGCGGGATGCTGATTAAATTCAATTGACGATACAGTCTAAGAAGTTTGCTGGATTTGGAGTTCATTTGTGAACTAGGTCCCATCAGATATCCAGATATATTCTAAGACAGGTATTGCTCATTTCGGGAGATGGCTTTCTCCGAGAACTTGAGATAAAGAGAGATATAGAAAGAAACATCAGGGCGGATCCACTCACTAAGGCTATTTCTCGAACGCAATAGTTTTACAAACGAGCTTTGTGAAACTGATTAGTAGAGGAGTTGGGTGTTCTGTATTACACGGGCGTGAGTATGCGACATCGCAATAATTAAGCTTAAGTGCAAGTGGGAGATTGTTGGCTATAATGCCTTCAAAATCAATTATTGGATCGCAGGCACGTGATTGCAATGATTGAGGGAGGACCTATACCGGTAGAACAGTCTTACTCGAGATGATAGTATGCTATCCGGTTTGTTTTTATCATCGTGTACATTCTTCAGGTGACATTACAGATCACTATTACATGTTGATAGAGCCCATAGGATTCTTTCTTGACTGCCAGCAGTATGATGGCGATCATATACGTGGGAGCTGGGGTCTATAAGCACATACTTAAAAGGTCCCTAGTCGAGGGAGTTTCGAGACAGGGCATCGATACTCCAGAGTAGACTAGTGTATACAGATCGAGACCCCGACGAGGGGCGATGGCCGGTCTCACAAGCCATTGGTGTCAGTTGGTTCACCTAAGATGTATACATGTGCTTATTGGGTTATGAGTACACCGGACGGACTCGCCGGGAACATACTAGTTGGTATTATACCTGTCGTCAGATAGCAGTTCCCTGGTGACATGTGTACAGGTTAGTCTATCGACCTGAGATTGTCATTTGTCTCATGTGAGTTCCCACTGTGGTTTGACTACTAACCTACCACGGCTCAAAGGAGTCGTGCAAACAGGTTTTAGTTGGGTACAGTCCCGAGCCACATGGAGGCAGTAAGCGGATCGAAAGGGGATTCATCTCTCCCGGTATTCGGGGTGATATCGCGCTGTGTCTGGAGAGCCATTACACAAAGTCCTTGGCCAAGGCAAGTGAGATTTACCGGTAGTTATTCCAGTAGTGTAACGTTTTAAAAATAAATAAATAAATAATTAAATAAATAAAATCCTTTAGGTGAATTTTCTGATAATCGGTAAAATAAACCGTAATTTCCGTAAAACTCAACTATAATTATTTTTAATATAGATTTAAATACGCCTATTTTAACTATGTAATTATTAGTATTTGGTATTTATTAGGTCATTTATAAATTATTAGTTTACTTAAATATTTTTCCTTAATTAATTAAATTTAAATATTAACATAAGCTTTAATTATACATTAAATTAGTGCAAATTACAAATTAGAAAGGGGTTAATTTTACAAAGTGAGCAATGACATATTGGAATCTAGTTAGTAGCATGCTCTTCTCTTCTTGAATTGTCTTCAAAATTCTAGAGATTTCTAGGAAAAGGTTAAATTGAAAAAAAAATTAATAGTTAATGGTTTAAGTGAAAAGATGCAATTATTAATGATGTTTCTACACAATTCCACCCATTCACACCTCACTCTCTCTCCATTTCAGCCCATGGCCGACCAAGGCAGCCCCCATTTCCCCAAGTGTTCATCTCATTTTCCTTTCAAAAAAATTCTTCAAAAACTGCTTCAAAAATCCATAAAAATACCACTAATTCCTAATTAAATCTCTACCCTTCATTCTTTTTCCAAACAAGCAAGGATCATGGAGCAAAGTTAGCATTTTGGGGACAAGTTTGCATGTTTGATGTCATGTTTATGGAGGTATAAATCCTAACCCCATATTTAATTTGTTTCTAATTACTTCAATCTAATCAAATTAGGAGTTTAATTATGGTTTTAATTTCAAGATTTAAATTTCAAGAATATAGTTATTAAATCAAATTAGGGTTTTCATCTTTGGATATTGATCTTAATATGTAGTTTAACATGTTAGGTAATGTTAAACCTAATCTAGTAACAAATTTGTTAATTGTTACATTTAAATTGTCCTAATTAGGATTTGTGCAAACTAGGTTTTTATAATATATATATATATATATATATATATATATATATATATATATAAATATATATATATATATATATATATATATTGGTGAGATAAAATTCTAATTAGGGTTTTTATCCTTAGGTTATGGTTTTAATGAGTAGTTTAATATGTTAAAGGAATGCTAAACATAATCTAGTTACTAGTTGCTAATTTTTAGTTTAAAAATTGTGATAATTATGCTAATTTTGCTAACTAGGTTTTAGAAATTAATTTAAAATGGAGGATTAAAATCTTGTTAGGGTTTTTAGAACATCATTAAGGTTTTCATGAGTGGTCTAGCATTTTAAAATATGCAAAATCTAACTAAGTTGTTGCATTGTGAATTTTGCTTTAAAAAGTATTAAAATTTGATATTTTTGCAAACTAGAATTTTCAATTCAATACAAATTGATGAGAATAAATTATAGAAATGGTTTATATAACCTAGTTATGATATTTAGTGAATATTTTGACCATTAGTTTTGTTTAAACATCAAGTTTTAAAATGAAATGGTTAATTGACGCTTTCTAGGTTTTCGGAAATAAATCGATTTGATTTATTTTGAGTTTTGATGAGTTGGTGAGACCACGATTGGTGTGCTTGGGTTTTTCTCGATCAATCGGTGTTTGTACGCCGATGTCGAGGGTTATTTGGTTATTTTGAATGAGCGGGTCATAGGTTTTAACCTATGCGCGTTTCGTGCGTCGTTTTGGTTTTTTCCGCGATTCGTTTTACAATATTATATATGTTGCGTATAGGTACCCCTCACGTGGACATCGGACGATGAAGAAGAGGATGGCGGCATCGACTTCGGCAGACAGGGACCAGGTGAGTAGATGTATATCTACGGGGGAAGTCGGGTGGATGACGTATAGCACCCCCGCAACGTAGAATAGGGATAGTACTTACTGTTATTAGCAAGTCGGACGTAACCTTAGATTCTTGGCGAGTAGGTTCCTATTGAAGACTTTAGGTTGGACTAAACCGATTTAGAAAGACTTAACCATGAGGATGACTGCCTTGGAGGGAATTCGTAGGTTTCATGTAGACACATACACACACGCATACACATAAACTTGACTTGGTGTATATGTGTGTGTGTGTGTGTGTATATATACATATAGGAATGTGTGTAGGTGTATATATATATACACACAACATATACATGTGATATGAGGAGGTTATATGATACATGGGGATGGGTCGATATGACTGGGCTTGATGCCGTGATCTATTGGAGATACGATCGAGTTATGATATGAGATGTGTTATGATAGTAGCGGATCGTTGGGTAATGAGATTATATAAAATATACTTATATAAACGATAATAGGTGATGATGACATTGAAATGTACGAGACTCTAGAATAGCACCCGGATTGTAATATGTGACTTAATCACGATATGATATATGACATGATATTTTAGTGGATCATTTGACGGTGTATATTTACACAGACAATGATTATGTTTGATAATATTGGGATGTATGCGATTATAGTACAGTACTCTTGATCATGATATTGTTTGAGGATGATACTATACGAACGATGATGTATATCTGTGATAGTTGACCCGTACCCCAATTTTGGGAAGCCGTACGATAGATTTTACCGTACGAGGCATAGATGTGATGATTGATCCGCACTCGTGACTCGAGGAAGTCGTACTACGTATGTGACGCTATTGAGGCTGGATCGCCGACTACTAGAGATATCGACTCAGACTTTAGGTGGATTCTTATTTCCTATCGACTAGTTTCTTTAGTTTATTTCTTTAGTGGGTTAGATAGATACTAGTTTAGGCTCGAGTCATATAGTTTGTAGTTAGATATGTATATTCTAAATGTGCGGTTAATACACTTTCACCCTTATATTCAGATTGTAATCATCATATTGCATGTTCATACATATGTTTCTTTAGTTAATATGAAACTCTGCCTGTTAGGACACCAGCACCATTACCGATGATGCGTATGTTCCACGTACACTTATTTGCCGGCTCACACACATCATCATCGGTAATTGCCATGCCACGTACACTTTAGAACATATTATCCTTTTATTGATATATCAGCTAAATGCTAGTCCAATATAATATTGTGTGATTACCCTCATGTGTTAGTTTAGACATTACATTTATTACTTAGACACTTCATGCATTCACATATTCATATTATCATGCAGTATTGTGGGGCTTATGCCGATACTCATTATTACTTACTCATGATTTTCGGATTTTGGATTTCTATGAGATTTCTGGATTTTGGGGAAAACCGCAAGAATATATATAAAAACTTCTCTCTCTCTCTCCCTCTCATTTTAAAATACAAGTTGCGGTTTTGTCGTGATGTATGTGTCGTCCACCATGAGATTTCATGTTTTGTGTTGGATTTCGAGACCCGATTCGAGGAGTGGATGAACCGTCTCGGATACATGGTGGGCCCGGTATGGTACCCCGGGACAAGAAGCTCGAGTTGTAGACGATGAGCCTGGCAGGGGAAGACTACCTACCCGTGATGTCTGGCGCGGCGGATATCCGAAGGATACCGACCGTCGTCGTGAGATGTGATGATATGGGCCGATCCGGACCGACGGAGCCCGAGATTTGAGACTATGAGATATTGAGACTATGAGATATTGAGACTTGAGATTTACATGTTTTGTATCGATGCTTGACACGGATTTCCATGGATTTCATTGATGATGTTTCAGATTACCGTACAAATTTTACTATGATACAAGTTAAAGATTTATTATACAGATATATCCAGATTTCATGGTTGATTGTTTTACATTCATGGTGCATGCATACTCATACACATGACATGTTACTATTTGAGGCACTGACACGAGCACTGAGCATTACATTTACGCATAGACTATTACCCTGCCACCACTAGATGATTAGTGTTATATTAAGTATATTATTATGACCTAGGAGATCGTCGTGCATGAGATTTCTACACACAGATGTCTTCTACTCACGAGTTGGCAACTCACCCCCGTTGCGCCAAATTTTTTACAGGTTTCGATGTACAGGTTTCCTTGGCAGCTTGCTGGCACATCATTTCATTCAGGGTGATTTGCTTGGTAGGTTGGTTCACTTGCATCAGAACCGCCGTTGTACTTTTATTATTTCATTTGTATCTGGTAAGCTCCATCAACCAGACTTGTATTACTTGATAAATTTAGAAGACCAGTTGTTTATTCTTTTGACCTTAGAGTCGCGCTTGTATTATTATGGTTTTTCTGATGATTTTGATGGTTTTCTTTTAGTTTTGTTCCCCGCCCTTCGGCGTTGTATATATATTGCTTGCGTGGTTGTGACCGTCAATTGGCGAAGAGCTAGCTCCCGTTTGGGGATGCCTTTTATTTATTGTTTATGTATATATTCTTATTTGTACCCGTTTGGGGTCAGTTTTTACAAAGAAGACTCTGCCGAAATTTTTGAGAAATTTGATGTTGCTTTTAAACATGTTTTTTCTTTACTTCTTCTTTTAAATGGTTTAGATTTCTAGGCTTCGGCTTACTTAGATTACGTTGCGCCTCTAGACGTTTCATAATTTAAGTGCCGGTCACGTTCCGTACCTTCGGGTCGTGACAAAGTTGGTATCAGAGCGCTAGGTTGAACCCTTGTCTATGTCTAGATTGACCTTGGTTGATGGAGTAGGTGACTTAGGTAGAGTGACGTACCGTGGGTATAATCCGCGGCATACTTACGATACGCTACTCTGCTTAAGAAGCCTTAGGATGTATATTTCTTTACACCGTATTCTATTCGTTCCTTTGATCTATCTTCGTCAATATTGGATGGTGGTTTCTGTTACCACGGTCGCACGGCAGAGCGAGCTGCGGTTCGAATGCAATGACCGTTAGGGTATCGTCTATTCTTGAGGATTGAAGTATTGTTTAGCGTGTGGACGAAGAGTATTCACATGTCGTCCAGACGAAGTTAAAAGGTTCGAACGAATGTCAGAAACCCATTTTCCCAAGTTTAAGGTATTCGGAAGAACATTGCAGGTATTTCTATGGACCCTCTAGAAGAATGAAACCCTAACTCGACAAAATGACCATGAGAACGCCTTTGAACCTTAGGGTTTATGGCAGTTCCGCGGTGCCATTAGTGAGGCTTGGGTTTCCCCTTCTACGGCTGGTCCGCAGATGCTGGGGCATGTACTGGATATTTTTAAACTGTACTTGAGTGTTGAGCTCTCGAGGAATTCTGGGATTTTGATGAATCGAACGAAAAGTTTAACGTAGTACGGATATCAGGTGAAGGGATAGATTATGTGGGAGACTCTCGATATGAGTATAGCCGTTTGTAGCGCAGTCAGCACAACCACGAAGAGACGAGTTCGAATCAGTCGACACTAGAGGAAAGAGGCGCATATTGACGATAGTGTTTACGATTGCGATTTGGTGATTTGAATTCCATATTTCCGTTGTTTGGATTTTGGTATTTTGAGGATTTTGTTCTATGATTGGTATTTCGTATGTGTACATTCATTACACTCTATTCGTGTTTCATATATCAGTGGTATTGATGTTGTTTTGTGCATACCTAGTGCACTCGATTTGGTTTTATACATTTTGAGATATTGATTTGATTTCGTGCATATGGGTTGCACATGATTTTGACGTATGCTTCGGCATAGTTTTCATGCACTTTTCGTACCGTGATTTCGATTTTGATATTCGGTATATGTTTTCGTGCACCATGTGCACTTGATTAAGATTCTTGCGCACACTTGGCGCACTTGATGCGATTTTGTGCACACCAGATGCACTAAATCGAGGTTTTGTGCAGATTAGATGCACCTGATATTATTTTCATGCACGCCCGTTGCACTTGACAAATGTTTTTGGTGCACACCCGTTGCACTCAGTTGTGTTTCTGTGCGTATTCATGGCATCTGTATTTGACTTCGATTTTCGTGCGCACCGGACGCACGTGGTATAGCTATTTGATTTAGTAACCAGGCGGGACGTGTATGTTAAATAAAAGATACATATGTATAGCTATTTTTTTCAAAAATAAACGTCCGCTACTTATGCCGTGACACGCGCATCGCACAACGATTTTAAAAAGGGGGTTTTGCATGCTTCTTTATTAAGATATTTAGACGATTTTACTATGATGCGCACTATATATAAGTTATATTTTTGATGTATATCATGTTGGTTTTCGTATTGGGCTTTGATATTTTATTCTCACCATAACTCCGATGATTGCGTTATATTTGACGGAGTTTTAATTTAAATTCGGGGACTGAATTTCTTTAAGGGGGGAAGATTGTAACGTTTTAAAAATAAATAAATAAATAAATAAAATCCTTTAGGTGAATTTTTTAATAATCGGTAAAATAAACCGTATTTTCCGTAAAACTCAACTATAATTATTTTTCAATATAAATTTAAATACGCCTATTTTAACTATGTAATTATTAGTATTTGGTATTTATTAGGTCATTTATAAATTATTAGTTTACTTAAATATTTTTCCTTAATTAAATTCAAATATTAACATAAGCTTTAATTATACATTAAATTAGTGCAAATTACAAATTAGAAAGGGATTAATTTTACAAAGTGAGGCAAGACATATTGGAATCTAGTTAGTAGCATACTCTTCTCTTCTTGAATTGTCTTCAAAATTCTAGAGATTTCTAGGAAAAGGTTAAATTGAAAAAAAATTAATAGTTAAGGGTTTAAGTGAAAAGATGCAATTATTAATGATGTTTTTACACAATTCCACCCATTCACACCTCACACTCTCTCTATTTCAGCCCATGGCCGACCAAGGCAGCCCCCATTTCCCTAAGTGTTCATCTCATTTTCCCTTCAAAAAAATTCTTCAAAAATTGCTTCAAAAATCCACAAAAATACCACTAATTCCTAATTAAATCTCTGCCCTTCATTCTTTTTCCAAACAAGCAAGGATTTTGGAGCAAAGTTAGCATTTTGGAGACAAGTTTGCATGTTTGATCTCATGTTTATGGAGGTATAAATTCTAACCCCATGTTTAATTTGTTGCTAATTACTTCAATCTAATCAAATTAGGAGTTTAATTATGATTTTAATTTCAAGATTTAAATTTCAAGAATATGGTTATTAAATCAAATTTGGGTTTTCATCTTTGGATATTGATCTTAATGTGTAGTTTAACATGTTAGGTAATGTTAAACCTAATCTAGTAACAAATTTGTTAACTGTTACATTTAAATTGTCCTAATTAGGATTTTTCCAAACTAGGTTTTTATAATATATATATATTGGTGAGATAAAATTCTAATTAGGGTTTTCATCATTAGGTTATGGTTTTAATGAGTAGTTTAACATGTTAAAGGAATGCTAAACATAATCTAGTTACTAGTTGCTTATTTTTAGTTTAAAAATTGTGCTAATTATGCTAATTTTGCTAACTAGGTTTTAGAAATTAATTTAAAATGGGGGATTAAAATCTTGTTATGGTTTTTAGAACATCATTATGGTTTTCATGAGTGGTATAGCATTTTAAAATATGCAAAATCTAACTTAGTTGTTGAATTGTGAATTTTGCTTTAAAAAGTATTAAAATTTGATATTTTGGCAAACTAGAATTTTCAATTTAATACAAATTGATAAGAATAAATTATAGAAATGGTTTATATAACCTAATTATGATATTTAGTGAATATTATGACCATTAGTTTCGTTTAAACATCAAGTTTTAAAATGAAACGGTTAATTGACGCTTTCTAGGTTTTCGGAAATAAATCGATTTGATTTATTTTGAGTTTTGATGAGTAGCAATTTATTTTATATTATAATTAGTGATTGGTAAAACCACGATTGGTGTGCTTGGGTTTTTCTTGATCAATCGGCATTTGTACGCCGATGTCGAGGGTTATTTGGTTATTTTGCATGAGCGGGTCATAGGTTTTAACCTATGCGCGTTTCGTGCGTCGTTTTGGTTTTGTCCGCGATTCGGTTTACAATATTATATATGTTGCGTATAGGTACCCCTCACGAGGACTTCAGACGATGAATAAGAGGATGGCGGCATCGACTTCGGCAGACAGGGACCAGGTGAGTAGATGTATATCTACGGGGGAAGTCGGATGGATGGCGTATAGCACCCCCGCAACGTAGAATAGGGATAGTACTTACTGTTATTAGGAAGTCGGACGTGACCTTAGATTCTTGGCGAGTAGGTTCCTATTGAAGACTTTAGGTTGGACTAGACTGATTTAGAATGACTTAACCATGAGGATGACTGCCTTGGAGGGAATTCGTAGGTTTCATGTAGACACATACACACACGCATACACATAAACTTGACTTGGTGTATATGTGTGTGTGTATATATATATACATATAGGAATGCGTGTAGGTATATATATATATATATACAATATATACATGTGATATGAGGAGGTTATATGATACATGGGGATGAGTCGATATGACTGGGCTTGATGCCGTGATCTATTGGAGATACGATCGAGTTATGATATGAGATGTGTTATGATAGTAGAGGATCGTTGGGTAATGAGATTATATAAAATATACTTATATAAATGATAATAGGTGATGATGACATTGAAATGTACGAGACTCTAGAATAGCACCCGGATTGTAATATGTGACTTAATCACGATATGATATATGACATGATATTTTAGTGGATCATTTGACGGTGTATATTTACAATGACAATGATTATGTTTGATGATATTGGGATGTATGCGATTATAGTACAGTACCCTTGATCATGATATTGTTTGAGGATGATACTATACGAACGATGATATATATCTGTGATAGCTGACCCGTACCCCGATTTTGGGAAGCCGTACGATAGATTTTACCGTACGAGGCATAGATGTGATGATTGATCCGCACTCGTGACTCGAGAAAGTCGTACTACGTATGTGACGCTATTGAGGCTGGATCGCCGACTACTAGAGATATCGACTCAGACTTTAGGTGGATTCTTATTTCCTATCGACTAGTTTCTTTAGTTTAGTTCTTTAGTGGGTTAGATAGATACTAGTTTAGGCTCAAGTCATATAGTTTGTAGTTAGATATGTATATTCTAAATGTGCGGTTAATACACTTTCACCCTTATATTCAGATTGTAATCATCATATTGCATGTTCATACATATGTTTCTTTAGTTAATATGAAACTCTGCCTGTTAGGATACCAGCACCATTACCGATGATGCGCATGTTCCACGTACACTTATTTGCCAGCTCACACACATCATCATCGGTAATTGCCATGCCACGTACACTTTAGAACATATTATCTTTTTATTGATATATCAGCTAAATGCTAGTCCAATATAATATTGTGTGATTACCCTCATGTGCTAGTTTAGACATTACATTTATTACTTAGACACTTCATGCATTCACATATTCATATTATCATGCAGTATTGTGGGGGCTTATGCCGATACTCATTATTACTTACTCATGATTTTCGGATTTTGGATTTCTATGAGATTTCTGGATTTTGGGGAAAACCGCAAGAATATATATAAAAACTTCTCTCTCTCTCTCTCTCTCTCATTTTAAAATACAAGTTGTGGTTTTCTCGTGATGTATGTGTCGTCCACAATGAGATTTCATGTTTTGTGTTAGATTTCGAGACCCGATTCGAGGAGTGGATGAACCGTCTCGGGTATATAGTGGGCCCGGTAGGTACCCCGGGGCAAAAAGCTCGAGTTGTAGACGATGAGCCTGGCAGGGGAAGACTACCTACCGGTGATGTCTGGCGCGGCGGATATCCGGAGGATACCGACCGTTGTCGTGAGATGTGATGATATGGGCCGATCCGGACTGACGGAGCCCGAGATTTGAGACTATGAGATATTGAGACTATGAGGTATTAAGACTTGAGATTTACATGTTTTGTGTCGATACTTGACACGGATTTCCATGGATTTCATTGATGACGTTTCAGATTACCGTACAAATTTTACTATGATACAAGTTAAAGATTTCTTATACAGATATATCCAGATTTCATGGTTGATTGTTTTACATTCATGGTGCATGCATACTCATACACATGACATGTTACTACTTGAGGTACTAACACGAGCACTGAGCATTACATTTACGCATAGACTATTACCCTGCCACCACTAGATGACTAGTGTTATATTAAGTATATTATTATGACCTAGGAGATCGTCGTGCATGCGATTTCTACTCGCAGATGTCTTCTACTCACGAGTTGGCAACTCACCCCCGTTGTGCCAAATTTTTTACAGGTTTCAATGAACAGGTTTTCTTGGCAGCTTGCTGGCACATCATTTCATTCAGGGTGATTTGCTTGGTAGGTTGGTTCACTTGCATCAGAACTGCCGTTGTACTTTTATTATTTCATTTGTATCTAGTAAGCTCCATCAACCAGACTTGTATTACTTGATAAATTTAGAAGATCAGTTGTTTATTCTTTTGACCTTAGAGTCACGCTTGTATTATTATGGGTTTTCTGGTGGTTTTGATGGTTTTCTTTGAGTTTTGTTCCTCGCCCTTCGGCGTTGTATATATATTGCTTGCGTGGTTGTGGCCGCGAATTGGCGAAGAGCTAGCTCCCATTTAGGAATGCCTTTTATTTATTGTTTATGTATATATTTTTATTTGTCCCCGTTTAGGGTCAGTTTTTATAAAGGAGACTCTGCCGAAATTTTTGAGAAATTTGATGTTGCTTTTAAATATGTTTTCCTTTACTTCTTCTTTTAAATGGTTTAGATTTCTGGGCTTCGGCTTACTTAGATTACGTTGCGCCTCTAGACGTTTTGTAATTTAAGTGTTGGTCACGTTCCGTACCTTCGGGTCATGACTAGTAGTTTCTCAGGGTGTTCTGGGCTACACTCCGACACGACTTATGCCGCTATTGGGGGTCTGACGTTTACCATCCCCCTAGGCCCGATATGCGATACTCATAGACGAACGGACCAGACTGTACGGATTTTGTCACTGTCAGGCTCAGTAGGGTTTCAGGATGAGTTCGCTCGTCGACCTCCCTTTCGCTCAATACCTGGGTAGCCGTTACGTGCAGCTAGTGTCACTGACGTGCTTGTGGTTAAACCCACTGTTCACCGCCGAAAGACGCGACAAAGACGCGATAAACATCTAGCCTGAATTTCGGGGTAGATACTAATTGGTGCAATCCGTCCACCTCTCCGAAGATACCAAGTTGATTTATGGCACCATGTATCGAAGGTTTAAACGGATGCGACCGATGTAGCAGACTTCGTCAGATTCCCCCTCGTTTGAGGGGTTTTTGATTGTGGGGACGCTCTTCCCTGCAGGCGCAAGCCCCTGCAGTTAATTACGCTACCGCATCGCGATAATAACTTTCTCCTTTTCCAGATGGTCACTTCGTGTCGTGGGTGTTTGTTTTGTGTTTGGTTGCCCGTGGATTGTATACGGAGACTAATTTATGTTGTCGCCCGTAGGGCGTGGACTAGTCCAAATCTGTATCTTTCTTAGATTTGAGTTTGGGGGTTTGGGTTTAAGGATACGTTAGCCTTATTTGAGACTAAGATCAACTTAAACTTTTGTTAAGGATACATTAGTCTCATTTTAGAATAAGATCAACTTAACGGGATCGTTTAGATCCGAAAAGAGAGCATTTGGGCTCTATTGTTTAGTTTGGTGACATTGCGGTCGATTAGTTTAAGGACATTACGGTCCAATGTTAGTTTAAGGACATCTCGGTCCATTGTTAGTTTAAAGACATCTCGGTCGAGGTTAAGGACATCATAGTCCATGGGTTTATGGACCCCACAGTCTAATGTTAGTTTTAAGACATCTCGGTCGAGGTTAAGGACATCATAGTCCATGGGTTTAAAGACCCCACAGTCCGTTGTTAGTTTTAAGACATCACGGTCGAGGTTAAAGAAATCATAGTCCATGGGTTTAAGGACCCCACAGTAAGACATCACGATCGAGGTTAAGGACATCATAGTCCATGGGTTTAAGGACCCCACAGTCCGTTGTTAGTTTTAAGACATCACGGTCGAGGTTAAGGACATCATAGTCCATGGGTTTAAGGACCCCACAGTCCGTGAAATGTGTGGTTGTCGGGACCCGTCACCTCTTTGAAGACGTTGAGGAATTACAACGACAAATATCAAAGGAGTGAAGAGATGTACCCTCGAACCAAAGTGGATCAAGTGATCTGTAGCCCAATTTGGAACTAAGATCAACTAATTATATTATGAGCACAATGGCTCAGTTAAGTCTGAATTGAGAACTTATGGCCAATTTGGGCTAAGTCCAATTAGATTTAAAATGTTGGCCCTTTGTTGGACCATTAGATATTTGTCTGATTTCAGCCCACATTATTTAGCAATGCTAAACAAGAGTTTGAGGGCTTTGGTAGCATTTTTTTTATCTTTGATTGAGCAGTGGACATTATAGCTCTGAATTTTACTCAATTTTGAGATTCAGTTGAAGGGGAGACTTTTGCCTCTGGAGAATTAGCCGATTTGGCTAAAAGTAGTGTTAAATACTAGAGAACAACAACGTTAAATACTAGAGATAGAACTCTCAAATTAGTGTTAAACACTAAAAGACAATCAGTGTTAAACACGCGAATTATAATCCCCAATTTAGTGTTAAACACTAGAACATGACAGTGTTAAACACTGGAAATGAAGTTGTCAAATTAGTGTTACACACTAGAAAACACCAGTGTTAAACACAGGGAATAAATCCTTTAAATTAGTGTTAAACACTAAATAGGAATGGGTCACGTGGGGCCACGTGAGGACACCCAGAGGTGGGACCAGATTCCTTTTACTTTGCTTTGCAAATAAGTGTTAAACACTTTTTCATCTTTTGAGCATCACTTGTTGACACGTGATGGAGATTTATGCACTGATCATTAAAGCACTTGCTAAAGGGCCACGTGGGGACACGTGAGAGCGCCCAAAGCTCATATTTCCTTTGCTTTTTTCTTTCTATGTTTTGTAGGTCACGTGGGAGCACGTGAGGCATTACCTCAAAGCTTATTCCTTCTCATTTTTGGGGATCTTTTCAGGGGTCACGTGGGGACACGCGACCTTAGTCTTTTGCATGCATGGAGATCTTTCAAGGCTCTTTGTTTTTAAGAATTAAATTCTCTGTAGGGTTAAACCCTAGTTATGTTTTAGAGGAATTAAATTCCTATTTGAAAGAATTAAATTCTTATATAGGGTTAAACTCTAATTTTCTTTAGAGGAATTAAATTTCCATATATGTAAAAGAATTAAATTCTTGTGTAAGGGTGAAACCCTAATTTCATTTTAGGAGGAATTAAATTCCTGTAAATCTGAGAGAATTAAATTCTCAATTAGGGTTAAACCCTAGTTTTGTCCATCTTGAAGGAATTAAATTCCTATAGTTTTAGGAGAATTAAATTCTCAGATAGGGTTTAAACCCTAATTTCATCTTGAAGGAATTAAATTCCTGTAAATTGGGAGAATTAAATTCTCAGATAGGGTTTAAACCCTAATTTATCTTGGAGGAATTAAATTCCTATAAATTTGGGAGAATTAAATTCTTTGAACTCAATTCTCCCTCTAAGTCTTGGATCTGCATGGCACAATCTCAACCCGATGAGAATTAAATTCTCAACCTATGGGGAGATTTGCTTCTGCAGATCTTCAACTAGAGAAAGAACTAAGTTCTTTTTTGCAGAAGAGTTAAACTCTTAGATTTTGAGAATTAAATTCTCTGTTTGAAGTTTTGATCCCCTTTCTTTTCTCACCTAGGGTTTTCTTTGTTGAGAATTAAATTCTCTTTTCTTTTCTCTCTGAAATTTCAAGATTCCAAAATTCTATCTATTTTTTCTCCTCTTGGCTCCTATTTATAGGAGAAGGAAAATAATCAATTTGTTTTATAAATCTTTCATTGAAAGATTTTGTTTTTTTTATAATTAATATGATCCTTTAGATCATTCAGTGAATTTTATTCACCGTTGGATTTTCAATCCAAACATATTCTGTTTGTTATTTTTGGTGAGATTTAGGGAAATCTTTCCTTGTCTAAGATTTTTCCATAAATTGGTGATTTTTAATCACCCCTGGATTTTTAATCCAACGGTTCCCTATAATCCTTTTCCATTTGGAAAGATTTAGAGGAATTTAGAATTTAATTCTATTAAACTGTAAGGCTTTCAAAGCCTTTCACGTGCCGGCACGTGACCCCCGGTCACGTGCCGGCACGTGACCCCCCAATTAAGTCATTTTCTCAGCCGCTTGTTTTCATTTCTGTTTTAACCATCACGTGTCAACACGTGACCATTGGTCACGTGTGAGCACGTGATATCTCATTGAGGTAGTTCCTGATTTTTAATCAGGGAACAAATGCCCCCACAGCGTTGCTCTCACGTGAGTGCAACGCTATCACTTTTGTGACCGTTGGATCCATCTAGGGAATAGGGAAGATGAAACGTTTCCATCACATCCTATAAATGCAGGGGTCTATTCAGAAGTGCCTCCACTCTTTCATCTTCTTCCTTGCAAATTTTTTCTTTTGAGAATTTAATTCTCCTTTCCAGAGCTTAGTTCTCTGCCTCGAATATTTTCAGAGTTTAACTCTGTTGAAAGATTCTTTCTTCACGTAATGATCTTTGAACGGTCGAAGAATTTTCACAGAAACCTTCACTGGATTTTAAATCCACACCAAGGGTTTTCCCTTTTAACAAGAACCCATTTTTTTAAAGTTCTTTAATAAGAAACCCATTCATTCTTTAATCAACAGGCCCTTTAGGGTTTCTCTGATCTTTAGGGATCGGTGGTGGTGTTTGTCTTTTCCATGGAATTCAATTCCATCATTAAAGAGCTCTGGCTCTGGAAAAAAAGAGTTTCTGGGAATTTAATTCCCTTTTCAAAAGGAATTTAATTCCTATGAAGAACTTAGTTCTTCCCAGGGGACTTCTTGGGATCTTCTTGCCCTGAGTTGTCTCTCTGTAACCAAGAAGAAGAGGCTTGCAGTGGTGCTTTTCTGGGAATTTAATTTCCTTGATTCTGTTTGATTTGTCACAGAGTCCCAGATGGATTTCTCTTAGGGGGATGTGTAGGGTCATTTGAAATCCACTGTTTATTTAATGAGAATCTTCCTTTTGTCTCATTATAATTGCTTTGCCTCATCATTAGCCAGCTGCCATCTTGATTTTGTGGGACCCATGTGTTTTGTAACCAATGGTCCCATAAAATGAGTCCCCTGTCGCTGTCTTCCACTGTCTTTATATATATATATTTAGAATCATATATATACATTGTTGGCTTCGCTTTAACAGTTTTCCCCTATTTTATTTCAGGTACAATGACTTCCGTTCCGTACTTCTCTTTCACTCGCTCGGAGGCCGCTTTTCCTCAGTCGCCATCTGACGAGGAAGTGATGACGATGATCACGGCTCATGACCCGAATCGCACCAACTTGCTTTTGTGGGGGACTTGGTATGGTCACATCATCCGCGGTCGCCGAAGTTTTCTTTGCAAGATACCGACGGAGCCCACCTATTCATTCCTGCCGATGGATCCTCCTAAGACTGTCTTCGCTGTGGAGATGCCGAATTGGACCCCTATGGGACGGCTTGAGCCTTCAACGACTGGTATTCCAAACCATCCGGTGCCGGCTATAGATATCTTGGGGCGCCGCATTTTCCAGGGTGAAGCCCAGCCATGGGGGCAGATTTACAAAATAGGGCTTACCCCTCGACACCCCACGGGCTACCTTCTTTGGGCTCGTTACATCTTGTCTGCCCATCGCGCGCGATTGCAGAAGGTTGGGCTTTATCAGGAGATATATGCGTCCCTCTTCCACTACCAATCTCCTCACGTCTGGTGGGTTAAGGCTTTCCTGAACCAGTGGAATCTCCCCACCAACACTTTCCTCATAGGGGATCGCGAAGTTTCGATTTCCTTGGAAGAATTCCGTGAGATCTCAGGGCTGCCGATCAGGGGGACACTTTATGAAGAGCTGCTGCCTCCCGATGAGTACCTCTTTAAGACTGAGCCCGCAATGCTCGACGGCTTGTCTACCGAGAACGCCGTCCGCCACAAGCGCCCGAGTTTGATCAAGGCCCTGGGGATCTTTGACAAACTGGTCACAGAATCAGAAGAGTAGGGCGTCACTTTTAAGAGCTTTATCGCTTGCTTCCTTCGCGAGAGTGTCCTATCGAAGACGGCTCCGAAGTTTGCGAACATTAATGACCTCTTTGGGTTTGGTTTGAACAGGCGGCCAACTAAGGAAGGGGACTTGCCGCAGTACTGTATTCCTATCATGTTGGCGGTATCTTTTGAATCGATTGCAGCTCCCGGCATGGACGAGGAGACATTCTTTGTGGGTTTTATCAGTGTCTGGCTTAGCTGGTTCGTCATCCCCATGCATCGCCGCTTCATGAGAGTCTCGGTTATCTATCCTGCTCATTGCATCGCTAAGGGGACACGACTAGCCATAGGCATCCCAGCGCTAGCGCATCTTTATCATGGGTTAGGCGCCGCGGCTAATACCTCAACTCCCGGTGTGGACGTAGTAAACTTTTCTCTCCATTACTTCACGTCTTGGATTGAAATGCATGTGTTGGGGGACTTTGCTGCGCACCAGCGACCCGCATTTTATGACGCCTATACTTTTCCGCGGTTCATGCGGCTAGTGGGTGCTTCCGCTCTTGACCCGACTCAGTCTGGGGCCATTCGTGTGTTGATTGCTCCCTATGCCAGCACGGGCGAATTGGTATTCGTTTATCGGGCCCTATCCTCTCCTTCAGGTCCAATTCAACAACTCCACGACTTGTCAAAAGAGGGGGGCACCTTCTCTGAAGCCCAGGGAGGCCATGCATCTGTACGCGATCAAACCAGGTTATCTGGTATTTCGTCAGAATAGTGCGTCCCTCTTCATGCGGTATAATCCGCACCGCTTCGCCCGGCAGCTTGGATATGATCAGGGCGTCCCCTTCGAGGCTTTTACAGTTGTGACGGTCCCTTCACCTGAAGCTTTTCGTGATGCTTCTCATCACTTTGTGAGGCTAAACACTGGTTCTTACTTCATGATTCCTGAAGCTGACCACATTCCCCGATGTGTGGGATCCTTCAGGGCTGGTACCTTCATCGAGTCAGTTCGATTATTGCTGAGGAGAAGAGGGTGCTTCTTGGATACGATGCTCCTATTCCGGTTCAGGCCACGGGAGTTCCGCTGCGACCGCGCGCACCGGTCCGCTTTCCCCTGAGGGACACCAGTGTTGCGCTCATTCCGGGGGAGTCGGAGGTGGACCTCACTCCCACAATTGGTATGCCATTGGATACCCGGGCTCAGTTGAGGGGTAAAAGGGCGCCAGTAGCAGTACCATCGCCCGCGGCATCGACGATGGCCGTGTCGTCCTCGGTCGCAGCGCCAAGCGAGGGGGTTGGGAGTGAGGGCGTTGAAGGCGAAATAGGTCAGCGTCGTGCCAAGGCTCCACGGGGGAGGAAACAGTAATCCTCGGAGGTCGGTTCTGGATCCAAGCAACGGAGGAGGACGGCTACTAATCTGCTTGACTCTGTAGTAGAGTCTAAGCCCATTCTTCAGGATGAAACCATTGGCTCTGCAAGAATCGGACGCTGGCTTACTTTTTCCGAGTTCAACTGCCAAGAAAGCCGCACAATTGGCTGATGCTATAATACGTTCTCAAGACGAGTCGAAGAACGTAAGAATTCCGAAGAAGCCCTACCCAGCCGTCATTTTTTATGAAGACCCTCCGTGGATCCGGCGACGATTCATCGGCCCTTTGGAGGAATGGGGCGAAAGGGCCCTTAAACAGGCTGCTTCGGAGGACGCCGCGGATGCGCTTTCACTGTGGACCGGCGGCCACGAGTCCACCCTCGGACCTCGACGAGCACACCTCCTTGAGAAGGAGCGTCGGCTTGAGCAAGCTATACTGAAAGCTTCCTTGCGCATTGGTATGTTCCTATATTTCTTTGTAATATTTCATATTGTTTGCACACATATATGTGTATCCTTATCTTTGTACAAACTTTGCAGGGACTTCGGCGGCGGCGGAGGCTCTAAGTCGTGCTTTGACCGTAGAGTCTGCTGATATCCCTAGTGAAGCACCAATCAGTGTGGAGGGGGTTGATGCAATTGTTGCTCTTGCGATAGAGTCTCCCTCGGTGGTTTCCGCTTCCCAAGCGCTTGCTCTCTCGGAGGAGGCATCTTCGTCGGTCGCCGTTCCGATGGATCTTTCTGAGGGCGGCTCGAAGACTAGGGTGCAGGTAGCCGGGGCTACCATCCTTTCGTTGGAGCCCGCATCGGCAGCCGCTGCTCCTTCCTCAGAGGCTGTTGCGCCAGCCCGCGTCCCTGATATTATGCCCGAGGTCGCGGCGGAGGCCGTTGAAGCTGCTATCCCTCCATCTCAGAATGGGAGGAGCGTCGAAGGTAACCTTCCATATTTTAAATTAGTAATCTTTCCATTATCTGAACCCTTTTGTCTTTTCAGAGTTGCGCGGGCTGGCGGCCTCTATTGCCGATCTGTCTCCCCGGCAGTCCTTTCAGCGTCTGCTGGAAATGGCCGCTCCGCATGCGATATCTCCTCAGCGCATCGTCCTCTCGTCTGGGCAAGGTTAGTGTTGTTTACCATCCTTTTCACAGCATTGTCACTTTTTCATAAAATGACATTGACGTCTTTTACAGTTATGGAGGCCGACGACGAGGTCGAGATTCTTGAAGGGCTTGGGGAGCCTTCAAATCCCTCTTGCATGACTGTGGGTAAGTAGAATCTCAACATCGTTCCATTTGTTCTTTGCTTACGAGTTTCGCTGACTGTTTATAAATCTGAACAGCCCTGCCAGTTTTCAGCGTGCTGGAGTCACGTATCGCCATGCCACCCGGCCCTTATGCTCTGCGAGCCTCAGAACGGATGGCCAAGCTAAGCCTCGCCTTTCTGTCATATTTAATTGAGGAACTTCGCGCTGGCAGTCTAATCACAGCCGAAGCGTTCGCTGCTGAAGCTAACGGCTCTCTTCCCTTTCTTGCCACCTATCATAGCGAAGCAGTGGTGCAAGTCTGGGTTGAGTTTTGTCGGCATGTGGAAGCTTGCTTGCATGTTCTTGAGTGTACCCGACTTTCTTCGGAGGCTGTGGCTGCGAAGGCAGGCTTGCGGGGTCTAATTGAGCGGTGTGCGGCGAACATGATATCTTGTGAGAAGAGGCTCGGCCGCAAGTTTTCGGAGAGAGAGCTGGCTTCGAAAGTGCCGAGGGAGCTTCAAGCCAACCTTACGGTCAAGGCCAATAAAGCGTATGAACTATGGCGAGTGCTTCAAGAGGCCATCAAGGAGGTGGTAGCCATCGACAAAGCCGCCGTGTTCACTCGTGAAATGGTCGAAGCCCATAAGGCTACTGAGAAAGAGCTCGAAAGCCGGCTCGCCTCATACCAGGCTCAGCAAGCTCAGGCAGAGGCCCGTCTTCTGACAATACTGAATCACGAAGGCGAGGCCCAGCGAAAGAGGGACGAACTGGCTAATCTGTTGAATCGCCCGCCTACTTGAAGAATTGTAGATATATAATTTTTTTCTTCCTTTGTACATACTCCTGAATAAGAGTATATTTTTGTTTCTTTCGCGAATTGTACTTTGTATTCATTTTGATTCATGAATAAAAAACGTATTTTTCTTCACAATGGTTTATCCCTTTTTACTAAATGTATTCTGTGGATAGTCTATCTCGATCTCTTTGCAGGACAACGATGGCTTAGGATTCAGGGTTAAGATCTGCCTCCTAAGACTTTTCAACTTTATGAGCCGTGAGGGTCTTATAAAGAATTTTCTCCCTACCGGTCGAGAGGATCCCGTAGGTGTAATTTCTCCTTAAGAATCGTGAGAATTCCTAAGTGTGTTTTATCTTGAAAGTCGTAAGGATCTTACAAGAGAATTTGCTCTCTTACGAGTCGTGAGGACCCGCAAGTGATGGGTGAAGTTGCCCTTATCCGCCTTTCACGGAGTCAGGGGTTGCTCTGGATGCTTCCCACGGGTTCACTGCCGTGTTCTGCGAGGACCAGGCTCCGCTCTGGACGTTTCCCACGGGGTCAGAATTGACATTATCCGCGTTCCACGTGACCAGGAATTTTGCTCTGGATGCTTCCCAGTGTTCGGCGAGGACCGGGCTCCGCTCTGGACGTTTCCCATGGGGTCAGAATTGACATTATCCGCATTCCATGTGACCAGGAATTTTGCTCTGGATGCTTCCCACGGGTTCACTGCCGTGTTCGGCGAGGACCAGACTCTGCTCTGGATGCTTCACACGCGATCAGGATTGACATAAGCCGCGTTCCACGTAACCAGGAATTTTGCTCTGGATGCTTCCCACGGGTTCACTGCCGTGTTCGGCGAGGACCAGGCTCCGCTCTGGATGCTTCACACGGGGTCATTGCCGTGCTCTGCGAGGACCAGGATCCGCTTTGGACGTTTCCCACGGGGTCAGGATTGACGTTATCCACGTTCCACGTAACCAGGAATTTGCTCTGGATGCTTCCTACGGGTTCACTGCCGTGTTCGGCAAGGACCAGGCTCTGCTCTGGATGCTTCACACGGGGTCATTGCCGTGCTCTGCGAGGACCAGGATCCGCTCTGGACGTTTCCCATGGGTTCAGGATTGACATAAGCCGCGTTCCACGTAACCAGGAATTTGCTCTGGATGCTTCCCACGGGTTCACTGCCGTGTTCGGCGAGGACCAGGCTCCGCTCTGGATGCTTCACACGGGGTCATTGCCGTGCTCTGCGAGGACCAGGATCCGCTCTGGATGTTTCCCACAGGGTCAGGATTGACGTTATCCGCGTTCCACGTAGGAATTTTCTCTGGATGCTTCCCACGGGTTTACTGCCGTGTTCGGCGAGGACTAGGCTCCGCTCTGGATGCTTCACACGGGGTCATTGCCGGGCTCTGCGAGGACCAGGATCCGCTCTGGACGTTTCCCACGGGGTCAGGATTGACGTTATATGCGTTCCACATAACCAAGAATTTTGCTCTGGATGCTTCCCATGGGTTTAATGCCGTGTTCGGCGAGGACCAGGCTTCACTCTGGATGCTTCACACGGGGTCATTGCCGTGCTCTGCGAGGACCAAGATCTGCTCTGGACGTTTCCCACGGGGTCAGGATTGACGTTATCCGCGTTCCACGTAACCAGGAATTTTGCTCTGGATGCTTCCCACGGGTTCACTACCGTGTTCGGCGAGGACCAGGCTTCGCTCTGGATGCTTCACACGGGGTCATTGCCATACTCTGTGAGGACCAGGATCCGCTCTGGACGTTTCCCACGGGTCAGGATTGACGTTATCCGCGTTCCACATGACCAGGAATTTTGCTCTGGATGCTTCCCATGGGTTCACTGCCGTGTTCGGCGAGGACCAGGCTCCGCTCTGGATGCTTCACACGGGGTCATTGCCGTGCTCTGCGAGGACCAGGATCCGCTCTGGACGTTTCCCACGGGGTTAGGATTGACGTTATCTGCGTTCCACGTAACCAGGAATTTGCTCTGGATGCTTCCCACGGGTTCACTGCCGTGTTCGGCGAGGACCAGGCTCCACTCTGGATGCTTCACACGGGATCATTGCCGTGCTCTGCGAGGCCAGGATCCACTCTGGACGTTTCCCACGGGGTCAGGATTGACATAAGCCGCGTTCCACGTAACCAGGAATTTGCTCTGGATGCTTCCCACGGGTTCACTGCCGTGTTCAGCGACGACCAGGCTCCGCTCTGGATGCTTCACACGGGGTCATTGTCGTATTCTGCGAGGACCAGGATCCGCTATGGACGTTTCCCATGGGGTCAGGATTGACGTTATCCGCGTTCCACGTAATCAGGAATTTTTTGATTATATCCGCATTTCACGGAGTTGGGGTTTGACTTTCGGTCGTTTGTGCACTGCCGAGTCATGGAACTGGGAGTCGCTGCTGTTCGACTTTGCTTGATGTTGTGTTTGTCGTAATGAAACGGATGTTGAGATGATCTCCAGGCCATCTGTGAACCGTTGAGATTTGGCTTCTTCTTCTGATGAAACCTGGGAAGGAAATGCATGATTCCTTCTTTGTTTGCGCCCCTGGATTGTATACAGGGATTGCTGTGATATCACCTGTAGGGCATAAATTTCATTTTTTTTTGTTTCTTTCCGCGATGCTCTATCATTTCAGCTTTTATATCGCGAAGGTCACGATTGCCCAATCATTTCGTCTATTTTTTTCGCGGTGCCCAATCATTTAGGCTATTTGTTTTATTTTTACTCGCTGTTTTTTATTGCGAGATGCTCAATCATTTCGGCTATTTTGTATGCATACATTTTTACTTGCTGACTTTTTATTTGCAAGTTGCCCCATCATTTCGGCTATTTCGTATGCATGTGTGACTTGCTGGCTTTTCGCTGCAAGTTTGGGATTAGACACCGATTTCGGTATCAGCACCGCTACAACTGGGATATTGCCAGGAGCGAATTATCATTTGCCTTAGTCGATGTCGAACAAAGGTGGCTTAGTAGACAGGGTTAGGATTCTGTCGACTAAGACTTTTGACTTCATGGGCCATAAGGGTCTCATAAAGGTATTTCTCCCTGCGAGTCGTGAGGATTTCGTAGGTGCGTTTTCTCCTTAGAAATCGTGAAGATTCCTAAGTGCATGTTCCCTTATAAGTCGTAAGGATCTTACAAGAGTGTTTTCCCTTTATAAGTCGAGAGGACTGTTTCCCCCAATCAGAGCAAAGCTCTGTTTGAATTTCAAAATTCAAAATTCGAAGCAACGCTTCAGATTCTTTGCGCTGCGCGCAACGCGCCACGTGTCAAAATCTGATACATCAGCGCAACGCCCAAGGCAGTGCGCCCAATCAGAGCAAGGCTCTATTAAAAACAAAGTTAAAGTAAGCAACGCTTCAGTTGCGCAAGCGCTGCGCGACACGTGTCAACGCAGTTGCATCTGCGCAAGCGCTGCGCTGCGCGACACGTGTCAGCGCAGTTGCGCAAGCGCAGTTGCGCTGCGCTGTGCGACATTTGTCTGCGCAGTTGTGCAAGCGCAGTTGCGCTGCACTGTGTGCTGCGCGACACGTGTCAGCGCAGTTGCGCTGTGCGCTGCGCGACACGTGTCAAGCGCTGGGGTATTTGCACCAAACATAATTAAAATTTTAAAGAAATCTTTCTGTTCTTGTTAAAACAAGAAGATTTTCTTCTGTAAAACAGGAGCCCTTGGATCAAAGGCATCAACAATTGTGAGAGATTAAGAACTTCAAACAGAGAGAAACTCTGAAGAAATTTCAAGAAGAAAAAGGTAAAAACCTTTAGAAAAAAGAGAAAATTCTCTCATGAACAGATCATTGATCTGAGAACAAGATCAATGATCTTCAATAAAAAGAAAAATAAATAATAATAATTGCTTTGCACTTTCTTATGAACCATTGGTTCTTTAAAAAACAAGAGAACTTGTTTTCTTTGATCTAAATTAGATCAAGAAAACAAATGGTGCTTTGCACTTGTGAACCATTGGTTCTGTAATCCTAAAGATTCTCAAGATTATTGAAATAGTGCTTTGCACTTGCAAAAATGCACTGTTGCGCTCTTGGGTTGGCGCAAGCCACCAGAGAGCGCCAGGTGTCAGCAGCGCAGCATCGCAGCGCACTGGTGCAGCGCACTGCGCTAACTGCGCTTACGCTCACCAGAGCGTAACACATGTCATCACCATAAGCGCTTGCGCTCAGTGATTAGCGCAAAGCGCCTGACAAATGCAATGCATTTCTTTTACTAAAAGGCCAGGCCCAAATCAGAAAGGCCTAGCAGGCCAAATTAAATTGCAATGCAATAAAAAGGGCAGAGCCCAAACAAAATTGATGCTCTGCATCATTTATGAATGGGCAGAGCCCAAACAAAATAATAAATAATGCAATGCATTATTTTAAAAAGGGGCAGAGCCCAAACAAAGGTCCAACAGAAACCATGATTAATGCTGTGCATTATCAAATAGGGGCAAAGCCCTAGCACAGGTCTAATAGGCCAAAAATAAGAAATAACGTTGAATATTCTCAACTGGACTTAGCCCAATCATGGCCGTAAGTTCTCAAATTAAATTGACCGAGCATAGCTGCTCCCCTAAATCAATTTACATCCGGTTCAAGGGTACATCTCTGAACTCCTTTGACACCTATCGTTGTAATCCTTCAACGACGTCAGAGAGGTAACGGGTCCCGACAACCACACATCCATACGGACTGTGGGGTCCTTAAACTCATGGACTTATGCGTCCTTAAACCAAAATACGGACTGTGGGGTCCTTAAACTCATGGACTTATGCGTCCTTAAACCAAAACACGGACCGTGGGGTCCTTAAACCTGCGGACTTATGCGTCCTTAAACTAAAACGCGGGCTGTGGGGTCCGTAAACTCATGGACTTATGCGTCCTTAAACCAAAATATGGACTGTGGGGTCCTTAAACTCATGGACTTATGCGTCCTTAAACCAAAACACGGACCGTGGGGTCCTTAAACCCGTGGACTTATGCGTCCTTAAATTAAAACGCGGACTGTGGGGTCCGTAAACTCACGGACTTAAGCGTCCTTAAACTGAATATGGACCACCACGTCTCTAAATTGGAATATGGACCGCAATGTCCTTAAACTACCAATGGACCGCAATGTCCCTAAACTACCTATGGACCACTACGTCCCTAAACTGGAACAATAGAGCCCCTAAACGCTCTTTTGTTGGATCTAAACGATCCCGTTTAAGTAGATCTTAGCCTCAAACACGGCTAACGTATCCTTAAACATTCAAATGGACTATAAAACTCCAAATCAACTTTGGTTCAAGGGTACATCTCCGAACCCCTCTGACACCTGTCGTTGTAATCCCTCAATGACGTTAGAAAGGTGACGAGTCCCGATGGCTATATATTAAATGGATCACCACGTTAAGTTGATCTTAGTCTTAAACAGGACTAACGTATCCTTAACGAATGTTTAAGTTGATCTTAGCCTCAATACGGCTAACGTATCCTTAGACTAAAACACTAAACCCAAATCTAAGTAAATACGGATTTGGACTAATCCACGTCCTACGGGCGACGGCATCACTTAGTCTCCGTATACAATCCACGGGCATTCATAAACAAAACAAACACACACGACACGAAGTGAAATTTCTGGAGAAGGAGAAAGTTGTTACCGCGATGCGGTAGCGTAATTAACTGCAGGGGCTTGCGCCTGCAGGGAAGAGCGTCCCCACAATCAAAAACTCCTCAAGCGAGGGGGAATCTGACGAAGTCTGCTACATCGGCCGCATCCGTCTAATCCTCCGATACACGGTGCCATAAATCAACTTGGCATCTTCGGAGAGGTAGACGGATAAAACCAAATAGTATCTGCCCCGAATCTCAGTGTCAGGACTTCGCAGTTCTGTGCGCCGTCTTTCGGAGGGAAACAGATTCCGGCACGCCCGGTGGGACCTTTTCCTCTTTCCACTCCACACTTCGTGTGTCGTATTCGCGAACGAATCGCGGTTTGTTAATGGTTGCCTTCGGATTTTAAGTTACTAAGATTTGGTATTTTGCCTGGTGCAGAAATCAAGCATCGATGGCCTCTTCCTATTCGAAGTGCTCCAACTGCAGCTGCAGCTCGCGTCCGGCCTCAACTGGGGGCATAACCTACGGGCCCCAAGCGGCCTCTTTGTTCACCATGCCCGTGGAGCAGATTACTCAAGCCACCACAGGGTTGTTTTTCGGAACTATGCTTCCGTCAACAAGCTTCAGCACCCCCGTGCCCGTACAAGAAGCCCCTAAGATGTCGGTCTTCGATCGACTTTCAGTTACTGCGGCCCTTCTCAACGGGTCGCCCAACACCAGTGCCTCGGTCTTCTCCAGACTGGGCCAAAACTCCTGCGGGCCCACAACGAAGCTTGCAGTCCCAGAGAAGGTTATTCCAAAAAGAGTAGCCAAACCTGCTCTTGAAGTCGTCAAGGCGGCTTCTCCTGCTAAGAGATCGGTCTTTACTAGATTGACCGTCCCAACTCCCACTCCTGCTCTTACTGCTCAAAAGACATCAGTCTTCAATAGGCTGACGCCGGCAACAGCCCCACACCTGAACAGGGGGCAAGAAGAAGCTGTTTCTGTCTCTGAACCAATACCGACGACTCGTCGCACCCGACGATGCCACTGGCACCGGGTAAGGAAGACCGGGGGCAACTCCCTTCTGGGATGACTCCGCCAGCTCCAACGGTGGAAGTTAACG
Source organism: Agapanthus africanus (assembly GCA_030015575.1). Lineage (NCBI taxonomy): Eukaryota > Viridiplantae > Streptophyta > Magnoliopsida > Asparagales > Amaryllidaceae > Agapanthus > Agapanthus africanus. Next base: position 312,982,193 of record CM057338.1, on the reverse strand, counting down.
CTGCTGTTCCAACTGGGAACAGCTTCGAGCTACTGAATAGAGTACGCAGAAACTCGCCAACTGCGGTGCTCAAAAGATCTCCTCCACCGGTAGAGACCACCGTGGAAGCAGAAAAGCCTGAACAGTCTCCTCAATCGCTATCCTTCAGGATTTACAAGACATGGCGACGAGTCCGAGAATCTGTGATTGATCCTAATTTCTCTCGCCAACACAAGAAGTCGAAAGGTCGGCGAGAAGAAAATCCCCCGATCAAGCAACGAAAGGAGACGACCGCTTGGGTGCCCAAAGCAGCGCCCCCCTCAACTTCTACAGCCTATAAGAGAAGAAGGCCAGAAAAAGTCCCTACACCCATGGCGAATATCAAAGGTGGTGAACCTAAACGCCCTAAGTCCGGGGGCATAATAGTTCATACAGTATACATGGCGTCGGGAAAGGAGGACAGCCGTGCATCCACAGGTCATAGACCGCTTACACAGTCAGTGACCAAAGCTCAGGAGCAATAGCAAAAGCTCCAAGAGATGATGAACGCGATGGGCGCACTTACTGGGCCAAAAGAAAGCCCTGAAACGTCTTCAGATGAACGCCAAGAACAAGAAACCGACGCCGAATTCCTTCGACGAATATTGGAGAAGAAGGACAAAGAGGCTGCTGAACAAGCAGCCAACATAAAGCGTATGGGCCTCCTGTTCCAAGACATGGTAGGGATGATGATCCAGCAGGATCCTCCGGCCGAAGATCCCCCGATCGTCCTTGAAGACGATAGGGGAGAAACGTCAAATCCTCCACCGGCACTGTCAACAGCCAAGGAGGAGACAATCTCCAAAGCTGACTTGGACGAGTATATAGCCCAACAAATACGGGTTCATCATGCGACCGAAGCAGCCGGTCAGGTCGTAAAAACAGGACGACCATATCCGAGCTGGTACGACCATATCAAGTACCCGCCGGGCTACACAATTCCCAAGTTCCATGTCTATAAGGGGACGGGCAATCCCCACCAGCATGTTGCCCAATTCAGGGCACTTTGTGGCAACACCGGCGGTGATGACAAGCTGTTGCTTCGCCAGTTTGTTGGAAGTTTATCAGATACGGCGTTCGAGTGGTACTCTGAGCTCCCGAACGACTCTATCAAGACCTTCACGGAGATGGAGTTGTTGTTTACTCAGCGTTTTGCAAGTGCCAGCGAACGCATCCCGATGACGGCACTGATTAATGCCAGGATAAAGCCAGGCGAGACATGGGTCCAATACGCTATAAGGTGGCGGAACTTATGGTCAAAATGCGAGCAACGCATTGAAGAAGCTCCTGCAGTGGGTATGTTTGTGGGAACCCTCGATCCGCAAGCAACCATCTCGCAATTTATGATCTTCAAGCCGACCACCTTCCAAGCACTAATCGACAAACTGGCGCAAATGGATCAGATGGGCCACAGACCTCCTCTTCCAAAACCGAACTCCCGAAATGAAAAAGGGAAGAGGAAAGCGATCATTGTCGCTAATGCTCAACAGCAGCCGAGCAACTCGAAGCCGGTCGTTCGTCAAAATAATATGCGTCCACGCGTACCCCTTGAAGAGAGGCTAGGACGTCCTTACTCGTTTCCCCGAGATAAAACGAGAAGATTATTCGAGCTGGCATTGCGTAACCGACTCATAAATCTGCCGGATCTAAGACGTCCGCCGCAGCCAAATGATGTTAACGATCCTAACTACTGTCCCTATCATCGAGTACTGGGTCATCCGATTGAGGATTGCTACGTCTTCAAAAATTGGATTGAAGACCAGTACCAACAGGGCAAGTTCGCATTGTCCGACAGATGGAAGGTGAATCCGCCGCAGCCCCACACCTCTAAGAGGATGAATACGCTGGGGGCAACATGCTCTCTCGTTGAAGAAGCTCCTTGGGAGGTTGTACTATCAGCCAAGACAAAGAGGATACTAAACGATCTTCAAACATGCCCAGCGATTAGGTGGAAGAACCCGTTGGAACCTCAGATCATTGAAGGAATGTTGAAGCCGCGTCCAACTCGAATGATCGATCATGGTAGCCTAGGCGCTCATAACCAGCCGTCAAAATCTTCAATGAAGAAGAAAAAGAAATCAAAGAAGCCCGTGAAGCCTGGCGACAAGCGCACGGACTTACAAAAACAAATTGACGCACTGGAGGAATACAACCAGAAACCACGGACTCCCATTACACTCCAAGAGTTTCTCAACCACGTCTTTCAAGAGGAAGATGAGGGAGAAAGTTCGTCGGACGAGTCTGAGGAATACGTGGCGAGCTGTCATGTGATTCCCCATTCGTTCACAGACGATGAGGAAACTCCTTGCACTGAGAAGCTGAGGGCAGATCCTGAACCAAAAATTCTGGGGCCATCGGATGAATTAATTGACGCTTTCCTCAACGAAGCTCTGTTGAAAAGTAAAGCCGATCGGGAACGCGAGACGGTTATATTTGAAAGGGCTAAGCGCCGGCGACTTGACGAAAGAGCCGAGACACTTCCGCTAAAGCAAAATACACCCACTGCGGATAAAAGCAAATTCAAGACGAGGAAAAGGTTTGCTAAAGCCATGTCAATGGGTATGAAGCTACCATCCTCTGAGGGAAGTGTTACTGGTAAAGCGGAAATGCACCCCTCCTATTGCTTATATCATCGGAAGATTTCGCACCCCACTGAAGAGTGCAAAGCTTTCGATAGATGGTGGCAAGGATATGTTGCTCACTGGCAGCATCTTAAGCGGGAAAAGCGCAAGACTCACCGAGAGCAGAGCGATACGACCGAAGGGCTTAACAGAACTACCGGCAATTGTCGCATGGTTAACGCCGGGGGATCACAAGTGCTCACATTCGGGAGCGATTCCGATGAGGAGCTGGCTCTTAGCCCCCTCTTTAAAGAGTCCAATTCAGGAAAAGAAGAAGAGCCGAAGATTTGTGAAAATATCCGGCTGCGTAATCGCACGCTGCCCGAAAAGAATCTCGGACCCTCAAACAAAAAAGATAAAGGGAAGAAAAAGGTCTCTGAGGACATCGCCCTAGATGACCAAGTTACGGAAGAGCTGACTGCCAAGGACCTGCCAAAGAAAAATAAGGTGGATTACAACGTCTTAGCGCATCTGAGGAAGCTACCCTCGCAGCCCAGCATTCTTGACGCCCTTTTACTATCAAAGGAGGCAAGAGATTCGTTAATTAAGGCACTACAGGACCCGGAGCAGTTCCAAGCTTTCCTGGCCGAAGAAAAGATGAAGGATGAATTGGAAGAAGTGCATACGGCAGATGTCACTTTTGGCGATGAAGACCTTCTCCTTGGGACGTGCGAACACAATCGCCACTCTATGTCTCAGGATACTGCCATGATATAAAGATAGGCAAAATCCTGGTCGATAACGGATCGTCTGTTAATCTACTCAATGTGCGGGTGTTAAAGGAAATCTGCATGAGCGTCCAACATCTCGCTCGAGACAAGATCACCATCTCCGGGTTTGACTCCCAATCATCAAAAACCCTTGGATCTGTGATACTGATGCTACGCTTTGGGCTGCTCGTCACGGACATTAAATTCCACGTCATAGATGCCAAGACATGCTACAACGCCCTGCTCGGCCGACCATGGTTACACGAGTACAACATCATCCCTTCTACACAGCATCAGTGTATGAAATATTTTAGGGATGGTCTCGAGTATACCGTAACGGGAGAACTGAATCCGTTTTCCATGAACGAAGTTCGCAAATATGAAGATGCCAAATACTTCTTGCCGAATTTCGAAGACACGGAAAGGTTTCACAAGCCGGAGAACAAAACTAATGCTACCATCCCTGTCTTCGGCAGTGATACCGAGGAGGAAGAGGAGATAGTTTATTCGGGTCCGCCCCAATACACCAAGCCGGGACCATCCGCTCATACGTTGATCTTTGGTAGTGATTCGGAGGATGAGGTCCATGTTGTATTCTCTGCTCGGCCTTCAATACAAACGTCCGCTGACGAAGAGCAAAGTCTGCAAGTCGCCATGGTGCCCCTTAGACATTATAAAGAACTGGATGCGCTCGATACCGACAGTGTAGAGGAGCTGCAGACGTTTTATGTCCCTCCCAGGCGAGAAGGCGAAAAGGCAATTCTATTCTACCGCTCTGAGGAAACGAAGGTGGAGAAAGAAATCTGGCATGGTATGGATCCCACGCTTGACAGGCTTCAGTCCATCCGTCTGCCCAGATATTATACAGAAGGCTTGAAAAGGCTGTTGAAGCGCCAAGGGATACCCTTCAAACAGACCGCTCGAAAAGCCAAATTCTATGACAGGGTCTGGAACGTTCCCTGAACTCAGCACAAGCTACCTAGTGGGAGGATGGAAACAATCGGACTCGGATACATTCGGTCCAGGAAACGAGAGCTACTCCGCGATTGCTACGTCGTGTATGACTTCGATGAAGAAGCGGATGCTCAATGGGAGGACGCTAATCCTGAACCAGTAAAAGTTCCAGATGCAGAAGTGCCCAGTCCGTCGTTCGAAGAAAAAATGGACAAGCTTATAAGGGAAGCTGGTCAAAAAGTCCGAGACGACCATAACCGCGAAATGGCAATCTACGAGAAAGCCAAAACACAACGCCTCCTCCAACAGGCTGCGAAAGATGAAAATACCGCTCCCTGTCAACCTGTGGCAAAAAGGGCTTGGCGCAGAGGCAAAAACAAGTCGAAACACGAAAAAGACGCTCAACAGCAAACAAGCGGGACTAAGAAGCCACACAAGCGGGAATCAAGCGGTTCCGATCTATCCCTCATAAGAAAAATGGGTCGAGCGTACTCTTTTCCTCGGGACAAGACGAAGGAAATACTTGACCTCGCTCTAAAACATTAGATGCTTACACTGCCAGAGTCCAAACACCCCGAACAAGCAAGCGAAGTCTCTCACCCGGACTATTGCCCTTATCACCGAGTGATAGGGCACCCTCTCGAGGACTGCTTCACTTTCAAGAATTGGGTCGAAGATCAGTATCAGCTTGGCGAGTTCGCTCTGTCTGACAACTGGAGGGTAATGCCGTCACAGAAGCACGAACCCAAAGCCACAAGAACAGAACCAACTCCACATTGGGATTGGAAGCGGATTCACACTTGTCACATGATAACAATATTAAAAGAAGAGCCCGAGAACATGAATGACCTTCCTTGGTGCTTCGACAACAGCAACGATGAGGTGATCTCAGAATTTCTGCCAGTACTGAAAGAGTTGGAGGATGGGATACATACCACTGCGGATAACCTCAAGAAAATTGAGTTGGGGATGGCGAATGACCCGCGAACAACATTCGTCAGCGAGATATTATCTGAAGAAAGGGTGACTACGCTAAAAGACTTGCTTGTACAGCATAAAGATTGCTTCGCATGGAACTATTCCGAAATGCCGGGACTAGATCCAGAAATTGCTGTGCATAAATTAGCGATATCTCCGGACGCCAAGCCGGTCAAACAGGCGCCAAGAAGAATGCGGCTCGAGCTTGAGATGAGTATCAACGCCGAGGTCAAGAAGCTGATCGACTCTGGCTTCATCCAGGAAGTTCAATACCCTGAATGGATCGCCAACATTGTCCCGGTGATGAAGAAAAATGGGACAGTGCGCATATACGTGGACTTCCGGGATCTCAATAAAGCTTGCCCGAAGGACGATTTCCCAGTGCCAGTCACCGAACTGATGATAGACAATACGTCCACTCACAAGGTTTTCTCTTTCATGGATGGCTCATCAGGGTATAGTCAGATAAAGATGCATCCCGAAGACCAGAAGCACACCGCCTTCAGGACTCCTTTGGGTATATTCTGCTACAAGGTGATGCCCTTCGGTCTAAGGAACGCCGGTGCCTCCTATCAGAGGTCCATGACGAAGATCTTTGATGACCTTATACACAAAATCGTCGAATGCTATATCGACAATCTCGTGGTTAAAAGCAAATCATACGAAGAACATCTCGAGCATCTGAAGACCGTATTTCAATGCCTTCAACAATACAACTTGAAGATGAACCCCCTCAAATGTGCATTCGGAGTTTCTTCAGGCAAATTCCTGGGATTCATCGTCCAACACCGAGGTATTGAGATAGATCCATCAAAAATCAAGGCGATCATGGAAATGCCCCCGCCAAGGACTCTTAAACAGCTGCGGTCTCTCCAAGGGAAGCTCGCGTATATACGGCGATTTATAGCCAACCTTTCAGGCAAGTGCCGTCCTTACAGCCACCTGATGAAGAAGGGAACCCCATTCGTCTGGGATCAAAAATGCCAAGGCGCGCTGGACGAAATCAAACAGTACCTCCAGAATCCGCCAATATTGGCTGCTCCGGTCAAGGGAAAATCCCTCATTCTTTATACAACAACCCTCGAAGGTTCCTTAGGCGCATTATGGGCGCAAGAGAACGACCAAGGGAAAGAAAGAGCACTCTACTATTTAAGTCGAGTCCTACTGGGGGCAGAAAGCAACTACTCCCCCATTGAAAAACACAGTCTGGCATTGATCTTCGCGATAACAAAACTCAGACACTATGCATTGGCACATGAAGTCCGTCTCATCTCGAAGGTGGACCCTCTTAAATATTTAATGTCAAAGGCCATATTGACGGGACGGCTCGCTAAATGGGCCCTGTTCTTGATGGAATTCTCGATAACCTATCAACCTCTCAAAGCAGTGAAAGGCCAAGCTATTGCCGACTTCCTCGCTGAACATCTGATACCTGCTGATTCTCCTCTGAATTGCGATTTGCCAGACGAACATGCGTTTGACACTATCGATGGGAACGATACCCGATGGGAACTCTATTTTGATGGAGCGTCTTCCATGAAGAAGCGCAAACAAAGTACGCCAATGATCAAATCGGGGGTAGGCCTCATTTTCGTGACCCCACAAGGAGGAATAATGCGCTCCGCTTTCTCCCTAACAGAGCCGAGAACAAACAATGAAGCCGAATACGAAGCTTTGATAGCAGGCCTCGAGATCGCCATCGACATGGGAATTGAAAACCTCCTCATATACGGAGACTCCCAGCTGGTCGTTAGTCAAGTAAACGGTGATTACCAAACATGCAAGCCAGAGCTGGTGAAGTACGGCGAGAAGGTGCAGCAACTGTTGACCCAAATCCCTTCCTATACTTTGGAAAACATACCGCGTGCAGAAAACAGCAAAGCGGACGCGTTGGCCAAGCTCGCTAAGGAACTGGCTGATGAGAACCTCGATGACGTAAGAATCGTAGTACAAAGCCGTCGGGTGCTTGCCCCAACAGAAATATCTCCGGAATCATCCGAAAAGAAGGAAACGACCGAGCAAAGGACCCTGCAAATAAAAGACCGGAAAAAGGCTGAGGATTGGAGAGAAGTCTTTATAGACTATTTCAAATACCGTCGAACGCCCGAAGATGCGTCCTCAAGACATCAGCTCATAAAACGAGCTCTGTCTTTCGCCTTCGTCAATGATACGCTGTACAAGAGGTCATTTGATTCTCTGTGGTTGAGATGTCTGGGACCTGACGAAGCGAAAAGAGTCGTTCAGGAAGTTCATGGCGGACTCTGCGGTTCTCACCCAGCGGGCCCAAAGATGAAGTTGAAAATCAAACGGATGGGCTACTACTGGCCCACGATGATTCAGGACTGCCTCGAATATGCGAAGCAATGCCACTCATGCCAAATTCATGGGGACTTTATCCATCAGCATCCAAATCCATTACATCCAACGGTGGCTAGCTGGCCGTTCGAGATGTGGGGGACTGACATAGTCGGCCCCATCGAACCAGCATCGTCTAAAGGACATCGTTTCATCCTGGCGACGACCGATTACTTCTCTAAATAGGCAGAAGCAGTACCATTGAGGGAAGTGAAGACGGAGAATATCCTCTATTTCTTCAAGACGCACGTCATATATCGGTTTGGAACTCCGAGACGGATCATCTCCGATAACGGGCCTGCCTACAGGAGCCACAAGATCAGTCGCTTCGCGCAACAACACAATATAGACTGGAGATATTTCTCGGTTTATAATCCGCGAGCTAATGGTCTAGCTGAGGCCTTCAACAAGACCCTGATGAAGATCATGAAAAAGACGGTGTCCCGAAATAAGAAAGACTGGCACGAGAGACTACAAAAGGCTCTTTGGGCGTATCGAACTATGTTCAAGACGGCCACGAACACAACGCCATACGCGTTGGTATTCGGTACCGAAGCAGTACTCCCCCTCGAGATAGAGTTACTCTCTCTACGAGTGGCAGTCCACTACGAGCTGACGGCCGAAGAAAATGCTCACCTTCGGCTTGAGGAGCTTGATGCCCTTGATGAAAACCGGCTCATAGCGCAACAAAATCTGGAAGCTTATAAAGCAAAGATGACGCGCTCATACGAAAAATTGACCCGACCAAGGACATTCCGCCAAGGCGAACTCGTGCTAGTGGTCAAAAGGCCTATGATCCCCAATCGCGCCAAGCGGGGAAAATTCGAACCGAACTATGAAGGCCCGTACATCATAGACAAAGTCTACCAGGATGGAGCCTATTTACTCATGGATATGCACGGTGAAAGGCCTTTCAGGCCAATAAACGGTCGCTTCCTAAAGAAATACTACGCTTAATGAGCCACAACCTAGGTCAATGATAGATGACGACGACTATGTCCGCTCGCTATCTTCCTAAGCCCAAACTCTATAAGTACTAACTGGCCTTCTTCAGCACTGGACCGAAACGTCCTTAAATTAATAATGGACCGAAACGTCCTTAAACTAATGATGGACCGAAACGTCCTTAAACTAATGGCGGACCGAACCGTCCTTAAACTAATGACCGGACCGAAACGTCCTTAAACTACTACCGCAGCATCTTCAGGCTGACGAGATGAATAAAAATAATAATAATAATAATAATAATAATAAAAATAATATAAAAACGGTATGTCTATAAGCAAAAAGGGCACGGATGAAAACCCGAAAGGGCTCCGTGAGTAAAAGCAACAGGGCTACCGGCAAGTGTTCGTGAAAACCCGAAAGGGCGCGGCCTTGTAAAAAAAAAGAGAATAAAAAAAAACTGTATGTCCATAAGCAAAATGGGCACGGATGAAAACCCGAAAGGGCTCCGTGAGTAAAAACAGCAGGACTACCGGCGAATGTTTGTGAAAACCCGAAAGGGCGCAATCTCGTTAAAAGACACTTATAGGGTCCTCTCGACCTTGTAAGGAGAAACCACCCGCGTGAGATCCTTACGACTCATAAGGGAGCAACACACTTAGGGATCCCCACGATTCCTAAGGAGAAAATACACTTGCGAGATCCTCACGACTCGTAAGGAGAACTCTCTTATGGGACCCTCACGGCTCATAAGATTTGAAAGTCTTAAGCTACAGAGACCTAAACATGTGCTTAAGCAAACCCCCACAACTTCCGATATTTCCCTACAAGTGGCTCAATATTGACCCTTGTATACAATCCACGGGCGCGAATAAACATTTCCCTAACCAAGTCTCATCCGTGACTGGGGATATGTTCACACAACCCTTATAAGTCCTCTCGACTTACAAGGAGAAAACCCTCTTGTAGGATCCTTACGACTTACAGAGGAACATACACTTAGGAATCCTCACGATTCCTAAGGAGAAAATACACCTACAAGATCCTCACGACTTGTAGAGAGAAATAACTTTGTGAGACCCTTACGGCTCATGAAGTCAAAAGCCTTAGTCGACAGGACCTGAACCCTGTTCACTAAGCCACCTTTGGTCGACATCGACAGAGGCAGATGATGATTCGCTCTTGGCAATATCCCAGTTGTAGCGGTGCTGATGCCGAAATCGGTGTCTAATTTCAAGTTTACGGCAAAAAGCCAGTAGGCCGCACAAGCATACGAAATAGCCGAAACGATGGGGCAACTTGCAATAAAAAAACAGCAAGTAAAAAACGTATGCACACGAAATAGCCGAAATGATTGGGCAACTCGCAATAAAAAGCAGCGAGTAAAAAATAAAACAAACAGCCGAAATGATTGGGCACCACGAAAAATAGCCGAAATGATTGGGCAATCGCGACCTTCGCAATATAAAAGCTGAAATGATAGAGCATCGCGGAAGTAAAACAAAAAAAAATGAAAATGAGAATGAGGATAAAACTTTGGCCCCACAGTTGAGATCACATCGATCCCTGTATACAATCCAAGGGCGCAAACAAAGAGGGAACCACACCCTCCCAGCAGGCTCCGCCGGAAAGCAAAGCCAAATCTCGACGGTTCACCAACAGCCTAGAGACAATCACAACATTCGTCTCAATACAGCAGACGCAGTACCGGCAAACGACGTGAGGATCAAATTCCTAGCTTCACGATCTTGACGGTAATTTGTATAGAACCTGAAAGACCTCCACAGATTAGTTCAACTCAGGGAAACTAGCGTCCTTGATGAGAGCCTCCTGATTCGCGTCGACCCGCAGAGAAACCAGTGTCTCCGCAGGAATACTTCGATTCGTTTCAACCCCAGGGAAACCGGTGTCCTTGGCAAATTCCTCAATTCAGGGAAACTAGCGTCCTTGATGAGAGCCTCCTGATTGGCGTCGGCCCGCAGAGAAACTAGTGTCTCCGCAGGAATACTCCGATTCGTTTCAACCCCGAAGAAACCAGTGTCTTCGGCAAAATCCTTCGACTCAAGGAAACTAGTGTCCTTGACGAGAACACCCTGATTCGCGTCGACCCGCAAAGAAACTAGCGTCTTTACAGGAACACCTCGACTCGTTTCAACCCCAGGGAAACCAGTGTCCTTGGCAAATTCCTCAATTCAGGGAAACTAGCGTCCTTGATGAGAGCCTCCTGATTCGCGTCGGCCCGCCGAGAAACCAGTGTCTCCGCAGGAATACTCCGATTCATTTCAACTTCGAGGAAACTAGCGTCCTCGGCAAAATACTTCGACTCAGGGAAACCAGTGTCCTTGACGAGAACACCCGATTCGCGTCGACCTGCAGAGAAACTAGCGTCTTTGCAGGAACACCTCGACTCGTTTCAACCCCAGGGAAACCAGTGTCCCTGGCAAACTTCTCAACTCAGGGAAACTAGCGTCCTTGATGAGAGCCTCCTGATTCGCGTCGGCCCGCAGAGAAACCAGTGTCTCCGCGGGAAATTCTCGATCCGTTTCAACACCAGGGAAACAAATATCCTTGGCAAACTCCTCAACTCAGGGAAACTAGCGTCCTTGATGAGAGCCTCCTGATTCACGTCGGCTCGCAGAGAAACCAGTGTCTCCGCGAGAAATTCCCGATTCGTTTCAACTCCAAAGAAACCAGTGTCTTCGGCAAATCCTTCGACTCGAGGAAAAAAGTGTCCTTGACGAAGAAAATCCTGATTCGCGTCGACTCGCAGAGAAACCAGTGTCTCCGTGGGAAATTCTCAATCCGTTTCAACACCAGGGAAACAAATATCCTTGGCAAATACCTCAATTCGGGGAAACTAGCGTCCTTGATGAGAGCCTCCTGATTCGCGTCGGCTCGCAGAGAAACCAGTGTCTCCGCGGGAAATTCCCGATTCGTTTCAACTCCGAAGAAACCAGTGTCTTCGGCAAATCCTTCGACTCGAGGAAACAAGTGTCCTTGATGAAGAAAATCCTGATTCGCGTCGACTCGCAGAGAAACCAGTGTCTCCACGGGAAATTCTCGATCCGTTTCAACACCAGGGAAACAAATATCCTTGGCAAATACCTCAATTCAGGGAAACTAGCGTCCTTGATGAGAGCCTCCTGATTCGTGTCGGCTCGCAGAGAAACCAGTGTCTCCGCGAGAAATTCCCGATTCGTCTCAACCCCGAAGAAACAAGTGTCTTCGGCAAATCCTTCGACTCGAGGAAACAAGTGTCCTTGACGAAGAAAATCCTGATTCGCGTCGACTTGCAGAGAAACCAGTGTCTCCGCGGGAAATTCTCGATCCGTTTCAACACCAGGGAAACAAATATCCATGGCAAATACCTCAATTCAGGGAAACTAGCATCCTTGATGAGAGCCTCCTGATTCGCATCGGCTCGCTGAGAAACCAGTGTCTCCGTGGGAAATTCCCGGTTCGTTTCAACTCCGAAGAAACCAGTGTCCTCGGCAAATCCTTCGACTCGAGGAAACAAGTGCCCTTGACGAAGAAAATCCTAATTCGCGTCGGCTCGCAGAGAAACCAGTGTCTCCGCGGGAAACTCCCGATTCGCCTCATCTTGTAAGATGAAGCCTCAGGCAGCAGAGATTAAAAAAACTTGTTTTCTGAACAATGGGACCCTGCAAGTCGGTCTAAAACGGTCTCTTGCATACTATTCACGGGTCTCACTCTCCAAAGTCGAGTTTCGACAAGGAGGGAAATAACCGCTTACGGGTCCTCTCGGCTCATAAGAGGGAAAAATTCTCTTATAGGATCCTTACGACTTATAAGAGAAAACACAATTAGGAATCCTCACGATTCCTAAGGAGAAAATCCACCTACGAGATCCTCTCGATCCGTAGGGAGAAAAGTCTTTATGAGACCCTCACGGCTCATAGAATTGAAAAGTCTTAGGCAGCAGATCTGAACCTGCGGCCTAAGCCATCGCTATATCTTGAAAAATCTAGACCCTTACTCTATTATCGGTCAAATGTGTTTATCAAGACAGCATGCTGATAATAAGATAAAGGAAAAAGCAAAGAAATAGTACAAGACATTGCAAAGAAAAGTGTGTATCTTTATTGAATGTAATCAAGTACAAGGTGAAGCGCACAAAAGAATAAAGAATGGATACATCTTATTCGAAAAAAGAATTTTTTTTACAAGTATGTAGATACAAGGGGAATTACTGGGAAGGAAGCGTCTTGCATAACTCTAGCAATTGTTCGCGCACCTCTTTCCACACTTTCTCCTGATCGGCCACCACCGCCAGTTCTGCCTCCACCTGAGCCCTTTGTTGCAAGACATATGCAAGCTGCTCCCTGACGGCCTGATGAGCAGCTTCGCGGCCTGGGGTGTCACGCTCGGCGACATCAAGCTTTCGCTTCACGTTTAGCCCATGAAAGATGCGCTCCAGGAGACCTTCAAAGATAGCCTTCACTTGGGCAGCATTCGCCTCAACCTCAGCATGTAGACGAGCCGTCTCGCTCGAGGTCTCTTGGCATTCTCTCAGCCTCAAAGCTGCTTCTTGTTCCAAGTGGTGGACGTAAGAAGCGCTTTCCTCGATCCATGCTGCTCTCTCATTGCTAGCGGCTAAAGTCTCGGGGGCGGGACGCATCGACTCCAGCTGATGCAGGCGAGTCTCGATCTCCCTACAATGGTTAACCCAAGATGCGATGATGCCCTCATCATGGAAATTCACGAGTATCACCAGCATCGGGTTAACCGCCGTGGCGAAATCCGCCGCAGACGTAGGAGTCTCAATGTCGAGCTCCTCGATGTAGTCGCTAAGCATACGCAAACTGTTCGCGGCGCCTTTCGAAGACGGACGTCTCAGAAAGGACCTGCCGGCATTGTGATGCGAGGCTCGAAGGGTACCGAGACAGGAACAACAGCTGAAAAGAAACAAGATATGATCAGATAACAGTTCAGGAAATAAAAAAAGGGAGAGTTATCAATGTGATAGTCGCTATACCAGCTGAGGCAGGTGGCAAGGCCGGAAGGATCGGTGGCGCAACCGATCTTTCATCCCCTCCTTCAATTTGTAGCACTGCAGTCGGGACGAGAAAAAAGTTAGAAATAATTCCATCAATAGAAAAGAAAGATATCAAGGGGAAACCATACTCACCAGCACCACCAGAGGAAGAAGCGAATTCAGATAGGAAGGAGAAGTGTGGGAGCAACACTTGATAGAGATGATCAAAAAGCACTCTTGAAAAGACACAGCAGTACGACTTTAGTATATAAATCAGGCGACTGAAAAACGAAGCTAATAGGTCGCAAATCCATACCTTCCAGCATCTTTGATGGTATAAGAGAGGGCTGAGAAGTGACCACCGCCAAGGCAGTAGTTGACGGCGCTCCCTCAAGCAGTGGAGCATCGGCACTGGCCGCACCTGCGTTAAGAAACAAGGGTAAACCTGTCAGAAGCGATGGCAAGATAAAAAGGGGGACGGTAATCCGAAGTTTACCTGATGAGCCTCCAGCCGAGACGGAGGCGTCTCCCTCCTCCATCGACATAAGACCACCACCCGTGGCCTCATCCCCAGACTCCACGGGGGCTATCGTCGTGCTCACAAGGCCAGGAGACGCCGGAGGGCCATAGGCAAGGAGAGCTATGACCGGAGCATTACCGGACTCTTGAGAAAGAACGGCTGGCTTTTCCCCAAGAGCCGTACCCGTCTCACCCGCTACTTCTTTAGGCTCGGCGGTCGCTATTTCTTCATCCGCTGTCACCATGGGGTCACCGGTCTTAGGCGCCTCGTCCACCGCTGCCGCGGGCTCAATTATGGCGGTCGTCTCATTTACCGCCGTCTCAGGTTCGGCATCGACGACCTTCTCAGGTACAGCTCCCTCTGCCCCCAGCTCAGGTGCGGCAACCTCAGCGACGTCGTCCGCCATCGGCTCGGGCTCGACCAATGCCTCTCCCTCTGGCTCCTCAGGTTCGACAGTCTCCCCCTCGGTTGGACTTGGCCCTGCAGGATAGAATATATAAGAACCAGCAGCTTTATGATTTTTACAACAAAATTCTAAAAAGAAATATTACCTGAGGTGGACTTATTGTTAGCCTCCCTATGGGCGCGAATCGCTTGTCTATGAGCTGTAGACAGGGCGACCGGGGGCTCTTCTAACGGGGTATCGGCACGAGGAACGGTGCTTGGGCCCGCTCCAATGGCCAAGGCAGCCCTGCGTGCCTTTGCTTCGCGCCTCGACCGCTTCCTTTCCTCCCGGGCTGTCGCGATGGACCTTTTCGACGCTTCCTTCATCAAGGCGTCGTCGTCTTCGTTCAGAGATGCCTCCAGAGCCTTTAAGGCATCTCTCATCGGCTCTTCAAGACGGACCTCCTGCGGTAGCCCTGAGGAGGCAGGAACATCGGCAGCTAGCGGAATATCCGCGTCACTTGGCGGGAACGGCATTGAGGTTCCTGCGATAAAAAGGGAGAGGTTAGATCGACCATAACACAAGGAAAATGAAAACTTGATGAATTGAAGCTTACTAAGGCCTAAAGATGCTCTAAGGCGTTCTTCCTCTTGGAAGGTCTTGAGGGAAGCGGCAATGGCTTCTTCAGTGGTGATGCCTGTTGGAAGAAAAGAAGGAAAAATATTAGTCAAAGGCAATAATAAAGATATGATGCAATAGAAAATGTGACTAGTGATTACCTGATACCGCAAGCTTAGCCAGCCATGCGTCACGCCTCGCTAACCGCTCCGAAGCTTCGAGGGAGGCCTCCAAATCCGTGTCCTCCAGCATGACTAATCCTTCGTTAGTCCCATATTCACTCAGGCCCTTCGGCATAGGGAGCATGGGGTTCTTGACCGAACATGACATCAGCGGCGAAGAGCGACTTCTTTTTCTTCTTTTGCCCACCAATCCTAGGTACCCCCGGGATCGACTTACGCTTGGCAGCCACCTTGGGACGGCGGGTCCCAATGTCCGCACCCACGCCAAACTCCGGCGAGGCTACAACCACTGTCTCCACTGGAGCACAGGGCGCTGGTGGTGCATCCGCAATATCAGGGAGCGACAATCCGCATGGAGGACTCTGCGCACGCGAGGGTCCGGCTCTGGCATCTTTTAAAGGGGGGATTACCGGGGTCCTTGGCACCAAAGGAGCGTTGCGGTCGCTACCTGGAGGCACACCCTTACGGTCGACCAGCAATCGCCTTTCCTCCTTTATAACGGCTCCCGTCGCATGATTGTACCATTCTTTATATACGTTGAGGAGTCGTGGGGCGCAAGCCGGCTCACTGATAAAAATGTGAGAAACCGTATTCAGACGCATGAAATGATGCAGCGCGTTCTCCATCCCTTCTTCCGTGGCAGCAAGTTCCAGTAGAAAAGCTTCCAATGGTACCCCCTGATCGTAGCTCAGTTGTTGGGCGAAACGTTGCGGGTTGTATCTCATGAAAATCGCCGCACCGTTCTACCTAAATACCAGGAAGCCCGGTCTGATGGAATAAAGATGGAGGATCTCCCGGGCCGTCAAAACTGAGGCTCCATCTTTGAAAGTGTCTTGCAATGGCCACACTGCAGTGGTGGACGCCTTTCCAATAGTCAATACTTTGTCAATGAAAGACATCCCGTCTCCAACGGTGTGGGGGCGAAGGAGCAAACCCCTGGCATTCCTCGGCGATGGAGTCACAATTGATACGCCAATCAGCTGTATGATGCGAGGGAAGCTGCACCTGTCATAGAACGAGGGCCTTTTGTGCATGCCGAAGACACCCGATGTGTGTAGCTCGAGCCACGATATGAAGTAGTGCATCGGGAAGATCATGTGCAGTACCCCAGGCTCATTAGCATCCGCCGCTCAACTGAGGCCATGGTACAAATGTGCCAAACCGGCTATCCCAACGGCTACCTTTACCCCGATGGTCATCCGGTGAGCCGGGTAAAAGACAGAGGGCCGCATATGGCGAGAGTGCATTGGGAGCGCAAACCAACTCAGCCATAGCCCAAGAAATCCTAAAAAGAAGGCCTCCTCGTCCATCTCAGGGGCTGCAACTTCCGCAAAAGACATGGTCGGGGAATTAGGAAGGAAAAACCCTTTTGGTCTATTTCCTTCGCCGGTAGGTTATCCAAACCTAAACCGAAAGGGTCCTCGAGGGTGGCAAACTTGGCAGCTTCTGCCGAGAGGACACCTGGGTGAAGGAACCGGGCGGTGAGATCCTCGAAACTGACTCCGCGACTCCCACGTTCGATGAAATGGGCCTCGTAGATGTTCAACACCTTGATCAAACTTGGGAATTGGTGTTGAACAGCATTCTCCGGCGTGAGGCCCCTTACCACCGGCTTGGCACCGAAAACATATTCATCTGTCGGGAGCAACTCCTCATAGTGCTCCCCTATAACCGGTAAACCGGAGACTTCTGTGAACTCCTCCAGAGAAATCGACACTTCCCGACCCATTGCGAGGAAAGTGTGAGTGGGAATGTTCCACTGCTCCAAGAAAGCCTTGAACCACCAAGTGGGAAGCGTAGGATACTGGAAGAGGGAGACGTAGACCGCGGTGTACAACCCTAACCTTATCAACTGTGACTTCTTCGTCAACAGGATATACCGAGCCCATGGCAGATAGCCGATCGGGTGGCGGGGGATCAGACCCATGTTATATGATTGCCCCTAAGGGCGCGCCTCGCCTTGACAGATTCGGCGTCCCAGGATATCCAAAACCATGGGACGCTGGACCGGGATTGCATCTATGGCCGGATGAAGAAAGCCCTTCGATGTCCAATCAACCATCTCCACGGTGTACTGCACCAGGGGTGGGCTGGCGTAATGAATTGCCGTGATGGGTTCTGACGGTACTGCGCACGTGAAGCTGCGTCGACCCATAATAATTTGATTATACCACGACCCCCAAAGGTGGAGACTCTTATATTCCGGGTCGTGGTCCTTGATCATGGCTAATACTTCGCGGTCCAAAGGCACTTCAGGAAACCCTTCCTCTGAGCGAGCGAACGGGAAAGAAGTATCGAGAGACATGATCGCTGCAAGTGAAAAGAAATTAGCCGTCAGTGTTGTAATTCCAACGCTTGGCGTTTGAAAAAATTCATTAATTGATTAATTAAATTAAAATTAATTAATTACACCACACAGCAGTGCAGTGGGTAGGGGACCGAAGGGGGACCCACAAAATCTGGATGACAATATGTTAATAAGACAACCCCATCATTAGATGAGATTGTCAGTTGGTCCCCGAGAGAATATTCCCATTAATAAAAAAATATCCCTAGAGGCAAGGAGAAAATCTCCTCTTTCAGAGCAAAACTCTGTCACAGAGTGACACTTGTCAAACTCTGGTCTCAGGGGAATAAGATTCCTTAAAAGAGCCTAGCTCTGTGATGATGATGAGAAAATCTATTTAAACTCCTAAAGAAATTAAAATTTTTGAAGACTCTTAGGTGTTCTTCACTTTTAGATCAAAAAGATCTATTTTTGATCCATGAGCAAAGCTCTGCTCATGGGTTAAAACCCATGAACAAGATCTCTGTAGATCTATGGATTCGTGAGAGCAAAGCTCTGTTGATGAAACCCCAAAGGGAATTTCTTTAGATCAAAAGATCTATGAGAGCAAAGCTCTGTTGGTTAAAATTGATTTAAATTAATTTTAAATTAATTATTACCTAAAGTTTTCTAACTTTGGGAGATGAGAGCAAAGCTCTAGAGTCTGAAAGCAAGAGCAAAGCTCTGAAGTTCTTAAGCAAGAGCAAAGCTCTGTAAATCAAAATCTAGAAAATGGTGAAGATTTTTCTAAGGGCCAGGGGTCCTATTTATAAGGCGCTTGCGCCCCTTCAACTCACCCATTAATCCAACGGTTAGGATCTTGCCACCGCTGCACTCACGTGCGCGCCACGTGAGCGCAACGGTGGGGGGGCATTTGTTTCCCCCAATCAGAGCAAAACTCTGTTTGAATTTCAAAATTCAAAATTCGAAGCAACGCTTCAGATTCTTTGCGCTGCGCGCAACGCGTCACGTGTCAAAAGCTGATACATCAGCGCAGCGCCCAAGACAGTGCACCCAATCAGAGTAAGGCTCTATTAAAAACAAAGTTAAAGGAAGCAACGCTTCAGTTGCGCAAGTGCTGCGCTGCGCGACACGTGTCAACGCAGTTGCATCTGCGCAAGCGCTGCGCTGCGCGACACGTGTCAGCGCAGTTGCGCAAGCGCAGTTGCGCTGCGGGACACGTGTCAGCGCAGTTGCGCAAGCGCAGTTGCGCTGCGCGACACGTGTCTCCGCAGTTGCGCTGTGCGCTGCGTGACACGTGTCAAGCGCTGGGGCATTTGTGCCAAACAGAATTAAAATTTTAAAGAAATCTTTCTGTTCTTGTTAAAACAAGAAGATTTTCTTCTGTAAAACAGGAGCCCTTGGATCAAAGATCCAACGGCGGGGAAAATTCCCCAAATCACTCAGAGAAAGATCTCTTTAACAAATTTAACAAATTTATGGGCACTATATAAATACCCCTAGATCCCAAATCAAAGGCATCAACAATTGTGAGAGATCAAGAACTTCAAACAGAGAGAAACTCTGAAGAAATTTCAAGAAGAAAAAGGTAAAAATCTTTAGAAAAAAGAGAAAATTCTCTCATGAACAGATCATTGATCTGAGAACAAGATCAATGATCTTCAATAAAAAGAAAAATAAATAATAATAAGTGCTTTGCACTTTCTTATGAACCATTGGTTCTTTAAAAAACAAGAGAACTTGTTTTCTTTGATCTAAATTAGATCAAGAAAACAAATGGTGCTTTGCACTTGTGAACCAATGGTTCCGGAATCCTAAAGATTCTCAAGATTATTGAAATAGTGCCTTGCACTTGCAAAACTGCACTGTTGCGCTCTTGGGTTGGCGCAAGCCACCACAGAGCGCCACGTGTCAGCAGCGCAACAGCGAGCGCACTGGTGCAGCGCACTGCGCTAACTGCGCTTGCGCTCACCAGAGCGTGACATGTGTCATCACCATAAGCGCTTGCGCTCAGTGATTAGCGCAAAACGCCTGACAAATATAATGCATTTCTTTTACTAAAGGGCCAGGCCCAAATCAGAAAGGCCTAGCAGGCCAAATTAAATTGCAATGCAATAAAAAGGGCAGAGCCCAAACAAAATTGATGCTCTGCATCATTTATGAATGGGCAGAGCCCAAAAAAATAATAGATAATGCAATGCATTATTTTAAAAAGGGGCAAAGCCCAAACAAAGGTCCAACAGAAACCAGAATTAATGCTGTGCATTATCAAATAGGGGCAAAGCCCTAGCACAGGTCTAATAGGCCAAAAATAAGAAATAACGTTGAATATTCTCAACTGGACTTAGCCCAATCATGGCCATAAGTCCTCAAATTAAATTGACTGAGCACAGCTGCTCCCCTAAATCAATTTACATCCGGTTCAAGGGTACATCTCTGAACTCCTTTGACACCTATCGTTGTAATCCTTCAACGACGTCAGAGAGGTAACGGGTCCCGACAACCACACATCCATACGGACTGTGGGGTCCTTAAACTCATGGACTTATGCGTCCCTAAACCAAAATACGGACTGTGGGGTCCTTAAACTCATGGACTTATGCGTCCTTAAACCAAAACACGGACCGTGGTGTAACATTTTCAAAAATATAAAATATTAATTTTGGGAATTTTTATAATTTAATATTATTTTATTGATTATTTTAATATTAAATCTATAATTAAATGCAAATAAATAGGAAAAATTTGAGAAAAATTATGGAAAATTCTAAAATAGGGTAAATTAGTGAATTATGACATTTTTAAGTTTTGTGATTAGTTTGACACTAATTTAGTGCTAATCGCGATTAAAATCGCTAATCGGGTTTTTTGGCAATTTTGTGCAAAACTTGCACATATCACTTTTTCTACACTTGTGCATTTTTCTTGCCATGATTTATCATTTGGGTTTACTATTCTTGTGAGAAGGTTTGGATTTAAAAGAAAAGGAAAATGAAAAAGAAAAAGAGAAAAGAAAAGGAGGGTAGGTGAGAGAGAGGCATGGGACACCATTGACCTTGAAACTTAGCCATTCTCCCATCATTTCTTCCCCTCTCTCCTATGCTTGCTGCTGCTGCCCTTCTCCATCTTCCTCCCCTCTTCAACTCCTCAAATCATCTCTAAAACACCCCAAAACCTCACACCCATTTCATTAAAATTGTGCAAAATCCCTAGATCTACACATGGAGCTAAAGAAGCAAGGATTTTGGCCACTAGGGGCAACTCAAGAATTTTCTTGAGTTGCTAATGGAGGTAATTTCTGAACCATTAGCTTAATTATAGCCTTTCCTATAACCCCATGTTAAGATTTAACCGATATTGTGTGATATTATGGACTTGGTGATAACCTAGTTAGGGTTTGAGGGAATTGGTGTTGTATTATGAAATTGAGCTCAGTAGAGGTCTTACCAACACCCTAGTGTATGAATTGGAACCCCAAACCTGAAGCTAAAACCAGAATACGGATTTTAGAAACCAATATCGGGGAAAATCTGGAATCTGTCACTGTGATTGAGAATCTGCTAACACCCCGAGACTCCTAAACTAATATTGAGTGGACAGTGAGATGTGCAGGCACTAATGAACCATCACCCCAAACCCTAGCTCCCCACTCCAAAGTGAGGCCGCCAAAATCCCCATTCTGGCCGCAATTTGCGGCCAGACCAGTGAGGAATCTCCTCGTTTTCTGTGCACAGCCCCAGTTCCTGTAGTGTTGACCCAGGGTACTTCTAGTTTTGACAGATTCTATCTAGGGTAAAATCTGGGACATATATCCTAAGTTACTATTTTGGATTCATGTTTCCGTATTCCGTATTTTTGATTCTGAAATGGTGGAATGTGTTTTGCCTCGACTATTTGGCGTTTATACGACGATATAGAGGATTTATTGATGGTTTTGAAGGCGTGCCATAGGTTCTCACCTATAGGCCCCCTTATCGTATCGTTTTGGATTTCATGCGCCGTTTTAGCTTGGATTTGGTTTTAATGCGCATATACGATATTTGATGTGTAGGTACCCATGAAGACTTCGGGACGACAAGAAAATGCGTGGTGACGTCCGCAAATGATGATGCAAGGTGAGTAGATTATATCTACAGGGGGAAGTCGGGTGGATGGCGTATAGCACCCCCGCAGTCCGTAGATAGATTACTATGTAGTTTATTGTGATAATAGGTGTATTATGGATAGTATAGGGTTAGAAGTGACTAGTGTAGTTCATAGTCGCGAACTCTAGGATAGAATTACACCTACACACACCCTTGCTTATTACTTGTACTTGCACGGTGTTTGATGATAGGGGATGACTTTGGAGATGAGTCGATGATGTGGGCTTGGTGCCGTGAGATCGGTGATTTGATACGATTCATATGTGGGATATGACTTGTGATTCTTTCTTGCGGGCTTGGGATATGTGTTTACCCCCGCATGCATACTTTATTGATGGTATCGATTTGTACTAGACATAGAGTAGTACCCCCAGATTATATGATCTGATGATAGTGATACCTGTTATGTGACGAGATAGTGAGATGTTGACCTGTACCCAGCTTTTGGGGATGCCGTACGATGATTTACCGTACGAGCCGATATTGATGATAGATCCGCACTCATAACTCGAGGATTCTTACGATATGACATTGAGGCGGGATCGCCGACTATATATCTATATATATATACATTGACTCAGATTTAGGTGGTTTCCACACCTACCCCTCCTGATCGACCTTATACTTAGATGTAGTTTGCATAGTAGATACTTCACTGTGGTGTTGACTATTAGATTCTGCATTTTCATGCTATTCGCACTGCTGGCATATGTTCATTGCTATATTATTATCATGCTGATAGGACACCAGCACCATTATCGATGATGCGTATGTTTCACATACACTATTTTGCCGGCTCACACACTTCATCAGCGATAATTGCCATGCCACTGCACTGTAGTACTGTTGCATTCATGATATGATTCTTGCTTGGCATATTGTACACATGTACCTATACACAATCAAAGATGATTCATTCTAAAGGGGCGGTTTCCCTCGACATATGCACATTACTATTCCATGTTGCATGATTTCCGATATGATTACCTTTCTTTACATGTCGCATACATCATGGATTGATTGCATAGCACATCGCATTGGATTTATTCTTGATGTGGATTTTCATGTGATTTCTGATTTTGAGGACCGTGGGATTATTTAAGAAAAGATGCTTTATTATGAAAAATCCGGTTCCCTTGATATGATATTTGGGGCGTCGCCCCGTGTTTTCTCGGTGCTAGAGGCATGTATTGAGAGAGGGATGACCCGGACTGACGGATTCCCGATATATACTCAGGGAGAGGGCTGACCCGGAATGACGGATGCCCGATGTATTGAGAGAGGGATGACCCGGACTGACGGATTCCCGATATATACTCTGAGAGAGGGCTGACCCGGAATGACGGATGCCCGATGTATTGAGAGAGGGATGACCCGGACTGACGGATTCCCGATATATACTCTGAGAGAGGGCTGACCCGGAATGACGGATGCCCGATACAGGAGGATTTACGTGTCGATGCTAGGCACGGGTTTCATGATGTTTTTCCATGATTTTGTTTATATCCTCACATTGCATACATGATGCTTATCGTCAGTGAGTGACGGGTGGACGGGTTCCACACATATACAGACTGGATTTACACTTATCATACTTCATTTGTATATATAACAGGGTATGAGGGCGCTGTTATATATACCCTTACACCAATATTAGTGGTATCGGACGCTAATATATGTGTATTGATATCATTGATATTTCTTCATATTTACTTCATGCAGACATACCTTATACTGATGACATGTTTTTACCTGAGTACCTGGCACTACATACATGATTAGATGTTACCTTGCCACCTTATTACACTCAGATGTACTCTTGTGGATTATATTACTGATCGTTGACTTAGGTTTATGTCTTGCATTCGGTTTCTGCTTGTAGATGTTTCTATTCACGAGTTGGCAACTCACCCCCGTTGTGCCACAGTTCTTGCAGGTTCTGCCGTACAGGTTCCATTGCGGCATTTCTGGCACACTACCTTCTTGCGGGTGATTTGCTTTTGGTAGGTGGATTCTTTCGCATCAAGAACCACCATTGTATTTACTTTATTCATTGTATCTAGAATTTCCATCAACCAAAACTTGTATATTGTTTCAGACTTAGACTAGTGATGTATTATTCGACCATAGAGTCGCGCTTAGTAGTATTGCGGTTTTCTTGTTGCTTGAGCTTTCTTTTGGTTTTGATCCTCGCCACTTGGCGTTGTATATTATATCATTGCGTGGTTGTGACCGTCGATTGACGAAGAGCTAGCTCCCGCTTGGGGATGCCTTTATCATTGCATATATATATTGTTATCCTTGTTGTACCCCATTCGGGGCCAATTTTACAAAAGAAACTCTGCCGAAATTTTTAGAAAAGACTGTACCGTTTTAAATTGCATATTCGGCTTAGTTATTTAAAAACCTTGATTTCCAACATGTTTTTCTTCACTCCTTTAAACAAATTTCTTTACTTATTCTTAAAATGGTTTTAGATTTCTGGACTTTTGGCTTACTTGGATCAGATGGAGTCCTATAGACTTCATATGGTTCAAGGGCCAGTCACGTGCTCTTTCGGGTCGTGACAAAGTTGGTATCAGAGCGCTAGGTTGACCTTGGTTCGAGTCTAAGTTTGACTATGTGGAGCCTAGGGAGATATATATATACGGAACTTAGGCTTGACCTTACGGAACTTAGACTTGGTCGAGGGGGTATTAGACCCGAACTTTCGTCGTATTAGGATGACCCTTGGTTGATGGAATAGGTGACTAAAGTAGAGTGACGTACCGTTGGTATGTTCCGCGGCATACTTACGACACGCCACTCCGCTTAAGGAACCTTAGGATGTACATACTTTCGAGATCTGTGATTCTCTTCATATCCTGGATTATACATCCGTTTGAGATCCCCGATTCTATTAGTTTCATGATCATACCTTCATTGATGCTGTTCCTTCCTATGATCATGTATCCATTTTGGATCATTTGTTTCCTTTCTTTCCATTGATGTGCTCTTTTGATACTCGATTGAGGTTCCTGTCACCATGTTTGAGCGCAGTTTGGGCTGCTGCTAGGGTTACGGCCGGTGTGAGCTCGTTTGGCACGAGGGCCGACCATTATGTTTTCTGGTGACATGGAAACGTCTCGAGTTAGTGTTGGTGTTTGCGACCTCTGGTGGAGGCGAGTGCTTGGTCTTGCACCGGGTGATCGGGCCATTGTTAGAGCTGCCAGTTGAGAGAGGACTGTTGATGTACAGCACACCTCAGAGATCGTGATGTCGCCTACCGTGCAGACAGATGGACCAGCTGTTGCTGAGATTGGCAGGATGTTGCTTTCGGAGCTTACGAGCTGAGATTTGCCGGAGCTTTCAGGCGGATATGCGACGGATGATAGCTAGTCTACCCGGTTTGAGAGACGAAGGTGATTCGTCCGATTTTGCGCCGGAGCGGGCCCAGATGAGTTGAAGATTTCCAGTGTGGGGAGTCTTACTCAGATCTAGAGCAGGCTGATTCAGAGATGACCGCTTATGTATTGCCTTTCCTGGAGGATTGAGGCGTTGTTCGGCGTACAGGCGTATGAGCCAGTTGCTGCTGCAGATGACGAGATATTGCCCAGATGGTTGGAGCTACTGCAGCATGAGCATGTTCTCAGAGAGATGATAGCGAGTCGCTAGTCACCGAGGATGAATGACTAGGACATGTGGTTCGTTCGGTTACCGATGCGAGGTCATCAGATAGATTGTTTCCAGCTAGAGACGACTTCACGCAGGTTCGTTGAGAGTCGATAGAGACGATCGAATGTCAGGAGCCCATTTTCCAAGTTTAAAGTATACGGAAAGACATGCAGGTGATTCTATGGACCCTCTAGAAGAATGAAACCCTAACTCGACTTAATGACCGTGTGAAAGCCTTTGAACCTTCGGGTTTGCGGCGGTTCCTCGGCGCCATTAGTGAGGCTTGGGTTTGCCCTTCTACGGCTGGACCACCGACGCTGTGGCATGTACTCGATACTATTAAACTGTGCCCGAGATGTGAGCTCTTGGGGGATTATGAGGATCTGACGAGTCGATCGGATGGTTCGACATCTTTCGGATATCGTGATGGGACACTGCTTGGGAGACTCCAGATGCGAGCGTAGCCGTCGGAGCGCAGTTCGTGTAGCCACGATGAGTTAAGTCCGAATCAGTCGACATTTGAGCAGAGTGAAGAAAAGAGTTCGTACGAGATTTCGACGAGATGACGTCCCACTCCGCCGACATCAGAGATGTGATATGCACCCAGAGGCTTGGTATATGGATATATCTTCTAGAAAGAAGCGCGATAAGTATGCAGCCGTTCCGGAATAAGCTTTAGCTTCAGCATGGGATGATGACTTCCGGGCAATTCGGCAGGAATGAGATTTGAGAAAGGAACCTCGACAGGACCTTTCTGGAGTACGATACGAGGAGACCTAGACCCGGGAGTGGTCGTATTGCGCACACCCAGCGGGACGAGAGGTTCGTGTGAGACACTGACGAGCTGCCATTACTTCCCGTCGAGACTAGAGACCTGATATGCTTACAGAGACGTTGGGATGTGACCAGTTTCCGAGAAAATTTTGTGTTAAGGACACAGATGTCTCTCCAGTGTAAGGAGGTTGTGTAAGAGTACCAGCCTCCGTACAGATCGGCATAGGCATGTTTGGAAGAGACCTTGAGCAGGATTCCTTCCAGGACGTTGCTGCAATGATGTTTGCACCCAGGATCAGATGTGTGACGTGCATTCAGAGAGCCAGGGGCCGACGCCAGTGATATGCTGCCGTACGAGTAGTCGTGAGGTTTGACCGAGAGATGACCAGAGAAGTGCCAGAACGGAATCGTCCCCGTTAGCACACCTGACAGGGCCGATGAGCCGATTGACTGCGAGATAGGGAATCCGCAAAGAAGATAAGGACCCAGAGTCAGAGGACGCCAGACCGTGAACAAGAGGCAAGTAGATATCCTGCGCTGCTAGCAGTGGATGCACCGACTCCTTCTCGACCTTGGAGGAGGAACTACCGACGACGGTATTTATGATTTGTGATTTTGTGATTCGATTATCACGTATCCGTCATTTTGGATTTCGGTATTTTGGGCGTTCTGTTTGCATGATTTAGTTTTGATGATTGAGTTTCATGATATTGGTTTCATGCACCCACTGGATATTTATATATTTGCGCAGAGTTATTACATTTGAGATATTGATTGAGATTTCATGCCTACCGTATGCAGTGATTTGATTTGCACTTCCAGCGTGGTTTTCATGCACCTTAAGTGTTTTGATATACGATTTTGGTGCACGCCAGATGCACTAAATCGGGATTCTTCGTGCATGTCACATGCACCTGATTTTTTCTGTCAGGCACACACGTTGCCTACGACAGATGTTTCGTGCACAACAGTTGCACCTAGATGTTGTTTTGTATACCTGTTTGACACATTTATGGATTTTGATTCCTTGCGCACGAGACGCATAGGATATTCTTATATATGCATTTTGGGATTGATTTCTAGTAGAGCAGTACATTTTATGATATTCTCTCTGTATTGATATTTTCGGAGCCCCGACAAATTGGATTATTACTGAAAATGTTTTAGTATTGGGGGTTTAAATTTAAATTCGGGGACCGAATTTCATTAAGGGGGGTAGATTGTAACATTTTCAAAAATATAAAATATTAATTTTGGGAATTTTTATAATTTAATATTATTTTATTGATTATTTTAATATTAAATCTATAATTAAATGCAAATAAATAGGAAAAATTTGAGAAAAATTATGGAAAATTCTAAAATAGGGTAAATTAGTGAATTATGACATTTTTAAGTTTTGTGATTAGTTTGACACTAATTTAGTGCTAATCGCGATTAAAATCGCTAATCGGGTTTTTTGGCAATTTTGTGCAAAACTTGCACATATCACTTTTTCTACACTTGTGCATTTTTCTTGCCATGATTTATCATTTGGGTTTACTATTCTTGTGAGAAGGTTTGGATTTAAAAGAAAAGGAAAATGAAAAAGAAAAAGAGAAAAGAAAAGGAGGGTAGGTGAGAGAGAGGCATGAGACACCATTGACCTTGAAACTTAGCCATTCTCCCATCATTTCTTCCCCTCTCTCCTATGCTTGCTGCTGCTGCCCTTCTCCATCTTCCTCCCCTCTTCAACTCCTCAAATCATCTCTAAAATCACCCCAAAACCTCACACCCATTTCATTAAAATTGTGCAAAATCCCTAGATCTACACATGGAGCTAAAGAAGCAAGGATTTTGGCCACTAGGGGCAACTCAAGAATTTTCTTGAGTTGCTAATGGAGGTAATTTCTGAACCATTAGCTTAATTATAGCCTTTCCTATAACCCCATGTTAAGATTTAACCGATATTGTGTGATATTATGGACTTGGTGATAACCTAGTTAGGGTTTGAGGGAATTGGTGTTGTATTATGAAATTGAGCTCAGTAGAGGTCTTACCAACACCCTAGTGTATGAATTGGAACCCCAAACCTGAAGCTAAAACCAGAATACGGATTTTAGAAACCAATATCGGGGAAAATCTAGAATCTGTCACTGTGATTGAGAATCTGCTAACACCCCGAGACTCCTAAACTAATATTGAGTGGACAGTGAGATGTGCAGGCACTAATGAACCATCACCCCAAACCCTAGCTCCCCACTCCAAAGTGAGGCCACCAAAATCCCCATTCTGGCCGCAATTTGCGGCCAGACCAGTGAGGAATCTCCTCGTTTTCTGTGCACAGCCCCAGTTCCTGTAGTGTTGACCCAGGGTACTTCTAGTTTTGACAGATTCTATCTAGGGTAAAATCTGGGACATATATCCTAAGTTGCTATTTTGGATTCGTGTTTCCGTATTCTGTATTTTTGATTCTGAAATGGTGGAATGTGTTTTGCCTCGACTATTTGGCGTTTATACGACGATACAGAGGATTTATTGATGGTTTTGAAGGCGTGCCATAGGTTCTCACCTATAGGCCCCCTTATCGTATCGTTTTGGATTTCATGCGCCGTTTTAGCTTGGATTTGGTTTTAATGCGCATATACGATATTTGATGTGTAGGTACCCATGAAGACTTCGGGACGACAAGAAAATGCGTGGTGACGTCCGCAAATGATGATGCAAGGTGAGTAGATTATATCTACAGGGGGAAGTCGGGTGGATGGCGTATAGCACCCCCGCAGTCCGTAGATAGATTACTATGTAGTTTATTGTGATAATAGGTGTATTATGGATAGTATAGGGTTAGAAGTGACTAGTGTAGTTCATAGTCGCGAACCCTAGGATAGAATTACACCTACACACACCCTTGCTTATTACTTGTACTTGCACGGTGTTTGATGATAGGGGATGACTTTGGAGATGAGTCGATGATGTGGGCTTGGTGCCGTGAGATCGGTGATTTGATACGATTCATATGTGGGATATGACTTATGATTCTTTCTTGCGGGCTTGGGATATGTGTTTACCCCCGCATGCATACTTTATTGATGGTATCGATTTGTACTAGACATAGAGTAGTACCCCCAGATTATATGATCTGATGATAGTGATACCTGTTATGTGACGAGATAGTGAGATGTTGACCTGTACCCAGCTTTTGGGGATGCCGTACGATGATTTACCGTACGAGCCGATATTGATGATAGATCCGCACTCATAACTCGAGGATTCTTACGATATGACATTGAGGCGGGATCGCCGACTATATATCTATATATATATACATTGACTCAGATTTAGGTGGTTTCCACACCTACCCCTCCTGATCGACCTTATACTTAGATGTAGTTTGCATAGTAGATACTTCACTGTGGTGTTGACTATTAGATTCTGCATTTTCATGCTATTCGCACTGCTGGCATATGTTCATTGCTATATTATTATCATGCTGATAGGACACCAGCACCATTATCGATGATGCGTATGTTTCACATACACTATTTTGCCGGCTCACACACTTCATCAGCGATAATTGCCATGCCACTGCACTGTAGTACTGTTGCATTCATGATATGATTCTTGCTTGGCATATTGTACACATGTACCTATACACAATCATAGATGATTCATTCTAAAGTGGCGGTTTCCCTCGACATATGCACATTACTATTCCATGTTGCATGATTTCCGATATGATTACCTTTCTTTACATGTCGCATACATCATGGATTGATTGCATAGCACATCGCATTGGATTTATTCTTGATGTGGATTTTCATGTGATTTCTGATTTTGAGGACCGTGGGATTATTTAAGAAAAGATGCTTTATTATGAAAAACCCGGTTCCCTTGATATGATATTTGGGGCGTCGCCCCGTGTTTTCTCGGTGCTAGAGGCATGTATTGAGAGAGGGATGACCCGGACTGACGGATTCCCGATATATACTCAGGGAGAGGGCTGACCCGGAATGACGGATGCCCGATGTATTGAGAGAGGGATGACCCGGACTGACGGATTCCCGATATATACTCTGAGAGAGGGCTGACCCGGAATGACGGATGCCCGATGTATTGAGAGAGGGATGACCCGGACTGACGGATTCCCGATATATACTCTGAGAGAGGGCTGACCCGGAATGACGGATGCCCGATACAGGAGGATTTACGTGTCGATGCTAGGCACGGGTTTCATGATGTTTTTCCATGATTTTGTTTATATCCTCACATTGCATACATGATGCTTATCGTCAGTGAGTGACGGGTGGACGGGTTCCACACATATACAGACTGGATTTACACTTATCATACTTCATTTGTATATATAACAGGGTATGAGGGCGCTGTTATATATACCCTTACACCAATATTAGTGGTATCGGACGCTAATATATGTGTATTGATATCATTGATATTTCTTCATATTTACTTCATGCAGACATACCTTATACTGATGACATGTTTTTACCTGAGTACCTGGCACTACATACATGATTAGATGTTACCTTGCCACCTTATTACACTCAGATGTACTCTTGTGGATTATATTACTGATCGTTGACTTAGGTTTATGTCTTGCATTCGGTTTCTGCTTGTAGATGTTTCTATTCACGAGTTGGCAACTCACCCCCGTTGTGCCACAGTTCTTGCAGGTTCTGCCGTACAGGTTCCATTGCGGCATTTCTGGCACACTACCTTCTTGCGGGTGATTTGCTTTTGGTAGGTGGATTCTTTCGCATCAAGAACCACCATTGTATTTACTTTATTCATTGTATCTAGAATTTCCATCAACCAAAACTTGTATATTGTTTCAGACTTAGACTAGTGATGTATTATTCGACCATAGAGTCGCGCTTAGTAGTATTGCGGTTTTCTTGTTGCTTGAGCTTTCTTTTGGTTTTGATCCTCGCCACTTGGCGTTGTATATTATATCATTGCGTGGTTGTGACCGTCGATTGACGAAGAGCTAGCTCCCGCTTGGGGATGCCTTTATCATTGCATATATATATTGTTATCCTTGTTGTACCCCATTCGGGGCCAATTTTACAAAAGAAACTCTGCCGAAATTTTTAGAAAAGACTGTACCGTTTTAAATTGCATATTCGGCTTAGTTATTTAAAAACCTTGATTTCCAACATGTTTTTCTTCACTCCTTTAAACAAATTTCTTTACTTATTCTTAAAATGGTTTTAGATTTCTGGGCTTTTGGCTTACTTGGATCAGATGGAGTCCTATAGACTTCATATGGTTCAAGGGCCAGTCACGTGCTCTTTCGGGTCGTGACAAAGTTGGTATCAGAGCGCTAGGTTGACCTTGGTTCGAGTCTAAGTTTGACTATGTGGAGCCTAGGGAGATATATATATACGGAACTTAGGCTTGACCTTACGGAACTTAGACTTGGTCGAGGGGGTATTAGACCCGAACTTTCGTCGTATTAGGATGACCCTTGGTTGATGGAATAGGTGACTAAAGTAGAGTGACGTACCGTTGGTATGTTCCGCGGCATACTTACGACACGCCACTCCGCTTAAGGAACCTTAGGATGTACATACTTTCGAGATCTGTGATTCTCTTCATATCCTGGATTATACATCCGTTTGAGATCCCCGATTCTATTAGTTTCATGATCATACCTTCATTGATGCTGTTCCTTCCTATGATCATGTATCCATTTTGGATCTGTTGTTTCCTTTCTTGCCATTGATGTGCTCTTTTGATACTCGATTGAGGTTCCTGTCACCATGTTTGAGCGCAGTTTGGGCTGCTGCTAGGGTTACGGCCGGTGTGAGCTCGTTTGGCACGAGGGCCGACCATTATGTTTTCTGGTGACATGGAAACGTCTCGAGTTAGTGTTGGTGTTTGCGACCTCTGGTGGAGGCGAGTGCTTGGTCTTGCACCGGGTGATCGGGCCATTGTTAGAGCTGCCAGTTGAGAGAGGACTGTTGATGTACAGCACACCTCAGAGATCGTGATGTCGCCTACCGTGCAGACAGATGGACCAGCTGTTGCTGAGATTGGCAGGATGTTGCTTTCGGAGCTTACGAGCTGAGATTTGCCGGAGCTTTCAGGCGGATATGCGACGGATGATAGCTAGTCTACCCGGTTTGAGAGACGAAGGTGATTCGTCCGATTTTGCGCCGGAGCGGGCCCAGATGAGTTGAAGATTTCCAGTGTGGGGAGTCTTACTCAGATCTAGAGCAGGCTGATTCAGAGATGACCGCTTATGTATTGCCTTTCCTGGAGGATTGAGGCGTTGTTCGGCGTACAGGCGTATGAGCCAGTTGCTGCTGCAGATGACGAGATATTGCCCAGATGGTTGGAGCTACTGCAGCATGAGCATGTTCTCAGAGAGATGATAGCGAGTCGCTAGTCACCGAGGATGAATGACTAGGACATGTGGTTCGTTCGGTTACCGATGCGAGGTCATCAGATAGATTGTTTCCAGCTAGAGACGACTTCACGCAGGTTCGTTGAGAGTCGATAGAGACGATCGAATGTCAGGAGCCCATTTTCCAAGTTTAAAGTATACGGAAAGACATGCAGGTGATTCTATGGACCCTCTAGAAGAATGAAACCCTAACTCGACTTAATGACCGTGTGAAAGCCTTTGAACCTTCGGGTTTGCGGCGGTTCCTCGGCGCCATTAGTGAGGCTTGGGTTTGCCCTTCTACGGCTGGACCACCGACGCTGTGGCATGTACTCGATACTATTAAACTGTGCCCGAGATGTGAGCTCTTGGGGGATTATGAGGATCTGACGAGTCGATCGGATGGTTCGACATCTTTCGGATATCGTGATGGGACACTGCTTGGGAGACTCCAGATGCGAGCGTAGCCGTCGGAGCGCAGTTCGTGTAGCCACGATGAGTTAAGTCCGAATCAGTCGACATTTGAGCAGAGTGAAGAAAAGAGTTCGTACGAGATTTCGACGAGATGACGTCCCACTCCGCCGACATCAGAGATGTGATATGCACCCAGAGGCTTGGTATATGGATATATCTTCCAGAAAGAAGCGCGATAAGTATGCAGCCGTTCCGGAATAAGCTTTAGCTTCAGCATGGGATGATGACTTCCGGGCAATTCGGCAGGAATGAGATTTGAGAAAGGAACCTCGACAGGACCTTTCTGGAGTACGATACGAGGAGACCTAGACCCGGGAGTGGTCGTATTGCGCACACCCAGCGGGACGAGAGGTTCGTGTGAGACACTGACGAGCTGCCATTACTTCCCGTCGAGACTAGAGACCTGATATGCTTACAGAGACGTTGGGATGTGACCAGTTTCCGAGAAAATTTTGTGTTGAGGACACAGATGTCTCTCCAGTGTAAGGAGGTTGTGTAAGAGTACCAGCCTCCGTACAGATCGGCATAGGCATGTTTGGAAGAGACCTTGAGCAGGATTCCTTCCAGGACGTTGCTGCAATGATGTTTGCACCCAGGATCAGATGTGTGACGTGCATTCAGAGAGCCAGGGGCCGACGCCAGTGATATGCTGCCGTACGAGTAGTCGTGAGGTTTGACCGAGAGATGACCAGAGAAGTGCCAGAACGGAATCGTCCCCGTTAGCACACCTGACAGGGCCGATGAGCCGATTGACTGCGAGATAGGGAATCCGCAAAGAAGATAAGGACCCAGAGTCAGAGGACGCCAGACCGTGAACAAGAGGCAAGTAGATATCCTGCGCTGGTAGCAGTGGATGCACCGACTCCTTCTCGACCTTGGAGGAGGAACTACCGACGACGGTATTTATGATTTGTGATTTTGTGATTCGATTATCACGTATCCGCCATTTTGGATTTCGGTATTTTGGGCGTTCTGTTTGCATGATTTAGTTTTGATGATTGAGTTTCATGATATTGGTTTCATGCACCCACTGGATATTTATATATTTGCGCAGTGTTATTACATTTGAGATATTGATTGAGATTTCATGCCTACCGTATGCAGTGATTTGATTTGCACTTCCAGCGTGGTTTTCATGCACCTTAAGTGTTTTGATATACGATTTTGGTGCACGCCAGATGCACTAAATCGGGATTCTTCGTGCATGTCACATGCACCTGATTTTTTCTGTCAGGCACACACGTTGCCTACGACAGATGTTTCGTGCACACCAGTTGCACCTAGATGTTGTTTTGTATACCTGTTTGACACATTTATGGATTTTGATTCCTTGCGCACCAGACGCATAGGATATTCTTATATATGCATTTTGGGATTGATTTCTAGTAGAGCAGTACATTTTATGATATTCTCTCTGTATTGATATTTTCGGAGCCCCGACAAATTGGATTATTACTGAAAATGTTTTAGTATTGGGGGTTTAAATTTAAATTCGGGGACCGAATTTCATTAAGGGGGGTAGATTGTAACATTTTCAAAAATATAAAATATTAATTTTGGGAATTTTTATAATTTAATATTATTTTATTGATTATTTTAATATTAAATCTATAATTAAATGCAAATAAATAGGAAAAATTTGAGAAAAATTATGGAAAATTCTAAAATAGGGTAAATTAGTGAATTATGACATTTTTAAGTTTTGTGATTAGTTTGACACTAATTTAGTGCTAATCGCGATTAAAATCGCTAATCGGGTTTTTTGGCAATTTTGTGCAAAACTTGCACATATCACTTTTTCTACACTTGTGCATTTTTCTTGCCATGATTTATCATTTGGGTTTACTATTCTTGTGAGAAGGTTTGGATTTAAAAGAAAAGGAAAATGAAAAAGAAAAAGAGAAAAGAAAAGGAGGGTAGGTGAGAGAGAGGCATGGGACACCATTGACCTTGAAACTTAGCCATTCTCCCATCATTTCTTCCCCTCTCTCCTATGCTTGCTGCTGCTGCCCTTCTCCATCTTCCTCCCCTCTTCAACTCCTCAAATCATCTCTAAAATCACCCCAAAACCTCACACCCATTTCATTAAAATTGTGCAAAATCCCTAGATCTACACATGGAGCTAAAGAAGCAAGGATTTTGGCCACTAGGGGCAACTCAAGAATTTTCTTGAGTTGCTAATGGAGGTAATTTCTGAACCATTAGCTTAATTATAGCCTTTCCTATAACCCCATGTTAAGATTTAACCGATATTGTGTGATATTATGGACTTGGTGATAACCTAGTTAGGGTTTGAGGGAATTGGTGTTGTATTATGAAATTGAGCTCAGTAGAGGTCTTACCAACACCCTAGTGTATGAATTGGAACCCCAAACCTGAAGCTAAAACCAGAATACGGATTTTAGAAACCAATATCGGGGAAAATCTGGAATCTGTCACTGTGATTGAGAATCTGCTAACACCCCGAGACTCCTAAACTAATATTGAGTGGACAGTGAGATGTGCAGGCACTAATGAACCATCACCCCAAACCCTAGCTCCCCACTCCAAAGTGAGGCCGCAAAAATCCCCATTCTGGCCGCAATTTGCGGCCAGACCAGTGAGGAATCTCCTCGTTTTCTGTGCACAGCCCCAGTTCCTGTAGTGTTGACCCAGGGTACTTCTAGTTTTGACAGATTCTATCTAGGGTAAAATCTGGGACATATATCCTAAGTTGCTATTTTGGATTCGTGTTTCCGTATTCTGTATTTTTGATTCTGAAATGGTGGAATGTGTTTTGCCTCGACTATTTGGCGTTTATACGACGATATAGAGGATTTATTGATGGTTTTGAAGGCGTGCCATAGGTTCTCACCTATAGGCCCCCTTATCGTATCGTTTTGGATTTCATGCGCCGTTTTAGCTTGGATTTGGTTTTAATGCGCATATACGATATTTGATGTGTAGGTACCCATGAAGACTTCGGGACGACAAGAAAATGCGTGGTGACGTCCGCAAATGATGATGCAAGGTGAGTAGATTATATCTACAGGGGGAAGTCGGGTGGATGGCGTATAGCACCCCCGCAGTCCGTAGATAGATTACTATGTAGTTTATTGTGATAATAGGTGTATTATGGATAGTATAGGGTTAGAAGTGACTAGTGTAGTTCATAGTCGCGAACCCTAGGATAGAATTACACCTACACACACCCTTGCTTATTACTTGTACTTGCACGGTGTTTGATGATAGGGGATGACTTTGGAGATGAGTCGATGATGTGGGCTTGGTGCCGTGAGATTGGTGATTTGATACGATTCATATGTGGGATATGACTTGTGATTCTTTCTTGCGGGCTTGGGATATGTGTTTACCCCCGCATGCATACTTTATTGATGGTATCGATTTGTACTAGACATAGAGTAGTACCCCCAGATTATATGATCTGATGATAGTGATACCTGTTATGTGACGAGATAGTGAGATGTTGACCTGTACCCAGCTTTTGGGGATGCCGTACGATGATTTACCGTACGAGCCGATATTGATGATAGATCCGCACTCATAACTCGAGGATTCTTACGATATGACATTGAGGCGGGATCGCCGACTATATATCTATATATATATACATTGACTCAGATTTAGGTGGTTTCCACACCTACCCCTCCTGATCGACCTTATACTTAGATGTAGTTTGCATAGTAGATACTTCACTGTGGTGTTGACTATTAGATTCTGCATTTTCATGCTATTCGCACTGCTGGCATATGTTCATTGCTATATTATTATCATGCTGATAGGACACCAGCACCATTATCGATGATGCGTATGTTTCACATACACTATTTTGCCGGCTCACACACTTCATCAGCGATAATTGCCATGCCACTGCACTGTAGTACTGTTGCATTCATGATATGATTCTTGCTTGGCATATTGTACACATGTACCTATACACAATCATAGATGATTCATTCTAAAGGGGCGGTTTCCCTCGACATATGCACATTACTATTCCATGTTGCATGATTTCCGATATGATTACCTTTCTTTACATGTCGCATACATCATGGATTGATTGCATAGCACATCGCATTGGATTTATTCTTGATGTGGATTTTCATGTGATTTCTGATTTTGAGGACCGTGGGATTATTTAAGAAAAGATGCTTTATTATGAAAAACCCGGTTCCCTTGATATGATATTTGGGGCGTCGCCCCGTGTTTTCTCGGTGCTAGAGGCATGTATTGAGAGAGGGATGACCCGGACTGACGGATTCCCGATATATACTCAGGGAGAGGGCTGACCCGGAATGACGGATGCCCGATGTATTGAGAGAGGGATGACCCGGACTGACGGATTCCCGATATATACTCTGAGAGAGGGCTGACCCGGAATGACGGATGCCCGATGTATTGAGAGAGGGATGACCCGGACTGACGGATTCCCGATATATACTCTGAGAGAGGGCTGACCCGGAATGACGGATGCCCGATACAGGAGGATTTACGTGTCGATGCTAGGCACGGGTTTCATGATGTTTTTCCATGATTTTGTTTATATCCTCACATTGCATACATGATGCTTATCGTCAGTGAGTGACGGGTGGACGGGTTCCACACAT
Source organism: Agapanthus africanus (assembly GCA_030015575.1). NCBI lineage: Eukaryota > Viridiplantae > Streptophyta > Magnoliopsida > Asparagales > Amaryllidaceae > Agapanthus > Agapanthus africanus. Next base: position 312,944,582 of record CM057338.1, on the reverse strand, counting down.
ATACAGACTGGATTTACATTTATCATACTTCATTTGTATATATAACAGGGTATGAGGGCGCTGTTATATATACCCTTACACCAATATTAGTGGTATGGGACGCTAATATATGTGTATTGATATCATTGATATTTCTTCATATTTACTTCATGCAGACATACCTTATACTGATGACATGTTTTTACCCGAGTACCTGGCACTACATACATGATTAGATGTTACCTTGCCACCTTATTACACTCAGATGTACTCTTGTGGATTATATTACTGATCGTTGACTTAGGTTTATGTCTTGCATTCGGTTTCTGCTTGTAGATGTTTCTATTCACGAGTTGGCAACTCACCCCCGTTGTGCCACAGTTCTTGCAGGTTCTGCCGTACAGGTTCCATTGCGGCATTTCTGGCACACTACCTTCTTGCGGGTGATTTGCTTTTGGTAGGTGGATTCTTTCGCATCAAGAACCACCATTGTATTTACTTTATTCATTGTATCTAGAATTTCCATCAACCAAAATTTGTATATTGTTTCAGACCTAGACTAGTGATGTATTATTCGACCATAGAGTCGCGCTTAGTAGTATTGCGGTTTTCTTGTTGCTTGAGCTTTCTTTTGGTTTTGATCCTCGCCACTTGGCGTTGTATATTATATCATTGCGTGGTTGTGACCGTCGATTGACGAAGAGCTAGCTCCCGCTTGGGGATGCCTTTATCATTGCATATATATATTGTTATCCTTGTTGTACCCCATTCGGGGCCAATTTTACAAAAGAAACTCTGCCGAAATTTTTAGAAAAGACTGTACCGTTTTAAATTGCATATTCGGCTTAGTTATTTAAAAACCTTGATTTCCAACATGTTTTTCTTCACTCTTTTAAACAAATTTCTTTACTTATTCTTAAAATGGTTTTAGATTTCTGGGCTTTTGGCTTACTTGGATCAGATGGAGTCCTATAGACTTCATATGGTTCAAGGGCCAGTCACGTGCTCTTTCGGGTCGTGACACGTGGGGTCCTTAAACCCGCGGACTTATGCGTCCTTAAACTAAAACGCAGACTGTGGGGTCCGTAAACTCATGGACTTATGCGTCCTTAAACCAAAATACGGACTGTGGGGTCCTTAAACTCATGGACTTATGCGTCCTTAAACCAAAACACGGACCATGGGGTCCTTAAACCCACGGACTTATGCGTCCTTAAACTAAAACGCGGACTGTGGGGTCCGTAAACTCACGGACTTAAGCGTCCTTAAACTGAATATGGACCACCATGTCTCTAAACTGGAATATGGACCGCAATGTCCTTAAACTACCAATGGACCGCAATGTCCCTAAACTACCTATAGACCACTACGTCCGTAAACTTGAACAATAGAGCTCCTAAACGCTCTTTTGTTGGATCTAAACGATCCCGTTTAAGTAGATCTTAGCATCAAACATGGCTAACGTATCCTTAAACATTCAAATGGACTATAAAACTCCAAATCAACTTTGGTTCAAGGGTACATCTCAAAACCCCTCTGACACCTGTCGTTGTAATCCCTCAATGACGTTAGAGAGGTGACGAGTCCCGATGGCTATATATTAAATGGATCACCACGTTAAGTTGATCTTAGTCTCAAACAGGTTTAACGTATCCTTAACGAATGTTTAAGTTGATCTTAGCCTCAATACGGCTAACGTATCCTTAGACTAAAACACTAAACCCAAATCTAAGTAAATACGGATTTGGACTAATCCACGTCCTACGGGTGACGGTATCACTTAGTCTCCGTATACAATTCACGGGCATCCATAAACAAAACAAACACACACGACACGAAGTGAAATTTCTGGAGAAGGAGAAAGTTGTTACCGCGATGCGGTAGCGTAATTAACTGCAGGGGCTTGCACCTGCAGGGAAGAGCGTCCCCACAATCAAAAACCCCTCAAGCGAGGGGGAATCTGACGAAGTCTGCTACATCGGCCGCATCCGTCTAAACCTCCGATACACGGTGCCATAAATCAACTTGGCATCTTCGGAGAGGTAGACGGATAAAACCAAATAGCATCTTCCCCGAATCTCAGTGTCAGGACTTCGCAGTCCTGTGAGCCGTCTTTCAGAGGGGAACAAGGACTTACAAGGGTTGTTCACCGTGTAGACATATCCTTAGTCACGGATGGGACTTTGTTAGGGAAATGTTTATTCGCGCCCGTGGATTGTATACAAGGGTCAGCATTGAGCCTCTTGTAGGGCAGTATCGGAGGTTGTGAGGGCTGCTTAAGAACAGGTTCAGATCTTTGTAGCTTAAGACTTTTGAATCTTATGAGCGGTGAGGGTCCCATAAGAGGGTTCTCCTTACAAGTCGTGAGGATCTCACAAGTGTAGTTTCTCCTTAGGGATCGTGGGGATCCCTAAGTGTGTTGCTCCCTTGTGAGTCGTAAGGATCTCACGCAGGTGGTTTCTCCTTACAAAGTCGAGAGGACCTTGAAAGTGTCTTTTAACGAGATTGCGCCCTTTCGGGTTTTCACAAAACTCGCCGGTAGCCCTGCTGTTTTTACTCACGGAGCCCCTTCGGGTTTTCATCCATGCCCATTTTGCTTATGGACATACCGTTTTCTTTTTTCTTCTTTTTTTTATTCTAACGAGGTTACGCCCTTTCGGGTTTTCACGAAACTCGCCGGTAGCCCTGATATTTTTACTCACGGAGCCCTTTCGGGTTTTCATCTGTGCCCATTTTTTTTATGGACATACCGTTTTCTTTTTTTCTTTTCTTTTTATTCTTTTTTTTGTATCAGCTTTGGGATGCTGCAATCCACCGTAGTTTATCGGCATCTCGGTCAACGGCTAGTTGACATAGTGGTCCGCTGTTAGTTTAAGGACGTTTCGGTCTGCTGTTAGTTTAAGGACGTTTCGGTCCCATAAGCCGGTTACTACTTATAGAGTTTGGGCTTAGAAAGATAGCGAGCGAACATAGTCGTCGTCATCTATCATTGACCTAGGCCGTGACTCGTCAGGCGTAGTATTTCTTCAGGAAGCGACCATTTATTGGCCTGAAGGGCCTTTCGCCATGCATGTCCATAAGTAGATAGGCTCCACCCTAGTAGACCTTATCTATGATATACGGGCCTTCATAGTTTGGCTCGAATTCTTCCGTTTAGCACGATTGGGGATCATAGGTCTTTTGACCACTAGCACGAGTTCACCTTGGCGGAATGTCCTCGGCTTAGTCAATCTTTCGTATGAGCGCGTCATCTTTACTTTATAAGCCTCCAGATTTTTTTGCGCTATGAGCCGGGTTTCATCAAGGGCATCGAGCTCCTCAAGCCGAAGGTGAGCGTTCTCTTCGTCCATTAGCTCGTAATGAACTGCCACTCGTAGAGAGGGTAACTCTATCTCGAGGGGGAGTACCGCTTCTGTACCGAATACTAATGCGTACGGCATTGTATTCGTGGCTGTTTTGAACGTAGTCCGATACGCCCAGAGAGCTTCATGCAGTCTCTCAAGCCAGTCCTTCTTATTTCGGGACACCTTCTTTTTCACGATCTTTGTCAAGGTCTTGTTGAAAGTCTCAGCTAGACCGTTAGCCCGAGGATTATAGACTGAAGAGTATCTCCAGTCTATGTTGTGCTGTTGTGCGAAACAGCTGATCTTGTGGCTTCTGTAGGCTGGTCCATTATCGGAGATAATCCGTCGCGGAGTTCCAAACCGATAAATGACGTGTGTCTTGAAGATATGGAGGATATTCTACGTCTTCACTTCCCTCAGCGGTACCGCTTCTGCCCATTTGGAAAAGTAATCAGTTGTCGCCAAAATGAACCGATGTCTTCTGGACGATACTGGCTGAATAAACTATCTCTTTTTCATCCTCGGTATCACTCCCGAAGACTGGAATAGTAGTGATAGCTTTGTCCTTCGGCTTGTGACATCTCTCCGTGTCCTCGAAATCTGGTAAAAAGTATTTCGCATCTTTGTATTTTCGGACTTCGTTTACCGAGAATGGATTCAACTCCCCTGTTACAGTGTACTCGAGACCATCCTTAGAGTATTTCATGCACTGATGTTGTGTAAAAGGGATGATGTTGTACTCGTGTAGCCAAGACCTGCCGAGCAAAGCATTGTAGCATGTCTTGGCGTCAATGACGTGAAATTTAATATCCATGACAAGTAGTCCGAAGCGTAACGTCAGTACCACAGACCCGAGGGTCCGTGATGACTGGGAGTCGAAACCGGAGATGGTGATTTTATCACGAGCGAGGTGCTGGACGCTCATGCAGATTTCCTTCAACACTCGCACGTTGAGGAGATTGACGGAGGACCCATTGTCGACCAAGATTTTGCCTATCTTGATATCGTGACAGTATCCTGTGACATATAGGGGACGATTGTGTTCGTACGTCCCAAGGAGGAGATCTTCATCGCCGAAGGTGATATCGGCTGTGTACACTTCTTCTAGCTCGTCCTTCATCTTTTCTTCGGCGAGGAAAGCTTGGAATTGCTCTGGCTCTTGCAGCGCCTTGATCAATTAATCTCTTGCTTCTTTTGATAGTAAAAGGGCGTCGAGAATACTGAGCTGCGAAGGTAACTTCCTTAGGTGCGCCAGGACGTTGTAGTCCACTTTACTTTTCTTTGGCGGGTCCTTGGCGGTCAGCTCTTTCATGACTTGGTCATCTAGGGCGATATCCTCAGAGACCTTTTCTTTTCCCTTATCTTTCCTGTTTGTGGGTCCGAGATTCTTTTCTGGAAGTGTACGATTGCGCAGCTGGATATTTTCGCAGGTCTTTGGTTCTTCCTCTTTTCCTGAGGTAGATTCTTTGAAAAGAGGGCCAAGAGTCATCTCTTCGTCGGAGTCACTTCCGAAAGTGAGAACTTGCGATGCCCCGGTGTTGACCGTGCGGCAGTTGCCGGTAATTCTTTTATGCTCTTTGGTTGTACTCTCTGCTCCTGACGAGTTTTGCGTTTCATCCGCTTAAAATGTTACCGGTGAGCAACATACCCCTGCCACCATCTTTTAAAAGCGTTGCACTCTTCGATGGGGTGTGCCATCTTTCGATGATATAGGCAGTAGCTAGGATGCATCTCTGCTTCTCCGAGAGTGTTTCCTTCGGAGGGTGGTAGCTTCATTCCCATTGATATGGCTTTAGCAAACTTTTTCCTCATCTTGAACTTGTTTTTATCTGCGAAAGATGTCCTTTGATTTGGCGGGAATGTCTCGACTTTTTCGTCCAGTCGCCAGCGTTTGGCCTTTTCAAATATTACCATCTCACGCTCCCGATCAGCTTTACTTTTCAGAAGAGCTTCGTTCAGGAATGCGTCGATCATTTCGTCTGATGGCCCTGGAAGTTCCGGTTCAGGATCTGTCCCCAGTCTCTCGGTGCAAGGAGCTTCTTCACCACCTATCGACAAATGAGAGATCACATGGCAGCTTGCTACGTAATCCTCATATCCATCCGACGAGTCTTCTCCATCATCTCCGTCTTCAAGGACGTGGCCGAGGAACTCTTGGAACGTGATTGGAGTCCGTGCCTTCTGGTTATATTCTTCCAGCGCATCAATCTGCTTCTGCAGGTCCGTGCGCTTGTCGTCAGGCTTCACGGGCTTTTTGGATTTCTTTTTCTTTTTCGAAGGTTTCGGCGGCTGGGTGTATGTGCTTTGGCTATCACCATCGATTTTTGGAGTCGAGCGCGGCTTTAGCATCCCCTCGATGATCTCAGGTTCCAACGGATTCTTCCACCTGATCGCCGGGCATGTCTGGAGATCATTCAACATCCTTTTGGTTTTGGCCGAAAAAGCCACCTCCCATGGAGCTTCTTCAACAAAAGAGCACGTTGCCCCCGGTGTGTCCATCTTCTTAGGAGTGTGCAGTTGTGGTGGGCTTACTTTCCACTTTTCAGACAACGCAAACTTGCCTTGTTGGTACTGATCCTCGATCCATCCCTTAAAGACGAAGCAATCTTCAATTGGATGGCTTACCGTTTGGTGGTAAGGGCAATAATTGGGATTATTCGCTTCGCCGGGTTGCAATGGCCGCTTTGGATTCGGCAGATTGATAAGCCGGTTGTGCATCGCCAGCTCGAAGAGTCTCTTCGTTTTGTCCCGTGGGAATGAGTATGGACGCTTCATTTTCTTATTATAATAGCACCGTCTCTCTTCCAGTTGATCTGCTAGCTTTGGGACATTGGGCTGCTGTTGGGTATTCGCAACGAAGGTCGCCTTCCCTTTGCCCTTTTCATTCCGTTGCTCCGGCTTTGGAGCAGACGGTCTATGACCCATCTGATCCATCTGGGCTAGCTTGTCGATTAAAGCCTGGAATGTGGTCGGTTTGAAAAACATCATGCACTGTGAAATAGTTGCATGAGGGTCTACGGTGCCCACGAACATGCACACCGCTGGTGCTTGTTCGATGCGTTGTTCGCATTTCGACCACAGATTCCGCTATCGGATCGTGTATTGAACCCACGTCTCGCCTGGCTTCACCCTGGCATTGATCAATGCCGTTATCGGGGTTCGTTCACTAGCACTCGCGAATCGCTGGGTGAACAATAACTCCATTTCTGCGATAGTCTTGATGGAGTCATTTGGAAGTTCGGAGTACCACTCAAATGCCGTTTCCGACAAGCTGCCGATGAATTGGTGGAGCAAAAGCTTATCATCACCCCCGGTGTTGCCGCAAAGAGCCCTGAACTGAGTGACATGTTGATGGGGATTGCCTGTCCCCTTGTACATATGGAATTTAGGGATCGTGTAGCCCGGCGGGTACTTTATCTGATCATACCAGCCTGGATACGGTTGCCCAGTTTTAACAATTTGTCCAGCCGCTTCATTTGCTTGGTGAACTCTTATTTGCTGAGCAATATAGTCATCCAGGGTAGCTTTGGAGATTTTCTCCTCCTTGGCTGTTGACAGAGCCGGCAGAGGATTCGATGTTTCTCCTCTGTCATCTTCAATTATTATTGGAGGATCTTCCGCTGGGGGATCCGGCTGGATCATCATCCCAGCCATGTCTTGGAACAAGAGAGCCATTCGTTTTATTTTAGCTGCCTGTTCCGCATCCTCTTTTTCCTTCCTCTCGAGCATTCTTCGGAGGAACTCGGTATCAGTTTCTTGTTCCCGACGCTGCTCTGAGGTCTCTGGATTTTCTTTTGACCCAGTAAGTGCGGCCATAGTTGTTAACATCTCTTGGAGCTTTTGTTGTTGTTGCTCCTGAGCCTTAGTCACTGATCGCGTAAGCGGTCGATGACCTATGGAGATACGGCTATCCTCTTTTCCGGATGCCATATAAACGGTATGCACCACCATGCTCCCAGACTCGGGGCATTTAGGCTTAGTGCCCTTGACATTTGTCGCAGACATGGGGATCTTCTCCGGCCTTCTCCTCTTATGAGCGGTCGAAGTTGAGGGGGGCGTTGCAGTGGGCAGCCGAGTAGCCGTCGCCTTCTGTGGCTTAACAGGACGGTTTTCTTCCTGTCAGACCTTCAGCTTCTTCTGCCGGTGGGGATAGTCTTGATCAACTACCGACTCTCGGACTTGTCGCCATATTTTGTAAACTTTGGAAGACAGCCGTTGAGGGGACTGCTCCGGCTTTATTTCTGTGACAGTCTCCACCGGTGGCGGAGATCTTTTCAGTACGGCGGTAGGCGAGTTCCTGCGCACCTTGTTCAGTAGCTCAAAACTGTTCCCGGTTGGAACAGCAGCATTAACTTCCACCGTTGGAGCTGGTGGAGTTAGCCCAAAGGGGGAGTTGCCCCCAGCCTTCCTTACTCGGCGCCAGTGGCGACGTCAAGCGTGTCGAGCTGTTGCGGTTGGTTCGGCGAAGGGGATGGCTTTGTCTTACCCCCTGTTCAGGTGAGGCGCCGCCGATGTCAGCCTCTTGAAGACTGACGTCTTTTGAGTAGCGGTAGTCAATCCGTCGAAGACAGACTTTTGAGCAGGAGTGGGAGCAAGGATAGTCAGTCTTGTAAAGACCGACCCTTTGGCAGGAGAAGCCTCCTTGACGACTTCGGGAGCGGGGATGGCTACTCTCTTCGGAATAACTTTTTCTGGAACTGTAGGCTTCATCATGGGCTCGCATGAACTTTGGCCCAATCTGGTAAAGACCGAGGCGCTGGAGCTGGACGACCCGTTGAGAGGGGCTGCAGTAGTTGTAGGCCGATCAAAGACCGACCTCTTGGAAGCTTCTGGTGTTGGCACAGGGGCGCTGAAACTCATCGGTGGGAGCATGGTCCCAAAAAACAATCCAGTGGTGGCCTGAGTGACCTGTTCCACCGGCATCGTGAACAGGGAAGCCGCTTGAGGCCCGTAAGTCACTCTTCCGGCGGGGACGGAGTGAGAGTTACTGCCGTTGTTGCAGTTTGTGCAGTTTGAAGCCATTGATCTTCTGTCTTTTCTGCACGGAGCAAGACACCAAATCTTAGTACCTCGAATCCATAGGTAACCATAGCAAACCGCGATTCATTCGCGAACACGACACACGAAGTGTGGAGTGGAAAGAGGAAAAGATCCCACCGGGCGTGCCAGAATCTGTTCCCCGCCGAAAGACGCGATAAAGACGCGATAAACGTCTAGCCTGAATTTCGGGGCAGATGCTAATTGGTGCTATCCGTACACCTCTCCGAAGATGCCAAGTTGATTTATGGCACCATGTATCGAAGGTTTAAACGGATGCGACGAATGTAGCAGACTTCGTCAGATTCCTCCGCGTTTGAGGGGTTTTTGATTGTAGGGATGCTCTTCCCTGCAGGCGCAAGCCCTTGCAGTTAATTACGCTACCGCATCGCGATAACAACTTTCTCCTTCTCCAGATGGTCACTTCGTGTCGTGGGTGTTTGTTTTGTGTTTGGTTGCCCGTGGATTGTATACGGAGACTAATTTATGTTGTCGCCCGTAGGGCGTGGACTAGTCCAAATCCGTATCTTTCTTAGATTTGGGTTTGGGGGTTTGGGTTTAAGAATACGTTAGCCTCATTTGAGACTAAGATCAACTTAAACGTTTGTTAAGGATACATTAGTCTCATTTTAGACTAAGATCAATTTAACAGGATCGTTTAGATCCGACAAGAGAGCATTTTGGCTCTATTGTTTAGTTTAGTGACATTGCAGTCGATTAGTTTAAGGACATTACGGTCCAATGTTAGTTTAAGGACATCTCGGTACATTGTTAGTTTAAATACATCTCGGTCGAGGTTAAGGACATCATAGTCCATAGGTTTAAGGACCCCACAATCCGTTGTTAGTTTTAAGACATCACGATCGAGGTTAAGGACATCATAGTCCATGGGTTTAAGGACCCCACAGTCCGTTGTTAGTTTTAAGACATCACGGTCGAGTTAAGGACATCATAGTCCATGGGTTTAAGAACCCCACAGTCCGTTGTTAGTTTTAAGACATCACGGTCGAGGTTAAGGACATCAGAGTCCATGGGTTTAAGGACCCTACAGTCCGTTGTTAGTTTTAAAATATCACGGTCGTGGTTAAGGACATCATAGTCCATGGGTTTAAGGACCTCACAGTCCGTTGTTAGTTTTAAGACATCACGGTCGAGATTAAGGACAGCATAGTCCATGGGTTTAAGGACCCCACAGTCCGTGAAATGTGTGGTTGTCGGGACCCGTCACCTTTTTGAAGACATTGAGGAATTACAACGACAAATATCAAAGGAGTGAAGAGATGTACCCTCGAACCAAAGTGGATTAAGTGATCTGTAGCCCAATTCGGAACTAAGATCAATTAATTATATTATGAGCACAATGGTTCAGTTAAGTCTGAATTGAGGACTTATGGCCATTTTGGGCTAAGTCCAATTAGATTTAAAATGTTGACCCTTTGTTGGACCATTAGACATTTGTCTGCTTTCAGCCCATATTATTTAGCAATGCTAAACAAGAGTTTGAGGGCTTTGGTAACATTTTTTATCTTTGATTGAGCAGTGGACATTATAACTCTGATTTTTACTCAATTTTGAGATTCAGTTGAAGGGGAGACTTTCGCCTCTGGAGAATTAGCCGATTTGGCTAAAAGTAGTGTTAAACACTAGAGAACAACAGCGTTAAACACTAGAGATAGAACTCTCAAATTAGTGTTAAACACTAAAAGACAATCAGTGTTAAACATTGGAAATATAATCCCCAATTTAGTGTTAAACACTAGAACATGACAATGTTAAACACTGGAAATGAAGTTGTCAAATTAGTGTTACACACTAGAAAACACCAGTGTTAAACACTGGGAATAAATCCTTTAAATTAGTGTTAAAAACTAAATAGGAATGGGTCACGTGGGGCCACGTAAGGACACCCAGAGGTGGGACCAGATTCCTTTTACTTTTCTTTGCAAATAAGTGTTAAACACTTTTTCATCTTTTGAGCATCACGTGTTGACATGTGATGGAGATTTATGCACTGATCATTAAAGCACTTGCTAAGGGGCCACGTGGGACACGTAAGAACGCCCAAAGTTCATATTTCCTTTACTTTTTCTTTCTGTGTTTTGTAGGTCACGTGAGAGCACGTGAGACATTGCCTCAAAGCTTATTCCTTCTCATTTTTGGGGATCTTTTCAGGGGTCACATGGGGATACGTGACCTTAGTCTTTTGCATGCATGGAGATCTTTCAAGGCTCTTTGTTTTTTAAATTCTCTATAAGGTTAAATCCTAGTTATGTTTTAGAGGAATTAAATTCCTATTTGAAAGAATTAAATTCTTATATAGGGTTAAACCCTAATTTTCTTTAGAGGAATTAAATTCCCATATATGTAAAAGAATTAAATTCTTGTGTAAGGGTGAAACCCTAATTTCATTTTAGGAGGAATTAAATTCCTGTAAATCTGAGAGAATTAAATTCTCAATTAGGTTAAACCCTAGTTTTGTCCATCTTGAAGGAATTAAATTCCTATAGTTTTAGGAGAATTAAATTCTCAGATAGGGTTTAAACCCTAATTTCATCTTGAAGGAATTAAATTCCTGTAAATTGGGAGAATTAAATTCTCAGATAGGGTTTAAACCCTAATTTATCTTGGAGGAATTAAATTCCTATAAATTTGGGAGAATTAAATTCTCTGAACTCAATTCTCCCTCTAAGTCTTGGATCTGCATGGCAAAATCTCAACCCGATGAGAATTAAATTCTCAACCTATGGGGAGATTTGCTTCTGCAGATCTTCAACTAGAGAAAGAACTAAGTTCTTTTTTGCAGAAGAGTTAAACTCTTAGATTTTGAGAATTAAATTCTCTATTTGAAGTTTTGATCCCCTTTTTTTTCTCACCTAGTTTTTTCTTTGTTGAGAATTAAATTCTCTTTTCTTTTCTCTCTGAAATTTCATGATTCCAAAATTCTATCTATTTCTTCTCCTCTTGGCTCCTATTTATACGAGAAGGAAAAGAATCAATTTGTTTAGTAAATCTTTCAATGAAATATTTTGTTTGTTTTTATAATTAATATGATCCTTTAGATCATTCAGTGAATTTTATTCACCGTTGAATTTTCAATCCAAAGATATTCTGTTTGTTATTTTCGGTGAGATTTAGGGAAATCTTTTCTTGTCTAAGATTTTTCCATAAATTGGTGATTTTAATCACCCCTGGATTTTTAATCCAACGGTTCCCTATAACCCTTTTCCATTTTGAAAGATTTAGAGGAGTTTAGAATTTAATTCTGTTAAACTGTAAGGCCCTTGGTCACGTGTGGACACGTGACCCCTGGTCACGTGTGGGCACGCGACCCCCAATTAAGTCACTTCCTCAGCCGCTTGTTTTCATTTCTGTTTTAATCATCAAGTGTCAACACGTGACCATTGGTCACGTGTGAGCACGTGATACCTCATTGAGGTAGTTCCTGATTTTTAATCAGGGAACCCACTGCCAGCGTATTGACGAGTCTTTAGAGTCCCACATAGGGGGTTTCCCTAGGTTGGGCGAAACGTTGTAGAGGCCGTATGGTTTTATGGCAGGGTTCGATGATATACGTGCACTCATGCACGGATCATGATCGGACGGATCATACTAGTGGGCTTTGGTTTAAGCCGGATCCTAGTATTAGATTGGTTGAATTACTTTCGTCTTGTAGTATTCGTATTCAGTCGGATGCGGGTATGTATATACGGATGAGGGGTATTCTTATAATTCGTTACAAGATAACTTTAGATGATGCCATTTTCTTTTTCTTGATTAAAAATTTTAGTTTAAATGTTTAATGGTGGAATATGTGACTCATTCTTGGCATGGCTTGGTTTTTGTCATGGATAGGATATTTTTTGGGTGAGCTTAGATATTTATGTGAGTGTGTGAGTGTAGAGATATTTTGTGAGTGTGTGAGGCTCATTAACACACAACAATATATCAAAAACACTCACTCACTCATTAGAGGGCAGCCATCATATTTTTCTTGAGCCATCTCATTTTCATTTGCTAAGCTTGCTCATTTGATATTTCCTTGAGCTATCAACTTCCATCATGGGCATCTTCTTCAACCTCCACTCTATCCCTCTCATGTGTTGAGAATCCTAGAGTGTATTGAGACAAAATAATCACACACTATCTCTACTTCATCTTGAGCACCTAGGTTAGCAAACTAGTTGTTCGAGTTGTTTCAGTTTGAAGCGGGAGCCCGTATTACTAATCCTTGATGTGGATCGTCTTCGACGAGAGAGACCGGAGAGCGAACTTATTCAGGGGCAGCCATGAGGAGCTTGGCGCAGAGATTGAAGACCGAGGGACACGAATCGATCGGTATAATCTCTCCAAACTCTTTTCTGTTTACTAGTATAGGGTTAATGGCACGATCCGGGTTTTAGGGTTACGTTAGCGCCGTTTTGAAAAGTTTTTGTTCCGCATTTAGCCATTGGATTGACGGCCGGGGCGCTGCCGTAGCCTTACATACGGAGGACGTAGTCGGCTTCATGGGGGTCGATGCACCGGAGTAGGGGCTGAGTGAAAGACTTCTTGTAGAGGTTCCCATTGCTCCAAACGAAATGACGAGCTTTGGCTCGGAGACGGCAGGCTTCTCCCCGATCTTCTGGAACCGTACCTTCCCTCATGAATTCCACGAGGGGCTTTCTCCAGTCCCGGTCTTCTTCCCGGGCTGTATATACTTGAAGTACTGTTGCCCCGTCTTCCACGCTGGGCCGTGGAAAGACCTCGAAGAAGATGTTCCTCTTGCTGTTGACCATATAAGATGAAGCCAGCTTACTCAAGGCGTCGGCCTGGGCATTTAGCTGTCTGGGGATCTGCTACACCTGGACTTCGTGGAAGTCCTTTCGCAGTATTCTTACCTCGGCAAGATACTTCACCATCAGAGGCTCCCGTGCCTCGAATCGGCCGGTCACTTAGCCAATGACTAGGGCTGAGTCGCTGCGGACCCAAATCATTTTCAGCCCCAGTCCAGAGGCTATGCGCAGCCCGGCCAGCAAGGCCTCGTATTTTGCCGCGTTATTCGAGGCCTTGAACCCGAGCTTCAGAGAATACTCCATTTCTGCCTCGTTCGAGCCCCGAATGATGAGGCCGGCACCACAGCCTTCCTCGGTCGAGGACCCGTTAACATAAAGTATCCAATCAGGGACGGAATCGGGATTCCCATCGACCGAGGGTTGGGCTGCGGGGGTCGGCGTTGATTCCGGCTCTTTGCTGGGGATGGTGCACTCGGCGACAAAATCGGCCAGGGCCTGTGCCTTGATAGCTTGCCTTGGGCGGTACCTTATGTCGAACTGGGACAACTTCTACCTCCACTTCTCCAAGAGCCAGAAGACTCGGGTGAGGCGAGGATAGCACCCAAAGGGCGTTCGGTAAGAACGAGGATGGTGTGCACCTGGAAATAGTGTCGATGAGTGCCAAGACGATCTTCTCTATGGCTGGGTACCTCGTCTCTGCGTCTTTGAAGACGTGGCTCACGTAGTATACCGGCTTCTGGACTCCGTCGACCTCTCGGACGAGCACTGCGCCCGCTGCTTGGTCGGATACCGCCAGATATAGCGATAGCTCATCCCCTTCAACCGGTCGGGTGAGCAGCGGTAGAGTCGCAAGGTGCCTCTTCAATTGGTCAAAGGCGGTCTGGCACTCCTCCGACCACTCGAACCTTGGAATTTTCCTTAGAGCCTTGAAGAACGGGAGGCACTTCACCCTAGACCTCGACATGAAACGTGATAGAGCGGCTACCCGCCTCGTCAGCCGCATGATCTCAACGTTAGTCTTGGACGCGGGTTGATTTTCCCGGGTTAGCTTCGATTCCACGGTGGGTGACCATAAAACCGAGGAACTTTCCCCCGGTGACCCCGAATGCGCACTTGGCGGGGTTCAAATTCATCTTGAACTTGCGGAGGACGTCGAAGGCCTCGCCCAGATCCTTGGCATGTTCGCTCGATGAGATCGATTTGACTAGCATATCGTCGACATAGACTTTCATGTTCCTGCCGATTTGCTGTTTGAATCTTGCGATTGACCAAGCGTTGGTACGTAGCTCCGGCGTTTTTGAGGCCGAATGGCATCACCTAGTAGCAGTATACCTCCCGGTCTATTGTGAATATGGTGAGATCCTCGTCTGTCGGATTCATACAGATCTGGTTGTAGCCGGAAAAAGCATCCATGAAGCTAAGTAGCTCGTGGCCTGCCGGGCTGTCGACAAGCCGATCTATCCGAGAGAGGGGATAGTTGTCTTTTGGGCAGGCCTTATTGAGGTCGGTGAAGTCAATGCACATGCGCCACTTTCTGCTTGACTTTTTGACCAGGACTACGTTTGCCAGCCATTCTGAGTAGTGAACATTTCTAATGAAGTTTGCGGCGAGGAGCCTGTCTACCTCGTCCTCGATCGCTTTCTGTTTGATCGAGACGAAACTTCGTTTTTTCTGCCTGACGGGTCGGGTCGTAGGATCTACCCTGAGCTTGTGAGATATGATTTTGGGGTCGATCCCAGGCATGTCAGCAGGTGCCCAGGTGAACACGTCAGAGTTGTTTCTGAGGAAATGAACCAGGTTGTCTCGCTGAGCCCCCGTTAAAAGCGACCTGACCTGAACGGCTTGTTCGTCATCACCTTCGACGAGGGGGACCTCTGTCAGTGGCTCTACCGGGGTTCTTCGGACCTCTTTTTGCTCGTCTCGAGTGTCCAGAGAACCCCTGATGTCACCCTCTCCCTCAACATCGTTGTTTGGCCGCTCAGACGTAGATATTGCCGTGAAGCAAACCTTTGCAGTTTGTTGGTCTCCGTAGGCCCGACCTATCCCGCCTTGGTTGAGCGGGAATTTCATCGCCAGGTGGTATGTCGATATCTGGGCGCGGAGGGAGTTGAGTGTTGGGTGACCGAGGAGGATGTTGTAGGCCGACGGGATTCTTGCTACGATGAATTCCACAAGCACGGTGCACGTACGGCCGGCCTCCCTGATGTTAAATTGATGAGTAATTACCCCCTCCACCGGGATGGAGCCCCTCCGCTGAGATGGAGTGATTGGTGAATCCTGACAGGACGTGGGAGGTCGGCCTTAGGTCCGACGGGATGAGTCCCATACGCAGGAAGTAGTCATAAAATAGAATGTCCGCCGAGCTTCCCGAGTCGACCAGTATCATCTATACCTCGTAGTGGTAGACCTGGCAGGGATATACCGTGGAGGTCCTCGTCGGTAAAAACGATCAGCTCGGTTGCCCTGGCCTTCTTCCTCGCGTGGTTGCCAGTCGCCTCGATCGACGAGGGGTGCTGAGCCTCGTCGGTCTTAGCCGTACCCCCCGTTGATATGGCCATGATCTGGCCGATCGTCAATTCACCGGGAGGGGGACGTTGCTCTTGCTTACGGTCAGTCTGCCGCTTGTCTCGCAAGTATGTTGCCATGTGCTCCGAACGGATGAGCTCTTCGATGTAGTCTCGGAGCTGCTTGCAGTTCTCTGTGGAGTGGCCCTGGGACAGGTGGAAGCCGCAGTAGGGGTCCCGGTGTGCTTTTCCGCCTTGCGCGAGACTGAGGGGAGCTTGAAGAACCTCTCACCCTTTGCCTCCTCCAGCAGTACCGTCTGGGAGATGTTAAGCAAGGTGTACTCCTGAAACTTCAAGGAGTATGGCTTTGGCCGCTCAATCTTCTTCTTCTCTTCCCTCGCCCTTTTCTTCTACTCAGTTTGCTCTGTCCGGGGGAGATTTATGTTCACCTCGGACTCGAGCTGGATCTCTCGTTCGGTCTAGGCCTTTATCTCGGCCATGGTCTTAGGTTGCGCTAATGCAAAGGAGCGTAACCACTCCTTGTGCCTAAGACCTGACCTGAGGACCGTAATGACCGTCTCGTCCCGGTGTTCTGGGACCTCGAGGAGGGCATTGTAGAAGCGGGTAACGTACCCTTTGAAGGACTCCTTATCCCCGCTCTTTATGGTGAAGAGGTGGTCGACGGTCCGCTTTTGCCGCATGTTCCTGAAAAAGTGGCCGAGGAATTGGGTGGCCAGCTCATCGAAGGTGGAGATTGAGCATGGTGCGAGTCCTCGGAACTAGTCTCGTACAGAGTGGATGAGAGTGGCGGGGAAGGTGCGGCATTGTGCGGTGTCGGCACAGTCCTGGAAACTCATCCCGGCCGTGAACGCGTCCAAATGGTCTTTCGGGTCGGACTTTCCGTCGGAGAGTGTGACCTTCGGGGGCTTGTTCCGGAAGGAGACATGGACGGCGAGTAGCTCTTCGGTGAAGGGCTTCGTGAGCGAGTCGGCGGCGTATTTAGCCCCGTCGCTTGAATGGCGACATTCCCGATGCATGCCTTCGATCTTCTTTTCGAAGGCGTCGAGCCGGCCGTGGTATCCCGACGATTCGGCACAGTCTGATTTTTGGCCTCTGCTGCCGGAGATCTGAGCCTATCCATGGCCTCAGTTCCGTTTGATGAGGTTCCTTAGGTCCCCTGGCGAGGTCGTCTTCGAGCTACCGGGACAAGTCCCGTCCTTGCAACCCCGTCGATGGAGGGGGTGCCGATCATGCCTGGGCACAGGCGAGTTGACCGACATCTCCTCGGGAGGGACATGGGCGCGATGGAGCTCGGGGCAAGGCGCTCTGGCGACGGATCTCGGCATTGAGCCATGCGGCGCCCAGCGGGTCATTGAATATGTCAGCCCGAGGGATCTGCGGCTGCCGGAGACAGCGAGGTGGTGGTCGTAGTGCCGACGCGGGCAGAGTCTTCTCTCCCTCTGTAGGGGTCTCATTCTCGAGGTGAGGGAACGGTGACCTGGGGAGTTTGTCCGGCTGTTTGGACACGGACGAGGGCATCCATGACGGACGCGAGCCGGTCTATCTGAGCGGCTAGGGCGTTAATGGCATTCGGGGGAGAAGATTCGTCCGTGCCTCCGTTGTGGGATAGGCGGCGGATAGTGCTTGTATCGTCGCGGTGATCGCTCGCCATGAAGTTGAGACTGGAAGATGAACTTTTGTTGAGTGGAACTAGGTTCCCACAGACGGCGCCAACTGATGGATCTCTGGATCTCCTTCAGATGTTCTCTTCCGTTGATCTACTGCAAGCGCTGATAGACGGCTGGGATGGGATTTGGAGGATTGACTCCAGGAGCGTGTGGATCTCAATGGTTTTTGTGAGGTTTGGGCCGAGCTACCTGCAAAGAAGTCTCGGGATGGTTGTGCCACCGAGGACCCTCCAACGATCAAGTTAGTCGAGGTATTTTGGAAAAGTAACGGCCTATTGAAGTGAAATTGGCTTATCTTAATCGAATGAGAGAGGGGTTTATATAGCGACAGTAATGGGCAGGCGGGCATGAGATTTACGCCGGACGTTACATCCCTGGCGTCACGCCCACGTGATAGGCGGGATCCCGCATTAATGACGAGACTGGCTCGTTGATGGGGGATCGTGATGGCGTGGGACGCGGGATCATGGGCGGCGGATATCTCGCGCATGGCGAGATTCGCGGAGCCATAGCGGAGGTGCCTATGATCAGTGTTGTGGGTCGGTTGGTGAGACCGAGGAAGATGGGCTCGGCGGGAGGCTCGGGCACGAGCGGGAGGCCGAGGCATCTTGGTTCTGTGATTGCTCGGAGGCGAGCCGGGGGGTGGTCTGGAAGGCCACCGAAGGTCGGGAGACTCCTCGGGCTGGGGGCCCGAGGTGTGATCCCAACTGAAGTTCTTGATCCTTTCTTGTAGGTTCTGGGACACGTCATCTGCAACGTGTTAGCATCTGGAGAGTCACCGATATCGAGCCTCATCAGTTTGGATCATTCATATTCGTTGGCTAAATAAATTTTGTTATTCATCTCCGATTATTCTAAATACAAGTGTCTAAGCAGGAAGAAAATAAAAACCAGTGTATGATTAGATAACGCTGATGGTAGTATTTTCTACCTGCTAATCATTTGGAGGTCAACTAAGGATAGCTAATTAATGACAGAGTTTACTTTATGATTGGTATACGCAAAGGGAAAAACATGTGTTTGTATCACATGGGTGGTTCCTAAGAAACCCATGACTTATTATTAAGGATTTGTTACGCGCTGACAATAGGACGAAGCCCGGATGTGGGCACCGGACGTTGTGAGTTATGTCCCGCTCCAATGGTTAGTGTGCTGTGTGTTTGTCTGTGTTGTGTGAGTGGGTGTGTTGTGTGCCGGTTAAAAAAATCTTTTTTCAAGTTTGAAAGAGACAGTAAAAAGAGATGGTATGAAACAATCCAAAACCCTACTCTTTTGGGAATTTAGAAAATTAGGGTTTCAAGTTTTTGGAATTTTTTGAAACCATGGTAAGAAAACTCTATTTTGGTTGTCAACGAGCCATAGTTTCAATTTTTTGAGTTAATATAGAAACCTTACGAAAGCAAAGTTTCAGAAACAGTAACCACATTGCCAAACCAGGCTATAGAGATTGTCATGCCCCGCTTCCCAAAATACGGAATACGATGAGTGACTAGGCCAGCCATACTCCTACGGTCAAGGAATAATCCCGCCATAGTCATATTTCGGCTTTTAGCAGGACATGGTAAGCAGTAAATACAACATAAAGTAAAGAGATATAACAGTCTGGTACAAGAATATAAGCGGTTAAATAAACAACTAACCAATGACACAAATTACTCTCCTAAGAAAGCAGAATGAACGATGATCTGGTGTCGCTAGTCTAAATCTCCGCGAAATAAGGCAGGTCCGACTCTAAGCTGGGTCCACTTCTTTCTCTGAGCATGCATACTCAGATCGTCAGGACGACGCAATATAATAATATAATAATATCTCTCAGTGTGGCAAGAACAGTAAATACGAACTAGAGCTATAGAACAGTAACACAAGAATGTATATGTTATGAACAATAATCAGTATCACATATGAACTATATCACATATGAACTATAGCACTAGTCTAAAGTAATATACATGTCGCTAATCTAATAGTTTTTATGTTAGTTGAAATCGATCGATGGAATGTATCCTCATGTTTAGCAAGGATCTCGTGTATACCCGAGACTACGATTAAAACTGTGCCCGAGACATAATCCTGTCAACCGTGCCGCTAGACACAACTACCTAATCAGTATATATCACTAATATCGAATGATCATCCTCTAAAGCAGTAAACCTTGCTAAATACAGGTTCGATTCCACCCTCGATTTTCCCATTTTCTCCAGGTTAAAGTAAATGTTCGGGTATTAGATGGGTTGTGTACAAGTACGTATCACTTTCACTTTTCAGTTACACTTTCATGCTTATTAGTATCACTTTCAATCACTGGTCCGCTATCATACTTGTCACAACCTAGTTACTAACACTTATCAATCGAATATACAAAGCAGTCGCTAGAGTCTCAATATAAACAGTTACTAAATAATTGGTGTAAAGCAGTCACAGGTCATGATGTCAATATACTTCAAGTTAAATAGGACAGTCGTGTCATTCAAGTTGTAAACTCTACAATAAATTATACGTACAGAATAAGGTGAAACGATATAAAAGTAATAAACAGTAGACTCATTTATCTACAAAGAAAAATTGGTTTCATCAATCGGAGCACTGGTTAAGGAGTTACGCTCATTTTAAAACAGATGTTCACTGCTAGAATTCCAGTTTCAGAACTTGATGTCTAAATTTGAACGCAGTTTGCTATAAGTTATGTTCAAAATTAGAGGTAGCTACAGTTCAATGAAAACTAGATTTATCGGTTAAGTTTTCAACGCAATAGACAGAACATTAATATCCATTGTATATAGGGAGATATGATCTGTTTAATGTCAATATATATAATTTGTTATTGCAGAAATCAGCAGGATACGTTGACAATATAAATTGTGTTATAAATATCAAACAGCGATGAAATTTAGTGAAACCAGCAGCATGTAAAAGTTAACTCAATATGTTATGCAACTATATTGGACCCCACACATTTTCATGTTTAAACAATGATGTACATGGGTTTAAAGACAGATATTAACAGATTATACTTCTCTGGACTGCAGTCCAGAGCCGTATTCTCCTTCAGTTTGCGATATCGTAAATAAAAAATATTCAGTCAAAATTACCATAGGTCTATAGATTATCCAGTCTACTTCATAACGACCCTAATCACATCAAGATACGATATATATTATTTATTATGAATTTAATACGTAGACGTGTACAGTAAATTCCAGATTTATTATTGCCTTTCGGGGGCATAATTACATGTGCGAAACTACGTTGTTTTGAACCTAAATTTCTACACGGTATTAGTTAACCGTAAATAAAACTAGTGATCATGAATGTGAGCATTTAAATTATGTTTGGACAATTTATCAAGCATGTTACGTGCATGTTCATTTCATTTACAAATTTAGGTTGTGGCTAATCAAAGTAGGCGGAATTTGATTCCTGCAAATGACATACAATTCCAAACTGAGTTTCTTATCAAATCACTATCAATCCCGCGTAATCCAATACCAAGATTTTGGTTGGTAGCACATAGAGACATGCACATGAAAATGCACACACAAACATAGTTGTTACCAACTGTCCCTTCGAGAATGTAGATGGTTGAGGATTCTAACTACAAATACTTCACCTTCCATCATTCCCCTACCTGTATGAGGTTAATATATTAGAGCAATATATGGGTAAGAGAAGTTTATTTTTCTTTCATAAAACCAGTAAGCAAAGCATGGGTGATTTATATACAAACTTTTGAAAGCCTTTGTTGCTTCTCTTGCTTAAGAGAATGAACAGTTCCTGCTAGTCTAGCGAGGGTGTCATTGCTAATGCTCTTTGCTGGTCACTAACAGAATTGCTACAACTTGGATCGCTAGGTACGAAACAATCCTAACTATATATATCTATAGAATGATAAGAAAGTGGAATTCAATTGCCTGCGATGGTTTGATGGTTGCGATGGTGATGACTCCGATAGAGGCGATGAACGGCAGCGGCGGTGGCAACACGGTGGCGGCAATGGCTAAGGTTTGGGGTGTTCGAGCTCGGGTGTTATGTCATGGGGGTGTTGGCAGCAGGGAGTCGGGGGTGTTGGTGGTGGCTCGCATGGGTGGCGGTGATAGGAGGGAGGTCGACGATGGGTTTTGGTGGTGGTGAGTGGCTATGGCGATGGTTGTTTAGAGGGTGGCAAAGAGGAGGTCGGGGTAGTGAGAAAGAGAGAGAGTTGGAGGTTGTATGAGATGGGGGTTGTCAGTGAGTTGCTCAAGGAGCTCGTCGGTGTCAATGCAATGGCGAGTGTAGGCTCCAGTGGTGATGGGGGTTGCCAGAGGTGAGGAGGGGATGAGTTTGAGAGAAGGATGATAGAGGGATAGATGGTGATGATGCTCACAAGTGGTATCTCCTCAATGTTGTGACACGTGGAGGATGACGTGTCCCGAAGGCTACAGAGGTGGAATAAATGAGTTGCATTATGAGGATTCCTCAGGACTTCATCTTGAAGAACGTGTCCAACTTTCTAGGAGACCTCCCTGAATACATTCCACTTTCACCTAGGAAACTACCAACGGCTCGTCTCTGAGCCTTTGATATGCCGAGCTTTCTCGGCCTCCCGGCTCGTCTCCGAGCCCCTGACATGCCGAGCTTCCTCGGCCTCCCGGCTCGTCTCCGAGCCCCTGACATGTCTCTGAGCCCATGACATGCCGAGCTTCCTCGACCTCCCGGTTCTTCTCCAAGCCATCCATCGAGCTAAGCCTCCCCAACTCTCCCGATCAAACGAGAACGCAGATCCTTAGCGCTTTCGCAACGGCCCCGCGTATCTCACCAAAGCGAGATAATCTCCGCCCTACGTCCCACATCCCACGCTGGCGCATTCCCCCATTAATGAGAATATCCCATCATTAATGGAGGAATCCCATCATTCATGCAGGCGTAACGTCAGGGGCGTAACTGACGACGAAGATCTCGCACCTGCTCGCTCCATGTAACCACTATAAAAACCCCTCTCTCAGACGACTTAAGGAACGCGAATTGATTCCAATAAGCCACTACTCTGCCAATATTCCTCGGCTCTAACTTGATCGTCGGAGGGTCCTACGGTGGTCACCCACCCCGGGACTTACTTGCAGGTAGCTCGGCTTCCACCTCAAACTCAACCCATTGAGATCCACACACTCTAGGAGACAACCTTCAACTCAGATCTCAACCATTCAACAACGCTCGCTATAGATCGACGGAAGATAGCATCTGAAGGAGATCATATCCTCCATCAGTTGGCGCGGTCTGTGGGAATGAAAGACTTTTTTTGTTCCACCATAAAAGTTGGTCTTCCGCCCTCGATCCAATGGAGAGCGACGACCATAATGATCCCAACATGAGCCGCCACGCCCTCCACAACGGAGGTGTTAGCAGTTCTTCCCCCTCCAAACCTCATCAAAGTCTTATCGGCTCGAATTGACGAACTCACGTCGATGGTGGACGCCCTCGTCAGCGTTCAGGCGGCGGGCCCTGCTCACCAGGTCGCGATCCCCCTCCGAAACAACGACGTACATAGGAGGGCCAATGCCCACTCTCCCCTCAGCGTCACCGAGCGCCGGCATACCACTTCCAGCAACCACGGCTCACGCGCGGGCCATGATTCCATGACCCGCTGGGCTCCGGAAGGCTCCACACCCCGGTCTCGGGGAAGACTGGGCTATCGCCCCAAAGTCCGACGTGCACCCACACCCTCTGAGGAGGTGTCAGTCAGCTCGTCTGTTTCCAGGCATGACCGATGCCCCTACTTGCATCAAGACCGTGGAGGTGCATGTCAGAACTACTCGAGAAGAACCTTGCCCGAGGATCTGAGAAATCCGATAGAGCTGAATCGAACCTGCACCGCCATGCAGACCAGGAGCGGGGTCAGTCGCCACTCTGACCGTGCTGAATCCTCGGGTTACAACCACCGACTCAAGGCCCTCGAAAAGAAGATCGAGGGCATACGGCGAGACGGCCATCCGTCCAGCGAAGGGGTTGGGTATTCCGCGGATTCTCTCACGAAGCCCTTCACCGAGGAATTTCTGGCCGAACGTGTCTCATCCAAGAACAAGCCGCCCAAGGTGGCGCTCTTTGACGGGAAGTCCGATCTAAAAGACCACTTGGACGCATTTACAGCGGGCATAAGCTTCCAAGATAACTCGGACGCAGCTCAATGCCGCGCTTTCCCACCACCCTAATTCGGGCAAGTCGGGACCGGTTCTGGGGGCTGGCGCCCCGCTCCATCTCGACCTTTGATGAGATTGCCACCCAGCTCCTCGATCACTTCATCAGGAACAGACGACAGAAGAGGCCGGTCGATTACCTCTTCACCATAAAGAGCGGGGACAAAGAATCCATTAAGGGATATGTCACTCGCTTCTACAATGCTCTCCTCAAGGTCCCCAAGCACCGTGATGAGACGGTTATCACCGCACTAAGGTTGGGTCTTAGGCATAAAAAGTGGCTCCGCTCTTTTGTATTAGCGCAACCTAAGACCATGGTCGAAGTAAAAACTTGGACCGAGCGGGAGATCCAACTCGAATCGGAGGTGAATTCGAATCTGCCCAGAGGCAACCAAGCCAACCAAAAGAAGAGGGGTAGAGAAGAGAAAAAGATGATCGACTGACCAAAACCTTACTCCCCGAAGTTCCAGGAGTACACTCCTCTTAACATGTCCCAGACCGAGCTGTTGGAGGAAGCGAAGGGAGAAAGGTTCTTTAAGCTCCCGCCAGTTACCCAGAGGGCGGGAAAACGTCTCCGTGGCCCTTACTGTGCCTTCCATAGGACGCAAGGGCACCTGACTGAGAACTGCAAACAAACTCCGCGACTACATTGAGGAGTTGATCCGCTCTGACCACTTGGCGAAGTACCTAAGAAACAAACGGCAGGCGGAACGAGAACAAAGAGACCCAATCGCCCCTGGGTAATTAACGATCGGCCAAATCATGGTCGTTACCTCGGGTCCCGCTCGAGAAAATGGCAGAAATCGCCATTTCCTCCCTGTCGAAGGTGTAAGCGATCCACCCTAGAAGGGGTGTAGGAAGGACGAGCCCATCATCTTCTCCGATGAAGACCTCTACGGTATATCGCTGCCTCACAACGACCACCGCTGATCACTCGACCAGTCGAAGGCGACGAGCTATTATTATACCTCGCGGTCTCTGATCAAGCTGCAGGCTCAGTGCTCGTCAAGGAATTCGATTGTGCACAAAAGCCGGTTTATTACGTAAGCCACGTTTTAAAGGTGTAACGACTCTGTTTATAATGTACAAAATATATTTAAAGTTAAAGTACTAAATGGAGTATTTGAAACCCTGAATATGTTATAAGTATTTAATTTGTTTTAGAACAGCAAGAAAGAACTTGTAGCTCTTTGGTAAAGCCTTGCGCTGCGGTGACGTAGCTCCTGTGTTCAAATCCCCTCAGCCACATATTATTTTTGCTGATTTTTTCTTTTAAACTTTTTGGAAGCCCAAAAGTTTACACGTGCAATACACGTAAAAACGAAAAGTCTCAGAAATCAAGCATGTGCACTGATTTATATGAAAGGATCCTGACACGTGGCAAGCATCCAGAGACCCCACCCCTACCAACGACCAGCGAGATGTGCCTTGGGGCCGGCACCGCCGTGCCCCCCGTACCAAATGCCTCTAAATTTTTTACCCTAAACCCTTTGGCCTCCCCCACTACCCTAGTTCTGTTTGTTTTTCCTGCACATTAATAGAGAATTAAAAATGAGCTTTTAATCCAATGTTTAATGCATTTTTAATTCTCATTTTAATTCTTTAAACCCTAATTCTATCCTATAAATACCACACCATACCCTAGCCCTCTCCATTCTGAAATCTATCATCAAAACTCTCAAAAAATTTCAAGTCAAATAAGATGTACAAGTGGAGTTAGCCCAAGGTCATCTTCCGGCGACGATTCGGGACAAATCCGGCGACACCATGACTCCACGACGCTTTCAAACCCTTCCCATACCTCCCTTCTCTCTTTTATCCAGTAAGTCCCTTCTTTTCCCCTCTCTTCTCTATTAAACAAGTTCTCTTTTCAAATGACGTCGGTAAGTGGAGTTAACATACTTTTAAATTCTATTATCTTTAAAATAACAATTTTTCTTAAGAAACACAGATCCATATTATTAAACCTTGCTTATTAAATATTAACTAAAATTTAGAAACCAATTTCACCATAAAACTCCATGTAAAACCATGTTTATTACACTTTTACAGTTTAATACCACAAATTTTACCTACGACATTATTTCATATATTTGCTCATATTACCTTTAGAAAACTTATGAGATAATGACCTACCTCATCACAACACTCATCATTACATAGCACGATTGTCTCTTTACAATATTTTTAGGATAAATACAATTTTACAATAAAATACCTTAAACTAATAAAACCGAATTCTTTAACATTGTTTTAAATTAAATTCCTTGCAATTAAGCCTCTACAACCCATTTTGGGGAAGCCGATTTGGATGGTGCGGGTTATCGTACATCCTCGGTATTACTAGAGCAAGATGTAGACCTCCTTACGGAGCATCCGATCTCGATGGAATTTTTTTATTACAATTTTTAACAAAACGCGATTTCTATTTAATAAATAAATTTATTTTTCTATAATTATTTATAAAATTATAAAATTATCTATTTTAAATATATATAATAAATTCTATGTTTTCTAAACAAAAGAATCATAAATTTCATGAAAATACCATCAAGAATCCATACAATTCCAATTTACACTGAAATATCATATACTATTCAATCTAGGTTTATATTCACTAGAATACTTCACATTTAAAAATTACATCTATGAAAACCCTAATTACGATAAGTAAATACTTGAGAATTATTTTTAAAGTATACTAAACTATTTTTCATAAAATCACTTTAAGTTTATTAATTTACAATAAGGACCCTAGTAAATATAGGTTTAAGCGGGACCAATTCTCTTGAGCCTCAGGGAGCCGGAGAAAGTGGGTGCTTGCCTATTTAAGGTAGAAAACTAAAACGGGGTTATCAATGGTAATTGGCTTGGAAAAAGTCACAAATCCTGCCGTCCATGTGCAGCAGTTACCGATAACTCCAAAACCTAATTCAGGAATCCAATTCTGTTTAAGCGCTGACTCAGACAGCGTCTCAGTCTAATCGGAATACAATCTATACATGAATACAATCCAAATATAACTCCAATACAACATGAATCCATATATACCATAATACAATCTATATCAACATGACTTGATTTGACCGATCCATGGATATACATTGACTTGTCTACATGACTATCGATTTATATCTTTATCCGTTTATATGAACAATTGATATCATGGTTTTGGCAAGTCTTTTATCTGCAAATCATCTATAAAACAACACAATAAATATTACGGGGTTTTTAAAGGGGTAGACTGGTACGAAATGTGTTAAAAGTGGCATGAGACGGTCACTTTAATGCACCTAATTTGAATATTCGCTGCCATTGTCCATGGGTTTTGACGGGGCCTTGTACTCTATATACCATAGTCCACGGGGTAAGTTGGACTCATCCCGTATACACTGGCACATTCTGTACCAACTTACAAACAACTGCATTAACATAATAATCATACATCATACCAGATATATTCTCTTTACCTGTTCAGTCTATTTCTATCTCTCTTTAGGACTTACCGAGCGATTGTTCGCTGTCGACATTCCTTTTCTATTCTTTGTTTGGAATGTTGTCAGGAGGACCCGACTCTTTAGAGAACGAGCCCAGCTCAGAAGACTTGGAGCAGTTCGCAGAAGACCCAGAACTTTAGTCACTTGTATATATCTTTACTTTCTGTTCATGCCATTGTTTAGGCATTGCTTTCCGCATTGTATTTACTTTCCAGTTGTATTGTAAAGAATATTTAATAAATAAAAAGTTGTTGTTCATTTAAATCTCATGTCATTCTTGTGTATATTTTTATTATATTTCTTATTTACGCTTAACATGTTTACTTTTGAGTAAATACGTCGCGTGTCTCGTCACGTCTCCTTATCCGTACACAGGGAAGCAGGGCGTGACATAAGGACGCGAAAACAAGATACCCGGCCATAAAAAAGATAGTCTTAGCACTTGTTGTCGCCTCAAGAAAACTACGGCACTATTTACAGGCGCACACCATCCTCGTCCTCACCGAGCGACCTATAGGGACTATTCTCGCTTCCCCTGAATCATCGGTACGACTGGAGAAATGGAGGTGGGAATTATCCCAATTCGACATCAATTACCACCCCAGGTAGGCCATCAAAGCGCAGGTCCTAGCAGACTTCGTGGTCGAATGCACTATTCCTACTAAATAAGAAGCGGCAGCACGGGGCCCCGAACTACGTCCCTCGATCGAGGAAGTACTCGACTCCATCCCCGACTGGGTGCTCTAAGTGGACGGATCCTCTACCGAGGAAGGAAGCGGGGCTGGCTTGATCATCCGAGGCCCGGATGAAGCAGAGATGGAATACTCTTTGAAGCTATGGTTCAGAGCTTTGAACAATACCGCGGAATACGAGGGTTTGTTTGCCAGATTGCGAATCGCCTCCGGGGTAGGGCTAAAGACGATCCGAATTTGCAGTGACTCCGTGTTGGTCGTCGGCCAAGTAACTGGCGATTCGAGGCCCGAGAACCACTCATGATCAAATATCTGGCCGAGGTAAAAAGACTTCGCAAAAATTTCGACGAAGTCCAGGTAGAGCAGATTCCCCGGACCCTGAACACTCAAGCTGACGCCTTAAGCAAGCTCACTTCTTCCTATACTGCCGACCATAAAAGAAACATCCTCTTCGAAGTCTTGCCACGGCTCAACGTGGAAGACGGGGAGGTAACGCTCCAAGTATATACTACTCAGGAGGAAGGCCAAGATTGGAGGAAGCCCCTCGTGAAGTTCCTAAAAGATGGTATACTTCCAGAGGACTGAGGGGAGGCTTGCCACCTTCGGGCAAAACCTCGTCATTTCATCTGGAGCAATGGAAACCTCTACAAGAAGTCGTACACTCAACTCTTGCTCCGATGCGTCGACCCCACGAAGCCGACTACGTTCTACGAGAGATACATGAAGGGGTCGGGGGAGCGCTTCAAGGGGCCCGCACCCTGGCCCAAAAGATGCTGCTCCAAGGATATTATTGGCCGAAGATACACCGGGATGCCGAGAAGCACGTCAGAAGATGCAAGAACTGCCAACTCCACGGCAACATACCTCGTCTTCCCGCTACTGAGCTAACGCCCCTCCCCTTGGCCATTTGCACAATGAGGGTTGGATATGGTGGGCCAACTCCCCACCGGCACGGGCGGACACAAATACATCCTTGTCGCGGTAGACTACTTCACGAAGTGGATAGAGGTCGTGCCCATCAGAAAATCAGACACCGCCTCTACTATAAAGTTCCTGCAAAACAACATCATCTCTCAATTTGGAATCCCGAGGTGCATCGTTACCGACCACGGGACCAACTTCGAAAACAACAAAGTTAAAGAATTTTGCAGCTACTACCACATACTAATGAAGTTTGGCGCGGTCGCGCATCCGCAATGCAACGGACGAGCCAAGGTAGCAAACCGAGGAGTCATACGTGGACTCAAGGCTCGCTTGGAAGGAAAACAGGGCAGCTGGGTCGAGGAATTTCCATGGGTGCTATGGGCACTGCGGACCTCGAAGAAAACACCCACGGGAGAAACCCCATTCAGCCTCTGCTATGGTACCGAGGTGATGGTCCCGGCTGAGATCGGACTGCCTAGTTATAGATTCGAACACTTCAACGATGAAGCGAACACCTCGGCACTCCGGACCAACTTGGACGTATTATTGGAATAGCGGGATCGAGCGCAGATTAAAGCATCCTCTTATCAATAGCAAACCGCTCGCTACTACAAAGCCCGAGTTAAACATCGGGCCTTCAAGACAGGAGATCTGGTCTTACGAAAGAACGAGTTTGTGGACCAGCAAGGCTGCATAAATTCTCCCCGAAATAGGACGGACCATTCCTCATAGTAGAAGCATTACCCAGTGGAGCATATCGCTTACAAGACGCCGGAGGGTGTAAGTTCCTTCAGCCCTGCAACGCCAAAAAACTCAAATTGTACAAATAAGCATGTCTTCTTCTTTTGAAACAATATAATTCTTATTGACATTGAATTAAATCTCCTGAGCTAGGTCCTCTCATAAAGGAGACCTTTTCCACAACTTTTTTCTTTTCTCGGTTTCGAGACCCCTAAGTTTGTTTTAAAAAATTGTGTAAAATATACCGAGGGGAAAAAAGAGACAATACGCATTAAAAAAGAAGAACTTTATTCATTAAGAAGGTATTATGAGCTCTTCAGCCTTACAAAAATTACAACAAAGGGGCCGGAGATTAAGGTAGCCTTGTCGATGGTATACCGAGGAAACTTCCTCTAACCGATCCAATACAACATCAACCCGTTCCCTTCGGCGGTACTCACGAACCCTAGATGCCACGGACTTCCCAGGTTCTTCGTCCCCCGAGTTTGATGCAATGATAAATCTTTGCCGGAAACTCTCGAGCAAAAGGTCCACCGAGCAGCTTCCCTGCCCGGTCATCCACCAGCGGGTAGCCTCCTGCCCAACAATGCTGTGGATCTAAAGCCCTCCTCTCGAGGCCACCGAGTAGCTTCCCTGCCCGGTCTATCCCTAGCGGGTAGTTTCTTACCCATCAACGCTAAGGATCTAAAGCCCTCCTCGCGAGGCGACCGAGTAGCTTCCTGCTCGGTCATCCACCAGCGGGTAGCCTCCTGCCCAACAACACTGTGGATCTAAAGCCCTCATCACAAGGCCACTGAGCAATTTCTTGCTGGACCATCCCTAGTGGGTAGCTTCCTACCCAACTACGCTAAGGATCTAAAGCCCTCCTCATGAGATGACTGAGTAGCTTTCTGCTCGGTCATCCACCAGCGGGTAGCCTCCTGCGCAACAACGCTGTAGATCTAAAGCCCTCCTCTCGAGACCACCGAGCAGCTTCCCTACTCGGTCCATCCCTAGTGGGTAGCTTCCTACCCATCAACGCTAAGGATCTAAAGCCCTCCTCACGAGGGGACCGAATACTTCCTACTCGGTCATCCACCAGCAGATAGCATCCTGTCCAACAACGCTTTGGATCTAAAGCCCTCCTTACGAGGCGACTGAGTAACTTCCTGCTCGGTCATCCACCAGTGGGTAGCCTCCTGCCCAACAACACTCTGAATCTAAAACCCTCATCACGAGGCCACCGAGCAATTTCCTGATGGCCCATCCCTAGCGGGTGGCTTCCTACCCAACTACGCTAAGGATCTAAAGCCCTCCTCATGAGGCGACTGAGTAGCTTCCTGCTCGGTCATCCACCAGCGGGTAGCCTCCTGCCCAACAATGCTGTGGATCTAAAACGCCCTCCTCACGAGGTGACCGAGTAGCTTCCTACTCGGTCATCCACTAGAGGGTAGCCTCCTGCCCAACAACACTATGGATCTAAAGCCCTCATCACGAGGCCGCCGAGCAATTGCCTGCTGGCCCATCCCTAGCGGGTAGCTTCCTACCCAACTACGCTAAGGATCTAAATCCCTCCTCTCGAGGCCACCGAGCAGCTTCCCTGCCCGGTCCATCCCTAGCGGGTAGCTGCCTACCCATCTACGCTAAGGATCTACAGCCCTCTTAATGAGGCCACTGAGCAGTTTTCCTTCCCGGTCCATCCCTAGCGGGTAGCTTCCTACCCATCAACGTTAAGGATCTAAATCCCTCCAACAGAGGCCACCGTGCATATTCCTGCTCGGCTAATCTCTGAGAGGTAGATTCCTACCCTACGAAGACATGGATCTAGGACCCACATTGAGAAAGAATCAGGTATGGCCGACCTACTCTAACTTGGCTGATTTTCTACTCATGCTAAAACACGTGGTCGTCACCTCGACTCCGAGGTAGGGACTGATACCGACATTCCTAGCCTTGGGATATTTTCTGATTCATCCTAAATGAACGATCGCTACCTCGACTCCGGGGAGCGGAAGGGTACCGTAACGACCTTCCTGTACTTGGCTATTATTCGACTTACACTCGACGCGTGATCGTCACCTAAAAAGCCTGGCATAGACCTACGACCTAACACTCGCGGGAGGAGAAGACTGACAAGCTAAAGTACTCACGCAGAAAACAAACATTTATGCAGAGGAAAATAAGCTCAACTGTATTTATATTTCAAATTTGTGCAAGGTATTTTGGGCTCCTCAGCCTTACAAAAATGTCCGAAGGCTTACCAAATTTTAAAAACAAAAACAAAAACTCATAAGGGAAGATAGCTCAGGCCGTGGGCTCCGTCAGGATTTCGCCCTGCTCGACACCATCCTCAGGGGCCAGGGCTTCGGTCTTTTGGACTGCTTCGCCCCCTGTGACCACCTTGGCGCCCGCCCCCTGCGGCACGTCCTCGGAGAGCGGGTACTTAGCGCTGAGCTCACCGTCGGCAAACTCTGGCATTGACACCTTGACGGCGTCAAGGGCCTCGTGCCAAACGATGGCTGATGCTTCAGTGAGATCGGTGTAGAACTGGTCGGATGCCTTATACCTCTTCACGGACTTCACCGCTCGGACCTCGGCAAGCTTCATCGCCTCGAGCGCCACTCGAGCATCCTTCCTGCTGGCATCCTTCAACTTCTTCATTGTGTTATAGAGTTTGCCAACTGATTGATCTTTTCTTCATGTGTATAGAAAAGTTTTAATCACAACCAAAGAAATTTATACCGCAATCAATTAACGGTGTCGATGTAGCGCGTTAATGAATACGGATCGTCCACTGAGATGTGTGTTTTGATTGATTTTGTTTTAGATGAGTCGAAATGAAAAGATAAAAGAAAATTGATTCAAGATTTGAAAGATTTGATTTCAAGAAACATAAAGAAAATAGATCTAGAATCAAGAATCAATAAAGTTCAAGAAGATGTCCAAATCGAATGAATTATCAAGATTTGTAATGAGGCTTGTAGGAATCGATCCAATTGATAGTGATGATGAATACTTATGATTACAAATTCTTATCTATCGATGATTTGTTGCTAGATCGATGACGATCAACGAGGATTAGGGATCTATTGAAGAAACTAGGGTTTCTCCTTCTATCCCTTATCCTTTCGTTGATTAGCATTCAAATTCTAGCCTCTAGGAAATTCAATCATCGATCGTTGATCTCTAATTAAGAGCGAAAACATTTAAGAAAGAATCTCGCTCAAAACTAGATTGTCGATGATTCAATTTCCTAAAGTTTACAAAACTCATAAGACTTAAGAATCGTTCAAGAATTTAGTCATCATCATCTACCTATTTTCTTGATTCCTCCACAAGCGGAGTTTTCACTCAATCATCATGAAAAAGAAAACAATCAAGAATTGAGAACTCTTCATAATGCTCAAATGTAAAGAAAAGCAAGATCAAGAATTTTCACCTTTTATTATTCGATGTTTCGTTATAATTCACTCAAAGATTACAAGAACTGAGGAGAGAACTAGATCTTCGAATTTAGCTCCGCATCGTCTTCTTGAGTCGCGGATCGTCGTGAATCTCTTGCTCGGATGAAGATCAGCGTCGCTTCAAAAGGCTCGTTGAAGGCTTGCTTTGGCTCGGTACTCGGTGGATCTTGATTTTTGATCAAATTGTGTCACTCAATTTGATTTAGAATTGATTTGGATCTCACTATAATTTTGATTTCCCTCCAAATTCAACAACCTCCAAATTCTAGATCTAGATCCATTTTTATAACCACCTCATTTGAATCTTCCCTCCAAAACTAGGTTGCTAGAGAGAGCCTTCTAGAATGAGTTTGTTAGAGGGAATATTCTAGAATGAGGTTGTTAGAAGGAATATTCTAGAGGAAGATTGTTATAAGGAATATTCTAGAGGAAGGTTGTTACAAAGAGGCTTCTAGAAGAAGGTTGTAGGAGAGAGCCTTCTAGAATAAAGTTGTTGGAAGGAACCTTCTAGAATAAGGTTGTTGCAAGGAATATTCTAGAGTGAGTTTGTTATACAGAGCTTTCTGGAAGAAGCCACATGGTCTTTGAGAGTCTTCTGGAAGCTAGGCCGTTACAAGAAGGCATGTGGAGAAAAATGAGCTGGTGACGTGTCTAACAGACCGCGGATCCGCGGCGGATAGGCCAACTTGGCCGCAGATCCGTGACCTATTGGTGGAGTTACTGCATGCAAATTTCTGTGCTGATTTTTGTTGGCTTCATGGTACTTTTATGATCTCTGGAATTTTATAAATCTTTCTTGTTTACTTCCAGATCACAAGTCTTGGACTTGGTGTATTTTTATCAGCACTTTTAGCACTTCCAGCTCTTTTTCCTGGAATTTCCTGCACACAATCTCGAGACAAGTGTTGCGATATACAAAAGATCATGCGTGCAATAATAAACACTCAATTTCCCTTAAAATGCCGGTTATAACGTATAACACATGTTATTTGGTCTTTTGCAGACAAATTGCTAATATGTGCTCTATTTATACAAAATACCTTTGGATGATTGCAAAGAGTAGGAAAATTGATGTGTTAAAAATACAATATTTTCGACTGATCAAATTCCCCCAAACTTAATTTTGGTCGTCTCGAGCAAACTTGTTTTATTAGAAAGAGAAGGAGAAAATAAAGAAAAAGAAAAACTAACTAGCACACTTTCGTAGGCAACACGATTGCACTGAACACGTGCAACAAGCCTTTAAACCTCTAGGTGTCCCTAGTAGGAGAAGTGTTGTCTCCTGAGGGTTTTCAGCGGATTGCACCCACAAAATCCAATAATAAAAGGAAGACCATGAAAGTTACATGTAAAGATAAGAATTATAAAAGAAAGACTTTGAAAATTAGAGTTTCCAACTACACTAGCTTTTCGGTTGTCATGAGCCCTATCTTAATAGTCATGAAAAGATGTTAGAAATCACGTCATCCCTCAATAAAACATCGTCTTTATTCTTCATTCCTATCTTTCTTCCAAACACCGATCATATAACCCTACGTGTGTGTAAAGAACATCCCTACACTCGGAGAATTCAATTCAAGCTATCATACTCTTGTCCATCTGCCTCGGTACTTTTTAATTTGATGAATATTTAGATGGATTTGCTCACACATTTTTCATGCGACCGTTAATACTTCTTGAGGTACTAACCGACCGATTACTCATGTGCTTGCTTATTAGGTGTATTAGCATTTTCCTCGTCTTGCACCACCAAAGGCTTAGCAGTGACTCCCAGACCAGTTAGTCTAAGTCACTAGGTGATGAAGCCCCCTCGCTATATTTTTTTATTGTTGCCTTGGTGATAACAAAACCAGTGTTCATTTTTTTTCTTAACACCATTTTATCTTTTATTCATTTATTATTTCCATCATACTTTGGCTTTTAGACAAGAGCATTTCAAGGTATCCTCTACTATCCCGAGTTTCAAGACATGTGTAAGTGCATATAGTAGGGTATCAACATTCAAATGTTTGGCTTCCAGAATACGAACTATTTTTCAGACTTATTTTTATCCGCAGATTAGTGACATCCTTCATCTTACTAACCCTTGGGACAACGGCTCATAACTACTTATTACTAGTTCGTTTAAGAAAACTTCTAATTTTCTTGGTTTTCTTAAATTTTTCCAATCTTTTGGATGAAATTTTTCATTATCTAATCTTTTATTATCTTATTTATGTACAATTTTTTTTAATTTTTTTTATTATATGTTTTGTGCTTATGCAAAGTATGCGCAGTGATGCGTAAATAAGTACAAATCTCCCCCAAACTTGTTTTCAACAGTGTCCTCATTATTGCTATCTGTTGGATCACAAAAACCTGTAACCTTGGGAGGACATTATTAATGGGGGAAAAAATATTTTAAAGTGAAAATCCTTCCCCAAACTTATTTTTGGCTCACAATATTGAGGACAACAGTTATTTTCAAGAGCCAAAAATACACCCCCCTCAAACATGAGTTAGACAATATTAAGCATTTTAAGAGGGGGTGAGTCATTTGGTCAAAATAAGACTTTACAAAGACCAAAAGTTAATACCAACCATTCAAAGATTTTATCAGTGTAGCGTATAGGTCGGTGGAAGAACATGTTGTATCGAGTCAGGAAAAAGTGGGGAAGAGATAAGTGGTGGTCTAGAAAGGGTTTGAGTTTTAAATTAGAGAAATGAAAGAATGAGGATGAATGACAGGGAGAATATGAATGATTAGGAAGAATGAGTGGTGGCGGTTCAACTTCTATAGGTGGAGGTTGATCAATCACAAAATCCATATTGTTTAGGAATGCAAGTTCGTCAGCAAAAAGTTCTTCAAAACTTTCATCGATGATGTGATCAAACATTTTGCTGTCAATAAATTTTGTGTCAGATTTTACCATACTTGATTTGTCAAAATACATGGAGGTAGAAGACTCAAAAAACTCATCTACCTCATTTTCAAAAGTATCCAAATCAAGTTGACTTTCTGGTATTATTGAAATTGAATTAACGGATTGTGATTCATCAACACTCACTATCATTTCAGGAACAGAAGAAGAACCAGAAAGAGTGGAAGATGAAATGGGTAAACCTATTGATGTGTCGAGTGTCACTAAACCAGATATGGGAGATGAAGGATGAATTTCGGTCTGATCTTCGGTTATACGATTATCATCAACTTCAAGACGCATTTGGGGTTCGGGAAGAATTAAAGGCTCAAGATGATGACCACAAGGAAGTGAAAGGATCTGATGAATTGGTGGGACAAATTCATCCAAAACTTCGGGTTCATCAATCAATATATCCCCAACGTCAATCACCTCATTCAAGTGAAGGTTAAAATTCTCAAACACCTCATTCAAAGTATGGTTTTCAATCAATTTTGGTTCAAGAGTGGAGGTGTAGAGATCACAAGAATTTGGCATTGTTTCACTCAAAATGGACCCTTCACAGTCGGGTAAATCAAACACTGCATTATCACACAACTTCTCATACATTCTATCGTCCATTGGTGAATCATTTGGTGTACTCGATGAATCTATGAAACTAGGGTTGTGGATTTCAGTTTGGAAAGGGAATGTTTGATTAGGAAAGGTGTACAGTTCTCTCTCACTACCCAAATTCTCATTTTGTCCTATGCCCGAATTAGACA
Organism: Agapanthus africanus; assembly: GCA_030015575.1. Lineage (NCBI taxonomy): Eukaryota > Viridiplantae > Streptophyta > Magnoliopsida > Asparagales > Amaryllidaceae > Agapanthus > Agapanthus africanus. The sequence continues at coordinate 312,908,130 of CM057338.1, read as the reverse complement.
TTGAATTTTTTTTAGCTAATTCGGAATTATTTGCTTGCCCCCACTCTGTCATTTCCTTCCTAAATTGGTTCAGAAATTTTTCTAATGTCTGCTCCAAACTAGACTTGGGTCGATAAGGGGTTTCCGTATAAGATTGAAATTCTTGTGGACAATTAAAACTCCCAAATGACTGATTAGAAGGACTGTTTAGAGAAGGTGGAAAAGTCGGATTTGATTGATAGGAACAGAAGGGTTGTGAAAATTGGGCAGGAGTAGGGTCAACATTGTGATAAGAAGAATATTGATATTGGTTGGTCGGTTGGCTATTAGACATCATACATGCCACAAACCGATTATGAAATTCTTCTTTAGAAAGTGGAGGTGATGGTTGATATTGGTCTGGATTGAAACTTTGGCCTTTAGCCCTAGCTATATGCTCAGCAATGGACATGCGTATAGGGGCATCCTCACTCAGAGTATCAACTGAAACGGATGTAGAATTAGTATACGGTTGATATTGGTCTGGATTGAAACTTTGGCATCTAGTCCTAGCTATATGCTCAGCAATGGACATGCGTCTAGGGGCATCCTCACTCGGAGTATCAACTGAAACGGATGTAGAATTAGGATACGGTTGATAAGACCTGGGCTGAGGTGGCCAACTGTTTCTACCCACTTGTTCTATCCGATCTCTTAAGGACATGGGAGAGTCGGACGGTATACCGAAGGGATTACGAAAACAAGAAATATCTGGTTGTGGACAGCAAAGCTCGGCAAGAGTTCTTCTATTTGGATCACCCATTATAAGAAGAGAAGAGGGGGAAAAGGGTAAAAAGGGAAGAAAATAATTGGTTTGTTTTGAAAAAGGACGGATTTATGAAAATTCACACAAACATGCACAAGCAACCCTATATCTAATGGTCACCTAGGTCAAGTCTCTAGACCGCTCCTAGACTTCCAGAAGACAAATTGCAGGATAAATCCTCTACTGCCTCTTTGCCCCTTCTATGGCCGGGTAAGTGTCAGTAAGTGGGAGATTCTCCACTACGTAAGTAGTGGGCCTAATTAAATAACCACTTGCCTTAGACACACTTGCCTTAGACACCACAAAAAAAACGCGGATAAGCAATAGATTATCCACGACCTTCTTCTGTCCTAATTGAGTGCGACCGTCCTTAGAGTCTTATCTAGATTTCTTTTAATTAATGAGGGTGATGCGGATGCAAATTTGTGATTTCCGGGGCTTAGGAAGGGTAATGAAATCCCCACCTAATCTGAATTTGGTCTTTGCCCCTTAATTTCCGTATTAAAATATGCACAAAACAACCAATTTCAAGAATCGCAACAAATTTATTTTTTAGCGGTGCTGAATTTTGCAAAGAATTCTGCAAGAAATTGATTATTGGACAAGATCAGAGAGAAAAGGAGAAAACAGAGAGCAAACCGGAGAAATTTGGCACAGTACAAACCCTAAACGGCGGCGGTTCCGCCGCAAAAACACCACAATGGCCGCGGATCCGCGGCTTGATGGGGGAATTAGGGTTTGGAAATTTTTGTGCAGGTCCCTGTGCTTCTCTGGATTCTTCAGATGTTCTCTGAATCTTGATTTCACTGCTGAAATGATTCCAGATTCCCTCACAAAAATTAAAACACTAATCGTTAAGCACTTGAAGTGAATCTTGGATTAAAATTTGATGGAAAAATAATTTTTCAACTCAAATAACAAAAACGAACAAAATAGCACACATCCCCGGCAACGGCGCCATTTGATTGATCTTTTCTTCGTGTGTATGGAAAAGTTTTAATCACAACCAAAGAAATTTATACCGCAATCAATTAACGGTGTTGATGTAGTGCGTTAATGAATACGGATCGTCCATTGAGATGTGTGTTTTGATCGATTTTGTTTTAGATGAGTCGAAATGAAAAGATAAAAGAAAATTGATTCAAGATTTGAAAGATTTGATTTCAAGAAACATAAAGAAAATAGATCTAGAATCAAGAATCAATAAAGTTCAAGAAGATGTCCAAATCGAATGAATTATCAAGATTTGTAATGAGGCTTGTAGGAATCGATCCAATTGATAGTGATGATGAATACTTATGATTACAAATTCTTATCTATCGATGATTTATTGCTAGATCGATGACGATCAACGAGGATTAGGGATCTATTGAAGAAACTGGGGTTTCTCCTTCTATCCCTTTTCTTTTCGTTGATTAGCATTCAAATTCTAGCCTCTAGGAAATTCAATCATCGATCGTTGATCTCTAATTAAGAGCGAAAACATTCAAGAAAGAATCTCGCTCAAAACTAGGTTGTCGATGATTCAATTTCCTAAAGTTTACAAAGTTCATAAGACTTAAGAATCGTTCAAGAATTTAGTCATCATCATCTACCTATTTTCTCGATTCCTCCACAAGCGGAGTTTTCACTCAATCATCATGAAAAAGAAAACAATCAAGAATTGAGAACTCTTCATAATGCTCAAATGTAAAGAAAAGCAAGATCAAGAATTTTCACCTTTTATTATTCGATATTTCGTTACAATTCACTCAAAGACTACAAGAATTGAGGAGAGAACTAGATCGTCGAATTTAGCTTCGCATCGTCTTCTTGAGTCGCGGATCGTCGTGGATCTCTTGCTCGGATGAAGATCGGCGTCGCTTCAAAAGGCTCGTTGAAGGCTTGCTTTTGCTCGGTACTTGGTTGATCTTGATTTTTGATCAAATTGTGTCACTCAATTTGATTTAGAATTGATTTGGATCTCACTATAATTTTGATTTCCCTCCAAATTCAACAACCTCCAAATTCTAGATCTAGATCCATTTTTATAACCACCTCATTTGAATCTTCCCTCCAAAGCTAGGTTGTTAGAGAGAGCCTTCTAGAATGAGTTTGTTAGAGGGAATATTCTAGAATGAGGTTGTTAGAAGGAATATTCTAGAGGAAGGTTGTTACAAGGAATATTCTAGAGGAAGGTTGTTACAAGGAGACTTCTAGAAGAAGATTGTTGGAGAGAGCCTTCTAGAATAAGGTTGTTGGAAGGAACTTTCTAAAATAAGGTTGTTGCAAGGAATATTCTTGAGTGAGTTTGTTATGCAGAGCCTTCTGGAAGAAGCCACGTGGTCTTTGAGAGTCTTCTGGAAGCTAGGCCGTTACAAGAAGGCATATGGAGAAATATGAGCTTGTGATGTGTCTAACAGGCCGCGGATCCGCGGCCTATTGGTGGAGTTATTGCATGAAAATTTCTGTGCTGAATTGTGTTGGCTTCATGGTACTTTTATGATCTTTGGAATTTTATAAATCTTTCTTGTTTACTGCCATATCACAAGTCTTGGACTTGGTGTATTTTATCAGCACTTTTAGCACTTCCGGCTCTTTTTCCTGGAATTTCCTGCACACAATCTCGAGACAAGTGTTGCGATATACAAAAGATCATGCGTGTAATAATAAACACTCAATTTCCCTCAAAATGCCGGTTATAACGTATAACACATGTTATTTGGTATTTTGCAGACAAATTGCTAATATGTGCTATATTTATACCAAACACCTTTAGATAATTGCAAAGAGTAGGAAAATTGATGTGTTAAAAATGCAATATTTTCGACTCATCACCAACCTCCTCCAACTTAGCCTGGAGGGCCCGGTTGGATTCACTCAGAAGTCGGTGAGACTCCTTGTACTTAGAATTCGTCAGCTCCTCGACGACCACTCGAGCTTCAAGGGCGGCTATCTTCTCCTCCGCCTGTTGCAGATGAAGGTGCAGATCCTCCTCCCGCGAGTACGATTCGCCCGCCTTCTTCATGGCCGGGGCTATCTTCTCGGATTCCATATTGACAATGAGGGCACAATGGTGGAGGACCTAAGGAAAGCAGCAAAAGGAGTTAGAAATGTTCAAACTGAAAAAAAAAGTATTACTTAAGAAAATTCTTAAAGGAAAACGGATACCGACCTGAACCGCCTCCTGAGAAATGGCTGCCACCTGGGCTTTCAGAGTCCCATGGGGAATCTTTCCCCCAGCTGCTTGCTCTATGTCGGAGAGCAGGCTGTCGGCGATGGAGAGCCCCAAGGGCACCCTGAAGCAGAAGTCCCCCTCCTGCACTGGAATTCCGGTGGAGGGCGCCTGAGAGACCGTTCTTTTTTGCCTTTTGAAGGGAACGACTGTGGGTTCCTCCTCCTCCTCCGTGCATGCTTCTGGCTCCCCCCGCGGCTGTCTTCCGGGGCTCGTGGCGCAGCGAAAGTCTTGCTTGGCGGAGTTGGCCTCAGGGCTGAACTCGAACCGGGTCGGGACGAACTTCCACCCCCGGTCTTCTTCTGGGCCTTCGCGGCCATGGCAGTTAAGAACTTGGATCGGTCCATTTGCTCTGCAAAAAGGAGAATACACAAAAGAGAGTTAGAGACGCTAAAAAAAGGTGCAAAGAAAATTCATCAAAGTCTAAATAGATCGACCACGGCCCTAACTTACCCAGAAAGCTCGAGGGGCTGAGACCAGTCCAGCTCAGACCCTTCTCAGAAAGTAGGACGTCGGCCCGCTAGATCGGCTCCCACAAAGACACCACCCTTGCCTCGGGTGAGGATGACGGTTTCGCCCTCGGGCAGTCAGCCCTGTGCCACTGTGTAGGCACATGTCAATTCTTGCCCTCGGGTGGCCCGACGAATACGAACTTCTCCTTCTATTCATGGATGGAAGAAGGGACGACTACCACACCCGATCCGGCCACCCCGCCCTTACGTATTTTGAAGGAAAAATACACCCATCTCGGCTCATTCTTGCTAGTGCCTGGGTGATTCTTATAACAGAGGAAGGAAACGATGAGGGTCAAACTCAATGGGATGCTTTCGAGTTTCAACCGGACCAGAAACCCGAGGAGGATTCTCTACGAGTTCGGTGCTAGTTGGCCCGGGCAAGATGGAAGCAACGAAACACCCCACATATCTCGGTTGAGAAGGGCAGACGCATTCCGGCCCGTAATGCTTCTAAATACAGGGCAATCTCCTTTCCCTGCACCTGGTCCTCCCGCTCACCCTCTCTAGCCAAACGAAGAGAATAGTTGGAGGGAATATGGAATCAATCCCGAATCTCGATAAGCTCGTCTACATTTCTCAAGACGGGGGGCGCATCACAGGCGTTCCCGATGCGCACCTTAAAGGCTACTAAGTGTATCAGGTACTACATTCACCTTCCCTGGGTGATATTGCAGGTTGATGTCGAAGTCCACCATGAGTTCTAACCGTCTTCTCTGCCGCATATTCAACTTTTTCTGAGTAAACACATATTTCAGACTCTTATGATCTGTGTATATGTCCACTCGTTCACCAAAAGGTTAATGGCGCCAAATTTTGAGAGCAAAGATTACGGCCGCTAACTCCAAATCATGCGTCGGATAGTTGCGCTCATGGATTTTCAGTTGTCTTGAAGCATAAGCTACAACTTTACCGTGTTGATGTAGAACACATCTTAATCTTTTACCGGATGCATCGCAATGCATTTCAAAACCTCCAGATCAGTCTGGTATGACGAGAATAGGTGTTGATGTCAATCTTGACTTGAGTTCTACGAAATCTCGTTCGCATGCTTTTGACCACACGAATTCTTCATCTTTACGTGTGAGCTTGGTCAGGGGTGTTGCAATCTTCAAAAATCCTTCAATAAACCTTCTGTAATATCCTGCTAACTCCAAGAAACTTTGAATGTCCTTTACTGACTTCGGTGTCGGCCATTCACTTACTGCTGATACTTTAGCGGATCTACAGAGATTCCATTACCTCAAACAATATGTCCGAGAAAAACGACATGATCTAGCCAAAACTCGCACTTGCTGTACTTGGCGTAGAGTTGATGTTGTCGTAATGTCTCCAGGACAATTCGTAGGTGCTCGGCATGTTCTTTCCGATTCTTAGAATACACCAGGATGTCGTCGATGAAGATGACAACAAACATGTCTAGGTACTCTCGGAAAACTTGATTCATTAGGTTCATAAATATGGTCGGTGCGTTGGTCACTCCAAATGGCATCACAAGAAATTTGTAATGTCCATAGCGAGTTTGAATGTCGTTTTATAGATATCAGATTCTTTGACCTTCACTTAATGATAACCCGAACGAAGATCTAACTTGGAGAAAACGCAAGATCCACTTAGCTGATCGAACAGATCGCCGATGCGCGAGAGTGGATATTTGTTCTTTATAGTTACATCGTTTAAAGCTCTATAATCAATGCACTTTCGATATGAACCTTCCTTCTTCTTTACAAGCAGAACTGGAGATCCCCAACTTGAAGTGTTCGGACGAATCCATTCTTTCGCCAATAATTCGTCCAACTGAGTTCGGACTTCCTTCAAACCTTCTGGACTTAACCGATATGGTGCTTTGATCACCGGTTGTGCTCCAGGTACTAAATCAATGCTGAATTCAAGAGCTCGATCGGGAGTCAAACCAGATATGTCTTCAAGAAATACATCGTCAAACTCTCGAACTATCTCTGGCTTCGATCCTTCCTCCGCTTGAAGTGTTGCAATCACCGCCTTCTTTGGTTTCACCTTGTATGTACTTGGCTCCAGGATACGATCTCCACTTTTGAAATAAAAGACCAGATGTTCTGGAATCTCGAATACTACCCTCCTTTGACGACAGTCAATGGTAGCATAGAATGTTCATAGCCAATCCATACCCAAAACGATATCAAAGTTTGGTATGTCCAGCACTTTGAAGTCAGCATAGAATTCTCTGCAGCAGACGACCACTGGACACAGATCGTATCCCATTACTGCCTTTAGAACGCCGTTCCCTAAACTGACATTCCAGCTGGATACGAGAGGTTTGACTGGAATAGCATGATTTCGGACGAACTGTTGCGGCATAAAGCAATGAGATGCTCCAGTATCGAAGAGTGCTAGTGCAGGAAGTGAGGCTACTAAGATTGTACCTAAGTTATGTGGGATAGGTTTTAGGTATAAAGAAAAGATATATAGATATGTATATACACTGAAAGAGAGTTTGAAGGGAAAGTGTTACTAGTAATGACTTGGCCGGTGGCTTCAGCTTCTTCCATAGTCATTGTGAAAGCCTGTCGCCTCGGCACATTCCTCTATGCTGGAGGAGCATTCCTCTGTCTGTTCCTTTGTACTTGAGGTGCGTTCCATTGGGCTTGATGGAACTGACGAGGAGGAGGTGCAGTCGGTCCACGAGGAAGTGGAGCAGGTAGTGCGAGTTGTGGAGTAGGTGCCTGGATGGCTAGGCGTTGCTGATAAGTGATTGCTGGCCTGGGTGCAGCCTTTGGGTTATGTCTACGAGGACAAGACCCAATGTCATGAGTAGCTGAGCCGCAGACTAAGCAAAGGCGATTTGCACACCGACGGTCCTTCGCCAAATGTCCATCTCTCTTGCAAAAGGCTGGGTTGGGCCGGTTGTTCGGTACTCCCGGTCTCTTGGGCACAAATTGTAGCCTTGAAGAGGCTCCTCCTGCCATCTGAGTGGCAGGGCGCTTCATCCCGGCAAATTGAGATCTGCCTCTCATCTTCACTACTGCCTCCTATCGGCGGGCAGTTTTCAGGGCCATCTCGTGGGTTGGGAAATCCCCTGTAGCTAAGGCAGCTTAGATTTCCGAGTCTAACCCTTGCTGGAATCTTCTGGATCTGATCTCAGCAGTTGGTATCAAATGTGCCACGAACCTGTTAAGGTCTTGTGTTAGCTGTGTAGTATGTGATATTTGACAATCGAACATTGAGACATATCTTACCTACTGAGCATGGTAAACTCAACGCCATTCATCCACTGATTTGGTCTACATAGAACCCTATTGTAGGTGAATGAACTGCTACTCCATGTCGAATCGGGCAGTCTCTGGGAAATATTTCGCGTCAAACATGTCACAAAAAGTCCTCCATTCAATAGGTTGGTCAAGACGGCTTTCTTCCGCCTTCCACCAAACTCGGGCATTGTCAGTAAGATGCAGCTTCGCAACTCGAACCCAAGCGATCTCTGGCACTTGTGCCGCTGCCAGATCATCCTCAATGCTCTGATCCCATTCCTCAGCTTCCATAGGGCTCTCTTTTCCTGAGAATTGCTTGAGGTGTAAATCTCGAAATTGCTTTACCCTAGGTGCTTCCGCTTCTGGGCGGTTCATCAAAATAGCAGTCTGCTGCTGCTGTCCCTCCAGGAGGCTGCAGATCGCCTCAAGCAGTACCTTATGCTCATTGATCGGAGCAGCGACGGTAGGTGTAAGCAGTAGAGGTGGTGGAGTGTTGTTGAAATTGGTGCTGGTGTTGTTTGGAGAATCCATAACCTTGAAAGAAAATTTTTGGGTTAAGACAGATTCAAAATATATGAAATTGGAAGATTCAAGGAATATGTAAAGAATGTTTTTAGTTGTTGATTCTTGTGTTATATTGCTTAGGACTTTATGCAGAATTAACCCGCATGTCCATGCAGAACTAACCTGCATGTCCATACAGAGCTGACCTGCATGGGCTACCAACAAAACATGTCGCGCCCCGCTTCCCAGTGTGCGGGAAAGGGACATGGCGAGGCCGCTACGTATTTACTCAGAAGTAAACACGCTAAGCGTATCTAAGCAATATAAAGTAAAGTACACAAGAGACAGGAATATAAATGAACAACAACTTTATTTATTAAACATTCTTTTACAGGTACAACTGAAATGTAAATATATGAATCGAAAGCGATGCCTAAACAATGGCATAACTAAAATAAAATAAATATGTACAAGTATCTAAAGCTCCGGGTCAAAAGCAAACTGCTGCAAATCCTCAGTACTGGGCTTGGTCTCTAATGCGTCCGAAGCACCTAAAAACATTCCAAAGAAAGAAGAAAGGAATGGCGTCAGCGAACAATCGCTCGGTAAGTCCCAAAGATGAGTAGAGATAGAATAGACAGAAAGAATAAGACTAGTAATATTTGATTATAATGTTAACGCGGTTGTTTGTAACTTGGTACAGAATATGCCAGTGTATACGAGAGGAGTCCCACTATTCCGGAGACTAAGGTATACGGAGCACAAGAAACCGTTCAGCAACGGTACAACGGCAATGGATATTCAGGTTAGGTGTATTAAGATTACAGTCTCGTGCCACTTCTAACACATTTCGTACCAATCTACCCCTTATAAACCCCGCGATGTCTTTTGTATTGATTGTATTATTTTGTTATATAGATGGATGACTTGCCGAAACCATGATATCGGTAAATGGAATGGATATAAATGGAGAGTCATGTAGACGGAGTATATCCATGGTTCGGTTCAGTCAATATAGATTGATATAGATTGAATAGACGGATTCATATATTCATGTTGTATTGTAGTTTATACTTGAATCATATTCAAGTCAGATTGATTAGATTGAGACTCAGTCTGAGTCAGATATTTTGAAAATAACTTGAAATCCTGAATTAGTTTTGACGTTATCGGTAACTGCTGCACATGGACGGCATGATTTGTGTCTTTTTCCAAGACAATTACCGTGTTGATAACACCGTTTGTTAGATTGTATACCTTAGATAAATAAGCACCCACATTCTCCGGCTCCTTGAGGCTCAAGAGAATTGGTCCCGCTTAAATCTATATTTACTAGGGTCCTTATTGTAATTTAGTATAACTTGAGGGGGTTTTATGTAAAAATAATTTTGATATAATTTTCAAAATACACCTCAAGTATTTAATTATCGTATTTAGGGTTTTCATAGATGCATATTTTATAAAAGTGAAATTTCTAGTGAGTAGAACCTAGTTTTCATAGTATATGGTATTTTATTGAAATATCGGTATTTTGCATTGAACTGTAATGGTATTTTCCTGTAAGGTGATTCCTTTGATTTAGAAAACTTGCAATATTTATATAATATGATTAAAATAGATATTTTGATAATAGTTATATATATATATAATAAAAATAAATTTTATTTATTTTTGTAGAAATCTCATTTTCTAAAGAAAAATGCATTAAAATTCCATCGAGATCGAATGCTCCTTTCAGAGGTCTGCATCTCACTCTACTAGGCCCGAGGATGTGCAATAATCTACACCATTCTGAACGATGTCCCCAAAAGTGGGTTGTAGAGGCGCAATTGCAAGAAATTGATTAATACACTTTTAAAGAATTGGTTTTGCAAGTTTGATGGTATTTATTTATAATGTCGTATTATCCCATAACTATATTCCCAAAATGTCATCGTGCTATGTCGAAGATGTGTGTTGTGATGAGGTAGGTCATTACCTCGTGAGTTATCTAAAGGCAATACAAGTAGTATGTTGATTTGTGTCGAAAATAAAGTATGAGGATTTTACTGTAAAAATACGATAAAAATTGCATAAATGATTCTTTTGAGATGAAACTTGTTTTAATATGTTTTTTAATATTTTTTAAACATTATATGAGAGTATGGTATTATATTGATTAAGAAAAATAGAATTTTTAAAGAAAAACCGAATCGGAAGTCGGATTAACTCTGCTTCCGTCAGGTTTTAGAAATTAAAGTTTTTAGAATAGAAGAAGAGATGGAGAGAGGGGACTTACTGGCTATTGAGTGTTGGGGTCAAAAATTACACCCCAGTTGACCAAGTCAAAACCAAGGTCAACCCCAAGTCAAGTGGGCCTGAGCCCAAGCCCAAGTCAAGACCAAGCATGGAAGAGGCCGGCTCCATACCAAAAAGGAGGCAATAAACTAGTCTAAATATAATTTTTAGAAATAAATATATGTAAAGTGGGCAGAAAGCCAAAATTTTGTAAACCCCATGGCTTATGTGCAAAAAAGAAATAAGCACATACAGCATGGGGTGGCACAAGTGCCATTTGGCAAAGCCCAATGGGCTATATGTAAAATGTGTAACCTATAAAGGCAACATGATGAAAAAATCAATGATAACTTTTTCTCTCTCTAAAAAAAATTAGGGTTTGTACCTTCTCCTCCTTCCTCAAGGTTCTAAACCTTCTTCTTTTCTTTTGAATTAAATCAAGAGTTTAACCCTTCTTTTTTCAAAAATAAATAATTTTTCACCATAAAACCCTTGAAGGGGACCTCAGATCTGCCATCAAATACCTAAAAGGGGTGATTTTAAGTCTCACCTCCCCTTTTCCCCTCAAGATTCAGCCAACAGAGAGGAAGAAGAAGGATACCCATCTCCAAAAATCCTATTCCAGGAGGATCTGACGCTCAAAAGAAGATCCAAAGATTTCTAGGAGTTTAACTTCAAGATCTGTTGGAGTTTAACTCCATAAATTAACTCCTTTTTTAGGAGTTTAACTCCAAATCTATATATAATCCCTGTTAGGAGTTCAACTCCAAAGCCCCCTTGGGAGTTCAACTCCTAACCCAGGGGCTAAGCCCTTTTTCCCGCCGGTGTTTCCAGAGGTCGTATGCCGCGCACGTGACCCGCGGACGTCCAGCGGTCGCGTGCAGGGCAGGTGACCCACGAGCGCTAAGTGCCCGCGTGCGCCTCATACGACCCGCGGGCGCTCAGCGCCCAGCGGTCGCGTGCGGCTCACGTGACCCGCTGGCGTCCAGCGGTCGCGTGCTGCGCACGTGACCCGCTGGCGCCCAGCGGTCGCATGCTGCGCACGTGACCCGCTGGAGCCCAGCGGTATTGTGCTGTGCACGTGACCCGCGGGCGCCCAGCGATCGTATGCTGCGCACGTGACCCGCGGGCGCTCGGCGCCCATGTGCCAGGCACGTGACCCGCGGGCGCCAAGCGTCCACGCGCCAGGCACATGACCCGTGGGCGTCCAGTGCCCATGTGCCATGCACGCGTCTTTAAGACGCTCCTCGCCCCACATTTTCCGTACACTCCACACCAGAAACACGTCCCCCGTTAGGAAATTTTTTTTAACGAGGCGCTGACCGGCACCCTGCAAGGGGGCTGCTAGCCCTCTTGACCCCAGCCCGCTATCTGGGTAGCGGAACCCCCGTAAACTCTGTGAGGCCCCCGATATATCCAAAACCCCCTTTCAAAACACAAAACACGCACACTGCACACTGAGTTCGCATGACTAGTTGACCCGTCAATCGGAGGTTCCTTCGCTCCAAAGGTAAGGGGTAATTAACAGCAGCTTAGTCCGCGGCTGCCAGAGATTCAGATCCCCACAGTTAATAAACCCCGATCTACCTTAGGCAGGAGGAATCTGTATACACCTGACAAGCGACGCATATTCCCATCTCAATGGGGTGACGAAAAACACCCTACAGATTCTGGCACGCCCGGTGGGACTTTTCTTTCCTCCCATATCTCTGGTCAAGTGTTCATGCTAACTCATTTAGCATATATACCGATGTTTGTACTGAAGTAGTTTTCTTTTCGTGCAGCAATCAACTTTCAACGACGATGTCTCCTAAGATGAATTCAGCTTCCGACGTGACCCCGATCTTGTACGTGGTCAAGATCAATGCCCGCGTTGTTCTCCCTGCCAGTCTCAGCCGGCAATGGGAGGAGCCACCTCGTCAATTTGGTTCTGTCGTCGTCTACCCTATTGGAATCGCTCATATGGAGGAGGTCCCGACAAACCAAGCAGCCAAACCGACCTCAAGGGGCAAGAGGCCTAATGTTGTGATCGCCAAAGCATCCCACCCCAAATACAAATCTGTGTTCGAACGGCTCTCCGCTGTCCCCACTGGGGGCAAGCTCGTCAACACCAATGGAGCCACAAAGCATCTCCAGCAAGCTCAGATGACTCCAACAAGTGCACAATCAGGCATATCTCCAAATACCTCCATCACCCGGTCTACGGCGGCTTCCCGAAGAGCCGTAACCAGCCAAGTGCTCAAAACAGAAAGGCAGAGACAGAAGCGGCTCAGGTATCGAGCCAACAAGAGGGCCAGAACTCCGGCCAAGTGGAATCTTGTGAGATTCCAAGAGCCGAGTCATCCTGCAATGACAGTTGAGTCGACTATAAAAGTAAGCAATTCTTTCGAACCTCTGAAGTGGGTTCAGAAAAATTCCTTGACCACCAGAATTAAGAAGACGGCAGTCCGAACGATGTTGCAAAGAGACGTGTCCCGGCCCCGCCAGAGAAAGCATGACACCATCTGTTCAAGTGTCTATCAGGCGCTCTGTGCCGTGCGAAAGCAGTGGGGCAAACATAGAAAAGAAGCGCTAGCACTATTCATGAACCCGGTCAGGCCAGCCGTTTTCAGTCGATTACCCGTTACCGAAACAGGAGGACCACGACAGCAATCCGTGAAATCAGCTGCCGGTAATAAAAAGATAGTGGGATATGTTATCCATACGGTCTATATGGCGGGAGCGCATCCCAGCGACAACTTGCGCAGCAAAAGCAAGGATGGGGCCACCACATCTCAAGCCCAATCTGGCTTGAATGTAGTTGCCGCTTCCCAAGATCAGCCACCTCCATTGGATGAGGAAAACTCTCTCGATGAGGCTGATAGGCAGATAGACCCCTCGGTCTATGTAGAGTCAAGCTCGAACAGCGAGGAATAGCCGACTTTCCGCCACAGAACCGCAAAGCAAGAGCTGCTTCAAGAGCTTCGAAAACAGCTCATGAGCAAAGATAAAGAAATGGCCAGGCTTTACTCCAAAATCGATGACCTGACGAATGCTGTGATGCAGCTCACGGCTCAAATTGCTCGAGCGCCTTCCAATCAGGCACATGTCTCTACTCATGAGCCGGGCGATGGCAACCCGAAGCAACCGATGCATGTCCCCTTGGGTCCAAGATTGGGTGAGCCGCACGAAAGCCAACCACATTTCGTTTCTGGGGACGCCTTTCCCCCAGACAGCACTATCCCGCTAACACAACATCGGATAATAGATTTGGTCACCAGCAAGGTTAGAACATTGGTAGCCGAAGCCGAATCTCCGAAAGAAATCGGCAGTAGTGGGCGGCCGCATCCCACACAGTACGATCTGATCGAGTTCCCGAGCGGCTACATCATTCCTAAGTTCGGAAGATTTGACGGGACGGGAAACGCAAATCAGCATGTCGCCCACTTTAAAGCATCGTGCGGAAATACAGGGGGCAATGATGTGCTCCTTCTTCGTCAGTTTGTCAACAGCCTGACCGGTGTCGCTTTCGACTGGTACGCGAGTATACCAAACAGGTCCGTCATTACCGTTGCCCAAATGGAGTCTCTGTTTCGGTAAAGGTTCATGAGTGTCAGTGATAAAATCTTCATTGCTGACCTTGTGAGGACCAAACCGGGGAAGAATGAAAGCAACACCGACTTTATCGCCCGATGGCGTAATCTCACGGTCAAGTGCGAACCGCCGCTGGAGCAGGACCAGTCCGTCAGCCTTCTCATTGGGAACCTCAGCAATTGGATGGTCCTATTCTTGTGTACAGCAAGCCTCAAGACATTTTAGGAGCTGACCAAGAAAGTCCAAATGCTGGAACGCTCGAAGCAAGAGTCTACCCTGGACTCTCAGAGAGACAAGACTTAGAAGAGCAAGAGGGAAGACAACCGTAGAAGCGGGAATTCCAGCAGTACCAATGTCTTCAATGCGTCCAACAATGAAGACAAGCGAAAGGCAGGCGATTACAAAACCAACCAGTCTCGAAATCCATTGCTGGCAGGAGGGCCTTCCCTAGAGGAGAAAAAGAACAAGGTTTACTCTATCAGAAGGGACAAGGTCCGCAAGATATTCAAAGATGCCTTGAACAATGGTCTACAATTGCCGGAGTCGAAGAGACCCCACGAAGCAAAAATGACCGATAATTCCCTGTATTGCCCGTACCACCGAGTAGTGAGCCATGCGATCGAGGATTGCTAAATCTTCAAAGACTGGGTCGAGAAGCAGTATAAGGCTGGAGAGATCGAGCTGTCCAAGAGTGTGTTGGTGAACAATAAAGTTGCAACCACCAACTTTATACAGACAGAAGCTGAAACTTTCTGGGAGCAGACAGCTGAGCCCGCTGCCCTGAGAAATGAAACTAACTCACCGCAGCCTCTGTGGAATACGCACATATCTAATAAGACGAAGAAGATGCTAAAGCTACTTCGGAAAGGGCTCAGAACGGAATGGGAAAGGGCAGAAGAAGCCTACCATTCCAGCTGCCAATTCGGCTCCGTCAGGCTCAAAATCCAAAAAGCTCAAGAAGAAGAAAAGTGCAGCTCGACGCGAAATAGAGTCTGGAGAGAGATCGGCTATTCAAAAATATATCGATTCCCTCGAAGACTATGAACAGAAGGAAATGACTTTATTTCAATTTAAGGAGTTCTTCCCTGTAGAAGCGGCTGAGATTCTGGAGGAGCTAGAAGAAGACTCCAATGAAGAGATCCCTATAGTGACCTGCTACGTCGTCCACCTTGGTAGCGACTCTGAGGAAGATCTATGTTTTCCTGAAGAAGACGAGGAGCTTACCACAAAGGCTAACCAAATCCAACTTAGAAGCGGCAGCACTCCACCACCAAATCAGGGCAACGCCCCAAAAGGAAAGGAAAAACAAATCGCTAATGAAGAAGATGGCATAGGACTTGCTCATGAAGATTCGAGTCCTTCCCCAGTGGACTATAATGTCCTAGCCCATCTCCGAAAGCTTCCGTCTCTCTTAAGCATCTATGATGCTCTGGTCCTGTCCAAGGATCTCAGAGATATTCTCATTCATGCTCTACAAAACCCCGAGCGGTACCAGGCTCGCTTTGCGGAAATTAATATGAAAGAAGCCCAGTACACCCTGCATACGGTCACGGTCGCGTTTAAGGACGAAGACCTGCTATTGGGAACAGCTGAGCATAACCGGCCGCTATACGTGACAGGGTACATCGACGGAGATCGGATTAATCGCATATTGATTGATCCGGGATCCTCAGTGAATATCATGAACATGCAGATTCTGAAGAGTTTGTCAATGGACGTCCTGTCACGACCCACAGGGTACGGAACGTGACTGGCACCTAAGTTACGAAACGTCTCAAGGCGTCCGTAAAATAAGTAAGCCAAAACCCAGAAATCAAAACCAAATGAGCAGTAGTGTGAATGAGAAACCAATCAATTGAAAGCGAATTTATCAAATAAGTCATATCAAGCCTTTTTAAAAGCAACATCAATTTTTCCGAAAATTTCGGCAGAGTCTCCCTTGTAAAGACGGGCCGCCAAACGGGTACAAAACAGAAGTATAATGAATAACATGAAATATGGCATCCCCAAGCGGGAGCTAGCTCTTCGCCCCAAGGCGGTCACAAATCCCACGCAATGTAAAATAGCAATGTGCATAAATAAGCATAAGAAGCACCAGTAAAATATCATGTCGCCTCAAGGGAGCTCGACCCCAAAATACAGTATAAAAATCCACAAATCTCACAGTCTCGTCTCTAGGTCAATATACAACAATATAAATAACAGGTACAGCTGATACAGTAGATGGAGTACTCTAGATACAATAAATATACAAGGTGGTACAAAATGATAACACAACCCACCTACAAGCAAAAGCCTCGAGTCCAGGCAAAGGAGGCAAAAGAAGCTAGTGCGCCCGCCGCTACTGTGCTGACGGAGCGGACCTGCAAAAAGGCTGTGGCACAACGGGGGTGAGTTGCCAACTCGGGAGTAATAAATAACATCTATAGAGGCTATCGCAAGCATGCACACAAGCATCCTAGCATCTACAATACCTATGAGGCAGGATATACTAGCAGGTATGTATGCAACATGAATGTACTAGCAGGTATGTATGCAACATGAATCAACTCGTGATCTGAATAGGTAGGTATAAGAAATCTGTCACGACCCGAAAGTACGGAACGTGACCAGCACTTAGATTATGAAGCGTCTAGAGGCGCAACGTAACCTAAGTAAGCCGAAGCCCAGAAATCTAAACCATAAAAAGAAGAAGTAAAGGAAAACATGTAGAAAACAAGTTTAAAAGCAACATCCAATTTTCTCAAAAATTTCGGCAGAGTCTCCTTTGTAAAAACTGGACCCAAACGGGTACAAACAAGAATAATATATATACAAACAATAAAAAGCATCCCCAAACAGGAGCTAGCTCTACGCCAAAAGACGGAACAACCACATCAATGCACAATAGTATACAACGCCAAAGGGCGAGGCTCAAAACTTAACAGAAAACAAATCCACCAGATACCATAATAATACAAGCGCGACTCTAAGGTCGAAGTAAATGACTGGTCCAGTAAACTATCAAATAATATAATTTTGGTTGATGGAGCTTACTAGATACAAATGAAATGATAAAAATACAACGGCGGTCCAGAGACAAATGAACCAACCTACCGTGCAAATCACCCGGAATGAAACGATGTGCCAGCAAACTGCCAAGGAACCCTGTATATCGAACCTGTAATAAAATTTGGCACAACGGGGGTGAGTTGCCAACTCGTGAGTAGAAGATATCTGCGAAAAGAAATCGAATGCACGACGCTATCCTAGGTCATAATAATATACTAATATAATACTAATCATCTAGTAATGGCAGGGTAATAAACTACGTGTAGTGCAAAAGCTCCGTGCCCGTGTCAGTGCCTCAAATAGTAATATGTCATGTGAATGAGTATGCATGCATCATGAATGTGAAACAATCAATCCTGAAATCTGGATATATCTGTATAAGAAATCTTTAGCTTTTATCATAGTAAAATGTGTATAGAAATCTGAAATATCAACGATGAAATCCATGGAAATCCGTGTCAAGCATCGACACAAAACATGTAAATCTCAAGTCTCAATACCTCATAATCTCAATGTCTCATAGTCTCAATATCTCGGGCTCCGTCAGTCCGGATCGGCCCATATCATCAAATCTCATGACAACGGTCGGTATCCTCCGGATATCCGCCGCGCCAGACATCACCGGTAGGTAGTCCTCCCGTGCCAGGCTCATCGTCTACAACTCGATCTTCTTGCCCCGGGGTACCATACCGGGCCCACCATGTACCCGAGACGGTTCATCCACTCCTCGAATCGGGTCTCGAAATCCAACAGAAAATATGAAATCTCATGGTGGACGACACATACATCACGAGAAAACCGCATCTTATGTTTTAAAAAGAGAGGAGGAGAGAGAGAGAGAAGTTTTTATATATTCTTGCGGTTTTCCCCGAAATCCAGAAATCTCATAGAAATCCAAAATCTCAAAATCATGAGTAAGTATATGATAAGTATCGGCATATGCCCCATAATACGGCATGATAACATGAAAATGCGAATGCATGAAATGTCTAAGTAATAAATACCATATCTATACTAACACCAGAGAGTAATCACAATATTATATCGATCTAGCTGTTAACTGATTGTATCAATAAAAGATAATATGATCTAAAGTGTACGTGACATAGCAATTACCGATGATGATGTGTGTGAGCCGGCAAATAAGTGTGCGTGGAATATGCGCATCATCGGTAATGGTGCTGGTGTCCTAATAGGCAAAGTTTTATTCTGATTACAGAAACATATGTATGAACATGCACCATAATGATTACGGCCTGAATGTAAGACATATGTGCAACAACCACTCATTTGATAAACAAGTATAACTATAACTATATGACTCGAGCCTAAACTAGTGTCCATCTAACCTGCTAAGGAACTAAATCTAAGAAACTAGTCAATAAGAAATAAGAGTCCACCTAAGGTCTGAATCCATATCTCTAATAGTCGGCGATCCAGCCTCAATAGCGTCACGTACGTAGTACGGCTTCCTCGAATCAAGAGTGCGGATCAATCATCATATCTATGCCTCGTACGGTAAAATCCATCGTACGACATCCCAATATCGGGGTACGGGTCAAGTATCACCTACGTGTCTCATCATTCATATAATATCATCATCAACACATGTCAAGATCAAGGTGCTATACTGTAATCGCATACATCAATCATATATCATTGTCAGCATAAATATACATCGTTAATTTATCCTCAGAAATATCATGTCATATGTATCATATTGTGATTAAGTCACACTTAGATCATATCGTAATCAAGTCACACCTATATGATATCATAATCAAGTCACACATATATGATATCGAAATCAAGTCACACCTATATGATGTCATATCAGAATTTCAGGCACAGGTTACGGTTCAGGTTCTATTTTAGAGTCCCATGTACTTCAATATCATCACCACCCTTTATTATTGTTCAAGTATACAAATCCATTATCTCATTTTCTAATGATCCGCTAACATCATAACACGACTGTATAGCCAAGAATCACGGCATCAGCCCAGTTATATTGTTTCATCCCCGTGTATCATATCACATCCTTGTATCACATATACGTATTGTGTGTGTGTGTGTGTGTGTATACCTACACCTAGTCCTATACACACACACACACACACACACACATACACATATACACCACGTCGAGTCTCAGTGTGTGCGTGTGTGTGTATCTACCTGAAACCTATGAATCTCTTCCGAGGTATTCATCCTCTGGTATGGTCTTTCTAAATCAGTCTAGTCCAACCTAGGGTCATTACTAGGGTCCTACTCATCATGAATTTAAGGTCACATCTGGCTTCCTAATGACAATAAGTACTATCCCTATTCTACGTTTGCGGGGGTGCTAAACGCCATCCACCCAACTTCCCCCCGTAGATATACATCTACTCACCTGGTCCTTGTCTGCCAAAAATGATGTCGTCATCCTCCTCTTTATCGCCCGCAGTCCACGTGAGGTGTACCTATACGCAAACATATATAGTATCGTAAACTGAATCACGGACAAAAGTCAAAACGACGCACGAAACACGCTTAGCTTAAAACCTATGTCCCGCTCATGCAAAAGAACCAAATATCGCTCGATATCGGCGTACAAACGCCGATTGATCGAGATAAACATCAACAAACAACTTGTAGTTTAAAGACTCATTATTTATAATATAAAACATGACTTAATCTATCGAAACCCTAAAAATCAATCAAATCGTCCGATTTCGAAAAACCTGAAAACACCAATTTACCGTTTTACTTCAAAACTTGATGTTTAAAAGAAACTAATGGTCATAATATTCATTAATTAGCATAACTAGATTATAAAAACCATTACCATATTTTTATTACACTAATTTGTATTAAAAATAAATTCCTAGTTTGCAATTTTATCAATTTCAACACCTTGCAAGCAAAATTTCATAATTTCACGACTAAACTTGATTTTGCCTAAATTAATGTATTAAACTACAATTCATTATGATAATAATATAATGAAATCATAATTTGTATTTTAAACCTCATTTATCTAAGAATTTTCAAAATCTAGTTAGCAAAAACGCATTTTTATTAGTATTTTTCAATTATCAATAGAAACTAGTAACCAATTTAAGTTTTTCATTCCACCAACATGTTAATATCCTCATTAAAACCACAATCTAGTGTTACAAACATTAATTGGAATTTTATCTTACCAATATATACAATATATAGAAATCTAGTTTGCAAAATGGATTAATTTAAACAATTTTGGATAAACAATTTACAATATATCATCCATACAAGATTTTCCACTTCTAAAAATGTTAAACTAGTTATTATAACCCTACTTAATTAATAAAAACCATAACTTAATTTTATAAAGCCTAACTTGAATTTTAAAACTTGTAGATAAAAATTATTTATTAAATCTAATTATGCTTAAATGAAACATCTAATAACAATAAATCAAAAGAAGAAGATTTATACCTCCACAACATGAGATCCAAACATGAAAATAAGCCTCCAAAATAAATGCTTTCCATCTCCAAAATTCATGTAAAGATGAGCAAAGAATAGAGGGTAGGAATTTATTAGGATTTTGTGGATTTTTAATTGAATTTTTGATGATTTTTGATGATTTTTAATGAAAAAATGATGGGGGGAAAATTTTGGGGCTGCCCATGGAGGTGAGGCCGGCCATGAGGTGAGGAAAAGAGAGGAGAGTGAGAAAAGGTGAAGAAAAGTGTAGAAGATTTCACAAAAATATCACACAATTAAGTCTTTTCATGAATTTATTTAAAAATTCTTTATTTTCTTCACTCCATTTGACCTAGAATGGTCTAGAACCATTGTAAAATTTTGAAAATAAATTTTGCATGAAACACACTTGATTCTAATATGCAATGGTTCATTTTTGCAAATTTAACCCATTCAAATTTGTAATTTACACTAATTTAGTGTAAAAATAAAGCTTATGTTAATATTTAAAATAATTAATTTAGGAAAAATATTTAATTAAACTAAAAATTTATAAGTGGCTAAATAAACACCATTTACTAGTAATAACATAATTAAAATAGGTATTTTTAAATTTATAGTCAAAAATAATTACGGTTTAGTTTTACGAAAAGTACGTTTTACTTTACCGAAAATCATAAAATTCACTTAAACGATTTTATTTATTTATTTATTTATTTTTAAAACGTTACAATCTTCCCCCCTTTAAGAAATTCGGTCCCCGAATTTAAATTAAACCCCCCCAATTACTAAAACATTCAGCCAAAACACTCAAATCGTCGGGGCTCCGAAATCATCAATATATAACTAAAATCAACTCCTTCAAGCATAACACAATCATCGGAGTTATGGCGAAAATAAAATACCAAAACCCAATACAAAAACCAACATAATATACATCAAAACTACAACTTATATATTGTGCGCATCATAGTAAAATCGTCCAAACATCTGGATAAAGAAGCATGCAAGAACCCCTTTTGAAAATCACCATGCGATGCACATGCCACGGCATAAGTAGCGGACGTTTATTTTAAAAAAATAGCTATATATATATATATATTTTATTTAACATACACGTCCCGCCTGGTTACCAAATCAATAGTAATGATTATAAAAACATACTGATCAAACTGAAATCAATCCCAATCACATCATAAAAATATCATGTGCGTCCGGTGCGCACTGAAATCGAAACCAAATACAAATACCATGAATTCACACAAAAACAAAACTGAGTGCAACAGGTGTGCACCAAAAACATCTGTCAAGTGCAACGGGCGTGCACTACTCTAATATCAGGTGCATCTAATCTGCACAAAACCACGATTTAGTGCATCTGGTGTGCACAAATCGTATCAGGTGCACCGAATGTGCGCAAGAATCTCAATCAGGTGCACATGGTGCACGAAAATATACACCGAATATCAAAATCAAAATCACAGTACGAAAATGCATGAAAACTAGGTCGAAGCATATGTCAAAATCATGTGTAACCCATATGCACGAAATCAAATCAAAATCTCAAAATGTATAAAACCAAATCGAGTGTACTGGATACGTACTAAACAACATCAATACAACTGATATATGAACACAAATAGAATGTAATGAATGCACACATAAGAAATACCAATCGTAGAACAAAATCCTCAAAATACCAAAAAAAATCCAATCAACGGAAATATGAAATTCAAATCACCAAATCACAATCGTAAACACTATCGTCAATGTGCACCTCTTTCCCCCTTTCCTCTGATGTCGACTGCTTCGAACTTGTCTCTTCATAGGTGTGCTGACTGCGCTACCAACGGCAATACTCATATCTAGAGTCTCCCACATAGTTGATCTCTTCACCTGATATCCGGACTACATTAAACATTTCGATCGATCCATCAAAATCCCATAATTCCCCGAGAGCTCAACACTCAAGTACGGTTTAAAAATATCCGGTACATACCCCAGCATCGATGGTCCAGCCGTAGAAGGGCAAACCCAAGCCTCACTAATGGCACCGCGGAACTTCCGTAAATCCTAAGGTTCAAGGGCGTTCTCGTGGTCATTATGTCGAGTTAGGGTTTCATTCTTCTAGAGGGTTCATCGAAATACCTGCATGTTCTTCCGAATACTTTAAACTTAGGAAAATGGGTTTCAGACAATCGTTCGAATCCTTTAATTTCGTCTGGACGGCATGTGAATACCCTTCGTCCGCACGCTAAACAATGCTTCACTCCTCAAGAATAACCAATACCCTAATGGTTATCGCATTCGAGCCGCAGCTCCCTCTGCCCGTGCGCCCGTGGTAACAAAAACCACCCTCCGATATCGACGAAGATAGATCAAAGGAACGAATGAAATGCGGTGCAAACAAATGAACATCCTAAGACTACTTAAGAAAAGTAGCGTATCGTAAGTATGCCGTGGATCATACCCACGGTACGTCACTCTACTTAAGTCACCTACTCCATCAACCAAGGGTCACCCTAAACATATACAAGGTTAAACCTAGCGCTCTGATACCAACTTTGTCACGACCCGAAAGTACGGAACGTGACCAGCACTTAGATTACGAAGCGTCTAGAGGCGCAACGTAACCTAAGTAAGCCGAAGCCCAGAAATCTAAACCATAAAAAGAAGAAGAAGTAAAGGAAAACATGTAGAAAACAAGTTTAAAAGCAACATCCAATTTTCTCAAAAATTTCGGCAGAGTCTCCTTTGTAAAAACTGGACCCAAACGGGTACAAACAAGAATAATATATATACAAACAAGAAAAAGCATCCCCAAACGGGAGCTAGCTCTACGCCAAAAGGCGGAACAACCACATCAATGCACAATAGTATACAACGCCAAAAGGCGAGGCTCAAAACTTAAAAGAAAACAAATCCACCAGATACCATAATAATACAAGCGCGACTCTAAGGTCGAAGTAAATGACTGGTCCAGTAAACTATCAAATAATACAAGTTTGGTTGATGGAGCTTACTAGATACAAATGAAATGATAAAAATACAACGGCGGTCCAGATACAAATGAACCAACCTACCGTGCAAATCACCCGGAATGAAACGATATGCCAGCAAACTGCCAAGGAACCCTGTACATCGAACCTGTAATAAAATTTGGCACAACGGGGGTGAGTTGCCAACTCGTGAGTAGAAGATATCTGCGAAAAGAAATCGAATGCACGACGCTGTCCTAGGTCATAATAATATACTAATATAATACTAATCATCTAGTAATGGCAGGGTAATAAACTACGTGTAGTGCAAAAGCTCCGTGCCCGTGTCAGTGCCTCAAATAGTAATATGTCATGTGAATGAGTATGCATGCACCATGAATGTAAAACAATCAATCCTGAAATCTGGATATATCTGTATAAGAAATCTTTAGCTTTTATCATAGTAAAATGTGTATAGAAATCTGAAATATCAACGATGAAATCCATGGAAATCCGTGTCAAGCATCGACACAAAACATGTAAATCTCAAGTCTCAATACCTCATAATCTCAATGTCTCATAGTCTCAATATCTCGGGCTCCGTCAGTCCGGATCGGCCCATATCATCTAATCTCACGACAACGGTCGGTATCCTCCGGATATCCGCCGCACCAGACATCACCGGTAGGTAGTCCTCCCCTGCCGGGCTCATCGTCTACAACTCGATCTTCTTGCCCCGGGGTACCATACCGGGCCCACCATGTACCCGAGATGGTTCATCCACTCCTCGAATCGGGTCTCGAAATCCAACAGAAAACATGAAATCTCATGGTGGACGACACATACATCACGAGAAAACCGCATCTTATGTTTTAAAAAGAGAGGAGGAGAGAGAGAGAGAAGTTTTTATATATTCTTGCGGTTTTCCCCGAAATCCAGAAATCTCATAGAAATCCAAAATCTCAAAATCATGAGTAAGTATATGATAAGTATCGGCATATGCCCCATAATACGGCATGATAACATGAAAATGCGAATGCATGAAATGTCTAAGTAATAAATACCATATCTATACTAACACCAGAGAGTAATCACAATATTATATCGATCTAGCTGTTAACTGATTGTATCAATAAAAGATAATATGATCTAAAGTGTACGTGACATAGCAATTACCGATGATGATGTGTGTGAGCCGGCAAATAAGTGTGCGTGGAATATGCACATCATCGGTAATGGTGCTGGTGTCCTAACAGGCAAAGTTTTATTCTGATTATAGAAACATATCTATGAACATGCACCATAATGATTACGGCCTGAATGTAAGACAGATGTGCAACAACCACTCATTTGATAAACAAGTATAACTACAACTATATGACTCGAGCCTAAACTAGTGTCCATCTAACCTGCTAAGGAACTAAACCTAAGAAACTAGTCAATAAGAAATAAGAGTCCACCTAAGGTCTGAATCCATATCTCTAATAGTCGGCGATCCAGCCTCAATAACGTCACGTACGTAGTACGGCTTCCTCGAATCAAGAGTGCGGATCAATCATCATATCTATGCCTCGTACGGTAAAATCCATCGTACGGCATCCCAATATCGGGGTACGGGTCAAGTATCACCTACGTGTCTCATCATTCGTATAATATCATCATCAACACATGTCAAGATCAAGGTGCTATACTGTAATCGCATACATCAATCATATATCATTGTCAGCATAAATATACATCGTTAATTTATCCTCAGAAATATCATGTCATATGTATCATATTGTGATTAAGTCACACTTAGATCATAGCGTAATCAAGTCACACCTATATGATATTATAATCAAGTCACACATATATGATATCGAAATCAAGTCACACCTATATGATGTCATATCAGAATTTCAGGCACAGGTTACGGTCCGGGTTCTATTTTAGAGTCCCATGTACTTCAATATCATCACCACCCTTTATTATTGTTCAAGTATACAAATCCATTATCTCATTTTCTAATGATCCGCTAACATCATAACACGACTGTATAGCCAAGAATCACGGCATCAGCCCAGTTATATTGTTTCATCCCCGTGTATTATATCACATCCTTGTATCACATATACGTATTGTGTGTGTGTGTGTGTATATATATATATATATACCTACACCTAGTCCTATATATATATATATATATATATATATATATATATATATATACATACACGTATACACCACGTCGATTCTCAGTGTGTGCGTGTGTGTGTATCTACCTGAAACCTACGAATCTCTTCCAAGGTATTCATCCTCTGGTATGGTCTTTCTAAATCAGTCTAGTCCAACCTAGGGTCATTACTATGGTCCTACTCATCAAGAATCTAAGGTCACGTCTGGCTTCCTAATGACAATAAGTACTATCCCTATTCTACGTTTGCGGGGGTGCTAAACGCCATCCACCCGACTTCCCCCCGTAGATATACATCTACTCACCTGGTCCTTGTCTGCCGAAAATGATGTCGCCATCCTCCTCTTTATCGCCCGCAGTCCACGTGAGGGGTACTTATACGCAAACATATATAGTATCGTAAACTGAATCACGGACAAAAGTCAAAATGATGCACGAAACGCGCATAGGTTAAAACCTATGTCCCGCTCATGCAAAAGAACCAAATATCGCTCGATATCGGCGTACAAACGCCGATTGATCGAGATAAACATCAACAAACAACTTGTAGTTTAAAAACTCATTACTTATAATATAAAACATGACTTAATCCATCGAAACCCTAAAAATCAATCAAATCGTCCGATTTCGAAAAACCTGAAAACACCAATTTACCGTTTTACTTCAAAACTTGATGTTTAAAAGAAACTAATGGTCATAATATTCATTAATTAGCATAACTATATTATATAAACCATTACCATATTTTTATTACACTAATTTGTATTAAAAATAAATTCCTAGTTTGCAATTTTATCAATTTCAACACCTTGCAAGCAAATTTCATAATTTCACGACTAAACTTGATTTTGCCTAAATTAATGTATTAAACTACAATTCATGATGATAATAATATAATGAAATCATAATTTGGATTTTAAACCTCATTTATTTAAGAATTTCCAAAATCTAGTTAGCAAAATCGCATTTTTATTAGTATTTTTCAATTATCAATAGAAACTAGTAACCAATTTAAGTTTTTCATTCCACCAACAAGTTAATATCCTCATTAAAACCACAATCTAGTGTTACAAACATTAATTTGAATTTTATCTTACCAATATATACAATATATAGAAATCTAGTTTGCAAAATGGATTAATTTAAACAATTTTGGATAAACAATTTACAATATATCATCCATACAAGATTTTCCATTTCTAAAAATGTTAAACTAGTTATTATAACACTACTTAATTAATAAAAACCATAACTTAATTTTATAAAGCTTAACTTGAATTTTAAAACTTGTAGATAGAAATTATTTATTAAATCTAATTATGCTTAAATGAAACATCTAATAACAATAAATCAAAAGAAGAAGATTTATACCTCCACAACATGAGATCCAAACATGAAAATAAGCCTCCAAAATGAATGCTTTCCATCTCCAAAATCCATGTAAAGATGAGCAAAGAATAGAGGGTAGGAATTTATTAGGATTTTATGGATTTTTAATTGAATTTTTGATGAATTTTGATGATTTTTAATGCAAAAATGATGGGGGGGGAATTTTGGGGCTGCCCATGGAGGTGAGGCCGGCCATGAGGTGAGGAAAATAGAGGAGACTGAGAAAAGGTGAAGAAAAGTGTAGAAGGTTTCACAAAAATATCACACAATTAAGTCTTTTCATGAATTTATTTAAAAATTCTTTATTTTCTTCACTCCATTTGACCTAGAATGGTCTAGAACCATTGTAAAATTTTGAAAATAAATTTTGCATGAAACACACTTGATTCTAAGATGCAATGGTTCATTTTTGCAAATTTAACCCATTCAAATTTGTAATTTACACTAATTTAGTGTAAAAATAAAGCTTATGTTAATATTTAAAATAATTAATTTAGGAAAAATATTTAATTAAACTAAAAATTTATAAGTGGCTAAATAAACACCATTTACTAGTAATAACATAATTAAAATAGGTATTTTTAAATTTATAGTCAAAAATAATTACGGTTTAGTTTTACGAAAAGTACGTTTTACTTTACCGAAAATCATAAGATTCACTTAAACGATTTTATTTATTTATTTATTTATTTATTTTTAAAACGTTACAAAATCATATTTTTCTTTTAGGAATCTTCTTTTGAAATATCAGCACAATACCAATAGAATCAACAAGAATCTGTGTCCAGCATCGACACCTCAAAACTGTCTCAATCTCACATATCCATGTCATAGTATCTCTAGCCTCAGCCGTCCGGCTGACCCATCTCAAATATCCATATCTCAACATCTCGTGGCCACGGTCGGTATCCTCTGGATATCCGCCGTGCCAAAAAGTCACCGGTAGGTAGTGCTCCCCTGCCAGGCTCAACGCCATCCTCTGCGACCTTCTCGTCCCGGGGTACCTCACCGGGCCCACCATGTACCCGAGACGGTTCGTCCAACTCCTCAAAACGGGTCTTGAAAACCACAACAAACTCATGGTGGACGACACTTACATCACTAGAAAACCGCAACTTTGCATAGTTTAAAAAGAGGTAATAAGTTTAGAAATTCTTGCGGCTTTCCCCCGAAATCCAGAAATATCATAAAATCTCAAGAAATTATCATGAGTGCATATGTCAATGATAATGAATGCATATGGTATCAATGTTCAAGTGACAATGTATGATTAATAGACTAGGCATGAACAAACGATGTAATGCGGTACATGCACATGAATAGCAATCCTACGATTTCATTTTAAGGATTTAAATGTAATAGCACAGGTTTAAGTATCAATTATAGTGAAAATGTTTCAGATTATAAGTTATCTAGTGTTGTGGCATGGCAATTACCAGGGCGTGTGTGTACGCATGAATAGTGCTCGTGCTGCATATAAAAACCCTGGCAATGGTGCAGGTGTCCTATAGAATGGGTTCGCATATGTATGTCAATATAAAGTATGAATGTAGCAAGATATTATGCAAGCATTTATTCATAATTACTAATATCACTAGAAATCTTTAAACTACTTAAACTATCGGAAGACTTGCGCCATCCAAACGATAGTCCCCCGTAGATGTTACATCTACTCACCCGTACTCTGGCGCTAGGTGTGTCCGACCACCTGCTTTCCTTTCTCCGCGGCGCTCGAAGTTCCCGCCGGTAAACCTAGAATTTACAAAAAGTCACACGCATAAGGCAAATCCTGCAAAAACGCGATATATCGATCAAAAGAATGACTCGTGTGTGAAACTAAACGCGCGTACACTCGATACGTCGCGACGTGCGTAAACTCACCAGAAACCAACCCGGCACGCTGTGTCGCGCCGCGCACCACAGAACCACACAGATCACACACGTGTCGCACAAGTTTAAAAAGCATCGATATAGGGTTTAATGTTCCAGATTTTGACTCGGGTCAAAACAGATAAAGTTGCACATACAAAAAACCTAACTATACAGCAGACCCTCACACACCAAAACCCAACACCCCTACCCACATTCTGGCCGCAAATTGCGGCCAGATCTATTAAATCTGCGGCTGTGAAGGGGAGAGGGGTCCCCGTGTTTTGTGTGTGTGTGTCTGACATGGTCACCATGCTACAGTATTCACAACTTTTTCCTGAAGTTTCCAGGTCAAGAGCAGATTCCAGAAAGGCTAAAAAGTCCAATTTAAACGCTAAATTACACCAATTCAAAACAATCGGGTATTTTTGTGAAATCAGGGGTAGATCTAGGGTTAACTGGTCTTAACAGCACTTAGTTAGGCTACACTAACAATTAAAACCATCACTTGGCCAAATCTCACTCAAATCACCCAAAACTAGCACTAAATCACATAATAAACACTAAACTAAACTAAATAACCATATCCTAGCAAAGAAAGAAGTTAGGTTAAGAGATTATACCTCTAGAGATCCTAAGATGTAGGAGAAGAGAAGAAGAAGAAGTGTGTTGAAGAAGTGTGTTGCTACTGCTGAACTGCTGCTGTTGTTGCTGTTTTTGTTGCTGTTGCTGCTGCTGCCAAGGCTGCTCCTGATGTTGATGTTGCTGCCTCTGTTGTTGCTGTTGGTGTTGATGTGGGTGTGTGGGAGTGAGAGGGTGAGATAAGTGTGAGAGTTGAGTGTGAGGGAAAATACAAGGGTTAAGAAAATAAAACAATAAGAGTCAACCCCTCACCCTCTCTCCTCATTAAATGCTAAGCATGCCCAAACCATCATGGCCTCTCTCTCTCTCACCTACCTACTAGTCAACCCCTAATACCAATTCAAATTTTAAAACTAAAAATCCTTAATTAAAACCAATTAACTTAACTAAAAGGTTAACCCACCATTCTTATCTAAACAAAGTTAAACCCTAGACTTAACCCAAGTTAACATGCACAAGTGTGTGCAGTCCAAATTAAATTCTAATAAAATATTCATAAAACCAGATAAATTATTTAACAGCCGTTTTGGTAAACTTTTTACCAAAACCCCACATTAACACACAATTACCACTAATTACATTCTAAGGTATTACACGTCCGACACATGTCAAGGGAAAAGATTGTCATTCAAGGCTTCAATCAAAACTGCCAGCAAGTTCTGGGGTCTATAGCTCTGCCAATCAAATTTGGTGATCTACAAACCGAAGCTAAGATATACGTGATCGACACTGACACGTCTTATAAAATTCTCTTCGGACGGCCGTGGCTCCACGATTACGGCATCGTTCCGTCAACTCTCCATTAATGCACGAAGTATACTAAAAATGGCAAAGAAAGACGCATTGACGGAGACATCCAGCCGTTCGGTGTGTATGAAGTCTGATATGAAGATTCTCAGTACTTTGTGAACCTCCAAAGTGCTGAGCCACAGCTGACCAAAGACAGAACGGCCCCGTAACTCAAAAGCAAGTCTGAGCCGGCTGTCACTTTCAAAAGCAAAAAACCCCAAGTGCGTCCGTATTTCGGTAGTGACAATGATGAGTCCGGCGTTGGAAGTCCGTCTGTCCATTAAAACCGCCCTCATTTTGGTAGCGATACGGACGAGTCTGATATCGAAGGCCCATCCGACAGCAAAATTCGCCCTCGTTTAGGCAGCGACACTGAAGAGTCGGAGGAGGAGAACCTGCCTTACAACAGCTATACAGATTGGGCCCCCACACAACAAGAAAAGCTACAAGAGACCTTCGAAGTTACAGAAGGGTCCCTAACCATCACAAGGGTGCCGGAGCAGATGTGCAAAAAGCCTGATGCGTTGTCAGTCTCCACCGTGGACCAGCTGAAAACTTTCTACATTCTCAGATGGAAAAGTGGACAGAAAGGTATCCTGTTTTATGAGTCAAATCCTGTTGTGCACCCGGACGATTTGTCTGTTGCGTGCCTTCTCTATGAGAGAGGCATAAGAGCCGTCCTCAATCCCAGATACTATGCGCCCGAGATGCGGGAATATTTCAAAAGGTGCGGATGCCGATTATATCAAACGGAGTCCGAAGCAAAGTTTTATGAAGGGCTATAGCTTTTGCCTCAGGTCTGAGCACTCATCGATGGACGAATTCCAGATAGACGGGGCATAAGTTTCATCCAGCCTGATTCCAAGGCATGTTACATGATCCATGTTGGTGAAGCCTATTGGCTATAGTGCCCTCAAGACAATTATCATAGTCGTAGGCAGGTGATTATGATGATTGAGGGAGGACCTATACCGGTAGAACAGTCTTACTCGAGATGATAGTATGCTATCTAGTTTGTCTTTATCATTATGTACAGTATTAGGTGGTATTACAGATCACTATTACATGTTGATAGAGCCCATAGGATTCTTGCTTGACTACCAGCAGTATGATGGCGATCATATACGTGGGAGCTGGGTGGTCTATAAGCACATCCTTAAATGTCCTTAGTCGAGGGAGTTTCGAGACTGGGTATCGATACTTCAGAGTAGACTAGTGTATACTAATCGAGACCTCGACGAGGGGCGGTGGCCGGTCTCACAAGCCATTGGTGTTAGTTTGTTCACCTAAGATGTATGCAGGTGCTCATTGGGTTATGAGTACACTGGACGGACTCGCCGGGAACATGCTAGTTGGTATTATACCTATTATCAGATAGCAGTTCCCAGATGACATATGTACAGATTAGTCTATCGACCTGAGATTGTTATTTGTCTCGTGTGAGTTCCCACTGTACTTTGATTACTACCCTACCACGGCTCAAAGGAGTCGTGCAAACAGGTTTTAGTTGGGTACAATCCCGAGCCACATGGAGGCAGTGAGCGGATCGTCGGGGGATTCGTCTATCCCAGTATTGGGGGTTGATGTCGCGGTTGTGCACGGGTGGCCATCACCAGAAATCCTTGGCCAAGGTAGTCAGGAATTACTGATCTAGGATCGGTAGTTTCTCAGGTGGTGATGGGCTTCATATCGATACTAAATGTCGTGTTATTAGGAGTCTGACTTTATCCACCCCTGACTCGATATGCGATACTCATAGACAAACGGACCGGACTGTACAGATATTGTCACTGTCAGGCTCAGTAGGGGTTTCAGGATGAGTTTGCTCGTCGGCCTCTCTTTCGCTCAATACCTGGGTAGCCGTTACGTACAGCTAGTGCCGCTGACGTACTTGTGGTTAAACCCACAGCCGGTGTATTGACGAGTCTTTAGAGTCCCACACAGAGGGTTTCTCTGCTTCGGGCGAAATGATATAGAGGCCGTATGGTTTTATGGCAGGGTTCGATCACATACGTGTACTTGTGCACGGATGATGTTCGAACGGATAATACTAGTGAGCTTTGGTTTAAACCGGATCCTAGTATTATATTTGTTGGATTATTTTTGTCTCTTTGTATTCGTATTCTTCGGAATACGGATGCGGGTATCTATATACGGTTGAGAGGTATTCTTGTAATTTATTACAAGATTACTTTAAGAAGATTACACCTCATCATGGTTTAGACCGTTTTGGATTAAAAGGTTATTGAGGTGTAGGATGAGGTGTTTATTGTATTTTTATGGCATGGCTAATTAGTGACCCATGGTTACTATTCTAGCATGCATAGGGTTTTTGTTTATTGTAAGATTATGTTGACTTGAGATATTTTTTGTTGACTAAGATATTTTGGAGACATGGACATTTATAAGATAGCTCCATTATTTCTTATCACACTCACACAACAAACAAAACACAAGCCATTATTTATTTCTTTTTCTCTCTCTTGAGTTGCTCTCAACACTTCATCCTCATGGCATCTTCTTCTTCCTCTAGCTCCACCCAAACCCTCTCATGAGTTGAGAATCCTTGGGTGTCATGAGACAAATTAATCCTTCATCACTCTCTACTTCATCTACGGTATCTAGAGTAGCCATCTAGGTGCCCTAGTTGCCTCGGATATAGGGTTGGAGCTTGTTGCATAGACTCTCGGGTGGATCATCTTCGATAGAGGGAGACCGGAGATCAAGCTTGATCAAGGAAGCCCCTAGGAGCTTGGGATGATGGTTGAAGACCGAAGGACACGGATCTATTCGGTATAACCATTCTAACTCCTTTGAATGTTTTGTTATCTAGGGCTTATGGATAGATCCGGGTAATTGGTTGTGGTAACGCTAAGTTTTATAAATTTTTGTTCCACATTTTTCCATGGTTGCATAACCCAACATGGTATCAGAGCCACTCCATAAGCCTTAGTTAACTCATTGCAGCATTAGAAATCCGCCGCTTTTTGTCGTGCAAAAACTGCCGACAAAAACAGTTCCAAAAACTGAAAGTTTGAGATGTTTGCATACCCCGTGGGATCACGGTTTGAACTGAGAAGCCGCGGGATGGTACATGGGCACCCCGGGAAACCTTCGGAGGGATCGAATGGTTGGTCTTACTCCCCAAGACCACCACAAGGTGGTCTTGGCAGTGGGGACCTGAAACTGCCCCACCTTGGGCAGTTTCGGGTATGCTTCACCCCATGGCCACCTCATGGTGGCCTCAGGGGTGGGGTACCCTTTATAAGCCCACAACTCAAAGTTAATTTCGTGCTCTAACTTCCCGCAAAAGTTCGGGCACGTTTCGTTTTGATTTGGACTTCCGAATTGGCTTTAAACGGTCAGTTTTTGGAACTTTAGCTCACTGTTTTTTTTTCATGGTTTTGGAAATTGGTTTAGTTTGCAAATTGCGTGCGGAATTCTAATGTCGTAGTTTTCAGTACATACATTACTATCTGCGACCGTGAATGTCATTAGAGCGGTACAACTCGTCTAACTGCTATATGCACTTTTAGACAGGTTTGCGAACGTGGCATTCACGTTGATGTTCTGTGTTGTGCTATGGTTGCGGCGGGATCGTCGTTGTGGATAGCTTGGGTGCAATGTTAGTACAATTTGGGTTTATTTGTATATTTGATATTGGGGGCGAGCGTCCGACATGTGGACTGCCGTCACTGCCACTTTGTATATTATTTGTTTGGGGCACGACCGGGTTGAGGTCGATGTCACCGTTGTACATATTCTTTTCTTTTCTGTACTAGAATTACCCCACGGTGGAGTGCACGGTTAGCCGGGTTCTAGAGGGCAACGGGCCCGCATCTCATAGTGGTGAGATGGAGGGGGCCCCACTCTAGAATTGGCGTGCTATTCTCCGCACTCGTAGGGGGTACAGGTTGACCCAAGGAGGGGTGCTCAAGTTACCGGATTCCGTGAAGTGCCGGGTGGCCCATTCACGTTGTTGATTGGGGTTGCCTCACTTCTGGGATTGGCGGGTACCTTACCGCGCTCATAGGGGTCTAGGTTTTCGTTGCACAGGCTATCCACACGACCAGGGGAATGTCGGGTTTCACTTGCGGCTCAAAGGAAACCCGGGGCTCCCAGATTATCAGTATTGTTCTGGAACGATTATAATATATTGTTATATATATACTAGTAGATGTTGTATATATTTTGCACCCACGCTAGTCCAGCCCCCGCTATGTCGTTAGTTAAGTAACCTAACGGGTGATGATGGGGCCCAGTGGCGAATGCGGATGGCATATACGTACATCATATTTTTGTTCTTTTCTGGTGTGATTAATTGATGGGACTGCGTTGATTCTGATCAATGCAAGAAAAACAGACCTATATGATGTTGTTGGAACAATTTTCAAAAGCTGTTATTATAAGGTCGTTTTCTTTTGTTTTGCACAGCGGTATTCGGTTATGAATATCCAGCACCTCATTCGACGAGGCAAGAGCCGAGATCCCTTCACCGGGAGTGACCTCTTGGGCAGAAGTTTGCGTCGGGGTAATAACTTCACTATAGTTGATTACTTTTTTGCTTTACATTGAGATATTCAGTTGGGAAAATCCTGCACCTCATTCAACGAGGAAAGAGCCGAGATCCCTTCATGGAGAGTGACTTCTTTAGCAACGGTTTTCGCCACTATATATTTGTAAAGCTATCCGGTTCCTTCAACGATATCAAGTTCATTACGTTAAAGGTTTTTTGCCAAAAACCATTCGTAGCCCTCCGTCATTTCAGACGGGTAGCACTTAGTATTCATGCTATGTTTGTTGGCCTTCGTCAAGGCATAGTGTATGATAGCTATTTGTTACTTTTCTGTTTTATAGATAGATACGTTGGTTTGGGACAGTCGTACAGCCTTGTTGGCCTTAGTCAAGGGCGACTACGGGTGGGTTCAAATTAACCTGGACAATGACGGGTAGAACTTAACATGTGACTTATGATTTGTTCACCTTAGTCAAAGTCATAAGAGCATTGAGTAAAAATCACATCGGGGGTTTCTAAAGAAACTGAAACTTGCCAGGCATGCGCATACCTTCTGCAGTATGATAACTTGAGTGGATTCCATCTAGTTATCATGCGATGATAGTTGGATCCCGATTCCCACTGATGAGTTGGTTTACTCCTCGGGTGATTTTAGATGATCCCGACTAATTCTCCTTTGGGTTTGGGGGAGGATTCGAAGAAACGGTGGGAGCCATCCTGATTAAATAAAGGGATTAACCATTCTGATCTAGGTTAGAGTGCATGCTGAGTGTTTCTTTTCTCTCTCTCTCTCTCTCTCTCTCTCTCTCTCTCTTTTGCAGCGACCATGGCCCGACCCTAGACTAAAACTCATGAACCAAGTTAACCGAACCTTCTTAAAACACACTGGCTTTTGGATTGTCAGAGTTGCATACTTCATTGCCACTCCTACTTTTACCCTTTGCTTTTCTTCGGAACATTCTGTATCACTATAAAGATCCACAGTTATTGGATATGACCATCGTATAGTTACATACGAACTCGAAGAACCTTGTTTCAGATTCGAGAATGGTTTCCGGTTCTGAAGAAATTGAATAGGATTATTCAGTTGTCTTTTCCTTTTACCTTCTCTTAGGTTGTGAGGGCTCCTAGGATTAGGAGATGGTACACCTATTATGCTTATTGGATAATCTTCTTCTAAACCATAGGCTGGTGCCGAAAGGTAGGGAAGGAAGAAAACCAATTAGCCTAAGTGTGGTGTACATAAGGTAATAAGTAAAGACAAATAAAAGGATTAAAAAGAGGGCAAAGTAAAATGCGACTGCTATCATTCATGACGAAACTTCGTATATCATTGCCACTCCTACTTCACCTTTGCATTTCTCCTGAACATTCCGTACTACGAAGATCCGCATTTATTGGATATGACCATCGTATAGTTACATACGAACTCGAAGAAACTTGTTTCAGGTTCGAGAATAGTTTCCGGTTTTGGAGAAATTGAATAGGACTATTCAATTGTCTTTTCCTTTTATCTTCTCTGAGGTTGTGAAGGCTCCTAGAATTAGGAGAGGCTACAACTATTACGCTTATTGGATAGTCTTCTTCCAAACCATAGGCAGGTGCCGAAAGGTGGGGAAGGAAGAAAAACCAATTAGCCTAAGTGAGGTGTACAGAAGGTAATAAGTAAAGACAAATAAAGGGATTAGAAAGAAGGCAAAGTAAATTGCGACTGCTATCATTCACGACCAAACCGCGTATAACATCGCCACTCCTACTTCACCTTTGCATTTCTTCAGAACACCCCGTATCACTACAAAGATCCACATTTATTGGATAATATATCGTATAGTTACATACGAACTCGAAAGAACTTGTTCCAGTTTGAGAATGGATTCTGATTCAGAAGAAATAGAATAAGAATTATTCAGTTGTCTTTTATCTTTACCTTCTCTCAGGTTGTGAGGGCTCCTAGAATTAGGAGAGTACACCTATTACGCTTATTGGATAGTCTTCTTCCAAACCATAGACTGGTGCCTAACGGTAGGGAAGGAAGAAAACCATTTAGCCTAAGTACGGTATACAGAAGGTAATAAGTAAAGACAAATAAAGGGATTGGAGAGATGGAAAGGAAATATACGGTTACAGTCATGAATCTGGATAGTGAAAGAGGTATTACTAAGAATACCCGGATACCCGTTTGAAACATTTTCATGTTTCAGTTTCACTGTGAGTTGTTAATTGAAAACTGATTTCCCAATTAGATTCTTACTCCAGGGTATGTATTTACCAGCTTTGATTCTCACATCTGTATGGTATTACAGATGATGAGTGGGAGTAAGATATTGGGAATTAGGTGATTATATCCCCATTATATTGGAATTCGTTGTAATTGGTGATATTTGAGGAAATCATCTGAGTTTTTGTCGGACGGCAAATATTTGGTTTTGAATATTCGTAGTTATGCACCAGTTTCAAACTGATATATCTGTACGTTTATTTTATAAAGTGAGATATAACTTTTTGAAATTATGTCTGTGACATTTACCTATATCAGTTGATGGTTAGATAAGCAGTATTCAACAATGGTGTAATTCTTCTTAACCATAGTACAGTTTTCAAGCTACGACACACAGGGTTTGAGTTATTGAACTCAGGGGACTTATACAAAGTATTGTATGTTGTCCAGTGTCCATTAGGACAAAGGGGTTGGTGCTCGTACTATATTCTGTTTACTTGTGACTTCTTTAGTTTTTAGACAAGTATTTCGTAGAAATACAAGGTCCAAGTTTTGAGAAGTTATAGGTACAAGAATAAATTAGAGAACCATGTGTTGCAAGTATCGGGATTGTTCGCCGCCGAAAACCGGGAAGACAAACGTCTTTCCTGAATTTGAGGGCAGATGCTATTTTGTTTTATTCGTCCACCTCTCCGATGATGCCAAGTTGATTTATGGCACCATGTATCGGAGGTTTAGACGGATGCGACCGATGTAGCAGACTTCGTCAGATTCCCCCTCATTGTGAGGGGTTTTTGATTGTGGGGACGCTCTTCCCTGCAGGTGCAAGCCCCTGCAGTTAATTACGCTACCGCATCGCGGTAACCACGTTCTCCTTCTCAGATGGTCACTTCGTGTCGTGTGTGTTTGTTTTGTTTTTGGTTATCCGTGGATTATATATATGGATTGTATACGGAGACTAATTTATATTGTCGCCCGTAGGGCGGGGATTAGTCCAAATCCGTATTCTCTTAGATTTGGGTTTGGTTGATTTAAGGATCGTTAGCCTCATTTGAGATTAAGATCAATTTAAATGTTTGTTGAGGATACGTTAGTATAATTTTAGACTAAGATCTACTCAACAGGATTTTGGGATCATTTAGATCCAACGAAAGAGTATTTGGACTCTATCGTTTTAGTTTAAGGACATTGCGGTCCATTGGGTTTAAGGACATCAGAGTCCATGAGTTTAAGGACCTCATAGTCCGTAAGGTTTAGAGACATCATAGTCTATAGAGTTTAGTTTAGGGACGTTGCGGTCCATAGTTAGTTTAAGGACATTACGGTCCATAAGTTTAAGGACGTCATAGTCCGTGATTTTAAAGACGTCATAGTCCGTGAAGTTTAAAGACATCATAGTCTATGGGGTTTTTAGTTTAAGGACATCATAGTCCATGAAGGTTAGTTTAAGGACGTTACGGTCCGAAGTTAGTTTAAGGACATTACGGTCTGCAGTTTAGATGAAAATATGGGTTTGGAAATGCACCAGATTGTTATTGGTCATCGGGACCCACCACCTCTCTGAAGGCGTTGAAGAATTACAACGACATGTATCAGAGGTGTGAAGAGATGTACCCTTGAACCAAATGCCAGATTGAGAATAAATAGGATGAACATTATTGTAAATGCCATCTGAGATGATTAATTTTGGAAGACCTGAACACAATTAGGGCTCGGTTAAAAAAACAAGGTTTTGGCTTTGGGAGACTTAGCTAACTTGGGCTAAGATTGGCCTATTATACTGTTAATCACTAGCATATGTTCGGCGCTCACGTGCTCCCACGTGAGGTCTTAAAGTATTGTTTAAGCACTGAAGATTTGAAGCGCTCACATGGGGTCACGTGAGGCGCTTGAAGTAGTGTTAAACACTGAAGATTTGAAGAGCTCATGTGGGGTCACGTGAGGCGTTTGAAGTAGTATTAAACACTGAAGATTTGAAGTGCTCATATGGGGTCACGTGAGGCGCTTGAAGTAGTGTTAAACACTAAAGATTTGAAGCGCTCACGTGGGGTCACGTGAGGCGCTTGAAGTAGTGTTAAACACTGAAAGTCTAAGGCGCTCACGTGAGGTCACATGAGGCGCCTGAGATTTGGCACAGCTTCTTTGAGTTTGTTCCCTTTTTCTTTTCTGAGTGCGGAGCACTGTTGGGTCACGTGGGATCACGTGAGGCGTCCTCAAAGACTGAAAGCTGCCTCTGTTTTATTCTCTTTTGAAAAGTGTTAAGCACTATTAAGGGGTCACGTGATGTCACGTGAGGCGTCCTAAAATAGAAACTGCCTTGGGTTTATTCCCCCTTTTTCTTCTGAAGGGCTTGTTCAGGGGTCACGTGGCAGCACGTGACCTGATCTCATTTGTTTTCTCTCGTTCAACACGGGTGCTCACGTGGGAACACATGATCATGTTTGGGTGCTAATCTTCTTCTTTTACGTGCATGGAGATCTTGAGTTTTGAGACCTTCAAGTCCCTTATTTAATAAGAATTAAATTCTTTTGTAGGGTTAAACCCTAGTTTTATTTAGAGGAATTAAATTCCTAGATGTTCTGTTGTAAGAATTAAATTCTTTGGACTCGATTCTCCTCCTAAGTTTTGAATCTGCATAACAGATCTCCCCGATGAGAATTAAATTCTCAACTTGTGGAGAGGTCTGCTTTTGCAGATCTTCAACCAGAGAAAGAACTAAGTTCTTTTTAGAAGAGTTAAACTCTTGTGAATATGAAGAAGAGGTAAGAGGTTCCGTCTTTGTTCCTTTCCTTACCTAGGGTTTCTTTTTTGGAGATCTTCTTCTCTCTGGAGAATTAAATTCTCTATTCTTTTGGCTTACAAAAGGATTTTTTCTCTCTTTCTCTATCTTTTTTTTGTCCCTTTGCTCTTATTTATAGGAGAAAGAAAAGAATCAATTTTTTCAAAAAATCTCTCTTTGAGAGATTTTGATCAACCAAAATGGTCTTTTAGATCAATCGGTGAATTTTTTTCACCGTTGGATTTTTAATCCAAGGAATTCTGTTTTACAGAAAATATTTCTTTTGTTGTTCTTAGCAAGTTTAGGAAGATATTTCCTTGCACAGAAATTTTCTGTAAATTGGTGATTTTTAATCACCATTGGATTTTTAATCCAACGGCGCTCTGCTTTACAGAGTGCAATCTTTCTTGTTTAGAAAGATCCAAGGAAATATTTTCCAAAATAGCGCTTTTGATCCCTTTGTTTAGAATTTAATTCTTTCTGTTCAGAAGGCATAGGAGCCATCACGTGTACCACGTGACCCCTCACAGAATTAATTTGGTTTGTTGGAGTCCAAACAGAGGGAAGGCATCACGTGGTAACACGTGAGCTTCTTTGTTCTTTGTTTGTTTTATAACTGAGTCCTACACGTTTTGTGTGAAAGACGATCACGTGCTTGCACGTGAGGTTTTAGCCGCCGCCTACTAAATGGATCCGCTTACTCTGCATACAGATGCATCACGTGCTTGCACGTAATGCTCCACTAGCGGGAATTTTTTCTTTTCCTTCTCTGAGTCTCTTTGTAAGGGATTGATGATCACGTGCTTACACGTGATGCTTCCATTAGTGGGGAATTTTCCCCTTCTCTTTTTCTTTCTGAATTTTTATAAGGGAACAAATGCCCCCACAGGGTTGTTCTCACGTGGCTTACACGTGAGTGCAACGCTGTCACCTTTACAGCCGTTGGATCTGCCTAGGGAACGGGAAAGATGAACCGTTTCCCATCATGTCTTATAAATGCAGGGGTCTCGTCTCTGTAACGCCTCCGTTCTTTCATCTTCTTCCTCCTTCGTTTTCTTTGAGAATTCAATTCTCTTCCTCAGAGCTTAGTTCTCTGTCATTGTAATTCAGAGTTTAACTCTGTCAAATAGAAAACTCTTTTTAGGTAAATATCCTGCACATCATAAAAAAAAACTTTTCTTTTTGAATAAGAAATTTCTGGATTTTAAATCCATCATGAGAGCTTTGCTCTCCTTAGAAACCCATTCACTTAGGGATCCAAAGATGTGATCTTTGATCCGTAAACTTCCATATCTTGAACATTCACCTTTGTTTTTGAGGATTCATGGGATTTTATTTCTCATATATGTTTTTTTTGTAAGTTTCTGGAATTTAATTCCATCATATAAAAAGGAATTTAATTCCTACAGCAAAGAGCTTAGCTCTGAAAGATCAGGAGGACCCTTTGGGAATTTTATTCCCTGGTGTTCTTGAAAACCTTTTCATAGGGTTTTACCCTTATTCGCA
Source organism: Agapanthus africanus (assembly GCA_030015575.1). Lineage (NCBI taxonomy): Eukaryota > Viridiplantae > Streptophyta > Magnoliopsida > Asparagales > Amaryllidaceae > Agapanthus > Agapanthus africanus. The sequence continues at coordinate 312,866,673 of CM057338.1, read as the reverse complement.
CAAATTTGAATTTGTTGGTAACTTAACAGAACTTGTTTTCCCAATAATTGTTTGAATTCTAATGTCTGTTTACTGAGGATCTTCTTGATTCTCACAATGATTGCCATATCTCATCATTAGTGAGCCGCCATATTGATTTCGTGGGGTCCATGTGTTTTGTAGGCAGTGGTCCCGCAAGACAGATATCTTGTCGTTTCCTTTTGTTATTATATATATATATATGTGTGTGTGTGTGTGTGTGTGTGTGTGTGTGTGTGTATGTATGTATGTATGTATGTGCATGGGTTTCACTAACGCCTCTTCTTTTCCTTATTTCAGGAACAATGGCTTCTCTTCCTTATTTCCCTTACACCCGCTCGGATGCCGCCTTTCCACAATCGCCGTCGAATGAGGAGGCAATGGCGATGATCAGAGCTCATGATAAAGATTGCACCAATTTGCTCTTATGAGGTACCTGGTATGGGCATATCATTCGAGGCCACCGCAGCTTTCTTTGCGAAGTGCCAGCAGAGCCTCTTCGCCCAGTCTTGCCGATGGAGCGTCCGCCGACTGCCTTTGCAGTGGAGGTGATGGATTGGACTCCTACAGGCCGGCTTGAGCCGTCGACAGCCGGGATACCAAACCAGCCTTTGCCAGCCATAGACATCTTGGGCGTCGTATTTGCCAAGGTGAAGCCCAGCCCTGGGGACAAGTCTATAAGATAGAGCTTACCCCTTGCCATCCAATGGGCTATCTTCTCTGGGCTCGCTATATCCTGTCCGCTCATCGTGCGCGACTGCAGAAGGTCGGACTTTATCAGGCGGTGTACGCGTCTCTCTTTCATTATCAGTCTCCCCATGTCTAGTGGGTTAAAGCTTTCCTAAATCAATAGAATCTTCCCACCAACACTTTCTTGCTAGGGGATCGCGAGGTCTCGATTTCTCTGGAAGAGTTTCGCGAGATCTCTGGATTGCCGATCAGGGGAGAGCACTATGAAGAATTGCTGCCTCCCGATGAGTATGCATTCGCAACTGTGCCTGCTATGCTTGACGGCTTATCGGCCGAAAATGACGTCCGTCATAAGTATCTAAGTCTAATCAAGACTCTGGGTATTTTCGAGAAGCTGTTCGCGGAGTCAGAGGAGCAGGGCGTCACTTTTAAGAGTTTTATCACCCGCTTCCTTCATGAAGATGTCCTATCAAATGAAGCTCTGAAATTCGCGAATATTAACGACCCCTTCGGGTTTAGGCTAAATAAGCTACCGGCCAAAGAAGAAGATTTACCACAGTTTTACATCCCAATCTTGTCGGCCGTATCTTTTGATTCGATTGCGGCTCCCGGCATGGATGAAGAGACCTTCTTCGTCGGTTTTATCAGCCTTTGGCTTAGTTGGTTTGCCGTTCCAACGCATCGTCACTTCATGAGAGCCTCGGTCATTTATCCTGCTCATCGCGTTGCCGAAGGGACACGACTGGCTGTGGGTATTGCGGGGTTATCGCACTTGTACCATGGGCTGACCACTGCGGCCAATATCTCGACCCCGGGTGTGGATGTGGTGAGTTTCTCTCTTCATTATTTTACGTCGTGGATTGAGATGCACGTGCTAGGGGCATTCGCTGCGCACCAGAGACCGGGTTTCTATGATGCTTATACCTTCACGCGGCTTATGAGGTTGGTGGACGCTTCTGCTCCTGATCCGACTCAGCTAGGGGCTCTTCGTGTGCTTCTTAACCCGTATGCTAATGAAGGCGGGATGGTATTCAATGATCGAGTCCTCTCTGCTCCTTCAGGACCTATTCAACAGCTGTTTGATTTATTGAATGGGGGAGCACCATCCTTGAAGCCTAGGGATGCCATGCACTTGTATTCGATTAGGCCGGGTTATTTGGCGTTCCGTCGAAATGATACCGTTCTTTTTATGCGGTATAATCCGCACCGCTTTGCCCGGCAATTGGGTTATAACCAGGGTGTTCCCTTCGAGGCATTCATGGTGGAGCCTAGCTCGTCTTTGGGAGTTGTTCATGATGCCACCCAACACTTCATGCGGTTAAACACCGGCTCTCGCTTCATGATCCCCGAGGCCGACTACATTCCAAGGTGTGTGGGGGCTTTTGGGGGTTGGTACCGCCACCGAGTTGGTCCCATCATTGCTGAGGAGAAGAGGATACTATTTGGACATAGAGCTCCCGCCCCAATCCAGGCTATGGGAGTCCTGCCGCGACCGCGAACAGTGGTTCGCTCTCCCTTGAGGGGTACTGGTGTCTTTCTTATCCCTGAGGCGGCGGATGCGGAATTGACTCCTCCCATAGTTAGTATGCCGATGTGCACTAGAGCTCAGGCAAGGGCTTCTGATAAGGCACCAGTAGTAGTTTCATCAGTTGCGGCATCATTAATGGCAGTGTCATCATCAGTAGCACCGCCAAAAGAGAATACTGGAGGCGAGGTTGAGCAGCGCCATATCAAAGCACCAAAGGGGAAGAAACGATCCTCCTGCTCTAGTGTCAGCTCTGGCTCGAAAAAGAGGAAGAAGACAGTTACCGGTCTGCTCGACCTTATGCTTGAATCTGAAGTTGTTGCTCAAGATGAACCCATATCCATGCAAGAGCCGGATGATAGTCTTCTTTTTTCGGGTTCGTCTGCTGAGGAAGCCGCACAATTGGCTGAGGCTATAAAGCGCTCACAAGACGAAACTGAGAATGTGAGTGATCCGAAGAGTCCTTATCCTGCCGTCATATTCTACGAAGATCCCCCATCAATACGAAGTATTTATAGGTCCCCTGCGACAGGGAGAAGAGATAGCCCTTAAGCAGCCTATCTCAACCGCTTCCGAAGATGAGTTGTCATTGTGGACCGGCGGCTACGAATCTACATTTGAACCCCGGCAAGCATACCTCCTCAGGAAGGAATGTCGGCTTGAAAAAACATACTAGAGGCATCCTGGCGTATCGGTATGCATGATTTCTGTATTTTTCCTTTGGCAGGTAATTTGTATCGCTTTTTATGTCTTCTTATCTTCGTAAACTTTGCAGGGACTTCAGAAATGGCAAAGAATCTGAGCGCATGTCGCGTCCTGACTGTGGACTCTATAAATATCCCCGATGAGACACCAGTAGGTGTGGAGGAGGTCGTTATAGTTGCTATTCCTGCCGCGGAGCTTCCTTCTGTTGCCTCTGTTCCCCCGGTGTCCGTTCTCCCGGAAGAGGTGCCCTTACCGGCCTTAGAATTAATGGACCTTTCCGGTGATGACCTGGAAATTGTGGAATAGGTAATTGAGATCGTCGTCCCTGAAGTGGCGGCCGTTGCCCCTCAACTGGAAGCTGTCACACCAGCAAATGTCTCCGATGATGTTCCTGAGGGAATGGAGGAGGCTGCCGAAGCTGCTATCCTTCCGGCTCAAGGTGGGAAGAGTATCGAAGGTAGTCTTCTTATCTTTCTTTAATGATCTCTCTATTATCTGACTCTTTCTGTCTTTTCAGAATTGCGAGGATTGGCGGCGTCCATCGTGAATTTATCTCCCAGAAAGTCCTTTCAGCGTTTGATCGAGAAGGCCGCCCCACAGGCAATATCCCCTCAAAGTATCGTCCTCTCTTCTGGGCAAGGTTGGTGTTATTTGACCCCTTCATTGTATTATTATTATTTCGTATAACGATGCTGATATATCTTCTGCAGTTCTGGAAGCTGATGACGAAGTTGAGATCCTCGACGGGCCTGGGAATCTATCCAATCCTCCTTGCATGACCGTGGGTAAGTAAAATTTTGACGTCGCTTTATATATTCTTCGGGTGTAAATCTCATAGCTTGTTCATCGATCTTGACAGCCTTGCCCGCTCTTGTCCCACTGGAGTCTCGCATCATTATGCCACCAGGCCCTTATGCCCTACGCGCATCTGAATGGATGGCGAAGCAAAGCCTTCACTCCTTGTCGGCTCTCATCGAAGATCTTCATGCTAGTAGCTCGATCACAGCCGAAGAATTTGCTGCCGAAGCCAACATTTCTCTGCCATTTCTTGTCGCCTACCATGACGAAACATTGGTGCATGTCTGGGTCAAGTTTTGTCATCGAGTGGAGGCTTGTTTACAGCAAAATGAGTCATTTCATAATTGAATAAAAACTGGTCTCGAGTGCACACGCCTTCCCTCAGAGGTCACGGCCGCAAAGACGAGCTTGCAGGGGCTGATCGAACGGTGCGCTGCGAATCTACAATCATGTGAGAAGAGGCTTAACCGGAAATTCTCGGAGAGGGAACTGGCCTCGAATGCTTTGGGGGAACTTCGAGCTGAGCTCACTGCACCTGTGCGTACGAACTTTGGCGGGTGCTCCAAGAAGCTATCAGGAAAGTGGTGGTCATTGATAAAGCCGTTATCTTTACTCGCGAGATGGTCGAAGCTCACTAAGTTGCTGAAAAGGAGCTTAAGATTCGGCTCGCCTCGTATCAGGCTCAACAGTCTCAGGCGGAGACCCGTCTCGTGACGATAACCAAGCTTGAAGCCGAGGCCCAGCAGAAGAGCGATGAATTGAGGAACTTATTGTGCCGTCCGCCGGCTTAAAGAATTTTTGTAAAAATTTTCTTTTCTTGTATCCACTCCTGAATGAGAGGGTATTTTGTATTCATTTTGATTCTCTTTACGATATGTATCTTGTATTCACTTTGAATTCATGAATAAAAGACATATATTATTATTTTTATCTCATTGTTGCACGTAGCTCTGATGGATGTGGTCCATATGTAGTTTATCTAGATCTTTTTGCAGGGCAGCGATGGCTTAGGCGATAAGGTTAGGATTTGCCACTTAAGACTTTTCAACTTTATGAGCCATGAGGGTCTCATAAAGACTTTTCTCCCTACAAGTCGAGAGGATCCCGCAGGTGTATTTTCTCCTTAGGGGTCGTGAGGACTCCTAAGTGTGTTTTCTCTTAAGAGTCGTAAGAATCTCACAAGAGAATTTTCTCCCTTACAAGTCAAGAGGACTCATAAGTGATTGTTTCCCTCCTTGTCGATGTTCGACTTCGGAGAGTGTGGCCCGTAGATAGTCTATCTTGACCTCTCTGCAGGGTAATGATGGCTTAGGAGACAGGGTTAGGATTCTGTCGCCTAAGACTTTTCAATTTTATGAGCCGTGAGGGTCTCATAAAGACTTTTTCTCCCTACGAGTCGTGAGGATCTCGTAAGTGTATTTTCTCCTTAGGGGTCGTGAGGACTCCTAAATGCATTTTCTCTTGAGAATCGTAAGGATCTCACAAGAGAATTTTATTTTGATGCGCGGGAACACTAATTTCCCTGCTGGTCGGCATAAATCGAAAGGTTCTCGTCAAGGACGCTGATTTCTCTGAATCGAGATAGTTTGGCCAAGGACACTGATTTCCCTGGAGTTGAGACGAATCGAGAGATTCCTGCAAAGACACTGATTTCCCTGCGGGTCGAAACGAATCGAGAAGTTCTCGTCAAGGACGCCGATTTTTTTGAATCAAGATAGTTTGGCCAAGGACACTGATTTCCCTGGGGTTGAATGAATCGAGAGATTCCTGCAAAGACGCTGATTTCCTTGCGGGTCGACACGAATTGAGGTTCTCGTCAAGGACGTTGATTTCCCTAAATCGAGAAGTTGAGCCAAAGACACTGATTTCCCTGGGGTTGAACGAATCGAGAGATTCCTGCAAAGACGCTGATTTCTTTGCGGGTCGACGCGAATTGAGGTTCTCGTCAAGGACGCTGATTTCCCTGAATCGAGATGTATTGCCAAGGACACTGATTTCCCTGGGGTTGAGACGAATCGAGAGATTCCTGCAAAGACGCTGATTTCCTTACAGATCAACGCGAATCGAATGGTTCTCGTCAAGGCCACTGATTTCCCTGAATCAAGATATGTTGCCAAGGACACTGATTTCCCTGGGGTTGAGACGAATCGAGAGATTCCTGCAAAGACGCTGATTTCCTTGCGGGTTGACGTGAATCGAAAGGTTCTCGTCAAGGACGCTGATTTCCTTGAATCGAGATATGTTGCCAAGGACACTAATTTCCCTGTGGTTGAGACGAATCGAGAGATTCCTGCAAAGACGCTGATTTCCTTGCGGGTCGACGCGAATCGAAAGGTTCTCGTCAAGGACGATGATTTCCCTGAATCGAGATATGTTGCCAAGGACACTGATTTCCCTAGGGGTTGGTACGAATCGAGAGATTCCTGCAAAGACGCTGATTTTCTTGCGGGTCGACACAAATCGAAAAGTTCTCGTCAAGGTCTCCGATTTCCCTGAATCGAGATATGTTGCTAAGGACACTGATTTCCCTGGGGTTGAGACGAATCGAGAGATTCTTGCAAAGACGCTGATTTCCTTGCGGGTCGACGTGAATCGAAAGGTTCTCGTCAAGGACACTGATTTCCCTGAATCGAGATATGTTGCCAAGGACACCGATTTCCCTGGGGGTTGGTTGATTTGTTTTGCTTTTCGCGGTGTCTGGGTTGACTTGCTCCGCTTTCTGCAGTGTCAGGGTTGACTTACTCCGCTTGCAACGGTGTCAGGGTTGACTCTAAGTTGTCTGTGAATCGTAGAGTCTTGGAACCGGAGACTTTGCCGTGGTTCCGATTGGTGATGTCGCGTCCGTATCCGGCTGGAATGAGGAGAAACGTCATTGTTGGTCTTCTGGGATGCAGATGTTGCTGTCGAGATATGTCTTTCCCTTTGACAGAGTCTGATGGGGAAATATGGTTCCCTTTTTGTTTATTCCCATGGATTGTATACAGGGGTCAGTGTGGACTTACCTGTAGGGCAAAAGTTTCATCATTATTTTTTTTACTTCTTTCTGCGATGCTCTATCATTTCAGCTTTTATATCGCGAAGTTCGCGATTGCCCAATCATTTCGGTTATTTTTCGCGGTGCCCAATCATTTCGGCTATTTTTCTTTTTACTCACTGCTTTTTATTGCGAGTTGCCCAATCATTTCGGCTATTTTTGTATGCATATATTATACTTGCTGATTTTGTTGCAAGTTGCCATATCATTTCGGCTATTTCATATGCATTTTTGGCTCGCTGATTTTAACCGCGAGTTTAGACTTGGAATTTGATACCGATTTAGGCATCAGCATCGCTACAACTGGGATATTGTTAAGAGAGAATCATCATTTTTCTCTGTCGATGTTGAACAAAGGTGGCTTAGTAAACAGGGTTAGGATCCTGTCGACTAAGGCTTTTGACTTCATGAGCCGTAAGGGTCTCACAAATGTGTTTCTCCCTACGAGTCGTGAGGATCTCATAGGTGCGATTTCTCCTTAAGAATCGTGAGGATTCTATAAGTGCGTGTTCTCTTCTTCATAAGGATCTTTTAAGAGTGTTTTCTCCTTGCAAGTCGAGAGGACTTACAAGTGTTGTTCACCAAATGAGGAAATTTCGCGCCATTGGCAGAACTTGGTGGGGGCGATGTTTATTTGTGCCCAATGGATTGTATACAAGGGCTAGTATTAAACTGCTTGTAGGGCCATATTGGGATGTATGATGGCTTAAGAACAGGTTTAGATCCCTGTAGCTTAAGGCTTTTGAATCCTATGAGCCGTGAGGGTCTCATAGAGGAATTCTCCTTACGAGTCGTGAGGATCTCGTAAGTGTAACTTCTCCTCAAGAATCGTGGGGATCCCTAAGTGTGTTGCTCCTTTATGAGTCGTAAGGATCCTGCGCAGGTATTTTCTCCTTATAAGGTCAAGAGGACCTTGCAAGTGTCTTTTAACGAGATTGCACCCTTTCGGGTTTTCACAAACTCGCCGGTAGCCCTGCAGTTTTTACTCACGGAGCCCTTTCGGGTTTTTATCCGTGCCCATTTCGCTTCTGGACGTACCCTTTTTTTTGGCACGTCAGCCTAAGGATGCTGCGGCTCGTAGTAGTTTAAGGACGTTACGGTCCGTAGTTAGTTTTTAGGACATTTCGGTCCGTTGTTAGTTTAAGGACGTTTCGGTCCGTAGGGCTTTCTCTATGAATGAGCACGATACCCCTGGCATGTCCATCTTTTTTGGAGCATGTGGTTGTGGCGGGTTCACCTTCCAGTTTTCAGACAGCGCAAACTTGCCATGTTGTTATTGGTCTTTAACTCAGTTTTTGAAGACGTAGCAATCTTTCGATTGAGTGACCCACTACTCTGTGGTAGGGGCAATAGTTAAGATGGTTGACATCACTTGGTTGCGGTGGGTGTCTCGGCTCTGGCAGAGTGATGAGCCCGTTGCACACTACCAGTTCGAACAGTCTCCTTGTTTTATCCTGGGAGAACGAGTAAGGACGTCTCAACTTCTCATTGAGGGATCGCGGCTTGCTGCTTTGGCGAACAACCGGTCTCGGGTCACTCAGTTATTGTTGAGCATTGGCGACGAAGGTCGCTTTCCCTTTGCCCCTTTCGTTTCGAAGCTCCGTTTTTTAGGAGGACGGCCTGTAGCCCATCTGATCCATCTGGGCCAGCTTGTCGTTCAGGGCCTGGAAAGTGGTCGGCTAGAAGAACATCATGAATTGGGAGATGGTTGCCTGAGGGTCAAGGGTCCCTACGAACATGCCCACGGCAGGAGCCTCCTCTATGCGCTGTTCGCACTTTGACCATAGGTTCCACCACCGAATGGTGTAGTGAACCCAGGTTTCTCCCGGCTTCACTCTGGCGTTGATGAGTGCCATGATCGGGGTGCGTTCACTAGCGCTTGCGAAACGCTGGGTGAATAGCAACTCCATTTCTGCAAACGTCTTGACAGAGTCGTTCGGGAGCTCAGAGTACCATTCAAACGCTGTCTCCGATAAGCTGCCAACAAACTGGCGAAGCAGCAGTTTGTCGTCACCCCCAGTGTTGCCGCATAGAGCCCTGAATTGAGTAACGTGCTGGTGTGGATTCTCCGTCCTCTTATATACATGGAATTTAGGGATCGTATATCCCGGCGGGTACTTTATTTGGTCGTACCAACCCGGATAGGGTCGTCCAATCTTAACAATTTGTCTGGCCGCTTCGCTCGCCTGATGAGCTCGTATTTGTTGAGCGATATAGTCATCCAGGGCGGCTTTGGAGATGGTTTCCTCTTTGGCTGCTGATAGAGCCGGAAGAGGGTTCGATATCTTCCTTGTGTCGTCTTTAAGGATAATCGGGGGGTCTTCAGCTGGAGGATCCGGCTGTATCATCATGCCCACTATATCTTGAAATAGAAGCGCCATTTGCTTTATGTTAGCCGCTTGTTCCGCGGCCTCCTTGTCTTTCCTCTCGAGCATTCTTTGGAGGAATTTGGCATCAGTCTCCTATTCTTAACGCTATTCTGATGATATTTCCGGGCTTTCTTTTGGCCCAGTGAGTGCGGCCATCCTCGTTAGCATCTCTTAGAGCTTTTGCTGTTGTTGCTCCTGAGCCTTAGTTACTGACCGCGTGAGTGGTCGATGACCCGTGGAGATACGGCTATCCTCTTTCGCGGAAGCCATATAAACAGTATGCACTACCATGCCCCCAGACTTGGGGCGTTTGGATTCAATGCCCTTGTGGTTCGTCGCAGACGCGGAGATCTTCTCCAGCCTTCTCCTTTTATGAGCGGTCGAAGTTGAGGGGGCTGTTGTAGCGGACACCCAAGTAGACGACATCTCCTGTGGACCGACAAAGTGGTCCTTCTCTTGCCGAACTTTCATCTTCTTCGGTCGGCGAGAATAGTCTTGGTTAATCACAGAGTCTTAAACCCTTCGCCAGACTCTATGGATTTTAGAGAACAGCCGCTGAGGGGGTTGTTCCGGCTTCGTCTTTGTGATCTTTTCAGTAGGCAGAGGGGAATTTTTCAGCACGGCAGTCGGCGAATTCCTGCGCACCCTGTTAAGTGGTTCAAGCCTGTTCCCAGTTGGAACAGCAACATCGACTTCCACCGTTGGAGCTGGCAGAGTCAGTCCAGAAGGGGAACTGCCCCCAGCTTTCCTCACCGGCGCCAATGGCGACATCGAGCATGCCTTGCAGACAGTGTTGGTTCAGCTATAGGGGTGGCTTCATCATGCCCCCTGCTCTGGTGGAGGGTTGCTGCCGGTGTCAGCCTTTTGAAGACTGATATCCGCTGAGAAGAAACATCCAACCTATCGAAGACTGACTTTTGAGTAGGGGTACCAACCTTGGTGACTTCGCCCGAAGCGGGAGTCGGAACGGTCGGTCTTGTGAAGACCGACCCCTTAGTAGGAGAAGACTCTCTGATGACTTCATTTGCTGGAGCAGGGATGGCTATCCGTTTCGGGATAACCCCTTCAGGTATTGCGGGCTTCTTCACAGGAACATTAGAGCTTTGGCCCAGTCTGTTAAAGACCGAGGCGTTGGATTTGGGTGACCCGTTAAGAGGGGCCACGGTAGTCGTAAGACGATCAAAGACCGACTTCTTTGGAGCTTCCTGCGACAGCACTGGGTCGTTGAAGCTCATTGGTGGGAGCATAGTCCCGAAAAACAACCCAGTGGTAGCTTGCGTTACCTGTTCCACTGGCATCATGAAAACGGAGGCCGCTTGAGGCCCATAGATCACTCCTCCAGCAAGGACGGAGTGGGAGTTGTTGCAATTGGTGCAGTTGAAAGCCATTGATCTTCTTTTTCTGCACGGAGCAAGACACCAAATCTTAGTACCTCGAATTCAGGGGCAAATATAGCAAACCGCGATTCGTTCGCGAAACACGACACACGAAGTGTAGAATGGAAAAAGGAAAAGGTCCCACTGGGCGTGCCAGAATCTGTTCGCCACCAAAAACCGGGAAGACAAACGTCTAGCCTGAATTTGGGGGCAGATGCTATTTGGTTTTATTCGTCCACCTTTCCGATGATACCAAGTTGATTTATGGCACCATGTATCGGAGGTTTAGACGGATGCAACCGATGTAGCAGACTTCGTCAGATTTGTTAGTTATATATATGCCCTAGAGGCCATTGTTGTACATATGATATATATTATAGTGGATGCTTGGATATATATAGAGAGGACTTTCTTACTCGACATGATAGTATGCTGTTTGGTTTCACTTTGTCTTAACATGTTGACTTGTATTAGTTTACTGTCTTATTCTCACATGTTGATAAAGCCCTTAGGATATGTACTCGACTACTGGGGCTATGATGAGATCATACTAGTGGGGCCACGGTAGTCTATGAGTACATCCTATAATTGTTCGTAGTCGAGGGTGTATCGAGACAGGGTATCGATACACCAGAGTAGACTAGCATATACGCATCTTGACCCATATGATGGGCGATGGATGATCCCATATCCATCGGTGTTTGACATCAAAGATGGTGTACGGGTGCTCAGTGGAGACTGGGTACACTTAACGGACTCGCCGAGAACTCCCAGATGGTATTATACCTCACGTCAGATGGCAGTTCTCTGGTGACACTGGTACAGGTTAGTCTGTAGACCCGAGATCGTCATAGAGTCTTGTGTGATTCCCACTGTGCTTTGATTACCATCTTACCACGTCCAAGAGGGCATGCAAAACGGTGGCTTTTGGGTACAGTCCCGAATCACATAGAGACAATGAGCGATAGAAGGGGTTTTGTCTCTCCCGGTATAGGGAGTTGATGTTGTGCTGTGTTCGATTGGTATAACTGAAAGTCCCTGGCCAGGGCTGATATAGAGTGCTACTGGTAAGTGTTATCAGTAGTTTCTCGACCTGTTATGAGCCTCACATCGACACGACTTATCGGCCAGGGCTGATTTAGAGTCCTACACAGAGCTTTCTTAACTCAGGCAAAACGGAGTAGGAGCACATATGTGATATGTGCGGGACCGAAAATAATACGATATGAGATACCATATTCTATTCTCGCGATATATGATATAGCCGAGTCATCGGATCAAGTGTTGATTCGATGAATCGGTACAGGTTATATTAGTCGGTTATATGCGATATAGCCGGATTGTCGGATCAAGTGTTGATTCGATAATTTAATGTATAATTATATATGTGATATATTACATTATATTAACTAATATTGGCTCGCTTTATTGATTCATTTTCTCACTGGATAATACATTGATATATATGCGATATATGTTAAATGTATTATTTTCTTTTGTTACAAAAATATATTATATATGTGATATATAATATTGTAACAAGTTATGATTACAAATGCAACATGATTTGTGGTGATTAAACATAGTTAGGGTTTGATTTGGGTTAGCTTTTTCATGAAGCTTCTAAAACCTTTGTTTTGTTTTAAGCAAAGATATTTTGTTGATATTTTGTGGAGATATTTCCTAACCCAACCCAAACCCTTTACCCTAGTTAAATCTCTACAATGGTTAAAGTCTTTCTTTATTAACCAAGGGTTGCAATTGTAACCATGGCAATAATTCATTATTCATCACAAAAGGGATTATTCATCTTCTTCTTCCTTGAGCTCTTGAAAAAGCTTTACTAGGTTTTTCTTTTGTGATGATATTGAGTGAGATTTTGAAAACAAATGAGAGCCAAATTCCTAGTTCATCATCCTCATCTAATCTAGCCACTTAGATTAGGGTGTTCACTTCACTAATACTTAATTAGAGAAGTGAGAGCTTGAGTTAAAGATTCTTCAAGGTAGATCATCTTCGAAAAGGAAGATTTCAAACAAGCATAGATCATTCGGCTTGTGAAGCCTCTCTAGAGTCCGGAAGTTCATGGATCGCGGCGAAGGGACTACTACTCGGAGCTTATGAAGCGAAGGAGCGGACTACAAAGGTTGTTATCCCTTTCCTTTAGATGTAAAGTTGTTTACATGCTTTGTTAACCCTAATTATCTAGCAAAGATCCTCGCTTTAGGTTGTTCGGCACTTCTAAATTTTAAATTTGGCATGGTTGATGCCTTATAGACCCTTGTGATAGTGCCTAATAACCCTACAGTGGTATCAGAGCCTAGCTAGAGCATTAGGCGACGTGTAGACGAAGTTAAAAGTCCGATCAAACCCCGAAACGTCGTATTTGACCCCCTCTCTGGAAATTTTTTAAAAAGATGGTTTTTTCCGTATTAAAAATACTCAAAAAAATAAGCAGGTGATTCTATGGATAACAGAGAAAGATGAGCCCCTAATTCCCTAAAGTCGCCGCGGAACCATGGCCATAACAGGCTTTTAGCGGCGGTTCCGCGGCCGTACTTGGGTAAAAGGGTTAGTTGTTTCTGGGTAACATCCGTAGGTATTACTACATGCTTATGGGAATTTTTAATATTACTCAAGTGTTGAGTTTTCTGGAGATCTTTGGAATTCGTTGATTCGATCGAAAAGTTTAACATCGTTTAGTTTTTCGGGTAATTTAGAACGTGTTAAAAGGTTCGAACGGATATCAATAACTCATTTTTTTCATGACGGAAAACTTTCAAGTGTTGGATTTTTCTTCTGTTTAAAACTTTCAGGAAATCATGCTAGCGTATCTGTGGACCCTCTAGAAGAACGTAACCTTAACTCGATTATGTGACCGTCAAAACTGCCACTGAACCCTAGGATTTGTGGTAGTTTAGCGTTGCCACATGTGAGGCGTTGGTTTGACCCTTCTACGGCTGGTTCATTGGCGAAGTGACATGTTCTGGGTTTTTTTTAACTCCGCTCAAGTGTTGAGCTATTTGGGAAATCTTGGGTATTTGATTATTCGATCGGAAAGTTTAACATTGTCTATTTATCTGGAATGTGATACAATATGTGGAATTCATATAGTTAGGAATGAAATGCGAAGTATATGATATTTCGGATTTAAAATGTCTAAAGAATTTGTGGATTCCAAATGTTGTAGTTTTACACTTTCTTTTCTGTGACCGTAAGCGTAGTATGTGGTGTATCGCCGGTTTCGGTTGCTATATATCAACGACAATCGGGATACGCATACTTGCTTACGTTGATGATATGAGATATTATGTGTTGCTGTGATATGTTATATTGGATCGTCGTGTTCTGAATAGCCGGGGGTTTTTATGTGAGATGAGGGTTTTTATTTTCATTCTTGTAAAATTCATTTGTATGTAATATTCTTTTATTGGGGCACTTCCGGGTTGAGGATGATGTCACCATTGTATATTATTTACTTTTCCGCATTAGGTAGACCCAAGGAGGGGAGCACAAGTAACCGGGTTCTAGGGTCCAGTGGGAGGCCATCTCGAGGAGTCGAGACCGGGTCTCCTAACCCTTGAATTGGCAGTGTTGCTTGCGCTCTCGTAGGGGTCTAGGGATATGGGTTTAGCTATTCATCGCGACCGTGGAATCCGTGTTTTATACAGGCTCAATATAAAACACGGACATGCTAGTATATCCAATATTTCATATGTTATCTTCTGCTGCAATGTTCTGTGATGAGATCATATTACCGCCTGAGACGAATGGTTATACTATATATATGATATATAAATATTACAGCTTTCGTTTCTTCTGTGATGCTTAAGAAGCATAACTGATGGAATTTATTAATGAGATTAATAAAAGAAAAGAAATCTAAAAGATATTGTAGAATCAAAACTTTATAAAAAGGGTAGCTACAGTTTTGCTTTGCATAGCGGTATATATGATATACCTTGTACCTTATTCGATGAGGAAAGAGCCGAGATCCCTTCACCGGGAGTGACCTCTTTAGCGAAACTAGAAAAGCCTCAAAAACACTCCTTTTCAAAATTACTTGTTTCTACAACGATATCAAGTTCATTACGCTCATGGTTTTCTGAAAAACCTGCGTAGCCCTCCGTCATTTCAGATAAAGACTATTTAGTATTTGTCCTGCGTTTGTTGGCCTTTGTCAAAGTGTAGTGTACGGTAACTGACTAGTACTTATCTGTTTCAGCATATGATGCGATTGGATTAGGGTAGTCGTACGACCTTGTTGGCCTTTGTCAAGGGTCGTGCGGGTGAGTTTATTTCAATCAAGAAATGACGGGTTGAATTTGACTAGCTTCCTATGGTTTGTTGGCCTTTGTCAAGGTCATAAGGGGTTAGGGGCAAAAGCATTATCGGGAATTTCAAGTATTGAAATTTGCAATGAGATTGCATACCTTTTATGAGATAGATAGATCCCGATACCCACTGCGAGTAAGAGTTACTCCTGCGAGAGTTTTACACAGGACAATTAGCCGGTCAAGTAGGTTACTAGAAAGGTGTTAATGGGGTTATGCCTCTGGGAAAACGAGGTTTATTTTAATTAGTTCCATGCGAAAGCACGGGGAACCTCCTTCAAAGTACCAACACCGATCTGGCTGAAAGATTGGCGAACTCGTAAGGTGTAATTAATCCCGGCTAGTTTTTCCTTTTAGGGTTTGAAGGAAGATTTGATAAAAACAGTGGGAGACATCCTGATTAGATAAGATAATAACCAATCTAATCTTGCAAGAGCATACGCTAAAGTGTTTTTCTTCTCTCTCTCTCTTCAGGTAGCGACCAAGTCAGGCCTTAATCAAGATGATAACATGGATGTATTGACTGAACCCGTTTATTATACTGAGCAGGGGAACGTTGGTCCCGTTCTTTCTTATAAGTGTTATAAGACTGAGCAGGAAATAGGAGAATATCTGGATTCTCACACCGCCCAAACGAAGAACAAGCATGCTGATGCATCTTCTTCGGAAGTGTTAGTTATTGAGAACTGTTTCTCAGTTCACTCTACGTCCTGGGTATTAGATACCGGATCAGGATCCCACATATGTAATATGTTACATGGGCTACGTAAAGATAGAGAACTGGGAATGGGTGATCATTCCGTAAGAGTAAAGAATAGTGCAGATGTTGCAGCCAAGGTTGTTGGCGAATATCACCTTGTGTTACCAAAAGGTAATACATTGATTCTGAACGAATGCTATTACATTCCGACCCTGATATGCAATATTATATCAGTTTCTTTATTGAATAAAGAAGGATATAATTTTGTAATACAAGATAATGTTATGAACATATTCCTGAATCAAAAGTTGATAGGATCAGGATCGTTAAATAATGGCATGTACGTTCTAAATCAAACTACAATTCTTAATGTACAGAACACAAACAAAAGAAAAAGTTCAGAAATGAACGAATCCTTCTTATGGCATTATAGACTAGGTCATATCAATGCGACACGGCTAGCTAAGTTACATAAGGATGGATATTTGAATCTGTTCGAATTATCATCTTATGATACTTGCCAGTCATGTCTCAAAGACAAGATGACCAAAACTCCGTTTAGTGGACACAGAGAAAGAGTTACAGAACTCTTGGGGCTGATACATAGTGATGTATGTGGTCCCATGTCTACACATGCCAGGAACAGTTCTTCCTACTTCATTACATTTACTGACGATCTCTCAAGATACGGACGGACATGTGTTCCTGATGAAACACAAGTCTGAAGCTTTTGAGAAATTTAGGGAATATAAGCACGAAGTAGAGAACCAAACGGGCAAAAGTATTAAGATCCTACGATCTGATCGAGGAGGAGAATACTTAAGCAATGAGTTCCTGGACTATCTAAAAGAGAATGGGATACTCTCTCAGCTTACTCCTCCTTATACACCACAGCACAACGGTGTATCGGAGCGGAGGAATCACACCCTATTAGATATGGTGCGCTCTATGATGAGCGCTGCTGAGTTACCTATTTCTTTCTGGGGACATGCACTGGAGACAGCTGCATACCTATTGAATCAAGTTCCATTTAAATCTGTAGCTACCACACCATATGAGATATGAAGTGGGACGAGACCATGTCTTAAACGAGTTAAACTATGGGGTTGTACGGTCTATGTCAAAAAGCAAAATCCGGATAAACTCGAGGCACGGTCAGTTCTTTGTAAGTTTGTAGGATATCCTAAACATTCACATGGATATCTTTTCTACCACGGCGAGGAACAAAAGGTGTTTGTTTCTCGACATGCCATCTTTTGAGAAAAGGAATTTCTTGCAAAAGAAATTAGTAGCGATGCGGTAGAGCTGGAAGAAGTTCCAGCAGAACAAATTACAACTGAAGATTTAGTGGAACAAGAGGACTCAATAGTAGCCAACGAACCTCAGCCTCTCCGCCGATCTAGTAGGGTTTCTCATCCACCTGAGAGATACTACGGTTTTCTCGTTGATGGTGGGAGCGAGGATTGCATCATGGAAGATGATGACCCGACTAGTTTCGAGCAGGCCATCACGAGTGGTGACTCTGTGAAATAGCTAGATGCAATGCGATCTGAGATGGAATCCATGTACACCAACAAAGTATGGACTTTAGAAGTTACTCCTGAATGGGTAAAACCCATTGGGAGCAAATGGATCTTTAAGAAGAAACTTGGTGTAGATGGAAAAGTTGAGACTTTCAAAGCTAGACTTGTTGCAAAGGGTTTTTGTCAATGACCAGGTGTGGATTATAACGAAACCTTTTCTCCAGTGGCTATGCTTAAATCCATCTGGATCTTACTTGCCATTGCTGTATACCATGACTACGAAATCTGGCAAATGGATGTTAAGACCGCCTTTCTAAATGGTGATTTAGAGGAGTGCGTATACATGACTCAGCCAGAGGGCTTCGTAGATAGTGAGAGTAGCGGAAAGGTGTGCAAGCTTCTTAAATCTATCTACGGGTTAAAGCAAGCATCGTGGAGTTGGAACATCTGCTTTGATGTTGTAGTCAAAGAGTTTGACTTCATCAAAAACGTAGATGAACCTTATATATATAAAAAGGTTGCAGAGAGTAAAGTTGTCTTCCTTGTATTGTATGTCGATGACATACTCTTGATAGGAAATGATGTTCCTATGCTGCAATCGGTCAAGCTCTTCTTATCACAAAAATTCTCAATGAAAGATCTAGGTGATGCCTCCTGCATACTGGGAATAATGATCTATAGAGATAGATCTAAACGGATACTGGGATTGTCCCAATCCAGGTACATTGACACCATACTAAAGAGGTTTAGTATGGAAGAATCCAAGCGTGGGAACCTACCCACGATCTCTGGACTCACTCTCTCCAAAGAGATGTCTCCCAAGACTGATTTGGAGAGAGCTCGCATGCAAGGGATACCCTATGCTTCGGCAATAGGCTCTATCATGTATGCGATGCTATGTACCAGACCCGATGTAGCATACTCACTAAGTATAGTGAGTAGGTATCAAGCAGATCCTGGAGAGAGTCACTGGATAGCTGTGAAGAACATTCTCAAGTACTTGAGAAGGACTAAAGAGATGTTCTTGGTGTATGGTAACGGAGAACTCCAGGTGGAGTCCTTTACCGATTCGAGCTTCCAAAGTGATAAGGACGACTCTAAGTCGCACTTGGGATTTGTCTTTACCCTCAATGGAGGGGCGGTGTGTTGGAAGAGTTCCAAACAGGAAACCGTTGCAGACTCGACGATGGATGCTGAATACATCGCTGCCAACGATGCTGTAAAAGAGGCTGTCTGGATAAAGAAGTTCATTACTGAACTTGGTGTGGCTCCATCCATTGAGCATCCAATACCTTTGTATTGTGATAACAATGGATCTGTAGCTTTGGCCAAGGAACCCAGGTACCATCAGAAGTCTAGACATATTCTGAGGCGGTATCACCTGATCCGGGAGATAGTTGATCGCCGGGAGATCGAGGTCAGGAGAGTTGATACGAAGGACAACACTGCGGATCCACTCACGAAGGCCATTCCCCAGACACAGTTTGAGAGACTCTTCGGGATGTTGGGTATGAGATACTACAACAGCTGGCCTTAGTGCAAGTGGGAGATTGTTAGTTATATATATATGCCCTAGAGGCCATTGTTGTACATATGATGTATATTATAATGGATGCTTGGATATATATAGCGAGGAATTTCTTGCTCGACATGATAGTATGCTGTTTGGTTTCACTTTGTCTTAACATGTTGACTTGTATTAGTTTACTGTCTTGCTCTCACATGTTGATAAAGCCCTTAGGATATGTACTCGACTACTAAGACTATGATGAAATCATACTAGTGGAGCCACGGTAGTCTATGAGTACATCCTATAATTGTTCCTAGTTGAGAGTGTATCGAGACATGGCATCGATACACCAGAGTAGACTAGCGTATACGCATCTTGACCCATATGATGGGCGATGGATGATCCCATATCCATCGGTGTTTGACATTAAAGATGGTGTGCGGGTGCTCAGTGGAGACTGGGTATATTGAACGGAATCGCCGAGAACTCTCAAATGGTATTATACCTCACGTCAGATGGCAGTTCTCTGGTGACACTGGTACAGGTTAGTCTGTAGACCCGAGATCGTCATAGAGTCTTGTGTGATTCCCACTGTGCTTTGATTACCACCTTACCACGTCCAAGAGGACATGCAAAACGGTGGCTTTTGGGTACAGTCCCGAATCACATGGAGGCAATGAGCGATAGGAGGGGTTTCGTCTCTCCCGGTATAGGGAGTTGATGTTGTGCTGTGTTCGATTGACTATAACTGGAAGTCTCTGGCCAGGTCTCATATAGAGTGCTACTGGTAAGTGTTATCAGTAGTTTCTCGACCTATTATGAGCCTCACATCGACACGACTTATCGGTTACTGGGGTCTAACGTATACCACTCCTAGACTAGATATGCGACATATCAGACAAAGAAACCGGACTGTACGGTAGTGTTACTGATTGGATTCACAGGAGAATGTACAGGCTTGCTTGTTGATCTTCTGATCGCTCAATACCTGGGTGGCTGTTATGTTTAGCTGACCGCTTGCAGCTTGTGGGTGTTTGATATGATCATCACCTACTGCCGGCGTATTGACGATTATTTAGAGTCCTACACAGAGCTTTCTTGACTCAGGCAAAACGGAGTAGGAGCACATATGTGATATGTGCGGGACCGAAAATAATACGATATGAGATACCATATTCTATTCTCGCGATATATGATATAGCCGGGTCATCGGATCAAGTGTTGATTCGATGAATCGGTACAGGTTATATTAGTCGGTTATATGCGATATAACCGGATTGTCGGATCAAGTGTTGATTCGATAATTTAATGTATAATTATATATGTGATATATTACATTATATTAACTAATATTGGCTCGCTTTATTGATTTATTTTCTCACCGGATAGTACATTGATATATATATGCGATATATGTTAAATGTATTATTTTCTTTTGTTACAAAAATATATTATATATGTGATATATAATATTGTAACAAGTTATGATTACAAATGCAACATGATTTGTGGAGCTTAAACATAGTTAGGGTTTGATTTGGGTTAGCTTTTTCATGAAGCTTCTAGAAGCTTTATTT
Organism: Agapanthus africanus; assembly: GCA_030015575.1. NCBI lineage: Eukaryota > Viridiplantae > Streptophyta > Magnoliopsida > Asparagales > Amaryllidaceae > Agapanthus > Agapanthus africanus. The sequence continues at coordinate 312,846,514 of CM057338.1, read as the reverse complement.
TGTTTTAAGCAAAGATATTTTGTTGAAATTTTGTGGAGATATTTCCTAACCCAACCCAAACCCTTTACCCTAGTTAAATCTCTACAATGGTTAAAGTCTTTCTTTATTAACCAAGGGTTGCAATTGTAACCATGGCAATAATTCATTATTCATCACAAAAGGAATTATTCATCTTCTTCTTCCTTGAGCTCTTGAAAAAGCTTTACTAGGTTTTTCTTTTGTGATAATATTGAGTGAGATTTTGAAAACAAATGAGAGCCAAATTCCTACTTCATCATCCTCATCTAATCTAGCCACTTAGATTAGAGTGTTCACTTCACTAATACTTGATTAGAGAAGTGAGAGTTTGAGTTAAAGATTCTTCAAGGTAGATCATCTTCGAAAAGGAAGACTTCAAGCAAGCATGGATCATTCGGCTTGTGGAGATTCTCTAGAGTCCAGAAGTTTATGGATCGCGGCAAATTGACTACTACTCGGAGCTTATGAAGCGAAGGAACGGACTACAAAGATTGTAATCCCTTTCCTTTAGATGTAAAGTTGTTTACATGCTTTGTTAACTCTAATTATCTAGCAAAGATCCTCGCTTTAGGTTGTTCGGCACTTCTAAATTTTAAATTTAGCATGGTTGATGCCTTATAGACCCTTGTGATAGTGCCTAGAAACCCTACAAGATTCCTCTTCATTGTGAGGGATTTTTGATTATGAAGACGCTCTTCCCTGCAGGCGCAAGCTCCTGCAGTTAATTACGCTACCGCATCGCAGCAACTACTTTATCCTTCTCCAGATGGTCACTTCATGTCGTGTGTATTTGTTTTGTTTTTGGTTGCCCGTGGATTGTATACGGAGACTAATTTATGTCGTCGCCTGTAGGGCGGGGATTAGTCCAAATCCGTATTTTCTTAGATTTGGGTTTGGTTGATTTAAGGATCGTTATCCTCATTTGAGATTAAGATCAATTTAAATGTTTGTTGAGGATACGTTAGTATAATTTTAGACTAAGATCTACTCAACAGGATTTTGGGATCATTTAAATCCAATGAAAGAGTATTTGGACTCTATCGTTTTAGTTTAAGGACATTGCGGTCCATTGGGTTTAAGGACATCAGAGTCCATGAGTTTAAGGACCTCATAGTCCGTAAGGTTTAGAGACATCATAGTCTATAGAGTTTAGTTTAGGGACGTTGCGGTCCATAGTTAGTTTAAGGACATTACGGTCCATAAGTTTAAGGACGTCATAGTCCGTGAGTTTAAGGACGTCATAGTCCGTGAAGTTTAAAGACATCATAGTCTGTGGGGTTTTTCGTTTAAGGACATCATAGTCCATGAAGGTTAGTTTAAGGACGTTACGGTCCGAAGTTAGTTTAAGGACATTATGGTCCGCAGTTTAGATGAAAACATGGGTTTGGAAATGCACCAAATAGTTATTGGTCATCGGGACCCACCACCTCTCTGAAGGCGTTGAAGAATTACAACGACATGTATCAGAGGTATGAAAAGATGTACCGTTGAACCAAATGCCAGATTGAGAAGCAATGGGATGAAAATTATTGTAAATGCCATCTGAGATGATTAATTTTGGTAGACCTGAACACAATTAGGGCTCGGTTAAAAAAACAAGGTTTTGGCTTTGGGAGACTTAGCTAACTTGGGCTAAAATTGGCCTATTATACTGTTAATCACTAGCATATGTTCGGCGCTCACGTGCTCCCACGTGAGCTCTTAAAGTAGTGTTTAAGCACTGAAGATTTGAAGCGATCACATGGGGTCACGTGAGGCGCTTGAAGTAGTGTTAAACACTGAATATTTGAAGCGCTCACGTGGGGTCACGTGAGGCGTTTGAAGTAGTGTTAAACACTGAAGATTTGAAGCGCTCACGTGGGGTCACGTGAGGTGCTTGAAGTAGTGTTAAACACTGAAGATTTGAAGCGCTCACGTGGGGTCACGTGAGGCGCTTGAAGTAGTGTTAAACACTGAAAGTCTGATGCGCTCACGTGAGGTCACATGAGGCGCCTGAGATTTGGCACAGCTTCTTTGAATTTGTTCCCTTTTTCTTTTTTGAGTGCGGAGCACTATTGGGTCACATGGGATCACGTGAGGCGTCCCCAAAGACTGAAAGCTGCCTCTGTTTTATTCTCTTTTGAAAAGTGTTAAGCACTATTACGGGGTCACGTGATGTCACGTGAAGCGTCATAAAATAGAAACTGCCTTGGGTTTATTCCCTATTTTTCTTCTGAAGGGCTTGTTCATGGGTCACGTGGCAGCACGTGACCTGATCTCATTTGTTTTCTCTCGTTCAACACGGGTGCTCACATGGGAACACATGATCATGTTTGGGTGATAATCTTCCTTTTTTACGTGCATGGAGATCTTGAGTTTTGAGACCTTCATGTCCCTTATTTAATAAGAATTAAATTCTTTTGTAGGGTTAAACCCTAGTTTTATTTAGAGGAATTAGATTCCTAGATGTTCTGTTGTAAGAATTAAATTGTTTGGACTCGATTCTCCTCCTAAGTTTTGAATCTGCATAACAGATCTCTCCGATGAGAATTAAATTCTTAACTTGTGGGGAGGTTTGCTTCTGCAGATCTTCAACCAGAGGAAGAACTAAGTTCTCTTTAGAAGAGTTAAACTGTTGTGAATATGAAGAAGAGGTAACAGGTTCTGTCTTTGTTCCTTTCCTTACCTAGGGTTTCTTTTTTGGAGATCTTCTTCTCTCTGGAGAATTAAATTCTCTATTCTTTTGGCTTACGAAGGGGTTTTTTCTCTCTCTTTCTCTATCCTTTTTTTTTGTCCCTTTGCTCTTATTTATAGGAGAAAGAAAAGAATCAATTTGTTCAAAAAATCTCTCATTGAGAGATTTTGATCAACCAAAATGGTCTTTTAGATCAATCGGTGAATTTTATTCACCGTTGGATTTTTAATCCAAAGACTTCTGTTTTACAGAAAATATTTCTTGTGTTGTTCTTAGCAAGTTTAGGAAGATATTTCCTTGCACAGAATTTTTCTGTAAATTGGTGATTTTTAATCACCATTGGATTTTTAATCCAACGGCGCTCTGCTTTACAGAGTGCAATCTTTCTTGTTTAGAAAGATCCAAGGAAATATTTTCCAAAATAGCGCTTTTGATCTCTTTGTTTAGAATTTAATTTTTTCTGTTCAGAAGGCATAGGAGCCATCACGTGTACCACGTAACCCCTCACAGAATTAATTTGGTTTGTTCGTATGAAAGAGTCCAAACAGAGGGAAGGTATCACGTGGTAACACGTGAGCTTCTTTGTTCTTTGTTTGTTTTATAACTAAGTCCCACACATTTTGTGTGAAAGACGATCACGTACTTGCACGTGAGGCTTTAGCTGTCGCCTACTAAATGGATCCGCTTACTCTACATACAAATGCATCACGTGCTTGCATGTGATGCTCCACTAGTCGGAATTTTTTCTTTTCCTTCTTTGAGTCTCTTTGTAAGGGATTGATGATCACGTGCTTACACGTGATACTTCCATTAGTGGGGAATTTTCCCCTACCCTTTTTCTTTCTGAATTTTTATAAGGGAACAGGGATTCTTCAAGGTGATCGAAGATGTAGATACTTGTGTTTGGTATTCAGTTGATAGTAATGGTTTTGAGAACTTGCTTCTATTTCAGGTTACTCATATCTAGATGCACTCCTAGTTGAGTAATGTTGATCGGCCTCTCTCTATTTAGTTGACATGCACTGGAGACAGCTGCATGATTTAAATCTGGTTCCAATTAAATTAGTGCCTCTGTTTCTATATTGTATATTGAATGGTTCATATCTTAAAGATGTTAAGCTATATGGAGTTGTCCGGCTTATACTTAAAACCAGACTCTGGACATACTCAAGGCACGTTTCAGTAATGGCAGTTTATGGGTTATCCCGGGCTATGACGAGTAGTAAGTTTCTACCATCTGGAAGATCAATGGTGATATTGTTCTTGACTCATCACAGTTTTAGCAAAATGGACTTTTTCATAAAACAGTACTGGGAGAATGGTAGAACTGGAAGTGATTCCAGAACCACAAACGGTTACTAAAAATTTAATAGAACCTAAAAATTCAATCGGGTTTGACATTCCATTAGCCACTCCATAGATATAGTGGGTAATCTCCGGCGCCCGAGAGGTACTTCGGTATCCCCAATGATGGTGACAGGGAGGTTCTTGTTTACCCAGACTTGTCATTGCTGTTGTTCTATACTATGAGACCCGGCAAGAGGATGAGTATAGCGTCGTTCTAAACTAGCTTTAGAAGTGCACGTATATATGACTCTGCCAGAGGGTTGTTGTAGTCAGTGGGAGCAGCAGAAGTATAGTGGACAAGTAGCTTGTGTCTATTTATAGACTAAAGCGAGTATAGCGGAGAAAGATCATCTATTTTTAATGTGACAGTCATATACTTTGACTTCATCAGAATAGGAGATGGATCTGTTAAGAAGGTAGTAGGGTGTGATGTCCTGGTATTTGAATGACATGCACTTTATAGGAAGTGAAATTCCTATACTATGATCGGTTATACTATGGTTGTCACACAGTGGTTTCTCCACATTTGATATGGATAATATATCAAGCATTCTGGTAACTAGATCTATGATTTTAGATCCAGATTTAGGTAGTTTCCCAATCTGGGTACTTTGACACTATTCTAAAGGTATTTTAGAATGGACGACTCCTGGCATGGTGGTGTACCTGCAGGTGATAGAGTCACCTTCTCTAAAGGTGTCTTACAGACTAAATGGGAGAAGGATGTGCATGATTGGCATATCATTTGCTTAGGCAATTGAGTCAATCATGAGATGTCAAATACCACACCAGATGTTGTTTTTGCACTAGCTGCAATAAGTTTATATTGATCCAATCCTGGAGAAACGTTGAGAAGCAGTTTATGAACATAAGTGGATGTTCATGGGATATGGTAACAACAGCCTCCTTCGGGAGACGACTATCATTCCAGGCTTCCAAGGTGACCTGGATGACCGAGCGACTGTCAGAGTTTTAGTTTTCCCTCTTTTGAGGGGCAATAGTTTGGACAGGTGGTCCAAGCGGATACTGAGGAAGGCATGGTGCAGGATACTGATTAAATTCAGTGGATAATACAGTCTAAGAAGTTTGCTGGATTTGGAGTTCATTTGTGAACTGGGTCCCATCAGATATCCAGATATATTCTAAGATAGGTATTGCTCATTTCGGGAGATAGCTTTCTCCGCGAAGTTGAGATATAGAGAGATACAGAAAGAAACATTAGAGCGGATCCACTCACTGAGGCTATTTCTCGAACGCAATAGTTTCACAAACGAGCTTTATGAAACTGATTAGTAGAGGAGTTGGGTGTTCGGTATCACACGGGCTGTGAGTATGTGACATCGCAATAATTAGCTTTAAGTGCAAGTGGGAGATTGTTGGCTATAGTGCCCTCAAGGCAATTATCATAGTCGCAGACAGGTGATTATGATGATAGAGAGAGGACCTATACCGGTAGAACAGTCTTACTCGAGATGATAGTATGCTATATGGTTTGTCTTTATTATCATGTACAACATTAGGTGGCATTACAGATCACTATTACATGTTGATGGAGCCTATAGGATTCTTGCTTGACTACCAGCAGTATGATGGCGATCATATACGTGGGAGCTGGGTAGTCTATAAGCACATCCTTAAATGTCCCTAGTCGAGTGAGTTTCGAGACTGGGCATCAATACTCCAGAGTAGACTAGTGTATACTGATCAAGACCCTCACGAGGGGCAGTGGCCGGTCTTACAAGCCATTGGTGTTAGTTTGTTCACTTAAGATGTATACAGGTACTCATTGGGTTATGAGTACACCGGACGGACTCGCCGGGAATATGCTAGTTGGTATTATACCTATTGTCAAATAGCAGTTCCCAGGTGACATATGTACAGGTTAGTCTATCGACCTGAGATCTTCATTTGTCTCGTGTGAGTTCCCACTGTGCTTTGATTACTACCCTACCACGACTCAAAGGAGTCGTGCAAACAGGTTTTAGTTGGGTATAGTCCCGAGCCACATGGAGGCAGTGAGCGGATCGTTGGGGTATTCTTCTCTTCCGGTATTGGGGGTTGATGTCGCGGTTGTGCACGGGTGGCCATCACCAGAAATCCTTGGCCAAGGTAGTCGGGAATTACTGAGCTAGGATCGGTAGTTTCTCAGGTGGTGTGGGCTTCATACCGACACTAAATGTCGTGTTATTAGGGGTGTGACTTTATCCACCCCCTAGACTCGATATGTGATACTCATAGACGAACGGACTGGACTGTACGGATATTGTCACTGTCAGGCTTAGTAGGGGTTTCAGGATGAGTTTGCTCGTCGGCCTCCCTTTTGCTCAATACCTTGGTAGCCGTTACGTACAGCTAGTGCCGCTGACGTGCTTGTGGTTAAACCCACTGCCAGCGTATTGACGAGTCTTTAAAGTCCCACACAGAGGGTTTCCCTACTTCGGGCGAAACGATGTAGAGGTCGTATGGTTTTATGGCAGGGTTCGATCACATACGTGTACTTGTGCACGGATGATGTTCGGATGGATAATACTAGTGGGCTTTGGTTTAAGCCGGATCCTAGTATTATATTTGTTGGATTATTTTCATCTCTTTGTATTCGTATTCTTCAGAATACGGATGCGGGTATGTATATACGGTTGAGGGGTATTCTTGCAATTTATTACAAGATTACTTTTAGAAGATTACACCGCATCATGGTTTAGACCTTTTTGGATTAAAAGGTTATTGAGGTGTAGGATGAGATGTTTATTGCATTTTTGTGGCATGGCTAATTAGTGACCCATGGTTACTATTCTAGCATGCTTAGGGTTTTTGTTTGTTGTGAGATTATGTTGACTTGAGATATTTTTTGTTGACTAAGATGTTTTGGAGACATGGACATTTATAAGATGGCTCCATTATTTCTTATCACACTTACACAACAAACAAAACACAAGCCATTATTCATTTCTTTCTCTCTCTCTTGAGTTGCTCTCAACACCTCATCCTTATGGCATTTTCTTCTTTCTCTAGCTCTCCCCAAATCCTCTCATGAATTGAGAATCCTTGGGTGTCATGAGACAAATTAATCCTTCATCATTCTCTACTTCATCTACGGTATCTAGAGTAGCGATCTAGGTGCCCTAGTTGCCTCGGATATGAGGTTGGAGCTCGTTGCATAGACTCTCGGGTGGATCATCTTCGATGGAGTGAGAACGGAGATCAAGCTTTATCAAGGAAGCCCCTAGGAGCTTGGGATGATGGTTGAAGTCCGAAGGATGCGGATCTATTCGGTATAACCATTCTAACTCCTTTGAATGTTTTGTTATCTAGGGCTTATAGGTAGATCCGGGTAATTGGTTGTGGTAGCGCCAAGTTTTATAAATTTTTGTTCCGCATTTGGCCACGGATTGATGGCCGGGGCGCATGCATAACCCAACAAAGCCAACGAAAGGTCAAATGATGATGACGAGATAGCCGAGCCAGAAGAAGCTCTTCAAGAGCTCAAAGATGGCGGACAAGCAATCTTCGATGAGCTAACCGAGATCGATTTGGGAACGCCTGATAATCCAAGGCCGACCTACATCAGCTCACTCTTGTCAAAGGAAATGAAAGAGCAGATAATTTCCCTGCTGCATGAGTTCGCCGACCGCTTTGCGTGGACGTACAAAGAAATTCCTGGCCTTTCCCCTGAAGTGGCCATGCATAAGCAGGCTATACCTCCTGATGCTAAGCCAGTCAAACAAGCCCCTCGAAGAATGAGAAGGGAACTGGAAGAAAATGGCATCGAGGAAACCAAGAAACTCATCGATGCCGCTTCATCAGGGAAGAGAAATACGCGAACTGGATTGCGTGCATCGTCCCAGTGAAAAAGAAGAACGGGCAGATACGAGTTTGCGTCGATTTCAGGGATCTCAATAAGGCATACCCTAAAGACGATTTCCCGCTTCCGGTCATGGAAATGATGGTCGATGATACCTCAAATTACGAGCTGTTCACTTTCATGGATGGCTCGTCTGGATATAATCAAATCATGATGTCGCCTGAGGTTGAGAAACACACAGCATTTTGAACCCCGATCAGGATATACTGCTACAAGGTGATGCCATTCGGATTAAAGAACGCAGGTGCTACATATCAAAGGACAATGACCAATATCTTTGATGACCTAATCCATAAAGTCGTCGAATGTTATGTTGATGATTTGGTCATCAAGACTAAAACTAAGGCCGATCATATCCAAGATCTCAGGACCGTTTTCACTAGACTGAAGGAATACGATCTGAAGATGAATCCTCTGAAGTGCGCTTTTGGCGTGTCATCGGGAAAATTCCTAGGCTTTATAGTCCGACATCGGGGGATCGAAGTTGACCCATCCAAGATAAAGGCCATAATGGAGATGCCCCCTCCAAAGAGTCTGACACAGCTAAAATGTTTTCAAGGCAAGCTTGCTTATATACGAAGGTTTATCTTCAATTTATCGAGGAGATGTAGGCCCTTCTCAAAGCTTATGAAGAAAGGAGCTCCTTTTGTCTGGGATGTCGAATGTCAAGAAGCGTTCGAAAGCATCAAACAGTACCTGTTGCACCCTCCAGTGCTTGCTGCCCCTATTCTAAATAAACCGTTGATTCTCTATATTGCCGCGCTAGATGAGTCACTCGGTACGCTCCTTACACAGAACAACGAGGAGGGAAAAGAAAATGCCATCTACTACCTCAGTCGAACTCTAGTCGGGGTGGAACACAACTATTCCCCGATCGAAAAGCAATGCCTGGCTCTGATATTCACTGTGAAGAAGCTGAGGCACTATTTGCTCACTCATCGGGTTATGCTGATCTCCAAGGTCAGCCCGCTTAAACACTTGATGACCAAAGCAAGCCTAGCCGATAAAATGGCGAGATGAGCTGTCATGCTGCTTTAATTTGACATAATCTATACTCCTCAGAAAGCAGTAAAAGGGCAAGCTCTTGCCGACTTCCTTGCTGCTCATCCCATACCAGATGGGTCGCCGCTCAATTGCGAGTTATTCGACGAACAAGTGCTGCACCTTGAGAATGATGAGCCATGTTGGGAGCTCTACTTTGATAGAGCCTCATCAATGAGGAGCTCCGGCAAATCAATCATCCCGGAGATAAAAGCGGGGATAAGATTGGTGTTTGTCATGCCATCGGGAGGAACCCTACGATGTTCTTTCGCTCTCACCGAGCCTCGCACAGACAATAAGGCTGAGTACGAAGCTCTAATAGCTGGTCTGGAGCTCGCCATAGAAATAGGAACCCTTCGGCTATGGGTTTTCGGTGATTCCCAGCTTGTCATCAACCAAGTAAGCGGCGACTATAAGATATACAAAGCCGAGTTGGCTCGATACAGAAGCCAGGTGGTGGAGCTTATGAAACAGTTCACTCACATTGAACTAATAAGAGTCCCTAGGGCATTGAACGGAAAAGCCGACATACTCGCTCGCCTAGCTAAAGAGCTAGCTGATCCTGACATGGACGAAATTCTAATCATAATCAGAAACCGGCAAATTCTACCTCCAGTTTCTTTGCGTGAAGAAGAAAGTGTAGAACAAGAGAACAATCCTGCCGAAGAAGCTTCGATCATTCAAGACGAGCCCGATTGGAGAGAACCCTTCATAGAGTACCTCCGATACGACAAGCTGTCCGAAGAAAAATCTGCGAGGATTCAGCTGAAGAAGAGTGCTCTCCGATACGTGTTTGTAAATAATACGCTATACCGCAGATCATATGACCAACTCTGGTTCAGGTGCCTGTCATCGGCCGAAGCCTAAAACGTCATGAAAGAAGTTCACTCAGGCGTCTGCGGAGCTCACCAATCTGGCCCCAAAATGCGGCTTCAAATTAAACGGCTTGGGTATTACTAGCCTACCATGATAAGGGATTGCGAAGAGCATGCGAAAAGGTGTCATCTCTGCCAAATTCACGGTGACTTCATTCATAAGCATCCCAATCCGCTGCATCCTACGGTGGCGTCATAGCCCTTCGAAGTTTGGGGCACCGACATAGTTGGTCTAATTGATCATCAGTCATCCAAAGGCCACCGGTTCATATTCGCTGCAACAAACTACTTCTCCAGATGGGCTAAAGCTGACCCGCTAAAAGAAGTCAAGACAGAAGATATTCTGACATTCTTCCGGCATAATATTCTATACCGCTTCGGTACACCAATAAGAATCATTTCTGACAATGGGCCTTCTTTCAATATCTTCAAAGTCTGAAGGTTCGCTACTCAGCACAAGATAGACTGGAGATATTCCTCCATCTATAATCCAAGAGCTAATGGGCTAGCCGAAGCCTTCAATAAGACTATATGCAAGCTCCTGAGGGAAAATGCTTCAGCCAACCAGAAAGACTAGAATCTCAAACTTCATGAAGCATTATGGGCATATCGTACCACGCACCGTACTCCAACTCAGTCCACTCTATACTCATTACTCTCCGGAGTGGAGGCGATCCTCCCTCTCGACGTCAAAGTTCCAAGCTTAAGAATGGTCGTTCAGCATGAGTTGACGGAGGAGGAAAACGTGCTTCTTCAGCTCGAAGAGCTCGACGCCCTCAAATAAAAGAGGTTTGCAGTACAGCAAAATCTAGAGCTATACCGAGCCCAAATGTCACGGACCTATGACAAGATGACTCGTCTCTGCGCTTTCAAGAAAGGCGAATTGGTGTTGGTCCTCAAAAGACCGATCATCCCCAATCGACATGCGAAGGGAAAATTCGAGCCAAACTGGGAAGGACCATACGCCATCGAGAAAGTGTTTAATGGAGGATCCTACCAGCTGATAAATGCCGAGGGAGAAAGGCCTATGCCACCCATCAATGGCCGATATCTCAAGAAATACTACGCGTGAATGCTCCAAGTCGCAGGCGAATTGAGCACAACGGCCCTACGGTTTGGATCATACATCCTGTAAAACCGTATACAATCCATGGGCGTAAACGACCCCTGTCTCTCCCAAGTCCTGCTGGCGAGACTACTTTTAAAGTTCCACCAGTGACAAAAAAACGGTATGTCCACAAGCAAAACGGGCACGGATGAAAACCCGAAAGGGCTCCGTGAGTAAAAACAGCAGGACTGCCCGCGAGTTTGTGAAAACCCGAAAGGGCGCAAACTCGTGAAAAGAGATAAAATACACTTGCAAAGTCCTCTCGACTTTGTGAGGATCCTTACGACTCACAAAGTAACAACACACATAGGAATCCTCACGATTCCTAAGGAGAACATATACCTGCGAGATCCACTCTACTCGTAGGGAGAAAATGCTTTTATGAGACTCTTACGGCTTATAAAATTGAAAAGGCTTAGGTGATAAAGATCTAAACCTGTCTTCTAAGTCATCGCTCCCCAACGGGCAACGGCAAATGATGAATCACTCCTGGCATTGCTTCAGTGTTAGCGGTGTTGATGCCGACCCAAAACCTAAATCCCATGTTTTCCTAACAGCAAATGATGAGTCGCTCCTGGCATTGCTTCAGTGTTAGCGGTGCTGATACCGACCCAAAACCTAAATCCCATCTTTTCCTAACGGCAAATGATGAGTCGCTCCTGGCATTGCTTCAGTGTTAGTGGTGCTGATGCCGACCCAAAAACCGAATCTCAAGTCCTCCGGGGGCAAATGATGAGTTGCTCCTGGCATTATTCCAGTGCAGCAATGCTGATGCCGACCCAAAAACCAAATCCCAAGTCCTCCTGGAGCAAATGATGAGTTGTTGCTGGCATTATTCCAGTGCAGCAATGCTGATGCCAAACAAAATCCAAATTCCAAGTTCCTCTCAAATTCAAAAATCCCGCCAAATAAGGCAGAAAACAAACAGATCAAATCAAAGTCCCACCCGGCAGCACTTCTAAGCTCGAAAGTCCCGCTGGATATGTAAGGAACTTCCAAAACAAATCAAATCAAACAAATCAACCCCGACACCGCAAGAAGCGGAGCAAGTCAACTTCAACCCTGACACCGCAGAAAGCGGAGCAAGTCAAATCAAATCCCGACACCGTAATAAGCGGAGCAAGTCATCGACCTTCTACATTGCAAAAATGGCAGCACCGACCGTCCAAGTCGCAAAAAAGGCAGAACCGACCGTCCAAGTCGCAAAAAGGCAAAACCGACCATTGAAGTCGCAAAAAGGGCCGAACCGACCGTCCACATTGCTAAAATGGCAGAACCGACCGTCTACGTCGCAAAAATGGCAGCACCGACCTTCCAAGTTGCAAAAAGGGCAGAACCGACCGTCCAAGTCGCAAAAAGGGCAGAACCGACCGTCCACGTCGCTAAAATGGCAGAATCGACCATCCACGTCGCAAAAATAGCAGCACCGACCGTCCACGTCGCTAAAATGGCAGAACCGACCGTCCACGTCGCAAAAATGGCAGCACCAACCGTCCACGTCACAAAAATGGCAGCACCAACCGTCCACGTCGCAAAAAGGGCAGTATCGACCTCCACGTCGTCAAAACGGGAACCAAATCAAGTCAACCTCCACGTGAAAGAAGATCCATCAATTTCATGCACACAACCCACATATGTGGCATGCATTTATTGATGGGGGGCACTTTGTTGGGGTCAAAAATTACATCCCACTTGACCAAATCAAAACCAAAGTCAACCCCAAGTCAAGTGGGCCAGAGCCCAAGCCTAATTCAAGACCAAGCATGGAAGGGGCCGGCTCCATGCCAAAAAGGAGGCAATAAATCGGTCTAAATGTAATTTTTAGAAATAAATATATGTAAAGTGGGAAGAAAGCCAAAATTTTGTAAACCCTATGACTTATGTGCAAAAAAGAAATAAGCACATACGGCATGGGGTGGCACAAGTATCATTTGGCAAAGCCCAAGGGGCTATATGTAAAACGTGTAGCATATAAAGGCAACATGATAAAAAAATCAATAATAACTGTTAGTTATATGTATGCCCTAGAGGCCATTACTGTACATACGATGTATATTGTAGTGGATGCTTGGACATATATAGGTAGGACTTTCTTGCTCGACATGATAGTATGCTATCTGGTTGCTCTTTATCTTAACATGTGCTCTGATTGTCTCTATATTACATGTTGATAAAGCCCTTAGGATAAGTACTTGACTACTAGGACTATGATGCAGATCATACTAGTGGAAACAGTGTAGTCGCCAAGTACATCCTTCAAATGTTCCTAGTCGTGGGAGTACCGAGACAGGGCATCGATACTCCAGAGTAGACTAGCGTATGCGCTTCTTGACCTATATGATAGGCGATAGATGATCCCATATCCATTGGTGTTTGACATCAGAGAAGGTATACGGGTGCTCAGTAGAGACTGGGTACACTGGACGGACTCGCCGAGAACTCCCAGATGGTATTATACCTCACGTCAGATGGCAGTTCTCTGGTGACACTGGTACAGATTAGTCTGTAGACCCGAGATCTTCATAGAGTCTTGTGTGATTCCTACTGTGCTTTGATTTCCATCATACCATATCCAATGGGGCGTGCAAAACGGTGGCTTTTGGGTACAGTCTCGAATCACATGGAGACAATGAGCGATAGGAGGGGATTCGTCTCTCCCGGTATAGGGAGTTGATGTTGTGCTGTGTTCGATTGGCTATAACTGGAAGTCCCTGGCCAGGGCTGATATAGAGATTTACTGGTAAGTGTTACCAGTAGTTTCTCGACCTGTTATGAGCCTCACATCGACACGACCTATCGGTTACTGGGGTCTGACGTATACCACCCCTAGACTAGATATGCAACATATCAGACGAAGAGACCGGACTGTACGGGAGTGTTACTGATTGGATTCGCTGGAGAAAGTATAGGATTGCTTGTTGATCTTCTGATCGCTCGATACCCGGGTGGCTGTTACGTTTGGCAGACCGCTTGCAGCTTGTGGGTGTTTGATATGATCATCACCTACTGCCGCCGTATTGACGGGTCTTTAGAGTCCTACACAGAGGTTTCCTGGCTCAAGCGAAACGGAGTAGGAGTGCATATGTGATATGTGCGGGAACGAGATTAATGCGAGTATATGATACCGCATTATATTCTCGCGATGTGTGACATGATTGGTTATATGTGATATAGCCGAGTTATCGGATCGAGCGTTGATTCGATAAGATGTTGCATTTGATATTAGTCGATTATATGTGATATAGCCGGATTATTAAATCAAGAGTTGATTTGATAATTTAATGTATAATTATATATTTGATATATTATAATACATTATCTAATATTTAGCTCACTATTGATTTCTTTTTCTCACACGATGTGCACATTGTATATATATGCGCGATATGAACATTTGTGTACATAGATTGTGTCATGTTTGATGATACATACAAGATGGGTGTATGAGATTAACACAATGCTAGGGTTAAGTTAGGGTTTCTATTTATGTTAAGCTAATTCAAAAGAGATTGAGTTTGTTATGCTAAACCTTATGGATAAGCTTATGGATAAGCTTTGACAAAGTCAACCCTTTTGTCTAGTTTAAGATATTTATCAAACCCAACCTTTAACCATAGCCATGAGTTAATTCTCTACATGAGTTAGAAATGAGGGCTTAACTCAACCAAGGGTGCAATAATTCATTTGGATGAATTATTCACAAGTCTTCTTCTTCTTCTTCAAGCTCCATGAAAAAGCTTGCTAGCTTCAATGGAGTTTTGAGAAATAATGTGAGAAAATCAATTCTAAAGTGAGACCACCTCCTACTTCTTCATCCTCTACCACTTGCCATGTAGTAGAGTGTGTTCTCTTCACAAAGTTCATGACCTAGTAAAGGAATAGCTTGATTCAATGTCTGCTCGACGTAGATCATCTTCGGCCTCGAAGTCATCGAAGCAAGCACGTGCGTTTCTTTATAGAGCCTCTCTAGAGTCCGGGGTTTGCGATCACAGCGAAGGGGACTACTACAAGGAGCTAGTTGAAGTGAAGGACCGATTACAAAGGTTGTAATCCCAAACTCTTAGAAGTAAAGTTGTTTACTTGCTTATAGTTTTCGCATAATCTCTAGTATACGATCTTGGTTAGGGTTGTTCGGCACGTCTAAATTTTGAATCGGGTATGGTTGATACCTTGTAGACCCTTGTGAGAGTGCCTAGTAATCCTAGAATAACTTTTTCTCTCTCTAAAAAAACTAGGGTTTGTACCTCCTCCTCCTTCCTCAAGGTTCTAAACCTTCTTCTTTTCTTTTGAATTAAATCAAGAGTTTAACCCTTCTTTTTTCAAAAATAAATAGTTTTCACCATAAAACCCTTAAAGGGGAGCTCGGATCTGCCATCAAATCCCTAAAAGGGAAGATTTTAAGTCTCACCTCCTCTTTTCCTTCCAAGACCCAGCCAACAGAGAGGAAGAAGAAGGATACCCATTTCCAAAAATCCCATTCCAGGAGGATCCGAGGCTCAAAAGAAGATCCAAAGATTTCTAGGAGTTTAACTCCATTCAAGATCTGCTGGAGTTTAACTCCATAAATCAACCCCTTTTTAAGGAGTTTAACTCCAAATCTATACATAATCCCTGTTAGGAGTTCAACTCCAAAGCCCCCTTGGGAGTTCAACTCCTAACCCAGGGGCTAAGCCCCTTTTTCCGCTGGTGTTTCCAGCGGTCGCGTGCCGCGCACGTGACCCGCGGGCGTCCACGTGCGCCTCACGCGATGTCACGACCCGAAATTTAGTTCGTGACCGGCACTTAAATCACGTAACGTCTAAAGGCGTAACGTAAATTAAGTAAGCCGAAGCCCAGAAATCTAAACCTTTTAAAGAAAATAAAAGAGGTGAAGTTTTGAAATAAAGGTATGATGAAAATTAACGTTTT
This sequence comes from Agapanthus africanus, assembly GCA_030015575.1. Taxonomy (NCBI): domain Eukaryota; kingdom Viridiplantae; phylum Streptophyta; class Magnoliopsida; order Asparagales; family Amaryllidaceae; genus Agapanthus; species Agapanthus africanus. The sequence continues at coordinate 312,830,681 of CM057338.1, read as the reverse complement.
CTTAAATGCATAGATAATGGAACATGAAAATGCAAATGGATGATACTAGTTGAAAACATGTTTCGTCTTTTTTAAAAATTTGGGCAGCACCTCCCTTGTATATTTTGAACCAAAACCACATATACATGATAATATAAAAGGCATCCCCAAGCGGGAGCTAGCTCTTCGCCAATCGGCGGAATCATAACCACACAAGTCAGAAATATATGTATACGACGCCCAACGGCGAAGATCAACACAAAGGGATAATGTAAAGAAGCAAGACATCAAATCCCCCAAGCGAACATATAACCCATCGCTCTAAGTCTCGCAACCACAAGTCTTTCTAAGTCTTACTACTTATAAAAATACTATTTTTTGATTGATGGAGTTGACTAGATACAACAAGAATAATAAATACAAGAGTGAGCAAAATCCAATGTGTCCCACCTACCATAGCAAATCACCCGAAAGCAAGCTGTGTGCCAGCGATACCGCTCCTGATCCATGTAGTCAAACCTGCAAGAACTGTGGCACAACGGGGGTGAGTTGTCAGCTCGTGAGTAAAAAACATCAGCAGGTAGAAATCGAATAAAACAACAATCTCCTAGGTCAACTATATCATAAAGGTAATACTATGATATCTAGGGTGACCGTATCTGCATATATGCCAACAATATAATCAATACCTGTATGCATGTGGATACTATCCACGTGTCCATAAATGACACAACAACATCATGGAACCTGAGTGTCCAATATCGACACTCAAAACATCGTGAAAGCTTATGCATGTAAATATGAGGATATCAACCAACGTGTGTCCATCAACGACACATCAAAATCATGGAACCTGAGTGTCCAACATCGACACTCGAAACATCATGAAACTTGTGTCTAGTATCGACACGTAAATCCTCATATCTCGGGCTCTGTCATTCCGGATCGGCCCATACCATCTCACGACTCCAGTCGATATCCTCCAGATAACCGCCGAGCCCAAATACTATCACCGGTAGGTATTAGTCTCTCTGCCAGGCTCATCGTCTACTGCACAACATACCTTTCTTGCCCCGGGTACCATACCGGGTCCACCATGAACCCGCAAACGGATCATCCATCTCCTCGAATCGGGTTTCACAAACCAATCTCAGAACTGAGAAAACTCATGGTGGACGCCTCGAAATATCATATCAAGAGAAACCAGGTTTTTAAAACAATACATAATTTCCTTTAAAATATAACCACGGTTCTTAAATCCAGAATCTCATGAAAACAGCATCTCAATGCGTATAATCATAAAGCATGATGTATGCAAATATAGAACAGAAATGTGAGCATATCAAGTATATCATGCGGCAAGTACAGTGATGTGAGCATAGAAGGTATATCATGCAACATAGCATAATGATGTGAGCATAGCAAGTAAATCATGCCAACGAGTCATGTGACAGTACTGAACAATTAATAGTAATAGCATGATGTGGCAATTCTACTGTGTAAGTGACATAACAATTATCGATGATGAAAGTGTGTGAGCCGACAATCTGTGTAAGTGTAACATACGTATCATCGATAATTGTGTAGGTGTACTGGCACAGGTATATGTAATGTAATGAGAATATCATGAACGTAGCATAGTATACATCGTAAGCGAAATGCTATAAGGTATATGTATCTAATCTGACATTTACGTAAAGGCTAAACTAAGCGGTGTAGACCGGGATCAAATATCTATAACATATCCGAGTCGATAAATCTATCAATCGGCATCCAGCCTTACAACATCACGTATGGTATAATCCATCGTACAGCATCCTCTAGTCAAGGGAATGGATCAATCCTCCGGTAAAACATCGCGTGCGGTAAACCATCATGCAGCGACAACAAACAGAATAGGGATTCTATCAACCTATACAACAATGATGGTACGGATCTAAAGTCTCGTACGGCATATCACTCATTATTCACATAATTATATATATATATATATATAAGGTCACATCCGTAACGACATATTAAGCCAAGTCATCATATTCATCATATCGATATCTCACATCAATGTCATCTTACATATACAATCTATCTTATTACTCTCATGTCGTATTTATCGACCTCATAACATGCTGCTATAATCTCATACTGATTCTCTTGCAACTACACACACACACACACACACACACACACACACACACATACATATATATATATATCGTGACTCGCATTCACGTTTCACATCCTTATATATCAATTCAAGACATCCTTTCTATCATATCATTTTACACTAAAACCATCAACTATAACTTAAGTTGTGGCATATCTTGTCTCCAAATTACAAATCACATATCAGAGGTTGCGGGGGTGCTATACGTCATCCACCCGACTTCTCCCGTAGAAATAAATCTACTCACCTGCGGAACTCCTTGTTCAGCCGTAGTCGATGTGCTTCGTCGTCTCAGTGTAGGGTTCCTAAGCACGACAGCAAGGTTTCGGGTGGCATCATCCATGCCAAATTAAAATTTTACCATGAGAACCCTAACCTAGATTTTTAACTAGAGAATCATACGAAAACGAAATGTAAACAACTTTACAACTAAGTGATTAGGGATTACAACCTTTGTAGTCCTCTCCTTCACTTCTATAGCTCTAATTTGTGGTCCCTTCGCTGCGATCATTGAGCTCCCGGACTCTTGAGAAGCTCCACACGGTGTATGAGGCATGCTCGCTTGAAGTCTTCAAAATCCAAGATGATATAATTCGAGGAAACACGAACTCAAGCTATGACTTTACTAATATGGAATTAGTGAAGCTAACACCCTAATCTAAATGGCTAGTATAGAAGAGGATAATGAAGTAGGAATTTTGCTCACTTTAGTATTTAATTTCTCACAATATTTCTTCTTTTTCTCAAGAGCTAGAGAGCAAGAATAAGATGAAAATGAAGAAGATGAAGTGAAAAATGAGATGAGGTTAGAAATGTAACCTTGGGTTAGTATATGTCATCCTTAACCCTTGTAGAGAGTTGACCATGGCTAGGTGATAATATTAGGTTAATAAATATCTTAGGTAAAACAAAAGTGGTGGACTAAAGTCAATGGTTCTATAAGCTTCATGCAAGCTCAACCATGAGAAATATCCAAGCAATTTTGAATTACTTATATAAATAAAAACCAACATTATCATATAGCATGGTGTAAGTCTCACACACCCAAGTTGCATGTATAACCAAGCATGTCACAATAGTATATATCACATATATATAATTTGTGAACAAAAGAAAACAATACAATAAACATATATCACATATATGTTAAATGTATCAAAAGTGAGAATAAGAAATACTTAAGTGAGCATATATTAGTTAATGTAATTTAATATATCAAATATATAATTGTACATTAAATTATTAAATCGATACTTGATTCAATAATCCGGCTATATCACATATAACCGACTAATATAATATGTATTATTTTATCGAATCAACACTTGATCCGATAACCCGACTATATCACATATAACCGGCCGATATCACATATCACGAGAATAGAATACGGTATCCCATACACGTATTGTTCTCGGTCCCGCACATATCACATATATGCTCCTACTCCGTTTCTCCTGAGCCAGGAAACCTCTGTGTAGGACCCTAAAGACTCGTCAATACGCCGGCGGTAGGTGATGATCATATCAAACACCTACAAGCTGCAAGCGGTCAGCTAAACGTAACAGCCATCCGGGTACTGAGCGATCAGAAGATCAACAAGCAAGCCTGCTCACACTCCTGTGAATCCAATCAGTAAAACTACCGTACAGTCCGGTCTCTTCGTCTGATATGTCGCATATCCAGTCTAAGGGTGGTAAACGTCAGACCCCAGTAACCGATAAGTCATGCCGATGTGAGGCTCATAACAGGTCGAGAAACTACTGATAACACTTACCAGTAGATCTCCATATCAGCCCTGGCCAGGGACTTCCAGTTATAGCCAATCGAGCACAGCGCAACATCAACCCCCAATACTGGGAGAGACGAAACCCCTCCTATCACTCATTGCCTCCATGTGATTTGGGACTGTACCCAAAAGCCACCGTTTTGCACGTTCTCATGAATGTGGTAAGGTGGAAATCAAAGGACGGTGGGAATCACACAAGACTCTATGACGATCTCGGGTCTACAGACTAACCTGTACCAGTGTCACCAGAGAACTACTATCTGACGATAGGTATAATACCAACTAGGAGTTCTCGGCGAGTCCGTTCAGTATACCCAGTCTCCACTGAGCACCCGTATACCATCTTTGATGTCAAACACCAATGGATGTGGGATCATCTATCGCCCATCATATGGGTCAAGAAGCGTATACGCTAGTCTACTCTGGAGTATCGATACCATGTCTCGATACATCCTCAACTAGGAACAATTATAGGATGTACTTGTGGACTACCCTGGCCCCACTAGTATGATCTCCATCATAGTCCTAGTAGTCAAGTACACATCCTAAGGGCTTTATCAACATGTGAGAGCAAGACAGTAACACAATACAAGTCAACATGTTAAGACAAAGAGCAACTAGATAACATAGTATTATATTGAGCAAGAAAGTCCTCTCTATATATATCCAAGCATCCACTATAATATACATCATATGTACAATAATGGCCTCTAGGGCATATACATAATTAACAATCTCCCACTTGTACTAAGGTCAGCTGTTGTAGTATCTCATACCCAACATCCCAAAGAGTCTCTCAAATTGTATCTGGGGTATGGCCTTCGTGAGTGGATCCGCAGTGTTGTCCTTCGTGTCAACCCTCCTGACCTCGATCTCCCGGCAATCAACTATCTTCCGGATCAGGTGATACCGCCTCAGAATATGTCTGGATCTTTGTTGAGACCTGGGTTCCTTAGCCAAAGCCACAGCTCCATTGTTATCACAATACAAAGGTATTGGATGCTCAATAGATGGAACCACTCCAAGTTCGTTTATGAACTTCTTCATCCAGACAGCCTCTTTGGCAGCATCGTTGGCAGCGATGTATTCAGCCTCCATCGTCGAGTCTGCCACGGTTTCCTGTTTGGAACTCTTCCAACAAACCTCCCCTCCGGTAAAGACAAATCCCGAGTGCGACTTAGAGTCGTCCTTATCACTCTGGAAGCTCGAATCGGTAAAGGACTCCACCTGGAGTTCTCCCTTACCATACACCATGAACATCTCTTTAGTTCTTCTCAAGAACTTGAGAATGTTCTTTACAGCTGTCCAGTGACTCTCTCCTGAATCTGCTTGATACCTACTCACTACACTTAGTGAGTATGCTATATCGAGTCTGGTACATAGTATCGCGTACATGATAGAGCCTACTGCCAAAGCATAGGGTATCCCTTGCATGCGAGCTCTCTCCAAATCAGTCTTGGGAGACATCTCTTTGGAGAGAGTGAGTCCAGATATCGTGGGTAAATTCCCACGCTTGGATTCTTCCATACTAAACCTTTTTAGTATGGTGTCAATGTACCTGGATTGGGACAATCCCAGTATCCTTTTAGATCTATCTCTATATATCTTAATTCCCAAGATGCAGGAGGCATCACTTAGATCTTTCATTGAGAATCTTTATGATAAGAAGAGCTTGACTGAGTGCAGCATAGGAATATCATTTCCTATCAAGAGTATGTCATCCACGTACAATACGAGTAAGGCAACCTTACTCTCTGCCACCTTCTTGTATATACAAGGTTCATCTACGTTCTTGATGAAGTCAAACTCTTTGACTACAACATCAAAACAGATGTTCCAACTCCGCGACACCTGCTTTAACCCGTAGATGGATTTAAGCAGCTTTCACACCTTTCCGCTGCTCCCACTGTCCACGAAGCCCTCTGGCTGAGCCATGTACACGCACTCTTCTAAATCACCATTTAGAAAGACGGTCTTAACATCTATTTGCCAGATTTCATAGGCATGGTATGCAGCAATGGCAAGTAGGATCCGGATGGATTTAAGTATAGCCATTGGAGAAAAGGTTTCATCATAATCCACACCTGGTCGTTGACGAAAACCTTTTGCAACAAGTCTAGCTTTGAAAGTCTCAACTTTTCCATCTACACCAAGTTTCTTCTTAAAGATCCATTTGCTCCCAATGGGTTTTACCCCTTCAGGAGCAACTTCCAAAGTCCATACTTTGTTGGTGTACATGGATTCCATCTCAGATCGCATTACATCCAGCCATTTCACAGAGTCCCCACTCGTGATGGCCTGCTCGAAGCTAGTTAGGCCATCATCCTCCATGATGCAATCCTCGCTCCCACCATCAATGAGAAAACCGTAGTATCTCTCAGGCGGATGAGAAACCCTACTAGATCGACGGAGAGGCTGAGGTTCGTTGACAACTATCGAATCCTCTGGTTCTACCAAATCATCTGTTGTAGTTTGTATCGCTAGAACTTCTTCCAGTTCTACCTCCTCGCCACTAATTTTCTTTGCAAGAAATTTCTTTTCTAAAAAGGTGGTATGCTGAGCAACAAACACATTTTGTTCCTCAGGGTGGTAGAAGATATGTCCTCGTGAATGCTTGGGATATCCTACAAACTTGCACAGAACTGACCTTACCTCGAGCTTGTCTGGATTTTGCTTTTTAACATAGGCCAGGCAACCCCATATCTTAACAAAATTAAGACACGGTCTCTTCCCCTCCCATATCTCATATGGAGCGGTAGGCACTGATTTGGTTGAAACTCTATTCAATAGGTATATGGCTGTCTCAAGCGCATACCCCCAAAAGGAAATAGGCAACTCAATAGTGCTCATCATAGAATGCACCATATCTAATAGGGTGCAATTCCTCCGCTCCGATACACCATTGTACTATGGTGTATACGGAGGAGTAAGCTGAGAGAGAATCCCATTCTCTTTTAGATAGTCCAGGAACTCATTGCTCAAGTATTCTCCTCCTCGATCAGATCGAAGGATCTTAATACTTTTACCCGTTTGGTTCTCGACTTCGTACTTATATTCTTTGAATTTCTCAAAAGCTTCAGACTTGTGTTTCAACAGGAACACATGTCCGTATCTTGAGAGATCGTCAGTGAATGTAATGAAGTACGAGGAACCATTCCTGGCATGTGTAGACATGGGGCCACATACATCACTATGTATCAGTCCCAAGAGTTCCGTAACTCTTTCTCCGTGTCCACTAAACGGAGTTTTGGTCATCTTGCCTTTGAGACATGAATGGCAAGTTTCATAAGATGATAATTCGAACGGATTCAAATATCCATCCTTATGTAACTTAGCTAGTCGTATCGCATTGATATGACCTAGTCTACAATTCCACAAGAAGAATTCGTTCATTTCTAAACTTTTCCTCTTGTGTGTGTTTTGTACATTAAGAACTGTGGTTTGATTTAGAACGTATATGCCATTATTTAACGAGCCTGATCCAATCAACTTTTGATTCAGAAAGATATTCATAACATTATCCTGTACTACCAAATTATATCCTTTTTTTACTTAATAAAGAAACTGATATAAGATTGCATATCAGGGTCGGAATGTAATAGCATTCGTTCAGAATCAATATATTACCATTTGGTAATACAAGGTGATATTCGCCAACTGCTTTGGCTGCAACATTTGCACCATTCCCTACTCTTATGGAATGATCACCCTCTCCCAGTTCTCTACCATTCCTTAGCCCATGTAACATATTACATATGTGAGATCCCGATCCGGTATCTAATACCCAGGACGTAGAGTGAACTGAGAAACAGTTCTCGATAACTAACACACCCAAAGAAGATGCATCAACATGCTTATTCTTCGTTTGGGCGGCGTGGAAATCCGGATATATCCCTATTCCCTGCTTGGACTTATAACAATTATAAGTTGGAGCGGGACCAACGTTCCCCTGCTCAGTATGTCAAGCGGGTTCGGTCAATACATCCAAATTATTATCTTGATTAAGGCCTGACATGGTCGCTACCTGGAGAGAGAGAAGAAAATACTTTAGCGTATGCTCTTGCAAGATTAGATTGGTTAATATCTTAGCTAATCAGGATGGCTCCCACTGGTTTTATCAAATCTTCCTTCAAACCCTAAAAGGTAAGACTAACCGGGATTAATTACACCTTATAAGTTTGCCAATCTTTCAACCAGGCCAGTGTTGGTATTTTGAAGGAGATTCCCCGTGCTTTCGCACTGACCTAATTAAAATAAACCTCATTTTCCCATAAGCATAACCCCATTAACACCTTTCTAGACACCTACTTGATCGGCTAATTGTGATATGTAAAACTCTCCCAGGAGTAACTCTTACTCGCAGTGGGTATCGGGATCCAACTATCTCATTGAAGGTATGCAATCTCATTGCAAATTTCAACACTTGAAATTCCCGATAATATTCTGCCCCTAGCGTCCTATGACCTTGACGGAGGTCAACAAACCATAGGCTACTAGTCAAGTTCAACCCATTATTTCATGATTGAATTAAACCCACCCGCACGAACCTTGACGGAGGTCAACAAGGTCGTACGACTACCCTAAAACAATCACATCATATGCAGCAGATAAAATACTAGTTAGCTACCGTACACTACGCCTTGACGGAGGTCAACAAACGTAGCACGAATACTAAGTAGGACTTATCTGAAATGACGGAGGGCTACGACAGGTTTTTATGAAAACCTTTTGTGTAATGAACTTGATATCGTTGTAGAAACAAGTGATTTTGAAAAGGAGTGTTTTTTAAGCTTTTACTAGTTTTGCTAAAGAGGTCATTCCCGGTGAAGGAATCTCGGCTCTTTCCTTATCGAATAAGGTGCAGGATATTTCACAAATACCACTATGCAAAGCAAGAATATAGAAGCAATCAAAAACAAAACTGAGTGAGTTGTAACATGTGCTAGTTTCGCTAAAGAGGTCACTCCCGGTAAAGGGATCTCGGCTCTTTCCTTATCGAATAAGGTACAGGATATTTCACAAATACCACTATGCAAAGCAAAAACTAGAGCTACCCATTTTGAAAATTTGATTCTACAACATCTTTTAGGTTTCTTTTTCTTTCATTAATCTCATTAATGAAGTCCCGTTATTTATACTTCATAAGCATCACAGAAGAAACAAAAATACAACGTACGCTTATGCCATCCGCATTCGCCACAGTGTCCCGTTATGCACCGTTAGGTTACTTAACTAACGGCATAGCGGGGCGGGAATAGCGCGGGTGCAAAACATAAGCAACGTTTATTATATATCATATATACAATAATAAAGCATTCGTCTCACGCATATAAAGTGATCACATCACAGAATATCAGCAGCAGAAGATAACATATGAAATATTGGATATACTAGGAGGTCCGTGTTTTATTTTGAGCCTGTATAAAATACGGATTCTACGGTCGCGATGAATAGCCAAACCCACATCCCTAGACCCCTACGAGAGCAGCAAGCAACCCTCCCAATTCTAGGGTTAGGAGACCCGGTCTCGACTCCTCAAGATGGCCTCCCACTGGACCCTAAAACCCGGTTACTTGTTGTAGGGTTCCTAGGCACCCTAATGAGGTCTCACAAGGCATCAACCATGCCAATTTCAAATTTAAACGGTGCCGAGAAACCCTAGAACGGATCGTTGGCTAGATTTCTAGGCGACAAAGCAAACTAGTTAACACTTAACTACAAGAATACGGAAATACAACCTTTGTAGATCCGGTTCTCCACCTCCACGGCTCCGTGATGAAGTCCTCTTCGCTGTCCAAATCAAAATCCGAGCTCTAGCGTCGGCTTCATCGGAGAAGAAGCGGGCTAGGTCATCGACGACGTGCCGAAGATGATCTACGTCGAAGCATCACTAGATCAAGCTCCACCTTCACCTAGCCATGAAAACTTGTGAAGGAAACACACTCTACTACTTGGCAAGAGGTAGAGGATGAAGAAATAGGAGGTGGGTTCACTTTAAATTTGGATTTCTCACTCTTTTTCATCACTTGCCATTGATGGAGGCAAGCTTTCTTCACTTGAAGAAATGAAGAAGAAGAAGAAGAAGAAGAATGTTATGATAAGAATATTAAAATGAAAAGTAAAAAGAATACTTATCATAATGTAACCATGGTATAGTGTAGAGAATTGATTAGGGTTAAGTGGAATGGTTAGGGTTAAGCATGAGACAAAATGGTTACAAAGTCAAAGTGTTCATGAAACTTCATGAACAAAACAAAACAAGCCACCATTTTCTCATTTGCTTTTCTTTTTCCAAAAGAATAAATAAATGAATAAAATGAATAAGGAAATAGTAAACCCTAACCATTTCATTAACCAAGGTTTAATTCTTTACACTTAACCAAAAGGCATGTATCATCAAACATGATACAAGCAAGTGCACAAAATCATATCGCATATGCAATGCGCACATCCGAGTGAGAAAATCCATTTAAAATGAACCGATACTAGTTAATGCAAAGTAATATATCAAATATATAATTATGCATTAAATAATTAAATCAACACTTGATTCAATGATCCGGTCATGTCGCACACAACCGACTAGTATACAATGTATCGGCTTATCGAATCAATACTTGATTCGATAACTAGGTTATATCGCATACAACCAATCGATACATTCATCGCGAGAATGAAATACGGTATCACATACACGCATTATTCTCGGTCCCGCACATATCTCATATGCGCTCCTATTTCGTTTCGCTTGAGCCAGGAAACCTCTGTGTAGGACTCTAAAGACTCGTCAATACGCCGGCAGCAGGTGATGATCATATCAAACACCCACAAGCCGCAAGCGGTCTGCTAAACGTAACGGCCACCCGGGTATTGAGCGATCAGAAGATCGACGAGCAAGCCCGCTCACACTCCAGTGAATCCAACCAGTAACACTACCGTACAGTCCGGTCTGATCGTCTGATATGTCGCATATCTCGCCTAGGGGTGGTAAACGTCAGACCCCAATAGCTCGATAAGTCGTGTCGATATGAGGTCTATAACAGTTCGAAAAACTACTGGTAACACTTAACTGTAAATCTCAGCAACCCTGGCCAGGGATTTCCGGTTATAGCCAATCGAACACAGCGCAACATCAACTCCCTATACCGGGAGAGACGAATCCTCTCCTATCGCTCATTGCCTCCATGTGATTCGGGACTGTACCCAAAAGCCACCGTTTTGCACGCCCTCTTGGACGTGGTAAGATGGAAATCAAAGCACAGTGGGAACCACACAAGACTCTATGACGATCTCGGGTCAACAGACTACTCTGTACCAGTGTCACCAGAGAACTGCCATCTGACGTAAGGTATAATACCATCTGGGAGTTCTCGGCGAGTCCGTCCAGTATACCCAGTCTCTACTGAGCACCCGTATATCATCTCTGATGTCAAACACCAATGGATATGGGATCATCCATCGCCCATCTGTATGGGTCGAGAAGGTATACGCTAGTCTACTCTGGTATATCGATGCCCCGTCTCGATATACCCACGACTAGGGACTTTGAAGGATGTACTTATGGACTACCATGTCCCCACTAGTATGATCTGCATCATAGTCCAGGTAGTCAAGTACACATCCTAAGGGCTTTACCAACATGTAACAGAGAGACAATCAGTATACACGTTAAGGTAAAGAGTAACCAGATAGCATACTATCATGTCGAGCAAGAAAGTCCTCCCTATATATGTCCCAGCATCCACTACAATATACACCCTATGTACAGTAATGGCCTCTAGGGCATACATATAACTAACAATCTCCCACTTGCACTAGGGCCATCTGATAGCAGTGGTTGCAGTATCTCATAATCAACCATCCCACAAAAATCTCTCTCTGGGAATAGGCCTTTGTGAGTGGATCCGCTGTGTTGTCCTCTGAGTCTACTCTCCTGACCTCGATCCCCTGGAGATCAACCATCTCCATGATCAGGTGATACTGCCTTAGAATATGTCTGGATCACTGATGGGACCGGCGTTCCTTGGCATAAGCCACAACTCCATTGTCACACAATGGAAGGAACGTAGTTCATCTCATGAACCATTATACACCCAGACCGCCTCTTTGGTAGCATCTTAAGTAGCGATGTATCCAGCCTTTATCGTCTAGTATGTCACGGTATCTAGCTTGGAACTCTTCCAACATACCGTCCCTTTACTGAGGGTAAAGACAATGCCTGTGACTGACATTCAGTCGTCTTTATCACCCTGGAACCCTTCCAGTGATTCTCCCCAGTATCGATTGATACCATCTCACTACTACTAGTGAGATTCCTGACATCCAATTAGATCTATCTCATAGATCCAAAATCCAGGATTTAGTTGGTATCACTTTGATCCTATATGGAGAATCTTTGTGATAAGCGGAAATTGATCGAGCGTAGCATAGGAAACTCTTTCCCTATCAAGAGTATGCCATCCACATACTCTACGAGGATCACCACCATACTCCCTACTACCTTTTTGTTTATACAAGGTTCATCTACCATTTTGATGATGTCAAACTCTTTGACTAATCTATCAAAACAGATGTTCCAACTCCGCGATGCCTGCTTTAATCCTATAAAGCATCTTGCACACGTTTCCGCTGCTCCCACTGTCTACGAAGCCCTCTGGCTGTGTACTTATAGACGCACTCTTCTAAAACATCATTTAGAAAAGCAGTCATGACACCCAACCACCAGATATCGTAGTCATGGTATGTAGCCGTGGCAAGTAGAATCTGGATGGACTTAAGCATAGATACTGGAAAAAGGTTTCATCATTATCCACGCCTGGTCAATGACGAAAACCTTTAACAAGTCTAGCTTTAAAAGTCTCAACTTTTCCATCTACACCAAGTAATCTTCTCAAGATATACTTGCTCCTGATGGGGATTTAACCCTTCAGATATAGCAACCAAAGTCCATACTTTGCTGGTATACATGGATTCCATCTCAGTTCACTAAGCATCCAGCCATTCTTACAGAGTCTTACTCCTGATGGCCAGCTCGAAACTAGTTGGGTCATCATCTCATGATGCAATCCTCGCTCCCACTGTCATAGAGAAACCGAAGTATCTCTCAGGTGGGTGAGGAACCCTACTAGATCGGCGGAGAGGCTGAGGTTCGTTGGTAACTATTGAATCCTTTGGTTCTGTCAAATCATCAGCTGCAGTTTTGTATAGCTGGAACCTTTCCAGTTGTACATAACAGATCTTGCCTCGAGCTTGTCCGGATTTTGCTTTTCAGACATAGGCTGGACAACCCCAAATCTCAACTAACTTGAGAGATGGGCTCTTCCATATCATATCAAATATGAAGTGGTAGGCAACTGATTTGATTTGAACCTTATTCAATAGGTATGCATCTTCTCAAGCGCATAACTCCCAAAAGGAAATAGGTAACTCAGTAGTACTCATCATAGAGCACACCTTATCATATAGGGTGTTATTGCTCCGCCCCGATATACCATCGTGCTATGGTGTATACGGAGGAGTAATGCTGAGAGAGAATCTCATTCTCCTTTAGAAAAGTCCAGGAATTCCGTGCTCAAGTATTCTCCTCCTTGATCACATCAAAGGACATAATACTTATACCCTCATTTGGTTCTCTACTTCTAACTTATATTCCGAGAATATCTCAAAAGGTTCGGACTTGTGTTTCAACAGGAACATAGGTCTGAATCTCGAAAGATCATCAGAGAATGTAATGAAGTACAAAGAACCAGTCTTGGTATGTGTAGACAGGGGACCTACATACATCAACATGTATCATCCCAAGAGTTTACTTAACTCTTTCTCTGTTTCCAATAAACGGAGCTATGGTCATTTTATCTTTGTGACATGACTGGCGAGTTTCACAAGATGTAAATTCAAACTAATTTAAATATGCATCTTTATGTAACTCTAGCTAGTCGGGTCACATTGATCTAACCTAGTCTACAATACCTCAAGAAGGAATCGTTCATTCTGAACTCTTCCTCTTGTGTGTTCAGTATACTAAAGAACTGTAGTTTGATTTAGAACATTAATGCTTTTAGATAACGTGCCTGAACCGATCAACTTTTGATATAGGAAATGTTCAAAACATTATCCAACTATACAAAATTATATCCTTTCTTTACTAATAAAGAGACAGATATGATTTTGCATATCAGGTTCGGTATCTAATAACATTCGTTCAGAATCAATGTATTGGTAATACAGGGTGACAGTGACCAACAGACTTGGCTGCAACACTTGCCCCGTTTTCTGTCTCATGAAACTTATCACCCGTTCTCAGTTCTCTACCTATATGTAGCCCTATATAACAGATTTCATATCTGGGATCCTGATCTGGTATTACATACCCAGGACGTAGAGGATACAGAGAAACAGTTCTGCATAATGAACACACCCGAAGATGATGCATCAGCATGCACTTTCTTCGTTTGGGCGGCAAGGGAATTCTGGTAATCCCCAATTTCCTGCTCTGTCTTATAACAATTATAAGTTGGAGCGGGACCAACGTTCCCCAGCTCTGTATAACAAGCGGGTTCGGTCAATTATTCCGTATTATTATTTTGATTAAGGCGTGATATGGTCGCTACCTGGAGAGAGAGAGAAGAAAACACTCAGCGTGCGCTCTTGCAAGAATAGATTGGTTATTATTTTATCTAATCAGGATGGCTCCCACTGCTTTTTATCAAATCTTCCTTCAAACCCTAAAAGGAAAGACTAGCCGGGATTAATTACACACTACAAGTTCGCCAATCTTTCAGCCAGGCCAGTGTCGGTACTTTGAGGGAGGTCCCCCGTGCTTTCGCACGAACCTAATTAATGTAAACCTCGTTTTCCCAGAGGCGTAACCCCGTTGACACCTTTCTAGACACCTACTTGATCGGCTAATTGTAATGTGTAAAACTCTCCCAGGAGTAACTCTTACTCGCAGCGGGTATCGGGATCCAACTATCTCATAGAAGGTATGCAATCTCATTGCAAATTTCAACACTTGAAATTCCCGATAATATTTTGCCCCGAACAATCTATGACCTTGACAAGGTCAACAAACCATAGACCGCAAGTCAAGTTCAACCCGTCATTTCTTGATTGAATCAAACCCACCCGCATGACCCTTGACAAGGTCAACAAGGCCGCACGACTACCCTAACCCAATCTGCATCATATGCATAAGCAGATAAATACTGGTTAGCTACCGCACACTGCGTCTTGACAAGGTCAACAAACGCAGCACGAATACTAAACATGACTTATCTGAAATGACGGAGGGCTACGACAGGTTTTTCTGAAAACCTATTGCGTAATGAACTTGATATCGTTGTAGAATCAAATGATTTTAAAATGGAGTGTTTTTGAGGCTTTTCTAGTTTTGCTAAAGGAGTCACTCCCGGTGAAGGGATCGTCGGTCCTTTCCTCGTCGAATGAGGTGCGGGATATATCATATATATCTCTGTACAAAGCAAAAACTCTTAAAAGCAATCAAAAGACAAACCGAGTGTGTAGCATCTGCCAGTTATTGCTAAAGGAGTCACTCCCGGTGAAGGGATCTCGGTCCTTTCCTTATCGAATAAGGTGCAGGATATATCACATATACCGCTATGCAAAGCAAGAACTGTAGCTACCTGTTTTATTTTTGAAATTCGATTCTACAACATCTTAGGTTTCTTTTATTTCATTAATCACATTAATGAAGTCCCATCATTTAAGTACCTAAACATCACAGATAAATACGACGTACACTTATGCCATCCGCATTCGCCTCGATGTCCCCTCGTGCACCGTTAGGTTAGGTAACTAACGGCAGAGCGGGGCAGGGCTAGCGCGGGTGTAAAACATAAGTAACGTCTATATAATATATCATATATACTATATACAGTATCCATCACAGAACATCACATGATCACATCACAGATATCGCAGCAGAAGAATCATATGAAATATTGGATATATTAGGACGTCCGTGTTTTCAATACGAGCCAGTATAAAATACGGATTCCACGGTCGCGATGAATAGCCAAACCCACACCCCTAGACCCCTACGAGAGCGGCAAGCAACCCTACCAATTCTAGAGTTAGGAGACCCGGACTCGACTCCTCGAGTTGGTCTCCCACTGGACTCCAGAACCCGGTTACTTGTGCTCTCCTCCTTGGGTCTATCCTAGTGCGGAAAAGTAAATAATATACAAACGGTGACAACTTCCGCAACCTGGAAGTGCCCCAAAAAAAGAATATTACATACAGATTTTTACATGAATGAAAATGAAAAACACTCATCTCACATAAAAACCCCCGGCTATTCAAACACGACAATCCAATATAACATATCCAGCAACACATAACATCACATGTCATCAACGTAAGTAAATATGCGCATCCCAATTGTCGTTGACATATAGCAACGAAACCGGCGATATCACATATTATACTTACGGTCACAGAAAAGAAAGTGTAAAACTACAACAGTTGGAATCCGCAACCACCTCAGACATCGCATGTCTGACCAAATGAATTTCTTTAGACATCGCATGCCTAACAATTATAAACCCCGCATTTTAGTCTCTTTATCGAAAACACTTTTCAATACCAAGTCGGGCAATTCAACAAGATTCCCGAAAAACTGATCGAATGCTCGTCGCAAACTTTAGTAGGCGGCCGCACCCCCGATGCCGTCGACGAAGTGCACCAAGGCGGAACACCGCTACCGCGAGCACCCGAACGGATGCTTTCGGCGACGGGGTTCTCCTACAGTCACTTGGTCGGGGCTATGGAGTGAGGCTGTCTATTAAGTTTATCCGGCGAGTATCCGCGTACGCTACGTGATTGCGACGGACTTTTGATCACATCAAAATTCCGTAGCAACCGATCAAGCGAGACTAAACTACTAGATTTATAACATTCATTTAGTTATCTCATAACTTATTATGAATTCCAATTATTGTATCACATTCCGGATAAATAGAAAATGTTAAACTTTTCGATCAAACTGTCGAACACCCAAGTTTTCCCGATATAGATCAACACATGAAATAAGTCTAACAACATTCAGTTCGTGCCTCAGTACCAACGGTCCAGCCGTAGAAGGGTCAAGCCAACGCCTCACATGTGGCACGCCGTACTGCCCCAAACCCGAAGGTTCAAAGGGCAGTTCAAGACGGTCACATAATCGAGTTAAGGTTTGTTGTCTTCTAGAGGGTCCATCGCGTTACTTGCACTACTTAGAACGTCGTTAAACTACGGAAAAATCCAACAATTGGAAATTTCCCGACAGGGGAAAAGTTGGGTATTTATATCCGGTCGAACTTTTTAACATATTCATAAATTATCCGAAAAACATATAGACAAGTTTAGACAATCCGATCGAATCCATGAAATCCCAAAACAACCCCAGAAAACTCAACTGCATAGAATATATTAAAATTACCCAGAAAACACAGGAATTAATTATAAACATTACTGTGCAAAGAGGAGTCAAAGAGTCAACAACATGGCCGCGGAACCGCCGCGCCACGTGGGCTCAGACCGCAGTTCCGCGGCGTTATGACGGAGTTAGGTCTCCGTTTTTCACAGTAATTCATAAAAAAGCCTGCTTAATTTTCTGCATATTTTTAATATTGAAAAATCCATAATTTTCAAAAAAGGACAGAGAGCAATTTGGAAATGGGTTTTCGGGTTCGTTCGGACTTCAAACTCCGTCTAGATTTCGCCTAAGACTCTAGCTAGGCTCTGATACCACTGTAGGGTTCCTAGACACCCTAATGAGGTCTCACAAGGCATCAACCATGCCAATTTCAAATTTAAACGGTGCCGAGAAACCCTAGAACGGATCGTTGGCTAGATTTCTAGGCGACAAAGCAAACTAGTTAACACTTAACTACAAGAATACGGAAATACAACCTTTGTAGATCCGGTTCTCCACCTCCACGGCTCCGTGATGAAGTCCTCTTCGCTGTCCAAATCAAAATCCGGGCTCTAGCGTCGGCTTCATCGGAGAAGAAGCGGGCTAGGTCATCGACGACGTGCCGAAGATGATCTACGTCGAAGCATCACTAGATCAAGCTCCACCTTCACCTAGCCATGAAAACTTGTGAAGGAAACACACTCTACTACTTGGCAAGAGGTAGAGGATGAAGAAATAGGAGGTGGGTTCACTTTAAATTTGGATTTCTCACTCTTTTTCATCACTTGCCATTGATGGAGGCAAGCTTTCTTCACTTGAAGAAATGAAGAAGAAGAAGAAGAAGAAGAAGAATGTTATGATAAGAATATTAAAATGAAAAGTAAAAAGAATACTTATCATAATGTAACCATGGTATAGTGTAGAGAATTGATTAGGGTTAAGTGGAATGGTTAGGGTTAAGCATGAGACAAAATGGTTACAAAGTCAAAGTGTTCATGAAACTTCATGAACAAAACAAAACAAGCCACCATTTTCTCATTTGCTTTTCTTTTTCCAAAAGAATAAATAAATGAATAAAATGAATAAGGAAATAGTAAACCCTAACCATTTCATTAACCAAGGTTTAATTCTTTACACTTAACCAAAAGGCATGTATCATCAAACATGATACAAGCAAGTGCACAAAATCATATCGCATATGCAATGCGCACATCCGAGTGAGAAAATCCATTTAAAATGAACCGATACTAGTTAATGCAAAGTAATATATCAAATATATAATTATGCATTAAATAATTAAATCAACACTTGATTCAATGATCCGGTCATGTCGCACACAACCGACTAGTATACAATGTATCGGCTTATCGAATCAATACTTGATTCGATAACTAGGTTATATCACATACAACCAATCGATACATTCATCGCGAGAATGAAATACGGTATCACATACACGCATTATTCTCGGTCCCGCACATATCTCATATGCGCTCCTATTTCGTTTCGCTTGAGCCAGGAAACCTCTGTGTAGGACTCTAAAGACTCGTCAATATGCCGGCAGCAGGTGATGATCATATCAAACACCCACAAGCCGCAAGCGGTCTGCTAAACGTAACGGCCACCCGGGTATTGAGCGATCAGAAGATCGACGAGCAAGCCCGCTCACACTCCAGTGAATCCAACCAGTAACACTACCGTACAGTCCGGTCTGATCGTCTGATATGTCGCATATCTCGCCTAGGGGTGGTAAACGTCAGACCCCAATAGCTCGATAAGTCGTGTCGATATGAGGTCTATAACAGTTCGAGAAACTACTGGTAACACTTACCAGTAAATCTCAGCAACCCTGGCCAGGGATTTCCGGTTATAGCCAATCGAACACAGCGCAACATCAACTCCCTATACCGGGAGAGACGAATCCCCTCCTATCGCTCATTGCCTCCATGTGATTCGGGACTATACCCAAAAGCCACCGTTTTGCACGCCCTCTTGGACGTGGTAAGATGGAAATCAAAGCACAGTGGGAACCACACAAGACTCTATGACGATCTCGGGTCAACAGACTACTCTGTACCAGTGTCACCAGAGAACTGCCATCTGACGTAAGGTATAATACCATCTGGGAGTTCTCGGCGAGTCCGTCCAGTGTACCCAGTCTCTACTGAGCACCCGTATATCATCTCTGATGTCAAACACCAATGGATATGGGATCATCCATCGCCCATCTGTATGGGTCGAGAAGGTATACGCTAGTCTACTCTGGTATATCGATGCCCCGTCTCGATATACCCACGACTAGGGACTTTGAAGGATGTACTTATGGACTACCATGTCCCCACTAGTATGATCTGCATCATAGTCCAGGTAGTCAAGTACACATCCTAAAGGCTTTACCAACATGTAACAGAGAGACAATCAGTATACACGTTAAGGTAAAGAGTAACCAGATAGCATACTATCATGTCGAGCAAGAAAGTCCTCCCTATATATGTCACAGCATCCACTACAATATACATCCTATGTACAGTAATGGCCTCTAGGGCATACATATAACTAACACTTGTGCTCCCCACCTTGGGTCTATCCTAATGCGGAAAAGTAAATAATATACAATGGTGAAATCATCCTCAACCCGGTAGTGCCCCAATAAAAGAACATTACATACATTGAATTTACATGAATGAAAATAAAAACTCTCATCTCACATAAAACCCCCGGCTATTCAAATCACGACGATCCAATATAACATATCACAGCAACACATAAAATCACATGTCATCAACGTAAGTAAATATGCGTATCCCAATTGTCGTTGACATATAGCAACGAAACCGGCGATACACCACATATTACGCTTACGGTCGTAGAAAAGAAAATGTCAAACTACAACATTTGGAATTCACAATAACTTTAGACATCATAAACCCGAAATATCACATATTTCGAATTTCATGCCTAACTATATGAATTCCACATATTGTATCACATTCCAAAAAAAGCTAGACAATGTTAAACATTCCGATCGAATCAACAAACACCCAAAATTTCCTAAAAAGCTCAACACTTGAGCGCAGTTTAAAAATACTCAGTACATGCCACAGTGCCTATGAACCAGCCGTAGAAGGGTCAACCAATGCCTTACCTGTGGCGCCGCGGAACTACCGCAAACCCTAGGGTTTAGCGGTGGTTCTTACGGTCACAGAATCGAGTTAAGATTTCGTTCTTCTAGAGAGTCCACCGCATCACTTGTATGATATTTGAATGTTCTTTAACTATGAAAAAATCCAACTCTTGGAAAATTTTCTGGCAAGGGTTAAAGTGGGTATTTGATATCCGATCGAACTTTTTAACACCGTCTAAATAACCCGAAACAAAACTAGAATTACGAATATGAAACACTCCGAATGGCTAATGCACAAAGATAACATCGCATGCAAATTTAGCAAAAACAAATACCACCTGAAATACCAAACCCCAAAGACTGGAACACTGTAAAAATTTCAACCCAAAATACCCTGAAGTGGCCGAGCAGACCGGTTTTTCTAGCAAAGTGGCCGGCCAAAATCCGGCGAGGGGGGCTGAAATTTTCACTGTGCTCATGTTGTATCTCATACAACATTCTGCAATTGTTTAAAAAAAATTGACTCCTTAAAAAATTCGACAGAAACTAAGGTTTTAAATCGGATGTTTCGGAGTTGTTTCGGTTTCGTAATGCTACAATATCCGTTTAATTCTCTAGCTAGGCTCTGATACCACTGTAGGGTTTCTAAGCATGACAGCAAGGTTTCGGGTGGTATCATCCATGCCAAATTAAAATTTTACCATGCTTAAAGAACCCTAACATATATCTTTAACTAGAGAATCATACGAAAACAAAATGTAAACAACTTTACAACTAAGTGATTAGGGATTACAACCTTTGTAGTCCTCTCCATCACTTCTATAGCTCCAAGTTGTGGTCCCTTCGCTGCGATCATTGAGCTCTCGGACTCTTGAGAGGCTCCACACGGTGTATGATGCATGCTCGCTTGAAGTCTTCAAAATTCAAGATGATCTACTTCGAGGAAACACGAACTCAAGCTATGACTTCACTAATATGGAATTAGTGAAACTAACACCCTAATCTAAATGGCCGGTATAGAAGAGGATGATGAAGTAGGAATTTTGCTCACTTTAGTATTTAATTTCTCACAATATTTCTTCTTTTTCTCAAGAGCTAGAGAGCAAGAATGAGATGAAAATGAAGAAGATGAAGTGAAAAATGAGATGAGGTTAGAAATGTAACCTTGGGTTAGTATATGTCATTTTAACCCTTGTAGAGAGTTGACCATGGTTAGGTGATAAGATTAGGTTAATAAATATCTTAGGTAAAACAAAAGTGGTGGACTAAAGTCAATGGTTCTATAAGCTTCATGCAAGCTCAACCATGAGAAATATCCAAGCAATTTTGAATTACTTATATAAATAAAAACCAACATTATCATATAGCATGGTGTAAGTCTCACACACCCAAGTTGCATGTATAACCAAGCATGTCACAATAGTATATATCACATATATATAATTTGTGAACAAAAGAAAACAATACAATAAACATATATCACATATATGTTAAATGTATCAAAAGTGAGAATAAGAAATACTTAAGTGAGCATATATTAGTTAATGTAATTTAATATATCAAATAAATAATTGTATATTAAATTATTAAATCGATACTTGATTCAATAATCCGGCTATATCACATATAACCGACTAATATAATATGTATCATTTTATCGAATCAACACTTGATCCGATAACCCGACTATATCACATATAACCGGCCGATATCACATATCACGAGAATAGAATACGGTATCCCATACACGTATTGTTCTCGGTCCCGCACATATCACATATATGCTCCTACTCCGTTTCTCCTGAGCCAGGAAACCTCTGTGTAGGACCCTAAAGACTCGTCAATACGCCGGCGGTAGGTGATGATCATATCAAACACCCACAAGCTGCAAGCGGTCAGCTAAACGTAACAGCCACCCGGATATTGAGCGATCAGAAGATCAACAAGCAAGCATGCTCACACTCCTGTGAATCCAATCAGTAACACTACCGTACAGTCCGGTCTCTTCGTCTGATATGTCGCATATCCAGTCTAAGGGTGGTAAACGTCAGACCCCAGTAACCGATAAGTCGTGCCGATGTGAGGCTCATAACGGGTCGAGAAACTACTGATAACACTTACCAGTAGATCTCCATATCAGCCCTAGCCAGGGACTTCCAATTATAGCCAATCGAGCACAGCGCAACATCAACCCCCAATACCGGGAGAGACAAAACCCCTCCTATCGCTCATTGCCTCCATGTTATTCAGGACTGTACCCAAAAGCCACCGTTTTGCACGTTCTCATGAACGCGGTAAGGTGGAAATCAAAGCACAGTGGGAATCATACAAGACTCTATGACGATCTCGGGTCTACAGACTAACATGTACCAGTGTTACCAGAGAACTGGTATCTGAAGATAGGTATAATACCAGCTAGGAGTTCTCGGCGAGTCTGTTCAGTGTACCCAGTCTCCACTGAGCACCCGTATACCATCTTTGATATCAAACGCCAATGGATGTGGGATCATCCATCACCCATCATATTGGTCAAGAAGCGTATACGCTAGTCTAATCTGGAGTATCGATGCCCCGTCTCGATACACTCTTGACTAGGAACAATTATAGGATGTACTTGTGAACTACCCTAGCCCCACTAGTATGATCTCCATCATAGTCCTAGTAGTCAAGTACACATCCTAAGAGCTTTATCAACATGTGAGAGCAAGACAGTAACACAATACAAGTCAACTTGTTAAGACAAAGAGCAACCAGATAGCATAATATCATATTGAGTAAGAAAGTCCTCTCTATATATATCCAAGCATCCACTATAATATACATCATATATACAATAATGACCTCTAGGGCATATACATAACTAACACTCGGAATCCACGCGAAGGTACCTACAATAAATACACAGTCGCAATGCTATTAAAATCAAGTCCGAAAAACCGATACGGTATACGGTGCGCTCATAGGTTAGAACGTATAGCCTACGCATGCAAAAATAACCAAACAATCCTCGTCGTTGACGTACAAACATACAACGACCCAATACAATATCAAATACCAAAATCCAAGTTCATAAATCACAAATACCAAATTCAGCAACATAGGAAATCACTCCCAGATTTCATCTCAGGTTAATTCAGACTAAACAAGCAGATACAGGGGATAGGTCAAAGGGTAAGCAAGCTACAGCCAAAAACTCAACACCATACCAACTAGAAATCCGGCGACAATGACCCAAAATCCGAGCTCGCCGGCCATATCAGGGTAAAACTGGCTCGAACTTTGGTGGTGGTCTTCTGGTCGTTTATCTAGGTCACTTGTCTTGTTTGATTTTCTTGAAAATACCCCAGATAGCTCCAGATACCCTATAGGCTAAAAACTACTACAAAACCGACACGGAACAATTCTAAGTTCGTATTTTGGTTCTATTCTTGGGTCTTGGCTAGTAAAATACCACTAAGGGTTAAGTAAACACCCACTACAGATCACAAGTTCATACAATCACCTAACCCTTCTCTTGGAATTTCCAAACATCACTAATCTAAATCCATTTAACTCTAAACTACTATAAGATGCTAGGAAATTCAAAAACTAAACTAGAAGTGTAGGAATTACCTCATTTGGCAACTCAAGAATTTTCTTGAGTTGCTCAAAGTCTTCAATATCCAACTTTGAAAGGCCCAATGGGTTTATAGAGAGGTTGTGGTCATTTTTAGTGAAGAGAGTATAGGGTTTTAGCAAGGTTTTGGAGATGAAACATGGAGGTAGAAGTGGAGGGAGTATGAGGATGAAGAAAACAAAGGGGAAGGGAAATGAAGGCAGCCCCTCTCTCTCCTATCCTCACTCTCTCTTATTCTCACCCTCTCACAAGCCCAGGCCTCATCATTTGGTCCCCTCTCTCTCCAATAATTGTCTCCTTTTCTTTTCTTACAATAATCACATAATACCACTAAACAAACACAAAGGAAACAACATGTAACAAAATGCAACATGTCATGGTGCACTAGCCATGATTAATTAAAAAGACAGATTTGGCCTAATCGCGATTAGTAGTGCACTAATCAATTTTTATTTAAACTGTATATAATTAATTATAAAAATACCAAATCTAATAAATATCTTTTTAATAAATAAATCATTTTAATCTCCCATTATTTTCCAAATATTGGTATATAATTATACCATTTTACGAAAATCCCCATTTTGCAAATCGACTAGTTTTCGCGAAATATATTATTTTAATATTATATTCCAAAAATAATATTTTAAATTTTCTGAAATGTTACAATCTTCCCCCTTTAAATAAATTCGGTCCCCGAATTTAAATTTAAACCCCCAAATGCTTAAACATTTCAATAATCAGCTCAAATCAACAGGGCTCCGAAATCACGGAATATAAAGAAATACCACAGCGCATCGTGTGCGCCTGAAAGCGAGTACGAAACTCAATCGAACTTCGTCAAGCGTCATACAAATTATCGGATTTGCACGCAAATCATTAAAGTTACAATGGAGATACAGATCTCAAAATCCACTACTGAAATCCAATATACACTAGTCAAATACTATAATACGTGTATAGTACGCATCCTTGGAAAAATCTCCTAAAACTGAATAAAACACATGCAAAATCTTTTCTGAATCATCGTGTGATGCGTAACTCACGGCACAAGTGATGGACGCTCATTTGTAAAGTAATAAATATACGTTCATATATGTTTTGCTCAAATATGCGTTCCGCCCTTCTGAAATATCCCAAAAGGTTTTTCCTCAGTAAAGTTCGTGTCACTCACGGACACGTAGAAAATAGTGAAACTATAGCTCCTTTTTGAAAACCTCTTGTTAAACTTTTAATGCATGCAAAGTACTCAGGTACTGTCTTCAGATCAGTCATGTTCGGCTACTACATAATATAGTGCCCATCATGAAAACAAAGTGCTCAAGAGCAAAATCAGCCTCGAAAGGCGTATCTTACAATCACGTGCGTCCGGTGCGCACGGAAATCAAGGCCAAATACAAGTGCTACGAATGTGCACAAAACCAAACTAAGTGCAACGGGTGTGCACGAAAGTATCTGTCCAGTGCAACGGATGTGTACGACAATAATATTAAGTGCATCTATAGTGCATGAAAATCTCAACTCAGTGCAACTAACATGCACGAATGAAAATCCCAATCGAGTGTATTCGGTGTGCACAAAATCACATCTTATATCATGCGCCCAACATGTGCGAAAATCCAAATCAAGTGCATCCGTCATGCACGAATGAAATCTAAATCAAGTGTAGCCAATATGCACGAATAAAATCTAAATCAAGTGCATCCGGTGCGCACAAAATCCCGCACCATGCGCCTTATATGCACAAAAATCCACCCCAAGCGCGTCAGGCCCGTATAAAGCATCCAGTGCAGTAGCGAAAACGAACGTCAAGTGCAAACGCGCAAAAAAACATAAATCTGGTGAACAAATGCTCAAAGACATAAATCGAGTGCAACCAATGTACGGAATACAAATCTGGTGCAACCAATGCACGAAACACAAATCCGGTGCAACCAATGCACGAAATACAAATCCGGTGCAACAAATGCACGGCGTATAAATCTAATGCAACAAATGCACAAAATACAAATCGGGTGCAACTAGTGCATGGAAACGCATCAATAACTCAAATGCGTATAAAAACAACACCGAGTGTACCAAGGTGTATAAAATCATAAACGTGTGCACTGCGTGCACAAAATCCATATCAATGCACTGCAAGCACATGTAAGCTATAACGAGTGCATAAATCAAATCGAGTGCGTACCACATGCACAAAATCCAATCAACCGTATGAAATCCACGAATTCATAAATATGTGCAGCCAAGGCACAAAACGAATATCAAGTGCAATAAATATGTACAAATCGCAAACCGATGTAGCGGTATATAAACATATATCAAGTGCAATAACTGTACACAAAAGAAAATATCCAATAGGTGCAGCCATGGTGCACGAATACATAAATCACGAAACCCAATCATCGAAACTCAATCCAAGCGATAAAAATGTGATACTCGGATCACGAAACACAAATCGCAATATATGGCACTGAGGCACACCTCCTACAATGTCGAAAAGTGTCGGCGCGCCCAAAACTGGCAGAGCAAGAACATCCGCTTGCCTCCTGCTCACGGTCTGGCGTCCTCTGTCTCTTGATCCTCATTTCTCTGTGAATTACCAATCTCGCAATCCATCAGCTCATCGGCCCGGTTAGGTGTACTAACGGAAACGATTCCGCTCTGACACTCCTATGGTCATCTCTCGGCCAATTAGCATGACCACTCATAAAGCAATACGTCACTGGAGTCGGCCTCTGGCCCTCTGAATACACATGACACAACTGATCCTCGGTCCAAATCTTATCGCAACAGTGTCTTGGAAGGAACCTGCTCAAGGTCTCATCCGATCTCGCCTATGCCGAACTATATGGAGGCTGGTACTCTTACATAATCTTTTCTCGTTTTCTGGGCATCTGCGTTCTCAGCAAGCTTTTCCTCGGGAACTGACCGTATCCCAACGCCTCTGTATACATATCAGATCTCTAATCTCAACGGGGAATAACAACAGCTTGTTAACATCTCACACGAACCTCTTGTTCCACTCGTCTTTATTATCGTCCACTTCGACGTCACGTCATGTTATCTGCGTACTGCAATTGTTCTCGGCTATAGTCAATCCGGAGTCTCTCACATGGACTCGAAATTACGAACTCTGTATCTTCATCACTCTGTAGAAGATATCTAGTTGAACATGTCCTCGGGGACTCGTCCTAATCATCGGAGGAATACTCTATATTCGTTCGTTCTCGATCAACTTACAACGCATCTGGGTGAGCTCCTCTATCCGAAACTGGTCAACTTACTGATCTCCTATCGGATCATCCAACGAACAATGTCATCTCTGAATCGATCTACTCTAGATTTGAGTAAGATTCTCCATACTGGAAATCTTCAACTCAACTGGGTCTGCGTCGGCGTATCAAATCAGACGAATCATCTCAGTCGCTCAACTCAACTCAAGATAGACTAGCTATCTACTGTTGTATCTCTTCCTGAAAGCTCCAGCGATCTCGGCTCGTAAGCTCTGGAAGCGACATCCCATCAATCTCAACAACAGCTGGGTCATCTGTCGGCAAGGTAGACGACATCACAAACTCTGAGGTGGGTTGTACATCAACAGTCCTCTCATAACTGGCAGCCTCTATCAGTGGCCCAATCATCCGGTGCAAAATCGAACACTTGCCTCAAACGAGAGGTCACAACACAAACACTAAATCGAGACGTTCTCATGTCACCAGAAAACACGATGGTCAGTCCTCGTCCATGACGAGCTCTCCCTGACCGCATCACTAGCAGCAGCTCAATCTGCGCTCAAACCATGGTGACAGGAACCTCAAGTATGTATCGAAGAAGATAGATCAAAGGAACGAAAGGAATCAACAGATTTAGAATGGATACATGATCATAAGAAGGAACGGAATCAATGAGAGTATGATCATTGGAACGAATAGAATCAAGGATCTCAAATAGATGTATAATCATGGGAACGAAGAGAATCACTGATCTCAAGATATGCACATCCTAAGGTCACTTAAGCGGAGTATCACATCGTAAGTATACCGCGGAACATATGCACAGTACGTCACTCAACTTGAGTTACCTACTCCATCAATCATGGTCAACCTATATAACAAAAGTTCGGGTCTAATATCCTCCCTGTTCAAGTCTATGTTCTGTAAGGTCAAGCCTAGATTCCGAAATAGATTGCGCCCCAGACTTTACATAGTCAAACCTAGACTCAAACCAAGGTTAAATCTAGTGCTCTGATACCAACTTTGTCACGACCCGAAATTTAGTTCGTGACCGGCACTTAAATCACGCAACGTCTAAAGACGTAACGTAAATTAAGTAAGCCGAAGCCCATAAATCTAAACCTTTTAAAGAAAATAAAAGAGGTGAAGTTTTGAAATAAAGGTATGATGAAAATCAACGTTTTCTTAAATGCATAGATAATGGAACATGAAAATGCAAATGGATGATACTAGTTGAAAATATGTTTCGTCTATTTAAAAAATTTGGGCAGCACCTCCCTTGTATATTTTGAACCAAAACCACATATACATGATAATATAGAAGGCATCCCCAAGCGGGAGCTAGCTCTTCGCCAATTGGCGAAATCACAACCACGCAAGTAAGAAATATATGTGTTGGATATACTGCCCTCAAAGTCAATTATTGGATCGCAGACACGTGATTGCAATGATTGAGGGGGGGCCTATACCGGTAGGACAGTCTTACTCGAGATGATAATATGCAATCTGGTTTATCTTTATCATCGTGTACCGATTTAGGTGACATGATATGTATCACTATTACACGTTGATAGAGCACATAGGATTCTTGTTTGAGTACCAACAGTATGATGGCGATCATATACGTGAGAGTTGGGTAGTCTATAAGCACATCCTTAAAAGTGGTCCCTAGTCGCGGGAGTTTTGAGATAAGGCATCGATACTTCGGAGTAGACTAGTGTATACAGTCGAGACCCCGACGAGGGGCGGTGGCCAGTCTCACAAGCCATTGGTGTCAGTTGGTTCACCTAAGATGCATACAGGTGCTCATTGGGTTATGAGTACACTGGACATGACTCGCCGGAAATATGCTAGCTGGTTATTAAAACCTGTCGTCGGATAGCAATTCCCAGGTGACATGTGTACAGGTTAGTCTATCGACTTGAGATCGTCATTTGTCTCGTGTGAGTTCCCACTGTGCTTTGATTATTACCCTACCACGGCTCAAAGGAGTCGTGCAAACAGGTTCTAGTTGGGTACAGTCCCGAGCCACATGGAAGCAGTGAGCGGATCGGCAGGGGATTCGTCTCTCCCTACGTTGGGAGTGAGATCGTGCTGTGTCTAGGAGAGCCATTACACAAAATCCATGGCCATGGTAAGAGAGATTTATTGGTAGGTATTCCAGTAGTATCTCAGGTGTTTTGGGCTACACTCCGACACGACTTATACCGCTTTTGGGGGTCTGACGTTTACCAGCTCCCTAGGCCCGATATGCGATACTCATAGACGAACGGACCGGACTGTATGGATATTGTCACACATAGGATCAGTAGGGTTCCAGGATGAGTTCGCTCATCGGACTCCCTTTCACTCAATACATGGGCAGCCGTTACGTACAGCTAGTACCATTGACGGCTTGTGGTTAAACCCACTGCCAGGGTATTGACGAGTCTTTAGAGTCCCCCACTGAAAGTTTCCCAGTTCGGGCGAAATGTTGTAGAGGCCGTATGGTTTTATGGTAGGGTTCGAACATACACGTGCACTTGTGCACGTGTCATGGTTCGGACGGATAATACTAGCGGGCTTTGGTTTAAGCCGGATCCTAGTATTATACTGTGTAGATTTTGTCTCATTGCATTTGTATTCGGTCTGAATACAAATGCGTGTATGTATATACAGTTGCGGAGTTATCCTGTAATTTTATTACCGGATCGCTTTTTGAATTTGCCAGGTTGCATTCTTTATTTGGCCAAATCCCCATTCTTTTTCTTTTGGCTGAATTTTGCTTTGGGGGGTTTATTTGCAAATGTGAATTTAGCAAATTGAGGGACTTTTCTGTGGTAGCCGGGGCTCCAACAGTTTCAGGAAGCTTCTTGGATGTGCATGACTTGATTGAGTGATTTGTGAGGTGATTTTGCATTGAATGTTAATTGGACACTTAAAGATATTTGTTGTGATATGTTTTCTTATCATCACCACTTGATCTTATGCTCACCCTCTCCTATTCCACTGCCTTGGCCGAGCCCATATTAGGCAGCCCCATCTTTGAGAGAGAGATGAGAATGATTCATTTTCATTTGCAACAAAAATCTAAAGCTCATTCCTCTTGCTCATTTCATCTTCACTCCAAGTTGGGCAACTTCAATTAACCTTCATCCATTAGCTTGGATGACTTGAGACAAAGCATTCTACATCATCTCTACATCAACCTTGGACACGTCGGCTAGCAAACTTTATGTCCGAGTTGCCTCGGTTCAGAGGCGGGAGCCCGTATAAAGATTCGTTGATGTGGCGCAGTTTTTGGCGAGGAGGAGATCATAGATCGAGCGAGATCGGAGAGCGAGCTTCGCCGGTGCATTCGCAACATGCTAGGGGCTGAGGTTAAAGACCGAAGGATATGGATCGATCGGTATAATCGCTAAAACCCCATTTACAGTTTACTAGTTTACGGTTAATGGAACGATCCGGGATTCGGATGCGGTTAGCGCCAGTTCGTAAAAAGTTTTTTGTTCCGCATTTGGTCTCGGAAAGATGGTCGGGGCGCTGCCGCAACCCAACATGGTATCAGAGCCAAACTATTAACCGTTAACTAGCTTGTTCTAACTTGTTTAAAACATCGATTGGACAAAATTTCCAAGAACTGCAATTCCAAGTTCAAAGTTTCTGTCGAAATTTTTTGTCGTCGAAAAATTATTTTGAGAGTTTCAAAAAATCAGGCAGGCTTTTCTAAGACCACTGTAAAAATTTTGTAGCATGATCCCTCTGTAGCGCCGCGGAACCGCGGCAGTACCCACGTTTTGGCCGCGGTTCCACCGTAGTGTTGGTGATTCAGTGCACTGAAATTTTTCTTTAGGTCTTTAATATGGAATTAGGGTTTCTGGATTTTTATTTTTGGCCCAGATTATTTTGAGTGCTGGATTTGTACTTGGGGCCCGCTTCGGGAAATTTTGTCGATCAAGATTTTAGATATGTTAGTTTGCAGTGCTTTACATTACTATCTGTGACCGTGAATGTCATTCGATCGGTAAATCTTGTCTAATTGCTATAGTCCTTTTAGACGGGTTTGCGAACATGACATTCACGTTGATGTTATGTGTTGTGCTGTGATATTGCGGATATGTCGTTGCGGATAGCTTGCGTGCAATGGTAGTGCAGTTTGGATATATTTGTACATTTGATATTGCGGGACGAGCGTCCGACATGTGGATTGCCGTTACTGCCTGTTTGTATATTATTCTTTTGGGGCACGACCGGGTTGAGGTCGATGTACCCGTTGTATATATATTTTCTTTTCTGTACTAGGATTATCCCGCGGTGGGGTGCACGGATAGCCGGGTTCTGGAGGGCAACGGGTCCGCATCTCATGGCTTTGAGAGGGAGGGGACCTCACTCTAGAATTGGCAAGCTATTCGCCGCACTCGTAGGGGGTATAGGTTGACCCAAGGAAGGGTGCTCAAGTTACCGGATTCCGTGAAGTGCTGGGTGGTCCATTCACGATGCTGAAGGGGCTGCCTCGCTTCTGGTTTTGGCGGGTAACTTGCCGCACTCATAGGGGTCTAGGTTTTCATTGCACAGGCTATCCACACGACCAGGGGAACGTCGAGTTTCATTTGTGGCTCTATGAAACCCGGGGATCCCAGATTATCTGTATTGTTCTGTGATGCTTATTGCTTTTCTATGATGTTGCTTTTATCACGCCTGGAGCGAATATTGTATATTTATATATATACTAGTAGATGTTGTATATGTTTTACACCCGCGCTAGTCCAGTCCCCGCTCTGTCGTTAGTTAAGTAACCTAACCGGTGATGACGGGACCCAGTGGTGAATGCGGATGGTATATACGTACATCATATTTTCGTTCTTTTCTGGTGTGATTAATTGATGGGACTGCGTTGATTCGGATCAATGCAAAGAAAACAGACTTATACAGATGTTGTTAGAACAATTTTCAAAAAGCTGTTATTGCAAGGACGCTTTCATTGTTTTGCACAGTGGTATTCAGTTTAGAATATCCAGCACCTCATTCGACAAGGCAAGGGCCGAGATCCCTTCACCGAGAGTGACCCCTTCGACAGAGGTTTGCGTCAGGGTAATAACTTCACTATAGTCGATTACTTTTTGCTTTGCATCGTGGTATTCAGTTTGGAATATTCTGCACCTCATTCTACGGGGAAAGAGCCGAGATCCCTTCGCCGGGAGTGACCTCTTTAGCAAAGGTTTTCGCCACTATATTTGTAAAAGTTATGCAGTTCCTTCAACGATATCAAGTTCATTACGCTAAAGGTTTTTCGCCAAAAACCAGCAGTAGCCCTCTGTCATTTCTTACGAGTATTCTTTAGTATCCGTGCTGCGTTTGTTGACCTAGTCAAAGCGTAGTGTTCGGTAGCTAAGTAGCACTTGTTTGTTGATAAATGGGATTGGTTAGGACAGTCGTGCGGCCATGTTGACCTAGTCAAGGGCACGTACGGATGGGTTTAAGGCAATCCAGGATAATGACGGGTTGAACTTGACTAGCGGTTTATGGTTTGTTGACCTAGTCAAGGTCATAAGCCGCTTGGGGTAAAAATCACATCGGGGGTTTCTAAAGAAACTGAAACTTGCCAAGCATGCGCATACCTTCTGGAGTGTGATAACGTGAGTGGATTCCGTCACGTTATCATGCGATGATAGTTGGATCCCGATTCCCACTGATGAGTTGGTTTACTCCTCGGGTGATCCCGACTAATTCTTCTTTCAGGTTTGGAGGAGAATTTGAGGATACAGTGGGAGGTTTCCTGATCAGATAAAGTAACAACCATTCTGATCTAGGTTAGAGTGCACACAGAGTATTTCTTTTCTCTCTCTCTTTGGCTACGACCATGACCCGACCCTAGACTATGACTCAGTAACCAAGTTAACCGAACTTTCTTAAAACACTGGCTATTGGATTGTCTGAGTTGCATACATCGTTGCCATTCCTTCTTTTACCCTTTGCATTTCTCCAGAACACCCCGTACTACTACGGACATCCACTTCCATTGGATAAATCCATCGTATGGTTATATACGAACTCGAAGGAACTTGTTCCAGATTCGAGAATTGATTCTGGTTCTAGAGAAATTGAAAAGGACTATTCAGTTGTTTTTTCCTTTTACCTTCTCTCAGATTATGAGGGCTCCTAGGATTAGGGGACAGTACACCTGTTACGCTTATTGGATAGTCTTCTTCCAAACCATAGGCAGGTGCCGAAAGGTATGGAATGAAGAAAACCAATTAGCCTAACGGTGGTGTACAGAAGGTAATAGGTAAAGACAAATAAAGGGATTAGAAAGAGGGCAAAATAAATTGCGACTGCTATTCACGACCAAACCAAATATTTTATCGCCACTCCTATTTCACCTTTGTATTTCTCCAGAATACCCCGTATCACTATGAAGATCCACAGTTATTTGGATAATCTATCGTATGGTTATATACGAACTCGATGGAACTTGTTCCATTTCGGGGATGGATTCTGGTTCAGGAGAAATAGAATAAAGGTTTATTCAGTTGTCTTTTATCATCACCTTCTCTCAGGTTACGAGTACTCCTGGGATTAGGAGAGTACACCTATTATGCTTATTGGATAGTTTTCTTCCAAACCATAGGCTGGTGCCGAACGGTAGGGAAGGAAGAAAACCATTAAGCCTAACGATGGTGTACAGAAGGTAATGACTAATGACAAATAAAGGGATTTGGAGAGTTGGCAAGGAAATATACGGTTACAGTCATGAATCTGGATAATGGAAGAGGCATTACTAGGAATACCAGGTTACCCCTTCGAAACATATTCATGTTTCAGTTTCACTGTGTATTGTTAATAGAAAACTGATTTCCTAAGTAGTCCTTTCTCCAGGGTATGTATTTGCTAGGTATGATTCTCACATCTGTAAGGTTTTACAGATGATGAGTGGGAGTAAGTTATTGGAAATTTGGTGATCATCCTCATTATATCGGAATTAGTTGTAATTGGTGATATTTGAGGAAATCTCCTGGGTACAGTTTTCAACCTACAACGCACAGGGTTTGAGTTATTCAACTCAGGGGACTTATACAGAGTATTGTATGTTGTCCAGTGTCCATTAGGACAAAGGGGTCGGTCATCGTACTATATTCTGTTTACTTGTGACTTCTCTAGTTTTAGACATGTGTTTCGTAGAAATACAAGATCCAAGTTTGAGAAGTTATAGGTATAAGAATAAAGTAGTGAACCAGGTGTAGCAAGTATCAGGATTTTTCAAGATGATCGAAGATGTAGATACTTGTGGTTGGTATTCAGCTGATAGTAATGATTTAGAGAAATTGCTTCTCTTTCAGGTTACTCAAAATTGGATGAACTCCTAAGTTGAGTAATGCTGATCTGCCTCTCTCCATTTAGTTGACATGCACTGGAGACAGCTCCATGATTTGAATCTGGTTTCAATTAAATCAGTTCCTCTGTTTCTATATTGTATATGGAATGGATCATATCTTAACGATATTAAGGTATATGGAGTTGTCCGGCCTATGCTTAAAACCAAACTCTGGATAAATCAAGGCACGTTTCTGTAATGGCAGTTTGTGGGTTGACCCTGGCTTAGACGAGGGTTGACTTTCTACCATCTGGAAGATCAATGGTGATATTGTTCTTGACTCGCCATAGTTTTAGTAAAATGGATTTTTTCATAAAACAGTAGTGGGAGTATGGTAGAACTGGAAGAGATTCCAAAACCGCAAACGATTACGGAAAATTTAATAGGACCTAAAGATTCAATCAGGTTTGACATTCCATTAGCCACTCCGCAGATATGGTGGGTAACCTCAGACACCCGAGAGGTACTCCGGTAGCCTCAAAGACGGTGACAGGGAGGTTCTTGTTTACCCAGACTTGCCATTACTGCTGTTCTAGACTATGAGAGCCGGTAGGAGAATAAGTATAGCGTCATTCTAAACTAGTTTTGGAAGTGCACATGTATATTATTCTGCCAGAGGGTTCTCGTAGTCAGTGGGAGCAGCGGAAGTATAGTGGACAAGTAGCTTATGTCTATTTTTAGACTAAAGCAGATATAGCGGAGATAGATCATCAATTTTTGATGTGACAGTCATGGGCTTTGACTTCATCAGATTAGAGGATGGATCTGTTAAGAAAGTAGTAGGGTGTGATGTCCTAGTATTTGGATGATATACACAGAGTAGGAAGTAAAATTCCTATACTACGATCGGTTATACTGTGGTTGTCACACAGTGTTTTCTCCACAAAGGATATGGATATAATATCAGACATTCCGGTTACTAGATCTATGGTTTTAGATCTAGATTTAGGTAGTTTCCTAATCTGGGTACTTAGACTGCATTCTAAAGGTATTTAGAATGGATGACTCCTAGCATGGTGGTGTACCAGCAGGTGATGGAGTCACCCTCTCTAAAAGTGTCTTACAGACTAAAGGGGAGAGGGATGTGCATGATTGGCAGATCACTTGCTTAAGCAATTGAGTTGATCATGAGATGTTAAGTACCGCACCAGGTGTTGTTTTTGCACTAGATGCAATAAGTTGATATTGATCCAATCCTGAAGAAACGTTCGGAGGCAGTTTTAGAACATAAGTGGATGTTCTAGGGATTTGATAACGGTTGCCTCCTTCGGGAGACAGTTATCATTCCAGGCTTCCAAGGTGACATGGATGACAGGGTGACTGTCAGAGTTATAGTTTTCCCTCCGACGAGGGGCGGTAGTTTGGACAAGTGGTCCAAGCGGAGACTGAAGGAGGCATGGCGCAGGATACTGATTAAGTTCAGTTGACAATACAGTCTAAGAAGTTTGGATTTGGAGTTCATTCGTGAACTAGGTCCAATCAGATATCCAGACATATTCTAAGACAGGTATTGCTCTTTTCGGGAGATGGTTTTCTCCGCGGACTTGAGATTAAGAGAGACATAGAAAGAAATATCAGAGCGGATCCACTCACTGAGGCTATTTCTCGAATACAATGGTTTTTCAAACAAGCTTTGTAAGACTGATCAGTAGAGGAGTTGGGTGTTCGGTATCACACGGCCTGTGAGTATGCGACATCGCAATAATTAGCCTTAAGTGCAAGTGGGAGACTGTTGGATATAGTGCCCTCAAAGTCAATTGTTGGATCGCGGGCACATGATTGCAATGATTGAGGGAGGACTTATACCGGTAGGACAGTCTTACTCGAGATGATAGTATGCAATCTGGTTTATCTTTATCATCGTGTACTGATTTAGGTGACATGATATGTATCACTATTACACGTTGATAGAGCACATAGGATTCTTGCTTGACTACCAACAGTATGATGGCGATCATATACGTGAGAGTTGGGTAGTCTACAAGCACATCCTTAAAAGTGGTCCATAGTCGCGGGAGTTTTGAGATACAGTATCGATACTCCGGAGTAGACTAGTGTATACAGTCGAGACCCCGACGAGGGGCGGTGGCCGGTCTCACAAGCCATTGGTGTCAGTTGGTTCACCTAAGATATATACAGATGCTCATTGGGTTATGAGTACACCGGACAGGACTCGCCGGGAATATGCTAGCTGGTTATTAAAATCTGTCGTCGGATAGCAATTCCTAGGTGACATGTATACAGGTTAGTCTATCGACTTGAGATCGTCATTTATCTCGTGTGAGTTCCCACTGTGCTTTGATTATTACCCTGCCATGGCTCAAAGGAGTCGTGCAAACAGGTTCTAGTTGGGTACATTCCCGAGCCACATGGAGGCAGTGAGCGGATCGGCAGGGGATTCGTCTCTCTCTACGTTAGGAGTGAGATCGTGCTGTGTCTAGGAGAGCCATTACACAAAATCCATGGCCATGGTTAGCGAGATTTACTGGTAGGTATTCCAGTAGTATCTCAGGTGTTTTGGGCTACACTCCGACACGACTTATACCGCTTTTGGGGGTCTGACGTTTACCAGCTCCCTAGGCCCGATATGCGATACTCATAGATGAACGGACCGGACTATACGGATATTGTCACACATAGGCTCAGTAGGGTTCCAGGATGAGTTCGCTCATCGGACTCCCTTTCACTCAATATATGGGCAACCATTACGTACAGCTAGTACCACTGACGGCTTGTGGTTAAACCCACTGCCAGGGTATTGACGAGTCTTTAGAGCCCCCCACTGAAAGTTTCCCAATTCGGGCGAAACGTTGTAGAGGCCGTATGGTTTTATGGCAGGGTTCGAACATACGCGTGCACTTTTGCACGTGTCATGGTTCGGACGGATAATACTAGCGGCTTTGGTTTAAGCCGGATCCTAGTATTATACTGTGTAGATTTTGTCTCATAGCATTTGTATTCGGTCGGAATACAAATGCTGGTATGTATATACAGTTGCGGAGTTATCCTGTAATTTTGTTACCGGATCGCTTTTTGAAGTTGCCAGGTTACATTCTTTATTTGGCCAAAAATCCCCATTCTTTTTCTTTTGGCTGAATTTTGCTTTGGGGGGGTTTATTTGCAAATGTGAATTTAGCAAAGTGAGGGGCTCTTCTGTGGTAGCCGGGGCTCCAGCAGTTTCAGGAAGCTTCTTGGATGTGCATGACTTGATTGAGTGATTTGTGAGGTGATTTTGCATTAAATGTTAATTGGACACTTAGAGATATTTGTTATGATATGTTTTCTTATCATCACCACTTGATCTTATGCTCACCCTCTCCTATTCCACTGCCTTGGCCGAGCCCATATTAGGCAGCCCCATCTTTGAGAGAGAGATGAGAATGATTCATTTTCATTTGCAACAAAAATCCAAAGCTCATTCCTCTTGCTCATTTCATCTTCACTCCAAGTTGGGCAACTTCAATTAACCTTCATCCATTAGCTTGGATGACTTGAAACAAAGCATTCTACATCATCTCTACATCAACCTTGGACACGTTGGCTAGCAAACTTCGTGTCCGAGTTGCCTCGGTTCAGAGGCGGGAGCCCGTATAAAGATTCGTTGATGTGGCGCAGTTTTTGGCGAGGAGGAGATCATAGATCGAGCGAGATCGGAGAGCGAGCTTCGCCGGTGTATCCGCAACATGCTAGGAGCTGAGGTTAAAGACCGAAGGACACGGATCGATCGATATAATCTCTAAAACCCCATTTACAGTTTACTAGTTTACGGTTAATGGAACGATCCGAGATTCGGATGCGGTTAGCGCCAGTTCGTAAAAAGTTTTTTTGTTCCGCATTTGGTCTCGGAAAGACTACCAGGGTGCTGCTGCAACCCAACAATATGTATACGACGCCCAACGGCAAAGATCAACACAAAAGGATAATGTAAAGAAGCAAGACATCAAATCCCCCAAGCGAACATATAACCCATCGCTCTAAGTCTCGCAACCACAAGTCTTTCTAAGTCTTATTACTTATACAAATACTAGTTTCTGATTGATGGAGTTGACTAGATACAACAAGAATAATAAATACAAGAGTGGGCACAATCCAATGTGTCCCACCTACCATAGCAAATCACCCGAAAGCAAGCTGTGTGCCAGCGATACCACTACTGATCCATGCGCTCCTGAGTGGCGTCCTCTCCAAGCTCTGAGCATGCATACTCAGGTCATCAGAGCGACACAATAGCAAATATATAATAGCAATAAAATAAAGCATGAAATGAAAGATAATACAGTGGAGACAGTGAATGCAGGTAGTCAATGTATCAATAATCAATGCAGTATATGATCTATGTTCCTATTGGTCTCTAGGTCAATTTGAAATCGAACTGTGGTAAAGAGTGATCATGTTTAACGAGGGTCTCGTGCGTATCCGATACTATGGTCCGCTGTTGCCCGGGACATAACTCTATCAGCCGGACCGCTAAATCCATAACCTAAAATATATATAAGAGTCGTTGTTCGAATGATCATCCTCTAAATCGCTGAATCTCGTTAAATACAAGTTCTATTCCAGTTCGATTTCCCCTTTCCCCCCATATTTCAATAACTATATGGATGGGGCTAGTTGTGTACAAGTACGCACCAATAATATTATTTTATTCACTTTTCACTGCATTGTTCACTTTTACGAATAATTCACTTTTCACTGGCGTACTTGACACAACTAATCCGATACCACTCACGTTCGACAATGCAATAATCGCTAAGAATCAATAAGAGCGTTCACTATCACTAAAGGTGTCACGGTAGGGTAAGTATGTGAATTATGCCACTAATCAAGTCATGTACAATACGAATCACAACGTGCATTATGAGTTCAGAAAAAAAACATATTAAATCGTATGATTGTAATTAGGCAAAATGATACAAAAAGGATAGAAATTAAACTTAAATAGAAATCCAAAAAAATTGATTTCAGGTCAATCGGGTTTCAAGTTTGCGAGTTACGGTCATTCCATTTTACGTGTTCTCTGTTGGAAATCTAGTTCCTGAACTAAAAGTCCGTTTCGTAACACGTTTTACTCCCTGTTTAGATAAAAATTAGGCGACGCTGCTGTTCAACTAATTGTAGGTCTATGAGTTAAATTTACAGCGCAAAAAACGGATCAATAATAGTCATCTTTTTTTGGGAGTTATGGTCAGTTTACTGATGAAGAGTGCAAACTGAAATGGCAGAAATCTGCCGTATATGTCATCCGTTTAAAATATGTTTAAAATACTAAACGATATTGGAATTCAGTGAAACTAGTACCATTGGAAATATAAAACAAATGTCTAGGCAGCGGTAAATGGATCTGCACACTATCACAATTAAACAGTAAGGTTACAGGTGAGTAAAGGCATGGCGTGAATTCCTACTCTGGACTGCAGTCCAAAGTCGGGTAAGTTCTCTGTTTCCGATGTTCGGAGGATATATTTAACAGTAAAACTACATATCATGTTAAAGATTATGTAGTACAATTCGCAATGAACCTAACACGCTCGGAATTAATTATGAATTTAACAGTGTCAAGTGTTCGGTAAAATGCGAGTTTCGGTATTGAAGCTAAGGCGTCACTTTATGTGTGAAAACGATATCGATATGCCACCAAATTTCTACAGAGTGTTTGTTAACAATATTAGGGTCTAAACATCACGAGTTCCGCCATTTTAGATTTTATTTCCGCGTGAGGTTCGCATCGAGCACTTAGCACATCATTTGGAAACTATAGCGGATTTGGTTTATCTCACGGACATGAACGGGATTCGATCTTTGCGAACTTTATATATCAACCATGGGATATTAGACTCATTATTTGTTCAGTTCATCATACAACACACGAATACAGTTCACAACATTTATTAGACTCCATGAAATATAATTAAGTTTCGATCGTTATTAATGGTTGTGTGTGTGTGTGTGTGTGTGTATAGCATGTAAAGCAAGAGCTTAACTTGCCTGGTGACAATAGCAACGACAATGGCGATGGATGGAACGACAGTGATAACGGCACGGTCACGGCATGATCACGGCGACAGCAATGACGATCTCGGGTGTGCAAAGGAGGTGGTGAAAGCTCGGTTCTGGCTCTGTGCAGCGGGGAGCTTGATGCGAGTGTAGTGGCGATCACGGCGAGGGGCTGAAACGACGGTCGAGGGTGGCCAGCGACGATCCAGAGCAGCTCCGATGAAGAGTGGTGGTGAGGCTCCGGTTTGATGTTGGGTTTAAGGATGCGTGCGGTGAAGGAAGCAGTGGTGCTGGAAGTGTAGGTGGGAGAGGGAAACTGGTGATGGTGTTGGGAGCTGGGGCTCGTCGGAGGTGGATTCGTTGACGGTGGCTTGGTGGTGGAAGGAAGAGGCAGTGGTGGGCATTGGTGTAGAGGTTGGAGGAGTGTTGCAGGTGGCAAGGAGGCTATGGTGGTGCTGAGGGAGCTCTGGTGACTGGAGGAGGCTGTCGGTGAAAACGGTGGCTGGTTCTTGAAGAGAAAATGGATAGAGAGAGAGAGGGAGTGAAGGAATGAGAGAGAGAGCGAGAGATTTTATAGATAGAGAGAGACGTTTGAGAGATGAAAGATTTGGAGGAGGGGATCTAGGGGTTGTTGAGGCGTGGGCGAGATTGAAGAGACGAGCGGGTCACGAGGGGGGTTACGAAGAAGAAGGAAACGTGGGGGCGCTTTTTTCCGAAAGGAAAAAAGAAAAAGAAGGAAAAGAAGAAGAAAAAGAAGATAGGAGTCGAGTCGGGTCTGGGTTGGGTGAGGGTTCACGGGCTAGAGCCAGGTTTTAGGTGAGGTTGGGGTTTTAAAAATTTAGGGTTTAAAAAAATATAGGTTTTAGGTTTTAATTAATTAAGAAAATTTAAAATAAAATTAGGGCGAAAATTTAGAAAATATTTATTAAAAATTACGAAATTTTTTACAAAGAACTGGGGATTTACACGCCCCTTATTTCGGAACTGGGATCATCCCACGAGGGGAAGCTCCTTCTTGTATCTGAACTATTGGGGACCTTCTATCCGCCGATCACTGACCTTTGGCCTTATCAACTAACTTCTCATGTACCCGTACAGCGTTCAGTACTTGTGCAAATGTTTTCAAGTCCATGGAGGCGATAAGCTACTGGATCCCAAAGTCAAGGCCCTGCTGAAATCGTCTAGTCCTGACGGCCTCTATGGCTGCCATATAAGCAGCAAAGCGGCTCGGTTTATTGAACTCTGCGACCTAGATGTCTACTGGGCGTCCACCCTGCTTTAAGGTTATGAATTTCTCCTCCATATCGGCTTTTGTGGTAGTCGGGAAATAGTAGTCCAGAAAGCACTCTGTGAATGTGCTCCACTCAACGGGCTTGTCAAGTCTGCTCTCTTCTACTGACCGCCATGTGTGGGCCTCACGTTCTAGCTGGATCTTCACCATGTTCACTTTGTCGGTATCAGGGATTCGAGCAGCCGCCAATTGATTCTCCACATTGACTAGTCATTGTTCAAACTCAAGTGGCTCTGCTACTCCCGTGAACACCGCCGGGTGAAACCTCCTGAAGTCAGAAACAGTACTAGCCCTAGCCTGAGTAGCTAGTACGAGAACGCCTTCGGGGGCGGCAAGGACGGCTGTAGATCATCCTAAAATAGTAATTGTGGACTCTTGTACCGGCTTCAATCTCTCAGCCAAGAGATCGGTTTTCTTCTGCCTCAACAATAGTCGTTAGCGCACTAAGGATCTTATCGGTGCGATCGTGGGAACCGGTGCCACTGGAGTTTCCTGAAGTGGCCATATCGCTGAAAGATAAACAGGGAAGGGAATCAGATAACAAAAGTAAATGAGCAAGGATCATATAATATCAAATGATGATGCAACGAAGATCATATGGAGGTGAAAGACAATATAAC
This sequence comes from Agapanthus africanus, assembly GCA_030015575.1. Classification (NCBI taxonomy): domain Eukaryota; kingdom Viridiplantae; phylum Streptophyta; class Magnoliopsida; order Asparagales; family Amaryllidaceae; genus Agapanthus; species Agapanthus africanus. The sequence goes on along the minus strand of CM057338.1, from coordinate 312,788,100 downwards.
AAAGTACAAATCAGGGGATCCCTAAGCTGAATCGTAATCCTATTCTAAACCTGGTTCTTTGATACCAACAAAACCATGTCATGCCCCGCTTCCAAAATACGGAATACGAGGGGTGATTAGGCTAGCCATACTCCCACGGTCAAGGAATAACCCCGCCGTAATCACATTTCGGCTTCTAGGAGGACATGGTAAACAGTAAACACGGCATAAAGTAAAAAGATATATCAGTCACTACGGTACAAGAATATAAGCGGTTAAATAAACAACTAACCAATGAACCAATTTCTCTTCTAAGAAATCAGAAATGAAGGATGAGCTGGTATCGCTAGTTTAGATCTCCACGAAATAAGGTAGGTCCTACTCTGGGCTGGGTCCACTTTTTCTCTGAGCATGCTGTAGGAGTACGGTAGCGCCCCGGCCGTCTTTCCGAGGCCAAAATGCAGAAACAAAAATTTTTCTTAACTTAAAACCGGCACTACCGCATCCTAAAAACCCGGATCGTAACCATTAACCTATACCTAGCAAACTAGAAGATGGGTAGAAAGCTATACCGAGCGATTCGTGTCCTTCGGTCTTCGGCCTCCACTCCGATCTCCTCGCGGAATCTCCGGTCTTCATCTCCTCGTCGGAACGGGCACCACGTCGCCGGGTTCTTTTACAGGCTCCCATCTCTGGACCGAGGCAACTCGAGCACGAAGTTGGCGAGTCGACGTGCCCAAGGATGCTATAAGCAAAGTGTAGAATCCATTTATCTCAAGGGGTTGAAGTTGCCATAATGATGGAAGTGGAATGAACTTTGGAGATCAACTGGAATTTTGTAGCAAGCAAGGAAAAATGAGATGAATGAATTTTCTCCCACAAAAACAATCCTCATCTCCCTCTCTCTCTCAAAGTGGCCGGCCTCTCTCATGGTGGAGGTAAAAAAAAAAAAATCATAATGCAAGAGAGAAATGAGAGTGATATCAAAGAAAAAGATCACATCAATTTCAAATCCCATCCTTTCATAAAGCCCATCACAATAAATGCAAACCATGATGAAAGAAAAAGCAAAAATGCTATATCTATCATAATCATCCATTTACAAGAAACCCCATCCACAATGCTAATTTGCAAATATGCAAATTAGCCCCTCCCATCATAAAAGTCCGGCCGTGAAGGAACAAAGGAAAACTGGCCGAAACGGAATGCAAACTGGCAACTTCAAAAAACTGATCCCGTAATAAATTACAGGAAAACCCCACGACTGTATATACATACCCGCATTTGTATTCCGACCGAATACAAATGCAAAGAGACAAAATCTACACTGTACAATACCAGGATCAGGCTTAAACCAAAGCCCGCTAGTATTATCCGTCCGATCATGATCCGTGCAATACCGCACGTCTACGATCGAACCCTGCCATATCTCCATACGGCCTCTACAGCGTTTCACCCGAAACTTGAGTAACTGTCTGTGGGGGACTCTAAAGACTCGTCAATACTTTTGGCTGTGGATTTAACCACTAGCACGTCAGAGGTATTAGCCATACGTAACGGGCTACCAGGTATTGACCAAAAAGGGACGTCTGTGAGCGAACTCATGCTGACACCCTACTGAGCCTGTCAGTGACAATATCCGTACATTCCGGTCCGTTCGTCTATGAGCATCGCATGGCCGGCCTAGGGGATTGGTAAAAGTCAGACCCCCAAAAGCAGTACAAGTCATGTCGGAGTGTAGCCCAGAACACCCTGAGATACTACTGGAATACCTACCAGTAAATCTCCTGCCTCGGCCGAGGGCTTTGTGTAATGGCTCTCCTAGACACAGCGCGACCTCACCCCCAATACCGGGAGAGACGAACCGTTGCAGATCCACTCACTGCCTCCATGTGGCTCGGGACTGTACCCAACTAAAACCTGTTTACACGACTCATTTGAGCCGTGGTAGGGTAGTAATCAAAGTACAGTGGGAACTCACACGAGACAAATGACGATCTCAGGTCGACGAACTAACCTGTACACATGTCACCAGGGAACTGCTATCTGACGTCAGGTATAAGACCAACTAGCATGTTCCCGGCGAGTGCTGTCCGGTGTACTCATAACCCAATGAGCACCTGTATACATCTTAGGTGAACCAACTGACACCAGTGGCTTGTGAGACCGGCCACCGCCCCTCGTCGGGGTCTCGACTGTATACAATAGTCTACTCTGGAGTATCGGTGCCCTGTCTCGAAACTCCCACGACTAGGGACCTTTTAAGGATGTGCTTATAGACCCCAGCTCCCACGTATATGATCGCCATCATACTGCTGGCCGTCAAGCAAGAATCCTAAGGGCTCTATCAACGCGCAATAGTGACCTGTAAGGTCACCTAAAGCAGTACACGATGATAAAGATAAACCATATAGCATACTATCATCTTGAGTAAGACTGTTCTAACGGTATAGGTCCTCCCTCAATCATTGCAATCACAGGCGTGTGATCCAATAATTGACTCTTAGGGCACTATATCCAACAATCTCCCACTTGCACTCAAGGCTAATTATTGCGATGTCATATACTCACAGCCTGTATGATACCGAACACCCAACTCCTCTACTAATCAGTCTCACAAAACCCCTTTGCGAAACTAATGCGTCGGAGGAATAGCCTCAGTGAGTGGATCCGCTTTGATGTTTCTTTCTATGTCTCTCTTTATCTCAAGTTCGCGGAGAAAGCCATCTCCCGAAATGAGCAATACCTGTCTTAGAATGTGTCTGGATATCTGATGGGACCTAGTTCATAAATGAACTCCAAATCCAAACTTCTTAGACTGTATCGTCAACTGAACTTAATCAGTATCCTGCGCCATACCTCCCTCAGTATCCGCTTGGACCACCTGTCCAAAATACCGCCCCTCGTCAGAGGGAAAACTATAACTCTGACAGACACTCTGTCATCCAGGTACCTTGGAAGCCTGGAGTGATAACTGTCTCCCGAAGGAGGATGCTGTTATCATATCCCTAGAACATCCACTTATGTTCTAAAACTACTTCCGATCGTTTCTCCAGGACTGGATTAATATCCTATGTGGAGAAACCACTGTGTGACAACCAAAGTATAACCGACCGTAGTATAGGAATTTCACTTCCTACTCTGTGTATGTCATCCAAATACCAGGACATCACACCCTACTACCTTCTTAATAGATCCATCCCCTATTCTGATGAAGTCAAACCTATGACTGTCACATCAGAAATAGATGATCTATCTCCGCTATATCTGCTTTAGTCTCTAAATAGACACAAGCCACTTGTCCACTATACTTCCGCTGCTCCCACTGACTACGACAACCCTCTGGCAGAGTCATATACACGTGCACTTCTAAAGCTAGTTCAGAACGACGCTATACTCATCCTCCTGCCGAGTCTCACAGTCTGGAACAACAGCAATGGCAAGTCTGGGTAAACAAGAACCTCCCCGTCACCGTCCTTGAGGCTACCGAAGAACCTCTCGAGCGCCTGAGGTTACCCACCATATCTGCGGAGTGGCTAATGGAATGTCAAATCAGATTGAATGTTTAGGTTCTTATCAAATTTTCAGTAATCGTTTGCGGTTCTGGAATCACTTCCAGTTCTACCATACTCCCACTACTGTTTTCTGAAAAAATCCATTTTTATTAAAACTGTGGCGAGTCTAGAACAATATCACTATTGATCTTCCAGATGGTAGAAAGTCAACTCTCGTCATAGCCCGGGTCAACCCACAAACAGCCATTACAGAAACGTGCCTTGAGTTATCCGGAGTCTGGTTTTAAACATAAGCCGGACAGCTCCCCGTACCTTAACATCGTTAAGATATGAACTGTTCTATATCCAATACAGAAACAGAGGCACTGCTTCAATTGGAACCAGATTCAAATCATGCAGCTGTCTCCAGTGCATGTCAACTAAATGCAGAGAGGCCGATCAGCATTACTCAACTTAGGAGTGTATCCAATTATGAGTAACCTGAAAGAGAAGCAAGTTCTCTTAATCATTACTATCAACTGAATACCATACACAAGTATCTACATCTTCGATCACCTTGAAGAATCCTGATACTTGCAACACCTGGTTCTGTACTTTATTCATATACCTATAACTTCTCAAAACTTGGACCTTGCATTTCTGCGAAACACATGTCTAAGAACTAGAGAAGTCACAAGTAAACAGAATATAGTACGAGTACCATCCCCTCTGTCCTAATGGATACAGGACAACATACAATACTCTGTATAAGTCCCTTGAGTTTAATATCTCATTCGTTGTGTGTCGTAGGTTGAAAACTGTACTTATGGTTAAGAAGAATTACACCGCTGTTTAATACTCCTTACCTAACCATCCACTGATATAGGTAAATGTCATAGACATAATTTCAAAAGGACATATCTCACTTTATGAAAATAAACGTACAGATATATCAATTTGAAATTGATGCATTACAACGGATATTCAAAACCAAATATTTGCCGTCCGGCAAACAACCCAGGCGATTTCCTCAAATATCACCAATTACAACGAATCCCGATATAATGAAGATAATCACCCAATTCGCAATAACTTACTCTCACTCATCATCTGTAAAACCATACAGATGTGATTATCAAACCTGGTAAATACATACCCTGGAGCAAGGGCTAATTGGGAAATCAGTTTTCTATTAACAATACACAGTGAAACTGAAACATGTAAATGTTTCGATGGGGTATCCGGGTATTCCTAGTAATGCCTCTTCTATTATCCAGATCCACAACTGTAACCGTATATTTCTTTGTCATCTCTCCAAATCCCTTTATATGTCTTTAGTCATTACCTTCTGTACACCCTCTTAGGCTAAATGGTTTTCTTCCTTCCCTACCGTTCGGCACCAGCCTATGGTTTGGAAGAAGACTATCCAATAAGCATAATGGGTGTACTGTCCTAATCCTAGGAGCACTCGCAACCTGAGAGAAGGTGATGATAAAAGACAACTGAATAAACTTTATTCTTATTTCTCCTGAACCAGAATCCATCCCCGAACTGGAACAAGTTCCTTTCGAGTTCGTATATAACCATACGATGGAATATCCAATAAACTGTGGATCTTCGTAGTGATACGGAGTGTCCTGGAGAAATACAAAGGTGAAGTGGGAGTGGTAATGAAATACTTGGTTTGGTCGTGAATAGCAGTCGCAATTTACTTTGCCCTCCTTCTAATCCCTTTATTTTTCTTAACTTAATACCTTCTGCACACCATTGTTAGGCTAATTGGTTTTCTTCATTCCCCATCGTTCGGCACCTGCCTATGGTTTGGAAGAAGACTATCCAATTTGCGTAATAGGTGTACTGTCCTAATCCAAGGAACACTCGAAACCTGAGCGAAGGTAAGAGGAAAAGACAACTGAATAGTCCTATTCATTTTCTCCAGAACCGGAAACCATTCTCGAATAAATTCCTTCGAGTTCGTATATAACCATACGATGGTTTTATCCAATGGAAGTGGACGTTCGTAGTAATACGGGGTGTCCTGGAGAAAAGGGTAAAAGTAGGAGTGGCAATGAGGTATGCAACTCAGACAAACCAAAAGCCAGTGTTATAAGAAGGTTCGGTTAACTTGGTCACTGAGTCATAGTCTAGGGTCGGGTCATGGTCGCTGCTAGAGAGAGAGAGAAAAGAAACACTCAGCGTGCACTCTAACCTAGATCAGAATGGTTATCACTTTATCTAATCAGGAAACCTCCCACTGTAACCTCAAATTCTCCTCCAAACCTGAAAGAAGAATTAGTCAGGATCACCCGAGGAGTAAACCAACTCATCAGTGGAAATCGGGATCCAACAATCATCGCATGATAATGTGACGGAATCCACTCACGTTATCACACTCCAGAAGGTACGCGCATGCCTGGCAAGTTTCAGTTTCTTTAGAAACTCCCGATGTGTGTTTTTACTCCAAGCGGCTTATGACCTTGACAGAGGTCAACATATCATAAGTCGCAAGTCAAGTTCAACCCGTCATTGTCCTTGATTAACTTAGACCCACCGGCACGTGCCCTTGACAGAGGTCAAAATGACCGTGCGGCTGTCCTAAATAATCCCATTTATGCAACAAACAAGCATTACCCAGCTACCAATCACTGTGCCTTGACAAAGGTCAACATACACAGTATGAATACTAAGTAATACCTGTAAGAAACAACGGAGGGCTACGACTGGTTTTTGGCAAAAAACCTTTAACATAATGAACTTGATATCGTTGAAAGAACTGCGTAGCTTTTTAAAAAAATATAGTGACGAAAACCTTTGCTAAAGAGGTCACTCCCGGTGAAGGGATCTCGATTCTTTCCCCGTAGAATGAGGTGCAGGATATTCCAACTGAATACCACGATGCAAAGCAAAAGACAATCGGCTATAGTGAAGTTATTATCCTGACGCAAACTTCTGTCCAAAGGGTCACTCCCGGTGAAGGGATCTCGGCCCTTACCTCGTCGACTAAGGTGCTGGATATTCATAACCGAATACCACTATGCAAAACAAAAGAGAACGTCCTTCCAATAACAGCTTTTTGAAAAATTGTTCCAACAACATCAGAATAGGTTTGTTTAGCTTGCATTGATCCGAATCAATGCAGTCCCATCAATTGATCACACCAATAAAGAACGAAAATAATGATGTACGTATATGCCATCCGCATTCGCCACTGGGTCCCGTCATCACCCGTTAGGTTACTTAACTAACGACAGAGCGGGGACTGGACTAGCGCGGATGCAAAACATATACAACATCTACTAGTACATATATCAATATATAATATTCGCTCCAGGCGTGATAAAATGCAACATCACGGAAATGTAATAAGCATCACAGAACAATACAGATATCTAGGATTCCCGGGTTTCATATAGCCGCTACTGAAACCCGACGTTCCCCTGGTCGTGTGGATAGCCTGTGCAATGAAATCCTAGACCCCTACGGGCGCGGCAAGTTACCCGCCAAAACCTGAAGCGAGGCAGCCCCCTTCAACAACGTGAATGGACCACCCAGCACTTCACGGAATCCGGTAACTCGGGCACCCCTCCTGGGTCAACCTGTACCCCGTACGAGTGCGGCGAATAGCCCCCCAATTCTAGAGTGAAGCCCCCTCCGTCTCAACGCCATGAGATGCGGGCCCGTTGCCCTCTAGAACCCGGCTATCCGTGCACCCCTCCGCGAAGCAATCCTAGTACAGAAAGTAAAATATACATACAACGGGTACATCAACCTCAGCCCGGTCGTGCCCCAAAAAGAATAATATACAAACAGACAGTAACGGCAGTCCATATGTCGGACGCTCGCCCCGCAATATCAAATGTACATATAAAATGAAACTGTACTACCATTTCATCCAGGCTATCCACCACGACAATCCGCAACATCACAGCACAACACAGAACATCAACGTGAATGTCACGTTCGCAAATCCGTCTAAAAGGGCTATAGCAGTTAGACAGGATTTACCGATCAAGTGACATTCACAGTCGCAGATATAATGTAAATACTGTGAACTAACATGTTTAAAATTTTCGATCAACTAAATTTACCAAAGTGGGCCCCAAGCACAACTGTAGCACTCAAAGAAAATCTGGGCCCAAACAGTATATACCAAAAACCCTATTTCCAAGTCAGAAGCCCACTGTGAAAATTTGGTGCTGTAAAGAGTTAAAGTGGCGGCGGAACCGCGGCAAATGCGTGGGTTTGGCCGCGGTTCCGCGGTGGAAAAGTGACATCACCCGACCAAATTTTCACAGAATGCTTAAAAAAACCCTGCTCGTATTTTTACAATGTACCAAATAATTTTTAGAGCACTAGAAAAATTCGACAGAAACTGTACTTTAGAAATCGGGTTTTCGGAAAATCCGTTCGATCGAACTTGTAAACACGTTAGAGCAAGCTAGACTAGGTTAATGGCGTGGCTCTGATACCATATAGGACTGCGGTAGTGCCCCGGCCATCTTTCCGAGGCCAAAATGCGAAAACGAAAAAATTTCTTAACTTAAAACCGGCACTACCGCATCCTAAAAACCCGGATCGTAACCATTAACCTATACCTAGCAAACTAGAAGATGGGTAGAAAGCTATACCGAGCGATCCGTGTCCTTCGGTCTTCGGCCTCCACTCCGATCTCCTCGCGGAATCTCCGGTCTTCATCTCCTCATCGGAACGGGCACCACGTCGTCGGGTTCTTTTACGGGCTCGCACCTCTGGACCGAGGCAACTCGAGCACGAAGTTGGCGAGTCGACGTGCCCAAGGATGCTGTAGGTAAAGTGTAGAATCCATTTGTCTCAAGGGGTTGAAGTTGCCATAATGATGGAGGTGGAATGAACTTTGGAGATCAACTAGAATTTTGTAGCAAGCAAGGAAAAATGAGATGAATGAATTTTCTCCCACAAAAACAATCCTCATCTCCCTCTCTCTCTCAAAGTGGCCGGCCTCTCTCATGGTGGAGGTGAAAAAAAAAGAATCATAATGCAAGAGAGAAATGAGAGTGATATCAAAGAAAAAGATCACATCAATTTCAAATCCCATCCTTTCATAAAGCCCATCACAATAAATGCAAACCATGATGAAAGAAAAAGCAAAGATGCTATATCTATCATAATCATCCATTTACAAGAAACCCCCTCCACAATGCTAATTTGCAAATATGCAAATTAGCCCCTCCCATCACAAAAGTCCGGCCGTGAAGGCATAAAGGAAAACTGGCCGAAACGGAATGCAAACTGGCAACTTCAAAAAACTGATCCCGTAATAAATTACAGAAAAACCCCGCGACTGTATATACATACCCGCATTTGTATTCCGACCGAATACAAATGCAAAGAGACAAAATCTACACTGTACAATACCAGGATCCGGCTTAACCAAAACCCGCTAGTATTATCCGTCCGATCATGATCCGTGCAATACCGCACGTCTACGATTGAATCCTGCCATATCTCCATACGATCTCTACAGCGTTTCGCCCGAAACTTGAGTAACTGTCTGTGGGGGACTCTAAAGACTCGTCAACACTTTTGGCTGTGGATTTAACCACTAGCACGTCAGAGGTATTAGCCATACGTAACGGGCTACCAGGTATTGACCAAAAAGGGACGTCTGTGAGCGAACTCATGCTGACACCCTATTGAGCCTGTCAGTGACAATATTCATACAGTCCGGTCCGTTCGTCTATGAGCATCGCATGGCGGGCCTAGGGGGTTGGTAAAAGTCAGACCCCCAAAAGCGGTACAAGTCGTGTCGGGGTGTAGCCCAGAACACCCTGAGATACTACTGGAATACCTACCGGTAAATCTTTTGCCTCGGCCGAGGGCTTTGTGTAATGGCTCTCCTAGACACAGCGCGACCTCACCCCCAATACCGGGAGAGACGAACCCCTGCAGATCTGCTCACTGCCTCCTTGTGGCTCGGGACTGTACCCAACTAAAACCTATTTGCACGACTCCTTTGAGCCGTGGTAGGGTAGTAATCAAAGTACAGTGGGAACCCACACGAGACAAATGACGATCTCAGGTCGATGAACTAATATGTACACATGTCACCAGGGAACTGCTATCTGACGTCAGGTATAAGACCAACTAACATGTTCCCGGCGAGTCTTGTCCAGTGTACTCATAACCCAATGAGCACCTGTATACATCTTAGGTGAACCAACTGACACCAGTGGCTTGTGAGACCGGCCACCGCCCCTCGTCGGGGTCTCGACTGTATACACCGGTCTACTCTGGAATATCGATGCCCTGTCTCGAAACTCCCACGACTAGGGACATTTTAAGGATGCGCTTATAGACCCCAGCTCCCACGTATATGATCGCCATCATACTGCTGGCCGTCAAGCAAGAATCCTAAGGGCTCTATCAACACGCAATAGTGACCTGTAAGGTCACCTAAAGCAGTACACGATAATAAAGATAAACCAGATAGCATACTATCATCTTGAGTAAGACTGTTCTAACGGTATAGATCCTCCCTCAATCATTGCAATCACAGGCGTGTGATCCAATAATTGACTCTGAGGACACTATATCCAACACATGCATACTCAGGTTGTTAAGGCACCGCAATATAATAATATAATAATATCTCTCAGTGTGGTAAGAACAATAAATATGAACTAGAGCTATAAAACAGTAATACAAGAATGTATATGTCATGAACGGTAATCAGTATCACATGTGAACTATAGCACTAATCTAAGGTAATATGCATGTCGCTAATCTAATAGTCTTTATGTTAGTTGAAATCGATCGGTGGAATATATTCTCATGTTTAGCAAGGGTCTCGTGCATACCCAAGACTACGGTCAAAACTGTGTCCGGAATATAACCCTGTCAGTCGTGCCACTGGGTACAACTAGCTAATCGGTATATACCGCTGATATCGAATGATCATCCTCTAAAGCAGTAAACCTTGCTAAATACAAGTTCAATTCCACCCTCGATTTTCCCATTTTCCCTAGGTTAAAGTATATGTTCAGGTATTAGATGGGTTGTGTACAAATACGCATCACTTTCACTTTTCAGTCACACTTTCACGCTTATCAGTATCACCTTCAATCACTAGTTCGCTATCGTACTTGTTACAACCCAGTCACTGACACTTATCAATCGAAAATGTAAAACAGTCGCTAGAGTCTCAATATAGAAGTCACTAAACAATGGGTGTAAAGCAATCACAGATCATGATAATAATGCAGTCAATAAACTTCAAGTTAAATAAGAGTAGCCAGTGTCATTCTGGTTGTAAGCTCTACAATAAATTATACATGCAGAATCAGGTGAAACGATATAAAAGTTATAACAGTAGACTCATTTATCTACACAGAAAAATTGGTTTCATATCAATCGGAGCACTGGTTAAGGAGCTACGCTTATTTTAAAACAGATGTTCACTGCTGGAATTCGAGTTTTAGAACTGGAAGTTTAACTTTAAACACAATTTGCTATAAGTTACGTTCAAAATTAGAGGTAGCTTAAGTTCAATGAAAACTAGATTTATCAGTTAAGTTTTCAACGCAACATACAGAACGTTAATAGCCATTGTATACAGAGAGATATGATATGTTTAATATCAATATGTATAATTTGTCACTGCAGAAATCAGCAGGATATGTCGACAAAATAAATTGTGTTATAAATATCAAAATGCGGTAGAATTTAGTGAAACCAGTGGAATATGAAAGTTAACTCAATATTCTATACAACAATATAGGACTCCGCACATTTTCATGTTTAAAAAATGATATACAGGGGTTTAAAGACAGGTACTAACAGAGTATACGGCTCTGGACTGCAGTCCAGAGCCGTATTTTCCTTCAGTTTGCGATATCGTAAATAAGAAATATTCAGTAGAAATTATCATAGGTCTATATATTACCCAGTATACTTCGTAAGGAGTCTAAGCACATCACAATACAATACGATTTATTGTGAATTTAATACGGCGATGTGTACAGTAAATTCCAAATTTAATGCTGCCTTTTGGGGGCATAATTACATGTGCTAAACTACGTTATTTTGAACCTAAATTTCTACACGATATTAGTTAACCGTAAATAAAACTAGTGATCATGAATGTGAGCATTTTAATTATGTTTGGACAATTTATCAAGCATGTTACGTGCATGTTCATTTCATTTACGAATTTAGGTTTTGGCTAATCAAAGCAGGCGGAATTTGATTCCTACAAACGACATGCAATTCCAAACTAAGTTTCTTATCAAATCACAATCAATCCCGCCTAATACAATACCAAGATTTTGGTTGGTAGCACACAGAGACATGCACATGAAAATGCACACACAAACACAGTTGTTACCAACTGTCCCTTCGAGAATCTAAATGGTTGAGAATTCTAACTACAAATACTTTACCTTCCATCATTCTCCAACCTGTATGAGGTTAATATATAGAGCAATCTATGGGTAAGAGAAGTTTATTTTTCTTTCATAAGAACAGTAAGCAAAGCATTGGTGATTTATATACAAACTTTTGAAAGCCTTTGTTGCTTCTCTTGCTTAACAGAATGAACAGTTCCTGCTAGTCTAGCAAGGAAGTCGTTGCTAATGCTCTTCGCCGGTCACTAACAGAATTGCTACAACTTGGATCGCTAGGTACGTACAACAACAACAACTGAGCCTTTTATCCCAAGCATATGGGGTAGGCTACATGAACCAACATGAGAATCACGCCGGGTCCAGCACATGAATCCTCTGTCTCCACTCACTTCTATCGAACAATATACTTTCATTGAGTCATTTGGCAACCATATCGTTTCGTATCAGCTCCATCCATGTTTTCTTCGGTCTCCCTTTTGCCCTTTTGCCATTGCCCATATCGAGAGTATCTATTCGTCGAAACGGTGCTTCCATAGGTCTGCGTCGCACATGACCAAACCATCTTAGCCGGTTTTCCCGCATCTTCTCCTCCACAGGTGCTACACCAACTTTTGCACGAATATCCTCATTTCGCACCTTATCTTTTCTAGTGTTACCGCACATCCAACGAAGCATGCGCATCTCCGCTACGTGCATCTTCTATGTATGATGCTTCTTAGGAGCCCAGCATTCTGTACCATATAATAAGGCAGGCCGAATAGCGCTCCGATAAAACTTCCCTTTCAATTTTAACGGAAAGTTACGATCACACAAAATCCCTGTTGCACTCCTCCATTTCAACCAACCAGCTTGAATCCTTTGATTAACATCACTATCGATCTCTCCATTTTTTTGGATGATGGAACCTAGATATCTAAACTGGTCGCTCGGTGATATCTCTTGCCCTTCCAATGTTATACCAATATGGTTTTGACTTCTCTGGCTACTAAATTTGCAGTGCATATATGCTGTCTTGGACCTGCTCAATCTGAATCCCCGAGATTCCAATGTTTGCCTCTATAATTCCAATTTGGCGTTAACCCCTGCTTTCGTCTCATTTACTAGAACAATATCATCAGTGAATAGCATACACCAAGGTACCTCATCTTGGATAGTTCTAGTAAGCCCATCCATCACGATGGTAAACAGGAATGGACTTAATGCAGATCCTTGATGTAAACCAATAGTGATCGGAAAATCACTCGTTAAGCCGCCGTAAGTTCTGACATTTGCCACTACTCCATCGTACATATCCTTGAATATATATATCTATAGCATGATAAGCAAGTGGAATTCACTTGCCTGCGATGGTTGAATGGTTGAGCTGGCGATGACTCCGACAGAAGCGATGAACGGCGGCAGCGGCTAGGGTTTGGGGTGTTCGAGCTCGAGTGTTGTGTCGTGGGGGTGTTGGCAGTGGGGAGTCGGGGGTGTTGGTGATGGCTTACAGGCGTGGCCGTGATAGGAGGGAGGTCAACGGTGGGTTTGGTGGCGGCAGGCGGTTGTGGCGATAGGTGTTTGGAGGGCGGCAAAGAGGTCGGGGGTAGTGAGAGAGAGAGTGTGTGTTGGAGGTTTGGGAGATGAGGTCGCCGGTGAGTTGTTCAGGGAGCTTGTCGGCATCGATGCAGCGGCGAGTGTAGGCTCCAATGGTGATGGGGGTTGCCGGAGGTGAGGAGGGGTGAGTTTGAGAGAACGATGATAGAGAGATAGAGGGATAGAGATTGAGAGAGATCAAGAAAGAGATAGAGAGATAGAGAGGGGGGAGTTCGGTTGGGGAAAAGGAGGAGGTCGGCGAGTGATCGTGGGGCAATCGGACATGGCGAGATCGTGGAGAGGAGCGGGTCTCGTGGGATTCTCGCGAGAAAGGAGGAGAGGGAGGGGGAGAGAGAGAGAGAGAATGAGGAAGAGAGAGAGAGAGAAGATGGGGTGGGCTCGGGGTGGGTTTAGGGTTTGTGTTAGGGGGTTGTTGGGCCGGGCTGGGATTTAGTTAGCTCGTGGGTTAAGGTTTTAGGTGTTAGGATTTTAAAGTTTGGGCAAAAAATAATTAGGAATTTATAAGGAAAAGAATGGGGGAAAAATTAGGAAAATAGGAATTTAATTGGACAAAAGGAAATCAAGAGAAAACATATATGGATAGAAATTGAATTTTATTAAAAATGTGGATATACGCTAATCAGAAATGCCGGTTATTACAGAGATTCTCATAGCATTTTCAAAAGTTGCAGCGTTATCTTGTTAGCTAAATTGATTTTTAAGACCTCAACATTTTACAAGCCCAACACTTAATTTTCTAAATCTTAAATTTTGGCTCTTTACCTTAAGGTTTTACTCTATTGGCACTTTAATACCGGACTCAACCCCAAACTATTGGGTGCTTCTCTTTTCCACCTGTTCCAACCCAAATTTCCCACTCAAATATTTGTCTATTTTTATATTACCCTAGATATATTCAAACTTAACACAACTAGCAGTATGACTGACTATTGGCAGGCCGTCTCACCCGTCTGTCAGAAGCGTTAATTTATGATCCCTTCCCCTTCTGGAGATCGAACCCCGCACACTTCTCAGGAGAGGGGAAATGACATAGCAACCGAATTATTGCTCATTGGTACTTAGAAATGATTTAGATTAAATAAAGGCTTGATCTAAAAAAGAATACCATCAAGATTTAGATTAAATAAAGGCTTGATCTAAAAAAGAAAACGACAACCAGTTTGGCATAAAACTACCAAAATGTTTTTGAATAACCCAAGCTCGGCCTAAGAGGGTGCCGCACCCTTCCATTTGGTAAGAATCTCAAAAACTTATTCTACATTGTGGCCTTATTCAACATTGTAGCCGGTTTTTGTTTGATCGCAGCAGAATCTAGATTTATAAATTTTTACACTAAAATGTAAGCGAACTGTTGCATACAATAGACGCAACATCTTGTACCTTTTGTATCGCAGCAAACCAAATACAACCTCAAAACCTGATGCACCTGATATCGGCTACCATAAGTCTAAAAATTTTGAAACAAGAAACCTAACATTGTAGAAATATACTTGCAAAATATCCTAGTGCCAAATTTGCAGATAATTCACGTTCAACTATTGATTCTATGCTCATTTTGACCACTGATAAGTAAGCTCTAATAAAATGTGGCGATTAAATTCACTTGTTATATCCCTCAGTTCCTCAATTTCAAGTATAATTTTTATAACTCGCCGTCAGTCATACACTTTGCTTTAATAGGAAACATGACCCACACAAACAAGAACGGACCTCATATCACAGTGAACAACAAGTCATTCACACACACACAATGCCAAATATAAACTTCTAAAATCCCAAGTATAACTCTCTCTCCCCTCTCTCTCTCTCTCTCTCAAGACATATAGACCTCAACACTAGCAGTCTTCACAACCAAGCAAACAGGGCAGGCCTCAACAGCCCCATCACACTCCTTGCACGTGCACAAGTGCCTACATGGCAAAAGCAACATACAAACCTCTCTCCTCCCACAAACTCTACAATGCCCGTGTCCGTTTGCGGGTCCCGGCCCAGGCCTACCTTTCGGGACATTATAAGATGAGGCCACATCATCCAATTCACTGTCTCCACACCCTTCTCTGCCTTGATTCACTGCAGTGGCAGCTAGGGCTTGCTTGAGGTTGTTTTGTAATGTGTGGACTATCGATTCGTTGTAGCGGGCCCGGGACTGCCAGTTTTGTGCTTCGATTGCAGCTTGCTTGATCCGATCGGCAAGGTCGCGGTTTTTGCGGTTGATGGTTTCAATTTCGAGTTCTTTCTCGCGGAGTTTCCGTGCTGCGGTTTTCTCGACAGAGGCTAGGAAGGATACCATGTGGCGCTGCTGCATTTCATTTGCTCCTTTTGTAAATTGTTCCTCCTGTTGAAATAATTGAGGTCTGGTGGTATAAATTGTTAAATGATCTAGATGATTAAACTCTTGCTTTCATACAGATGACCTATTGGTGAAGGAAAATCAATAAGCATCCTGCTAAATTTTGCAGCTAGCAACACAACAAGTAGAGAATTTTTTTTTTAACTCATAAGCTGACATGTTTTGGTTGTTTATTAATAAAAACACTAGTGGAACAAATGATTGTGTGCAAAGCATATATATTTTCTTGTAGTATGCTTTTGTGAAGTTTAAACAGGCTATGACAGGCTAACAACTTGCACTTCTTTTTTTAACTGGACCGTGAGCCTAACCAATGCACACAACACACCCACGCACAGAACACACCACACCACACACACACACACACACACACACACACACACACAAGGGGAGCCGCAAATTGGCCCCGAAAGCGTTAAATTGCGGTCACTTCCCCTCCTTGGGAATCGAACCTTGCACCAGGAAGGGAAGTGACCTGTTGCTTATTGGTAATAACTTGCACTTATGGAAGATTAAAGGGCACCGCCTTATTTTTATTATGAACGAAATGGAGATTTAAAGGGTTTGGAGGAAGGTCAAAGATGTTTGGAATACATTCGTCATGGCAATCAATCTCTTGAGGTTCTTGAGCTGAAAGAAATGTAAGAGCTTTTCAGGCTAAAAGTCGTCCTCTTTGAATGTTCTCCATAAAATCAATATTTTGTGGAATTTTGGATAGGTCAAAGGAGGCCTTATGCAGCGAGATATATGGAAGTAGATGCTGAAAATTAGTGAAAGAAGCCTGTTATCGAATGTCTGATTTAACTATTTCATTCACACTTTGCAGGAGTGAATTTGCAACTCATACAATTTTGTGATTTGCAACATCTCATTTCATATTTTCGATGAAATTTTTTATTTGGCTAGGGCCACTTTGATCAATTCCATATCCCAAAAAATACACAAATGCTCCTAAAGAGAGTTGATCAAGATTTTGTCCCCCTTTTTTTCCTACTTTTATTTTTAGTTTTGCGTACCATCAAAATCTCTAATCTGATTAATTGAGATGGATACATAAGACATCAAGGCAAACTATTCTATATGGTATATATAATGTACAAGATTCATACCTGAACTCTAATGTATCGATCAAGCTCTTCCTTCTGGCGTTCAAGTTCAATCCTCACATTATCACCTAGAGACATAATAATCGGAAGTGAAGGCGCGCGCCCACTTGCAGTTGTGACAGAGGAATTGTGCTCATCGTCATCATAAGACAACCTCAGCCCAGTGGATACAGCATTTGGATTAGGGATTCTAGCTGATCTATCAGTCTCATCTTGGTAAATATTATTCAAGGAAATCTGAAGCTTCTGCTGCATCGCAATATCTTCAGACTCCTTGTTCCTTTTTATCGATCGGTTTAAAGAAGATGCATTATTGTTTCCAATATAGTTTGTTGGAACAACATTACATGCAGCAGCTGGTACTGCAATGCAGATCGAAAGCAACAGGGTCACCATAGATTACATCCCAACATGTAAATTATGTTATGCAAAGTTCCAAAAACCAAGTCAGTAATCAAAAGAAAGAAAAGATGTAGACAAAATCCAATATCATGTGTCATGTTAGACCTAGAAGAAAATAAAAGAAATTCAATTTTTTTTTTTTTGAAAAGCGCATAAATAAAAGATGTGCATAATGCAGGAGGAAGAGAACATCAAATTGAACACAATTATCTGCTTAAGCTATTTAGGATTGGTTGTACAACATGACTCCAAGTTGATAAACACCATGAAAGAATTGATATTTTTATAACTATCTGTCAAGCTGCGCAGCATCAGATTTCTTGCCAAGGAATATGAAAAGGTGAAGGTTATTTGATCAGGGATCATCATGTCTAGTTGTTTCAGTTCATTTTTGTTTTAATTGTTCTTTCTTTCGCTCCCCACTCCCCAAATAAAAAAAGTTTTGAGTTTATCTAGAAAATTGTGGGCCTTTGGGTATTTTGGGGAGTTTTTTGAATTTATCACAGACTTGGTAGCCTACGTAAAGGGGCAAATCCTAGCATCTACCCTCGGAATTTGGGGAGTTTTTTTTGAATTTATCACAGACTAGGTAGCCTACATAAAGGGGCGTATCCTAGCATCTACCCTCGGAAAAAAACCCTGAATTTATGAAAGGTGTGAACAACAGTAAACTTCTTCAGTATATTGTTTTGTTATTGCCAACTTCAATTAAATCCCTCAACTATTCTCCTTCGAGGAACATCTCCGATCACAACCCGACTATGATGATGCTTACAACTATAATGATTATAATGATGACTAATTAATTTGAGTATGAAGGGAATCTTGAAATCCAAAAGATAATTTATAAAGTGGTTTATCTTTGAAGTATTGATCAGGAAATTAGGAGTACTTAAGGGATGGTTTGAACTCAGATTGTCATAAAATTTAGTCAAATTGTCCAGAGTCTTTCTTCGTATTTGGTCCCATTTTGCTCGAGAGGTTTAAATTACGACGATCCCAAGCATACAGTAAAAATTGTGCATCACATGTTAGAGACTTGGCAAGTAGCTGCTTATCATGTTATTTGGCCTTAATACCTGAATTCCTTCGAAATAAGCATACTGGCCTAAAGGTTTACGGATGCAATTATTACACGACATTCTTCATCCATTGACAACAGCATATTTAAATCAACAGAGACAAGTATAATATTGACAATGCCATTAGACCAATAGGTTTCAAAATAGAATGGGACAAAACAACAAATGGAAAAGGTGAAGCTAGGTACTTCAGCAAACCAAAATCACGCAACCTCCTTCGACCTCTCTCCAATTTATAAGCATAACATGGTATACCTCTGCCTTCAAGAATGACAAAGAATGTCCTCACATGTTAGCAGAGAACAAATTACTATAAGCTAAAAATCTAACTGATCAATAACTTTTTTATACACGAAACCATAAGAATGTATGTAAAATTATTAGAAAACCAACATATTAGCTAGTGCTCTCACAGCCATAGTTTCAACAGGATGCAAGCAGTTATGCTACATAAATCTGTTCTAAATCTCTTCTGGTAATCAGGGTTTCCACGAAATACCAACACATCAAAAATTAACAAGCCTAAAGGAAGTACAGAGGAGACAAACATACAAAAACAGACGATCAAAACATGAAACCAAAGTATAACTCAACTAAAAGAGGAAACTCAATAGAAAACTTCTAGCAAAGTAAGGATTTGGCAAATTCAACAAATTGATTACACAAAGCATCGATGTCAAACGGCAGAGACGATTATAAAAGAGTTATACTTAGAAGATTTAGATGCTTGGTATTGCTATTGGCATGATATATAATCAATTCAAAGCCATAAAAATTCTTGAGAATATCTCCACTCACTGTTTCCAAACAGCTGGAGCTGCGTTGAGGACGCATTTGAACCATACTGGAATTGATTTTCATCCAAGAATCCCGGGCACACCGGAGCACCATTATTCCCTCTGTACATTTTTTCTTCTCCCCTTTACCTCTAAACAACACAAACCAATAAGTTTTCTGGCTAGGGCCTTTTTGACCCGTTCCATTTTTCTCAAAAAAACAAACCAATAAGTTTTTCTTAAACATCCTTGATATAATGCAAGAGATCTACTAGGAATTGTAGCTGAAAATTCTACAACAATCACGTGCTCGATCGATCGATCAAAACAAACAGATTCAATTTGCAATAAGAATAATGTAATCTAAGAAATTTTCTCAATACACAGCCAATTTAAGAAATCCGACCAAATTTTTTGGGGGAAACTAAAAGGTTGACATTTTGAAGGACAAAATGAAACGAACAATGATTATAGATTGAAAAAAAAAATCAAAAGATGCATGAAATTAAAGATTGGTGGAGGATTTCTCACCTAATATTCCAATCGATCGAGCTCGAGGACTCTTCAATCTGATAAATTCAACAGAAAAATCACCCAAAAAATAGAGGATTATTCTCGTTGGAGGAAATTAAATCGGTTCAAAAAAGAGAGAGAGAAAAATCAGGGCTTTTTTATTGTAAGAAAAAATTTCCCCTCCAGAAAATTGTTCTCTTTCTTTTCTTGTTTTCTCCGATCAATACAATAGCTATAGGTAAAGACTGAAATATCCTTTGTGATTTAATGATGGGATTGTTTCTATATAAGTCCCTCAAATCGTCTTGAATTCCATATGAGCCCTTCAAATCTTCATCCTACCATGGCTGTTCTCCATCCACCCCCGGCCGGGCACATTGCGCACTGCCCTCTAGCCGCCCGTATCCTGCCCGCCGACCGTCAGCTGCCCTCCACCCGTAGTTTGTCGAATTCGGCCGTCGGCCCTCATCCGTCGGCTGTTGCACTATTACTAAAAATAATCAAAATATACCAAACACGTTAATACAGAATTCCTTAGAATTAATGGCTGATCATCACATTCTTAGGAATATAAGCATTCCCAATAATTTTTCATTCTATGTACCAAGAGCATTTTCAAGTTACCGCATCTTAGTCCCGTGTTAGGATCCCCCATCCTTTTCGCGTAAAAACCCTTCTTTCCTTTTCCGTCTAAAATGTGAAGCCTTATGAGCTCAAAACCGTCTGGGCTTGAAGATGCGAGGGAAATTATTGTTTTCAACCAGGTTAAATGAATTACGATTTTCAATTAAAGAAATTAGGGTTTTCAAGGATAAATGGAGGCGAGATAAAAGTTTCCGAGAAGAGTTTCGAATGGAATTAAGGTTTCCAATTCAGAGAATTAAGGTTTTAGATGAGAGAGGAAAGAAGGGCTTAAGCCCGTTCGGTGGATTGAAGTCATTGAAGGTGATTAGGTTTTTTACCATATGTAATTTGTGTGTTAACCCATGGATCAAGTTAGAGTTGGACGGAAGCCGTTGACGGGGATTAATATAGGGTAATTTGAGGCATTTGATAGATCCCAGAGCAAATATTTGAGAGACTAATATGGATTTCGAGAAGATTTAAGGGGTTTATAAAGAATTTTCAAAAAAACTTATAATAATAAAATAATAAATAGCTCACATGGATACATATGTAATTTCCAAATTAGGCAGCTCATCAATATGAAATGCACTCAATGAGCAAAGGGCCATAAACCTGTTGGGTTTTAAGATAAATTCGAGTGTGCCTTCCTAAATGGGCCGAGTATGATACTGTACTAAGCTAATTAAGTTTATTTCTATATCCGCCCCAAAATTCTTCCGTCTTTTTAAGATTATTTCCGTCATTTTTTTTTCCCTTATATTTGTATTACACCACTATGGATTCTTCATTCTTCTCAAAACATCCCACGGTCATTTTCCCCCAATCTTCATGCTCAAATCTTAGATGGGCATATGGAATTATTGGATATATTTTTATCAGCCGCGTTTTTTAAGAGTTAATCTGTTGTAAAATAAATAATACTTCCAGCAAATGGCACGATATTTAAGTTTTCAGGAAATTGTTTCTGGGCCCTTGTTGGAGAGATGGGTTATTTTTAAACCCATGTATTTTAAAAATTAAAAAAAAACAGCATGTATTTTAAAAATTATAAAAAAATCCCAGCACTTATGGAATACAAATATGGAATACAAATGTTTCAAGCTCAAAATAAATTATGGGTGTCACACCCATGATATTTTAGCAAACATTCCGGATTTGCCCTTATTTTTAAATCAAATAAACATTATCATTCTTACAAAAATATTATGCATACGGTATTCCATTATGGTTTGCTCAATCTTCCTGCTTCTCTCCCAATTCCTTGTTTTTTCTTCCAAGCCCCCTCTCTCAAAATCTGCATCTCCGTTTTCAAATCGGTTATCTCCAATCCAATTCTTTCGGTTCTCCAATCTCCATTTCTAATTTCTGCATCTCTCTTTCAAATTCCTAATGTCCGATCCGATTCATCCGATTTCCTATCCTCCGGTCTTTTTTCTTGTTTTCGGCATCTTGGCTTCTATGATGGCTGAAACTAAATCGATCAATAATAAGAAAGAACAATAAAGAAGTCGAAAACTAGGGCAAGCGGTATTAACGGGGGCAAAGAACAATAAAGAAAATAGGTTTATAAAAAAAATCAGGGAGACATTGATAAAGAGAGAATAATAAAGAAGTTATGGAAAACTATAGGTATATAATAAAAAAATCTAATGCTCTAATGTCTCTGGAAATCAAAAAAATCTCACGTTTTAATATCTAAAAAATTATTAAAAGTGTATTATAAACAATGCATACAAAAATCGTATACAAATCAGGTTTTGGGTTTAAAATAATATCAAAATATAGTTTTAGGGTTTTTCACAATTTTGTCATCTCATGGGTTGAGAATAAGTGATCTTTTCAAAATGGGCCGGGAAACATTGTTCCCTTAAGTTTTCTTTTTATTGTTGGGCAGAAAGTTTAAGATTTGGGTTACAAGCTCAAAAAAATAAAAGGTTTAGAGTTTCAAATATAGACCATCCAATGATATTTAAAGAAATGCATGAAATTTTCTTCCACTGCCATTTTAACTGGAAAGTAAGGAAGTCTCAACATTAATATCTCAATCGACTTTCAAAACAACATGCTCTTTCTATTTAAACTCACAAAAAATAATATCGAAAAATAATGACTAATTATTTTAAGAAAATATGTTCAAGGGAACCTTGTTTAATCGTAACATCTTTTGCACGTGCAATTGGTATATACATATTTAGAAGAAGCGAAACGAGATTAAGAAAACTGAAAACATCTTTAATTAAAATACTAGATGATATCTTTTTTGGGATAAGACATTTTTTATAAGTTTAATAAAGATTTTTAAAACGTGAGGAAATCTTATTACTCAGAACATAATATTAAATATTTGTCTTTCCAAACTTACAAAAAGCTCTCTCACCGTTTATTATTTTAGAAACAAAGCAGCATTTTCATTCAAAAACCCCTATGGGTTGCATTAATAGATTCAAAAGCACGCGATACCCTGTGGTTATTATATTTAGAATTCAAGGATGTACCGTGGCATTTTATCATTTTTCCGCTAAAACCGACTGCAGGAGTAAATATAAGGCTTGTAATCGCCCAGCCAAGCTCTGAACTCTCGAATGCGCCGTTTGTGAGAGTTCATGAGACTCACTTTATTGGAAGCATGTAAACAAAGACGTTCCACAGTAATATCATCATGACTCTCAAAGTCATGTGCGGTAACAATATGAAAGAAAAAAGCCCGGGTTTCCCCCCTGAAAGAGCGCAAACCAAAAGCTAAAAATTCGAAGAAAAAAGTTTCTAGAAGCTTATCTTAGCTTTAGGAATGGCACCTTAACATCCAGCGTACCACCAAAAAAAACCCAAAAAAATTTTAAAAACAAAAAAATATTAATAATAATTTATTCCTCATCAAAATGTTTTAAAAAACTGGGTGTATGCTTTAACTTTTTTTGCAGGACACACGGCAAACAATAATCACTTACTTTAATAAATAAAAAATAAATTAATTTTTTTTTAATGATGATTGCTCAAATCATTCAGGATCTTTATAAATAATTGGAAGAACCTTCAAAATATTTCTAATTTAACCGATATTTTATTCTTTTTAACATCTTTTAATATCTACATATATACACATTCAAAAATTTTAGTTAACAAATAATATAGACTTTGAGAGGAAAAAAATACCCTTAACTATCACGGGGTTCACTAAAAAAATCTTAAAGAAGTAAAATACCTTTTACTAAGGTAATTTTAAGAGATCTTTTTCACTAAAACACTCTGAGAAGTAACATATTTTACAAGTAATTACAAGCTTAAGGTATTTTAGTGACAAATCATGATAGTCCAGGGTATTTTAGTGTACTTTATGAGGGGGAAAAATCCATCCATTAAAACGCCCTAGTTATCAGGCATCGGGTGCTCATTCTCTGCACCAGATCCGATAAGCTCCCAGCCTCCGACAAGATCTAAAATCAGGGTTTGTGATTTTCCCCCAATTTTGTTTATCAACGTATCTTCTTCCAATTCGATCTGCTTCTCTTTGATTTCTAGGGTTTTCTTACTCTCTGTTGAAATCTGAGCCATTGCTCCCAATTTCGTTATAGATTCGTAGAAGCACGATTCATGGAGGAGTTTGTGCAGAAGAAGGAGCTAGGGTTTAAGCAGCTGGAGCAATGGGCTCGGCAGCAACCAGTTGAGAATCTCCACGTCGCTCTCGCCATCGTCATCTTCACTACTGTGCTCATTGTGATTTGTAAGTTCAATTTTTTGTTTGTGCTTTGTTGATCTATCTGTTTGTTTGTGAATCATTATGTTGCATCATCGGAAAAAAACTATCTTCGACCTACATATATACTTTACGTTGAAAAAACTGGAAAAGAAAAACTGATAGCTACTTTCATGTGGAAATTTGAACCTTATAACTGATAGTGATTACATAAATACTCATTATCTATGTCGCACGGATTTGTTAATGTTGAGACATGCCTGTACCGCATTCGTATCCATATCGGATCCTTTCGGATTCATTGAGTACATATGTTCTAAAATTTTGTATTGCATTCAAGGTGTATCAAACATGTATCAACGGCTAAAACACCAATTAATAAACAAACTAACACTAACAAATTGGTTTGTATTCTCAGTTTAGATTTGTTGAAAATGATTATTTTTTTTTGTTTTACCGGATTACTGTTTATATATTTAAGGAACAAAAGATTAGCGTATCCGAACGAATCATATCCAAGATTTTTGAGAAATTGCATATCCACAAAGCCAACTTGAATTGTGTTCCATGTCTGTATCTGAATCCATTCTACTAAGGTCATAATCATCATCATTTAAGTGTGTTCCCATTTATATGGGGTTGGCTTTGGATTAGCATGCCATGAAGGGTTTAACGAAGTTTTTTTAATGTTGGGCTATTAGGTCGACGCCAACACTGTTAATTAGAGCCAAATTTGTAATTGAGAGATGTATGGATGAGAGCGTGGTTTGCCACATAATCCTAATGACTAGTTGACGTCCTCTAAATTCTCCTCAGAAAAGTCTAGAAAGGGAAGATGATATACTTGCTTAGGAAATCATGTTCACTTCTATGGCACAAAAAGGGATTGAAGGTTTTGATATTTTTCTTTATTGTCTTGGCCCAAACAAAAGCAGAACAAATAATTGCATTTGTTCTAGCCTGTAACTTAGGACTGAATGAAGCATTTAGTAACTTAATATATGTCATTTCCACTTGCAGTCCAAATGCCATCACCATCTACTAGCAAAGTATAGTATAAATCTGCTCTATCATAATGAAAAGTAAATACTTCAAGGGCTTTTAAGGAGACATTAACAGATTAACTTGAAGCTAATTGTTTTATCAAGAGCTGAACATTGGCAATCATATATGCAGAGGTTACATGTGCAAATGATTTGTTTTTCTTTCTTTTATCTTTTGTTAATGACTCGATGTATATCCATTATTCCATCTAGCCAAGAAACATTGTTCCAGACCCATTCAATATCCTAAGCACAATATTTACATCTATTTACTGATATAGATAATATATGTTAGGTTGATAATCATTAATTTTAAATCCATTTTTGGACCATTCTTGATCAAGTCTTTTTCCCCTTTGCTAATGCTTTGTCAGCCGTCTTGACTTATTTAGTACAGAAAAAGGATGAACAACATAAGCAGGTTCCTAAACAAGTCTGTAAAGTAGAATTGTTATGTCAACATTTGAACATTGATATATAAACTATGAGTTGAGATGAGTATTCATATCAAGTAAATCCAAAGTGATTGACAGAAGAAATATTGCAATCTCATGACAGTTGACATCCAGCTGCTAACATCATGCACAATGTTGTAAATAACATATTCAGAGTTTGTTCAGGTGGCCAGTGAATGAAGAATAACCGGTTTATTCGGTGAATATTCGGAGTATGCAGCCATCAATATTTTCATATAAATATAATATATAAAAATTTCAAAAAAATATAAAGATATGGAAAACTAATATACCCGTGTCCGAGCTAAATCGGAAGATTGTTGCCATTGAGAAAGAAGACTGATGAAAGAGTGTTTGTGAAATAATAAATGTGGGTCCCACTTGATTTTTAATTAAGCTGTGGATCCCACACTTGTTTTTTTAATTGTTTTTTTTTGGGCTTAATGGGCCAATTCGGCCAAATAATTCTCGTTATTCGCCTGAATATGTACGGCGAATATTCGGTTTGACAGCATATTTGACTAAATATTGCAGTTTCTGTTCGTTTTGCCACTGAATCCGAATATTCAGCCGAATATTCTGTTTTTTTTAACACCGATCATGCATTTGTAGTTATCATGTGTTGCATACATCCAAAATGTGACAAAAGTATATGATACCTAGCTGAAATATTTCATAAGTGGCTTTTCTGGTTTGTGTTTGAATATTATATTTGTTAACTTTAGGATTTTACATTTACACAGAAATAAGAAAAAATATATCAAATATAAACATGCAAGTTTGTTTGCTCACAAACTCCGAACAGCATGAGGGAGCTCTACAGGAAGATAAACTAAAGCATGATAAATAACTCATGAAAGGAGTATACAGCTTGGAAAAGAATACAAGAATTGGTTGCACTCTAGTGTAGAATGTTAAGGTTAGTTAAACTATGAATGTTGGTTGCAGTTTATATATATGGTTTGTGGGTCTACTTTTAATAGCCCGGGACTTGCTAGATAAACCCTTAGAACAATCAACTGTCTAATAGTTTCAACTTAAATACCTTATTTACATCTACAGATCTGCACCCTCAAATTTACTTTTTAGTTATAAGTTTCCAATTACAAAATTTCAATATTAGAAAGAACTTTGCAATTTAGAAATTTGCATTATTGTTCTCAAAGAAAGAAATCTGCAAAATTATTAAGTTTTCAACTTCTAGTTGAGTTAAGCCCAACCAAATTCCATGCTCATTATGTGAGTTGCAGGCCTGCAGCAAAAATAATTTTAATTCACTATTAAAGCAACTTGTACATCATGATGCAGCCAACAATTAAACCGCAGGTCATATTTGATTCTTGAAGATTAATGGGTTCAAGAACAACTCCGCACAGTAAGTTATTGATTAGAATTTAATAAATGATTTCTATGATCCAAATATTAGCACACATCAACCATGTCATTAATAAGGCACTTGACAAGTAATCTTCTTACATAACTGTGGAGAATATGATTTTTAATACCAAGTCTGTGTGCTGGAGTTTAAGTTATTTTTAGAGAAGTTGAAGTTCAATTAGCTTGCAGTTTTTGAAATATAATATAGTTCTATCATTTAAGCAGTAAAATCCCTTAATAAATATTTCAGGTTTGCATTGTTAATGGATAAGGGAGCAGGTTTTGAAGATGCTGTTTGATTGGATGAAGTGATAGCTACTTTTAATCCAAAATGTGCTCATGTCTAAATTTTGCTAGCTGAGGCAGTTGTTATGTTTTTAGAAATAGAGAGCTGCTAAGTGTCTTGAATTTTGCAGCAAGAAGCATAGTGTATTTCGGTAAACCAAGGCCATTTATTGCGACATGCCTTTCATCAATGTTGATGCCACATCAGAAGGGAAAAGCAAAACCCTCACCGACTCCAACAATTTTCTCTTGTGCACTGTCAATTCCTCACAATCAAACAATTATTTTTCAAATCCTACTGCTGCAAGTAAACCTTACTAATTATTGGAAGTGCAACTTTCTTGCAAACTGCAATACCCTTGCCCCTTACAGCCCCTTAGACATGCTTTTATACCATGAAGTGGTAGGCATGAGAATAAGGAGAGAGCATGAGTTGGTAGTGGTACTATGTCTTATAGCTTTAACAATTCGACATCAGTATGGTTTCCTTATATTTTCTCCGGCATCCAATTCAAAGCATGCCCCTGAGGAGCATTAGGTGAAGTTGATTTGTTGAAGTAAATTATTCACTGCATCTCAATCTGCTTGTCTTTTTTTGTGGACTACTAGAAACAAATTGTATTCAAATGGTTTTAAATTTGGTATATTTATTTCTGTTAACAGTCAGTTGCTTTAAGCGCTCAAAATCTAACACGATTATTCTTGCGGGCTTAAGCGGCAGTGGAAAAACTACTCTTTTCTATCAGGTTTGTCTCCTATTCTTCTTTATCGGCCATCTTCTAAGAAGTTTATTAGATTTTCTGTCAATATTTTATCGGGCTGAAGATGATAGTGATAAGTGTTGCTCTTATTAGTATCGGGCACATGCTAAGAGCACACACAGCCTTATAAGGTCAACAATGAAAATTGCTTATGCATTTAATCTGCAGTTGGTATATCAACTCAAGAAGTTATTGAAGTTATAAAATTCTTGTTAAGATGTACTTTTTAATTGTAGAATCTACTAATATTCTAGAACATATTCACATGAATCTTGTTGTATATAATTTTTAAGGAAGACTAGATACAAAATATATTATGTAAAGTCTCTACAAAGTAAGAAATGTATAAAGTCTCTAGTGATGTTGATTTAAAATGAAAGGTTTTTACTCTAGAGTTACCCTTGAGGCCTATTTGGGTATTGGAGTTAGGATAAGTGGACTTTATTTTTTAGTGGAGGTTGAGGGGATGCAAGCTATATGATTTGTTAGCGCGAAATCTATTTTAAAAATAACTTTAGTTATGTTATAAGAGATACGCTTGGGAAAGTGGAGTTTAGAAAACTTAGATCAGGTTGTAGTGAGATAACCGCAGATATCTCTACTCCAAAATGAATGCCAACTGCAGATATCTCAACTCCAAAACCAAACATGCTAAAGTTGGCATTTTGGAATTAAAATTTTCTAACTTTATGGAACTCCAGTTTAGAATAACTCATCTCCATTCCCAAACAGGGCCTTATAGACTATAAAAGGGCTGTGTTGTAACCATGAAGATCAAGAAAAACATGTTCAAGTTCGAAGTTTTGCTAGCTGTTTCCCGCTTCCTCTACTATCCTTCCTACTCAAAACCCTTCAACGGTCATAAAACCGTCTCACATAGCTTTAAATTTCCAACGATATAGGTACTGGAACAACGCCATTTCCAATACAGCGCAACTCGTGTATTTCAGACATGGATACAGTAGCAACACTATTTCCAATATAGTGCAACTCTTGTATTTTAGAAATGGCTGCCTGAGTTTCGTACCCCTTTTCATTCCATAACTATTCCCAATGGCAACACCCTCTCCATCTGCACCATCACTTTTCAAATATTTTGAAAACCTTGTTGCTGTTTTAATATGGTGATAGTTAATTGGTCTCCAATTGAAGATTCTATTCTATTTTCAAGATATTCGGAAGCTTGTTAAATAGGCTATGATTAAGCTAGAGACTCCTCAACTTTTAGTATCATGGTCACATGCCAAGAATAAACAATACAAGGAGAACACACACACAAAATATACTAGTGCACTATAGTTCATTCAAAAGAGCAAGTAAAGCTATCTTCTTTAGAATAATGATGGCCTCAAAATATAAAGATGCATCAGATATTTCAAATGAGGAATGTCAAGGATTTCTGGTGCAGTCTC
Source organism: Agapanthus africanus (assembly GCA_030015575.1). Lineage (NCBI taxonomy): Eukaryota > Viridiplantae > Streptophyta > Magnoliopsida > Asparagales > Amaryllidaceae > Agapanthus > Agapanthus africanus. The sequence continues at coordinate 312,758,770 of CM057338.1, read as the reverse complement.
TGTCAAACCACCCATATTATGAAGATATTTTAATAACAAAAATGAAGGATTGCGACTCTGAAAGAAGTGTTCAGTAGAGTCTCTGGAATTTTATGCTGATTTTAAAATTATCAAAACGAACTAATATTCTGAAGTCTAATGATGAATAATTATTCTGGTTGTTACCTCACTAAGTTTTGTGCTTATCAATCTGCTAAAACTTCTGCTTGTCCGTTTTAATCTGATAGCTTCGTGATGGCTCCTTGCATCAAGGCACCGTCACATCTATGGACCCAAATGACGAAACATTTGTTCTGCATTCTGAAGCTGACAAGGTAAAACTGTACATGCAAAAGAACTACTAGCTATATGTAAATGCTTAAAAAGCATATACCTGAAATGCTTTTATTCTGAATATAATAATCGAATTGATTGCTTGTTCTTACAATTTGCATAGAAGGGCAAAATAAAACCCGTCCGCGTGGTTGATGTTCCTGGCCATTCCCGGCTTCGACCTAAGTTCGATGAATATTTGCCACAAGCAGCTTGCCTTATTTTTGTTGTGGATGCTTTGGATTTCTTACCAAATTGCCGAGCAGCGTCGGAGTAATTGCTTGCCTCATTTACCTCTTTCAAAGTTCCTATATTGATTGCTACCGTATATCATAAGTCCTTTTCTTCCTGTATGCTAGGTATCTCTATGATATACTGACGAAATCAAGTGTTGTGAAGAGGAAGATTCCCATTCTTATTGTGTGCAACAAGACAGATAAAGTGACTGCTCACTCAAAGGAGTTTATCGGGAAGCAGTTAGAGAAGGAAATGTAAGATTGAAACTCAACTCAGATTTTTTAACATTGCAAAGAAATATTTTTGGTCAAATTCAAGTGCACAAAGTTTAGTAAAACTTTTTAAAATGAAGTCATATATCTGCTTGATGGTTTGCCCACAAGTAATTTTTTGCTTGTCAAAAGCTGAAGATAATTATTGCATGTTACTTTCGACATTCACTGATTCACTTTAGAGCGAAAATTTATGACCTTACTTTTCAGTTGGTCTTCGTGGCAGTCAATATAAATATAATAATTGTGCATCACTTTAGCTTCGTGGCAGTCAATATAAATATAATAATTGTGCATCACTTTAACTTCACACGGTTCCTCAAGATGCAAGCACTCGGCCTATTTATCACAAAATGCATTGGGTGCATTTGAAATTAAGACTATAACTGAATGATTCACGACTGTTGAGGCATGTCGATAAACTGCAAAGTGAATTTCGATTCTTAGAGACATTCAACCAAAATCGTGCATGTGCACCATTGCTCGCGCGCGCACACAGGCTTTGAGTGACAATAATTGGCAAAAAGATTCGGTAGGGTTAACACCCATTGGTGTTCCAAGTGCATAGAATTGAGATCCCATAATGTAGACTTGAAGTGGCGGTGACATCACCATGTAATGCGTGACCATTCTGTACAGGCTTAAATAATGTTAATTAATTTTTGTTTTTTAATTGGGTGTTTTTTGTGGGCATGGAAGGTGGGGTGGGGTGTGGTCTCAAAAGCTCGATTAGCTTCGTCGCATCTAGCTCTATCTGTTTATAGCGAGCATGTGCACGTAATGTACTCATCCTGTAATCCAACAAAAATCACATTCATCAGGTGCAAAAAAAAGGGCTTTTAGATTATATCGTGGTTTTCATATTTTATTTTTCAATATCTTCTAAGCTTATAAATATTCTATCCTTCCTTGTTCTATTTTTCGATTTCTTCAATGCTTAGTTCATTAATTTCCTTTTTCTTTGCAGTGACAAACTTCGAACCTCACGAACCGCCGTTTCTGCTGCTGACGTTACGAATGAGTTCACCCTGGGCACACCTGGAGAGGCATTCACCTTCTCTCAATGTGTAAACAAAGTGACCGTGGCTGAATCTTCTTGCCTAACCGGTGCGGTGTCTCAGATTGAGCAGTTCATTCGTGAGCATGTGAAGCTCTAGAAAAAGGCATATATTCCATTGAAGCTTTTGTTTGTTTTAGAGAAAATTGTACAAGGTTTAACTTCTAAAGAGAAATGAAGGACTTTTTACTATTTGAATAAGGAGCTTGTGTGTGAAAGCATTTATATCGGTGAATTTTTTATACTCGGAAGAGGGACTTGTGATTTGTTGGCACAAGGAGAAAGGTAGAATGTATTAGATTTCTATGATTCTTAGAATTTGTCAGACATGTAAAGCTGCAATGGTCTTTAGAATTTCAGATAGCACTCATTTGTTTCAGTGTCACAGCGTGGTTCATGCTGGAAATTCAAGTGTAGTTCGTTCTAGTTTGTTGGCAAATTATCATGATTATGCTCGGCTTACAGATGCATCCAGATGCATGTTTGTTTTGAAGAGACAGAATAACATAAAGGGTTGAGCACTTCTTAGCCGGGGACAATGCAGGGTGGGAACCGGGTTTGACAAATTTTCTGAAATTTGAAACCTAAGCCCAAAGCCACAAATTTGGGTGACTGGTTTGTTTGGATGGGTTTCTAGGGTTTAGGCAGATGGGTTAGATTTTACGCGCTTCTCGGGTTTTGCCGTTGTAAATTGTTAATATTTTTAAGAATTTGAGACACAGTTTTATTTAGCAAAATTTATACACTAACAAAACTATTTTAAATTAAGCATTATAGATTTAATAAATCAATCATAAAATTCACACCAACTAAATTTCATAAAATAAATACAATATGAATTATAGTATTTAGAATAATATGTTTATGATATACATCGAGTTGATCGGATATACGAAGCGGTTTTGGTTCGGGATAGGTTTGGGGTTCGGGATGGTGGGTTATACCTAACCCGAAAAAGTTTGTATCTAATCTTCTACTCGTCCGATTGGGTTTGTGGGAGTATGGGACATTGAAAAAACCCTTAAAATATCGAATGTGGTTCAGGTCAAACCCGACCCGACTTGCACCCCCAGCTGGTGTTATGAAGATAAGTTAGTTTCAAAATCCACTATTAATTATTGCTAATTTGCTATGGTGTATTTTCTCGAATCTAGGGGGGAAACTAAAGAAACTTGCGTCAAAAGTTAGAGAACAAACATTCTACAATTATTCAACATTCATCAAGTAATCCAATCATTAGCTTCAATGATCACCAGGAAGCTAAGAATCTCAACCATGCAGACCTTTTCCTCTCCCTAATCATGATTAAGTTGACAATCATTACTCATGAAATAAGTAACATCAAACAACCTTACGCAAATAATCATATAAATCAAAACGCCTTCCCTTGATATATATATGAAGTAGACAAGTAGGACCTAAGTAGGCCAGCTAAACCAAAACATATAAAATTAATTAACCAACATCAAAGCATGGAGTATATATATTTGGTACAAACAGTATATTGAGACAGAGAGAGAAAGGGGCCAAAGGTTGTTGAATGATGCTCTTTTGCATGTGGGGGTTAGCTTACTTTAATCCATAGAGAAAGATCCAAATCCATCAATATTATTTCAGTTGGCAAACCTTAGCCTAGCTCCACTTGTTATGGTCTCTAACATGCAATGTCGTAGCACAAGTACATCGTTTGGTTCTTTTGAATATGTTAGTTGAGGATAGAGTTTTGAGAATCTTTGTTATTCTCTTTAATGTCATTTGTGATCAAAGATGTTCCTAATTGCTTGACACACCCCAGGAATCTTTGTTTGGTCCTTCTTCTACAAGCCTGCATGGCCCATCACTGCCTTTTTCTTTCGGCCCGTGCGGCCCATGTGCCACACGTGGGTGGGTGCGTGGGTGGTCTATCATCATTTGAATGATAAATGACCACTAGTTTTCATGATCGGCATAAGTCAAACTTAAGATCTGCAGATCTGGTCTTCTGGGACTTCACAAAACTGAAGTCTTTGGTTTTAGGTCTAAAGAAAAAGAACATACCCTTTTTCTTATTTGTTGGTTAAAACAGCAGGTCATATTTTAATATGCATCGTTTGACATTTTCTTATCATACGATGGTTCCAACATTCGAAGAAAAAGAACCTCGATTTTGTTTTAAAAACACGCTGTTTTCCTTTTTCTGAAAGGCTGGTTATAATTCAAAATATATAGAATCTTTATTAAAATTCACTTTAAACACAACTAGCTTAAGCAGGTTTAGAAGAAAGAGCAAAGAGCAGCTACACGATTTTCCTGCACAATAAATTATGCAACATACACACATACGCTTGATGTGGGGCCTACGGACTTAAGTAGGGAACCACCGACTCCGTGAGCGTCTGGCGTTTAAAAGAAGGACTGTGTAGGGAATATAAATAACTGCTAGAATTTAGAAATCTGCAACACTGCAGGCAGATTCATGAATGGAAGTATCCAATCTGTGAAGGTGCTGAAAAAACAAAGTTGATTGGTCACAATTCTCTTGGGAATGCAAGCCAGCTGTTTTATCCTCCTTCAATCCTCTGCATACTGTAGATATATTAATTAAATTAAATTATTTAACAATATTTTCTCTTTCTACAAAGTTTGGAAAATTTTTAATTTTTTTTTTATATCTAGGTAGTAGATAAGTTAAAAGTAGAGCAAGTAGGCAATCATGGGCACTAAAACAGGCGGTGATTGGCTAATTTTCCTTTACTTTTGCACTCATAGCTTCATGTGCCTCCATGAATTAATTAACCCAAAAATAAAAACAAAAACAAAAACAAAAACAAAAATAAAAATCCCCTCTATGTACAACCCCAAATCTTCTGCTTTGAGATCTCTCAATCTTTGGAAATCTACTACATTATCCAAAATAGCCTTCCGTTTAGTTTTAGTCGGTTACTTTCCATAGTTAAATGGTTGGTATTTGCTAAAGCATCCCTCATTCCCTAAATGTTTGTCTATGTTGGAGTCCAAAGGGACCATGAGCTGGTGAATGTTAGTTAAAGAGTACGGATCGTGGGCTTATGAATGTCAGTTTCAGCCTAACCCTACTTTTTAGGGCTGGATTAAAATGTAAGAGAAAGGTAAAACCGCCAAATTCATTCATCTCTAACCCTAGCATTTGGGGATGATTCAACCCCTCATCTCCAAAATATTTGTCTAAAGCGGCACTGAAATAGACTATGAGTTGATGAATGACGGTTGAAGAGTGGACTACGAGTATTGAAATTCCAGTTTTAGTCTTAACCCTAGCACTTGGGGCTGGTTTAATATGTCAGGAAGGGTAAAACGGTAAAAATGGCCTCCTAACAGAAAAATTTAACTGGTGACACTGAAACGAACAAATTAAAGAATATGAGAGGTTTATTTAAAATAAGGAGGGCTGTATATAAGGAAAAAATTAAAAAAGTTTCATTTGAGAATTGAGGGTGTCCCCACTTGATTGACAAATCAGGGGGAAAGCCAAGAACCCATGAAACTTTCACGTGCGATTGTTGCTGCAACCCAGATGTCACACGTGCGAAAGACTAATTGCTTCATTTCTCAGTTTTGTCGTGCTGGGGTACTTTATTTCTATTATTTTAAAAAAAAATTGTGACAGGGGGGGAAAAAAAAGAGATATTTATTGTTAACTGATAACTGATCTCAGATTTTGTGCAGGGCAAGTTGAGACTTTGAATTTCGAAAGTGTTAGCTCGTGAGGTCCAATTTGCTCTGCAAAATATAGGGTGCTCATTAACATGGTACATTGAATCTTAAACATAAGAGCATTTAAGTCTTTAGCTTTCTATATTTCAACACACACAAGCAAAAAATGAGAGGAAAAAAAATAAACCGTTACTCATAAGTGGCGTAGCTTAAATCGTGATGCGTAGATATCATTTTGGCAGACGGAAGGAAAAAAGACAGATATCGTCCTGCAAACAAGATAAACCTACAACAAATCCAGGAGAAGCGGAAAACCTCAAATTTTATTGTCAATCAAAACTCGAGTGCAAAAGAAAAACCCCTCAAGGCTCCAAATGGAAAATTACGAAAAAGCATCTTGACTTTCTAAATGATCTAAGATGGTGATCCAGCAGACCACCGGGGACACAGTCGAGATGGCCCATTCGGCCGGAGTAGAATTTGTCCTGCCATTTCCGAATTGCCAAAAAACAAGTTTGATTAAATTTAAGAATCAAAAGTCATGGTCTCTCAAAGATCGACCTAAAAATTGAGTTTCCAAAGGACACATGTACTCCTTAGCAATTTCTCATCATCAATGAGTGAGTTTTCTATCACAAGATTTACTCAACATGGATGTGATAGAAAAGGTGTTTTATGATCTATGACTAAATATCTAACCTAAGATATATAAGCACCTTTTTCCACCAATCAGCAATCTAATTTTGCAGCACACAGACATTTGTTAGCTCAATTTGATATAAGAGTTGATAAAGATCCTGCCGTCAATTAATTTCTATGAAAATAGACCATGTTATCAAACATGGCAGCATGCATAATTTTTTTTTTTTGTTTTGAAGACTAAACATGCTTTCATGTTGCACATATTTTGCCTTGCTACATATAGAAGGTGTGGAAACTTTAAGAGGGTGCCGTTGCATTGGCTTTGAGTCATCTTAGTGAAACTCCTCAATGCATTATGATACTTTTGCCAAAAAAGGACAAAATTCCTAAAATAGGGGTATCAACCAGGTCGAGCCGGATCAATGCTTACCCAATCTTATCAGCACGTAATTGATTGAGTTTCGTTATCCCTGACCTTATCCTGTTGTGCACTTGGCCAACCTAACCTGATTCAGCCCAGCCGGCACATCTCAATGAATGATACTTAATTGACCAAACCCTAAAATAAGAGAATTTATTCGGTATAAGGATGCAATGCATTCGAATAAATGAACGAAAGATATGGCATTTGTCGGACACCCCTCAAGCGGCTCCATAGTAGCCGATATTATTCTTCCGTAAAATAGATCAGCTCCATGTAGGCGATACATGGAAGAATTTTTTTTTTCCTAAACTAGAGGGGTCAATTAGGCCGAGTTGGTTCAATCTTGACCTAATCAGATTAATAATTTGGTAGGTTTCGTTGACCCTAATCATTATTGTACGGATCGGATCGGATCCAGTTCGATTGACCCATTTGATAGTCAGGTCAGGTCCGGACGGGAATTAATCACCCGGTTTTGATGCAAAACATTGAGGAAAGGATGAAGTGTTTTTGTACCATCAACATAGATACTAATGATCCATTATACCATGGGTTTTAGAAAATAGTTCCATAACAATTTAGGTTTTTTTATTTATTTAGGTAACCTAAAACATTATTGGTATTTTGAAAAACGCCTACTAAAATTTTATATTTGTAAATGCACCTCCTAAAATCTTTCCGTTAACTAAAAACACTTTTTCCTTAAGTTAATTAGGATTAATAATTGGATTAGAGATAATATAATAAATTGTGAGATAAAAAATCTTATCTAATATCAAAACCCTCGTCTCTTTTTATTTTTATCCAAAACTCATTAGTTTTTTTCTTTCAAACTCTCATATTCAAGTTATCATTTGAGCATTTTAAAAGAGATTTTTAAAAATGTTATGGATGATAATTAAGTATAAGAATCAATTTAGTTTAATTAAGAGTTTTAGATGATGTATTTAGAAATATGAAGTTTTGGGGGGTGTTTTTCAAAATAGTAATATTTTAGGGATCTATATTTAGTCCAACATGAAAAACCCTATTCATATTGGGGGGTGTTTTTCAATATAGAAGAAAAACCCTATTCATATTTAGTCCAACATGAAAATATGATTACAAGAGGACGTACAAGTGTGCACGCATTGACAATTGGGGCAACAAAATAATGGGTTTCGGACTTTCGGGTCATGCGGATATCTGACTTGAATATATAACCATAATCCGATTTGGTTAATTATATATGTGGCCGAGTCTGCTTGACCCCATTATATCATTTATTTAACTATATTATGTCCATATCCGGTTCAAGTCGAGTTCAATCAAGTTATCGAGCTCATGTAATTTTGGCGCTCCTATCTCGAAATGAGATGAAAAATCGGTGCTGCCAAGAGCAACAAAACTTTCAAAGGAGCCAGGAAAGTGATATATTAAACTCTATATTTGGATTTAAGTTTGTGTTTAAATTTCATATATGCTATGTGGACAAATAAGTTATTCAAATGGGGTCCGTGTTATTTAATCCAAAAGTTTATTATAAAAATATTAGCTAGCATTTCGACTATTGTGTGAACTGGATTAATGAACGAGGCAAAATTTTATTTAGATTTGTTTTGGCTATACTTCTTTTATACAATGAGTTTTGGTGTTGAGATTAGAAAGAAAAATATCTCAACAATTCTTTGATGAGCAAGTTCATTTTTATTTTTGGACCATTGAAGTTATATTACTGTATGGAAAGCTGTTATTTTTTTGAAGGATCTCTGCATAAAATTCCTCCTAAAAGATCATTTATGAGCAAAGTTGTCCCCCCAACAAATCCACATGGCCAAATATTTCATCCATTCATGTTGCTTCATTAGTTTGTTCTCATCCAAATTATATAAAATTCTAATTTTTAGAATAGATCTTGATAGAATCACATTAGATTGGAAGTTGATGAGTCATTATCCACTTATATCTTCATTGTCCTTGTGTATATGAGTATCTTGAGTACATTTGCAAATCATATCATGAACTTGTATAATTCTTGATCTCTGATTTGCTAAGATAGTGAAATCTTGGGATTAGTCATAAACAAATAGATTTTGTTATTGCATATTAACATGATAACCACAGCTAACACATGAAGGGCACATGACATGATTATTGGGATGAATATTCTTAAGAAACGAATTGTCCTAAGTAGGGAAACCATGCTGCGCATGTATATATATATGCCTCATAATAATCTCTTTCTGGCTGGTCATATTTTGAATTGTTCTGATATTTACATAGAGATGCATCTCCACAGGAGTGTCAAGAATGAGCAGCGATCTGTTCGGTTTGACCTGTGGACCGATTGTAAAAGATAAATCACAGATAAAAAATCTACTAATGTCGACCATACCACAAGTTCGTGGGTTTTATCCAGCGATGGAAGACGAAGCTGAGGATGAGAAAGAAAATGATGGAGCTTCCCCATAACAATTAGAAGTTATCCAACATTAATTGTACATGAAGTTTTTCACTTAGAAATTTTTTCATCAGTTATAGTACTTTGTTTGTGCTTTTATTTTTAAATTTGTGCTTGTATATGAGGTTTTTTTAATGTATTTCTTATGTAATGACCATTATTAAATCGTTTGGACTTTAATTACCTTTCAAGAGCCTATAATTTTAAAGAAAATGGGCCCAAAATTGCAGTGGTCTCTCACATGGACCAGTAGAGTCTAAGAGCCTAACTGTAAAATAGTCAGCGGACCAACTTGCCTATGTAAGAGGCCCTTGCAGTTTGGGCTTGCAGGGTCTCTGCGGGCCTGTTTCCTTGTAATTTTAAGCTACCCACTAATCTACTCATGGATAATATGCTTATCCATACACGGGGTATTCGTACACCCACGAACCGTATACGGATTGGATAATAGACACAATTTAACACCATTTAACTTTACTCGAATCCATTTTCCTGCGGTCGGGTCAATATGCAATAGATCTTTGACACTAATAATCTTCTGTCTTTTTTACACAATTTGCACAAAGGAGGTTTGATTTGCTACATGTAATACAATATTTATTTTGAATGGAAATAACTTGTAGATTTATTTGTTAATATATCCTTGCATCTTTTTGGAATATTATTTTTTTAGTGCAAATTCAATAATTGGCCAGGAAAAAAATGTTGTTGTTAAAGTTGTGTGAGTTGATAATACAATATCTAAATTGATTGGTCATAACATATTAACATGCATCTTGGGAATTTAATTATTTATATGCAACATGTAATGCAGCCGCTTCGATAATTTGATGTGTTAAAACTTTACGTAATTAGTATTTTAGTTGATATATCAAATCAAACATGCAACCGAATAACATAACATATGAGGAGAGAATAATATATAAGTAGTAAAGATTTCGATCATCCATACTTTCTCTTCCTCACACTCTCTCCTCTCCTTTCAAAGAAAAGGTAATGTTTATTAATTTATTTACTCTTATTATTATATTTATCTAATTTTTATGTGCACCGTACGTGCATAAAATTTATGTATATGTTATCCGATGGCATAATATATAATATAAAAGTAAGAGTATGAAGGCGGGAAAAATGAAGAGAAGCCAGAAGATTGGTTAATAAAAAAGAGAGAAAATGGTTTAAGTTGCGCAGGGGTGCGTGGGTGCGTGGGTGGGGGTGGGGGATGAGAGTTGGAGAAGTGAAAGCATCTTCTCTCTCTCTCCACTCTTTCTTTCTCTCTCATCACAGCATAAAAGTGGTGTTAAATTATCAGAGCCTGCACGTGCTGCGTTTCCAACTTTGATTCAAACTTGTGAAATAGCCGCTCATTTTATTTCACTGTTTTGTCCTCAATTGGAATGAAATATTACTCGGCTTGACAAATAATGCACTTATATAATCAAAGTTGAGCTTTTAAGTTGAGTTATCTAATAGAGCTCTTTTGTGCCAAAGTCTACAGCAATCGCAGATAAGGAACTAAAAAGCTCATAAATTTTAGACTAAACGAGAGAAAAACTTTCATGAGCTTAATGCGGCTGCAAATGAACAAATTTTAGGCTAAATGCATAATCGTTCAAACTTTAGTCCGTGCAGCATTATATATGAGCTAATAGGGCTATGTACATTGACAACCACATTAGCCGCGGCCAATATTATAAAACAGTAAGGTTGGTGACGGTGTTCACGAGTAGGGATTATCCATATCAAGGCACGTGGTGGATGGTAGGTCTTCCACATGCACCAACTAGCTACTTGAAATTTATGAAACTAAGATAAAAACGTCCAAGGGGGACATTCCTCGACGTTTCACCTCCGAGGTAGCATCCGACCTTTGGAAGGGCTCTCCTGAACATGTTTCATCTTCGTCTGACCATTGGCCAATAACTCGTCTCCGAGCTATCATAGAACTGAGTTTCCTCAGCTTCCTTACTCATCACCGAGCTATCCTACAGTAGAGATTTCTCAGCATCCCAGCTTGACCGGAAGCATGGAGCACGAGCATCTTTGTAACGGCTCCACGTATCTCGCCATAATGAGATCTCCTCCGCTCCACGTCCCGCATTCCACGCTAGCGTATCTCGCCATCAATGCGAACGTTACACAGAGGCGAAATGGATGGCGAAAATCTCGCATCGGTTCGCTCCATGCGACTCCTATATAAACCCTTCCTCCAGACGGTTCAGGTAACTCGATTTGATTCCAATATGACTCTACTTTGCCTAATTATTTCTCGATACTTACTTGATCGTCGGAGCATTTTATAGTGGTTTCCTATCCCGGAACTTCCTTTGCAGGTAGTTTGGTGACAACAACAATCATCAACCCATTGAGATCTACACCCAAGCTCCACCACAAATCTCAACTGTTTAGTCCCGCTAGCCGCAAGATCGACAGAGGACAACATCTGAGGGAGATTCCGACATCCATCAGTTGGTGCCGTCTGTGGGAAACATTCATTTTCCACCCAAAAAGTTGATATTCCGTCTTCGATTCGATGTCCGGTGATCATCGCAATGAAGAACTTATCACGAGCCACCCCGTCCTGACAGCGATCATCGCAACGGAGGCGTGGGCGGCTCTACTCCTCATCCCAATATCGTCGAAGCCTTATCTGTACGGATCGACCGACTGACAACGATAGTGGACGCGCTCGTTCGTGTCCAAACTTCCAGCCATTGTAACGACTCTGAAATCTCTGTACAGAAATTTTTCTGTTAATATACAGAAAAGAGTTTGACAGTATGTGCATGAGTTATAAGTTACTTTTGTTAAATAAAAACAAGAAGTCACTTGTAACTCACTGGTAAAGCCTTTGCACTGTTGTGACGTAGCCTGTGTGTTCGATTCCCATAAGACACAATTATTTTTCTGATTTTTTCTTTTTAACATTTTGGAAGCCCAAAAGGTTGCACGTGCAATACACGGGGAAATGAAAAGTTCAGAAAAATTAAACATGTGAAAAATGGTGTAAACACAGAGGTAATTAGGCGGCATGAATCTCGAGGCATTTGCCTCGGATCCGACCGGCGAAAATAGCCCTAGGGCCGGCGGGGACGGTCACGATGAGTCCATTTTGTTCCGTGCTTTCCACACTCGTTTCTTCAACTCCCCTAAACTCTTTTGCACTGTTTGATTTCCCTACAATCAAATAGAGACCTTTCATTTCACCACTATCATCATTTTAATGCTTTTTAATCCAAAATTTTAATTCCCAAACCCTAATTCTCCACTATAAATACCATCCCATGCCCTATCTCTTCACCATTCTGAAAATTCAAGCAAAAACTCTCTCAAAAGTTCTTAAGTGCAAGTGGAGTAAAGTGGAGTTAGCGAGCAAGCTTCTTTCGTCGAAGATCGAAGCCGATTCCGGAGCTTCCGCGACACCACGAAGTTCATCCCCTCTTCCTTAATCTCTTCTTGATATATTCAAATCGTAGGTCCCTCCCAACTCTCCTTTTCATTGAATTTCATCTACAAATCTTGTATCGGTAAAGTGAAGTTATTACCGATGCCTTTCATTTCTAAACCCTAGAACTCATTTTCCTTTATAATTTGGTCAATCTAATTTTACCACATTACTTATAACCTTAAATACCAATGTTTAGAATCAAGTTTAACCAAGAATCTCATGTGAAACAACCATAATTGAACTTTTTCATTAAAATACCTTGAACTTTATTATTATCTATTTTCGTTTTTGTTAAAACTATACCATTAGGAAAAACTTCACGGTATAACGACCTACCCCACACGTATACTTTGGTTTCATAGCACGATACCTATTTGTATGTATTTTTGTTTCGAAGAATAATCTTTACAATAAAATACCACATACTTTAAAACCGGGGTTTTTTAAAGCGGTATTTGTATTCCTTTGCAATTATGTATCTACAACCCTTGTTAGGAGACCCGCTAATGGATAGTGCAGATTATCGTACATCCTGAGGATAGTAGAGCGAGATGCAGTATTCCTCACGGAGTATTCGATCTCGAACGGATATAAAATACGGTTTTTAAGAAATGCGAATTTTCTAAATAAAACTAATTTTTCTAAAAATTTAAAAATTATATAAAATAAAAAACCCATATTTTCATTATTTTATGAAACTATATTTTTCTAAAAATGAAAGATTAAAAAATGTCAATAAAATACCATCAAGTTACTAAAAAGGATTAGTTTTCAATAAAATACTATAAACTTTTATTATCATGAAAATACCACAACACTTAAAATATATGTTCATGAAAATCTTAAGTAATACAAATTACTCTTGAGTTTCATTTTTAATCTATATTAAAATATTTTTCATAACCCCCTCGAGATATGCAAAATAATATTTTAAGGATTTTAGTAAATATAGGTTTAAGCGGGATCAATTCTCTTGAGCTCCAAGGAGCCGGAGAAAGTGAGTGCTTGCCTATTTAGATTAGAAAATTTAACAGGAGTTATCAATGTCAATTGTTTTGGAAAAAGACACAAATCCTGTCGTCCATGTGCAACAGTTGCCGATAATTCCTGAACCTAAGAATTCAAAAGTTAAATTCATTATAAGTGTTTGACTCAATCTGAGTCTAATCTCAAACCTGAATCCAAAATCAAACATGAATAGTTGGTCATGAACATGGATCCTCGAATTCAAATATCAAATTCAAACATGTATACCTGACTTGATTTGACCGAACCATGGTTATAACTTAATATGAACTCAACATGACTACTTGAATACATGATTACATCCTGACATGAACCTGAACATTTTGTATCCATGGTTTCAGCCAAGACTTGTAAACATAATCTATACAATACATTACGCGGTGATAAAGCGATAGATTGGTACAGAACGTATGTCGTGGTATGAGAGGTCACTTAAAAGAAACCCACTTGAATTCACGTGCTATTGTTCCGTAGGTTATGATGGGGCCTTGTTCTACATGTTACCATGGTCTACGGGGTAAGATGGACTCCTCTCATATACATGAATACCTCCCTTATCAAACTACAAACCACCACGTTAGAATAACTATCATATACCAGTAATCGATCATATACAACTTTACCTGTTTATTTCACTTTATATACCATCTTCTTTTTCTTCTTTGGAGACTTACCGAGCGTTAGTTCGCTGAAGACATTCTTTTATGTTTTTTGTTTGGAATGTTCGTCAGGAGGACCGAACTCTGTGGAGATAGAGCCAAGCCAGGAGGACTTGGACCGGCTTACCGCTCAGCCTGACTACTAGTTCCTCTGCACTTACTTTCAGTATGCCATTGTTTAGGTATTTGCTTTTGATAATTGTATCTTTTATTTCAAACAGTTGTATGTAAAGTTGAATGTAAATAAAGTTATTGTTTCATTTATTCTCTTGTCATTCTTGCTCATTTTTATATATTGCTTAATTACGCTTAACGTATTTATTTTATAGTAAATACGTTGTGGCCTGCCACGTCACCGTTTCCTTCTATTGGGAAGCGGGGCGTGACAGGTTTTGTTGGTGTCCCATGCATGTCAGTTCTGCATGAAATCTTAAGCAATATATCACAAGAATTATAAGAATCAACAACTATACATTCCTTACATTTCAAATTTCTTGAATCTCTCCTAACCGTTCTTTTTTCTATTAAGGTAATGGATTCTCCCAACAACACCAGCATGAACGTCAATGGCAATACCCCACCGCCAACTCTACCACCACCATCTATCATTGCGGCTCCTATCAATGAGCAAACGTGCAACTGACAGACAATGTAAGAGTCTGGTGGAAGGCTGAGGAAAGCCGTCTCACACAACCAATAGAATGGAAGACGTTTCGCGATCTGTTCGATGCGAAGTTCTTTCCCGAGACTGCTCGATTTGAGATGGAGCAATAGTTCATCCCCTGTAACAAGGTTCTATGTGGGTAAAATCGGTGGATGAATATGATGCTGAATTCATCATGCTTAGTAGGTAAAGAATTCGTATCAAATACTGTTCCGTTAAAACACATCACTATTCCGACATCAACATCTTATCAGGTTTGCAGCACATTTGATCCTGACTGATGAGATTCGGGCTAGACGATTTCAACAGGGCTTAGACCCGGAGATTCAGGCGGTGTTAGCCATAGGCGACTATCCGACTCATGAACTCGCTCTGAAGGCAGCTCACCGTTATGAAGCTGTGGTGAAGAAGAAGGGTAAGCCCCAAACAGCTGGAATCAAAAGCCCTGCCGCACAGATGTCAGAAGGAGCCTCTTCTAGGTCGACCTTTGCACCCAGAAGACCGGAAGGAACATTTAACCGGTCCAGTCCAGATTTCTGTTTCTACTTCAAGAGAACTGGACACTTGGTGAAAGACCGCAGGCGTGCAAATGTCCTGTGTTTGGTTTGTGGCGCATCCACTCACGCTATAGGAGCATGTCCATATCGTTTCAACACAACACCGGCACCCAGACCCACAATCACAGCCCAGCAGCGGCCAGCCATTCAAACTCCTGCACCCCTCCTAGCTCTCCCTGCACCGGCTCCACGTGGACCACCTGCACAGCCTTATCGTCAATTCTATCAGGCACAGAGAAACGTGCCCTAAGGGCAGAGAAACGTGCCCCAAAGACAGAGGAATGTGCCTCCAGCAAGAAGGAATGTACTAAGACGTCAGGCTTTTACAATGACGGTCGAGGAGGCCGAAGCCACATAACAAGTCATCACTGGTAAATCCCCCATTCCTTTCAATTTTTCAATTCTTGTGTATCACTATAACTTTTCCTATATTTAAACCCAACCTCCCACCACTTAGGTACTATACTAGTAGCCACCCTTCCTGCACTCGCACTTTTCGACACTGGAGCTTCACACTGCTTCATGTCCCAACGATTCGTGAGAACGCATGTGATTCCCGTGAAGCCACTCATTTCAAGATGGAATGTCAGTTCCGGGAATGGAGTCTTGAAAGCAATTATGGGGTTTGATCAGTGTCCAGTTGTAGTTTGCGGACGAGAATTCTATGCAAATTTCAAAGTACTGGACATACCAAATTTCGATGTTGTGTTGGGAATGGATTGGCTGGGAATATTCTATGCTACTATTGACTGCCGTCAAAGGAGGATAGTATTTGAGATATCAGATCACCCAGTCTTCTATTTCAAAAGTGGAGATAGAACTTTGGAGCCAGAAAGCTACCATGCTAAACCGAAGAATGCTGAAGTGTTCTCTCTGCCAGCAGAAGAAGAAAAACCCGAAGTAGTTCGAGAGTTTGAGGATGTGTTTCCTGAAGATATATCAGGTTTGCCTCCCGATCGAGCTATTGAGTTTAGTATTGATTTACAACGTGGTGCGCAACCTGTAATCAAAGCTCCGTACTGGTTAAGTCCAGAAGGTTTGAAGGAGATTCATATCCAGTTGGACGAACAGCTGAAGAAAGGTTGGATCCGACCCAGTACTTTAAGTTGGGGATCTCCGGTGTTACTTGTGAAGAAGAAAGAAAGTTCTTACAGGATGGGTGTGGATTATCGAGCTCTGAACGAAGTGACGATTAAGAACAAGTATCCACTACCATGCATCGATGATCTTTTCGATCAGTTAAATGAGTCTTGTGTATTTTCAAAGCTAGATTTTCGTTCGGGTTATCATCAGGTGAAGGTCAAAGAGGCTAACATTCCGAAGACGACATTTAGGACTCACTATGGTCATTATGAATATCCCATAATGCCATTTGGAGTGACCAATGCACCTGCCATCTTTATGAACCAAGTTTTCCGAGAGTATTTAGACATGTTCGTTGTCATCTTCATCGACGACATCCTGGTGTATTCAAAGGATTAGAAAGAACATGCCGAGCACTTAGACATTGCGACAAAATTAGCTCTACGTCAAGTATAACAAGTGTGAATTTTGTCTAGATCAAGTCAGATTTCTCGGACATATCGTTTCAGGCAAATGAATCTCAGTAGATCCAGCTAAGGTGTCAGCTGTCAGCGAGTGGCCGACACCAAAGATGGTGAAAGATATAAGAAGTTTCTTAGAATTAGCAGGATACTACCGACGATTCATTGAAGGCTTCTCAAAGATGGCAACACCCCTGACCAAGCTCACATGTAAAGATGAAGCATTCGTGTGGTCAGAAGCATGTGAAAAAGCTTTTGTAGAACTCAAGTCAAGATTAACGTCTGCTCCTATCCTCGTAATACCGGATCAATCTGGAGGATTCGTTGTGCATTGTGATGCGTCCGGTAAAGAATTAGGATGTGTTCTACACCAGCATAGAAAAGTTATGATTTTTGCATCAAGGCAACTGAAGGTTCATGAGCGCAACTATTCAACACATGATCTGGAGTTGGCAGCCGTCATTTTCGCACTTAAGATTTGGCGCCACTACCTCTTAGGAGAATGAGTGGATATATACACTGACCATAAGAGTCTGAAGTATGTATTTACTCAGAAGGAATTAAACATGCGGCAGAGAAGATGGCTAGAACTTATGGCGGACTTCGACATCAATCTACAGTACCATCCTGGGAAGGTGAATGTAGTTCCTGATGCACTTAGTTGCCAGCCATTAGCATTGAACCTCACCACTCAGTGGAAGTTACAACAAGAATTGCACGTATTGGAGATCGAAGTAGTTATGCCAGGTAACACTTCATATTTTATGAACTTACAAGTCCAGTCCACTCTTTACAATCAGATCAATGTAGCTCAATTAAATGATGCCAAGCTACAAAAGATCCGAGAACAAGTAGAAAGTGGACTTCGAACTGACTTTATCATCCACCAAAATGGACCTTTGCGATATGGAAGTCGATTATGTGTGCCAATCGGCTCAGTTCGAGAAGAGTTGATGAAAGAAGCTCACAGCTCTCCGTATTCGGTACACCCCGGTGGTATGAAGATGTACAGGGATCTACGACAACATTACTGGTGGCATAAAATGAAACGCGAAGTAGCTAGAAGCGTAGAAAAGTGTTTAGTGTATCAGCAAGTGAAGGCAGAACATCACAAAGCTGCTGGTCTACTTCAGCCGTTACCAATCCCAGAATGGAAATTGCAGCACATTACCATGGACTTCGTGACTGCCTTCCCTCGCAGCACGAGGGTAACGATGCAATATGGGTTATTGTGGATCGACTCACCAAGTCGGCTTATTTTATTCCATTTCGAGTTGGCCAGTCAACCGAGGCGTTAGTAAAGAAGTACATGGAGGTAAGCATAAATCTAAAGTAAGATTTAAACCTTCAAGATGTACCATATCTGATATCCATGAACTCATGCACGAGATCGTAAGATTACATGGAGTACCTGATTGCATAGTCTCCGATCGTGATACAAGATTCCGATCACAATTTTGGCAAAGTCTGCAAGCCAGCATGGGAACGAGTCTGAATTTCAGCATGGCGTATCATCCACAAATGGATGGACAGTCCGAGCGAACAATTCAGATTCTGGAATACATGCTAAGAGCCTGCATGTTAGACTTCGGAGGTTCGTAGGAAGATCACCTACACCTTGTGGAGTTTTCATACAACAACAGCTTTTAGACAAGCATTGGAATGACCCCATTCGTAAGACTCTACAAACGGAAGTGTTATTCACCGCTAAGTTGGGACGACATTAGAGATCGTGAACATCTTGGACCAGAGATGATCGTGGCAACTGTGGACATAGTTCGCATGATTAGGGAAAGGATGCACATAGCCTAAGATCGACAGAAGTATTGGGCAGATGCAATACGTCGACATCTGGAGTTCCAACCTGGAGACCATGTATTCCTGAAGATCTCTCCAAACTGAGGAGTGATCCTTTTTTGGTAAGAGGGGTAAACTCAGTCCAAGATACATAGGACCGTTCGACATCCTCGAACGAGTTGGAGAAGTGGCATACCGTTTAGCACTACCACCCTCATTGGAAGAAGTGCACAACGTGTTCCACATATCCTAGCTATGACGATATGTGAGCGACCCCGGCCACATACTCGATCACTCAGAGTTCACAGTACAAACTGACTTAACCTGCGAGCAACAACCAGTTGAGATCCTAGACCGAAAGGTGGAGACATTGCGGAATAAGGAAGTAAACTTGATCCGAGTGATGTGGAGAAAGGATTCGCTAGGAGAATCAACATGGGAACGAGAAGAAGATATGCGTGCAAGATACTCTTTCTATTTGAAAATTAGTCCCTATGTAAATGTAAATTTCGAGACTGAAATTTTTATAAGGAGGGTAGAATGTAACGACTCTGAAATCACTGTACAGAAATTTTTCTGTTAATATACAGAAAAGAGTTTGACAGCTTATGTACAGTTATAAGTTACTTTTGTTAAATAAAAGCAAGAAGCCACTTGTAGCTCACTGGGAAAGCCTTTGCACTGCTGTGATGTAGCCTGTGTGTTCGATTCCCATCAGACACAATTATTTTTCTTATTTTTTATTTTTAACTTTTTGGAAGCGCAAAAGGTTGCACGTGCAATACACGGGGAGATAAAAAGTTCAGAAAAATCAAACATGAGAAAAATGGTGTAAACACAGAGGTAATCTGGTGGCACGATGCTTCAGATCCGACTGGCAGAAATAGCCCTAGGGCCGGCAGGGACGGTCACGATGAGTCTATTTTGATCCGTGCTTTGCACACTCGTCTCTTCAACTCCCATCAACTCCTCTGCACTGTTTAATTTCCCTACAATCAAACAAAGACCTTTCATTTCACCATTAACACCATTTTAATGCTTTTTAATCCAAAATTCTAATTCCCAAACCTTAATTCTCTACTATAAATACCACCCTCTAGCTCTTTATCATTCTGAAAATTCTAGCAAAAACTCTCTCTAAAGTTCCTAAGTGCAAGTGGAGTAAAGTGGAGTTAGCGAGCAAGCTTCTTTCGTCGAAAATCGAAGCCGATTCCGGAGCTCCCACGACACCACAAAGTTCATACCCTCTTCCTTAACCTCTTCTTGATATATTCAAACCGTAAGTCCCTCCCAACTCTCTTTCTTTTCATTGAATTTCATCTATAAATCTTATATCGGTAAAGTGGAGTTATTACCGATGCCTTTCGTTTCTAAACCCTAGAACTCTTTTTCCTTTATAATTTGTTCAATCTAATTTTACCACATTACTTGTAACCTTAAATACCAATATTTAGAATCAAGTTTAACCAAGAATCTCATGTGAAACAACCATAATTGAACTTTTTCATTAAAATACCTTGAACTTTATTATCATCCCTTTTCGTTTTGTTAAAACTATACCTTTAGGAAAAACTTCACGGGGTAATGACCTACCCCACACGTACACTTTAGTTTCATAGCACGATGCCTATTTGTATATATTTTTGTTTCGAAGAATAATCTTTACAATAAAACACCACATACTTTAAAACTGGGTTTCTTTTAAAGCGGTATTTGTATCCTTTTGCAATTATGCATCCTGGGGATAGTAGAGCGAGATGTAGCACTCCTCACGGAGTATTCAATCTCGAAAGGATATAAAATACGGTTTTTAAGAAATGCGAATTTTCTAAATAAAACTAATTTTTCTAAAAATTTAAAAATTATATAAAATTAAAAATCCATATTTTCATTATATTATGAAACTATATTTTTCTAAAAATGAAAGATTAAAAAATGTCAATAAAATATCATCAAGTTACTAAAAATGACTAGTTTTCAATAAAATACTATAAACTTTTAAAAGCTAAGTATTTATCATGAAATTACCACAATACTTAAAATACATGTTCATGAAAATCCTAAGTAATACAAATCACTCTCGAGTTTTATTTTTAATCTATATTAAAATATTTTTCATAAAACCACATCGAGATATACAAAATAATATTTTAAGGACTTTAGTAAATATAGGTTTAAGCGGGATCCATTCTCTTGAGCTCTAGGGAGCCGGAGAAAATGAGTGCTTGCCTATTCAGTTTAGAAAACTTAACAGGAGTTATCAATGGCAATTGTCTTGGAAAAAGACAAAAATCCTGCCGTCCATGTGAATCAGTTGCCGATAATTCCCGAACTTAAGAATTCAAGAGTTAAATCCGTTATAAGTGTCTGACTCAATCTGAGTCCAATCTCAAACCTGAATCCAAAATTAAACACGAATAGTTGATCATAAACATGAATACTCGAATTCAAAAATCAAATTCAAACATGTATACTTGACTTGACTTGACTGAACCATGGTTATAACATGACATGAACTCAACATGACTACTTAAATACATGATTACATCCTGACATGAACCTGAACATTTTGTATCCATGGTTTCGGCCAAGACTTGTAAACATAATCTATACATGCATTACGCGGATATAAAGGGGTAGATTGGTACGGAACGTATATCGTGGAACGAGAGGTCACTTAAAAGACACCTACATGAATTCACGTGCCCATGGGTTATAACGGGACCTTGTACTACATATTACCATAGTCCACGGGTAAGATGGACTCCTCTCGTATACATGAATATCTCTCTTATCAAACTACAAACCACCACATTAGAATAACTATCATATACCAGTAATCGATCATATACAACTTTACCTGTTTATTTCACTTTATATACTATCTCTTCTTTTTTCTTTGGGGACTTACCGAGCATTAGTTCACTGATGACATTTCTTTCTGTTTCTTTCTTTAAAATGTTTGTCAGGAGGACCGGACTCTGAGGAGATAGAGCCGAGCCAGGAGGACTTGGACTGGCTTACCGCTCAGCCTGACTACTAGTTCCTTTGCACTTACTTTCAGTATGCCATTGTTTCGGCATTTGCTTTTGATTATTATATCTTTTATTTCAAACAGTTGTATGTAAAGTTGAATGTAAATAAAGTTGCTGTTTTATTTTATTCTCTTGTCATTCTTGTTCATTTTTATATATTGCATAATTACGCTTAACGTATTTATTTCATAGTAAATACGTTGCGGCCTGCCACGTCACCGTTTCCGTCTACTGGGAAGTGGGACGTGACAGCCACGCCTGGCAAACTGCCGCCCCTGCTCTACAGAACTGTGGCGTACATGAGGCGGCAGAAAGGCGCGTTCAGGTCCTTAGCCTCGCTCGTGCCAATCTCGACACTACGGAAAACCGTCATGCCTATTCCGGCAATCGCGACCCCGTATGAGTAATGATTCCATGACTCGTTGGGCGCCGGACAGTCCAACGCCGAGCTCTCAGGACCAACTAAATTATCACTTCAATGCTTGCTGCGCTCCCTCACAATCCGAGGCGACGTCGGTCAGGTCGCCAGATTTTAGGGAAGACCGACGCCACCGTAATTATTGAGGTCGTGTCCAGGGCGCACATCGAGGGGAACCATGAAGGGTTCACCTCGAGGATCTGAGAAACGTGAGCAAAATTGAAGCCGCTCCACTGTGCAAGCCCGAAGCATGGACAACAGGCACTCCGATTACGGAGAATCATTAGGATACCAGCAGCGAATCGAGGTCCTCGAGAAGAAGATCGAGGACATGCGGCTCGCCACCCGTTCGCTCGGCGGATCGGTAAAATACTCCGCAAATTCTCTCATGAAGCTCTTCACGGAGCAATTACTGAGAGGGCGGGTTTCATCCCGGAACAAACCGCCCAAGGGCCCTCGTCGACGGGAAGCCCAGCCTAAAAGGCCACTTGGACGCGTTTACAGCGGGCATGAGCTTCCAAGATAACTCGGACGCGGATCAGTGCCAAGCCTTCCCCACTACCCCCATCCGGGCCGGGCGAGACTAGTTCTATGGCTTGACTCAACATTCAATCTCAACCTTCGAAGAGCTGGCTACTCAGTTCCTCGGCCATTTTGTCGGCAAACGACGGCAGAAGAGGTCGGTTGATTACCTGCTCATCATCAAGAGCGAGGACAGAGAATCTTTCAAGGGTTATATCACCCGGTTCTACAATACTCTCCTAGAGGTACACGAGCACCGAGACGAGACAGTCATGTTCCCTCGTATAAAATTATTATTGGTTAAAAATAATAAGGAAGCGCCTCACATGAAACACATGTGAGCGCCGGCGCTAGTTTTTAGTAGTATTAAATCCTATACCAGCGCCTCATGTGAAAGGCACGTGAGTGCTGGTGTGCAAAGCACGTGAACGCTTGATTGAGTCTAGCACCGGCGCCTCACGTGAAAGGCACGTGAGTGCCGGCGTGCATAGCACGTGAGTGTCAGTACCCAAATCAAAGCGGATCTGCTTGGGTAGAATTAAATTCTATATGGAAAATATTTCCAGAAAATATATTCTGTTAAACAGATCCATTGGATCAAAGATCCATGGGTGATTAAAAATCATCAAAAGATAGAATTAAATTCTATGCATGGGAAAATATTTTCTTAATCTTGTTAAAAATAAGAAAATATATTCTGTTAAACAGAAAATCACTGGATCAAAAATTCAACGGTGGATAAAATTCCCCGAATAATCTTTGAGACCAAATAAATCAATTGGTATCTCTTAGTGAGAGATTTTCTCAAAATTGATCAATAGTCTGCAATCCCTATATAAAGGACTTGAGACTTTAAGTCTCGAGGGAGACACATATATATAGAGAGACTCCTATTATATTTGGCAGCTACAACCGAGAATTCAATTTTCTTACTGAAGAGAATTCAATTTTCTTACTGAAGAGAATTCAATTTTCTTTCTGAAGAAAATTCCTTGCTCCCTTCAAAACCCTAGGTAAAGAAAAAAGAGATTAAAAAAAATCTCTTTTGCCCAACATATAAAAATACAAGGGTTTAACACTCTAAAAGAACTTAGTTCTTTCTTTGGATCTGAAATCCACAAGGCAAAACTCCTATAAAGTTGAGAATTTAATTCTCATCGGGATGATTTTGTTCTTCAGACTCAAGATCTAGGGGAAAACAAGATATGAGAAAAGAAATGAAAAAGGAAAGAAGAGATGGAGGTTATATCCCAGGAATTTAATTCCTCTAAAAATAGGGTTTAATCCTATATGAAGAACCGAGTTCTTACAAAAAAAGAACAGAAGAAATTAGTTCTCAAAAAAGAAAATCTGATTACCAGATCCTCAGAACAATGATCTCGGTGATCATTATTGGTCAAAATGCCATTAATAGAAGTTTAACTTTTTTAAGTACACACACACAGAGAGTAAATCTCTAAAAGGCTTAGCGCCTCACGTGTTTCACACGTGAGCGCTTGAAAAGGAAACTTAGCGCCTCACGTGTTTCATACGTGAGCACCTGAAAAGAAAACTTAGCGCCTCATGTGAAACACACATGAGCGCCAAAAAGCAAAAAAGATTAGTGCTTAGCATAATTGCAGCGCCTCACGTAAAACACACGCGAGCGTCAAGAAACTCAGCGTCGCATGTGATAGCACGTGAGCGTTAAGAAACTCAGCGCCTCATGTGAAACACATGTGAGCGTTAAGAAACTCAGTGCCTCACGTGGCAACACGTGAGCGATGAACAAAAGTGCTTAGCACTGTATATATATAGTCAAAAGACTAAGTGCTTAGCATTGCTGAATGAGGGAAAAACCCAGGACTGAGCCCAAATTGGCTAAGTCTCTGAAACTTCTTTACAGCCAAGCCTATATACTCTGTTGATGAATCTTAATAAAATTTAATGATCCACAAATATACTTCTAAGTTGATGTTAGTCTCATTCAAGACTAATATATCCTTAGGCAAAAATAAATTGAGCCAAAATGCTCATATATTTAAGTTGATCTTAATTTCAAACCAGATTAACGGTCCTTAAATAAAATAAAATAACTCTTGAACTGATGGAACCTACAACCCGGGCTCAAAACCCTGAATCTATAATATACGAATTTAGACTAATCCGTGCCCTATGGACGACGACATAAAATAGTCTCCGTATACAATTCACGGGCAACCATAATAAACAAAATACAATATAACACGAAGTGAACTACTGCAGCATGAGAAAGTGGTTATCGCAACGCAATAGCGTAATTAACTGCAGAGATTTGCACATACAGGGAAGAGCATCCCCATAATCAAAAACCCCTTACAAACGAGGGGGAATCTAATGAAATCTGCTATATCGGCCGTATCTATCCAAACCTTCGATATACGGTGCCATAAATCAACTTGGTATCTTCGGAGAGGTGGGTGGATATGTTCCAAATTGCATCTGCCCCTAAATTCAGGCAAGACGATTCATCCCAATTTGTCTCTGTTTTCAGCGGTAAACAGATTTTGGTACGTCCGGTGGGACCTCTTCCTCTTTCCACTCTATACTTCGTGTGTTATGTTTCACAAACAAAATCGTAGTTCGCTAGGTACTAAAACTTGGTGTCTCACCTCTGTGCAGAATCAATGGCCTCTCACTGCACTTCTCGCAACAACAACTCCCTATCCACGCTAGCTGGAGGGGTTGCTTATGGCCTAATGCGGCCTCCATCTTCTCAATGTCGGTGGGGCATGTTACTCAAGCTACTACTGGGTTGTTTTTCGGGACCATGCTCCCGCCTGTGAGCTTTGGCGCCTCAACGCCAAGAAGAAGCTCCCAGAAGGTCGATCTTTGATCGGCCGATGACCGTGGCGACTCCTATCAGCAAGCCGTCTAAATCTAACGTTTCAGCCTTCAACAGGATAGGGAACAAATAGAGCGGGCCCGTAAAGAATCCCATGATACCAGAAGGAGCTGCCCCAAAACGTCAAGTTCTCCCTACTCCTGCTATGGGTGAAGCCGGTAAAAGTGCTTCTCCTCCAAGACGGTCGGTCTTCGAAAGATTGGCCAACTCTTCTCAACTCCAACAAGGATGTCGGTCTTTAATAGGATGACGCCAAGTGAAGCTCCCCAGCAACGTCGGGGGTATGATGAAAGCGCCTCTAATATAGAGGCAGTTCCTGCTGTGAGGCATGATCGACATCACCGCTGGCGCCGACTAGGAGAAGCTGGAGGCAACTCCCCTTCTAAGCTCACCCCTCCAGCTTCTGTGGTGGATATCAACGCTACTGTTCTAATTGGGAACAGTTTCGACCTGCTTAGGAGGGTGCATAAAAACTCCTCCACGGCGGTACTGAAAAAATCACCTCCGCCGACAAAAGCCTCAGCATAGCAGCAGCTCGAGCAATCTCGCCAACTGCTCTCCACACAGATACATTGAGTCTGGCGAAAAGTCCAAGACTTCGTGTTTGACGAAAGCTACTCTCGTCGACCCAAGAAATCTAAGAGCCGACAAGAAAAAGACTGCTCCTCCGCCATATAACAGGGGAGTTCTCCTAAACAGGCGCCTTTTATAGCGGCTCCTTCAGCTCCAACCTCTAATAAAAGAACGAGGACAGAGAAAACACTACCGCCAGTGGAAAAATACAATGGTGAAGGATCTAAACGCTCCAAGTATGGGGGCATAACCGTACATACGGTCTACATGGCCAATGGTAAAGAAGAGAGCCGTGCTTTAGTGAGTCACCGACCGCATACTCGGTCGCTGACAAAGACTCAGGAGCAACAACAAAACCTCCAAGAAATGCTGACAAAATAGCAGCACTCACCGGACCAAAAGAAAGTCCGGATAAAGAAGTTGAACAACGCCAAAAGCAAGAGACAGATACAGAGTTCTTACGACGAGTGCCGGAGAAAAAAGATAAAGAAGTTGCGGAGCAAGCTACTAACATAAAGCAGATGGCTCTGCTATTCCAAGATATGGTTGGAATGATGATCCAACCAGAATCACCTGCTGAAAATCCTCCGGTGGTTATCGAAAATTACAGTGGAGAAACATCAGATTCTCCTCAGGCTTTATCAGCGGTCAAGGAGGATACAATCTCCAAAGCGGCAATGGATGATTATATTGCTCAACAAATTAGAGCTCACCAAGCCAATGAAACAGCCAACCAACTGGTCAAAACCGTGAGACCCTATCTGGCCTGGTATTACCAAATCAAGTATCCACCGGGATATACGATCCTAAAGTTCCATGTTTACAAAGGAACAGGTAACCCCCACCAACACATCGCACAATTTAGAGCTCTATGCAACAATACTGGAGGTGACGACAAATTGTTGCTTCACCAATTCGTCGGAAGTTTGTCAGAGATAGTTTTCGAATGGTACTCGGATCTCCTGAATGACTTCGTGATAACATTCTCTGAAATGGAGTAATTATTCACGCGACGGTTCGCCAGCGCGAATGAACACACTCCAATCACGGCCTTGATCAATGCTAGGATAAAGTCGGGAGAAACTTGGGTCCAATACGCGATCCGATGGCGGAACCTGTGGTCTAAATGCGAACAATACATTGAAGAGCCTCCAGCTATGGACATGTTCATCGGGGCCCTCGATCCTTAGTTGACTGTGTCCCAGTTCATGACCTTCTTCAAACCCACAACTTTCCAGGCGCTAATAAACAAGTTGGCTCAAATGGATCAGATGGGCCATGGCCCTGCCTCCTCAAATAAGGACCCTCGAAATAACAAGGGAAAAGGAAAGGCGACCTTCGTTGCCAATACACAACAACAACCAAGTGGTCCAAGACCATCTGTTCGCCAAAACAACCCTCGTACGCGCCCGTCTTTAGAAAAAAGGTTGGGATGTGCATACTCGTTTCCTCGCGATAAAACGAGGAGATTGTTCGAGCTGGCGATGCAAAATAATCTCATCACATTACCAGACCTACGGCGACCCACATAACCCGACGCCGTCAATGATTGTCTGTGTTTTACTATGCTATGTTGAGCGTTATATATGTCCTACTTACCGCATTCAAGACGGTGCCGCTTTGTAGCTAGCCAGTTGAGTACAGGTCATCCACTGGGAGATGGTTCGTATTTGTGTTCTTGTTTTAGATGAGTCAATTAAAGAATGTATATGCATATTCAATTCTATCCTAAGAGTTTGTATTTTATGTTCAAGTAAGCTTGTTAGGATTAGGGTTGGTTAGTAGAGTTAGGATTAGTCTTATGTGTTGGGTTGTTAAGCTCCTCTAGTAGGGTTTAAAGCGCGGCGAAAGGGGTAATTTTAAAAATTTAGCGAGCTATAGCAAACCCAAACCAAGAATCAAACCAAACTACTAAACTTGTCACGAAACTAATAAACTAAAAAATAGAGTTAGAGAGCTACAACCTTTATAGTGCGTTAGCCATCTCTCCTTGAATTCCGGCTAGTCTCTACAAAACCCGGAACAAGTTTGCTCGATGATCTCCTCGCCGAAAATGATCCACCTTGAGATAACTCCAACACAAGTTCTAGCTTTAAATTGATCTTATTAAAATGAAGCAATCTACTAATTAAATTTGCTAAGAATGATTAGTAAGAGATGTAGAATAATTAGCTCACTTAATTTTGCTCTTTTCTTTTCCATTCCTCACTTAAAGAAAAATCAAGAGGTGGAATAAGAAGCATGAAGGAGATAAGAGTAATTATGAAGATAAGCATGAAAAACATATGAACTAGAAACAAAAATGAGTTATTAAAAGAATCATCTCAAGACTTGTACAATCATAACTCATTCTCATTTCTTTCATATAATTCTTATACTCCCATCATCCATGTATCAACATACATGTCTCTTTATTTATATCAAATATAAATATTAATTTAAAATGAAGAAAATAATTAAGTGAGCATGATATTAGTTAATATATAAATATATCATTATATAAATATACATTTAATTATTAAATCAACACTTGATTTAATAATCCGGCTATATCATATATATACCGGCTAATATCAATATACACCCGATTAAAATACATGTATCAAATACACGTGTTTAATCATACTCCTGCACGTATCCCTATGCGTTCCTTACATCGTTTCGCATGTGCTGGGAAACCTCTGTGTGGGACTCTAAAGACTCGACAATACGCTGGCAATAGGTTAGGATCATATCCATAGCCCACAAGCATGTTAACGGTACTAGCTGCATGTAACGGCTACATATGTATTGAACGAAAAGAGATCAATGAGCAAGCTCATCTGAACCCCGCAAAGTTTATCAGTGACATTACCGTACAGTCCGGTCTCTTCGTCTAAGAGTATCGCATATCGGGTTTAGGGTTTGGAATCTGTCAAACCCCAATAACTCGATAAGTCGTGTGACAGAGAACTCATAACCAACCGGAGATATAACTGATAACACTTATCAGTTTATCTCCACTGCGATGGCCATCGACTTGTAGTTATAGTCATGTCTTGCACATCGTGACATCAACTCTCTATACCGGGAGAGACGAATCCCTTCGACCGCTCACTGCTTCCATGTGCTTCGGGACTATACCTAACAAAAACCTATTTGCACGACTCCTTTGAGCCATGGTAGGGTAGAAGTCAAAGTATAGTGGGAATACACATGAGACACTATGGCGATCTCAAGTCTTAGGGACTACCCTGTACCCATGTCACAAGAGAACTGCTACCTGATATTGGTATATTACCAAGTA
The DNA here is from genome assembly GCA_030015575.1 of Agapanthus africanus. Taxonomy (NCBI): domain Eukaryota; kingdom Viridiplantae; phylum Streptophyta; class Magnoliopsida; order Asparagales; family Amaryllidaceae; genus Agapanthus; species Agapanthus africanus. Next base: position 312,729,322 of record CM057338.1, on the reverse strand, counting down.
GGAGTTCTCGGTGAGTTCGTCCAATGTAACTCATCCAATGAGCACCTGTATACAATCCTCGACGTCAAACACCAATAGCTGTAGGATCAGTTGTCGTCCTCCAACCTGGTCAGAAAATGTATACCCTAGTCTAAACTAGAGTATTGATACCTAGTCTCGATACTCTACGACTAGGGACATTTAAAGATGTGCTTATCGACTACTCAGGCCCTATTAGTATAATCTCCATCATCGTCCTGGTAGTCAAGAAAATCCTATGACTTTATCTCTTGTCTAAACGATACGTGATAGTAAATAAAATACATCACATGAAAGATAAAGACAAACCAGATAGTATACTATCATCTCGAGTAAGATCGTTCTCTCATATAGGTCCTCCTTCAATTACAATAATTTCCTTGAGGGCACCTATATCCAACATTGTGCTTGTCTTTTGCCATTCATGAAATGATATTGGGATAATCGGAAGTAGTGGGGATTAGGATGACATAGGAATGAGATTTGCGAGTTTAAACAAGCTTTCCAATGCTAAATCCATTCCTAGTGCCCATTGTCCGTCCGCTACATGCTCTTATTTCCAACCCTAGGCCAAATATACATAACCAAGTCTTCAATTAGGTCACAACTACATTTTACGTTGTAGTGCACCTAAAAGAATTCTCGATTTAGGTTGCGGTTATATGTCACTTATAGCACGCCTAAGAGAGGAGGTTGTGTTTGTTAGGTCTAGATTCACTTTAAATTGTTTGGTGAAGAGAAGTACAAGGGATTTTCCATTTCTCATACTAATCTTCCTTAGCCCTAACAAGTGTGTAAATTATTCACATTAAAAGAAAAATAAAAGAAGAAAGAAGAGAAGAAGAATGGAAAAACGGTTTTACAAAGATAAGAGGTAACTACTTGGGCCCTCATCTAAGTAATGGACTCTATTGAGTATCATACCTTGAAAATACGGTTTAGAAAAGAAGAAAAAAGAAACAATAAAATAAAACCAACAACTATTTTAATAACAAATAATAAAATTTACGTTAGGAATTAAAATTACAATGCAAGAATTTAAAGATACAAGTTATAAAAAAACCCCTCATCTTCACTAATCTTCCACTCAAAAAGCTCTCACTACAATTTTCATGGAGAATAGATGAAGAAGAAGAAACTACACACTAAATTACACTAAATCTAAGTAAAGAAAAGTATTCTTACTTGGCTCAAAACTGGAGTATATATAAGCAGAGAAGTGAAACCCTGGGGCCATATTCTGAGCTCATATACAATTATAAAACTACCCCTGAAAAATGGTCGCGAGACGCCACGTGGTGGCCGCGGTTCCGCTGCCTAACCCCCTTTTGACCGCGGTTCTGCCATCGTATTTGGGAGATAGTGCGTCGTTTTTCTTGTGCCTCTTAGGTTGCTTTGTTCTTTTGTTTGACAGGTTCCAAATTGGAAAATGGTTCCAAAATATCTTTAGATTTCCAACAGTCCAAAATGGCTACTCTTTTAATCTTTTTGATCTTGATCTCTCTTGAGCTCCGCGCACTCCTTGATCTTTGTGCCGCCTTTCTCATGCTCTGTGCTTGTCCGAGACAAAAATGACCGTTGAATTCGTTTTTTATTTTGAACTGGTAAACGACACTTGATGAGTGTGGATGACCGGAACCCGGATTTTATCTGCTTTTGGCAGATGTTCTGGATTTTTTTTATAAGAGATTTTGCATGATTTGCGTTATTTTGGACTGGGAACATGTAACTTGTAATCATGTATCAAACACGGATCAAAAATACTTACCTATATACAAACAAGCAGAAGAATGAGCGGTATTAAATGGAATATTCTTGTGTGAACAAATAACCCCAAATTTATCTTTTGCTCTTCCCGAGCAAAACTATTTATTTTCAAAAACTATTATTCTCACTTTAGTATGCATCACGGTTGCACTTAGCGTGTGCAACAAGCCGTTAAACTTCTAGGTGTCCCTAGTAGGTGGAGTGTTGTCTCCTGAGAGTTTTCAATGGATACTACCCATAAAATCCCGTCAAGCTAGTTTCATAAGTTAACCTTGATTTTAATCCTATAGTTTAGCATCTAAAGTAGAAACTCTATCATCCTAAGTAAGAAATATCCATTCCTTGTTTTTCACGCCTCCTATTCATTCAACCTAAGATCCTATACGTTTTGACAGTTTATAAAGATCTCAGTTTCTCTTAAGTTTTACTTCTAAAGCGCCGTCTTCAATCTGAAATTTTATCATCTTTATAGAAAATATAAGACTTATTCTTTATCCCTATCTTTCCTCCAAATATCGATCGTAAACTCCTACGTGTGTGTAAATTTCACCCCTACACTCAAGAATTTAATTCAACCTATAGTACTCTTGCCTTAATACCAAATACTACTTCTTTTCATTAATAATGGACGGGTTGGCCCACACATATTTCAAGCGACTATTACTGCTTCTTGAGGCACTAATCAGCCGATTACTGAATGCGTGAGCTTATTAAAGCATAAATAGCAGTTTTCAGGTCTTGTATTTTTTTTTCTTTTCAAGACCGGATATATTTTTTAATGATTCTCTTTTGGTGGTTAGTTTTAAATACCGTTTTTTCTTTAGTACTAGGCTTTTAGGCAAGAGTATTTTTAGGTATGCTTTACTATCCCAAGTTTCAAGGTGCGTGTAAGAGCGATTTGTAGGGTATATACTTTCTGAATTTAGACTCAAGAATATGAACTATTTTTCAGATTTATCCTTCAATAAAACTTTCAATATTTTCCCTTCATCTCAACTTAACTTAAAAACTGAACTCAAGATCACTTACTTCTAAAATAAACTGCAAGGACGTATACTTATCAACTGAAGGAGGGTTATTTTGAGGGTTTTTAATTTTTAAATCTAGGATTTAGTTATTTCTAATCTATCAAACTAAATTTTCGGAATAAAAATCTAAGTTATCCTACTACCTAACTTGACGATAAAGTTTTTATATTTTTGGAAATTTTTTCAATTTTTGTGGGTTTTTAAATAAGTATGCAAATGCAAATTATACACATGAATGCGAAAATAGAAGGCTTAGCGATCACACCCCCAAACTTAAATTTGACAGTGTCCTCACTGTCATGCTACACCAAGAGGGCTAAAATTGTGGAGGGGTCAAAATTTGTCGGTGCTCTCCTGTTTTTTTTGTTTATAAAAGAAAAAGCAAAACAAAATATATATACAAAAAGGTCCTCCCGAACTTAAGTGAAACAGTGTTTTCACTATTTAAGCGGTGAAGTTCAAAATTAGGGGGAAAGAACAGTTTCGATCTATACAAGGCCTTACACATGCCAAAGTTAACACCAACCGTTCTAAATTTTTATCATGATAAGAGCAGGTATTCACCGCCGAAAGACAGGACTGAGACGTTGGGACATCTAGCCTAAATTTAGGGGCATATGCTATTTGGACATATCCATCCACCTCTCCGAAAATACCAAGTTGATTTATTGTATCGTATATCGGAGGTTTGGATAGATGCGACCGTTGTAGTAGACTTTATCAGATTCCCCCTCATTTGTGAGGGGTTTTTAATTGTGGGGACCTCTTCCCTGCAGGCGCAAGCCCCTACAGTTAATTACGTTATCGCGTTGCGATAACCACTTTCTCCTTCTCCAGTAGTTCACTTCGTGTCGTGTATTATTTTGTTTGTTTAGGTTGCCCGTGGATTGTATACGGAGACTAGTTTCTGTCGTCGCCCGTAGGGCGCGGATCAGTCCAAATCCGTATATTTGGGGTTTGGGTTTTGAACTTAGGTTATATATTCCTTTAGTTCAAAATTATTATTTTGTTTATGGACCGTTAATCTAGTTTGAAATTAAGATCAGCATAAACATATGAGCATCTGGGCTCAATTTATTTTTAACTAAGGATACGTTATTCCTATTTGAGACTAAAATCAACTTAGTAACATTTTAAGGATCATATTTTACTTAAGATCCAACAATAGAGAATTTGGGCTCAGTTGCAAGAAACTTTCAGAGGGACTTAGCCAATTTGGGTTTGGTCTGCTCAGTCTTTTTTTCTCTATTTTATTCAAAAGTGCTAAGCACTTATTTGGTAACTGTTTGCTTTGCCTTTTTTCTTTTATGCAGAAGTGCTAAGCATTTGTTTGGAGCTCTGGCCCTCAGATGTGTATCATGTGAAGCACTCAGTCATGGGCGCTGCTCAATCAATACTAAGCATTTTGGTCATTTTGACTGAATATATATATATATATATATATATATACAGTGCTAAGCACTTTTGTACGGCGCTCACGTGTGAATCACGTGAGGCGCTGCCCAACCAATGCTAAGCCCTTAGTTATTTTGACTGAATATGGAGTGCTAAGCACTTGGTATAACACTCACGTGAGGAGTACGTGCGGCGCTAGGATGTGGGTGTTGCCCAATTGGTGCTAAGCACTCGGTCTTTTTGGCTGAATATGAAGTGCTAAACACTTTTACTCAACGCTCACGTGTCTTTAACGTAAGGCGTTGGCCTTCTGTTTTGAGCACCCGCGTGGGAAGCATGTGAGGCGCTGAGTCTTTTGCTTAGAGCGTCCACGTGGGAAGCACATGAGGCACTGAGTCTTTTGTTTTGGGAATATTTTGGGAGTTCAAGTGTTTTCACGTGGGGCGCTGAGTTCCTTTTCTTTTTTAGAGATTGAATCTCTGTTCATAGCATTTTGACCATTAATGATCACCAAAATCTTTGTTTTGAAGATCTGGGATCAAGTTTTCATTAAGAACTAAGTTCTTATGTTTTTTATTTTATAAGAACTAAGTTTATTTTTAGAGTTAAACCCTGTTTTCATAGGAATTAAATTCCTGGAACATGTTTCTTTTCTTTCTTTTCTTTTTATCCAGTTCTTTCCCCTAAATTTTAAGTCTAAAGGACAGAATTTTCCCGATGAGAATTAAATTCTCAACTTGTGGAAGATTTGTCTTACGGATCTCAGATCCAGAGAAAGAACTAAGTTCTTATATGAATGGTTAAACCCTTGTGTTTTAATTGCACTAGGCAAAGGAGATACTTTTAATCTCTTCTTTTCTTTACCAAGAGTTTGAAAAGAGAAAGATCTACTTTAAAAGAGAAAGACAATTCTCAATTGCAGTTTCTATCTTTTTGTTTGCAGAAACTTATGGGGGGATCCTCCTTTTTTTGTATATGTGAAACTTGAAGTCTTAGGTCTTTTATATAGGCAAGGCAAATTGTTGATCAGTTTTGAGAAAATCTCTTATTGAGAGATTCCAATTGATTTAATTGGTCTCAAATTATTTGGGGAATTTTATTCTCCGTTGGATTTTTGATCCAATAATTTTTGTTTTACAGAATATGTTTTCTTGTTTTTAACAAGATTAAGAAAATATTTTCCCATATACAGAATTTAATTCTATCAAATGGTGATTTTTAATCACTATTGGATTTTTGATTCAAGGGTGCTCTGTTTAACAGAGTATATCTTTCTTATTTAGAAAGATTGGGAAAATATATTTCCAAAATAGAATTTAATTCTATCATAGAATTTTTGATCCAACCGAGAGTATCTTTCTCACTTAGAAATATTAAGGAGATATTTTCTCCTAATAGAATTTAATTCTATCATTTGATAATTTATCATCACTATTGGATTTTTGATCCAACAGGTCTGTTTAACAGAGAATATCCCCGGTTTTAGGGAAATAATTTTCATGAAGAATTTAATTCTACCTGATTTTAATTTGGGCGCTGGCACTCACGTGTTATGCACGTGGACGCCACTTAAGAATTAAATTCTTATACATAACAGGCGCTTCTGTGCTTTGCATATTGACGCTCACGTGAATTTCACGTGCAGCGCCACTATAGGATTTATCCAAAAAGACTGGTGTTGGGACTGGCGCTCTCGTGGGGAACACGTGAGGCGCTGACTCATTGGATTTAATAGAGATTAGCTCTTATTATTATGTTTAATTATTAGGGAACAACAGAATTGGAGAAAGAACGTGTGGAGAAAAGAAATAAAGAATACACGAGACCGTTCGTGGATGGAAGAGGGATACGGTCTTGGTAGAGGAGACGAATGGCGGAGGGGTGGAAGAAATGGAATACGAACTTGAGCGTGGAAATAGATTGAATAAATTAGTATAGCTTGTAATGATTGAAGTGTAAAAATGGATTGTACTAATCTATCAACATGTTTAGAAATGGGGTCAAACCTTTCAAGATTCGTAAGAAAATATGGGCCGACTGAACTTGGTGAACCAGACGTAAGAAATGAAGGTGATACGGCGTTTGGCAAAGTGCAAATGATAGAAAAGAAGGAGGGAAGTGATCGAGAAATGATATCGGTTAAACGTTCAGGAGAATAGCCACAGTCAATAAAAGAGACAGGATGAATTGGAAAATCCGACTCATCTAGTAAAACTAGTCCATCCTCAATGATATCCTCAAAATTCAGCTCATCCATGTATTCATCATCAACAACATCCAGACGCATATGGTGTTCGGGAAAAACAGTTAATTATTCGGGATGATGCCCACACGGATGCGAAAGGAAATGAATAATCGGTGAGAAAAACTCATCCAAAATTGTGGGTTCATCATCCAGATTATCCCCAGTATCGATATCCTCAATCAAATGAAAGTTAACTTTCTCCGACACCTCTTCAAAAGCATGGGTTTTAATCAATTGTGGTTTTAGAGTGGAGATGTAGAAATCAAAGGGATTTGCGTTGGTTTCACTTGAAATGGACACTTCACAATCGGATAAATCAAACACCACATAGTCGTACAACTCATCAAATATTCTATTTTCAATTGGTGAATCATTTGGTGTACTCGATAGATTTTTGAAACCGGAGTTGTGGAATTCAATTGGGAATGGGAATGTTTGATTCAGAAGGATGAACTGCTCACTTTCACTATTCAAATTCTTAAATTGTTCTATCGCCACATCATAGATTGGAAAATTTTGAGTTAGGTGGGAACTAACTGATGGCATTAGGTTGTATAAGGGCGACCATGAATGCATTCAAATCCTCCATCTGTCGGCACGACACTACCCGAAATTATTTCAATGACTGTTCAAGACTAGACATGGGTTGTGAAGGGGTTTCAGTACAAGATTCAAATTCATGTGGATGCGTGAAACTCCTATACTGATGTTCAGAAACAATGTCTAGGGAAGGTGCAAAAGTTGGATAGGATTGATAGGAATCCAACGGATGTGAAAAATGGACAGGATTAGGATCAATATTATGATAAGAAGATGATTATAATTGTTGTCCTAACGAATTGGGAGTGGTAAAAGGAGTGAAAGATCTACGTGATTGTTCAATTTTGTCAGTAATGGACATGGGTTTCAGAGTCATAACATGACTCTTAAGAGAGGTATCAACATAAAAAGTTGTGAAAGTTTGATAAGGTTGATACAAAATGGATTGCGGAGTCTAATTGTTGGTCTTAGACGCGTTTATGCGATCTCTCAAAGAAATTTTGTGCATGGATAGATCGTTTGAAATTCGACCAAAGCAAGAACCGTATGAAGAAATGTCCGGTTGTGGGTACCAGAATTCAGTAAGAGTTGGTTGTTTTGGGGTACCTATGATATGAAAATAGTGAAAAGTAGGGAGGGTGGAAGGTGGGCGAATTTTTATAAATTTTTTGATTTTTTTTTGTTTTTGAAAATTATGGAATTTTAGGACTAGACTTTAAACAAGCACAATCATAATCACAATATACAAAAACAACATCTAGAGCTAGAGTCTTCAAACTCCAACTAGACCGCTTCTAGACTTCCAAGTAACAAGTTGCAGGATAACTCTCGATTCACCTCTTCACTGCCAATTGTGGCCAGATAAGTACAAGTGAGGTTAGAAGGGTTCCGCTCACGAATCATCGTGAGACGAGCCTTTTAAAATTACCTCCTCACTTGTCTAGTCTAGGCCCCATAAAGTCAAGTTTAGATAAACGATCGATTCCCCGCAATCTTCATTTATCCTAAATGAGCGCGGCAAGTTCTTATAGGTTTGGTCTAGATTTTTCATTAACTCAAACTAATGCGTATGCTTTTTGTGATTTGTGGGGTCTTAGGAAGGGTGATGAAATCCCCATCTAATCTTATTTGGTGTTATAGTCCCTTAACGTCTGTATTATTGTATGCAAAACAATTAACAATCAAAAATCTAAAACAAAAAAAAATTTATTTGGCGGTGCAATTTGTGCAAAGAAACCTGCAGAAAACACAGTTCAATAGAGTTTAAAGGGAAATCTGGAGAAGTAGAAGAGGTACAGAAATTTTAGGGCTCAGAAGCCAATGTACGGCCGCAAAACCGCCGCCCTTCCCTCGGTTTGACTACGGAACCACGGTGGAAATATGGGTTTGGAGCTTCAAACTTTCTTTGTGCACTCTCATTTTTCTTTCTTTCTGTATCCAAGCCTCTGTTTCATGATTTGATCACTGTACTTAGTCTAGATTTGCCTGCACACTTGCACAAAAAATATCAAAATAATAAAAAGATGGTTTTTATTCTTTTTATTCTTTATTTATTGTTTTATATATATATATATACACACACACAAAAAAAACCCCGAATGATACGTGATTGATGTGAAAAAGAAGTGTATCGTGAATAAAGTTAACCGCAATCAATAACGGTGTCACTTATAACTAGCCGAGATGAGTACGGGTCGTCCTCAGGAAAACGTGGAACCTTTTATTTTGCTTTAGACGAGTTGATTAGAAATAGAGAAGATGATTCTAGATCTATATTGAACATGTATGTAGAATATATAAGAAGAGGGTTTGTAGGGTTCGTTGGAATTTAGTAGTAATGGATAATTAAATAAAGATGACTCCTTTTATATTTTAATCGATTTAAAACTAGATCGATAGTGATGAATGTGGATTGGGGTTCTTTTGGAAGAAAGTAGGGTTTCCCCACTCTTAACCCTTATCCTTGCATTGACCTCTATTCATGTCTAGGCTCTACCAAAACAATTGTTAATCTGATCTTAAATCGTGATCGAGACTATTAATAAATTGGTAGTGCGCCCGATAAGGATGTTAACGATTCCTTTGATAAAGTATATAAACTTTATAAGATGTAAAAGAAGTTAAGGGATTTTATCATCCATTAATCTACCCTAATTCTACGAACCTTAGCAAGCTAGGAATTACTCACATACGGTTGAGATAGAAGAGAAGATAGAGAAGGAGATCATGATGTAAATGCAGAAAGTAAATACAAATAATTAAACTAATGATCTACCTTTATTAATCAACTTTACAAGTACAAATCCTTTGAATTTAGATTACAAGAAGAAGTTGCTCTAGATCTCTGTCTCATAGGAAGTAGATGTTCCGTCAATATTCACGTTGCTCTATCACGTCGAATCGCGGACCTGTCGTGGATCTCTTATTCTTTGATGGTGATTTGCTTCGTGTTAAAGATGATCATCTCTAATTTTAGCCCTCGGTCTTTTATATAGCCCTCAAATCAGAAACCCTAGATCCCATGTGTTGGGATTTGCTGTTGTGATCACCCACCAAGAATATTAGATCCAACGACAACAGGAAGGCCGCGGATCCGCCGCGAATATAGCATATTGGCCGCGGTTGGGCGGCTCTTTGGTGGAGTTAGGATTTGAAATTTCTTCTGTGGCCTCATGTTGATATATGGAGATTAATAGGATGTCTTGATTCTTCATTTCTTCTCTGAGTCTTTGCCAGTATTGATTTTACGATTTTATTGGCAGATTTTTAATCTTGACATCTCGAATATCTCGATCTCCCGACCTGAGCTAAATCTGCACAATATCTCCATGAATAATGTTAGTAATATTTGTTATATTAGAGTCATTTTATATGGTAATAAATCTTTAAGAAATTTATTTAAGATTATTTGATATGATATGCATATTTAAATTATCAAAATATCTTATAAATATTATATGCATATATTTTCCTTCATAATGTTAATTATAATATATAAACACATGGTAAAGAGTAAATTTGCAGATAAACCCACATATGTTCTATATTTATAATAAACACCTTTAAATATTTAAGAAAAGTAAGGAAAATGTTATATCAAAAGTGCAATATTTTCGACCGAACAATACGAAAGTAATACGTTACCATCTCTCCGACAACGGCGCCATTTGATTGTCTGCATCTTTGTATGCTATGCTAAGAGTTCTATATGTCATATTTACCGCAATCAAGACGGTGTCGCTTTGTAGCTAGCCGGTTGAGTGTGGGTCGTCCACTGGGAGATGGTTCATATTTGCTTTCTTGTTTTAGATGAGTTAATTAAAGAATGTATATGCATATTCAATTCTATCCTAAGTGTTTGTATTTTATGTTCAAGTAAGCTTGTTAGGGTTAGGGTTGGTTAGTAGAGTTAGAATTAGTCTTGTGCTTGTCTTTTGCCATTCTTGAAATGATATTGGGATAATCGGAAGTAGCGGGGATTAGGAGAACATAAAAATGAGATTTGCGAGTTTAAGCAAGATTTCCAACGCTAAATCCATTTCTACTAGCCATTGTCCGTCCGTTACATGCTCTTATTTCCAACCCTTTGGCCAAACATACACAACCAAGTCTCCAATTAGGTCACAACTATATGTCACGTTGTAGTGCGTCCAAAGAAATTCTCGACTTAGGTCGCGGTTATATGTCACTAATAGCGCGTCTAAGTGAGAGGGTTGTGTTTATTTGATCTAGGTTCACTTTAAGTTATTTGGCGAAGAGAAGCGCAAGCGATTTTTTCATCTCTCATACTAACCTTCCTTAGCTCTAACAAGTGTGTAAATTATTATAACAAGCTAACTACTTAGGTCCTTACCTAAGCAAGGGACTCCATTGAGTATCATGGCTTGAAAATACGGTTTAGAAAAGAAGAAAAAAAAATAATAAAAGAAAACTAACAACTAATTTAACAACAAATAATAAAAGTTATACTAAGAATTAAAATTACAATGCAAAAATCTAAAAATACAAGTTATAAAAAACCCTCATATTCATTAATCTTCCACTCAAAAATCTCTAACTATGATTTTCATGGAGAATAGATGATGAAGAAGAAGAAACTACACACTAAACTACATTAAATCCAAATAAAGAAAAGCATTCTAACTTCGCTCAAAACTGGAGTATATATAGGCGGAGGAGTGAAACCTTAGGGCCATATTCTGAGCTCATATACAATTACAAAACTACCCCTGAAAAATGGTCGCGAGACGCCATGTGGCGGCCGCGGTTCCGCAGCTGTATTAGGGAGATAGTGCGTCATTTTTCTTGTGCCTCATCGTGTTGCTTTGTTCTTCTGTTTGACAGGTTCCAAATTGTAAAATGGTTCCAAAATATCTTCATATTTTCAACAGTCTAAAATGGCTACTCTTATAATATTTTTTGACCTTGATCTTCCTCGAGCTCCCCGCACCCCTTGATATTTATGCTGCCTTCTTCGTGCTTTGTGCTTGTCCGAGAAACAAATGACCACTGAATTAGTCTTGTCTTTTGAACTGGTAAGCGGCACTTGACGAGTGTGGATGACTGGAATCCGGATTTTATCTGTTTTTGGCAGATGTTCTGGATTTTGTCATAACTATAGAGATTTTGTGTGATTTGCGTTATTTTGGACTGGGAACCTGTAACCTGTAATCATGTAGCAAACACGGATCAAAATCAACTACCTATATACAAACGAGCAGAAGAATGGATGGTATTAAATATAATATTCTGGTGTGAACAATCAACAACCCCAACTACTGCTCATATCATAGGATAGTGAGCCACCCAATTGAAGATTCTTACATCTATAAAAATTGGGTCGATAACCAGTACCAACAGGGCAAGTTCACGCTATCTGATAGCTGGAGGGTAGATCAACCCTAAAAGCACACTCTGAAAAAGGTGGACATGCAGGGGCATCATGCTCACTTGTGGAAAAAGCTCCATGGGAAGTAGTTCTTTCAGCAAAAACTAAAAGAATGTTGAATGATCTATAGGCATGTCCGATGAATAAGTGGAAGTGCCCGCTTGAACTCTAAATTATCAATGGGATGCTGCATCCACATCCCGTACCGAAAGTCATTGACAAGGGGAAATGCCTCCAAGTCAATCCTTCAAAATCTTCTAAGAAAAAGAAGAAGACTAAGAAACCTGTGCAGCTTGCCAAGTATGACGACAAGCGCACAGACCTCAAAAAAATACATAGATGCACTGGAAGAATATAACCAGTAGGCGTGAACGCCGATCACACTCGAAAAATTCCTCAAGCATATTCTTGAGGACGAAGACAACGACGATGATGAGGGAAATGACTATCAGAAGGAACAGAAGTCCGTGTAGTAAGCTGCCACATGATCTCCCATTCATCGTTATCTGATGAAGAAGCTCTGCCAGTGTCAAAAAACAATGTGGAAGAACTGGGGGCAGAATCGGCGCTAAAATCCCCGAAGCTGTCAGAAGAAGACCCGATTGAGAGGCTGATAAATGAAGCCTTTCAAAAGAGTAAAAATGACCGAGGACGCGAAACGACCATATACGAAAAGGCCAAGTGGCAGCGTCTAAACAAAGAAGCTGCGATGAGGACAGGTCATGAAGTTCTCCAGACAAATCAAAGCATGTCTGCGACAAATAAGAGCAGGACTAAAGCTGAGAAGCAGTTCGCCAAAGCCTTGTGTATGGGGATGAAAATGTCACCGCTCCTGATGTACACTCCCGAGGTCCCATACTTCGATGGAGGAGAATCACATCCAAAATATTGCCTATATCACCGAAGGATCGCCCCATTGAGGGGTGCAGTACCTTCAAGAAGTGATGGAAACGATATGTTGCCCATAGAAAACACTTTAAGAAGGAGAAGCATGAGACTCGCGCTCGCCGATGTGAAAGTGGCAAGACGAAAATGCATAAAGAAACAACTGGCAACTGTCATATGGTTGGTACCAGTTTGGAAGGGGAAAAACCACAAGTTCTCACTTTCGGGAGTGGTTCCGAAGACGAACGCCCCTTAACCCTTTCTTTGAAGACTCCGCCTCGGAAGAAGAAGAGGAGGAGAAGAATTGCGAAAATATTCAGCTGCGTACTCGTACGCTACTTGAGAAGAACTTCGGACCTGCAAATAAAGGTTCAAATAAAAATGACAAAAGGAAAGGGAAGATGCCCGAGGAAATTGCTCTTGATGAAGAAGCGGTCAAAGAACTCGCCGCAAAGGACCCGCCTAAGAAAAATAAGGTGGACCATAATATCCTTGCACATTTGAGGAAAATACCCTCACAACTGAGCATACTGGACGCTGTCCTCCTGTCTAAAGAGACACGAGATTCCCTGATCAAGGCCTTACAAGAGCCAGATCCGTTCCAAGTTTTCCTCGCAGAAGAGAACATGAAAGATGGACTGGCAGAGATCCACACGACTGATATTACATTTAGCGATAAAGATCTACCACTCGGTACGTGTGAACATAATCGACTGCTATACGTCATCGGGTTCTGCCACGACGTCAAGATAGGGAAAATCCTTATCGACAACGGATCCTCCATCAATCTGCTCAATGTGAGAGTGCTAAAGAAAATATGCATGAATGTTCAACACCTTGCCCGAGATAAAATCACCATCTCTGTGTTTGACTCACAGTCATCACGGACACTTAGGTCCATAATACTAACGCTATACTTCGGGCTGCTCGTCACTGACATCAAATTCCATGTCAATGATACCAAAACTTGCTATAATGCTCTAGTTTGCAGGCCTTGGTTACACGAGTATAATATCGTCCCTTCTACATAATATCAGTGTATGAATTATTTCAAGGATGGCTCGGAGTATACCGTCATGGGAGAACTAAATCCGTTCACAGTGAATGATGTGCGAAAGTATGAAGATGTGAAATACTTTCTGCCGGATTTCGAGGATATTAAAAAGTGCCACAAGCCAGAGAATAAACAAAAATCCGTAGCTACAATCCCGATATTTAGAAGCGACACCGAGGAAGACGAACAAATAGTCTACTCGGGGCAATCCCAAAGGGACAACAATAAGCCTGGACCATCTACTCCTATCCTGGTCTTTGGTAGCGATTCCGAAGACGAGACCAATGCAGTATTCTCCATTCGCTCGTCGACTCAGACTTTTGCTGAAGTGGATAAGAGTCTATAAATTATGATGAATCCACCTCGACACTATAGGGAACTTGACGCGTTCAATACATACAGCGTGCAAGAGCTGAAAATTTTCTATGTGCCTCCAAGACGAAGAGGTGAAAAGGCGATCCTTTTCTACAAATTTATGGAGACTAAGGTGGAGAAAGAAGTCTGGCATGGTGCCAATTTCACTCTTGACAGGCTTCCGCCCATCCGTATTCCAAGATATTATGCGGAGAGATTAAAGAAACTGTTAAAGCATGAAGGCGTACCTCTTGAACAAACGGTTCGGCAGGCCCAATTCTTCAAAAGGATTTGGGATATTCCCGGGACTCAACGAAAGAAGTCTAATGGGAAGATGGAGACAATCAGGCTGGGATATGTTCGGTCCAAAAAACGGGAGCAAATCTACAGCTTCCACGTTATAAACAGCTTGAGTGAAGAAGAAAACGCTTTGCCAAGTAGCTATGGCGTCGAATCAGAGGGAGATCCCGCTCTAAAAACGTTAAGTCTGTCGCTCGAAAAGCAAATTGAAAAGCTAATCGATGAAGCTTGTTAGGTGAGCTGAGACAACCATAGCCGCGAAATAGCCATTTATGAAAAGGTAAAGACGCAACGTCTCAATAAGCAGTCATTGGAAGAAGTGGACCGTGATGCTATGTGTTCTTGCGAAGGGGGAAAACCCCGAGGTAAAGATAAAAATAGGGCGAGACATGCAAATAACGTTCAAGGACGACAAAACAGGTCCAAAACGCCGTTCAATCAAGAAAATCTCGGTTGGAGCCCATCATTTATAAAGAAGATGGGCCGAAATATTCATTCTCTAGAGACAAGACAAAGAAAATATTTAACCTTATCATGAAGCACCAAATGATGACGCTTCCGGAGTCTCGACACCCCGAACAAATAAATCAGGTCAATCACTCGGACTATTGCTTCTATCACCGAACAATAGGACATCCCCTTGAGGACTGCTTTACGTTCAAGAATTTGGTGGAGGACCAATATCAACAAAGAAAGTTTATCCTATCCGACAGCTGGAGGATAAGCCTACTGCAAAAGCACGAGCCAAAGAAGACCTACACTGTCAGGTTAGGACCAGCTCGACCGTAAAAATGGAAGTATACTCGTACCTGTCATATGATAACACTCTCAAGAAAGAGAGGGCACGGGAATACGATTGACCTTTTCAGATGCTTCGCAAACGAGGAAGATGACAAAGAGATCTCAGAATTTCCGTCGGCACTAAAAGAGCTGAAAGATGGGATACACACCACGGTGGACAACCTAAGGAAAATTGACTTAGGAATGGAGAATGATCTGAGGCCGGCATTTGTCAGTGAGCTACTATCTGAAAAATAGGTAGCCATGTTAAAAGACATGCTCATGCAATACAAAGACTATTTCGCATGGAACTATTCCGAAATGTCGGGCCTAGATCCAGAAGTAGCGGTACATAAACTGGCCATATCGCCAGACATGAAGCCAGTCAAACAGGCACCAAGAAAGATGCGGCTCGAAGATGAGATGAATACCAACGCTGAAGTCAAGAAACTAATTGACTCCAGTTCATCCAAGAGGTTCAATATCTCGACTGGATCACCAACATCATTCCGATAATGAAGAAAAATAGGACAGTTTGCATTTGCGTGGACTTTCGGGACCTCGTGTCATGCCCCGCTTCCCAGAGTGCGCAAAGATCGGCACGTGACAGAGCCAACCATACTACCTGTGGCTAGGAAATCCCTCCACAGTCACATTACAGCTGTCTAAGATATCAAGAATAGTAAAATAGAAAATAAACTATCTAGTACATGTCCATATGCCAGAATAAACGAGTCAAGAAATAATATGCGGAAGCAATAAATCTAATAAACAATAACATCTGGAAAGTACGTCCCAAAATACGGGCTCACATTAGGAAAGAAAAATGCTGAAAGAAAACTAAACTAAACTAAACTGAACGAAATACCAAACTGCTCCTCACTGTTCGGCTTGTCGACTAAAGTACTCCTGGTCGGTCTGCGAAAGAGATAAAGGATCTGTGCCATGCAAAACTCAGACGTCAGTGCGTCTTAATATCAAACAATAAAATATAATCAGGAGGTAACAAGATATGCATGCATGAGTATAAACAGTAATGAGTGTATAACAGTAACACGAATATGGAACAGTGAAGTGTATGTGCATGCGGTGAGTAATCTATGCTACTGGGTTAATTACTCTCAAGTCTTTGAAATCAATTTAATGAATCGTCGATGTAACTCAATAGTATCCCGTGCATGCCCGGGACCACGGTCCAGATTCTCGGGCTGAAACCGAGACGTGCCGCTAAGAACAAAACATGAAACATGTACAGATGAATGATGTCAGCAAAATCATCCCGGGACTGGCCTAACCCCCAAAACTGATCAGTATAAGCATTGAACTGTTGAGTTATAAGTCAGGTTTCATCATTGATTTCCCCTTACCCCCAAGTTATGTGTTCGAGTCAGGTATTGATAAGTCTGGAGCTAATGCCGATACAAGATCAAGCAGGTACATGTTTTGTCTAAATAGACAACAGGATACGTCCATCGGGACGACAAGTCAGGAATGTCGGTATTAGGAACAGGATCAGGTAACAGGTCAAGTAGTGGTGTATCATGTCATGCCAGGTAGTGTACAGGTATCAAACGGATGCTCATAATAAAACTGTAGCAAGTACAGATGCACGATAAAAGTATGGATGCACAAATATCTATTAGAGATTACATCTACAACTTCATGACTACGCATGATGCACATTATAAAGCATGGGGTACCAAGATAACAGTAATATGAAATAGTATGTCATGGCATGCAACTAGATATATAATTAATGATATGGATGCACAATAAAACACGGATGCACAAATATCGGGTTACATCTACAACTCCATGACTACGTAGGATGCACGTTATCAAGCATGGGGTGTTAATACAACAGTAACATGAAATAATATGACATGGCATACAACTAGATATATAATAAATGATACGGATACAAACGGGTATCCGAAAACACTAAAACATTAATATGGATGTACAATGCAATCAACATGTGATATTTTTATTCATATGGATGCAGAATATATAACATGGCATGTAGCAAGATAAACTTGCATGCGACTAGATATGTAAATAACGGTATTGATGCATACGGGTATCGAAAAACTGTAAAATTGTAATATGGATGCACAATGAAATAAATATGTAATATTTTTTATTAATATGGATGCAAAATATGTATCATAGCATGTAGCAAGATAAACTTGCCTAATCAGATCTCACGACGGGGTGTATACGCAGCGTCCGACGTCGGGTAAACGTCGCAATGTACACACGCGCACACGGGACAGGACCAGGCAAAGTAAGAAGGTGACCACGTTGGCTGGGGATGCCCACTGGGTCGGCCTGATCGACAGCGACGGCGCGGCTCCGGCGATGACCGGACAATCAAGAAACAAGAAGAAGAAAAGAGAAGAGGAAGAGGAAGAAGAAGGAAGAAGAGCTGGGGTTTGGTGCTCAGGTATTTGGGGAGAGGGAGACGAGCGGGGAGTGGCGACGACGAGGTGGAGGCGAGAACGTTGACGGTGAGGATCGGAGGTGATGGGTGTCGTCGCGGTGATGGGTGCAGGGTTGCGTCGGGCTTGGTTGTCGGGGATGGGTGGAGGCGCCGGTGGTGGTGATGTGGATGAGGGTGAGGAGGTGGAGGTGTTGGCGGCGACGGTGGGCGCGAGCGACGGCGAGGCAGGCGAGGGGCGCGGCGTGGGTTTGAGCTCACGCGCAGGAAAAGAAAGAAGAAGATGAGGGGGTGAGAATAGAAGAGGGGAGGTGCGAATAGGAGAGGGGAAGAGAGAGAGACGTGGGTAAATATATAGTTTAAAAAAAATAAAGATTAGAGAGAAAGAAATTCTGTTAAGAAAATCTTTTTAAAAGAAAATATAAAATATATAAATATGAGAGGAGAGAGATAGAGAGAGGGCTGAGAGTTAGAAATGTTAGGATTCTTATTAAAAATCTTTTAAAATATTTTAGATAGAAATAAAATATAAAGAATAAGATTAGTAAAACGTAAGGATAAAATATTAGTTTAAATTTTGAGATTTTGGCTAATAAAAAAATAGTCCAAAACACGCCCGGATCGGGTCTAAAATTACAGTTTGAAAATACGAATAATCTACGTAGTAACCAAAACCAAAATAGGATATCCGGGTAACGAAAATGCATATCCCCAAGAACAGATGCATGCAGCGTGCACGTAGCAATCCAAATGATTCCGTTTCACTGAACGGGACGAGAACACGAGGTGTGGATGCTACCACAGGGTCAGGGGTATGATGCAGGCCATACTAGATATTTTTAAAATATTTTATTTGACTTTATTTGTTATACTAAAAAATGCAGATGCCAGATGTAATGCAAGTATGCAGTATAAACAGTATTAAAAGTGCACGGATCCTCATAACTAGCCGGGATAAATCATAAACAGGAATCAAGACGGGTTTCCAGCAAGCGGGTTGGGTCGGATGCAAAGACGGATAGCAATACACTATTCGCATCTAAAACACAATAAATTACGAATAGCCACAAATAAAGAAATACTCAAAGTAGAACTGGTATAAATGAACTAGGGTGTTACACCTCGACAAAGCGTGCCCAAAAGATGACTTTCCAGTACATGTTACCAACTTGATGATCAATAACACGTCCACCCACGAAGGTTTCTCCTTCATGGATTGATCTTTTGGATACAACCAGATAAACATGGATCCGGAAGACCAGAAGCATACCGCCTTCCGGACAACGTTAGGCGTATTCTGCTATAAGGTGATGCCCTTTGGTTTGAAAAACGTCGGAGCTACTTAACAGATGGCCATGACAAAGATTTTTGATGGCCTCATACACAAGATCGTCGAGTGCTATATCGACGACCTCGTCGTTAAAAGTAAATCTCATGAGTAGCATTGAGAACATCTAAAAACAGTGTTCTAATGTCTTCGGAAGTATAATCTGTAATACCCAGGTCCCTTATAAATATTTTTCCGTATTTATAAATATATGTTTCCTAAATTTTCTCAATTTAAATATTTCCTATATTTTTATAATAATAATTTCTATTTTTAAAAACCCACACCCTTTCCTAAACCCTCAGCCCAGAAACCCAAGCCCGTTCCCTAACCCTACCCACGCCCGACCCGACCCGACCCATACTCCCCAACTCTTTTCTTACTCTCCTCCTCCTCTTTTCCCGCTTCTCTATCGCGCCACCCCCACGACCCCATCCTCCTCCCAACGTCCTCCCTCCCGCTCCGCGACGACTGCGCCCGCTCCGTGAAGACCATGCCCACCTCTACGATGATGACACCCAACTCCCCATCCCAAACACTGCAAGACCGAGCCCTCCTCTCTCCTTTCATTCCACCTTCTTCCTCAACGGCTCCCCCACTCTCGCACTCATCCCCCTGAGACCCGTGCCTCTCCAACGTCACCACGACCTCGTCCATACCTCAACCGTTTTCTTAAGATCCCCTCGCCGCTCCTATTGTCTCTCTCTTCTCATAATCGTTCCCTCCCTCTCTCCATTTCACTCTCTCAGTTTCTCTCTCCCTCACTCCCCCACTGCCTCACTTCGCCGACGAACACCTCGGCCATCTCCGCCGTCGACCCGATCAGAGTCTCGCCAACCTCCCTGGCGATCCCTAGCTCCTCCTTTGACGACGACCACCTCTCTTCATAGCCGGCGAGGCTACTTCCACTGGCCACTCCTTCTCTCGTCGCCACAACGCCCCGAGCCCCTCTCCCTGCTACCAAACCGTTGCCAGCGAGCTCCCTAGACACCTTCACTGGCCTCCACCACCCACTGCACCGACCCCCTACGCCGCCTGAAACCTTCGCAGGCACACCCTATCGCCGTTGCGCACTTCTCCAACGAGCCCACCTCAACAACCCTCGAGCTCGTCTCGGGCGTTGCCACTGCTCACCGTCACCATACTGCTTCCGCTGCTGGTCGTCGTTGTCTTTTTGTTGCTGCCCGTGCTTTTGTCGCGGCCCTGCCATCTGTCACCGTTGGCCCCGAGCTCATTGTTCTCAGCTTCTCCATCTTCGAAGGCCACCAACATCACCAACCTTGCGGAATCGCCGCTGTTCCAGCCCCCGTGCCCACTCCCTAAACCACTGTGCTCACTTCGAGCCCACCGCGTACCCAGACGTGTCGCGCCCCGTATCCACTCCCCGTACCACATCGTACCCAGTCCCCATGCCATGTTGTGCCAGCCCCCATGCCACATTGTACCCGATCCAGTGCATACGCCGTGCCACCCCCACACCACGCATCGAGCCAAGACCACGCCCACTACTGTATCGCGCTCGCATCCAGTACCGGGTCACCGCGCATCGCGCCCGTGTCCAGCATCGCATCGTCTTGGGTGTCGAGATAGATCCCACACGTGGTGTCACTTCTATATCAAGCGACCGAAGACAACTTAAACACTTGCTTTACATGCTATTTATACTATGTATATATATACAATCGAAGTTTAATTATATTTCTTGGAGTCTGATAAATGTGGCAACCGGTATTCGTGTGTCGCACGATGAACTGAACAAATAATGAGCCTAATATCTCTTGGTTTATGTATATAGTTCATAGAGATCGAATCCCGTTCATGTATGTGAGACAAACCAAATCCGCTATAGTTTCGAAATGATGTGTTAAGTGCTCGATGTGAGCCTTATGCGAAAATAAAATCTAAAATGGCGGAACTCATGATATTTATATCCTAACACTATTAAAAAATGCTATGTACAAATTTGGTGACAAATTTATGTCGTTTTCACACATAAAGTGACGCCCTAATTTCAATACTGAAACTTGCATTTTACCGAATACTTGACACTGTTAAATTGATAATTAATTCTAAAAAAATCCAATCGCAGCATGCTTGGGTTCGTTGCGAAGGATACTGCATAATATTTAACACAAAGTGTAGTTTTAATGTTAGATATATACTATGAATATCTAAAACAAAGAACTTACCTGACCTTGGACTGCAGTCCAGAGCAGGAACTTACCCCTCGACATGAATTTATACCCCTAAAACCTTTCTTTTTAATTGGGATAGTGTGTGGAGCCAATTACTGGTGCATAGAAAATTGTTTTAACTTTCCAATGGTACTAGTTTCACCAAATTCCAGTATCATTTGTTATTTAAATCATATTATAAATGGCTGACATGTACGACAGATTTCTGTCATTTCAGCTTACACCCTTCATCAGTAATCTGATCACAACTCCCAACCAAGATGACTATTGTTGATCCGTCTCCTATGATGTAAATTTAACTCATAGATATACAATTAGTTGAATAGTAGCATCACCTAATTATGCTCCCAACCGGGAGTAAAACGTGTTACGAAACGAATTTCCAGTTCAGAAATTAGATTTTCAGCAGTAAGCACTTAAAATGGAATGACCATAACTCATAAACCTGAATCCCATTTTACTTGAAACAAATTTTGAATGCTTATATAAAAAAGTATACTTCATATGACTTTTATATTGTTTCGCCAAATTATGCACGAGTTATTTTATATGATTTTTCTAATCCAACTGACATCGGTTGCTCATATGTTTTTAGCAGTGCATTTACTGTATTCCCATCATGTTGCATGACTGTTATACTATAGCAAATAGCGTTCATTTGCATCGATAACCTAATGACCGTGTTTCATTACCAAGTGATAAATATTAGCGATTGGATTGTGGCAAGTACGTCAGTGTAGAAGCGTAAATGAATAAGTGAAGTGACACGTACGTATACACAATCAGCGGAACAAGTTAATTATTGCATTGTCGACGCCTATGGGGCATATATAAGTGTAACTATAATTGGTATGGGACGGTTATGGAAGCACTTATATTAGTTTCATAGGTAATACATCGAGTACTGTCCATTTATCTTGGATACCGGTCGAAACATGTTTGATGGAGATCCTGTCTCCAGTTCTCCCGTAGACTTGTTATAGAGCGACTAGTATTTGGGTTCATGGTCGGTGTTCAATGTAGACCGCGGGTGTGGGGGTAGTTTTAGTGTGAGTTCGATCAACGGAATCTCAGGAGTCCCACTGCCGGCATATACAGTGATTTCGGGAGTCGTATGGATGGTATTGCTGATTATTAGCGAGTGTGATTCGGGCCTATGTTCCTTGCCCCTGAGGCCTACTCTTGGGTTGAGGATACTTCTGCGGTGGTTGACACTCACACTTGGACTGACGATAGCTTTAGTGACTTGGACAGTGAGACTTAGAGACTGATTGCTTAGTGACATGGACATTGTATTGATTACTGATCTGATACACTTGCTTTATCATTACATGTACCGATTATTTCATGCTCGCGTCATTACTCTATGTTACCACTTCATGTTTATCATCATTGCACATATTACATATTCATATATATTGCTATTATGTCGCTCTGACGACCTGAGTATGCATGTTCAAAGTAAGAAAGGGGATTTATCTCGGATCAGGACCTGTCGTACCTTGAGGATATTGTAGACATCTAGATCAGCGAAGCCAGTGCTATCTTTCCCTTGATCTCTATCTGGTTAGTTTTATATCTGTTTTGGTTGAATCAATGACTGCATTTCTCATTACCTGTGCTATAATTACTGATTACCTCGTAATGCTAGAAGCCGAAGTGTGACTACGGTAGGGCATTTCCTTGATCGTAGGAGCATAGCCGGCCTTGTCACCCCTCGTATTCCGTATTTTGGAAAGCAGGACGTGACATAATATGAAGATGAATACTCTAAAATACGCGTTTGGAGTCTTCTCAGGTAAATTCCTGGGATTCATCATTCGTCACCGAGGTATTGAAATCGATCCCTTAAAAATCAAGAAGATTATAGAAATTTCCTCGCCAAGAACCCTCAAACAATTGCGATCTCTCCAAGGAAAGCTCACATATATCCGGCGGTTCATAACCAACCTCTCCGGAAAATGCCGTCCCTACAGCCATCTGATGAAGAAAGGGACACCGTTCTTCTTGGATCAAATGCACTAGACGAAATCAAACAATACCAGCAAAATTTGATAGTATTGGCCGTTCTAGCTAAAGAAAAACCTCTTATCTTATATACAACGGCCCTTTAGGGTTCTCTAGGTGCATTGTGAGCACAAGAGAACGATCAAGAAAAGGAGAGAGCTCTCTACTATCTAAGTCGAGTTCTTCTGGGGGCAAAAAGCAACTACCCCCATTGAAAAGTATTACCTGGCATTGATCTTTGCAATAACAAAGCTCGGACACTACACCTTGGCACACGAAGTCCATCTCATATCAAAGGTGGATCCTCTCAAATATCTGATGTCGAAAGCCATACTGACGGGAAGGCTTGCCAAATGGGCCTTCCTCCTGATTGAGTTCTCGATAACGTATCGACCCCTCAAAGTAGAGAAAGGAAAAGCCATCGTCGACTTTCTCGGTGAATATCCGATACCAGCCGACTCTTCCCTAAATTATGAGTTGCTGGATGAACACGCGTTTGACGCAGTCGAAGAAGAGAAAGAAGAACGTCATTCTAAATTCACTATATCATAAGTTGCAGAAGAAAATGATTCCCAACGGGAACCCTACTACGATAGAGTATCTTCCAAAAAGGGGTGAAAGAAGAATACTCCCATAATCAAAACCAGGGTGGGTCTTATCTTCGTGACTCCGCAAGAAGGAATAATGCATTACGCCCTCTCCTTGACGGAATCCAGGTGTCACGCCCCGCTTCCCAGTATACGGAAGTGGTGACGTGACAAGCCCGCAACGTATTTACTAAGAAATAAATACGTTAAGCGTAATTAAGCAATATATGTATATAATGCACAAGAATTGATAAGAGATATAAAATGAACATCAATTTTTATTAACATTCATCTTTATATTACAACTGCTTCGAAAAGAAAAGGTACAATGATATAAAAGCAATACCTAAACAGTGGCATATAAACTGAAAAGTAAGTATAAGAAGCTAGAAGTCCTCTGGGAAGTGAGCCGGTCCACATCCTCCTGGCTAGGCTCTATCTCGAGAGAATCATGTCCTCCTAATGAAAATTCTAAACAAAGAAATAGACAGGAATGTCGTCAACGAACTAGCGCTTGGTAAGTTTCAAAAGAAAGAAAGGAATATAGCAAGTAATGAGAATTGAACTGGTAATATCTACATGTATAAGATTGCTATTCTAATGTAGTTGTTTGTAGCTTGGTACAGAAGGTATTTGTGTATACGAGAGAAGTCCATCTTACCCCGTGGACTGTGGTAACATGTAGTATAAGGCCCCGTCGAAACCCACGGGACAACGGCACGGGAGTTCATGTAGGTGTCCTTTAGTGACCATCTCAAGCCACGCTATACATTCCATACCAATCTACCACGTTAACCCTGTAATGTATTGCATAGATTATATTTACAAGTCTTTCCGAAACCATGGATACAAGTTGTTCAAGTATTTAGGTTCAGGATGTAAGCTTGTAGTCATGTCAAGTTATAGCCATGGTTCGGTCAAGTCAAGTCTTGTATTCAGGTTTGATATTCAGGTTCATATTCAAGGATACATGTTAGAGTTTGAATTTATGTTTGAACTGGATTCTGGTTTGAATTTGGATTCAAACTTGATTTAGACTCAAACTTGAGTCAGACACTTATAACTGATTTAGATCCTGAATTATGTTCGGGAGTTATCGGTAACTGCTGCACATGGACGACATGATTTGTGTCTTTTTCTAAGACAATTACCATTGATAACACCGTTTAGTTTTCTACCTTAAATAGACAAGTATTCACTTTCTTGAGCTCCCTGGAGCTCAAGAGAATTGATCCCGCTTAAACCTATATTTACTAAAGTCCTTAAATGTAATTTTATATAACTCGAGGGGGTTTTATGAAAAATATTTTTAATATACAGTTTCAAAATAACCTCGAGAAATTATTTATATTATTTAGGGTTTCCATGGATGTGAATTTTAGGGATTGAGGTATTTTAGTGATAATAGCTTAGATTGGAGAGTTCATGGTATTTTACTGTAAAGTTTGACTTTTGTTGGTATCTGAATGGTATTTTGATGAAACTTGTAATTCTTTCATTTGAAAAAAATATAAAGTTAATATATTTTGAAAATATATAGATTTTTAATATTTGTATAATTATAAAAATTAATTTTATTTAAATAGAAAAATACGTTTTTCTTAAAAATCGTATTTAAAAACCTTTCGAGATCGAATGCTCCGTGAGAAGGTCTGCATCTCGCTCTACTGGCCTAAGAATGTGCGATAATCCGTACCATCCAATAGCGGGTTCCCTAAAAAGGGTTGTAGAGGATTATTAGCAAAGAAATTTTAAAATACAATTAAAAAAAAACCGTTTTTTACAGTAAATGGTATTTTAATGAAATATTTTCTCGAAACACAAATCTATATGAAAGAGTTATCGTGCTATGGAACCATGTGTGTTTGTGAGGGGTAGGTCATTACTCCGTGAAATTTTCTAAAAGTATAATTAACAAAAAAAATACTAAAAGAGAGATATATGAAGTTCATGGTATTTTAGTGTAAAAGTTAAGTTAAAACTATTTTGCACGTTATTCTTGATTAAAATTTGGTTCTAAACATTGGTTTTATATTAACAAGTATGGTGTAGGAATATGCATGAAGAAAATGTAAGAAAAAGTGGAATTTTAGAGATTTAAAAGAAGATATCGGTGTTAACTTCACTTCGGACATATTTTATGAAAAGAGACTTTTATAGAAGAAGAAGAGGGATTGGAAGAGACTTATAAGTTGGTTAGGTTAAGAGAAGGTAGAAGGAGGGGGGTTGTCGTCGTGGCGTCACGGAATCGCCGGAATTTGTTTCGATTCTCGCCGGAACTTGTTTCGATTCTCGCCGGAACTTGATCGTTTGCCAACTCCTCTTTTACTCCTCTAGTACTTAGAAAATTTTGAGAATTTTGGCTATAATTTTCAGAATGATGAAGGGCCAGGGTATGGGGTAGTATTTATAGTGTGGAATTTGGGTTTTGAAATTAAAAAGGTGAATTAAAATGCATTTAAAAGATGATAAATAGAGAATTGAGGGGGCTTTGTTTGATTACAGAGCAATCAAACAGTGCATGGGATTTAGGGGTAGGGGAAAAGATTTGTGTGTAAAGCCTGAGCATCTTTTGCCATAGGCCGACCGTCGGTACCGGCCTAAGAAGAGATCTCACCGGTCGATTTGTAGAGAGGGGCCGTCGGATTGATGCTACGTGTTCCTCTCCGTATTAATACTTTTTTGCACACATTTATTTCTTTAGACTTTTCATTCTTATGTGCATTGCACGTGTAAACTTTTAGGCTTCCAAAAAAATTAAAAGAAAAATTAGAAAAAATATAATGTGTCTGATGGGAATCGAACACAGAGGCTACATCACAGCAGTAGAAATGCTTTACCAGTGGGCTACAAATTGTTTCTTACTGTTCTTAAACAAAAATTAACTTATAAATTGTACTCAGGCTTGTAAACTTCTTTCTGTATATTAAACTGAAAAATTTTGTACAGTAAATTCAGAGGCGTTACATCAGGACTAATAATGAAGTGGAATATGAAGTTTTGATAGCCGGTCTTGAGATCGCTATCGACATGGGAATCAAGAACCTCCTCATATATGGAGACTCCTAACTGATCGTCAGTCAAGTAAACGACGACTATCAAACATTCAAGCCGGAACTAATAAGGTATGGCAAAAAAGTGCAGCAGCTATTGACCCAAATCCCTTCATACATCATGAAAAGAGTACCGCGAGCAGAAAATAGCAAAGTGGATGCGTTAGCCAAGTTGGCTAAAGAATTGGCCGGCGAAGACCTCGATGACGTAAGGATCATTGTACAAAGCTGCAGGATTCTCTCGCCAGCGGATATATCTTTGGAAGTCCAGATAGAGCCACCCGAAGGAAAAGAAGTCACCGAACAACTAGTCCTTCAAATAAAGGACGAAGGAGAGGTCAAGGACTGGAGGGAGGTCATCATAGACTACTTCAAGTCCCAACGAAGGTCCGAAGATGTGTCGTCTAAATATCAGTCCAATCGCTAAGATGCTTAGGGCCGGAGGAAGCAAAGAAAGTCGTCCAAGTGATACACGACGGACTTTGCGGTTCCCATCAAGCTGGGCCAAAAATGGAGCTGAAGCTAAAAAGAATGTGCTACAATTGGCCCATGAAAATTCAGGACTGCCTCGAAAATGCGAAGCAGTGTCACTCGTGCCAAATTCACGGGGACTTCATACATCAGCATCCAAATCCGCTGCACCCCGACAGTGGTTAGTTGGTCGTTCGAGATGTAGGGAATGGATATAATTAGCCCCATCAAACCAGCTTCATCCAAAAGACATCGGTTTATACTAGCAACCACCGACTATTTCTCTAAGTAGGCAGAAGCTGTGCCGCTAAGGGTAGTGAAGACGGAGAATATCCTCCGCTTCTTCAATGCCCATGTCATCTACCAGTTCGGAACTCCACGACGAATAATCTTGGATAATGGACATACTTATAGAATCCACAAAATAAGTCGCTTCTCACAACAGCACAAGATAGATTGGAGATACTCCTTAGTCTATAATTCTCGGGCCAATGGTCTAGCTGAAATATTCAATAAGTCCTTGATGAAGATTATAAAAAAGACGGTGTCTAGGAACAAAAAAGATTGGCATGAAAGGTTTCATGAAACTTTTTGGGTATACCGAACAACATTCAAGACGGCCAAAAATACAATGCCATATGCATTGGTGTTTAGCACAGAAGTAGTGGTCCCAATGGAGATAAAACTCCCCTCATTACGAGTAGCGGTTCAATACGAGCTAACGGATGAAGAAAATGCTCATCTTAGGCTCGAGGAGCTCGATGCTTTTGATGAAACCTATCATATAGCACAGCAAAATCTGGATGCTTATAAGGCAAAGATGACACGGTCGTATGAAATACTGACCATGCCGAGAACATTCCGCTAAGGCGAACTCGTGCTGGTCGTCAAGAGACCAATGATCGCCAATCGGGAAAAACAAGAAAAATTCGAGCCGAGCTATGAAGGCCCGTACATCATAGATAAGGTCTGTCAAGGTGGAGCTTATTTGCTCATGGACATGCATGGCGAAAGGCCATTACGGCCGATAAATAGTCGATTCCTTAAAAAGTACTACGCCTGAAGAGTCGCGACATAGGTTAATGATAGATGGCGACACTTGTGTTCGCTCATTATCTTCTTGAGTCAAAACCCTAAAAGTGGTTCCAAATAATATTCGCCCCAAACACGGCGGTATTGGACCGAGATGTCCTTAAACTAAAATTCATCCTAAATACAGAAATGATGGACCGAAACGTCCCTAAACTAACAATGGACCCAAATGTCCTTAAACTAGCGTATCGCCCTAAACACGGCGATATTGGACCGAGAAATCCCTAAAACTAATGATGGACTGAAACGTCCCCAAACTAAAAACGGACCGAAACGTCTCTAAACCAACAGTGGACCGAAATGTCCTTAAACTAGTGCATTGCCCCAAACATGGTAATATTAGACCGAGAAGTCCCTAAACTAATGATGGACCGAAATGTCCCTAAACTAAAAGAAGGACCAAAACGTCCCTAAACTATAACTGGACCATTACGTTCTTAAACTGGTATTGGACCGAGACATCCCTAAAACTAATAATGAACCGTAATTTCCTCAAACTAACATATTGCCCTACGGTGGGTCTCCATATCGAGCACCGTATACAATTTACGGGCATAAAATAATTCACATCCTTCCCATGCCCCATATGATGCGGTCCTTCGAAGTGAAAAATGTCGTGATCGTCGACTGTTAGTTTGTTACCTTATGGGCCGCCTAAAAAAGGTATGTCCATAAGCGAAATGTGCACGGATGAAAATCTGAAAGGGCGCTGTGAGTAAAAACAGCAGGGCTACCGGTGAGCTTTTGAGCAAACTCGTTAAAAACAGAAAAGATGCACTTGCAAAGTCCTCACGACTTTATAAGGAGAAAACATCCGCGTGATCTCCTTACAACTCACAAAGGAGCAACACACTTAGGAGTCCATACGATTCCTAAAGAGAAAATACACTTATGAGATCCTTATGACTCGTAAGGAAAATGTATTCTCTATAAGACCCTCACGACATGTATAATTCAAAAGTCTTAAGTTATAAGGATCTGAACCCGTTCTTAAGCCATGAAAACCCTACAAATTTTTGCACTATAGGCGGTCCAATAATGACCCTCGTATACAATCCACGGGCATAAATAAATCTATTCCTAACCAAGTCCCACTGAAATCGAGAAATATTGCTTGACAAAGTGAACGTCATCTGCGAGTCCTTGCGACTTGCAAGAGAAAAAACTATTTATGAGCCCTCACGACTTCTAAAAAACACCTATGAGATCCTCATAACTCGTAAGGAGAAATACCTTTATGAGACCCTTACGGCTCCGTTCTCTACCGAAAGACCGGGAAGACCGACGTCTTGCCTGAATTTGGGGGCAGATGCTATTTGGTTTTATCCGTCCACCTCTCCAAAGATGCCAAGTTGATTTATGGCACCGTGTATCGGAGGTTTAGATAGATGCGGCCGTTGTAGCAGACTTCATCAGATTACCCGTCGTTTGAGGGGTTTTTTAATTGTGGGGACGCTCTTCCCTACACGCGCAAGCCCCTGCAGTTAATTACGCTACCGTATCGCGGTAACCACTTTCTTCTTCTCCAGATGGTCACTTCGTGTCGTGAGTGTTTGTTTTATTTTTGGTTGCTCGTGGATTTTATATGAAGACTAATTTGTGTTGTCGCGCGTAGGGCGTGGATTAGTCCAAATCCATATTTTCTTAGATTTGGGTTTTGGGTTGGGTTTAAGGATCGTTAATCTAATTTGAAACTGAGATCAACTTAAACGTTTGTTAAGGATACGTTAGTTTAATTTTAGACTAAGATCTACTTAACCATTTGTTAAGGATACGTTAGTCTAATTTTAGACTAAGATCTACTTAACATGATCATTTAGATCCAACAAAAAAGCATTTGGGCTTATTGTTTTAGTTTAGGGACTTTACGGTCCATAAGTTTAAGGACATTATAGTCCATGGAGTTTAAGGACATCATACTCCATAGTTTAAAGATGTCATAGTCTGTAAAATTTAAAGACATCATAGTCTATGAGTTTAACGACCCCACAGTCCGTGGTAGTTTAGAGACATCATAGTCTGTAAAGTTTAAGGACATCATAGTCCATGAGTTTAAGGACCCCACAGTCCATGAAATGTCTTGTTGTCGGGACCCGTCACCTCTCTGAAGACTTTGAAGGATTACAACGACAAATATCAGAGGAGTAAAGAGATGTACACTTGAACCAATATTGGTTAGGAGATCTGTAGTCCAATTTGGGACTAAGATCAAAGATTTGTGAGCATATGGGCTCAATTAATTTGAATTAAGGATCTGTGGCCAACTTGGGCTCTGCCTATTCAGTTAAAATGTTGGACATTTAATTAGGCTCAGTCCTTTTTCATTTAACAATGCTGAGCATTGGTCCTGACAACTTTTTGTCTTTTATTGAGTGCTGAGCACTCATTATGGCTCTGGGCTTTATTATTAAAGAATAATTTATGTTCTCTCAGCGCACACGTGAGGAGCACATGGCGCGTGTGGCGCTGAGCGCCAGTCAATGAGCGCAGAACGCTTCTGTTAAGTAGCGCACATGTGAGGAGCATGTGGCGTGCTTGACGCTAAGCACCGATCAATGAGCGCAGGGCGCTTTTGTTAAGTAGCGCACACGTGAGGAGCACGTGGTGTGCTTGGCGCTGTGTGCCAGTCAATGAGCGCAGGGCGCTTCTGTTAAGTGGCGCACAGGTGAGGAGCACGTGGCACGCTTGGCGCTGTGAACCAGTTAATGAGTGCATGGCGCTTCTGTTAAGTAGCGCACACGTGAGGAGCACGTGGCGCGCTTGGCGCTGTACGCCAGTCAATGAGCATAGGGCGCTTCTTTAAATTTGGAGCGCTAAGACTCTGCAGCGCCGTACGCTAGATTTGGAGCGCTGAAGCGCTTCGTTTAATTGGAGCGCTAGGGCTCTGCAGCGCCGTGCGCTAGGTTTTGGAGCGCTGAAGCGCTTCTTTTAATCGGAGCGCTAAGGCTCTTTTTTAGGCAGCTCTGTTCTCTGAGAATTAAATTCTCTCTTATAAGAGACTTTGCTTTGTGGATCTAAGAACAAAGTTCTTATTTTATAGGAGATATTTCAATCTCTTATGTTTTTTGGTGAAAGGGTTTGCCTTTATGGATCTGTGATCCTAAGAGAATTGAATTATTCTCCCCCCTTTTATAATGAGAAGTTATGATCTTTTTTGTGAAAGACATTTTCCTTATAGATCTATGATCTAGCATAAGAACTAAGTTCTTTTTCTGATGAGATGTTTTGATCTTTTTATTTTACCTTGAAGAAATTCTTCTTCTGTCAAGAGCTTGCTCTTCACTCTGAACTTTCTCAAAGTTTGGGGGGGGGGGAGTTCCTCTCTATCAAACTTGAAGTCTTGGGGCCTTTATATAGGGTAGGCTGATTTATTGAATCGGTTGAAAAGATCTTTTCTCTAATTGAATTGGGGATTTCCCCACTGTTTCCCCCAATCAGAGCAAAACTCTGTTTGAATTTCAAAATTCAAAATTCGAAGCAACGCTTCAGATTCTTTACGCTACGCGCAACGCGCCACGTGTCAAAAGCTGATACATCAGCGCAGCGCCCAAAGCAGCGCGCCCAATCAGAGCAAAGCTCTATTTAAAACAAAATTAAAGGAAGCAACGCTTCAGTTGCGCAAGCGCCGCGCTGCGCGACACGTGTCAGCGCAGATGCGCTAGCGCAGATGCGCTGCGCTGTGCGCTGCGCGACACGTGTCAGCGCAGATGCGCTGCGCTCTGCGCTGCTTGACACGTGTCATGCACTGGAGCGTTTACGCCAAACAGAATTAAATTTTAGCAAGATTTTTCTGTTTTTGTTAAAACAAGAAGATTGCTTTCTGTAAAACAGAAGCCCTTGGATCAAAGATCCAACGGTGGGGAAAATTCCCCAAATCACTCAGAGAAAGATCTCTTTAACAAATTTATGGGCACTATATAAAGACCCTTAGACCCCAAATCAAAAAAAAAGGAGGATCATCATTGAGAACTCTGAAAAATTGGAGAGAATTCCTCAAGAACACAAAAGGTAAAAACCTTTAGAAAAAAGAGAAAATTCTCTTATGAACAGATTATTGATCTGAGAACAAGATCAATGATCTTCAATAAAAAAGAAAAAAAAAATAATAATAAGTGCTTTGCACTTTCCTATGAACCATTGGTTCTTTAAAAAACAAGAGAGACTTGTTTTCTTTGATCTAAATTAGATCAAGAAAACAAACAGTGCTTTGCACTTTTTTGTGAACCATTGGTTCTGGAATCTAAAAGATTCCCAAGTTAATAGTGCCCTGCACTTGTAAATCTGCACTGTTGCTCTCCTGATTTGGCGCAACTCACCAGAGCGCGCTACGTGTCAGCAGCGCAAGCACAGCGCACTGCGCTTGCGCTCACCAGAGTGTGACACGTGTCACCTCCACATGGACTTGCGCCTTGCGCTCCTCAATCAGCGCAAAGTGCCTGACAAGCCATGTGGCACTCTGTCAGACTAATTAATGCAATGCATTATCAAGGGCAGAGCCCAATAAAGAAAGGTCTAGCAGACCAAACAAAGTGCTATGCACTATTAAAGGGAATAAAGCCCAAACAGAGGTCTGTCAAGCTCAAAACAGATGCTATGCATCATTTAAAGGGACAGAGCCCAAATCAAAAAGGCCTAGCAGGCCAGAATGAAATGCAGTGCATTATCAAACAGGGGCAAAGCCCTAGCACAGACCTAATAGGCCAAAGATAAAAATGTTGAACATCTTCAACTGGACTTAGCCCAATCATGGCCTTAAGTCCTCAAATTAAATTGACTGAGTACGGCTGCTCTTTTAAATCAATCAACTTTGGTCCAAGGGTACATCTCTAAACTCCTCTGACACCTATCGTTGTAATCCTTCAACGACGTCAAAGAGGTGACGGGTCCCGACGGCCATACATGCTATAGACCACCATTTCCCTAAACTGGAATATGGACCACCACGTCCCTAAACTGGCAATGGACCACCATGTCCCTAAACTGGAACAATAGAGCCCTCAAATGCTCTTTTGTTGGATCAAAACGATCCCGTTAAGTCGATCTTAGTCTCAAATCAGACTAACGTGTCCTTAACAAACGTTTAAGTTGATCTTAGCCTCAAAAATGGCTAATGTATCCTTAAACCAAAACCCCAAACCCAAATCTAAAAAAATACGGATTTGGACTAATCCACGTCCTACGGGCGACGACATAAATTAGTCTCCGTATACAATCCACGGGCAACCACAAACAAAATAAACACCCACGACACGAAATAAAATTCTGGAGAAGGAGAAAGTTGTTACCGCGATGCGGTAGCGTAATTAACTGCAGGGGCTTGCGCCTGCAGGGAAGAGCGTCCCCACAATCAAAAACCCCTCAAGCGAGGGGGAATCTGACGAAGTCTGCTATATCGGCCGCATCCGTCTAAACCTCCGATACACGGTGCCATAAATCAACTTGGCATCTTCGGAGAGGTAGACGGATAAAACCATATAGCATCTGCCCCGAATCTCAGGCAAGACGTTCATCGCGTCTCCGCCGCGTCATTCGGAGGGAAACACCCACCGTTGGATCTTTGATCTTAGGGCTTCTGTTTTACAGAAGGCAATCTTCTTGTTTTTAACAAAATTGGGAAATCTTTTCCCATACAGAATTTATTCTGTATTTGGTGATTTTTAATCACCATTGGATCATTGATCCAGCGACGCTCTGATTTTCAGAGCACAATCTTTCCTGTTTGGAAAGATTCTGAGGAACGTTTCCTTAACAGAATTTTATTCTGGTCAATTGATGATTTATCATCTTCATTGGATCTTTGATCCAATGGTGGGAAACATTTAGTTCCAGCGCTAGCGCTCTCGTGCTTTGCACGTGAGCGCTGCAACAGAGTCTTTGACTCTCAGCGCTGGCGCTGCCAGCGCTAACGCTATCGTGCTTTGCACGTGAGCGCTGCAACAGAGTCTTTGACTCTTAGCGCTAGCGCTGCTAATGCTAGCGCTCTCGTACTTTGCACGTGAGTGCCGCAACAGAGTCTTTGACTCTCAGCGCTGGCGCTGCTAACGCTAGCGCTCTCATGCTTTGCACGTGAGCGCTGCAATAGAGTCTTTGACTCTCAGCGCTGGCGCTATTATGAACGCTGCTTCATTTTAAATTTCAAAATTTGAACTGAGCTTTGCTCTGATTTGGGGAAACAAATCCCCCCCACCATTACGCTCAAGTGGCTCACACGTGAGTGCAGCGGTGGCAGCATCTGCATCATTAGATCAACTTGGAAGTTGAAACGGCTCTCAGTGCCAATAAATAGGACCCTTGGCCCTTGAGATGACCTTTGTTCATCTTCTTGCTTTGTTTTTTTTTTTGAGAATTAATTCTCCCTCAGAGCCAAGCTTTTTCCCTTAAGAAATTTCTTAAGAGTCAAAACTCTGCCCAACTTAGGTAAGAATTGAATTTTTTAACAGTGCTTACTCTCCTTAGATCATAGATCTAAAATATTTTTAGGGTTTTACCCATTAACAGAGCCATGCCCATTAACAGAGCCATGCTTATCTTTAGATCATAGATCTAAAAACTTTAGGGTTTTTATCCAGAGCTATGCTCATCTTTTAGATTAAAGATCTT
This sequence comes from Agapanthus africanus, assembly GCA_030015575.1. Taxonomy (NCBI): domain Eukaryota; kingdom Viridiplantae; phylum Streptophyta; class Magnoliopsida; order Asparagales; family Amaryllidaceae; genus Agapanthus; species Agapanthus africanus. The sequence continues at coordinate 312,694,296 of CM057338.1, read as the reverse complement.
CAAGATATATAATCCTTTTATTTTATGGTGATTTTAACCTATGAATTGGAACATTGTTCATGAAGAACTCTTAGAGTTCACAGATCTTGAAGATCTCAGAATTTTTAATTCATTAAAAACTTTACTTTAAGTTTTCTGATGGGTTATTCCATCATTTTTACAGAGTATGGCTCTTAAGAATTTTTCTTGAGGAATTTTTATTCCTTTCATCATCAGAGTTGACAGATGTCACTCTGTTGTAGAGCGCTGCTCTCAATGGGAGATTTACTCCTGGCCCGAGGGGCCCTCATTAAATGAGAATCCTTTGAGGATTTCCTCATTTAATGACAGTCTCATCAAATGATGAGATTGTTTTATTAATGATGAGCCGTCAACCAGATTATGTGGGTCCTCCCGGTCCCTGACCACTGCATTGCAGTGCGGTACAAATTTAAAGTACCTAGTGATAGAACTAAAACTGTAGCATTGATGGCTGAAAATTTTGTTCTTTTCCGCGCAGGTACTATGTCTTTAGACACTTCTTTCCCGTTTGTTCGTTCGAAAGGCGGATTCCCCGAAGCGCCTGTTTATAGGGAAGAGTTTGCACTGTTCAAAGATCATGATCCGGAACAAAAGAACCTTCATTTATGGGGAACATGGTACAATCAGATCATTAGGGGTCGGCGTAGCTTTTCTTGCACAGCACCTTCGGAGCCTATTTCGGCGATCCACTACGCCGACCCACCCCCGGTGAACTATACCGTGGAGGAGGTCAACTGGACTTCAGAGGGTCTCCTTCAGCCTTCTATGGCTGCAAGACCCGTACAGCCTCCAATGGCTTTGGATCCTTGGGGCGATGTATCTGCCAAGGCGAGTCGCGCCCTTGGGGACAGCCGTATAACATAGGCTTAAATCCCCGTCATCCAGCTGGGTATTTGCAATGGGCCCGCTATATTTTGTCAGCCAAGAAGTCACAGTTGCTGAAGCTCGGGTTGTATCCCACGATTTACGCTTCTTTCTTTCAATATTCTACACCTCCTGCCTGGTGGGTCAAGGCTTTTCTGGAGCAATGGAATATTCCGACCCACACCTTCCTTCTGTTGGATCGAGAAGTCTCAATCCCTTTAGAGGAGTTTGTAGAGGTTTCTGGCTTACCGGTTAGTGGAGAACACTACGAGGAGTTGCTTCCTCCGGACGAGTACGTCTTTGCTGCCAAGTCAGTGATGACAGGACTTACCCCGGAGAATGCCATCCAACATCAATTCCCTAGTTTGATTAAGGTGTTGAATATCTATGAGAGCCTTTTTCTCGAATCCGGAAGCTGTGGGGTTAATTTCATAGATTTCATCGCCCGTTTTCTCCGCTCTGAAGTCCTGTCGAAGGAAGCCGCGAAATTTGCCAAACTCAATGATACTTTTGGTTTTGGTTTGGACAACCAACCGGCAACGGATGCGGATCAGAGGAGTTTCTTTCTCCCAAACACCCCGGTCGTTTCTTTCGCAGAGCTTGCAGCTCCTGGGATCGACAAAGAAGCGTTTTTTTTGGGGTTCTTCGGGCTATGGCTAAGCTGTTTTGTGCTTCCAATGCACCCTCGCCATATGAGGCCGTCCGTTTTTTATCCAGCTCACCGAATGTTTATTGGAATGCAAGTGGCCGTCGGGATCGCTGGGTTAGCCCATTTGTATCACGGCCTCAGCTTGGCGGTAGACACTACTGAACCAGGGGTGCAGTACGTGAACTTCTCGATGCATTATTTTATGTCATGGATCGAGTTACATGTACTCGGCGCTTTCGGCACTCATAAAAGGCCTTGCTTTTACGACAAGTATAATTTCCCTCGGATTATGCGGCTAGTTGACGCGTCCATTATAAATCCGACACAGCGGGAAGCTGGGGGTTTGCTCCTTCGTCTGCGCACGGTTGGAGATGTCATAACCTTTACCGATAAGGTTCTAACCATCGGTAAAGAATCCGCAAAAACGGTGCAGCCACTACGGGACATTTTTAAAGACGGGGCCTCTACCTTGAAAGCTCGGGAGATTCTTCATTTATACTCCATCAGGCCGGGCTTTCTCGTGTTTGGGCAGAATGATTCGGTGTTGTTCATGATATACAACCGCATCGTTTCGCCCAGCAATTAAGCTATAATCAGGGCGTCCCTCTTGAGGCCTTCTTAGCTGAGCCAGCTGTTACTGAAGAGGGTATCCGGAGTGCATTGCACCATTTTATGCGGCTGAACACCGGCTCCAATTTCTTTATTAGTGAGCCGAGTTGCATTCCAAAAGCCCTGAACATATATGTAGCGTGGTACCAGCATTCGATGGGTGCCGTTATTAGAGAAGAAAAACGATTATTGCTTGACCGTAAGGGCACCGCCCCAGCGGGTAATCCAAACGTTCCTCTGAAGCGACGGACCATCGTCCATCCTCCCTTGAGAGAAGCCGCTGTGGCTGTGGTACCACGTATTATACGTGAGCTGCCCCTACCCTGTGTGCCTGAAAAAGCGGTAGTTGCGGCATCACCTGTTAGTTGTATGTATGCCCTAGAGGCCAGTATTGTACAGATGTTGTATATTATATTGGATGCTTGGACATATATAGAGATGACTTTCTTGCTCGATATGATAGTATGCTATCTGGTTACTCTTTATCTTAATATGTACACTAGTCTCTTTATACTGTCTTGTAGTTACATGTTGGTAAAGCCCTTAGGATGTGTACTTGACTACCTGGACTATGATGCAGATCATACTAGTGGGGACATGGTAGTCCAGAAGTACATCCTTCAAGGTCCCTAGTCGTGGGTGTATCGAGACGGGGCATCGATATACCAGAGTAGACTAGCGTATATGCTTCTCGACCCATGTGATGGGCAATGGATGATCCCATATCCATTGGTGTTTGACATCAGAGATGGTATACGGGTGCTCAGTGGAGACTGGGTACACTGGATGGACTAGCCGAGAACTCCTAGATGGTATTATACCTCACGTCAGATGGCAGTTCTCAGGTGACACTTGTGCAGGTTAGTCTGTAGACCCGAGATCGTTATAGAGTCTTGTGTGATTCCCACTGTGCTTTGATCTCCACCTTACCACGTCCATGAGGGCGTGCAAAACGGTGGTCTTTGGGTACAGTCCCGAGTCACATGGAGGCAATGAGCGATAGGAGGGGTTTCGTCTCTCCCGGTATTGGGGATTGATGTTGCGCTGTGCTCGATTGGCCGTAACAGGGAAGTCCCTGGCCAGGGCTGATCAGAGATTTGCTGGTAAGTGTTACCAGTAGTTTCTCGACCCGTTACGAGCCTCACATCGGCACGACTTATCGGGTTATTGGGGTCTGACGTTTACCACCCCTAGACTTGATATGCGACATATCAGACGAAGAGACCGGACTGTACGGTAAGTGTTACTGGTCGGATTCACAGGAGTGTGAGCGGGCTAGCTCGTCGATCTTCTGATCGCTCAATACCCGGGTGGCCGTTACGTTTAGCAGACCGCTTGCGGCTTGTGGGTGTTTGATATGATCATCATCTGCTACCGGCGTATTGACGAGTCTTTAGAGTCCTACACAGAGGTTTCCTGGCTCAAGCGAAACGAAATAGGAGCGCATATGAGATATGTGCAGGACCAAGAATAATGCGTGTATGTGATACCGTATTCCATTCTCGTGATATATGTATCGAATGGTCATATTCGATATAACCTAGTTATCGAATCGAAGATCGATTCGATAAGCCGATACATTGAATACTAGTCGGTCATGTGCGACATGACCGGATCATTGAATCAAGTGTTGATTTAATGATTTAATGTATAATTATATATTTGATATATTACTTTGCATTAACTAGTATTGGTTCACTTTAAACGGATTTTTCTCACTTGGATTGCACATTGTATATGTGATATACTTTTGTGCACTTTTTTGTATCATGTTTGATTATACTTGATCATATGGTTAAGTGAATAGAATTAAACCATGGTTATTATGATAATTAGGGTTTTGCATATTTATTTATTCATTTATTTGTTTATTCATTTATTTGGATAAGTTTAAATGAGAATGGTGGCAATTTTTGTTTCATATATGAAGCTTCATGAACCCTTGACTTTAGTATCCATTCTTGTCATCTTGCTTAACCTTAACCCACTCTACTAACCATGGTTTATTCTCTACACTTAACTTTAGTTAGAGTTATGATAAATATAGTTTTTCTTTTTCTTTTAAAAAACTTATCATAATTCTATCTTCTTCTTCTTCAAGTAAGAACCTTGATGCCATTAATGGCAACTTGAATTCTAGTGAGTAAAATCCAAATCTAAAGTGAACCCACCTCCTATTTCTTCATCCTCTACCTCTTGCCAAGTGGTTTTGGGTGTTTTCTTCACAAGTTTCACTACTTGGTGAAGTCGGAGCTTGAACTAGTGCAACCTCGACGTAGATCGTCTTTGACACGAAGCCGACGACCTTGCTCGCCCGTTTTTCGATGAAGCCGACGAATGAGTCTAGGATTCGTGATGGACAGCGAGAGCACACCCATGTGGAGCTAAGGAAGTGGGGAACCGGATCTACAAAGGTTGTAGCATCTAACTTCTAGTTAAATAGTTAACTAGTTTCTTGTTTCGCCTAAACATCTAGTCTAAGATCCGTAGTCTAGGGTTTCTCGGCACCATTTTTTTTAAATTGGCATGTTCGATATCTTGTGAGACCTCACTAGAGTGCCTAGGAACCTTTCACTGGTATCAGAGCCTAGCTAGAGCCTTAGGCGAAGTCTAGACGGAATTTGAAGTCCGAACGACCCGAAAACCCAAACCTATACATGCTCTCTGTCCTTTTTCTAAAATCTGGGATTTTTCAACATTAAAAATATGCAGAAAATCAAGCAGGGTTTTCTAAGAATTACTGTAAATTTTGTGGACCTAACTCAACTTTACCACCGCGGTTCCGCGGCATGAGCAAGGCTCATGCCGCGGATACGCGGCCGTACTGCCACAGAATTTAAATTATTTTGCACAGTAATTCTTAGTTTCCAGTGGTGATTTTTCTGGGAATTTTTAATATTTTTTATAGAGTTGAATTTTCTGGGATTGATTTGGGGATTCGGAGTTTCGATCGGAGTATCAAATTTTGTCTGTGTGGCTTTCCGGATAATTTTTAGAATATGTTAAAAAGTTCGACCGGATAAAAATACCCAATTTTTCCCCTGTCGGGAGATTTCCAAGTGTTGGATTTTTCCGTAGTTTAACGACATTCTAAGTAGTGCAAGTAACGCGATGGACCCTCTAGAAGACAACAAACCTTAACTCGATTATGTGACCATCTTGAACTGCCCTTTGAACCTTCGGGTTTGGGGCAGTACGGCGTGCCACATGTGAGGCGTTGGCTTGACCCTTCTACGGCTGGACCGTTGGTACTGAGGCACGAACTGAATGTTGCTAGACTTATTTCATGTGTTGGACTGTATCAGGAAAACTTGGGTATTCGATTGTTCGATCGGAAAGTTTAACATTTTCTGTTTATCTGGAATGTGATACAATAATTGGAATTCACAAACAGTTATGAGATAACTGGATGAATGTTATAAATCTAACAGTTTAGTCCCATACGATATTGAAAAGAGTTTTCGATAATGAGACTAAAATGCGGGGTTTGTAACTGTTAGGCATGCGATGTCCAATGAGGTTGCGGATTCCAATTGTTGTAGTTTTACACTTTCTTTTCTGTGACCGTAAGTGTAATATGTGAATCGCCGGTTTCGTTGCTATATGTCAACGACAATTGGGATGCACATATTTACTTACGTTGATGACATGTGATGTTATGTGTTGCTGGATATGTTATATTGGATCGTCGTGTTCGAATAGCCGGGGGTTTTTATGTGAGATGAGTGTTTTTCTTTTTCATTCATGTAAAAAACTTGTATGTAATATTCTTTTATTTGGGGCACTTCCAGGTAGCGGAAGTTGTCACCCTTTGTATATTATTTACTTTTCCGCATTAGGATAGACCCAAGGAGGGGAGCACAAGTAACCGGGTTCTGGGGTCCAGTGGGAGACCAACTCGAGGAGTCGAGTCCGGGTCTCCTAACCCTAGAATTGGCAGGGTTGCTTGCCGCTCTCGTAGGGGTCTATGGGGTGTGGGATTGGCTATTCATCACGACCGTGGAATCCGTGTTTTATACTGGCTCGTATTGAAAACACGGACGTCCTAGTATATCCAATGTTTCATATGTTTCTTCTGCTGCGATATCTGTGATGTGATCATGTGATGCTCTGTGATGAATATAGTATATAGTATATATGATATATTATATAGACATTACTTATGTTTTACACCCGCGCTAGCCCTGCCCTGCTCTGTCGTTAGTTACCTAACCTAACGGTGCACGAGGGGACATCGAGGCGAATGCGGATGGCATAAGTGTACGTCATATCTATCTGTGATGTTTAGGTATTTAAATGATGGGACTTCATTAATGTGATTAATGAAAGATAAGAAACCTAAGATGTTGTGGAATCAAATTTTAAATAAAACAGGTAGCTACAGTTCTTGCTTTGCACAGCGGTATATGTGATATATCCTGCACCTTATTCGATGAGGAAAGGACCGAGATCCCTTCACCGGGAGTGACTCCTTTATCAATAACTGGCAGATGCTACACACTCGGTTTGGTTTTTGATTGCTTTTAAGAGTTTTTGCTTTGCACAGCGATATATATGATATATCCCGCACCTCATTCGACGAGGAAAGGACCGAGATCCCTTCACCGGGAGTGACTCCTTTAGCAAAACTAGAAAAGCCTCAAAATCACTTCATTTCAAAACTTCATTTGATTCTACAACGATATCAAGTTCATTACGCAATAGGTTTTTGGAAAAACCTGCCGTAGCCCTCCGTCATTTCAGATTAGAACTGTTTAGTATTCGTGCTGCGTTTGTTGGCCTTTGTCAAGGCGTAGTGTGCGGTAGCTGAATAGTGCTTATCTGCTATGCATGTGATGCAGATTGTTTCAGGGTAGTCGTACGACCTTGTTGGCCTTTGTCAAGGGTCGTGCGGGTGGGTTCGATTCAATCAAGAAATGACGAGTTGAACTTGACTAGCATCCTGTGATTTGTTGGCCTTTGTCAAGGTCATAGGACACTAGGGGCAAAATATTATCGGGAATTTCAAGTGTTGAAATTTGCGATGAGATTGCATACCTTCTATGAGATAGTTGGATCCCGATACCCACTGCGAGTAAGAGTTACTCCTGGGAGAGTTTTACACATTGCAATTAGCTGATCAAGTAGGTGTCTAGAAAGGTGTTAACGAGGTTACGTCTCTGGGAAAACGAGGTTTACATTAATTAGGTTCGTGCGAAAGCACGGGGGACTTCCCTCAAAGTACCGACACTGGCCTGGCTGAAAGATTGGCGAACTTATAGTGTGTAATTAATCCCGGCTAGTCTTTCCTTTTAGGGTTTGAAGGAAGATTTGATAAAAAGCAGTGGGAGCCATCCTGATTAGATAAGATAATAACCAATCTGATCTTGCACGAGCATACGCTAAAGTGTTTTCTTCTCTCTCTCTCCAGGTAGCGACCAGTTCATGCCTTAATCAAGATAATAATATGGATGTATTGACCGAACCCGCATGTTATACTGTGCTGGGGAACGTTGGTTCCGTTCTTTCTTATAAGAGTTATAGGAATGAACAGGATATAGGGGAATACCAGGATTCCCATGTCACCCGAATGAAGAAAGTACATGTTGATGCATTTTCTTCGGGTGTGTTCGTTACTGAGAACTGTTTCTTTATTTGCTCTACGTCCTGGGTATTAGATACCGGGTCAGGATCTCATATATGTAATCAGTTACATGGGCTTAAGAAAGGTAGAGAACTTGGAGAAGGTGATAAAGACATTAGAGTTGGAAATGATGCAATTGTTGCAGCTAAGACTGTCGGGGAATATCACCTTGTATTACCAACAGGTAATACATTGGTTCTGAACGAATGCTATTATATGCCGAACCTGATATGCAACATTATATCGGTTTCTTTATAAGTAAAGAGGGATATAATTTTGTATTACAGGACAATGTTATGAACATTTTCCATAACCAAAAGTTGGTTGGATCAGGCACGTTGTGCAATGGCATTTATCTTCTGAATCAATCAACAGTTCTGAGCATAACAAACACACACAAGAGGAAGAGTTCTGAACTCAACGAATCCTTCTTGTGGCATTGTAGACTGGGTCACATCAATGCGACACGACTAGCTAAGTTGCATAAAGATGGATATTTAAATCCGTTTGAATTTTCATCTTATGACACTTGCCAGTCATGTTTCAAAGGCAAGATGACCAAAACTCCGTTTACGGGACACAGAGAAAGAGTTACCGAACTCTTGGGACTGATACATAGTGATGTATGCGGTCCCATGTCTACACATGCCAGGGATGGTTCTTCATACTTCATTACATTCACTGACGATCTCTCTAGGTTCGGGTATGTGTTCCTGATGAAACACAAATCAGAAGCTTTTGAGAAATTTAGGGAATATAAGCAAGAAGTTGAGAACCAAACCGGAAAAAGTATTAAAATCTTACGATCTGATCGAGGAGGAGAATACTTAAGCAATGAATTCCTGGACTTCCTAAAAGAGAATGGGATTCTCTCTCAGCTGACTCCTCTATATACACCACAGCACAACGGTGTATCAGAAAGGAGGAACCGCACCCTATTAGATATGGTGCGCTCTATGATGAGCACAGCTGAGTTACCTATTTCCTTCTGGGGTTATGCGCTGGAGACAGCAGCATACCTATTGAATCAAGTTCCATCTAAATCTGTACCTACTACACCATATGAGATATGGAGTGGAAAGAGACCATGTCTTAAACGAGTTAAGATATGGGGTTGCCCGGCCTATGTCAAAAGACAAAATCCGGACAAACTCGAGGCACGGTCAGTTCTATGCAAGTTTGTGGGATATCCCAAACATTCACATGGATATCTTTTCTACCATACAGAGGAACAAAAAGTATTTGTTTCTCGACATGCCACCTTTTTAGAAAAGGAATTTCTTACAAAAGAAATTAGTGGCGATGAGGTAGAGCTGGAAGAGGTTCCAGCAACATAAACTACAACTGAAGATTTAGTGGAACCAGAGGATTCAGTAGCTCCCAATGAACCTCAGCCTCTCCGCCGATCTAGTAGGGTTCCTCGCCAACCTGAGAGATACTACGGTTTTCTCATGGATGGTGGAAGCGAGGATTGCATCATGGAGGATGATGACCCAACTAGCTTCGAGCAGGCCATCACGAGTGGGGACTCGGTGAAATGGCTGGATGCTATGCGGTCCGAGATGGAATCCATGTACACCAACAAAGTATGGACTTTGGAAGTTGCTCCTGAAGGGGTAAAACCCATTGGGAGCAAGTGGATCTTCAAGAAGAAACTTGGTGTAGATGGGAAAGTGGAGACTTTCAAAGCTAAACTTGTAGCAAAGGGTTTTCGTCAAAGACCAGGTGTGGACTATGACGAGACCTTTTCTCCAGTGGCTATGCTTAAATCCATCCGGATCATGCTTTCCATCGCTGCATATCATGATTACGAAATCTGGCAAATGGATGTTAAGACCGCCTTTCTAAACGGTGATTTAGAAGAGTGCGTGTACATGACTCAGCCAGAGGGCTTCGTAGACAGTGGGAGCAGCGGAAAGGTGTGCAAGCTGCTTAAATCCATTTATAGATTAAAGCAAGCATCGAGGAGTTGGAACATCTGCTTTGACGTCGTTATCAAAGAGTTTGATTTCGTCAAAAATCCAGATGAACCTTGTATCTACAAGAAGGTGGCAGAGAGTAAGGTTGTCTTCCTCGTATTGTACGTGGACGACATACTCTTGATAGGAAATGATATTCCTATGCTGCAATCGGTCAAGCTCTTCTTATCACAAAGATTCTCAACGAAAGATCTTGGTGATGCCTCCTGCATATTGGGAATTAGGATCTATAGAGATAGATCCAAAAGGATTTTGGGATTGTCCCAATCCAGGTATATTGACACTATACTAAAGAGGTTTAGTATGGAAGAGTCCAAGCGTGGGAACTTACCCACGATCTCTGGAGTCACTCTCTCCAAAGAGATGTCTCCCAAGACTGATTTGGAGAGAGCTCGCATGCAAGGGATACCCTATGCTTCGGCAGTAGGCTCTATCATGTATGCGATGCTATGTACCAGACCCGATGTGGCATACTCACTAAGTGTAGTGAGCAGGTATCAAGCTGATCCTGGAGAGAGTCACTGGACAGCTGTGAAGAGCATTCTCAAGTACTTGCGAAGGAATAGAGATATGTTCTTGGTGTATGGTAACGGAGAGCTCCAAGTGGAGTCTTTTACCGATTCGAGCTTCCAGAGTGATAAGGACGACTCTAAGTCGCAGTCGGGTTTTGTCTTTACCCTTTACGGAGGGGCGGTTAGCTGGAAGAGTTCCAAGCAGGAAACCGTGGCAGACTCGACGATGGAGGCTGAATACATCGCTGCCAACGATGCTGCTAAAGAAGCTGTCTGGATCAAGAAGTTCATTACTGAACTTGGAGTGGTTCCATCCATTGAGCATCCAATACCTTTGTATTGCGATAACAATGGAGCAGTGGCTTTGGCCAAGGAACCCAGGTCCCATCAGCGATCCAGGCATATTCTGAGGCGGTATCACCTGATCCGGGAGATAGTTGATCGCCGGGAGATCAAGGTCAGGAGGGTTGACACGAAGAACAACACGGCGGATCCACTCACGAAGGCCATTCCCCAGACACAGTTTGAGAGACTCTTCGGGATGCTCGGTATGCGATACTACAGCAGCTGGCCCTAGTGCAAGTGGGAGATTGTTAGTTGTATGTATGCCCTAGAGGCCAGTATTGTACAGATGTTGTATATTATATTAGATGCTTGGACATATATAGAGATGAGTTTCTTGCTCGATATGATAGTATGCTATCTGGTTACTCTTTATCTTAACATGTACACTAGTCTCTTTATACTGTCTTGTAGTTACATGTTGGTAAAGCCCTTAGGATGTGTACTTGACTACCTGGACTATGATGCAGATCATACTAGTGGGGACATGGTAGTCCATAAGTACATCCTTCAAGGTCCCTAGTCGTGGGTGTATCGAGACGGGGCATCGATATACCAGAGTAGACTAGCATATATGCTTCTCGACCCATGTGATGGGCGATGGATGATCCCATATCCATTGGTGTTTGACATCAGAGATGGTATACGGGTGCTCAGTGGAGACTGGGTACACTGGACGGACTCGCCGAGAACTCCTAGATGGTATTATACCTCACGTCAGATGGCAGTTCTCAGGTGATACTTGTGCAGGTTAGTCTGTAGACCCGAGATCGTCATAGAGTCTTGTGTGATTCCCACTGTGCTTTGATCTCCACCTTACCACGTCCATGAGGGCGTGCAAAACGGTGGTCTTTGGGTACAGTCCCGAGTCACATGGAGGCAATGAGCGATAGGAGGGGTTTCGTCTCTCCCGGTATTGGGGGTTGATGTTGCGCTGTGCTCGATTGGCCGTAACAGGGAAGTCCCTGGCCAGGGCTGATCAGAGATTTGTTGGTAAGTGTTACCAGTAGTTTCTCGACCCGTTACGAGCCTCACATCGGCACGACTTATCGGGTTATTGGGGTCTGACGTTTACCACCCCTAGACTTGATATGCGACATATCAGACGAAGAGACCGGACTGTACGGTAAGTGTTACTGGTCGGATTCGCAGGAGTGTGAGCGGGCTAGCTCGTCGATCTTTTGATCGCTCAATACCCGGGTGGCCGTTATGTTTAGCAGACCGCTTGCGGCTTGTGGGTGTTTGATATGATCATCATCTAGTACCGGCGTATTGACGAGTCTTTAGAGTCCTACACAGAGGTTTCCTGGCTCAAGCGAAACGAAATAGGAGCGCATATGAGATATGTGCAGGACCGAGAATAATGCGTGTATGTGATACCGTATTCCATTCTCGCGATATATGTATCGAATGGTCATATTCGATATAACCTAGTTATCGAATCGAAGATCGATTCGATAAGCCGATACATTGAATACTAGTCGGTCATGTGCGACATGACCGGATCATTGAATCAAGTGTTGATTTAATGATTTAATGTATAATTATATATTTGATATATTACTTTGCATTAACTAGTATTGGTTCACTTTAAACGGATTTTTCTCACTTGGATTGCACATTGTATATGTGATATACTTTTGTGCACTTTTTTGTATCATGTTTGATGATACTTGATCATATGGTTAAGTGAATAGAATTAAACCATGGTTATTATGATAATTAGGGTTTTGCATATTTATTTATTCATTTATTTGTTTATTCATTTATTTGGATAAGTTTAAATGAGAATGGTGGCAATTTTTGTTTCATATATGAAGCTTCATGAACCCTTGACTTTAGTATCCATTCTTGTCATCTTGCTTAACCCTAACCCACTCTACTAACCATGGTTTATTCTCTACACTTAACTTTAGTTAGAGTTATGATAAGTATAGTTTTTCTTTTTCTTTTAAAAAACTTATCATAATTCTATCATCATCTTCTTCTTCTTCAAGTAAGAACCTTGATGCCATTAATGGCAACTTGAGTTCTAGTGAGTAAAATCCAAATCTAAAGTGAACCCACCTCCTATTTCTTCATCCTCTACCTCTTGCCAAGTGGTTTTGGGTGTTTTCTTCACAAGTTTCACTACTTGGTGAAGTCGGAGCTTGAACTAGTGCAACCTCGACGTAGATCGTCTTTGACACGAAGCCGACGACCTTACTCGCCCGTTTTTCGATGCAGCCGCCGAATGAGTCTAGGATTCGTGATGGACAGCGAGAGCATACCCACGTGGAGCTAAGGAAGTGGGGAACCGGATCTACAAAGGTTGTAGCATCTAACTTCTAGTTAAATAGTTAACTAGTTTCTTGTTTCGCCTAAACATCTAGTCTAAGATCCGTAGTCTAGGGTTTCTCGGCACCATTTTTTTAAATTGGCATGTTCGATGCCTTGTGAGACCTCACTACAGTACCTAGGAACCTTTCATCACCCGAGTCCAGTGTGGGTGCGGAGATAGGGACTCGTCGCCCCAAATTGCCCGCCAAGCGCAAGCTTGTGTTATCGGCTCCCTGCACTCGCTCACAGAAGAAAAAGAAGTCGATGTTTTCTCTCGACGTCGTACTTGGTCAAGAGCCCCATGCTCTCTATAGCGAGGGTTTGAGTGAGTATGGGACCAATGAAGTTTTATTCATGGTGCCGGATGATACCGATCTGGAGGCTGCTATCGTGGTTTCAGCGCAATTGGCTCGCAATGAGGCAGCACCGATCGCCATTGCTCAATCAGGTATACTTCAGTTTTATCTTTCCGTGGTCATTTTAATTACTATGCTTTGACTGACGTTTTCTTCTTCAATAGGTATCTCCGCCAAAGAGGCTCTTGCAGCTTCCCTCAAGACTTTTGAAGAGGAGGAAAGGCTTCGCGCTTCCTTAGGCATTGGTACATTTCGGCTCACTGTGCCTTTATTCCCCCTTTTTATGGGTAAACTAACTCTTCTTTTTCATCTTATTGCAGGGACTATCTCAACTCAGGTTATCCCAAGTGCAGTGCCAATCGCGAGTGGTGACGCAGCGGCATCGTTAGCGCCGGCCACTGCAGTCACGGCTATCCCTAAGTCGCCACCAGGGGTCTTGCAGAAGCAGCCGATGATGGACGTCGTAACGGCGCCAGAGGCAGAACTTGGTTCAGATGATGGTCTACCTTTATCGGAAGTCCTGAGGAGGTTGGCTCTCACGGCTCAGGCTGAAAGGAAGCGCAAGAGGCGTGCAGCGAAAGAGCGTGATGCCGCCTTGGCTGTAGGTGCAGGCTCGAGCACTGCTTCCCCTATCCCTATTTCTTCAGAGGGTGCTCCGGTTGCCCTGTCTACCGCTCATAGACAGGCGGTACGCGCGGCTCGGGAGGCAATTGAAAGGCTGTCCCAAGGTGACGTAACACTGGGTACTTTTATTAGAGTTTGATCTTCAGATTCTCATATATCGTATCCTGCAAGGCCAAGTCTTGGTGAGGAGGTGGTAGGTGAGATGACGGCAATCATCGAGCCCGAAGTGACCACTTTTTCTCAGGAGTCCGGAACTGCTCCAACCGCCACTCTTTCCCCTTTCGGTTCCCTACCATCGCCTCGCATTGCGAGTGTCACGACGGCTCTCGTAGAATCGGGGGATGAATCCACGGGCGGCGAAACCATTCCAATGGAGGAGAGCGAAGCAGTCACTACACCTGGTGATGCTCTTGTCACGGTTTCGATTGGCGACTCATCAGGTAGATCTTGGGTCATTGTTTTCCTTTTTATTCCGCAATCCATTTCAATCCCTTCTGACGGCATTTCTTTTGTTTCTTATGCAGGTGTGGTGAGCATTTAAGTCATGCCACCCAAAGAAGCGTCACCGGTTGCTGCTCTGACGGTCGCTGACCCTTCGCCTTCTCTCATGTCTTCTCAAATGCTGGAAGGTATGGGTTTGCGGTTTGTCTAATTTAAATTGTGGATGTCATCTTCCTTTTACTAACCATGCATCATCGCAACCTTGCAGGAGTTCTCTTCGATCATCTGTATCAAGTGTTGAACCCGCATTTCTCCTTCCAGTCGAAAGTTAGTCTGCCTGCTGGTGCCGGTGAGTATCTTTTCTAACCGATGTCTTTCCTTTTCTTTAATGGGTGACCCTGCCGTTGTTAACTTTAAATTGATTACAACGCTATAAATTGAAGGAGTGGACAAGAGAATCGTCGCGCCACTAGTACTCCCGGCTTTGCCACCTGCCGTAGCCGGTATAGTAGCTTTCATCGCTCTTGCATCTTCTTTATCTCTTAAGCCGATATTTGACTATGATTTGTTTTGCAGCAATCACACCAACTCCAGCTCCTTTCGAGTCTCAGATTCCCATGCCGGCAGGGCCTTTTTCTAAATGCCCTTCTTCCAAAGGTGCTGCGAATAGCCTACGGATGTTAAGCAAGTTCGTCGAGGACCTTAATGCCGAGGCCTTTGCATATGCTGCAGATTTTGCTGCCGAAGTTAATCTCATGTTGGCGATGCTCATGAACTTTCATAGCGAGAGCGTCGTTGAGTCTTGGGTTAACTACTGCAGGAAGATCGAGGTCAATCTGAATGAGATTGAGCTTAGGCGTCCTGCTCCGGAGGTGTTGGCTTCGAACTCTCAGTGAGTTGCATGGGTTGAGCAGAGCGTTCCGTTCCTTCGCCATTTCGAACGAGAGGCGACCTTAAACGAAAGGAACTTGAGGCGACTTCCGCTGAATCTGTCCAACTGCGTGCTGAGGTCGCAGCGAATGTTGTCCAGCCGAACTCCATCTCTGAAAACCTTTAACGATGTATCTCTGACGGGCTGGTGCTGAGAAAGAAGCTTGATCTTAGTGAGCAGGTTGCGCAGAGTCAGGAGGCTGATCAGCAGGAAATTGATGAGAAACTTTCATCCTGTCTGCAGCAATGGTCCCAAGTTGAAGCAGAGCTGGCCGCATCGACTGATCGCGAAAAGGAGCTGAGAGGAGTGCGCGAGCAGTTGGCTGATTTACTGAAAACGCCTCCTTCTCAGTAGCTGTCTTTATATTGATTGTACATTTGTAACTCATGAATAACATGTATTCATTTCATTTTTTTATATGATTCATCTTGTACTCCATTGAATTCGTGAATAAAAGATACACATTTTTTCTCCCACTGTTGCTTTCTTCTCTTTGCAGTGTTGTTGCCATGTGATTTTAGCAAGTGTGGCCTGTGGATAGTAGGTAACTGTCCATCTTGGACTCTTTGCAGGATAGCGATGGCTTAGGAAACAGGTTCAGGTCTGCCGCCTAAGTCTTTTCAATTTTATGATCCATGAGGGTCTCATAAAGATTTTTCTCCCTACGAGTCGAGAGGATCTCGTAGGTGTATCTACTCTTTAGGAATCGTGAGGATTCCTAAGTGTGTTTTTCTCTTGAGAGTCGTAAGGATCTCCCAAGAGAATTTTCTTCCTTACAAGTCAAGAGGACTCATAAGTGATTGATGAGTTGACCTGCTCTCGAATCAAAGCATTGCTTTGACGGGGAGGTCGAGGGTTGACTTTGGCCATATGGGGTCAAGATTGACTTTAGCCATATGGGGTCAGGATTGACTTTAGCCATACGGGTCATGACTGACTTTAGCCATACGGGTTCAGGAATGACTTTGGCCATACGGGGTCAGAATTGACTTTGGCCATATAGGGTCAAGATTGACTTTGGCCATACGGGGTCAGGATTGAATTTGGCCAAAAGGAGTCAGGATTGACTTTGGCCATACGGGGTCAGGATTGACTTTGGCCATACGGGGTCATGATTGACTTTGGCCATACGGGGTCATGATTGACTTTAGCCATACGGGGTCAGAGGTTGACTCTCAGTTGTCTGTGCACCGCCGAGTCCTGGAACTAGGAACTTTGTCGCTGTTCCGCTTTGCTGACGTTGCGTCTGCTGTAATGAGACGAATGTCGAGGTGGTCTCTAGGTTGTCTATGAACCATCGAGATTTGGAACTAGGGACTTTGCCATGGCTCCGAGGTTGATTGTCGTGTCTGAATCCTTCTAGAATGAGGAGGAACGCTGTTGTGGTTCTCCAGGCTGTAGATGTGGCCATCGAGACTTGGAACAAGGGACCCTGCCGTAGCTCCGAGGTTGATTGCCGCGTCTGAATCCTGCTGGAATGAGGAGGAACGCTGTTGTGGGTCTCCAGGCTGTAGATGTGGCCGTCGAGACTTAGAACTAGGGACTCTGCCGTGGCTTCGAGAATGATTGTTGCGTCCAAATCCTGGTGGAATGAGGAGGAACGCTGTTGTGGGTCTCCAGGCTGTAGATGTGCCGTCAAGACTTGGAACTAGGGACTTTGCCATGGCTCTGACATTGATTATCGCGTCCAAATCCTGCTGGAATGAGGAGGAACGCTTTTGTGGGTCTCCAGGCTGTAGGTGTGACCGTCGAGACTTGGCTCTCTTTCTGATGGAGCCTGGTGGGATGACATGGTTCCCTTTTTGTTTGTGCCCCAGGATTGTATACAGGGATCGATGTGATCTCACATGTAGGGCAAAAGTTTCATTTTATATGTATTATATTTTTTGTTTTCTTTCAGCGATGCTCTATCATTTTAGCTTTTTGTATCGCGAAAGTCATGATTGCCCAATCATTTCAGCTATTTTTCGCGGTGCCCAATCATTTCGGCTATTTTATATGCATTTTTTCCCCGAGTATGGAACTCAAGATCTGAAACCAATCTTAGCATCAGCATCGCTGCGACTGGAATGTTGCCAGGAGCGAATCATCATTTGCCATGAAAGGACTTGGAATTTGATACCGATTTAGACATCATCATCGCTACCACTGGGACATTGAGTAACACCTTGGAATAGGATTAGTGTTAATTAAGCGTTAATGCGGGGTTTTAAGGAAAATTTTACCAAATCGGGTTCCTCACATTTTATATCAATTAATTAATATTTTATTATTATTTGATATGGCTTGCACACACACATGCATGTTATTGTGAGGGTTAGTTAGTGTTAATCTTGTTAAGTGACCAAGACACCTTAATTAATCATTACTCTAATTTAACATTGCCTTAGATCTTTTGGTGTGAGGAAATATCTAGTTTGGATGAGAGAGAGGTGGCAAGATGAGTCAAGAAGCATTAATGGTGGCATTAATGGAGGTGGGGAAGAGAGTGAGCATAAGGTTTTGTTTCACCCTACACTCACCCCTCACCATTATTTCTCTCTCACTCTCTCATTCTCTCTCACTCTCAATTATTCTTCATCTCTTCACTCCCACAACTGAAACCTCACTCCCTCTTCACAAAAACCTTGCTAAACTTCACAAAATCCCATTTAAACACTTCAAAAGTCTTGTTTTAGACACTTGGTTGCCTTGGAGCTTAGAAAGCTAGGATTTTTGAGCAAGAGTGGTTAGGTAATGACCTCAAACTGATAATTAGGAGTTATATTGTTGTGTTGCCTTATTGTTATGGATTGGAACACTAAAGGTAGCATTTTGTGCAAAATATCGTATTTTTAGTGTCAACTTTGTGTCTCTGTGAGCTGCTGTAAAACCAGGTGTTTGTTGGAAAAGTTCCCATCACAGTGACATGGTGTTGAGGTATAGAACCCACCATAAAAACCTGAGACCACCCCTTCATTTTTGGGCCGCAAATTTAATGGTTCTGGCCGCAAATTGCGGCCAGAGTGGGGGCTGGGGTGTTGAATCTTTGTCGTGGGGTCTCTGGGGTTGTTTATGGTCTCGTGGTACTTGCAACTTTCACCAATTTTTAGTGTATCAAAATCCGGGACCACTATGCTATATTCTATTGTTTTGAGTACGCATGTTACGTTATCCGACATGGTTCATGGTCTGGTGTGCTGCTACCCTTGGGCTGGTGTTGGTGTGTCGTTACGCACGTTAGCCGTTAGACGAACACTTGTGGGTCGGATTGGAGTTGGTGTGTTGGTCAAACGTCTTGTGTACGTGATATTGATCGCTTTCTGAGATTTGCACTGGTTATGTTTTGTGTTAATAGGATCGCAGGCGGGGACTTCAGACACTGCGAAGAAAGGTAAGCAGGTGATTGGATTTACCTAGCCCGTGACTGTCGGTGAGTAGATTTAACATCTATGGGGAATTCGCCCGCATGGCGTTATGCGTCAGGGCTAGATATGATATGATATTAGCCGCATGTTTATATTGCACATATAGAGTTTGCGTATAAACTTCATTGCATATTATTACTTGTTGTTCTTGGACTTGTACCCTTTGGACACTGCACTATTATTGACAGTTCATGTTGTACGAGCACTGATTGTATGCCACCCACACCGTCAATAATTGCCATGACACGCACAACACACATACATATATGATATTGTTTGGTTAGGGACATTGAGACATTGATTCATATTCCATCGTGCATATGACATATAGCATACCTGTATACCTACATGCTTACACATATGCCTTGCTATGCCTACATGAATACACATATCTTGAGGGTATTGTATCATTATTGACATGTATATACATATACCTAGCTTGACATAGCCACACACATACCTGGAGGGTATTACATCATTATTGATAGGTAGATACACACATCTTGCTATACCGACATGGGTACACATACCTGGCTATAGCTACATGTTCACCTTTATATATTGTTACGTTTGGTTTCGGAGAAATTAGGAACCGCATGATATATTTAATAACTTGTTGCAGTTAAATAGCAGTTTTTCCTTTATATGCTCATATTACTGTTTCATGTTGCATATATTATATTTCATAGATTTCGCATTGATATATGGATTTCATATGATATTTCCTGGATGTTTTGCTCCTGGGTATATATATCAGTGGTATGGGACGCTGATATATATACATGTATATATATCAGTGGTATGGGACACTGTTATATATATGTACACCTATATAATATATATCATCATAATGATCTGTGTATGTATTATTATTCATTGCGATATGAGGAGCCGATGTGCCCGATATGCGGGGCCGATGTGCCCTATATGAGGGCCGATATGTAGGCCGATTTGAGGGAATTTGGGGATTTAGATTGTCTTGATGGACACTGCTTCGCCACGATGAGGATTCCGTAAGGATGACATGTTTTATCCGATACTCCGCATTTATTTGATATGCACTTGTTTCATGTATTAGTAGTCCCTGATAGAGTGCCTTCATGACTGTTGCATATACATATTGTCATACTTATGCTGTCAGATTACATGTGATAGATTATCGCTGTTAGTACATACTTGCAATTACTGTATGATGTTATTTACTATTCACGAGTTGGCAACCCACCCCCGTTGTGCCGCAGGGTTTTTCAGGTCTGATTATCAAAGTGGTCGCGGCAGGGCGCCTTACTATCTCTACTTTTACGGATACCGCTACGGTTGACTGTGAAGCCGTTTTCTATAGGTGGGTTGCGGTTATCTTATGATGTACATTGTATATTTCTTGTATCTAGTACTCTCCATCTACCACCTTCATGTATTGACTTAGAGACGAGTTGTGAGGATCGATGTTGTATATTCTTTTGACTCTGGTTGTCGGGCTCGTGTGAGCCGGCCTTTTTATATATGTGGATTATCTTTTCTTCGCTGCGGCGTCGTATATATGTTGTGGTGGTTGTTTCCGCCGTTGTGCAATATTTGCTCCCGTTTGGGGATGTTTTACTTTTTCTTATATTTGTACCCGTTTCGGGTCTAGTTTTTACAAAGGAGGTGCTGCTGAAATTTTTATGAAAAACAAACTTAAGTTTAAAGTTTTGCATCGAGATTTTAAAAGTGATCTATCTTTCTTTCTTGTAATGGTTTCGATTGCTGGGTTTTTCAGCTTACTTAATTGCGTTACGCCTATTGACGTTACGTAGTTTAAGTGCCGGTTATGTACCCAATTTTCGGTCGTAACAAAGTTGGTATCAAAACGCTAGATTTTACCTTTCGGAGTGTAGCATGACCTTGGTATGATGGAGTGGGTAGCTTAAGCAGAGTAACATAGCATGCGTATGTTCCACGGTATACTTACGACACGGTGCTCCGCGTAAGTGACCTTAGGACTTATTGCTTGAAATTCCTTCCGTGATTATTTATATCCTTGTGACCCGATTTCTGTGTCCTTATCAAATCTTGTTTCCGTTTCCAGCCTTTATGCCGCCAAAGACTATGAGAGTGCAGAGAGCAGCCGCGAGGGCAGAGGTCAGAGTTGACTTGTCTGAGACGAGGACTGACCAGGGCGGTACGCCCGTTGTGCAGGAGCAGATTGTTCCACCTTCGACCGACCATATGGCTATGCTAGGGGCTGGTATGCAGGATTTGCGCCAGATGATGGGGTCGTTAGTTAAGGCCATTCGAGCATAGGGGCAGGCGGTTGTACCACCCGTTATAGGGACCGTGTTGGTGCCTACTGTTCAGGCGGCTGTACCTGTAGCTACGGAGGCGATCATCGTATCGTTATCGGAGTTCATGAGCTTGAGGCCTCCGGTTTTCACTGGCATCGATGCACCTGAGGATCCGCAGTCGTTTATCGACCGGATGTCCAGGATATGTCGTTTGCTTAGATGCTCTGACGCGAGATGGGTGGAGTTCGCGAGCTTTTGTTTGGAGGGTCTGGCCCAGAAGTGGTGCGAGTCCTTAGAGAAGGGCAGGGCCGCAGGTCTTTCTGCTATGACCTGGTCTGAGTTCGTGACGGTATTTCTTGCGCGTTTTCTTCCGCTGAGTGTCAGGGATGCTCGAGCACGCAAATTCGAGTCGTTATGCCAGACTCAGGTATGATGGTGGTCGAGTATGATGTGCTGTTTACCGAGCTGTCTGTGTATGCTCCGTATTTGGTGGCTATGGAGGAGATGTGGGTCAGGAGATTTGATCGAGGCCTGCTTACCCATTTGTTCCTCTCTATCAGTGTTCAGCATTGCGACACCTATGCAGCAGCGGTGGACGCAGCCCTGTTGGTTGAGGAGCGTATTTCTGAGACGTCGGTTGCTCCGGAACCGAAGAGGGTTCGTGCCGGTGTTTCAGCACAGAGGCAGGCATTTAGACGTCGTGATAGTTCCCGTTCAGATACTGGGGGTAGTGGAGGTCCGGGACGAGGACAGCTTTTTAGCTCTTATTCTTAGAGGAGTCAGTAGTTTTCATCTGGATGTTACCGGTGCGTGAGTTCGGGTCATCGTGTTCGAGATTGTACTGAGCTATGTGAGCACGATGCAGCTGTACCGCAGGTTACCTTACTACCTTCTCCACAGCAGAAGGCGTTTCCCCTTATGCCTGTTGTTTCTCCACGTCAGACTCTTGTGAAGAGAGGTCAAGGACGCGGTGATTTTGTGCCGAGAAGGCGGGGTGGTAGAGGCAGAGGTCAGCCAGTTGCCGGTAGAGGACAGGATCCGGTGTTTGCCTTGACTCATCAGGACGCGCAGGCGTCCTGATGCAGTGGTTTCAGGTACTCTTTCTGTATGTTCTTTTGAGGCTCATGTTTTGTTTGATCCGGGATCTACGCATTCGTATGTTTATACGCACTTCGTGCTGAGTTTGGGCCGAGAGTCATGTTTACTACATCAGCCGCTTGTTGTGATTGCACCTGTTGGCGATTCTTTTGCCGCGCGTTATGTGTTTTGGTCGTGTGCCGTTCAGATTGGAGATAGAGATTCGTCCATCGATTTGATCCTTCTGGATATGTTGGACTTCGACGTTCTCTTTGGCATGGACTGGTTGGCAGCTTGTTATGGGTCGGTGGACTGCCGTGAGAAGAAAGTCAGTTTCAGTTTTCCGGGCGAGTCTGTCCGGGTTGTGCAGGGGGACCGTGGTTCCGCCCTCACAGTTTGATTTCTGCCCTTTGCGCTAGTCGGCTTTTGAGGAGGGGATGTCAGGGATTCTTGGCTTTCATTTGTGATACTGGAGTCGCAGTAGGGTCGTTGGACCGGGTTCCTATTGTGCGAGAGTTTCCCGACGTTTTTCTCGATGAGTTACCTGGTTTTCCGCCAGAGCGCAATATTGAGTTTTGCATTGATCTGATTCCTGGCACGGGGCCTATTTCTATACCGCCTTACCGGATGGCTCCTGCTGAGCTTCGAGAGCTCAAAGATCAATTGCAACAATTTCTTGATAAGGGACTTGTGCGTTCGAGTGTTTCACCGTGGGGAGCTCCTGTGCTGTTCGTCAAGAAGAAGGACGGCAGTTTGAGGTTGTGTATTAATTATCGTCAATTGAACCGAGTTACGGTTCAGAATAGGTATCTTTTACCTCGCATTGAAGAATTGTTTGATCAGCTCCAGGGTGCGAAACATTTTTCTAAGATTGATTTGCGTTTGGGTTATGATCAGTTTCGGGTTCGGAATGATGACATTCCGAAGACTGCTTTTCGTACACGCTACGAGCATTATGAGTTTCTAGTGATGTCGTTCGGACTCACCAATGCCCCAGCAATGTTCATGGATCTGATGAACTGGATTTTCAGGCCATTCCTCGACCAGTTCATTATTGTGTTTATTGATGATATTCTGGTCTACTCTAGGAGTCGAGAGGAGCATGAGCAGCACTTGAGGATTGCTTTGCATACATTGAGAGAGCACCAGCTGTATGCTAAATTCTCAAAGTGAGCATTTTGGCTTGATAGAGTTGACTTCCTGGGTCATGTGGTGACGGGAGACGGTATTCTTGTGGACCCGAGCAAGATCGAGGCTGTGCAGCTTTGACCCAGACCTGTATCCGTGACAGAGGTCCGCAGCTTTTTGGGCTTAGCTGGTTATTATCGCCGTTTCGTGCAGGATTTTTTTAGTATCGCTGCACCGCAGACCGGACTGACCCGGAAGGGGGTTCCTTTTCTTTGGATTGATGCGTGCGAGCGGAGTTTTCAGCAGTTGAAGACTCGGTTGATGACTGCACCCGTTCTATCTTTGCCTTCTGGATCAGATGGCTTTGTAGTTTACTGTGATGCGTCTCGAGTGGGGCTCGAGTGTGTGCTGATGCAGCATGATAGAGTGATTGCTTATGCTTCTAGGCAGCTGAAGAAGCACGAGCAGAATTATCCCACTCACGATCTTGAGATGGCTGCGGTGGTCATCGCGTTGAAGATTTGGAGACACTAATTGTATGGGGAGTCGTGTTAGATTTTCACGGACCACAAGAGCTTGAAGTATATCTTCCAGCAGCGGGATTTAAATCTGAGCCAGCTGTTCCCCTATGAAACACAGAGATGCGACCGCATAGGTTCGTCTTGCCTGAATTTCGAAAGCAGAAGCTATTAGGTGCTATCCGTCCATCTCTCCGAAGATGCCAAGTTGATTTATGACACCATATATCAAAGATTTAAACGGATGCGGCCGATATAGCAGACTTCGTCAGATTCCCCCTCATTTGAGGGTTTTTTTTATTGTGGGGACGCTCTTCCCTGCAGGCGCAAGCCCCTGCAGTTAATTATGCTACCGCATCACGGTAACCACTTTCTCCTTCTCCAGATGGTTACTTCGTGTCGTGTGTGTTTGTTTTGTTTTTGGTTGTCCGTGGATTGTATACGGAAACTAATTTATGTTGTCGCCCGTAGGGCGTGGATTAGTCCAAATCTGTAATTTCGTAGATTTGGGTTTGGGGGTTGGGTTTAAGGATACGTTAGTCTCATTTGAGACTAAGATCAACTTAAACGTATGTTAAGGATACGTTAGCCTAATTTTAGACTAAGATCAACTTAACAGGATCATTTAGATCCAACAAAAGAGCATTTGGGCTCTATTTTTTAGTTTAGGGACATTGCGGTCGATTACCAGTTTAAGGACATGGTGGTCCAACATTAGTTTAAGGACATTACGATCCAAGGTTAAGGACATCATAGTCCATGGGTTTAAGGACCCCACAGTCCGAGGTTAAGGACATCATAGTCCATGGGATTAAGGACCCCACAGTCCGAGGTTAAGGACATCATAGTCCATAAAGTTTAAGGACATTATAGTCCATGAGTTTAAGGATCCCACAGTCCAAGGAATGATTGATTATCGGGACCCGTCACATCTCTGAAGACGTTGAAGAATTACAACGCCAAATATCAAAGGAGTGAAAAGATGTATCCTTGAACCAATGTTGATTGGGAAATCTGTAGTCCAATTTGGGACTAAGATCAATTAATTAGATTATGAGCACATGGGCTCAGTTGAATCTGAGTTGAGGACTTATGGCCAACTTGGGCTAAGTCCAATTAGGTTTAAAATGTTGGACCTTTGTTTAGGCTACTAAGCATTTGTCTGGATTCAGCCCCCCATTATTTAATAATGCTAAACATGGGTCTGGGTTCTGACAATGTTTTATCTTTGGCTGAGCACTAACCATTCATTATAGCTCTGGATTTTAAGGTTCATTTGAAGGGGAAATTTTCCTCTGGAAAACTTAGCCAATTAGGACTAAGCTTGGTTTTTTTTTAAAATAGTGTTAAACACTAGAGGATATTTGGCGATCACGTGTTCCCATGTGATGCGCTTAAAATAGTGTTAAACACTAGGGACAAAACGCTCAAAATAGTGTTAAACACTAGAAATTAGGTGGTCACGTGGGGACACGTGAGGCATCTGAAGATGGGGCCAGACATCCTTTATTTTCTTCCCAGAATATTCAAATAAGTGTTAAACACTTTTAATCTTTAAGGCAGTCACGTGTGAGCACGTGATGGGCAACCATCCACTGGATATTAAAGGTATTTGTTAGGGGTCATGTGGGGACACGTGAGGGCGCCTATAAATTGGTACCGCCCTTGGATTTGTTGTCTTTTGTTTTGAGGGTCACGTGTGAGCACGTGAGGCATTGCCTCCAAGTTTTTTCTTTCTCATTTTAAGAAATCTATTTAGGGGTCACATGGGGGCACGTGACCATGTCTCATTCGTTCTTTTCTGATCATTGAAGGAAGAGTCACATGTTGCCACATGACCAGGTTTACGTGCATGGATAATTTAAGCCATTTGTTTGAGAATTAAATTCTTTGGTAGGGTTAAACCCTGATTTTGTTTTGAGAAATTAAATTCCTATGTATATGGAAGAATTAAATTCTTTAAACTCAACTCTCTCTCTAAGTTTTGGATCTGCATAGCAGAATCTTCCCGATGATAATTAAATTCTCAACTTGTGGGGAGATCAGTTTCTGCAGATCTTCAACCATGAAGAAGAACTAAGTTCTTGTTTTAAGGGTTAAACCCTATTTTTGTTGGAGGAAATAAATTCCTAAGTATTTGGGGGAATTAAATTCCTTAAACTCAAATTCTCCCTCTAAGTTTTGGATCTGCATGGCAGAATCTCCTCGATGAGAATTAAAATCTCAACTTGTGGAGAGATCTGCTTCTGCAGATCTTCAACCAAAGGAAGAACTAAGTTCTTATTCAGAAGAGTTAAACTCTTAATTTGAGAATTAAATTCTCTTTATTTTATAGAGTTTAGATCTCTTTCCCCTTTCTCACCTAGGGTTTCTTTTTTCTTTTGAAGAAATCTTCTTTTCTCTCTGGAGAATTAAATTCTCTTCTTTTTTCTCTCTTTCTGTTGTATTTTCTAAAAAAATTCCAAGGATCGTTCTCTTCTCTTCTTGGCTCCTATGTATAGGAGAAAAAAAAAGAATCAGTTTGTTTAGTCAATATTTCATTGAAATATTTTAATTGATTTCATAACCAACATGATCTTTTAGATCACTCAGTGAATTTTATTCACCATTGAATTTTTTAATCCAAAAGATATTCTGTTTGTTATTCGTGGCAAATTTCAGGGAAATTTGCCCATGTATAGAATTTTTCTATAAATTGGTGATTTTTAATCCCTATTGGATTTTTAATCCAACAGTGCTCCACTTTACAGAGCACAATCTTTTTTGTTTGGAAAGATTTAGAGAGATATTTTTCCAGTTAAGGTTCTCGATTCCCTCTTAATTAGAATTTAATTCTATTAGTTCAGAAGGCTTAGGAGCCTATCACGTGTTGGCACGTGACCCCCCTGATTAAACATTTTAACCAGAATTTAATTATGCTGTTTTGATGAACTAAGGAATCATCACGTGTCAGCACGTGACCCTTGGTCACGTGTAGACACATGATGCCCGATTGGGATCTTTCCTCGTTATTTTATTATACTTTTAATTCTTTTCAGTGGGTTTAAAGGCCCATCACGTGTGGGAACGTGACTCCTGTTGATTAGAATTCAATTCTATTATAACAGAGTCCCCAGGAAACCATCACGAGTCAACACGTGACCCTTGGTCACGTGTGAGCACGTGATACCCTATTGGGGTTTTTCCTGATATTTTTATGAGGGAACAACAGCGCCGGTGGATGGAGCTTGTGAAGGATTATGATTGCGAGATCCTTTATCACCCAGGCAAGGCGAATGTGGTAGCTGACGCTTTGAGTCATAGGCCTGGGGGTAGATTGTCCCAGTTGAGCGCAGTTCAGAGACAATCTTCCGCGGATTGATAGACCTTGTGCGATGGTAGAGTACAGTTTGAGTTCACCTCCACTGGGGGACAGCTTGCTCATGTCCACGCCTGTCCTCTTCTTCTGGATCATATCCGTGAGGCACAGCCCAGTGATGCCCGTTTGGTTGAGATTCTTGAGCTTGTACGACAGGGTACAGTTTCGGAGTTCATGATTGATGACCAGGATGTGCTACGTTGCGGGTCTCGCTTGTGTGTACCAGATATTGATGGGTTGAGACGCGAGATCCTAGAGCAGGCACATCAGTCAGCCTTTAGCGTTCATCCAGGTTCCACCAAGATGGACCGTGACTTGAGAGACATTTACTGGTGGGAAGGGATGAAGCGCGATGTTTCGGACTTCGTTTCGAGGTACCTGATTTGTCAGTAAGTCAAGGTTGAGCATCAGAGACCGGCTGGAGAGTTGCAGCCTTTACCCGTTCCTGAGTGGAAATGGGAGCAGATTTCCATGGACTTTGTTGTGGGTCTACCCAGGACCAGTCGGGGTATGATTCCATTTGGGTGATTGTTGACCGGTTGACGAAAGCGGCTCACTTCCTTCCGGTGAAGACCACTTTCGGTTATGCTCAGTATGCTCAGTTGTATATAGATGAGATTGTGCGTTTGCACGGCATTCCCGCATGCATTGTATCTGACAAGGATATCCAGTTTACTAGCCGTCTTTGGCAGAAGCTTCAAGAAGCTTTGGATACCCGGTTGAGTTCTAGCACCGCTTTCCATCCGCAGACCGATGGTCAGTCGGAGCGGACGATACAAACTTTAGAGGATATGCTTCGTGCATGCGTGCTTGATTTTGGTGGCAGTTGGGATCGTTACTTGCCGTTGATTGAGTTCTCCTACAACAACAGTTTTCAGGAGACTATTCAGATGGCGCCTTTCATGGCTTTGTATGGTAAGAAGTGTCAATCGTCGGTCTGTTGAAACGAACTCTGTGAGAGTAGGGTTTTGGGACCCCAGCTAGTTCAGGAGACTACGGAGATGATCCAGCTGATTCAGGATAGGATGAAAGCAGCCCAGTGCAGACAGAAGTCTTATGCCGACCATTGTCGTCGCAGACTTGAGTTCGTTGTGGGAGATTACGTATTCCTGCGGATTTCTCCGATAAAGGGCGTTATGAGATTTGGGAGGAAGGGGAAGCTCAGTCCCAGATTTGTGGGTCCCTTCGAGATTCTTGAGCGAGTTGGCACCGTTGCTTACCATTTGGCACTCCCGCCTAGTTTTCCGGATGTTCACCCCGTGTTCCATGTGTTGATGCTTCGTAGATACTTTCATGACCCTTCTCACATGATTCAGCACAAGACCGTTCAGCTTGAGCGCGATCTTTCGTTCACCGAGCAGCCATTAGTTATGTTGGATCGGCAGGTGAAGAAACTTCGGTCAAAGGTCTTGCCATATGTGAATGTTCTTTGGTGTAGCCCGACTAGTGAGGAGATCACTTGGGAGGCCAAGAGCGAGATGCGGAAGAAATTCCTTCATCTTTTTGAAGGTACGCTTGTAAGAATTTTAATTCGGGGATGAATTTTCTTTAAGGGGGAGATTGTAACACTTTGGAATGCGATTAGTGTTAATTAAGCGTTAATGTGGGTTTTTAAGGAAAATTTTACCATATCGGGTTCCTCACATTCTATATCAATTAATTAATATTTTATTATTATTCGATATGGTTTGCACACACACGTGCATGTTAATGTGAAGGTTAGTTAGTGTTAATCTTGTTAAGTGACTAAGACACCTTAATTAATCCTTGCCCTAATTTAACCTTGCCGTAGATCTTTTGGTGTGAGGAAATATCTAGTTTGGATAAGAGAGAGGTGGCAAGATGAGTCAAGAAGCATTAATGGTGGTATTAATGGAGGTGAGGGAGAGAGTGAGCATAAGGTTTTGTTTCACCCTACACTCACCCCTCACCATTATTTCTCTCTCACTCTCTCATTCTCTCTCATTCTCTCTCACTCTCAATTATTCTTCATCTCTTCACTCCCACAACTGAAACCTCACTCTCTCTTCACAAAAACCTTGCTAAACTTCACAAAATCCTGTTTAAACACTTCAAAAGTCTTGTTTTAGCTACTTGGTTGCCTTGGAGTTTGGAAAGCTAGGATTTTTGAGCAAGAGTGGTTAGGTAATGACCTCAAACTGATAATTAGAAGTTATATTGTTGTGTTGCCTTGTTGTTATGGATTGGAATACTAAAGGTAGCATTTTGTGCAAAATATCATATTTTTAGTGTCAACTTTGTGTCTCTGTGATCTGCTGTAAAACCAGGTGTTTGTTGGAAAAGTTCCCATCACAGTGACATAGTGTTGAGGTATAGAACCCACCATAAAAACTTGAGACTACCCCTTCATTTTTGGGTTGCAAATTTAATGGTTCTGGCCGCAAATTGCGGCCAGAGTGGGGGCTGGAGTGTTGAATCATTGTCGTGGTGTCTCTGGGGTTGTTTGTGGTCTCGTGGTACTTGCAACTTTCACCAATTTTTAGTGTATCAAAATCCGGGACCACTTTGCTATATTCTATTGTTTTGAGTACGCATGTTACGTTATCCAACATGGTTCATGATCTGGTGTGCTGCTACACTTGGGCTGGTGTTGGTGTATCGTTACGCACGTTAGCCGTTAGACGAACACTTGCTGGTCGGATTAGAGTTGGTGCGTTGGTCAAACGTCTTGTGTACGTGATATTGATCGCTTTCTGAGATTTGCACTGGTTATGTTTTGTGTTAATAGGATCGCAGGCGGGGACTTCAGACGCTGCGAAGAAAGAGAAGCAGGTGATTGGATTTACCTAGCCCGCGACTGTCGGTGAGTAGATTTAACATCTATGGGGAATTCGCCCGCATGGCGTTATGCGTCAGGGCTAGATATGATATGATATTATCCGCATGTTTATATTGCACATATAGAGTTTGCGTATAAACTTCATTGCATATTATTACTTGTTGTTCTTGGACTTGTACCCTTTGGACACTGCACTATTATTGACGGTTCATGTTGTACGAGCACTGATTGTATGCCACTCACACCGTCAATAATTGCCATGACACGCACAACACACATACATATATGATATTGTTTGGTTAGGGAAATTGAGACATTGATTCATATTCCATCGTGCATATGACATATAGCATACCTGTATACCTACATGCTTACACATATGCCTTGCTATGCCTACATGAATACACATATCTTGAGGGTATTGTATCATTATTGACATGTATATACATATACCTGGCTTGATATAGCCACACACATACCTAGAGGGTATTACATCATTATTGATAGGTAGATACACACATCTTGCTATACCGACATGGGTACACAAACCTGGCTATAGCTATATGTTCACCTTTATATAATGTTACGTTTGGTTTCGGAGAAATTAGGAACCGCATGATATATTTAATAACTTGTTGCAGTTAAATAGCAGTTTTTCCTTTATATGCTCATATTATTGCTTCATGTTGCATATATTATATTTCATAGATTTCACATTGATATATGGATTTCATATGATATTTCCTGGATGTTTTGCTCCTGGGTATATATATCAGTGGTATGGGACGCTGATATATATACATGTATATATATCAGTGGTATGGGACACTGTTATATATATGTACACCTATATAATATATATCATCATAATGATCTGTGCATGTATTATTATTCATTGCGATATGAGGAGCCGATGTGCCCGATATGAGGGCCGATATGTAGGCCGATTTGAGGGAATTTGGGGATTTAGATTGTCTTGATGGACACTGCTTCGCCACGATGAGGATTCCGTAAGGATGACATGTTTTATCCGATACTCCGCATTTATTTGATATGCACTTGTTTCATGTATTAGTAGTACCTGATAGAGTACCTTTCATGACTGTTGCATATACATATTGTCATACTTATGCTATCAGATTACATGTGATAGATTATCGCTGTTAGTACATACTTGAGATTACTGTATGATGTTATTTACTATTCACGAGTTGGCAACTCACCTCCGTTGTGCCGCAGGGTTTTTCAGGTCTGATCATCAAAGTGGTCGCGGCAGGGCGCCTTACTATCTCTACTTTTGCGGATACCGCTACGGTTGGCTGTGAAGCCGTTTGCTATAGGTGGGTTGCGGTTATCCGATGATGTACATTGTATATTTCTTATATCTAGTACTCTCCATCTACCACCTTCATGTATTGACTTAGAGACGAGTTGTGAGGATCGATATTGTATATTCTTTTGGCTCTGGTTGTCGGGCTCATGTGAGCCGGCCTTTTTATATATGTGGATTATCTTTTCTTCGCTACGGCGTCGTATATGTGTTGTGGTGGTTGTTTCCGCCGTTGGGCGAGATTTGCTCCCGTTTGGGTATGTTTTACTTTTTTATGTTTGTACCCGTTTCGGAGCTAGTTTTTACAAAGGAGGTGCTGCCGAAATTTTTATGAAAAACAAACTTAAGTTTAAAGTTTTGCATCGAGATTTTAAAATTGATCTATCTTTCTTTCTTGTAATGGTTTAGATTGTTGGGTTTTTCGGCTTACTTAATTGCGTTACGCCTGTTGACGTTACGTAGTTTAAGTGCCGGTCATGTGCCCAATTTTGGGTCGTGACACATTGCCAGGAGCGAATCATCATTTGCCTTTGTCGTTTCGAACAAAGGCGGCTTAGCAAACAGGGTTAAGATCTTGTCTGCTAAGGATTTTGACTTCATGAGTCGTAAGGGTCTCATAAAGGTATTTCTCTCTACGAGTCGTGAGGATCTCATAGGTGTACATTCTCCTTAAAAGTCGTGAGGACTTCTAAGTGGTGTTCTCTCTTATAAGTCGTAAGGATCTCATAAGTGTATTTTCTCCTTATAAGTCAAGAGGACTTATAAGTGTTGTTCACCGTGTGAGCATATTCCTAGTCGCTGGTGGGACTCTGTTAGGGAAATGTTTATTCGTGCCCGTGGATTGTATACAAGGGTCGGCATTGAACCGCTTGTAGGGCAAAATCGGGGTGTATAACGGCTTAAGAACAGGTTTAGATCCCTGTAGCTTAAGGCTTTTGAATCCTATGAGCCGTGAGGGTCTCAAAGGGGAATTCTCCTTACGAGTCGTGAGGATCTCCTAAGTGTGTTTTCTCCTTAGGAATCGTGGGGATTCCTAAGTGTGTTCCTCTCTTGTGAGTCGTAAGGATCTCACGCAAGTATTTTCTCCTTACAGGGTCGAGAGGACCTTACAAGTGTCTTTTAACGAGATTGCGCCCTTTCAAGTTTTCACAAACTCGCCGGTAGCCCTGCTGTTTTTACTCACGGAGCCCTTTCGGGTTTTCATCCGTGCCCATCTCACTTATGGACGTACCGTTTCTTTTTAAATTTTTGTGTCAGCCTTGGGATGCTGCGGTCCGTAGTAGTTTATAGACGTCTCGGTCAGGCGTTGTATTTCTTCAAGAAATGGCCGTTTATTGGCCTGAAGGGTCTTTCGCCATGCATATCCATGAGCAAGTAAGCCCCACCCTAGTAGAATTTTTCTATGATGTACGGGCCTTCATAGTTTGGCTCGAATTTCCCCCGTTTGGCACGATTGGGGATCATAAGTCTCTTGACCACTAGCACGAGTTCACCTTGGCGGAATGTTCTCGACCTAGTCAATCTTTCGTATGAGCGTGTCATCTTGCTTTGTAAGCTTCCAAGTTTTGATGCGCCATGAGTCGGGTTTCGTCGAGGGCATCAAGTTCCTCAAGCCAAAGATGAGCATTCTCTTCGTCCGTTAGCTCGTAATGAACTGCCACTCGTAAGGAGGGTAGCTTTATCTCCAAAGGGAGTACCGCCTCTGCGCCGAATACTAACGCAAATAGCGTTGTGTTCGTGGCCGTTTTGAACGTGGTCCGACACGCCCAAAGAGTTTCATGCAATCTCTCGTGCCAGTCTTTCTTATTTCGAGACACCGTCTTCTTTACGATCTTCATCAAGGTCTTGTTGAAAGCCTCAGCTAGACCATTAGCTCGGGGATTATAGACTGAAGAGTATCTCCAGTCTATATTATGCTGCTGTGTGAAGCGGCTGATTTTGTGGCTTCTGTAGGCCGGCCCGTTATCGGAGATAATCCGTCGTGGAGTGCCGAACCGATAGATGACATATGTCTTGAAGAAATGGAGGATATTCTCCGTCTTCACTTCTCTTAGTGGTACTGCTTCTGCCCACTTGGATAAGTAATCGGTTGTTGCCAGTATGAACCGATGTTCTCTGGACGATACTGGTTCAATGGGCCCGATTATGTCGGTTTCCCACATTTCGAATGGCTAGCTAGCCACCATCGGGTGTAGCGGATTTGGATGCTGGTGGATAAAATCCCTGTGAATCTGGCACGAGTGGCACTGTTTCGCGTATTCAAGGCAGTCTTGGACCATTATGGGCCAATAGTAGCCCATCCTTTTAATCTTCAGCTTTATCTTTGGCCCGGCTTGATGAGATCCGCAGAGTCCGTCGTGAGTTTCTTGGACGACTTTCCTCGCTTCTTCTGGTCCCATGCATCTTAGCCACAGAGAGTCGAATGATCTCTTATATAGAGTGTCATTGACGAAGGCGAAGGATAGAGCTCGTTTCATGAGCTGATGTCTTGAGGATGCATCTTCAGGTGTTTGACGGGATTTGAAATAGTCTATAAAGACTTCTCTCCAATCCTTAGCCTTTTCCTGGTCTTTTATTTGTAGGGCCGTTTGCTCAGTCGCTTCCTTTTTTCGGACGACTCCGGAGATATTTCTGCCGGTGCAAGAATCCGACGGTTTTGAACAACAATCCTCACGTCATCGAGGTTCTCATCGGCCAGTTCTTTAGCGAGTTTGGCTAACGCATCCGCCTTGCTATTTTCCGTGCGCGGTATGCTCTCCAGCATGTAGGAGGGGATTCGAGTCAGCAATTGTTGCAATCTCTCACCGTACCTTACCAACTCTGGTTTGAACGTTTGATAGTCACCGTTTACTTGACTAACGACCAACTGGGAGTCTCCATATATAAAGATATTTTTGATTCCCATATCGACAACGATCTCAAGACCTGCTATCAAAGCTTCATATTCGGCTTCATTGTTTGTCCTCGGCTCTGTCAAGGAAAAAGCAAAACGCATTATCCCTCCTTGCGGAGTCACGAAGATAAGGCCAACCCCAGATTTGATTATAGGGGAGCTGTGCTCTCGCTTCTTCATGGAAGATACCCCGTCGAAGTAGAGTTCCCATCAGGTGTTACTCTCTCCTTTCTCCCCACCGATCGTGTCAAACGCGTGCTCGTCTGGCAATTCGCAATTTAGGAGTGAATCGGCAGGTATAGGATGCTCAGCGAGGAAGTCGGCGATGGCCTGGCCTTTCACTGCATTGAGCAGTCGATATGTTATTGAGAACTCCATCAAGAGTAGGGCCCATTTAGCGAGCCATCCTTGACATCAAATATTTGAGAGGATCCAATTTTGATATGAGGTGGACCTCATGCGCCAAAGCATAATGCCGGAACTTCGTTATCGTGAAGATTAACACCAGACAATGTTTTTCAATTGGGGAGTAATTGTTTTCTGACCCCAGGAGAACTCGACTCAAGTAGTAGAGGGATCTTTCCTTCCCTTGATCATTCTCTTGTGCCCATAGCGTGCCTAAGGAACCTTCAAGGACAGTTGAATATAGGATGAGAGGCTTTCCCTTGACCGGAGCGGTCAGTACCGGCGGATTCTGCAGGTATTGCTTGATTTCGTCTAGTGCGGTTTGGCATTTGCGATCCCAGACAAACGGGGTCCCCTTCTTCATTAAATGGCTGTAGGTGCGGCACTTGCCGGAGAGATTGGTTATGAATCGTCGGATATATGCGAGCTTTCCTTAGAGAGATCGCAGTTGCTTGAGAGTTCTTGGCGAAGGTATTTCTATAATCGCCTTGATCTTCGATGGATCTATTTCGATGCCTCGATGTCGTATGATAAACCCTAGAAATTTGCCCGAGGAAACTCCGAATGCGCATTTAAGAGGGTTCATCTTCAGATTGTGTTTCCGAAGACGTTGGAACACTATTTTCAAATGCTCCCAATGCTCCTCGTGCGATTTGCTTTTTATCACGAGGTCGTTAATATAGCACTCGACGATTTCGTGTATGAGGCATCAAAAATCTTCGTCATTGCCCTCTGATAGGTAGCGCCGGCGTTCTTCAAGCCGAAAGGCACCACTTTGTAGCAGAATATGCTCAGAGGAGTCCGAAAAATGGTATGCTTCTGATCTTCGGGATGCATTTTTATTTGATTATCTCCTGATGAGCCATCCATGAAGGAGAAGACTTCGTAAGTGGACGTGTTGTCTATCATCGGCTCGGTAACCGGAACGGGAAAGTCATCCTTCGGACAGTCTTTGTTAAGGTCCTTAAAGTCCACGCAAATGCGCACCGTCCCATTTTTCTTCATCACTGGGACGATGTTGGCGATCTAGTCAGGGTACTGAACCTCTTGGATGAAGCCAGAATTGATTAGCTTCTTAACCTCGGCGTTGATGCTCATTTCAAGTTCGATCCGCATTATTCTCGGTGCTTGTTTGATTGGCTTGACATCCGGAGATATCGCCAATTTGTGCACAGCTACTTCTGGATCCAGTCCTGGCATTTCGGAATAGTTCCATGCGAAACAGTCTTTATACTGTATGAGCACGTCTTTGAGTGTTGCCACCTGTTCTTTAGACAGCAGCTCGCTGACGAACGTAGGCCGTGGATCGTGTGCCGTCTCCAAGTCAATTTTCCTGAGGTTATCTGCAGTAGTATGTATTCCATCTTCAAGTTCTTTTGGCGCCGGTGGAAATTCTGAGATCAACTCATCTTCATCGTTTTCGAAGCACCAGGACAGGTCATCTATGTTCTTGTGCACTCCTTCTTCAGACAGCGTTACCGCATGACAGGTGCGAGATCGCTTCCAAGACCGATGTTGATCTGGTTCTACTCTTGCCACATACTCTGCTTTTAGCACATGTTTTTACGGTGGGGCTACTCTCCAACTGTTGGATAGAGCGAACCTGCCGAGTTGATATTGGTCTTCGACCCAGTCTTTGAATGTGAAGCAGTCTTCCAGAGGATGTCTTAATGCTTGGTGATAGGAGCAATAATCTGGGTGATGAACCTCATTTTCTTGATCAGGATGCTTGGACTCCGGGAGGGTCATCATCTGATGTTTTATGACAAGATCGAATATCTTCCTTGTCTTCTCTTGGGGAAAAGAATATGCTCGACCCATTTTCTTTATAAGATACGGATCCCGGCCGCTCAATTTTCGATCGCGAGGTTTTTTGGACCCGCTTTGCTGCTGTAGAACGTTTTTTCCGTTCTTCAGTTTGTTTCTACCTCTGCGTCGGGTCTTTTACATGACGGGCTGGCGATGAAGGGCATAGTCATTCTCCGTAGCCTGCTGAAGGAGGCGCTGCATCCTGGCTTTCTCGTAAATGGCCATTTCGCAGTTGTGGTCACCCCGGACCTTTTAACCCGCCTCCTTTATTAACTTGTCCATCTGTTCTTCGAACGACGGACTTGGCACTTTCATGGCGAGACCTCGTTTTGGTTCAGGGTTAGCGTATTCTAACATAGCATTTCCTTCTTCATCGAAATCATGTATAATGTAGCAGCCATGGAATCGCTCCCATTTCTTGGATTGAACATATCCAAGCCCGATCGTTTCCATTATCCCATTGGGCAACTTTCGCTGAGTTCCAGGTACATTCCAGCTCCTGTTGTAGAAATGAGCTTGCCGAGCAGTCTGTTTGAAGGGTACCCCCTGTTGCCTCAACAGCCTTTTTAATCCTTCTGTGTAGTATCTAGGCTGACGGATTGGCTGAGGCCTGTCAAGCGTAGAATCGGCACCATGCCAGATTTGTTTCTCTACCTTATTCTCTATGGATCGATAAAAGAGGACCACCTTTTCATCTTTCCGCCTGGGAGGGACGTAGAACGTCTGCAGCTCTTGTACACAGGAAGTGTGAAGAATATGGGTGGATAATTTGCAAGTCGAAGATAATAGAGTTCCTTGTTAGAAACCCTAATTGGAGAATTAAAGTCGAAAA
This sequence comes from Agapanthus africanus, assembly GCA_030015575.1. Lineage (NCBI taxonomy): Eukaryota > Viridiplantae > Streptophyta > Magnoliopsida > Asparagales > Amaryllidaceae > Agapanthus > Agapanthus africanus. The sequence goes on along the minus strand of CM057338.1, from coordinate 312,657,205 downwards.
AGCCAAATTGATAGGATTTTGTGGGTAGTATCCGCTGAAAACCCTCAGGAGACAACACTCCTCCTACTAGGGACACCTAGAGGTTTAACGGCTTGTTGCACGAGCTCAGTGCAATCGCGTTTCCCTGCGAAAGTGCGGTTAGGTTTTTTTGTAGAGAATAAAAATAAGTTTGCTCGAGGACGAGCAAAAGATAAGTTTGGGGGTATTTGTTCACACCATAATATTTTATTATTATATTCTCCATTCTTATTCGTTTTATAAATAAACAGGTGCTTTTGACGCATGTCTGCTACATATTACATGTTACAGGTTATTGGACAGAAAACAGTGAAAATGATGAAAAGACGATACAAAAGTGGACTTTGACCAACAAACAGAAGACTCTTGATCAAGCCTACATCAAAAATGAAATTCACAAAGTACAAGGCAATGCAAGGTCCAAGATTACAGAGCGAATGGTTAAAAGTCCACCATAATTATTCACTGGAGATCTGAAAGAAACATAGAACCTATTTTAATAAAAGAACCAAATAATAAGGAAGCCCAAAGACAGAAGAGCCCACAAAGAAAATTTCAAGGCCCAATACTTCCTTTTAAAGAGACAGAGACATAAAATTTTACCAAAATTTGAAGTCTACTTTGACTAGGTCTTCCTAGGGGGTATTTTTGTAAAAGCAGATATGCGGATCAATTGTAACCTAGGGTTTCCTATCCTCTATAAATAGGAACTCTAAATCATTGTAAAGTCTATGCCTCCCTTCATTAATAAATTTTAGAATTCTTTTGGAGAGCATCGGTGCCTCTTTTCATTTCATGAATCCAGATCTGACAACCCTGTGTTGATGTTTGGAGAGAGTCATCTGTAAGTGGTTTTATTTAATTGCTCTAGTTAGATTTTAATTCCTTGCCTTAGATGTTAGCTTTGGGAAAGGCTTTTTGAGAGATGAGATCTCTCATCCCTTTCTTACCCATCACATATAATCAATAGGACTCCATGCATACACGCACACACCGCGCCCTACGGCACCCTATCCCTCGAGATAGCAGTGATACCGTAGTATAAAGGCCCGGTTGCGCGCGTTTTCCATGAAGATTAGGGTAAGGATCTCTAAAGGAAGGACAAGAACCTAGAGGAAGGAACACCTTCCCGAATGGATCTAATCCCCTTTATTGATAATTACCATAACTCCTCTTAGATCCTAATTTGGATATAGAAAGCGTTGAGATTTATTTACATTTCCAAACCATTTCTAAACCTAACCCTAGCAAGATTTAGATCTAGATTAATTTAGTTTTTAGATTTAATAATCAATCCGAATACCCTTCGGAATTAACTCGTAAGAGCGATTAGGAGATTCACAACATCCCTGTGGACCGACCCGTACTCACCAGCTAGCTACAAGCGACGTCGTTCTTGATTGCGGTAATAGATACTTTTTGAGATTCAATAAAATGGCGCCGTTGCCGGGGATGGCGTGTTATTTCCTTTTTGCAATTTCGGGTTAATCTTAATTAAAAAAAAATCATAAAAACTGAAAAATCAAAAAAATATAAAAATATATCATCTGTTATTTTTGGGAAGGGTATTTTTGTGTGAATTTTGCAGGATCTACGAACAAATTCGGATCTTGAAATCTACAGAGATCAAAACAGCAAATATCAAATCCGAACAAACAGAAGATCACAACAACCGAGGAACAGAAGAAATTTGGAGGACCGAGTCAAATAAGAAGAATCGCGGTGAACTGGTCCGAAAAAAAAACGCCGCGCGTCCCCATTCCGGCCGCGGAACCGCCGCGCGACCCACCTTCTGGCCGCGGAACCGCTGCGCCCTGGTCGGTTCAGGGCTTGAAAAAAAAAAACAGTTCCGCCACTTCAAATCTCTGTGAGTTTTCTCTCTCCTCCTCTGCAAATCTCCGATATATCTTCTGAAAAATCTCTTGCAGGATTTCGTTGCGCTTAAAAATCTTCCCCCTTCCAAATAACAAATCTTGTGCAGGATTCTTTGCGCGCGTTTAAAATAAAAATTGATTGCAAGAAATCTTTTCTGGTTTGCATATCTTTTCTCAAATATCAATAACAACAAAAAATCTTTGATTACAAGTGATTTACTGTTTTGCATATCTTTAATCGGATTTTAAGGGGCTTTTGACCAATTCAGATTTGATGGGGATTTCATCACCCTTCCCAGGACCCCAGAAATCACATAAGGCATTTGCATTGACCGTATCTTAATTAAAAAAATACTAGACTCAGCCCTAAGGACTTCGAGCTCAATAGGACAGAGGACTAGTTATAGGCATCAGCCGTTCATCCTCACCCGACTTTGCGGTGTCTAGGCAAGTGTGTTTAAGGTAAGTGGTTACTTAATTAGGACCGCTAATTGTAGCGGGGAGCCTCCCACTTACCTGGCACTTATCTAGCCGCAATTGGCGGTGAAGAGGCGGTTTGAGGTCCTATCTCTAGCCCTTTGGAACAGTTAGGAACTGTCTAGCTGACCTAGATGACCCTAGAGTTAGGCCTGATTGTGCATTTCTAGTTGATTGCATTTGTGTCTAAGCCCTTTATCGAAAATTTTTGCAAAACAAATAAAAAAAAGAGAGGAAATTTTTTTTTTATAAAAAGACTTGCAACTTTTGTCGCTAAGAAATCCGTGCACTCCAATCTTCTTTCTTTTCTCATTCTTCTATCATGGGTACCCCACATCATAAATCTCTTGCCGAACTTTGGTATTCCGAACCTAACTTTGCTTCGTACGTCAATTGTTTCGGTCGATTTAAGGAAGATCCCTTTGTGCCTAAAATTTCTTTGAAAGATCAAATAGAAGCGTTTAGGAGAAACAGTTCGACATTGCAACCCACTTTGTGTCAACCATGTCAACCTTCACCACCTTCGTACGTTGATACCACTTTTTCGAGTCCTTCTGTAACTCCTAAACCGATGTCCATTGCTGAGCATATCGCTCAATCTCGTAGCCAATCTTTCACCCCTCTCCCCTCATCTAGTTCTAGGAATCAACAAGTCCATCCACCTTTTTATCCACATGTTGATCCTAATCCTGTCCAACCATCCACTTCCTACCAGTCCTACCCGACTTTCCCACCTTCACTAGACCCTGTTTTTACACAGCCTTTTGGGAGTTTCACGTATCCAAATAATTTCGAATCTTTTGCCGAAACCCCCTTACCACCCAAGTCTAGTTTGGAACAGTCGTTGGAAGCTTATATTGCAGCAACAAACAAAATGACTAGGAATGTGGAAGCGTCCATAGCCGTCCTTATGCAACCTGCTGAACCGGTAGCTAGTTTCCAACTAGCTTCAAATTTCTCAATGTATGAGGAGGCGGCTGGACAGAGTGAGAATGTGAGAGGATTTCCAAATCAATCCTACCCATACACACTTGAAGCCCACAACTCCGGTTTTTCATCGATTGTCCCAAATGCTTCACAAGTTACAAACAAAACATCTAACGAGTTGTGTGACTATGTAGTGCTTGATTTGCCAGATTGTGAAGAACCCCTTTCGAGTGAAACCACACTTAATCCTTTCGATCTTTACACCTCCAATCTAGAACCTAAATCGATAAATATCCATGCTTTTGATGAGGTGTCAGAAAAAATTGATTTTCACTTGATTGAGAATATAGACGCCGGAAATATTTTGGATGATGAATCCGTTGATTTGATTGAAATTTTATGTCCAATTCATCATCCCGAGTCATTAATTGTTTCTCCCGAACTTCATATGCGTCTTTATTTTGATGATAATGGCATGGATGAGATAAATATTGAGGAGAATTATGAGGATAGTATTGAGGATAGTATTGAGGATGAACCATTTTTGTTTGATGTGTCGGATTTTCCAATTCAGCCTCTTGAACCTTTAACTGTTATATCACCCTCCCTCCTTTCCATCGTTCCGACCATGCAAAAGATCACGCTTGAAGACCGTGAGCTTGAAAAATTTTCCTTTGAATCTGACACAGTTCTCACAGTCAATAACACTTACGAGTGTTTCACTTTTTCGGACGATATTGATGACTCACCGCCCGAGTTTGAGTCCTTTACATTTTCAGACGAGTTAGTTGAACCATCAGACTCGGTTGCTTACAGTCAGTTCGAACCATTGATGGAATCCTTCAAGTTCGAGAAAGATTACTTAGGTGAGATTACGACTATCCCTAAATCACTCCCTTTCGTCATTCCTATTATTCCGATCGTACAAGAGACCGTTACGCTTTCATCTCCTATACCAAGTTCGGCATACCCATGCTTTTTTGCGAATCTTAAGGAATTTGACCCCATTTCTTGACGGGTTGAGGTTAGCACAATCGCTTTTAACACATCGGTCATCACAAATTGCGCTAATTTATTCCCTCAATTTACACCCTCAAGATCGTACTCCACTTCTTTCTCTTTTCCGCCATTCTTCTCCCCCACCGAGACCATATTCTACCTTTCTTCCCACACGGTCTCGTGTGCTTCTCATTTCTTTTCTTTCCACTCCATTCTTTCACCAACTCGACCATTACCACGATAAGATTTTTGAATGGTTGGTGCTAACCTTTGGTTTGTGTAAGGCCAAGCTTAAATTTGGGGGGAACCTTGTTGTATATATGTATATATATTTTTTGATTTCTTATTCTATAAAAAAAAATTTCAAAACATTAAAAAAAAATTTCAAAAAAAATTTTTGCAAATAAATAAACAGGGGAGTGCCGGCATTTTGACCCTCTTGATGTAGCGTGACAGTGAGGACACTGTCAAGTTTAAGTTTGGGGGTATGCTCGGTACGTCTTCTTCCTTCGCATTCATTTGTACATATTTTGCATTTGCATACTTATTTGAAAACCCATAAAAAATTGAAATTTTTTTGAAAAATTATTGTATTCAATTTTGGCTTAGTTGACTAGAGTTTGACAAATATGTTAACTAGCTAGAAACAACTAGATCTTAGACGTAGTAAATTAAAAACCCTAAAAATAACCTTCCTTAAAGTTTAACAGTAGAAAGTATATGTTTTTGTAGTTTATTTAGAAATAGGCAAATTTTGAGTTCACTTCTTGGGCTAAACTGAAACAAAGGAAAAGTATTGATGTTCTTATTAGAGTATAAGTTTGAAAAATAGTTTCTAGCTTAAATCTAGATTCTGAAAATGTATACCGTACAATTTGCACAATCACGCACCTTGAAACTTGGAATAGTAGAGGAGACCTTGAAATGCTCTTGTCTGAAGTCTTTAGTACGAAGAAAATGAAATAAAAAAATACAAGTGTGAATAAAGAATAAAAAAAATGAACACTGATTTTTGTGATTACTTAAGGCTGCAAAAATAGAAAAATATTTAGCGAGGGTGCTTCATCACCTAGTGCCTTAGACCAACTGGTTTGGGAGTCACTGCTAAAGCCTTAGGTGTTGCAAGACTAGGAATTACGCTTTAAAAGTGCAAACGCATTTTGTAATCGGTCGTTGGTATCTCAAGAAGTATTAACGGTCGCATGAAGGATGTGTAAGAAAAATTCAATTAAAAATTCACCAATTAATAAGTACTTTGAACAATGGACAAGGGTATGATTGCTTGATTTGAATTTCCAAGTGTAGGGGTGATTTATACACACACGTGGGGATATGTGATTGGAGTTTAGATGAGAGAAAGGAATGAAGAATAAAACTTGTATTTTTAGTAGAGTTGATAAAAATTCTTAAGTGGAGATGGAACCCTAGAAGGAAAAACTTAAGAGATGCCGAAAGCTAAGTAAGTCTATAGAACATATATAATCTTAAGTTAGATGATGAGGAAGTGTGAAGAATATGGGTGGATAATTTGCAAGTCGAAGATAATAGAGTTCCTTGTTAGAAACCCAAATTGGAGAATTAAAGTCGAAAAAGCCAAATTGATAGGATTTTGTGGGTAGTATCCGCTGAAAACCCTCAGGAGACAACACTCCTCCTACTAGGGACACCTAGAGGTTTAACGGCTTGTTGCACGAGCTCAGTGCAATCGCGTTTCCCTGCGAAAGTGCGGTTAGGTTTTTTGTAGAGAATAAAAATAAGTTTGCTCGAGGACGAGCAAAAGATAAGTTTGGGGGTATTTGTTCACACCATAATATTGTATTATTATATTCCCCATTCTTATTCGTTTTATAAATAAACAGGTGCTTTTGACGCATGTCTGCTACATATTACATGTTACAGGTTCTTGGACAGAAAACAGTGAAAACGATGAAAAGACGATGCAAAAGTGGACTTTGACCAACAAACAGAAGACTCTTGATCAAGCCTACATCAAAGATAAAATTCACAAAGTACAAGGCAATGCAAGATCCAAGATTACAAAGCGAACGGTTAAAAGTCCACCGTAATTATTCACTGGAGATCTGGAAGAAATATAGAAGCTATTTTAATAAAAGAACCAAATAATAAGGAAGCCCAAATACAGAAGAGCCCACAAAGGAAATTTCAAGGCCCAATACTTCCTTTTAAAGAGACAGATACATAAAATTTTACCAAAGCTTGAAGTCTACTTTGACTAGGTATTCCTAGGGGTTATTTTTGTAAAAGCAGATATGGGGATCAATTGTAACCTAGGGTTTCCTATCCTCTATAAATAGGAACTCTAAATCATTGTAAAAGCTATGCCTCCCTTCATTAATAAATTTTAGAATTCTTTTGGAGAGCATCGGTGCCTATTTTCATTTCATGAATTCAGATCTGACAACCTGTGTTGATGTTTGGAGAGAGCCATCTGTAACTGGTTTTATTTAATTGCTCTAGTTAGATTTTAATTCCTTGCCTTAGATGTTAGCTTTGGGAAAGGCTTTTTGAGAGATGATATCTCTCATCCCTTTCTTACCCATCACATATAATCAATAGGACTCCATGCATACACGCACACACCGCGCTCTACGGCACCTTATCCCTCGAGATAGCAGTGATACCGTAGTATAAAGGCCCGGTTGCGCGCGTTTTCCATGGAGGTTAGGGTAAGGATCTCTAAAGGAAGGACAAGAACCTAGAGGAAGAAACACCTTCCCGAATGGATCTAATCCCCTTTATTGATAATTACCATAACTCCTCTTAGATCCTAATTTGGATATAGAAAGCGTTGAGATTTATTTACATTTCCAAACCATTTCTAAACCTAACCCTAGCAAGATTTAGATCTAGATTAATTTAGTTTTTAGATAGATTTAGTTTTTAGATTTAATAATCAATCCGAACACCCTTCGGAATTAACTCGTAAGAGCGATTAGGAGATTCACAACATCCCTGTGGACCGACCCGTACTCACCGGCTAGCTACAAGCGACGCCGTTCTTGATTGCAGTAATAGATAGTTTTTGAGATTCAATCAATGTACCCTTGAACCAATATTGGTTATGAGATCTGTAGTCCAATTTGGGACTAAGATCAAAAATTTATGAGCATATGTGCTCAATTAATCTGAATTATGGATCTGTGGCCAACTTGGGCTCGACCTATTCAGTTAAAATGTTGGACATTTAATTAGGCTTAGTCCTTTTTCATTTGACAATGCTGAGTATTGGTCCTGAAAACTTTTTGTCTTTTATTGAGTGCTGAGCACTCATTATGGCTCTGAGCTTTATTATTAAAGAACAATTTATGTTCTCTCAGCGCACACGTGAGGAGCACATGGCACGCTTGGCGCTGAGCGCCAGTCAATGAGCGCAGAGCGCTTCTGTTAAGTAGCGCACACGTGAGGAGCACGTGGCGCGCTTGACGCTGAGCGCCAATCAATGAGCGCAGGGCGCTTCTGTTAAGTAGCGCACACGTGAGGAGCACGTAGCGCGCTTGGCACTGTGCGCCAGTCAATGAGCGCAGGGCGCTTCTGTTAAGTAGCGCACATGTGAGGAGCACGTGGCGTGCTTGGCGCTGTGCACTAGTCAATGAGCGCATGACACTTCTGTTAAGTAGTGCACACATGAGGAGCACGTGGCACGCTTGGGGCTGTGTGCTAGTCAATGAGCGCAGGACGCTTCTTTAAATTTGGAACGCTAAGGCTCTGCAGGGCTGTGCGCTAGATTTGGAGCGCTAAAGCGGTTCATTTAATTGGAGCGCTAGGGCTCTGCAGCGTCGTGCGCTAGGTTTTGGAGCTTTGAAGCGCTTCTTTTAATCGAAGCGCTAAGGCTCTTTTTTATGTAGCTCTGTTCTCTGAGAATTAAATTCTCTCTTTTAAGAGACTTTGTCTCGTGAATCTAAGAACAAAGTTCTTATTTTATAGAAGATATTTCAATCGCTTATGTTTTTGGTGAAAGGCTTTACCTTTATGGATCTGTGATTCTAAGAGAATTGAATTATTCTCCCCCCTTTTATAATGAGAAGTTATGATCTTGCTTGTGAAATACATTTTCATTATAGATCTATGATCTAGCATAAAAACTAAGTTCTTTTTCTGATAAGATACTTTGATCTTTTTATTTTACCTTGAAGAAATTCTTCTTCTGTCAAGAGCTTGCTCTTCTCTCGGAACTTTCTCAAAGTTTAGAGGGGTTCATCTCTATCAGACTTGAAGTCTTGGGACCTTTATATAGGGTAGGCTGATTTGTTGAATCGGTTGAAGAGATCTTTTCTCTAATTGATTTGGGGATTTCCCCACCGTTGGATCTTTGATCTTAGGGCTTCTGTTTTATAGAAGGCAATCTTCTTGTTTTTAACAAGATTGGGAAATCTTTTCCCATACATAATTTATTCTGTATTTTGGTGATTTTTAATCACCATTGGATCATTGATCCAACGGCGCTCTGATTTTCAGAGCACAATCTTTCCTGTTTGGAATAATTCTGTGGAATGTTTCCTTAACAAAATTTTATTCTGGTCAATTGATGATTTATCATCTTCATTGGATTTTTGATCCAACGGTGGGGAACATTTAGTTCCAGCGCTAGCGCTCTCGTACTTTGCACATGAGCGCTGCAACAGAGTCTTTAACTCTCAGCGCAGGCGCTGCCGGCGCTAGTGCTCTCGTGCTTTGCACGTGGGTGCTGCAACAGAGTCTTTGACTCTCAGCGCTGGCGCTGCCAGCGCTGGCGCTGCCAGCGCTGGCGCTGTCGGTGCTGCCAGCGCTGGCGTTCTCGTGCTTTACATGTGGGCGCTGCAACAGAGTTTTTGACTCTTAGCGCTGGCACTGCTAACGCTAGCGTTCTAGTGCTTTGCACGTAAGCACTGCAACAGAGTCTTTGACTCTCAGCGCTAGTGCTGGCGTTACCAGCGCTCTCGCGCTTTGCACGTAAGTGCTGCAATAGAGTTTTTGACTCTCAGCGCTGGCACTATTATGAAGCGCTGTTTCATTTTAAATTTCAAAATTTGAACAGAGTTTTGCTCTGATTGGGGGAAACAAGCTCGTAAATTCAAAAGCCTTGGTTGACAGGATTCTAACCCTGTTTGCTAAGCATCTTTTGTTTCAATCAACAAAGGCAAATGATGATTCGCTTCTGGCAACATTCCAGTTGTAACGATGCTGATACCAAAATTGATAGCAGGTTCCAAATTCTCAACTCGCAATAAAAATCAGCGAGTAAAAAACAAAAAAATGACAGCCAAAATGATTGGACACCGCGAAAAATAGTCGAAATGATTAGGCAATAGCGATTTTCACGATATAAAAAGCTGAAAAGATAGAATATTGCGGAAATATAAAAAAAATATATATATAAAAATGAAACTTTTTCTGCCCTGCAAGTAGGTCCATAACGACTCTTATATACAATCCATGAACGCAAATGAAAGAAATAAAGCCATACTTTCCCACCATACTTCGTCAAAAGAAGAACCGAGTCTTAATGGCGCATCTACAGCCTAGAGACTATTTGGACGCCCTTCTAACTCCAGCAAAGTACAGACGCGGCATCAATAAGGACCTAAGCGTCAAATAAAAATGGAGTAACGACAAAATTCTAGCTCTAGATCTCGATGGAAATATCTATAGCCTAGAGATCATCTCGACGTTCCTCCTCATTCTAGCAGGGTGCGAATGCAACTATCAATTAAAATTGGAGCAATAGCATATTTCTAGCTCTATACCTTGATTGCGATATATATAGTATAGAGATCATACAGATGTTTATCTTACATTAGCAAAGAATCGGTACGATACCAAAACAAAAAATGAAGTGATGGCATATTCCTAGCTTCGGGTCTTGATGAAAAGCCTAGAGACCATTAGAGATCATCTTATCTCAGAAGGGTGCGGTTATGACTCATCGGGGCTTCAAACTAAGTCTAATCTTAAGTAAAAAGCACAAGGGCACTACCTAACTCTTGATCTTCCGACGGTAATACGGATATTCCAACCTAAGAAAATTACTTGAAGACGTCTTGTCCAGCCTTTGAAGAGATCAGAGACACGAAAGACGCGGCGGCTACTCGAACAGCAATCCAAAGGATTACATATCGAGAATATATCAGCCAATGCGACGATACGATGGACTTAAATCTAGTACCACAAACTTAATGAACCCCTATAAAAGAAAAGGGAGTTATCCACACTCAGCGTTAGGACAAGTTTTCCTGTAAACCTAAGGGAATGGTGAACTAAAAAGAAACTCCAAAATGAGAGAATAAACTAGTAACTCTAAATGTGTGAATAAACTAGAAACTCCGAAATGAGTAAATAAACTAGTCCATGCCAGATCACGGCAATCCAGAAATAAAGGCGCAAATTTGAAAGTAAATATCTTTTATTCACAAATCAAATGTTTGAAAGATACAATCTATAAAGAAAAGGGGATACAATAACAGCTGTTAAGAAGGTAGGGTTTTTAGCAAAACGGGACCTGCTCATTCTCCTGCCAGAGCTCATCTTCGTGCTCCACTAGTGCAGCCAGCAGCGTTTCGGTTTGAGCTTGCTGTTGCAGGCACGAATTAAGATTCTCAGAAAGATCCTGTTTAGCAATCTCGTGGCCCCGCATTCCTTGCTCTGTAAAATCATGGTCCCTCTTCAGCTCCATTCTTTTGAAAATACAGCGTTGAAGATTTTGGAAGATGACTTGGAGCTGCGCAGTATTAACCTCCATCTGAGCTCGCAGTTGTCTTGACTCTCTGGAAGCCGCCTCATACGCCTTTTGCTCCTAGCTTTTGCCCATAACGTTGAACGAGGGCGATACACTGTTCGATTCGCGCACTCAACTGGGCCATTGAAAATAAAGCTTCAGGTGGGAAACGCTTGCGCTAAATGTCATGGAGGCAAGCCTCAATCTGCTTGCAATAATAAACCCAAATGCGGACGAAATCCTTGTTATGGAAAGTCATAAAAGTCGCCAGCATAGAGCTCGCGGTTATCGTATCTTGTATTCAGATAGGTCAGATCTCTATTTAAATAAAAAAATGAATAAGATCTAACACACCAATAGTTGGAAGCGGAAAATCTGGGAGTATAGAGGGCTCAGCCATTTCTTCGTCTTCTCTTTCGAGCCGTAAGACTGTAGTCAATACAAGAAAGTTCTTATTAGGAAAGGATTACTTGTAAAAAGTTGAAATAAGAAATGAAAGATATACTAACCAACACCAGAAGGAGTGGCATGTCCCAGTTGGAGGGCAAAACGCGAGATTAACGCTTGGCACAGATGGTTAAAAAGAACTCCTGCAAGATTGCGACAGTATGCGCCAAGCAATTAGCATAAAGAGTAATTACATTGCTGAAATGAAGAAATGACAGAAATCGAAGAAAAAGATTACCTTTTGTCACAAAGACCGAAAAGATTCGTGGAAGTGCAAAGGAGATAGGTGGAGTGACGACGGTCATGGTACCGGCTAACGGGGGTTCCTCAACCGATAAATCTCTAGGGTTTATGGATGTTTCGACCGGTACAATAGTTGTCGCACCTACACCAGAAATGAAGAAAACGTTAGCAAATATGTCTAGCGGAAATAAGAATTTGAAAGTGATAACACGTAAGGTACCCGCAGATCCCATGAGAGCCGGTGATGTAGGAACTATAATTGTGTCTAGAGCATTACTAATCACGACAGCTTCTTCAGTTTCATCACCACAAAGGAGACGGATTCAAGATCCACACCCTCGTCTCCTGATTCAATAAAGGCTATCGCTATGCTAGCATAATCTACAAATACTGGAGATCCACTGGGGGAAGGTTTGGAAGTTGGAGCAATATTAGACTCGGGATTGTGGTCCTTTGTCTTAGAACCTCCAGATGCCGTCGCTTCATTCGCTGCTCCAGTATCTAAACTTTTCCCTACTATATCAGAGGACATCATAAAAGAAGGAGAATGTTAAAATTTGAATAAGTTGCTATGGAAGGAAACATGGAAAAATAATTAAATCCTACCAGGTTTTGTTGGATATCACGCGCAGCTTCCCCCTGAATCAAACGCTTCACCTCTTCTTGAGCTGCGCGCGCAAAAGCCATGTCATTTCCGGCTGGCAGACAGCTTCCTACCCGATGATACGCCACGTGGAATCAAGGATCAAAGAAACGCAACCGCCAAACGCCATGTCGTTTCCGGACAACCTACCACCAAGATTCCTCGGACTTGGTCGAAAATAGGTACATGACGAGGTCCGCGACGTATTTATTCCGAGAAGGTCATTTCTCGAATAGGAATAAACAAAAGAATGAAATCCAATTTTGATTTATTATATTCAAAATTCACAATTGACAAAATATCTGAATACAAGATACGATAACATGATAAGCCTTAATAAGGAGACATATATAAATAAGCTGAATGAAACTAAAGGTCCGGTTGTGATGTGAACTGGTTGTACTCCTCTTCGACCGCTTCTATCTTCTCTGTCTCAATACCAACTGACGAACATTCCAAGGAAGAAAGAAAGATGGGTGGAATACCCGTCAGCGAACTAACGCTCGGTAAGTCCCCAAAAGGATGGTGTCATGTATATAAATGAAATGCAAAGTGTAATGTGATATAAGGTATAGGTAGGATATAAATCATGAACATATAAATAAATATATTAGCGTGCATGATAATGTATATGTCAACTATATCAGTATGGCAAACAAATATAACATGGTCGTGGAGTGTAAGTATAGTGAAAATGAAGTGAATGCAAGTGTCCTAAAAGGTTTCTGACATGATAAAAGTAACTAACGTGAGTTCAAATGTGAATGTAACCCAATCACAAGAGTATTCTCGAACCCAAGGCTATCGTCTAGGGGTAAGGAATCACGGCCTCAAAATAGCGGGATTTCTATTGTTATTGAAGTATTCCATACCCAACAGTCTATCATCCATGAGCTTGGAAATACGGGCCCTCATTCGTGAATTCGTGATTTGTACCATTTCATCCCGGTACCACAGCAACATGATTTGTACCGTTTCAGCTCGGTACCACAGCAACATGATTTGTATTAATGGGACTCATGAGATTCCATTGGATTCATATTCAAACTACCCTAACACCCAATGTATATTAGTCTATGATTAGTGTTATGGGTCTTGATTAAATCCATGAATATAAAAGGTGATGTATGATATCAAGTTTTCAAGATTGAGTTTATGTAGTCATGTCAAGTGCAAGTCATACCAATTGTATTCATACTTCGAGTCAAGTTGGTTCAAGTGTACATACTGGGTTCAGGTATTCATGATTGAGTCGTGTCAAGATCAAGTCAATTCTAGCATGTAATGGTTTAATCACAAGTCATATAGATAAAAAAAATAAGCAATCACAGAACATGATATAAGTATACAAGTAATGTCCAAAAACAATGTTGTAAATAAGTGTTGTGTACGACTAATCAATCAAGTCAATAAATATTTGAATATAAATAGAAATATAGATTTAAGTGTTATGCACGCGTGAGTTCCAGTCTCTCCTAAATACGACTACCGGTTTGGGAGATATACCCGTTTTCGTATTGTCGAGCAAAACATATCAGAATCTGTTCAACACAGTCATATATTTTTAAAACGCGGTTTGAGTTAATTTCCATCGGGTTTTAGGTTACAAAAATAATTAGAAAATTGTAGGTATTTTGGTGTACATACCCAAACAGCTAAGGTTCGTGCGATTTGGACTCCTGAACTCTATTTACGATTATTTTAATATCAGCGTTTAAAATAGAAATTCAGATTACTGGACAGCAACTATATGATATATTGCAAAGCCTATATCGGCTTGTTTCATGCGTTTCTAAGTAATCTAATATACATGAAATTATAGTTCTATCAATTGTGCATCTATGCATCTAATGTTTGTCATGAACGGACATCGAGAGTTCGGGTTATGTCCTATTTAAAAACAGTGTGCGAATCAGGACAGATTCTGTCCAGATTCATCGCTTAATATTGTAACGCGGTTTTCTATATTTTCGTCGATTTTCAGTAAAAACTTAAAACTAAAAAAATCTATATTTTTCGATGTAGATGTTCAAAACATCTGAAAACACTTAATTTGGATCAACAATTATAGAGTTATGGTCTCTCGAAGAAGACACTTATTAGCAATTTTCTGGTTTTGAAAATAATAAATAAAAAACTACGTAACTCCTAAACCGTTATTCGGTTTGATATGAAATTTTTACTGTAAAGCTGAAATTCTATCTAGCATATAATCTAGTTTTCCTAGAATTTTCAGAAGTCAAGATAAGTTTTCTAAAAATTATTTTGAAAGTAAAGATATTTCTTCAAGGTGGTATTTGAGATTGACGAGGTCATTGTATTTATTTGAAATCTTGTTTTCTTTTAAAACTAAAAATAAATAAAATAAAATAAAATAGTGAGCAATAAATTATGAAAGGCATGCGGACAAGCATACGAATCGGTCATGATATATACACTAAAATCGATATAAAAGATTAATAAAAATTCTACACAAAAATTATTAAATACTTTTCTTTTGTTTTGAATAAACGATCTCGTTATGTGATAGTATGCAATATAGGATGATACGATTCACATATTTTCATAACTACTAAAACATGAAACAAGATAATCAGTACAAGTTAAAAATGTATCCTATTCATGAAGGTAAATGAGTTTGCAAAACAATTAATTATTAGCTTATCTATTTATTTTATGTGTGTTTTCTAAATAAGGAGTTTACAGACGAAGCGAGTAAGTATGGATATCAGTGGAGACATGAAAAGATGAGGATGATTCAACAAAAGGTGGAGAAGAAACGAAGGGGATTTATATACACAAGCCGGTATTGTCACTGGACTTGTCTATCCGCCGATAGTCTCGCGTTACTAGCAAAACTTTCTTGAGAACTTTTTCATGTTCTTCTTCGAAGAATCTAGATGAAGAGCGAGATGTGAAATGATAGAAATGTGTGATGAAGAAAATAAATATGAGTGACATATAAAAAAGATTTATGACCACCATAATTCTAATAAATTATAACTTATAACCATTCTAATTATTTTGGGAATTAAAAAGAAGATAAAATGAAAGGTCTCAATTGTTGGTTATGAGAAGGATGAAAATTGATTAAAAAAAATGTAAAAATGGGAATTTAAACATGTGGCCTATGGAATAACGATGCAAAAACTTAATCAATAGGCTATAAGGTTTTTCATGCACATATTTAATAAGAATTAAATATATGCTGTACCTTGAAAAGAAAGTGGGCTTAGAAAAAGAAAAGAAAGAATTCAAATGGATTTGTTTTGGTTTGGATTTGGGCTTTGAAAAATTATAAAATGAATAAAATAGATGAAGTGA
Source organism: Agapanthus africanus (assembly GCA_030015575.1). Lineage (NCBI taxonomy): Eukaryota > Viridiplantae > Streptophyta > Magnoliopsida > Asparagales > Amaryllidaceae > Agapanthus > Agapanthus africanus. The sequence continues at coordinate 312,641,541 of CM057338.1, read as the reverse complement.
TAAAATAGTATATTTATTAGAAAACAAAATATACCAAAAATAAATAATTGTAATATTTTATTAAAGAAATGATACGTGAAATTATAGGAATTTTATGATCATTATATTCTACCCTTCTTAAAATAATTTCGTTCTCGAAATTACTTAAGAAGTATATGGTAACAGAACAAAAAAACTAAATGTGGTCGCATTTTGTCGTCGCTCCACCAGTCGGTACTCTAATTGACATGAGAATAATATTGAATGTAAAAGATGGTCAAAGAGATACAAGGAGACACATAAACGAATTTCAAGAGAGGAAGAAGTGATCTTCAAGAAAATCAAACGAAAGAAGTGAGATAGATTCAAGTATAGCGAGTCATTACAATATCTCGCCATCAGTGCGGACGTTATGCAGGGGTGAAATGGACAGCGAAAATCTCGTATCGGCTCGCTCCATGCGACCCTTATATAAACCCCTCCTCCAAACGGTTCAGGTAATTCGATTTGATTCCAATACGCCGCTACTCAACCCAATTATTTCTCGGTACTTACTTGATCATCGAAATGACCTATGATGGTTTTCCACCTCGGGACTTCCTTTGCAGATAGCTTAGCGACAACTAAAATCATCAACCCATTGAGATCCACACTCAACTTCCACCACAAATTTCAATCGTTCAGCCCCGCTGACCGCAAGATCGATGGAAGACAACATCTGAGGGAGATTTTGACATCCATCAGTTGGGGTCCTTGTTTAATTTAAGTTCTGGCAGCCCCTTCCCGGGGCTGGTTCATGCAAGCACGAACATGAAGTTAAGCTCGACCCAGCCATGTTTTTCTTTATTATATATCCTTCCTTTTGTTGTAAAACATAATTGTACTTATTTAATAAACACAAACGTAACTACAGGGAAAATGCCCTCGAAAATAACAAAAAAAGTGATCTGTAAATTAAAAATGGCAACAGCCGGAAAAAATAATAATGCTTATTCAATTAGAGAAATGCAATACAAGAGTTTCTCTTCTAATCTGTTAAAAAGGCAAATCTCTTTTTCATCTTGATCAACATGTTCTAAATTTGCATATTGTTTTGATACTTGTCACACTTGCATCAGTGGGTCTCAAAATTAACGGTTTACCAATAACAGATAATTTTCCATAACCAAATTAACGATCAAATTAAGAGTATCAAAATCATATTGTGTACATATACTATAGGCAGAAAGATTAAGATGGACAGTATTGATCATCTAAAAATATTGCAGAAGGTTGCTTTTTTTCAATCAATATAGAAGTGAAATTCTCTCTTCTGTCAAGACAAGGGTATCCATATTTTTCATTTGATAACCTCAAACTATAATTTTACCCTTTCTAATGGATATATGGCCACATTCTTCATCGCTGACATAACAAATATATAATAGTTAACCTTTATAATAGTTCACATCTTATTGTTTGTGGATAGACGCCAATCACGCTCTTGCTGAAATCTAATCCTAATCCTGAATTTCCTATATTTCCAAAAGGTATATGTTGAGATTATCCCTTTCTACCGTCTATAATCTAACTTTCTTCCTTCGATTTTTTATTTTTCCAAAATAGAAAAAGTTTTCATGCTAGTGCTAGCTATATAAGTGAGGATGGTCGATCTACAATTATGGTCTAAAGTTCGGAATCTCTTAACAAAGTTAATTCAAACTCCTATTGTCACGCCCCATTTTCCAGTAGACGGAAACGGTGACGTGGCAAGCCCGTAACGTATTACTATGAAAATACGTTAAACGTAATTAAACAATATAACAATGAGTAAGAATGACAAGAATAATAAAATAAAAAGTAACTTTATTTACATTCAATTTTACATACAACTGTCTGGAAATAAAAGATACAATAATAATGCAAATGCCTAAACAATGGTATAATAAAAGTAAGTACAGACAAGAAAAACCTAGTAGCCTGGCTGAGTAGCAAACTGGTCCAAGCCTTCCTGGCTCGGCTCTATGTCGTCAAAGTCCAGTCTTCCTAACGAACATTCCAAAGAAAAAAGACAGAGATGAATGTCGTCAGTGAACTAGCGTTCGATAAGTCCCAAAAGAAGTAAGAGATGATGGTATATAATTTGAATAGAAACCAAATGGCAGTAGACGATAAAGTTGTATACGATCATTCACAGGTATAAAACAGTTATTCTAATATGGTTATTTGTAGTTTGATAAAGACAATATTCATGTATGCGAGAGGAGTCCATCTTACTGCGTGACATGTAGTAGAAGGTTCCGTCATAACCCACGGGACAACGGCACGTGAATTTATGTAGGTGTCTTTTAAAGTGACTTCTCGTGCTACGATATACGTTCCGTACCAAACTACTCCTTTATCCCCGCGTATTGTATTGTATAGATTAAAATTACAGGTCTTGGCCGAAACCATGCATATAAAATGTACAACTTCGTGTTCAAGATGTATTCATGTGTTTAGATATTCATGTCAAGTTCATGTCAAGTTATAATCATGGTTCGGTCAAGTCGAATCAAGTTTACAAGTTTGAGCTTGATATTTGAATTCGAGTGTTCAGGTTCATGATCAAGTATTCAAGTTCGCGTTTGATTTTTGGATTCTGATTTGAGTTTGGATTCAGGTTGGAATCAGAATCTTATGAAAAGATTTAGTTCTTGAATTTCTTAAGTTCGGGAGTAATCGGGCAACTGCTGTATATGGACAGCAGGATTTGTGTTTTTTTCAAGACAACTGCCATTGATAACTCCATTAACTTGTTTAACCTGAATAGACAAGCACTCACTTTCTCCGGCTCCCTGAGGCTCAAGAGAAATGATACCACTTAAACCTATATTAATTTAGAGTCCTTATTTATTATTGTTGTTTACTCTGTATTTATATTATTTGTATTTTTTTGAGGGGGTTTCGTGAAAAAAATATTTTAATATCGTTTAAAAATAATCTCGAGGGTGATTTATAATATTTAGGGTTTTCAAAAACATGTATTTTAATTTTTGTGGTGTTTTAGTGATAAAACTCAGTTTTTAAAAATTTATGGTATTTTTATAAAAACTAGCTATTTTGGAAACTTAATGGTATTTTATTAAAATTTTAATCTTTCATTTTAAAAATAAAGTTTCATAATTTATTTTTATTGAAAATATGGATCGGTAGTTTTTATATAAATTTTTCAAAGATCGTTTTGTTTAGAAAAGTCGTATTTCTTAAAAATCGTATTTTATTTCCCTTCGAGACTGAATACTCCGTGAGAGGTTCTGCCTCTCGCTCTACTGTCCTAAGAATGTGCGATAATCCACACCATCCATTAGCAGGTCCTCTAACAAGGGTTGTAGAGGCGCAATTGCCAAGAATTCAAAAATATCGATTAAAAGAAACCCGTTTTGAAAAAAATATGGTATTTAAATGTAAAACCTATTTTCTAAATAAACTATATTTTTAGAATATCGTGCTATGAAACCATAGTGTACGTGTGGGATAAGTCGTTACCCTATGAAGGTTCTAGAAGTATATACGCTAGTTATCAAAATAAGGGTTATACTAAACTTAGTGGTATTTTAATGAAAAAGTTCGTCATATGAGTATTTCATATGGAAATTTTCATTATGTTAAAAAGCTAAATGATATGAATAAGGTTAAGAGTGGTTTTATAGTGTTGTTGTGATTTATTTTGCTTATCAAGCGGATGAAAATATTTGAAAAGAAAGTAATATCGGATCTAACTCCACTTTATCGATATATTTTAAGAATGCGATTTTTGGTTAAAAAGAAGGAGAGGGGGAAGGGACTTATAGTTTTATAACGTCGAGAAAAGAGTAAGAAAGAGAGAGAGGGCTCCGTGGCGTCGCGGTAGCTCCGGAAACGACTCCGATTTTCAACGAAAGAGAACTTGGTTGTTAACTCCAGTTGCACTTAGATAATTTTGAGAGAAATTTGATAGAAAATTCAGAATGGGAGAGTGCTAGGGCATGTGGTGGTATTTATAGGGTAAAAAATGAGAGAGGGTGTGGAATAAAATGAATTAAAATATATTTAATGTTGTTAATTAGGGATTTGAAGAGTCTCTGTTTGATTGCAGGAAAATCAAGCAATACAGGAGAGTTGAGGGGAGCTGAAGGGACGAATGTGCAAAGCACGGAGTGATTTGGAGCAAAGGGGACCATCGGAGGCGGCCAGATGGGAGGAATAGGCAGCCGGATTTGTGTGGTTTGTCTCGAGATTCGTGGCACGTGTTTAAATGCGTGTTTACTCCTCTTTGCGTCTGTTTGATTTTTCTGAAACTTTTCGTTTCTCCATGAATTGCACGTGCAACTCTTGAGTTTCTGAAAAATTAAAAAGAAAAATTTTAAAAAATAATTAGGACTGATGAGATTCGAACACACAGGCCATGTCACAGCAGTAGAGAGTATTAACCAGTGAGTTGCAAGTTGTTTCTTGTTTTTATTAAAAAAAATTAATTTATAACTTTACATCAGGCTGAAATACCCTTTCTATACAAGTAATTTTTATACAGAGATTCCAGAGTCGCTACATTCTATCCTATTTATAAATTTTTTGAATGTGCAAGTCATTGTGATCATGAGCCTAGTGTGGAGATGAGTTACGCTTTTTGTTTGTCCTATGATTACGGACAAAGAGATAAGGGCACGTGCAGGGATGGCCGTACCCCTTCAGCTCGCAGAAAATCAAGGGACTACTACGAATTTTTTGTTCATGAAATTATTAATTTAACCTTTCAGCAATAAAAGTTAGACAATAACCCAACTTGATTATAGCACTGAATTAGTAACCGCCCAAAATATAAGCCACCATTTTCACATGTCACAACACACGGTTAAATCAAATAAAATTAGAAAGAAGTCTAATTATTTCAAGAATTAAGAAAAACAACAATTATATAATAAAATTAGAAAGAAATCTAACTATGTTGAGGACTAAAAACAACAATCATATATTCATAAATACTTTTATAATATTGTATTTAATAATCATCTATTTTGAATAGGAAACTTAGCCCATATAATTATGCATTCCAATTTATTCAACTTGTAGAAAAAAAAAATACATTATGTGTATATATTTTGAAAGCAAATCTCATTTAATTATACGTCGACAGTTGGATTCGAAGTTTAAAATAAACTAAATCGTTAATTAATTTTATTAAGACAAAATAGCCTAGCTCAATAACTAGGCTTAATTGATTCATGCCCAGTGATTTTGCTATTGGTAGGTGCTTGTATGACATATAAATCTTATTTTTATAGCATTTGACTTTGGAAGTTAAAGAGTAATTCATTATTTTGAAGATGTTCCATTTTAATCCTGTCTCCATCGATCTTAAATCCTGGCTCCGTCCATGCCCATGATCAATTTTAGGATTAGGGTCACGCACTCACAGTAAGCAAAAAGAGCATTTGATTTGACCTTTTAACTATAATTGGAAAGGAACAAATAGATATTGGTTGTTTGTTTTCAATCCGTTTCAATAAATGATATGATAATATTGCGGGTTGAGGGTTATGATTTTATATATATCCCCACTGGGTTGAAACATTGCTTTAGCATGGTGGTATTTCTTTCAAAAAATAATCTGTTTTTGATTATCGTGTCTGGTGGGTTTCAAACCTGGGTTCGGATTCATGTCCCTACTATTACTGATCCCAATCTGACGGCTACAAATGATGGATAACCGGGACACTGAGAGGTTGGGTTGTGTTTTGATGTAATGATGAGAAGTTTAAATCATCCAAACTTGAAAAAGAAAAGAAGAGATCCCTATCACATTAATTTTCAATTTCAAACACACAAGATTCAAATAACTTGTCTCATCAAAAGCCATGACAACCATACATATTGAAGGATTTCACATGAAATTCGTTATATTATCCAAGCGAAAGAAATGCGCTTTCTACATGAGATATATAAAGATAAATTTGCTATCGAGAAGAAGACCAATTCCAACCGATCTTGATACGAACCTGAATTCAACATATAGAGCTTTTTCTAAAGCAGTTATTACATTTAAGTACAAAATCATAATCATAAATTAATACCGTTTGGAAAAATGTTTAGGACTTGAAGACGAGCAGATATAAAAAAAAGCTTTGACACATATCCTATACTAAAAGTGTAAATATAACTTAATTGGGAAACAACAAACTTAAGAAAACGAACTGATTAGCTACAATTCAAAATGTACACCTGTAGACAGCTATTGATAATAAAATAGAAATCAAATAATTTATTAATTAATAAGTAATTAAGTTGGTGCTTTTGTGCTCTAGCCTAAAATTAATTAAAAAAAACTCCACGTTATTATTTTAAGAAAATTTTCATGATGAAAAAAGTGGGAGAGCAATGAAAGCGATGGGCTTTACCATTAAGGAAGTACACAATGACCTGTTATGTATTGGACGGTGCAAAAGCATAGCATAGGTTGTTATATTTGAGGGGCCAACTTTTTTAAGATTTCATAAAGCAATGATCCATTTGATTTTGCTTTTATGTTGTAGTGTTATGGATCTTTGGATCTCCTTTAGATGTTACATTCCGTTGATCTGCAGCGAGTGGAGATGAGCGGCTGAAATTGAGTTGGAGATTGCCTCCTGAAGCGTATGGATCTCAATTGGTTTGAAATGGTTGAGGCCGAGCTACCTGCAAGGAAGTCCCGGGATAGTTGTGCCACCGAGAACCCTCTGACGATCAACTTAGATGGGCTAATGGGCAGAGTAACGGCCTATTGGGGTAAAATTGGCTTACCTGAGTTGTCTGAGAGAGGGGTTTATATAGTGGCAGCCATGGGCAGGCGGGCGCGAGATTCACTCCGGCCGTTACGCCCCTGGCGTTACGCCCGCGTCAAAGACGGGATTCCCCATTAATGACGAGATATGCTCGTTAATGGGGGAACGCGATGGCGTGGAACGCGGGATCATGGGCGGCGGATATCTCGCGTCTGGCAAGATTCGCGGAGCCGTAGCGGAGACACCTGTGATCGGTGTTGTGGGTCGATCGATAAGACCGAGGAAGATAAGCTCGGCGGGAGGCTCAGGAACAAGCGGGAGGCCGAAGCATCTTGGATATGCGATAGCTCGGAGGTGAGCTGGAGGGCTGAGGGAACTCAGCGTGCGGGAAGGCTCCGAGGCAAGCTGATGGTTGTTTGTAAGGTGATCGTAGGAGTGGTCTGGAAGGCCACCGAAGGTCGGGAGCATCCTCGGGTCGGAGGCCCGGGGTATGCTTCCAACGTACCGTTCTTGATCCTTTCTTATAAGCTCTAGGACACGCCATCTGCCACGTGTCATGATCTGGGGAATCACCGATGTCAAGCATCATCATTAGCCCCCCACTCTCGTCTCGACCCATTCATGGGTCGGGTCGAGAGTGGTCTGACCGGTCACCCGGGGTAAGCTCTTATTTGAAGATATCGTCGATGCGTATTCCCGGGCAATTAGTTGTATTTTCTTGATGACGTCAGCGGATCATGGGAGAGATCTCGCATTAAAGAGGAAGCGCTGATTCGTGCGTATGATGGGATCTACGTGTCTGGCACTCATTGGCTGACGTGACATGCTGCCGGTGTCCTTCGCGCCCGATGGGATGCGCCCAATGTGAGTGCAACAGGTGGAATGTTGTCGGACATTGATTGCGAAGCGCTGTTTTGGAGGGAGACGATCGACGCCGTAGGATGCGTACGCCGGCGGCTATAAATAGAGGTGGGATTCTCTTCAGGGTCCATACTTCGCCATAATTTCCTCGTCCCTTCGTGTGTTAGCTCGGTGCTCTTGCCTTTAGGTCGGGATCCCAGCGTTTTCTCTTTCGAGGATTCATCCTTTTGATCAGGTTAGATGTCTTCTACCGAGGAGTCAGTAGAAATAGCCCGGGTAAAGTCTAGGGAGTCTTCTGCAGCTTCCTCTTTTGCTTCTTCCTCTTCCTCGTCTGAGTCAGAGTCCCCCTGGGAGGTTATGGTTAGTCATGCTTCCCGGGGTCGTGCGACTGGGGCGGTCCCCAGAGCGCAGGTTAGGGGTATTCGCGATGCGTCATCCATGCTGAGGCATGCAGATGAGCTCGCCACCATCCGGGCTCGCTTCCACATTCCTCCAGGCTACTCGCTTCGTCTGGCCGGGGAGGGGGAGAGGGCAGACCAAGTATGGGGCAAGGAGATTTCCTTGTACCTGGAAGCCTTTTGGGCCGGGATGCGCCTACCCTTCTCCCCTGAGGTGAGTGCAGCGTTGAATTGTATTGAGTTAGCCCCGGGCCAGTTAGTGCCGAACTCTTGGAGGATTCTACTCGGGTTCCTGGTCTGGTTGAAATTGCGGGCGATCCCTTTCAGTCTGAGCCTTCTCCTTTCTTCTCTCTGCTATAAAAACCACCCATGCACTCGCAAGGCCGAGCCGAGCTGGGTATACATCTCTTTTAGAAAGCGCCAGGGAAGTGCTGCTGGGTCGGGGGTCGTCGTAGTACCTTCTTCCATCCACGAATGGAAGAAGAAGTTTTTGTTTGTCGGGCCACCCGAGGGTGAGGATTGGCCTGTGCCCGTCGAGTGGCACATGGCCGACTGCCCGCGGCTGAGGCGGCCGAATGATCCCGACGCGGTGGCGGTGTCGGAGTGGGAGCCCCTTCCCCGGGCCGATGTGTTGCTGTCTGAGCAGGCCTTCAGTTGGGCTGGGTTCAGCCCCGCTCAGTTTGCGGGTAAGTTAGGAGTTCTTAGGCGACCTGTTTAGACTTGGGTGTTCTTCCATTTTTTCTGGCACTGGTAACTCCTTTGCACTTTCGTCTTATGCATGACCCATGGACCTAGGTAAATTTCGGGCAGCCCTGGTCGAACAAAAGAAGGGGAGAAAGGCCAGAGGTGCCGGCCCTTCTCGCCCGTCTTCGACTCCGGCTCTACCGGCGGCCACTCCAGCCAGGCGCTCAAGCGCACCCCGGGCCCCAGAGTCCAGCCATACGCCGAGCCGAAAATGCGCTCGGGAGCAGGAGTCCTAGGCTTTGGAGGTGGGAGGCGAGACCGGTTCTCCTGTGTCTCTCCTCAAGAGGTACCATAGAACGGTGCCCCATTCCCCGGCTTCCCCGATCATCGTGGACGAAGGGGAGCTTCGCTTTGAGGTGCCCTCAGGGCTTTCTGTCGCCGACAGCCTGCTCTCGGAGATGGAGAGGTCGGCCGAGTGCAGAATCCCTCGGGGGACCCTCTGGGCCCAAATGGCGGCCATAGCCCAAGAGGCCGTGCAGGTCAGTGTTCGCATCTCACTTGGGCCTTTATTCAATATTTTTGTTCGCAAGATTGGGTGTCCCCTTCTCTTTTTGACCCCTACTTTGTTTTCTTCAGGTCCTCCAGCACTGCGCACTCGTCGTCAACATGGAGGACGAGGAAATCGCCCCGGCGATGCAGGTCCGGGCGAATTCTCCACGCAGGAGGAGAGCTCAAGGCTGGAGCTGCAAGCGGCGATGGAGACGGTCGCCACCCTCGAAGACCGGGTGGCGGCCGGGGATCGGGAAATCGCCAAATGCCGAGAGGCCGCCCGAGCCACCGAGGCTAAGCTGGAAAATTCCAGGGTGCTTGTCGCCACCCTGAAGAAGATGGCGAACACCTTCCGGAGGGAGAGCGTGGCGGCGAAGGAAGGAGTGAGACATGCCGACCTCCGAGCGTCGAAGGCGGTAGAGAGCTACAAGAAGTCGGACCAGTTTTACATCGACCTTGCTCAAGCCACTTCCCTCGTTTGGCATGAGGCCCTCGACGCCGTCAAGGCCCTGATGCTGGAGTTTCCTGACGGTGAGCTCCGGGGTGAGTACCCCCCTCGGGGATGAGGCGCAGGGGAATGTCCCCGGATGCACTGCAGGGGGAAAGGCCCCTGGTCGGAGCGTTGGGGAGAAGTCGGTCGCCCCGGCTCCCGGCGCCGAGGCTTCTGCGGTGGGCGCCGACCTTCAAGATGCCACCCCGGTTGTCGTGGTGGAAGCGAAGCTCATCGAGGTTCTCCCCGGTCCCGAGGCCTGAATCTCTCCGCCTCCTTATTTTCTTTGCGCTGAAATTTTGTAAGCCTCTGGGCGTTTTTGTAAGGCTAGAGAGCCCATAATACTTCTGTAAAGACTTTCGACCTTTATGAATGAAATCATTTTGCAGTGTTCTTTGCGTACATATTTTCCCTTTGTTCATGGTAAAATCTCTGTTTGCGCGATACTGTTTTCATGACACGTTAGGTCGGAGATCGGTTTTTCATCTGGCGATCGCACGTCGAGTTGAACTCAACCATTTGCCAAGTGTGTAAAGACCGGTGTAAGGTTGGTATCTCCATGGCCCCGAAGTCGAGTTGAGGATCGCTTAGTAAAGACGTGCAGGAAGTTGAGCAGGGAAGCTGCTTGATGGCCTCTTGATGAGGGCTTTGATCATTGGCGTCGTTGGGTAAGAGATTACCAACCAAGGATGAACCGAGCGGGGAAGCTGCTCGGTGGCCTCTTGATGAGGGCTTCGATCCTTAGCATGGAGGGCAAGGAGTTGCCTGCTAAGGATGGACCGAGCAGGGAAGCTGCTCGGTGGCCTCTTGATGAGGGCTTTGATCCTTGGCGTCATTGGGTAAGAGATTACCAGCCAAGGATGGACCGAGCAGGGAAGCTGCTCGGTGGCCTCTTGATGAGGGTTTTGATCCTTGGCGTCGTTGGGTAAGAGATTACCAGCCAAGGATGGACCGAGCAGGGATGCTGCTCGGTGGCTTCTTGATGAGGGCTTTGATCCTTAGCGCGGGAGGGCAAGGAGTGGCCTGCTAAGGATGGACCGAGCAGGGTTGCTGCTCGGTGGCCTTTTGATGAGGACTTTGATCCTTGGCGTTGGTGGGTAAGAGATTACCAGCCAAGGATAAACCGAGCAGGAAAGCTGCTCATTGGCCTTTTGATGAGGGCTTTGATCCTTGGCGTCGTTGGGTAAGAGATTACCAGCCAAGGATGGACCGAGCAGGGAAGCTGCTCGATGGCCTCTTGATGAGGGCTTTGATCCTTAGCGCGGGAGGGCAAGGAGTGGCCTGCTAAGGATGGACCGAGCAGGGTTGCTGCTCGGTGGCCTCTTGATGAGGGCTTCGATCCTTAGCATCGTTGGGTAAAAAATTACCAGCCAAGGATAAACCGAGCAGGGAAGCTGCTTGGTGGCCTCTTGATGAGGGCTTTGATCCTTGGCATCGTTGGGTAAGAGATTACCAGCCAAGGATGGACCGAGCAGGGAAGCTGCTCGGTGGCCTCTTGATGAGAGTTTTGATCCTTGGCGTCGTTGGGTAAGAGATTACCAGCCAAGGATGGACCGAGCAGGGTTGCTGCTCGATGGCTTCTTGATGAGGGCTTTGATCATTGGCATCGTTGGGTAAGAGATTACCGGCCAAGGATGGACCGAGCAGGGTTGCTGCTCGGTGGCCTCTTGATGAGGGCTTTGATCCTTGGCGTCGTTAGGTAAGAGATTACCATCCAAGGATGGACCGAGCAGGGAAGCTGCTCGGTGGCCTCTTGACGAGGGCTTCGATCCTTAGCGCGGGAGGGCAAGGAGTTGCCTGCTAAGGATAGACTGAGCATGGAAGCTGCTCGGTGGCCTCTTGATGAGGGCTTTGATTCTTGGCTTCATTGGGTAAGAGATTACCATCCAAGGATGGACCGAGCAGGGAAGCTGCTCGGTGGCCTCTTGACAAGGTCTTCGATCCTTAGCGCGGGAGGGCAAGGAGTGGCCAAGTAAGGATGGACCGAGCAGGGAAGCTGCTCGGTGGCCTCTTGATGACGGCTTTGATCCTTAGCGCGGGTGGGCAAGGAGTGGCCTGCTAAGGATGGACCGAGCAAGGTTGCTGCTCGGTGGCCTCTTGATGAGGGCTTTGATCCTCGGCGTCATTGGGTAAGAGATTACCAGCCAAGGATGGACCGAGCAGGGTTGCTGCTCGGTTTCCTCTTGATGAGGGATTTGATCCTTGGCATCGTTGGGTAAGAGATTACCAGCCAAGGATTGACGAGGGCTTCAATCCTTAGCGCGGGAAGGCAAGGAGTTGCCTGCTAAGGATGGACCGAGCAGGGTTGCTGCTTGGTTGCCTCTTGATGAGGGCTTTGTCTAACATTCCTTAGTGTGTGAACATTCGGAATAGCGACCGTCACGGACGACACGTGTCAGGAACGCATGGGGGAAGCGAAGTGTTTCGAAGAGCCGCGTCAGTTTTGCCATGTGGCGGCGCGGTATTGGAGGAATATGGGCGGATCCCAGGATTCGTGCCCATGTGCACGCGAATTTGGGTCCTTAGGGATGCTGCTTGGGGTTATAAATAGAGAAGGGTGTGTTGCCCAAACTTAGGTTTGCACCCCGAAACGCAATAATAATGGACGGATTCCCTTTCTCCATTTCCGAGATCATTTCCTTCGAAGACGTATATTTGTATGATCAACAGAGCTCCAAGGAGAAGTTGCGGTCGGTGGTTCGGCGCATGGAAGATCATGTCGGCCGCTTGCTTCCCCGGCGATCACCCCTGCTCCAGCTGCTGATGTATTCGATTTGGAGGGCGTCGCCGGGGCTGCACAACCCCTTATTCGAACAACTGAAGGATGAGGCGGTTGGCAAGCTAAGATCGCTATGCCGTCTTGGCCTGATCTCGATGAGTCGGCGGGATCGCTCGGTGGCACTCGTCCTCGAGTGTTACCGACTAAGGCATCTCGCCGATGGGTGCCTGCCCGTAGAGCCTTCCGGCCCGTCCGTGGCCTCGAGGGTTGGCGGATAGCATCAGAGGCAGAGGTCCGAGGCAGCCAGGGCTCGGCTGAAGGTTGTTTCTTCGGAGTATCACGAGCAATGTTTCTTGCACCCCCTTTCCCCCGCTATTGTAAGAGTTTCTCTTTTCTTTTTGATGTAAGGCTGAGGAGCCCACAATACCTTTGAATAAATAAGATTTCTCTTTTTGCGATGCTCTTTTGTTTTCCTCTTATTGTTAAATAAAAAGAACCCAAGAAAGATTTACATCGCTTTTGTTAAAGAAGAAATATACATTTGATTAACCAAGCGTTGGTACGTAGCCCCTGCGTTTTTAGGCCGAAGGGCATCACCTTATAGCGGTATACCTCCCGGTCCGTTGTGAATGCAGTGAGATCCTAGTCCGCCGGATTCATACGGATCTGGTTGTAACCGGAGATTGCATCCATGAAGCTAAGTAGCTCGTGGCCTGCCGAACTTTCGACGAGCTGATCTATCCGAGAGGGGATATCCCATGGATGTCCTCGTCGGTAAATATGATCGGCTCGGCTGCTATAGCTCTCTTCCTTAGGCGGCTGCCAGTCCCCTCAATCGGTAAGGGGTGTCGCGTCCCGTCAATCCTCGTCGTACCCCCCGCTGACACGACCATGATTTGGCTGATTGTCAACTCGCCGAGAGAGGGAGGGTGCTCTTCTTCATGGTCGGCTTGCCGCTTGTCTCGCAGGTACCTCGCTAGGTGCCCCGAGCGGATCAGCTCCTCGATGTAGTCTCGAAGCTCCTTGCAGTTCTCGGTGGAGTGGCCCTGCGACCTGTGGAAAGCGCAGTAGGAGCCCTGGGTATGATTTTCCACCCTATTCGAGACCGGGGAGGGTTTGAAAAACCTTTCGCCCTTGGCCTCCTCCAACAGTACCGTCTGCGAGACGTTGAGCGGGGTGTACTCTTAAAACTTCGGGGAGTAGGGATTTGGCCGCTCAATCTTCTTTTTCTCCTCCCTGGCCCTTTTCTTCTGATCGGCTTGCTCTATCCGGGGCAGGTTGGCGTTCACCTCGGACTCAAGCTGGATCTCTCGTTCGGTCCAGGCCTTTATCTCGGCCATGGTCTTAGGTTGCGCTAATGCAAAGGAGCGTAGCCACTCCTTATGCCTAAGACCCGGCCCAAGGGCCGTATGACCGTCTCGTCCCGGTGCTCTGGGACCTCAAGGAGGACGTTGTAGAAGCGGGTGATGTATCCTTTGAACGATTTTTTGTCCCCGCTCTTTATGGTGACGAGATGATCAACGGTCTGCTTTTGCCGTCTGTTCCCTACGAAATGACCGAGAAATTGGGTGGCTAGCTCATCGAAGGTAGAGATTAAGCGTGGCGTGAGTCCTCGGAACCAGTCTCGTCCGGAGCGGATGAGAGTGGTGGGGAAAGAACGTCATTGCGCGTCGTCAGAATTGTCCTGGAAACTCATCCCGGCCGTGAACGTGTCCAAATGGTCTTTCGAGTCGGACTTCCCGTCGAAGAGGGATACCTTTGGGGGTTGTTCCGGGAGGAGACGTGGACGGCGAGTAGCTCTTTGGTGAAGGGCTTCGTGAGCGAGTCGGTGGCATATTTATCCCCGTTGCTTGAAGGACGATTTTCCTGATGCATGCCTTTGATCTTCTTTTCGAGGGCGTCGAGTCGGCCGTGGTATCCCGATGATTCGGCATACTCTGATTTTTAGCCTCTGCTGCCGGAGACCTGCGCCTGGCCACGGCCCCGGTTCCGTTCGATGATGTTCCTTAGGTCCCCTTGCGAGGTCGTCTTCGAACTACCGTAGTGAGTCCCGTCCGCAAGACCCCGTCGAGGGAGGGGGAGCCGGTCATGTCTTGGTGCAGGCGAGCTGACCGACACCTCCTCAGGAGTGACTGGAGCGTGATGGGCCTTAGGGCAGGGTTCTCTGGCGAGAGACCTCGGTGTTGAGCTGTGTGGCGCCCAACGGGACATTGAATTGGTCGCCATAGGGGATCTGCGTCCGCCGGAGACAGCGAGGCGGTGCTCGGTCGCGTCGTCGCGGGCAGTGTCTTCTCTCCCTTTGTAGGGGTCCCGGTCCTAAGGTAGTGGAGCGACGACCTGGGGAGTCTTCCCGGCTGTTTGGATACGGACGAGCGCATCCACGACGGACGCGAGCCGATCTATCCGAGCAGATTGGGCGTCAATGGCGTTCGGGGGAGGAGGGAATCCTCCTGCGTCTCCATTGTGAGGAGGGCGGCGGCTGGTGCTTGGATCATCGCGGTGATCGTTCACCATGAGGTTGAGATCGGAAGGTGAACTTTCGTTGAGTGGAACTAGGCTTCCCACAGACGGCGCCAACTGATGGATCTCTGGATCTCCTTCAGATGTTACCTTCCGTTGATCTGCAGCGATTGGAGACGAACGGCTGAGATTGAGTTGGAGATTGCCTCCTGAAGCGTGTGGATCTCAATGGGCTTGAAGTGGTTGAGGCCGAGCTACCTGCAAAGAAGTCCCAAGGTGGTTGTACCACCGAGGACCCTTCGACGATCAAGTTAGATGGGCTAAATGGGAAGAGTAACGGCCTATTGGGGTAAAATTGGCTTACCTGAGTTGTCTGAGAGAGGGGTTTATATAGTGGCGGCCATGGGCAGGCGGGCGCGAGATTCACTCCGGCCGTTACGCCCGTGTGAAAGGCGGGATTCCCCATTAATGACGAGATATGCTCGTTAATGGGGGAACGCGATGGCGTGGAACGCGGGATCATGGGCGGCGAATATCTCGCGTCTAGCGAGATTCGCGGAGCCGTAGCGGAGATGCTTGTGATCGGTGCTGCGGGTCTGTAGGTGAGACTGAGGAAGATAAGCTTGGCGGGAGGCTCGGGAACGAGCGGGAGGCCGAGGCATCTTGGATATGCGATAGCTCGGAGGTTAGTTGGAGGGCTGAGGGAACTCTGCGTGCAGGAGGGCTCCGAGGCGTGCCGATGGCTGTTTGTAAGGTGATCGTAGGAGTGGTCTGGAAGGCCACCGAAGGTTGGGAGCATCCTCGAGTCGGAGGCCCGAGGTATGCTTCCGACGTATTCCCCACATCCATAGAGCGTGTGATATCTATCTCTCTCCACCGACGCGTCTCTGTGACACATCCACGAATTATTGGGATTCTTATGCTCTATATTACTTGTCTTTTTGGCCTATTCAACAATAGTATATACTCTTTTTAGTAAGAGAATAATGGAGAAAAGAGGCCATAGGAGGAAATTTCCTCCTATGGCGTGGAAAAATACAACCTCCACCAAATTTTTCGACGATCGGCCCCCATCATCTTCATCGTTATCATCTAAGATGTGGGTAAACCAAATTTCATATGATTCTACAACTTTTTCACCGTTGATTTAGCGATGTAAAAAGTTCTATTGTCGGTAAACCGTTAATTTTGAACCCACTAAATCAACGGTAAAAAGTTGTGGAATCACATGAAATTGTGTACACACATCTTAGATGATAACGATGATGATGATGGGTGCCGATCGTCGGAAAAAATGGCGGAGATTATTTTTTCCACGCCATTGGAGGAAATCCCCTCCCATGACCTCTTTCCTCCATTAATCACTTTTAGTAAAGCATGATAAATATGTATAATATTTATATAATCTTTATTTGGTTACATTGCTTTATACTAAATCCTGAACAATAGAGAATCTTCTTTGTAATAAGTTGTTATGAAAACTGACATGTATTCAATAACAAAGAGACATCAGACGTTTGAGATATAGAGTTTCAGATGTCTAAAGAAAAAATGTTCACGTCTGTCAACGATTTTGGCGTGTTACAGAAAGATTTGTTTGGAAAGATTTGTTTGAAGATTTATTTAAACATTTGTGAAGAGATATTTGAAAATTTGTTTTAAAAATTTGATGAAATCGTAATTGGAGTAGATGTTCTATTATTTTGTACTATAAACAGAGAAAGGACTAATCAGAGAAAAGTGGTCAAATATGAAGAAGAATAAAGAAGAAGAAGTCAAAGGTGAAGGGTAATCATCCACAGACGAAGGTGGAGCACTAGAAAAGTAGTATTTGTGTTTGTATGAAATGACGAAGGCAGAAGCGAAGGGCGGTCATCCACAGATGAAGGTGGAGGGATATACTGAGAATAGTCTTTATGTTTGTATGAGCGTTGAGAGATGATAGAGAATATAAAATATACCGGTATTTTTGATCATTAATGAAGAGATTCTCATTTTTGCCATGTAGATATAGGCCGTTGGTCGAACCATGTTAAATATTGATGTTGTATGTTTTTATTCTTTCTTGTCTTCCTTATATGCCTACCGGAAAAATCCTAACTTAAATTAACGGGTAGCTTAAGAAAAGGATCATATGGTTCTGCGGCTGTCCGTGAGCTTCTGCCACACACAAAGAAATTAGTAAACAAGGAGAAGGGGGGACATATGCACAAAGCCCGCTATCCATTCAATTTCTTTTTGCGTGAGGCAAGTCGCAAGCAAGAAGCCGGCTATCCATTCAATTTCTTTTTGTGTGAGGCAAGTCGCAAGCAAGTTTTCTTGGGCCAGGCATAGATGCATTTGTGTCTCTTAATAATTATATACAAGTATTATAAATTATAGATTTTTCTTAGGCATTTTTTAAATATATTTTCCAAAGGATAAGCAATTTCACCTAAGCACAAAGGATAAGCAATTTGAAGGAAAAAATGAAATTGAAACAGAGTATCTAAGTTCATCGCAGTTGATTGTTTGAAATACCGATATTTACCAGTATACCAGTCTATGATCGATATCGCTATTCACTGTTAAACTGATTAGTGTGATGGATATTTTTTTAAAAATATACATTTTAAATATAATAATATTAAAAATATTTTTTAAAATATTGAATACGGATATATTTATCTAGATTGGCTGGAATATATGCCAATACCTCACCAATAATGATATACCAGCCATAGTCACAAATTCGGCATTCGGGATTAATTCGGCGAGATAAAAAATTCGGATTCAGAGAACTATTCGGAAAAAATCGGCAAGTGATGAAGCTCACAAGTAGGAATTCCCCAGATCACGACACGTAGCGGATGACGTGTCCTGGGGGCTACGGAGCTGGAATAAGCCTAATGCATTGGAGACGTTCCTCGGCACCTTGTCTCCGAGGTCGCATCTGGTCTTTCGGAGACTTTTCCGGAATACCTTCCGTATTCGCCTAGCAACCAGCCATCAGCTCGCCTTTGAGCAATCCTACAACCGAGCTTCCACAACCTCCCTGTTTGTCTCCGAGCTGTTGCAAGGCATGAGCTTTCTCTGCCTCCCGGCTCGTTTCCGAGCCATTTGACAGGCCGAGCTTCCTCGGCCTCCCGGCTCGTTTCCGAGCCATCTGACAGGCCGAGCTTCCTCGGCCTCCCGGCTCGTCTCCGAGCTATCTGACAGACCGAGCTTCCTCGGCTTCCCCGATCAACCGAGAACGCGGAGCCCAAACGCCCCTGCAACGGCTCCGCGTATCTCGCCAAAACGAGATATCCGCCGCCTCACATTTCGCGTCCCACGCGGACGCGTTCCCCCATTAATGAGTAGATCCCGCCATCAATGCGGGCATAACAACGGGGCGTAACGGACAACGAAAATCTCGCGCCGGCTCGCTCAACGCGACCACTATATAAATCTCTCTTTCAGACGACTCAGGTAACTCGAATTCATTCCAACAGGCCGCTACTATGCTCTTATTCCACGGTACTAACTTGATCGTCGGAGGGTCCTATAGTGGTCACCCACCCCGGGACTTTCTTTGCAGATAGCTCGGCGTCGATACCAACCTATTGAGATCCACACACTCAACCCACAAATCAAATCTCATCCGCTCAGAACCGCTCGCACCAGATCGACGGAGGACAACATCTGAGAGAGATCATCACCTCCATCAGTTCGCGCCGTCTGTGGGAACGCTTCAGAAGCTTCTCCACCCATAAAGTTGATTTTCCGCCCTCGATCCGATGGCGAGCGACAACCGTATCGCCTTGAAAACTCTCCTTTTTTTAGGAATTGACGTTCCCAATACGAACTGCTCCGCTCTCCATAACGGAGGCGGGAGCGGTTCTACTCCCCCTCCTAGCTTCATCGGCGTCTTATCCGCTCGAATCGACAGACTCATGGTTATGGTGGATGCACTCGTCCACGTTCAAGCGGCGGGCCCTACCCATTAAGCCGCAGTTCCCCATTCCCGGGATAACGACGCCCGCAGGAGGACAGAAGGGCATGCCCAGGCCCTCGATCCCGCTCAAGCTCATCCCAGCGTCACTAAACGCCGGCGTGCCGAATCCGGCAACCATGACCCGCATGCGGTGAATGATTCCATGACCCGCTGGGCGCCGGATAGCTCCACACCTCGGTCTCACAGAAGACCGGGTCGTCTCTCAGACGCCCGCCACGCGCTCACTCCTCCAGAGGAGGTGTCGGTCGGTTTGCCTGCTTCCAGACGCGACCGGCGCCCCTACCCCTGTCGAGGCCCCGCGAACGGCGAATGTCAGGACTAATCAAGAAGGGCCTCGCCCGAGGATTTAAGAAATGTGATAGAGCGGAATCAAAGCCGCAAGCTCGCACAGACCCGGAGCGGGGATAGCCGCCACCCCGGTTGTGCGGAATCCTCAGGGTACCAACACCGGATCGAATCCCTCGAAAAGGAAATTTAACGCATACGACAAGACGGCCATAAGTCCGGCGAAGGGGCTAAGTACTCCGCTGATTCGCTTACAAAGCCCTTTACAGAAAGGTTGCTGGCCGAGCGCGTCTCGTCCAAGAAAAAGCCACTTAAAGTGGCCCTCTTCGACGGGAAGTCCGACCTGAAGGACAACTTGGATAAATTTACGGTGGGCATGAGCTTCCAAGATAATTCGGACACAGCTCAATGCCGAGCTTTTCTCACTACCCTAATCCGGGCTGGCCGGTACTGGTTTCAAGGGCTTGCGTCGCGCTCCATCTCGACCTTCGATGAGCTGGCTACCCAATTCCTCGGTCATTTCATCGGAAACCGACGGCAGAAGAAGACGGTCGATTACCTGTTCACCGTCAAGAGCGGAGACAAGGAATCCTTCAAAGGGTATGTCACTCGCTTCTATAATACCCTCCTGGAGGTTCCCGAGCACCACGACGAAATGGTTATCACCGCGCTGAGGTCGAGTGTCACGACCCAAAGTGTGGCCCGTGACCGGCACTTAACCACGTAACGTCTACAGGCGTAACGTGACTAAGGGAACCGGAAACCCAGAAATCAAACCAGTGAAAGTATAGAGTGTGATAAGAATTAAATGAAAGCACCAATTAACATGATAAGAAATCTAAGTAAACAATCTCCAAGATAACAATATACGACGCCGTAGCGAAGCTCACGATCCACTAGAGGGAACATCACAGGTAGAATAAAACTGCATAAGAAAAGTCGGCTCACAACGAGCACGACACCAGAATACAAATAAAGTACAACATCGTCCTCACACTGTCTCTAAATCAAATATATACATGGTGGATGGAGAATACTAGATACAACAATGTACATACAGAAAGATAAACAGATACCCCACAAAACCCACCTATCAGCAAAAGAGCTAGTACACCAACTATGGGGGTATCTGTGTCAAAAGATGCAACCGCAGCCTGCCGCGACTACTCCGAAGGGCAACCTGCAAACACTGTGGCACAACGGGGGTGAGTTGCCAACTCGTGAATAGAGATAACATATAAAGGTAATCACGAGCATGCACGTACTACGCTACTCTATCATATGCCAACAGATGATATCAATATGTGATAAGCAGTATGTGCAATAATCATGCAAGTTCTCTATCAGGTAATGTAATCTACAGGATGAGGTACAATGCTGTATCAGGTAATATAACTACAGGATAAGGTATAATAGTAAATGCTGAGCAGGGGCAATATAGTATCTACACGGAATGTCAACGTGGAATATATAATCGGTGTCCCTCAATGCACCCAGATCCCCCAAATAGCTCAGGCGCCGGTACTCTTATCGGCACTCAAATCCTGTACATCTCTGAGAATTCCGAGTGCCCAACATCGACACCCAAATATCATAAATACTCGTGTCCAGCATCGACACGCAAATCCTCATCCATCGGGCCCCGTCAGTCCGGGTCAGCCCACGGGCTCCGTCTGCGGTATCGGCCCTCGGCCCCGGCAGTACGGATCACCCCACATCCATCTATAGACTCTGATCAGTACACTCCGGATAACTGTCAGGTCCAACCAATCACCGGTAGGTAGTGGTCCCTCTGCCAGGCTCACCGTCTACTGCACAGCGAAACCGTTCTCACCCCGGGGTACCATACCGGGTCCACCATGTACCCGTAATCGGCCTCAACCACCTCCTCGATTCGGGTTCCCATATATCACTCTAGCACCGAGAAAACACATGGTGGACGCACCGAAATATCATATCAAGGGAACCGGGTTTTTAAATGATTACATATTTGAAATAGCCACGGTTCCCAAATCCAGAAATCACATATAATCCAAACAAAATACAAGTCAATGATCCGATATGATATGTGCGTCAAATGGGAATATCCAGTCAAGTTACATATAGATGAGCTACAAGATAATAATCCGATGTGATATATGCATCAGTTATGAATATCAAGTCATGTCACATATAATGAGCTACAATGCAATGATCCGATGTGATATGTGTAGCAGGTATGAATATCAAGTCATGTCACATATAATGAGCTACAATGCAATGATCCGATGTGATATGCGTAGCAGGTATGAATATCAAGTCATGTCACATATAATGAGCTACAATGCAATGATCCGATGTGATATGTGTAGCAGGTATGAATATCAAGTCATGTCACATATAATGAGCTACAATGCAACGATCCGATGTGATATGATTCCTACGTGTCATGGCAATTACTAACGGTGTGTGTGTAACATACAGGGTAGTGCTCGTGCACATGGACCGTTAGTAATGGTGCGGTGTTCTATCACTTCTGATTTATATCTGTGTAGTAGGGAATGCAATACGTACAAAATAGTAACCATGAACATGCAATACATATAAGGAACACTATAAGGTCCCATCAGCCCTGACGTAGAATGCCATGCGGGCGATATCCCCGTAGATGTGAAATCTACTCACCGCAGTCCCTCGCTAGGTGTAGCCAACAACCTGCTTCCCTTTCTTCACTGTGTCCGCCGTACTCGCCTGCGAACCTAGGATTACACAATATATCATATGTAAGCTTGAAATCACACAAACGCGACATTAAAGCTAAACTAGTAACTCGTGTCGCGAACCAAGCGCGCGTGTGCGCGATACGCTAAAACGTGTGGTTACGCGTCTGAAATCACTCCGACGCGTCGCGATACGCAGAAACCCAAAACCCACACACACGTATCACGCGTGTCGTGAAAGGTTGAAAATACGGGAAAAATAGGTATTCAGCTCCAGATTTTTATACAGGAAATATATAGCAAAACTGTATATACCAAAATAACCCACATACAAACAGAGACCCACACCCCAAACCCCAACCCAAATCTCCCCAATCTGGCCGCAATTTGCGGCCAGAATGCCCTTTTTGGCGGCCAGACTTGGGAATTGGGTCCCCAGGTTTGGTTGGTGCACTCCATACTCCCCATACATGCTTCAGTGATGCCTAGTTTTGTTCTGAAAAGTCTCGGGTAATAGCAGATTTCCTACAGTGCCTAAAATCAGTTCAAATCACACATTTTGCACAAAACTGGAACTTTATGGTATTTTGATGAAATCTGAAACAAGTCTAGGTCTAATCCCACACTAATAACTCATTAACAAGCTAATCAAGCCACCACAACATAAATTTTAACATTTTAACACTAAACCCCCTTCAAAAGCACTAAAATGGTACAAAAACGTGATATTTCTAAGCTAAACATGCAAGTTATGGAAATTGAGTGCTAGGATTGGGATTTATACCTTCAAATGACCTTAGAGACACCAAAAGTTTCAGCTTTACCCTCAGTTGTGCAGATTAGCTCCCCAACACCTCAAAAACTTCATTTTTCCTTAGGTTTAGTGAAGAAAAGAGTTGATTGTGTAGGGTTTTTGGTGTAGGATTCAAAGAGGAATGAAAAGAAAGAGAAGAGAGGAAGAAAGAGATGTTTTTCCCTGCTGATTTTCTGCAGGAGTTGCA
Organism: Agapanthus africanus; assembly: GCA_030015575.1. Classification (NCBI taxonomy): domain Eukaryota; kingdom Viridiplantae; phylum Streptophyta; class Magnoliopsida; order Asparagales; family Amaryllidaceae; genus Agapanthus; species Agapanthus africanus. The sequence continues at coordinate 312,618,682 of CM057338.1, read as the reverse complement.
GAAAATGATTGGAAGCGAGAGAGAAAAGAGAAGAAAAGTCAAATAAAGTCCACCTTTCACCTAACCCCCATGCTTTCTTGTTTTATTAGGATTTTGAATTATAATTGGGGTTTAGAAAAGACTAAATAGTGGGGGAAAAAGAGTTTGCAACCATGCACAAGAATGGTTAACAAGTCACAAGAAAAGTCTGAGTATGCAAGGGGCACACAACAAGGGAAAATTTCCAAATGCTAACACTACCAATAATAGCTATAACTAAAAATCCTAAGAACACGTATATAAAACATGCACGACTACTAATTATCACCAAACATTCAAACAGAAAACTCAAAGTGTTACAATCTACCCCCCTTAAAGAAATTCGGTCCCCGAATTTAAAAATCTAACCATACGCACCTTCAAAAAGATGGGGATACCTCTTCCTCATCTCGCTCTCGGTCTCCCAAGTGACCTCCTCCCTGCTCTGGCTACGCCAAAGTACCTTGACGGACGGTATCTCTTTCGACCTCAATTTCTTCACTTGTCGATCCAAGATCATCACCGGCTGCTCTGCATAGGAAAGATCGCGCTCAAGCTGGACCGTCGGGTGCTGAATCGCCTGCGAAGGATCATGAAGATATCGGCGGAGCATCGAAACGTGAAATACGGGGTGCACGTCTGGAAAACTGGGCGGAAGGGCTAATCGATACGCAACTGCACCAATACGCTCAAGGATCTCGAAGGGGCCTACGTATCTGGGACTAAGCTTCCCCTTCCTCCCAAATCTCATCACGCCCTTCATTGGGGAGACCCTCAAGAAAACATGATCACCAACAGAAAACTCAAGTCTACGTCGACGACGGTCCGCATAAGATTTCTGCCTACTCTGGGCTGCTCTCATTCTATCGCGAATCAACTGAATCTTCGCTGTCGTCTCCTCAACGATCTGTGGCCCTAAAATACTGCTCTCACTGAGCTCTGTCCAACAAGTAGGCGACCTGCATTTTCTTCCATAAAGAGCCTCAAACGGTGCCATCTGAATGGTCTCCTGGTAGCTGTTGTTGTAGGAGAACTCTACTAAGGGCAAATGATGATCCCAGCTACCTTCGAAGTCTAAAACGCATGCTCTGAGGATGTCCTCGATAGTCTGAATAGTCCGCTCTGACTGTCCGTCGGTCTGCGGATGGAATGCTGTGCTGAAACTCAAGCGAGTGCCCAAAGCCTCCTGAAGCCTCTGCCATAGCCGGCTGGTAAACTGGGTGCCTCTATCGGACACGATGCATGTCGGAACTCCGTGCAGTCGCACAATCTGATCAATGTAAACCTGGGCATACTGAGTAAATCCGAAAGTCGTCTTCACCGGTAGGAAGTGAGCCGCTTTAGTCAAACGATCCACGATCACCCAGATGGAGTCATACCCTCGACTAGTCCTGGGTAGACCCACAATGAAATCCATAGATATCTGTTCCCATTTCCACTCCGGAATGGGTAATAGTTGTAGCTCTCCCGCGGGCCTCTGGTGCTCAGCCTTGACTTGCTGACAAGTCAGGTATCTCGACACAAAATCTGCAATATCCCTCTTCATACCGTCCCACCAGTAAACATCTCTCAGATCGTGGTACATCTTGGTAGAACCGGGATGAACACTATATACCGATCGATGTGCATCCTCAAGAATCTCGCGCCGCAATCCCTCAGCATCTGGTACGCACAGTCTAGCTCCAAATCGTAGTATCCCCTGATCGTCGATCACGAACTCGGAAAATCTGCCATGTCCCATCTGTGTCCTGATCTCTGAACAGCGGTCATCACCGTGCTGTGCCTCGTATATACGGTCAAGCAACTGTGGGCGTGCACGAACATGCGCAATCTGTCCCCCGATCGGCGTAAACTCAAACTGTACCCGGCTGTCGCATAAGATCTGCCAATCTGCCGATGACTGCCTCTGCACTGCTCTCACACAAGCTAGACTACCCCCGGGTCTCCTGCTCAACGCATCTGCCACTATATTTGCCTTGCCCGGGTGATACAAGATCTCACAATCGTAGTCCTTCACCAACTCCATCCATCGGCGCTGTCTAAGGTTCAGGTCTCGCTGCTAAAATATGTACTTTAAGCTCTTGTGGTCGGTGAATATCTGGCACGACTCTCCATACAGATAATGTCGCCAGATCTTGAGTGCAAAGACCACTGCAGCCATCTCCAGATCATGAGTAGGGTAATTCTGTTCATGTTTCTTTAATTGCCGTGAAGCATACGCAATCACCCTGTCATGCTGCATCAAAACGCATCCCAGCCCCACTCGTGAAGCATCGCAGTAGACCGCAAATCCGCCTGATCCTGAAGGCAAAGATAGCACTGGTGCCGTAGTCAGTAGAGCTCGTAATCGCTGGAAACTGTGCTCACATTCCTCCGTCCAATCGAAGTGAACTCCCTTCCGGGTCAACCTGGTCAACGCTGTAGCAATGCGGGAGAAGTCCTGCACAAATCGCCTGTAATAACCTGCCAGCCCTAGAAAGCTACGAACCTCCGTCACTGACGTGGGTCTAGGCCAACTCCGAACTGCCTCTATCTTTCTCGGGTCGACACATATACCATCTCGTGTAATCACGTGCCCCAAGAAGTCTACGCTGTCTAGCCAGAAGGCACACTTGGAGAATTTGGCGAAAAGCTGATGCTCCCTCAGGGTCTGCAGTGAAATCCGCAGGTGCTGCTCGTGCTCCTCTCTACTCCGAGAATACACCAAGATATCGTCAATAAACACTATAATGAACAGGTCAAGATACGGTCGGAAAATACGGTTCATCATGTCCATAAATGCTGCTGGCGCGTTGGTGAGTCTGAACGACATCACCAAAAACTCATAATGGCCGTAACGTGTGCGGAAAGCTGTCCTAGTAATGTCCTCCTGTCGAACCCGCAGCTGATGGTAGCCTGATCGCAAATCGATCCTCGAAAAGTATCCTGCCCCCTGAAGCTGGTCGAACAAATCGTCGATGCGTGGCAAAGGATATCGATTCCGCACTGTCACCTTGTTCAACTGGCGGTAGTCAATACACAAACGCATGCTGCCGTCCTTCTTCTTGACGAACAGGACTGGGGCACCCCAAGGAGAAACACTGGGTCGAATAAGTCCCTTATCCAGCAAGTCCTGCAACTGACCCTTCAACTCTCTAAGTTCCGCCGGGGCCATCCGATAAGGCGGTACAGAAATAGGCCCCGTGCCAGGAACCAAATCAATGCAGAAAGAAATATCACGCTCGGGCGGTAGCCCAGGAAGCTCGTCAGGGAACACATCAGGGAACTCGCTAACCACCGGAACCTGATCCAGAGGAACCTCTGTAGCTCTAGTATCGCAAACATATGCGAGAAATCCCTGACATCCCTTCCGCAAAAGCTGTCCAGCGCGAACAGAAGAAATCACACAGTGAGGGGTGGCACTACGGTCCCCCAACACAACAACAACCGACTCGCCGGGAAAACAAAATCGAACTGTCTTCTCACGGCAGTCAACAGAAGCATAGCACGTGGCTAACCAATCCATGTCCAAAAGGACGTCGAAGTCCAACATCTCAAGAAGGATCAAGTCGATCGGCAACTCTCTATCGCCGATACGGACGGTACAGGACCGGAACACATGCCTAGCAACAAATGACTCTCCCACAGGAGTAGTCACCACAAGCGGCTGGCCAAGCAAACCGGACTCTCTACCCAAACTCGGCACAAAGTGTGTGGATACGTACGAGTGTGTGGATCCGGGATCGAATAACATGTGTGCATCAACCGAACATACAGAAAGGATACCTGAGACCACCGCATTGGACGCCTGCACGTCCTGATGCGTCAAAGCAAAAACTCGCTCATGTCCTCTACCTGCAACTAACTGTCCCCTGCCGGCCGCTGGCTGTCCTCTACCTCGGCCACCTCGTCCTCTATGAACGAATCCTCCGCGACCACGACCTCTCTGTGCAGGCCTCTGATGCGGAGTAACAGTAGGTACTATCGGCAATGCCGTCTGGGGTGGTGAAGGTGGTAATGTAACATGCGGTGCTGCCGCCCCACTCCGGGGTACCTCAGGACAATCTCGCACACGATGATAAGAACTCCCGCAACGGTAACATCCCGATGACGGTCTCTGGCCCTCCTGGGAATAGGAGCTAAACAATCGGCCTCGTCTTGAATCTCTTCCACCTGCAAGGTGCCTGTCACGACGCCGGAACGGCCGTCTCTGCACTGACGTATCTGCACGAACTCTCTTCGGCCCTGGAACTGCCGAAGTCTCAGCAAGGCGCTCTTCAACTAATAATGCTGCATCTACTGCTGCTGCGTATGTCTCGTAATGCTGCGCGCTGATAGCAAGGGATAGTGGTGTAAGCAAGCCTCGGACAAATCTCTTAACTCGCAACTCCTCAGTAGCCACTAGGTACGGGGCATAGATAGCTAGCTCTGTGAACAGCACATCGTACTCTGCCACTGACATCCCTGGTGTCCGGCGCAAGGACTCAAATCTGCATGCTCGGGCATCCCTCACACTCTGAGGAAGAAAACGGGCAAGGAATAACGCTACAAACTCGGTCCAGGTCATAGGAGGAAGACCTGCTGCTCTGCCCTTCTCAACCGAATCACACCACTTCTGTGCAAGACCTTCTAGGCGAAAGCTCGCTAACTCGACCCATCTCGTATCCGCGCATCTAAGTGAACGACATATACGGACCATCTTATCAAGGAAGGACTGGGGGTCCTCGGCTGTATCGGTGCCTGTGAAAACCGGAGGTTTTAGCCTCATAAATTCTGACAGCGATACTGTAATAACCTCTGTAGTCGCAGGTGCAACTGCCTGAACTGTGGGTACCACCGCGGTCTCCGCAACGGGTGGAACTATCTCTGGTCACTGCGCTCGAAGTGTCTCAACTAGAGATCCCATCATCTGGCGCATCTCCTGCATACTGGATCCCATCTTCTGGCGCATCTCCTGCACACCAGCACCTAACATAGCAATCTGATCTGTCACGGCAGGAACAGCCTGCTCGGGCACAACCGGTGTACTACCCGGACCAGTCCTCGTCTCAGACGAGTCAACTCGAATCTCGGCCCTCGCGGCCGCTCTCTGCGCCCTCGTAGTCTTTGGCGGCATAAAGGCTGAAAGGAACAATAGGATCCGATAAGGATACGGAAATCGAATCGCAAGAATGTATATACTCAAGAAGGAATTTAAATCAACAAGTCCTAAGGTCGCGTAGGCGGAGTACCGTGTCGTGAGTATGCCGCGGAACATACACACGCTACGCCACCCTGCCGCAGCTACCCACTCCATCATACCAGGGTCATCCTACACTCCGAAAGGTAAAACCTACGCTCTGATACCAACTTTGTCACGACCCAAAGTGTGGCCCGTGACCGGCACTTAACCACGTAACGTCTACAGGCGTAACGTGACTAAGGGAACCGGAAACCCAGAAATCAAACCAGTGAAAGTATAGAGTGTGATAAGAATTAAATGAAAGCACCAATTAACATGATAAGAAATCTAAGTAAACAATCTCCAAGATAACAATATACGACGCCGTAGCGAAGCTCACGATCCACAAGAGGGAACATCACAGGTAGAATAAAACTGCATAAGAAAAGTCGGCTCACAACGAGCACGACACCAGAATACAAATAAAGTACAACATCGTCCTCACACTGTCTCTAAGTCAAATACATACATGGTGGATGGAGAATACTAGATACAACAATGTACATACAGAAAGATAAACAGATACCCCACAAAACCCACCTATCAGCAAAAGAGCTAGTACACCAACTATGGGGGTATCTGTGTCAAAAGATGCAACCGCAGCCTGCCGCGACTACTCCGAAGGGCAACCTGCAAACACTGTGGCACAACGGGGGTGAGTTGCCAACTCGTGAATAGAGATAACATATAAAGGTAATCGCCAGCATGCACGTACTACGCTACTCTATCATATGCCAACAGATGATATCAATATGTGATAAGCAGTATGTGCAATAATCATGCAAGTTCTCTATTAGGTAATGTAATCTACAGGATGAGGTACAATGCTGTATCAGGTAATATAACTACAGGATAAGGTACAATAGTAAATGCTGAGCAGGGGCAATATAGTATCTACACGGAATGTCAACGTGGAATATATAATCGGTGTCCCTCAATGCACCCAGATCCCCCAAATAGCTCAGGCGCCGGTACTCTCATCGGCCCTCAAATCCTGTACATCTCTGAGAATTCCGAGTGCCCAACATCGGCACCCAAATATCATAAATACTCGTGTCCAGCATCGACACGCAAATCCTCATCCATCGGGCCCCGTCAGTCCGGGTCAGCCCACGGGCTCCGTCTGCGGTATCGGCCCTCGGCCCCGGCAGTACGGATCACCCCACATCCATCTATAGACTCTGATCAGTACACTCCGGATAACTGTCAGGTCCAACCAATCACCGGTAGGTAGTGGTCCCTCTGCCAGGCTCACCGTCTACTGCACAGCGAAACCGTTCTCGCCCCGGGGTACCATACCGGGTCCACCATGTACCCGTAATCGGCCTCAACCACCTCCTCGATTCGGGTTCCCATATATCACTCTAGCACCGAGAAAACACATGGTGGACGCACCGAAATATCATATCAAGGGAACCGGGTTTTTAAATGATTACATATTTGAAATAGCCACGTTCCCAAATCCAGAAATCACATATAATCCAAACAAAATACAAGTCAATGATCCGATATGATATGTGCGTCAAATGGGAATATCCAGTCAAGTTACATATAGATGAGCTACAAGATAATAATCCGATGTGATATATGCATCAGTTATGAATATCAAGTCATGTCACATATAATGAGCTACAATGCAATGATCCGATGTGATATGTGTAGCAGGTATGAATATCAAGTCATGTCACATATAATGAGCTACAATGCAATGATCCGATGTGATATGCGTAGCAGGTATGAATATCAAGTCATGTCACATATAATGAGCTACAATGCAATGATCCGATGTGATATGTGTAGCAGGTATGAATATCAAGTCATGTCATATATAATGAGCTACAATGCAACGATCCGATGTGATATGATTCCTACGTGTCATGGCAATTACTAACGGTGTGTGTGTAACATACAGGGTAGTGCTCGTGCACATGGACCGTTAGTAATGGTGCGGTGTTCTATCACTTCTGATTTATATCTGTGTAGTAGGGAATGCAATACGTACAAAATAGTAACCATGAAGATGCAATACATATAAGGAACACTATAAGGTCCTATCAGCCCTGACGTAGAACGCCATGCGGGCGATATCCCCGTAGATGTGAAATCTACTCACCGCAGTCCCTCGCTAGGTGTAGCCAACAACCTGCTTCCCTTTCTTCACTGCGTCCGCCGTACTCGCCTGCGAACCTAGGATTACACAATATATCATATGTAAGCTCGAAATCACACAAACGCGACATTAAAGCTAAACTAGTAACTCGTGTCGCGAACCAAGCGCGCGTGTGCGCGATACGCTAAAACGTGTGGTTACGCGTCTGAAATCACTCCGACGCGTCGCGATACGCAGAAACCCAAAACCCACACACACGTATCACGCGTGTCGCGAAAGGTTGAAAATACGGGAAAAATAGGTATTCAGCTCCAGATTTTTATACAGGAAATATATAGCAAAACTGTATATACCAAAATAACCCACATACAAACAGAGACCCACACCCCAAACCCCAACCCAAATCTCCCCAATCTGGCCGCAATTTGCGGCCAGAATGCCCTTTTTGGCGGCCAGACTTGGGAATTGGATCCCCAGGTTTGGTTGGTGCACTCTATAGTCCCCATACATGCTTCAGTGATGCCTAGTTTTGTTCTGAAAAGTCTCGGGTAATAGCAGATTTCCTACAGTGCCTAAAATCAGTTCAAATCACACATTTTGCACAAAACTGGAACTTTATGGTATTTTGATGAAATCTGAAACAAGTCTAGGTCTAATCCCACACTAATAACTCATTAACAAGCTAATCAAGCCACCATAACATAAATTTTAACATTTTAACACTAAACCCCCTTCAAAAGCACTAAAATGGTACAAAAACGTGATATTTCTAAGCTAAACATGCAAGTTATGGAAATTGAGTGCTAGGATTGGGATTTATACCTTCAAATGACCTTAGAGACACCAAAAGTTTCAGCTTTACCCTCAGTTGTGCAGATTAGCTCCCCAACACCTCAAAAACTTCATTTTTCCTTAGGTTTAGTGAAGAAAAGAGTTGATTGTGTAGGGTTTTTGGTGTAGGATTCAAAGAGGAATGAAAAGAAAGAGAAGAGAGGAAGAAAGAGATGTTTTTCCCTGCTGATTTTCTGCAGGAGTTGCAGAAAATGATTGGAAGAGAGAGAGAAAAGAGAAGAAAAGTCAAAGAAAGTCCACCTTTCACCTAACCCCCATGCTTTCTTGTTTTATTAGGATTTTGAATTATAATTGGGGTTTAGAAAAGACTAAATAGTGGGGGAAAAAGAGTTTGCAACCATGCACAAGAATGGTTAACAAGTCACAAGAAAAGTCTGAGTATGCAAGGGGCACACAACAAGGGAAAATTTCCAAATGCTAACACTACCAATAATAGCTATAACTAAAAATCCTAAGAACACGTATATAAAACATGCACGAATACTAATTATCACCAAACATTCAAACAGAAAACTCAAAGTGTTACATCGAGTCTTAGGCATAAAGAGTGGCTCCGCTCTTTTGCATTGGCGCAACCTAAGACCATGGCCAAAGTGAAGGCATGGACCGAGAGAGAGATCCAACTCGAGTCAGAAGTGAACTCCAACCTTCCCCGAGGCGACCAAGCAAACCGAAAAAGAGGAACATGGAAGAGAAAAAGAAAGTCGATCGCACGAAACCGTATTCCCCGAGGTTCTAGGAGTACATCCCTCTGAACATTTCCCAGACCGAGCTGCTGGAGGAAACTAAGGGCGAGAGGTTCTGTAAGTTCCCGCCAGCTACCCAAAGAACGGGCAAGCATCTCCGCGGCCGTACTGCACCTATCACAGGTCACAGGGTCATCCGACTGAGAGCTGCAAACAGCTCCGTGACTACATAGAGGAGTTGATCCGCTCCGGCCACCTGGCGAAGTACCTACGGGACAAGCGGCAGACGGAGTGGGAGCAAAAGGACCAAACCCTTCTCGGAAAATTAATGATCGGGAAAATCATGGTCGTTACCGAGGACCCAGCTCGAGAAAGTGGTGGGAGCCACCGCCTCCTACCAGTCGAGGAGGCAAGCGATCCGCCCACAAGAAATGCAGGAAGGATGACCCGATCATACTCACCGACGAAGACCTTCGCGGCATATCACTTCCTCATAATGACCCCCTTATGATAGCGGCCCAAGTCTATCGTTACGAGATCCGGAGAATATTGATTGATTCTGGAAGCTCGGTGGACATCATGTTCTACGACTGTTTCCGACGTATGAGGTTGGGTTCATCCGACTGTCAACCGACCTCCCATGTCCTCTTAGGGTTCACCAACAATTCTGTCCCGGTAGAAGGATCGGTCACCCTCCTCCTCAGCATTGAGGAAGCGGGCAAGACGCGGACCATACCAACGAACTTCCTCGTTGCTAAGGTCCCTTCATCCTTTAACATTCTCCTGGGACGTCCTACCTTGAACACCCTCCGGGCTCAGATCTCGACCTATCACCTCACGCTCAAATTTCCTTTGGATCAAGAAGGGATAGGCCGGATTTATGGAGACCAGCAAATCGCCAAGATTTGCCTTGCCTCAACGGGCCTTGCCGGAGAGTAGGGCAGCGATTTTGGAGACACACACGACTTCCAGGAATCTTTAGATACACGTGATGACCAAAGGGAAGTTCGTGGTGCCCCGTTGGAAGCGTTGACAGAAGTCCCCCTCATAGAGGGGACCGATAGCTGGACAGTCCAGATCGGCTCGCTCTTGACAGGGGGCCACCGCGAAGGCCTGATCTGGTTCCTCCGAGATAACTCAGACGTATTCGCTTAGGCACCAGCGGACATGCCCGGAATCGATCCTGAAATAATCTCCCACAAGCTCGGGGTCGACCCGAAGGCCCGGCCCATCTGACAGAAGAAGAGAAATTTTGCGCCGGTTAAACAAAAGGCGATCGAAGACGAGGTGGATCAATTGCTCGCCGCCAACTTTATCAGAAACCTGTACTGCTTGAATTGGCTGGCAAATGTGGTCATGGTTAAGAAAACAAGCAGGAAATGGCGCATGTGTTTCAATTTCACGGACTTGAACAGGGCTTGCCCCAAAGACAACTATCCGCTTCCTCAGATAGACCAGCTAGTGGACAGTTCGGCCGGCCACGAACTACTGAGTTTTATGGACGCTTTCTCCGGTTACAATCAGATCCGGATGAACCCGGCCGACGAAGAACTTACCGCCTTCACCACTGATCGGGAGGTCTACTGCTACAAAATGATGCCCTTCGGACTCATGAACACCGGGGCCATGTACCGGCGGCTTGTTAAAAATCTGTTCAAACCGCAGATTGGTTGAAATATGGAAGTCTACGTCGACGACATGCTCGTAAAATCCACTTCGTCGGCTGGGCATACTAAAGACCTCGGCGAGACATTCGACGTCTTGCGCAAGTACAAAACGAAGCTGAATCCAGCTAAATGTGCTTTCGAAGTCACCCGTATGAAGTTCCTCTGGTTCATGGTTACCCACCGAGGAATCGAAGCAAGCCTTGAAAAGATCAGCGCCATCCTCAATATGGAAACACCCAAGAGCAATGTCGACATCATGAGACTCACGGGGAGGGTGGCTGCCCTGAGCTGCTTTATGTCCAGATTCGAAGAAAAGTGCCTCCCGTTTTTCAGGGCCCTAAGAAAAATTCCTAAGTTCGAATGGTCTAAAGAGTGCCAGAGTGCTTTCGAACAACTCAAGGCACACCTGGCGACCCCTCCACTACTCACCCGACCGATCGAGGGTGACGAGCTATTACTATATCTAGCCATCTCCGACCAAGCTGCAGGATCAGTGCTTGTCAGAGAATTCGAAGGCACACAGTGACCGGTCTACTGCGTGGGCCATGTTTTCAAGGACGCGGAAACGAGATACCCGGCCATAGAGAAAATAGTCCCGGCGCTTGTCGTCGCCTCCAGAAAATTTCGACACTATTTCCAAGTGCACACAATCCTCGTCCTCACCGAGCGACCTTTAGGGTCTACTCTCGCCTCCCCCGAATCGTCAGGTCGTCTGGAGAAATGGAGGTGGGAATTGTCCCAATTCGATATCAAATACCGCCCCCGACAAGCCATCAAAGCACAGGTCTTAGCGAATTTTGTTTTCGAACGCACCATCTCCACTAAATAAGAAACGACGACACGAGGCCCGAACCACGTCCCTCGGTCGACGAGGTGCCCGACCACATCCCGGATTGGGTGCTCTACGTGGACGAATCCTCCACAGAGGAGGGGAGCGGGGCTGGTCTGATCATCCGTGGCCCGGATGAAGCGGAAATGGAATACTCTTTAAAGCTCGGGTTTAGAGCGTCAAACAACATCACGGAATACGAGGTTTTGTTGGCAGGGCTGCGAATCGCCTCCGGAGTAGGGCTGAAGACCATCACGATTCGCAGCGACTCCGCACTAGTCGTCGACCAAGTAATCGGGCGTTTCGAGGCCCGGGAGCTACTCATGATAAAATACCTGGCCGAGATAAAAAGGATTCGGAAAAATTTCGACGAAGTCCATGTAGAGCAGATTCCCACGAACTTGAACACCCAGGCCGACGCCTTGAGCAAGCTTGCTTCTTCCTGTTCGGCCAACCATAAAAGAAATATCCTCTACGAAGTCTTGCCATGGCCCAACGTGGAAGACGGAGAGGTAACACTCCAGATCTACACAACATAAGAAGAAGGCCGAGATTGGAGAAAGCCCCTCGTGGAATTCCTAAAAGACGGTGTACTCCCCGAAGACCGAGGAGAAGCTCGCCAGCTTCGGTCCAAAGCATGCCATTTCGTCTGGAGCAACGGAAACCTGTACAAGAAGTCATACACTCAGCCTCTGCTCCGGTGCATCAACCCCTACGAGGCAAACTACATTCTGCGAGAGATACATGAAGGGGTCGGGGGAGCGCATCAAGGGGCCCGCACCCTGGTCCAGAAGACACTGCTTCAAGGGTACTATTGGCCAAGAATACACCAGGATACTGAGAAGCTGGTCAGAAGATGTTAGAACTGCCAACTCTTCGGCAGCATACCTCGTCTCCCCGCCACCGAACTAACGCCACTTAGTTCTCCTTGTCCATTTGCGCAATGGGGGATGGATATGGTGGGCCAACTCCCCACCGGCATGGGCGGACACAGATACATCCTTGTCGCTGTGGACTACTTCACGAAGTGGATAGAGGCCGTGCACATCAGGAAACCGGACGCCGCCTCTACGATAAGGGTCCTACAGAACAACATAATCTCTCGATTTGGAATCCCGAGGTGCTTGGTTACCGACTATGGGACGAACTTCAAAAATGATAAACTCAAAGAGTTTTGCAACGATTACCATATATTGATGAAGTTTGCCGCGGTCGCACATCCATAATGCAACGGGCAGGCCGAGGTAGCGAACCGAGGCATCATCCTCGGTCTTAGAGCCCGTTTGGAAAGAAGACAAGGCAGCTGGGTCGAGAAATTACCGCGGGTGCTATGGGCCCTGCAGACGTCGAAAAATATACCCACGGGAGAAACCCCATTTAGCCTCCGCTACGGAACCGAGGCGATGGTCCCCGCGGAAATCGGACTACCCAGTTATAGGGTCGAACACTTTGACGACGAAGCTAACACCTTGACACTCCTAAGAAACTTGGACATCTTGTTGGAAATGGAAGATCGAGCGCAAATCAGAACAGCCGCCTATCAGCAGCAGACTGCACAGGTCCTTCAAGATGGGAGATTTTGTCTTACGAAGAAACGAGTTCGTAGATCAAGGGAGACTGCACAAGTTCTCCCAGAAGTGGGACGGACCGTTTCTCGTAACAGAAGCGATGCCCGGTGGAGCATACCGCCTGCAGGACGCCGGGGGCCATAATTTTCCTCAGCCCTATAACGCAGAAAAGATTAAGTTGTATAAATAAGCATGTACCTTCTTTTAAATAATATAATTCCTTTTCAGCTTCATCATTAGCTAAAAGAAGAGAAGTTCGGCATTAACTAAGTCTTCCAAACTAGGTCTTTTCATGGGAGAGCTTCTCACGTCCACTGTTCCCCCAATCAGAGCAAAGCTCTGTTCAAATTTTCAAAATTTGAAATGAAGCAGCGCTTTATAAGAGCGCCAGCGCTCACGTGCAAGGCACGAGTGCGCTCGCGCCAAGAGCGCCAGCGCTCTGAAGCAGCACTCACGTGCAAAGCACGAGTGCGCTAGCGCTGGAAATAAATGTTTCCTACCGTCAGATCAAACATCCAATAAAGATGATAAATCGTCAATTGACCAGAATAAAATTCTGTAAAAGAAATATTCCTCAAAATCTTTCCAAACAAAAAGATTGTGCTCTGTAAATCAGAGCACCGTTGAATCAATGATCCAAAGGTGATTAGAAATCACCAAAATACAGAATAAATTCTGTATGGGGAAAATTTCCCAATCTTATTAAAAACAAGAAGATTGCCTTCTGTAAATCAGAAGCCCTTGGATCAAAGATCCAACGGGGGAAACATCCCCAAATCAATTAGAGAAAAGATCTCTTTAACTGATCATCCTTCACTGTAAAAAGGACCTAAGACTTCAAGTCTCATATAGAGGAACTCCCCATAAACTTTGAGAAATTCAAAGACAAAGAGCAAGCTCTCAGAAGAAGAAAACTTTCTTCAAGGTAAAAAAAAGAGAAGAACAGAGAGATGAAATCATCTCATATAGAAAGAAGAATTTACTTCTTTTTCTAAGATCATGGATCCATAAGACCAAGGTCTTTCACAACAGAGATCAAAGTATCTCATTATAAAAAATAAGGGGAAGAACTTAATCTTCTTCAGATCATAAATCTATAAGACAAATTGTCTTTCAGAGATCATAATATCTCATCAAAAAAGGGGGGAGAATAATTCAATTATCTTGGGATCATAGATCTATAAAGGCAGAGCCTTTTACCAAAAATATAAGAGATTGAAACATCTCCTATAAAAAAATAAGAACTTTGTTCTTAAATCCAAGAGACAAAGTCTCTTATAAATAGAATTTAATTCTCAGGGCGCAAAGTGGCCTAAAAAGAGCCTTAGCGCTCTAATTAAAGAAGAGCGCCTCAGCGCTCCCAATCTAGCGCACAGCGCTGCAGAGCCTTAGCGCTCCAAACATAAACAGAAGCGCATTGCGCTCATTGACTGGCGCTCAACGCCAAGCGCGCCATGGGCTCCTCACGTGTGCGCTACTGCGCTTTTTGAACTGGCGCTCAACGCCAAGCGCGCCACGTACTCCTCACGTGTGCGCTACTGCGCTCTTTGAACTGGCGCTCACCGCCAAGTGCGCCACGTGCTCCCCATATGTGCGCTAGTTAAACAGAAGCGCTTTACGCTCTTTGGACTGGCGCTCAGCGCCAAGCGCGCCACGTGCTTCTCACGTGTGCGCTACATTACAAGAAGCGCTCTACGCTCAATGACTGGCGCTCAGCGCCAAGCGCGCCACGTGCTCCTCACGTGTGCGCTAAAAGAACATAAATTGTTCTATAAATAAAAGCCCAGAGCTATGATGAATGCTCAGAATTCAATGAAACACAAAAAGATTGTCAGAACTCAAACCAATGCTCAACGTTGTTAAATGTTCAACATTTTAACTAAATGGGCCGAGCCCAAAGTGGTCACAGAACCCTAACTCAGAATAATTGAGCCTATATGCTCAAAAATCTTTGATCTTAGTCCCAAATTGGACTACAGATCTCCCAACCAACATTGGTTCAAGGGTACATCTCTTCATTCCTCTGATACATGTCGTTGTAATCTTTCAACGCCTTCAGAGAGGTGACGGGTCCCGACAACCAGACATTCCACGGACTGTGGGGTCCTTAAACTCATGTACTATGATGTTCTTAAACTTTACGGACTGTGGGGTCCTTAAACTCATGGATTATGATGTACTTAATCTTTACGGACTGTGGGGTCCTTAAACTCATGGACTATGATGTCCTTAAACTTTACAGACTATGACGTCTTTAAACTACGGACTGTGGGGTCCTTAAACTCATAGACTGTGATGTCCTTAAACTTTACAGACTATGACGTCTTTAAACTACGGACTGTGGGGTCCTTAAACTCATGGACTATGATGATCTTAAACTCCGTGGACCGTAATGTCCTTAAACTAATGGACCACAACGTCCCTAAACTAAACAATAGATCCCAAATGCTCTTTTGTTGGATCTAAATGATCCTGTTAAGTTGATCTTAGTCTAAAATTACACTAACATATCCTTAACAAACGTTTAAGTTGATTTTAGTCTCAAATGAGACTAACACATCCTTAAACCCAACCCCAAACCCAAATCTAAGAAGATACGGATTTGGACCAATCCACGCTCTACGGGCGACAACATAAATTAGTCTCTGTATACAATCCACGGGCAACCAAAAACAAAACAAACACACATGACACGAAATGATCATCTGGCGAAGGAGAAAGTGGTTACCGTAATGCGGTAGCGTAATTAACTGCAGGGGCTTGCGCCTGCAGGGAAGAGCGTCCACACAACAAAAAACCCTCAACGAGGGGGAATCTGACGAAATCTGCTACATCGGCCGCATCCGTTTAAACCTTCGATACATGGTGTCATAAATCAACTTGGCATCTTCGGAGAGGTAGACGGATAGCACCAAATAGCATCTGCCCTCGAAATTCAGGCCGGACGTCCCAACGTCTCGGTCGCGTCTTTCGGCGGAGAACAGATTCTGGCACGCCCGGTGGGACCTTTTCCACTTTCCACTCCACACTTCGTGTGTCGTGTTTCGCGAACAAATCGCGGTTTTGACACGGTTGCCTTCGGATGTGAAGTACTAAGATTTGGTTTCTTGCTCCGTGCAGAAAAAACAGAAGATCAATGGCTTCAAACTGCACTAACTGCAATTGCAACTCTCACTCCGTCATGTTTGGAGGAGTGACTTACGGGCCCCAAGCGGCTTCCATCTTCGCCATGCCAGTAGAACAGGTGACTCGGGCCACCACTAGACTATTCTTCTGGACCATGCTCCCGCCAACGAGCTTCAGCGCTCATGTACCATCACAAGTAGCTCCGAAGAAGTCGGTCTTTGATCAGCTTGCAACTACTGCGGCCCCTCTCAACAGGTCGCCCAAATCCAGTGCCTCGATTTTCAATAGACTGGGCCAAAGCTCCAACGGGCCCGTGAAGAAGCCCGCAATACCAGAAGGCGTTATCCTGAAGCGGATAGCCATTCCTACTCCTGAAGTCACCAAGGCTGTTTCTCCTGCTAAGGGGTCGGTCTTCACAAGACTGACCGTTTCAGCTCCCGTTCCAGGCGAAGTCATGAAGGCTGTTTTCCCTGTTCGAAAGTCGGCCTTCGCAAGACTGACTATCCTCTCTCAACGGACGTCGGTCTTCGACAGGCTAGCGCTAATAGCAGCCTCTCCTCAAGGTAAGGGGAAAGAGGAAGCTCATCCAACAGCGGAGGTGATCCCGGCCGCACGACATGCTCGACGTCGCCATTGACGCCGAGTGAGGAAAGCTGGGGGCAATTCCCCATCAGGATTGACTCCGCCAGCTCCAATGGTGGAAGTCGACGCTGTTGTTCCAACTGGGAACAATTTTGAACCACTCAGGAAGGTGCGCAAGAACTCTCCGACGGCTGTGCTGAAAAGGTCACCTCCACCTATGGAGAGCGCTACAAAGGCGAAGCTGGAGCAGCCCCCTCAGCGGCTGTCGTCCAAAATTCATAAGGTCTGGCGACAGGTCCAAGACTCCGTGATTGATCAAGACTACCCCCGCCGACAGAAAAAGATGAAAGTTCGGCGAGAAGAGGACCATCCTGTCAAGCCGGAAAAGGTGTCATCTGTTTGGGTGCCCGCTGCAACGGCTCCCTCAGCTTCGACCGCCCACAAAAGAAGGAGGCCGGAGAAGATCCCCGCTTCTTTGGCAAATCGCAAAGACACTGAATCTAAATGCCCTAAGTCCGGGGGCATGGTGGTGCATACCGTCTATATGGCATCCGGAAAAGAGGATAGCCATATCTCCACAGGTCATCGACCGCTTACGCGATCAGTGACTAAAGCTCAGGAGCAACAACAACAAAAGCTCCAAGAGATGATAACAGCTATGGTCGCACTCACGGGACCGAAAGCAAGTGATTAAATAGAATTTCTTGATTGGATGTAAAAGTATCGAATCAAATAGTCCCCGGCAACGGCGCCATTTGATTGAAAAGAATTCTTGATGTGTAGTATAGAATTGTAAAGAAATCACAATCAAAAATTATTTGACCGCAATCAACTACGGTGTCGGATGTAGTTAGTATGTGAGTGCGGATCGTCCACAGGGAAAGTGTAATCGTTCGTCTTTTGAATTAGATGAATTGAAACTTTAATGAAAAGAAAACAAACAATTCAAGATTTATAGTTGAAGTTCAAGAATGAGAAAAAACTAGATCTAAGAAAGCATTAAAAGATAGAATCAAGAATTGATCGTTTGTTGATTTTTCCAAACCAAATCTCAAGAATCGAAATGAGGCTCGTAGGAATCGATCGGATCTATAGATGTGATGTAATCTTACAATTACGTATTCTTATCCTTCGATGAATTGATACTAGATCGATGATGATCGATCGAGAATTAGGGATTTCTTATGAAACTAGGGTTTCATCTTATCCCTTGTTCTTTCGTCGATATCATTCACATTCTAGCCTCTAGTAAATTCAAGAAACGATCGTAGATCCGTAATTTCGAGCTATCACAATCAAGAAAGCATCGCTACGAAACTAGGTCATCGATTCTTGAACTTGCTAGGGTTTACAAAACTCGTAGGACTTAAAAATAGTATTAAGATTTGTTACATCATCATTCTACAATCGTCTCGACTCCTTTACGAGCGGAGTTTTACTCAAACATCACAACAAGAACAACAATTACAAATTGAGATCTAATCATGATGCAAGAATTAAAAGAATGCAAGATTAAAGAATTTCACCTTTTATTTATATCAACAATTTCATTACATTCGCTCAAGAACTACAAGAGGAAGAATTCGATCGTCGACTTGGCTTCGCTCGTCTCCGTGGATCGCGGATCGGCTTGGATCACTTGCCCGATTGAAGATCGGCTCGGCTCCTAAAAGGTTGAAGGCTTCTCGCTTGATTTGGTACTCAAGATCTTGAAGTTGGAGTGGAATTAGGGTTAGGGTTTCGTACAAGCCTTGTCACGAGACTTGTGGAAGAAAATGGTGTAGAATGAACCAATGATTATTGATTATTGATTAAAGATTGATTAGCCTTTAACCCTTAGATCTAGGCTCTATTTCTAGATAACCAAACCCTAGATCTAGGATTTCAAATTCTAAGTTTCCCTCCAAAAGTTTGTTGAAGAAATTCAAATTTCCCTTCAAAAGTTAGTTAGGGGAGAACCTTCTAGAGGTGATTAGTTAGGAGGGGGCTTCTAGAAGAGGATTAGTTAGGGGCTTAATTAGGATTAGCCTTCCTTAATTTTCTTTGCTGATCTGGCAGTATCTTCGAGGGTATTCTGGAACTCTACATATCAGAAAGCACTGTGGACCCAGAGATTGGAATTATGCTGTAAAAATTTCATGCTGACGTGGCAGAAGCGCGGCGGATCCGCGGCTCAAGCCTGTTCCACTTGTGGGAGTTGGATCTTGGGCTTTCTGGCACAGGCTTTGGATGTCTCATGGGCCTTCTTTTGATATATAGAATTGCATAATTCCTTCTAAAATGCTACCAGATCTGAAAGTATGGAGTTGGTGTAATGTTGATCAGCTCTTTGGTTTTCTCTTCCGTATTTCCTGCACAGACTCAAGACAAGTGTTGCGCAAATACAGAAATGATGCGATGCCATGAAATGCGGTTAATTTCCTTTAAAGTGTCGGTTTAAAAGTCTAACACATGCAATCTCATATTTTGTGACAGATTTGCTAATATGTAGAATATGAATGCCGAACACTTCTAAATGTATGCAAATGTTAAGGAAATTGCCGGCTAAAATATACAATATTTTCGACTGATCAAATACCCCCAAACTTAATTTCGATCGTCTCGAGCGAATGTTTTATTAAAAAGAGAAGGAGAAAATAAAGAAAGAGAAAAACTAACTAGCACACTTTCGTAGGCAACACGATTGCACTGAGCACGTGCAATAAGCCTTTAAACCTCTAGTTGTCCCTAGTAGGAGGAGTGTTGTCTCCTGAGGGTTTTCAGCGGATTGCACCCACAAAATCCAATAATAAAAGGAAGATCATGAATATTACATTTAAAGACAAGAATTGTAAAAGAAAGACTTTGAAAATTAGGGTTTCCAACTAAGCTAGCTTTTCGGTTGTCATGAGCCCTATCTTAATGGTCATGAAAAGATGTCAGAAATCACGCCCTCCCTTAATAAAACATCGTCTTATTCTTCATTCCTATCTGTTTTCCAAACATCGATCATATAACCCTGCGTGTGTGTAAAAACATCCCTACACCCGGAGAATTCAATTCAAGCTATCATACTCTTGCCAATCAGCCTCAGTATATATTTTTTTTTATGAGCTCACACACTTTCATGCGACCGTTAATACTTCTTGAGGTACTAACCGATCGATTACTCATGTGCTTGCTTATTTGGTGTATTTTCCTAATCTTGCACCACCTTAGGTATAGCAGTGACTCCCAGACCAGTTGGTCTTAGGGCACTAGATGAAAAGGCACCCTTGCTCTATATTTTTTTATTTCCCTCGGTGATAACAAAACCAGTGTCCATTTTTCTCACCATTTTTTTTCCTTCATACTTTTGGCTTTAAGACAAGAGCATTTCAAGGTATCCTCTACTATCCCAGGCTTTAAGACGTGTGTAAGTGCGAATAGCAGGGTAGCAACGTTCAAAATGTTTGGCTTCCAGAATAGAAACTATTTTTCAGACTTATTTTTATCCTCAGATTAGTGACGTCTTTCATCTTACTAACCCTTAGGACAACGGCTCATAACTACTTATTACTAGTTCGTATAAGAAAACTTCTAATTTTCTTGATTTTCTTAAATTCTTCTAATCTCATGGATGTAATTTTTCACTATCTAAACTTTCATTATCTTATTTATGTACAAAAATATTTTTATAGTTTTGAAAATTTTTAAATTTTTATAGGTTTTTTGAAAAAAATGTTTTGTGCTTATGCAAAGTATGATGCAAATGATGCGCAAATAAGCACAAACCTCCCCCAAACTTGTTTTCAACAGTGTCCTCACTGTTGCCTTCTGCTAAATCTCGAAAAACCTGTAAGCTTGGGAGGAATTTATTAGTGGGGGCAAAATATTTAAGTGAAGATCCTCCCCCAAACTTATTTTTGGCTCAAAATTTTGTAAAAATTTTCTTTTCAAGAGCCCGATTATACCCCCCCAAACTTAAGCAATGTTAATCTTTGAAAATCATATGAGGGGGTCAAAAATCATTGGTCGATGCCAAGCTTTGCAAAGACCGAATGTCAACACCAACCATTCAAAAATTTTATCAATGCAGTGCTCGGGTTGGTGGAAGAAGAAGTGGGGAAAGGTTAAGTGGTGGAATAGAATGTGTGTGCGTCTCATTTTGGAGAGACGATGCAGTGTTTGTGATGGATTGCTCGCATTCTTTTTACAGTTCAGAGGAAGGGGTGGAGGTTCAATTTCAGTGAGAGGGACATGATTCATCTCAACACCCGTGTCATTTAAAAATGCGAGTTCATCAGCGAAGATTTCCTCAAAAGTTCCATCAATACCCCGATGAATAATGTCATTACAAAGTGCGGGGTGATCTTCAGACTCTAAAAGCAGTTCATAATCGGTGTTAGTTGTTGACCCGGACATCTCGGTGGAAGAGTCCGTATGTGTATGATACATAGTTGGGTCAAACAATAACGTATGAAAAGAGTCAAGATCGATATCAGGAGGATCATCAAATTCGCTGCTGTCGACATCCATTAAGTCGACAGAACATACCTGAGCAATAGGTTCGGAGGGTACACTTCCCAACTTGTAAATGTTCAGTTCTATTTAGGGTCATAGAACCGTTACGACAGTTGATAATTGCATTGGAAGTGGCCAAATAGGGGCGACCTAAAATCACCGGAATTTGATTCCGTGGGTTCGCTACAGGCTGTGTATCAATTACAATAAAATCTACCGGGAATATAAATTCTCCGATTTTTATTAACACATCCTCCAGTTCACCCCTAGGTTTGGTGATTGATCGGTCAGCCATCTGGAGAGTGCAATTGGTTGGCTTCAACTCTCCGATACCTAGTTGCTCATAGACTGAGTATGGAAGCAAGTTAACACTAGCGCCAAGGTCTAGTAGAGCACGGTTAATGTGTTTTTCCCCAATAGAAACGGAAATAGTAGGATATCCTGGATCCTTACGTTTCCTCGGTAATTGTTGGGGGAAAGCCGTGTCTATTGTCTTTTCCATGAAAATCTTCTTGGGCACTGAATTCTTCCTCTTCCTAGTGCACAAGTTCTTAAGAGTTTTCGCATAGGACGGAACTTGTTGGATGGCATCTAGGAGAGGGATGTTGGTGTTTACTTGCTTAAAAATGTTCATGATCTTCTCCATATGTGGACTCGGTGTGTTAGCCCTTAACCGATTAGGATAAGGTGCTTTAGCAATAAGCGCTGGGTCCATCATAGGAGAAGGAAGTGGGTGTGGAATCGATCCCGGTATAGAAGTGGGGATCGTCCGTGGAGGGGTAAAAGAGGTGGGCTGTAGTGGCGAGCCTTTTGGGAAATGGAGAATAGGCTCGGAAGAAGGTGGTAGGGTAGAAGAAATGGGGTCAGAAGTGTGTGTGTGAGGAAAGGTCTCAGCCGGGGTTCTTTTGATTGATTTATCAGTGAAATCAAACTCTTCCCCAACATGATTGTCAAGCACTCTTCCAGATCTCAACGTGATTGCATCCACATCATGTGAATAGCCAGGATTAGGTAAAGGTTGAGCTGGAAGTTTCCCTTTCTCTCTTGCACTCATTTCGGCTTTTAGTTGTGCAATTTGTTCTTCCATCGATTTAATACTCTCGCTTTGGGACGCAGAGTTTTTCTTTATATAATCGACAGAAGACTTCATTTCAGCCGAAACTTGCATGATATTTGTTAAGACCAAATTCATGCATTGTGCAAATGAATAGGTTTCATCAGTCCCGGTCAAAGGACTAGATGGTGCAAAAGTGTTGACCGGATTTTGAAAATTTTGTGGTTGAAAGGGGTGCTGACTCAATTGTGGTGGTTGCTGTTGTGGTGGAGGGGTCCTTTGGAAATTGTGTTGTGTTGGAACCGTGTTTTGAGATTGTGATTGGTTCCAAGCAATGTTAGGATTATTCCTCCAACCCTGATCATATGTGGAGGAAGATGGATCGTTTCTAGGTCTTTGAAATGCGGCATTGGTATGCTCATGACCTTGAAACGGACATTCTTCCGTCAAGTGAGACGGATCAGAACAACAGCCACATACAGTTTTGGAGAGTGATATTTGACTTAGGGCGGCTAAAAATTTGTTTTCCATATTCTCAAGTTTCTTATTGATAGCTGCAATGTCAGCTCTAACTTCTGTGGAAATGTCATTGCCATCCCTAGACGATTGACTCACACCCTCCCACTGTAAAGATTTTTCAGCGAAATTTTCTAGAAAGTTCCAGGCTTCCCCATCATCTTTGGTCATAAAATTGCCTTGACACATTGATTCAAGGGTCTGTCTTGTGTAAGGAGTAATGCCCTCATAAATGATTCGGCAAAGATCCCATCTCGGGATGCCGTGATGTGGACATTGGAGTAACAGATCCTTGAAACGTTCAAGACATTTTGAAAATGTTTCATTTGGAAGCTGGGTGAATTGATAGATTTCGCTACGGACTCGAGCTGTTTTGTGATGTGGGTAGAATTTCTTAAGGAATGCTTTGACGAATTCGTCCCAATTTGAAATGGAATGTGCGGTAGTGTTATATAGCCACTTCTCGGCTAAGTCGCACAAAGTGAATGGGAGAAGACGAAGACGGAAAGCATCCACAGAAAGCTGTGAAGTACCCATCATTGCGCATACATTTTCAAATTTCGTGATAAACACGTATGCGTCTTCAGACTCGAGACCGTGAAATTTTGGTAGAAGGTTGATGTATTGGGGTTTTATTTGAAAATTTTCCCCGTTGGCTGGTGGTGTGGAAAGACAGGTGGAAAGTGGGCCTCGTGTAGGATAACATCTCTCTTGGAGAGAAATGCGAGGTGGATTCTGCGCACCAACGGACGGCGGCAGAGTAGTGGAAAAGAAGTTCGATGGAGGTGGATCCATCGATGTGGGTGTGGTGGTGGGTAAAAGAAAGGTAAATGTAGAAATACCGACTTTTGGGTCGATCAAAAGGGACGCGGACTTAACGGGCACTAGAAACTCGTGTCCAGCCTATCTTGCACTAAAAAGGGTTAGTACAAGTGGCAGTGTGAATTTATAATTAGGGGAAATGATATGAATGCGGTGTTTGCTTTGAAAAGATACGGATTTTTGAAAAAATGATGCAACAAAACAAATGTAACACACAAAACCCTAGAATCTAATGGTCACCCAGGTCTGGCTCTAGACCGCTCCTAACTGCCAAAAGATAAGTCGCAGGATAAATCCTCCACTGCCTCTTTGTCCCCCTGTGGCCGGATAAGTGCCAGGTAAGTGGGAAGGAACCACCACTACAGTGGGCCTAATTAATAACCACTAGCCTTAGACACACTCGCCTTAGGCACCACAAGAAAACTCGGATAAGCAATGAATTACCCACGGCCTTCTCTTGTCCTAATTGAGCGCGACGGTCCTTAGAGTCATCTCTAGATTTCTTTTAATTAATGAGGGTAAATGAGGATGCAAGTTTTGCGATTTTCGGGGCCTAGGAAGGGTAATGAAATCCCCACCTAATTTGGATTTGGTCGTGCCCTTAAATTCCCGTATTAATATGCAACAACCACAAGAATCAAAACACGCACAAATTTTATTTTGCTTTGCGGCGCTGCGATTTATTTGCAAAGAATCCTGCAGCAAAGTTGTTATTGGAGCAGACAGAGGAGAAGATAAGAAAGTGAGAGACTTACAGACCAAAATTGGTGCAGAGAAGCTTCTACTGAAGCGCGGATCCGCCGCGGATTAGGCAATAATGCCGCGGATGGGCGGTGATATCTTGGAATCAGTGCACAGAAATTTGTGCACAAGCTCCTGTTCACCTACACAGCTCTCTGGATGTTTCAAAAAAAATTTTTCCACAGCTCCAATGATTCCAGATTTCCTCGCAATCAAATCACAACACACGTATTAGTGTTTGCACGAATTTAGATCTAAAAAATTATGATGGAATAAAATTTTCAACTCAAATTTCAAAATACGAACTATTAGCGCACTATCCCCGGCAACGGCGCCATTTGATTGAAAAGAATTCTTGATGTGTAGTATAGAATTGTAAAGAAATCACAATCAAAAATTATTTGACCGCAATCAACTACGGTGTCGGATGTAGTTAGTATGTGAGTACGGATCGTCCACAGGGAAAGTGTAATCGTTCGTCTTTTGAATTAGATGAATTGAAACTTTAATGAAAAGAAAACAAACAATTCAAGATTTATAGTTGAAGTTCAAGAATGAGAAAAAACTAGATCTAAGAAAGCATTAAAAGATAGAATCAAGAATTGATCGTTTGTTGATTTTTCCAAACCAAATCTCAAGAATCGAAATGAGGCTCGTAGGAATCGATCGGATCTATAGATGTGATGTAATCTTACAATTACGTATTCTTATCCTTCGATGAATTGATACTAGATCGATGATGATCGATCGAGAATTAGGGATTTCTTGTGAAACTAGGGTTTCATCTTATCCCTTGTTCTTTCGTCGATATCATTCACATTCTAGCCTCTAGTAAATTCAAGAAACGATCGTAGATCCGTAATTTCGAGCGATCACAATCAAGAAAGCATCGCTACGAAACTAGGTCATCGATTCTTGAACTTGCTAAGGTTTACAAAACTCGTAGGACTTAAAAATAGTATTAAGATTTGTTACATCATCATTCTACAATCGTCTCGACTCCTTTACGAGCGGAGTTTTACTCAAACATCACAACAAGAACAACAATTACAAATTGAGATCTAATCATGATGCAAGAATTAAAAGAAAGCAAGATTAAAGAATTTCACCTTTTATTTATATC
Organism: Agapanthus africanus; assembly: GCA_030015575.1. NCBI lineage: Eukaryota > Viridiplantae > Streptophyta > Magnoliopsida > Asparagales > Amaryllidaceae > Agapanthus > Agapanthus africanus. The sequence continues at coordinate 312,593,306 of CM057338.1, read as the reverse complement.
AACAATTTCATTACATTCGCTCAAGAACTACAAGAGGAAGAATTCGATCGTCGACTTGGCTTCGCTCGTCTCCGTGGATCGCGGATCGGCTTGGATCACTTGCCCGATTGAAGATCGGCTCGGCTCCTAAAAGGTTGAAGGCTTCTCGCTTGATTTGGTACTCAAGATCTTGAAGTTGGAGTGGAATTAGGGTTAGGGTTTCGTACAAGCCTTGTCACGAGACTTGTGGAAGAAAATGGTGTAGAATGAACCAATGATTATTGATTATTGATTAAAGATTGATTAGCCTTTAACCCTTAGATCTAGGCTCTATTTATAGATAACCAAACCATAGATCTAGGATTTCAAATTCTAAGTTTCCCTCCAAAAGTTTGTTGAAGAAATTCAAATTTCCCTCCAAAAGTTAGTTAGGGGAGAACCTTCTAGAGGTGATTAGTTAGGAGGGGGCTTCTAGAAGAGGATTAGTTAGGGGCTTAATTAGGATTAGCCTTCCTTAATTTTCTTTGCTGATCTGGCAGTATCTTCGAGGGTATTCTGGAACTCTACATATCAGAAAGCACTGTGGACCCAGAGATTGGAATTATGCTGTAAAAATTTCATGCTGACGTGGCAGAAGCGCGGCGGATCCGCGGCTCAAGCCTGTTCCCGCCGCGCTTCCGCGGCTACTTGTGGGAGTTGGATCTTGGGCTTTCTGGCACAGGCTTTGGATGTCTCATGGGCCTTCTTTTGATATATAGAATTGCATAATTCCTTCTAAAATGCTACCAGATCTGAAAGTATGGAGTTGGTGTAATGTTGATCAGCTCTTTGGTTTTCTCTTCCGTATTTCCTGCACAGACTCAAGACAAGTGTTGCGCAAATACAGAAATGATGCGATGCCATGAAATGCGGTTAATTTCCTTTAAAGTGTCGGTTTAAAAGTCTAACACATGCAATCTCATATTTTGTAACAGATTTGCTAATATGTAGAATATGAATGCCGAACACTTCTAAATGTATGCAAATGTTAAGGAAATTGCCGGCTAAAATATACAATATTTTCGACTGATCAGCAAGCCCGGAGACATCCTCGGAGCAGCGCCGTGAGCAGGAAACTGATGCCGAATTCCTTCGGAGAATGCTTGAGAAGAAGGACAAAGTGGCCGCGGAACAAGCGGCCAATATAAAACAAATGACCTTTCTATTCCAAGATATGGTGGGCATGATGATCCAGCCGGACCCTCCAGCCGAAGATCCTCTAATAATAATTGAAGATGATAAAGGAGAGATATAAAATCCTCTGCCGACCCTGTCAACGGCCAAAGAGGAGACCATCTCCAAAGCCACGCTCGATGATTATATAGCTCAACAAAGACGAGCTCATCAAGCGAATGAAGCGGCTGGCCAAGTCGTCAGAACTGGACGGCCCTATCCGGGTTGGTACGATTAAATAAAGTACCCACCAAGATATACGATTCCTAAATTCCATGTGTACAAGGGGACAGGCAATCCCCATCAACATGTCGCTCAGTTCAGGGCTCTCTGAGGCAACACTAGAGGAGATGATAAGCTACTGCTTCGCCAATTCGTCGGCAGCTTGACGGAGACGGCGTTCGAATGGTACTCAAAGCTTCCCAACGACCCCGTCAAAACTTTTACAGAGATAGAATTGCTGTTCACCCAACGTTTCGCAAGAGCTAGCGAACGCACCCCAATTACAGCATTAATTAACGCCAGAGTGAAGCCAGGCGAAACATGGGTGCAATACGCAATACGGTGGCGGAATATATGGTTGAAGTGCGAGCAGCGCATCGAAGAAGCGCCTGCGGTAGGCATGTTCGTGGGTACTCTTGATTCGCAGACGGCCATATCTTAGTTCATGATGTTTTTCAAGCCAACTATTTTCCAGGCCTTGATTGACAAGCTGGCCCAAATGGATCGGATGGGTCATAGACCATCTTCTTCGAAGCTGGAATCTCAAAATGAAAAAGGGAAAGGGCAAGCGACCTTCGTCGCCAATGCTCAGCAGTAGCCCAGTGGTCCAAAGCCAACTGATCGCCAAGATGAAAGACGATGATTCTTCAATGAGAAACTGAAGCGCCCTTATTCGTTTCCCTAGGATAAAACGAGGAGACTGTTCGAGCTGGCGGTGCGCAATAGGCTCATCACCCTGCCGGATCCGAAATGCCCATTGCAACCCGGTAAGGCCAACAATCCCAATTATTGCCCCTATCACTGAGTAATAGGCCATCCAATTGAAGATTGCTTCGTCTTTAAAGGCCAGATTGAGGACCAATACCAACAGGGCAAATTCGCACAGTCCGAGAACTGGAAAGTAAGCCTGCCTCAGCCGCACGCTCTTAAAAGGGAGGACACGCCGGGGGCATCATGCTCTTTTGTAGAAAAAGCTCCATGGAGGTCGCTCTTTCAGCCAGGATGAAAAGAATGCTGAAGGATCTCAAAACATGCCCGGCGATCAGGTGGAAAAATCCGCTAGAACCCGAGGTCATCGAGGGAATGCTGAAGCCGTGCCCAACGCCAAGAATTGGTAGCGATAATCAAAACGCTCCGGCCTAGCCGTCAAAGTCTTCGAAAAAGAAGAAGAAGATCAAAAAGCCCGTGAAGCATGGGGACAAGCGCACGGACCTGCAAAAATAGATTGACGCGTTGGAAGAATATAACCAGAAGGCGCGAACCCCGGTCACGCTTCAGGAGTTTCTCAACCACATCCTTGAAGACGGAGATAGCGACAAAGATGAGGGAGAAAACTCGTCAGATGAACCTGAGGATTATGTGGCAAGCTGCCACGTGATCTCTCACTCGCCGGTAGATGGTGAAGAGGCTCCTGATGTAGAGAAACTGGGGGCAGATCCCGAACCAGAACTCGTAGGACCGTCAGATGAAATGATTGACGCATTCCTGAACAAAGCCCTTCTGAAAAGCAAAGCTGATCGAGGGCGCGAAATGGCCATATTTGAAAAGGCCAAACGCCGGCGACTGGACGAAAGGGTTAAAACACTCCCACCGGATCAAAGCACATCCGTCGCAAATAAAACCAGGTTCAAGACAAGGAAAAGGTTCGCCAAAGCCATATCGATAGGGATGAAGCTGCCACCCTCCGAAGGAAACACTCCCGATAGGATACACCTTAACAAAGAGGACATACATCCTAACTTCTGCTTATATCATCAGAGGATTGCACACCCTACTGAAGAATGCAATGCCTTTAAAAATTGGTGGAAAGGGTATGTCTCTCACAAGCAACACTTCAAGAGGATGAAGCGTGAAGTTCGTCGACAGCGGAAAAATGCGACAAACGAACGTGGAAGAGCTGCCGGCAATTGTCACATGGTTGATAGCAGGGGATCGCAAGTTCTCACCTTCGGGAGCAATTCAGAAGAAGAAATGGCTCTTGGCCATCTCTTCAAAGAAACCGCTTCAGGAAAAGAGGAAGAAAAGAAGAGCTGCGAGAACATTCAGCTGCGCAATCGCACGCTACCTGAAAAGAATCTCGGACCCGCAAATAATGGATCGAACAAAAAGGATAAGGGAAAAGAAAAGGTCCCTGAGGATATCGCCCTCGATGATCGAGTCGTCAAAGAGCTTGCAGCAAAGGACCCGCCTAAGAAAAACAAGGTGGATTACAATGTCTTGGCACACTTGAGGACGATACCATCGCAGCTAAGCATTCTCGACGCTCTTCTGCTATCTAAGAAGGCGGGAGATTCTTTGATCAAGGCATTACAAGAGCCTGACCAGTTTCAAGCTTTCCTAGCCGAAGAAAAGATGAAGGATGAGCTGGAAGAAGTGCACACGACTGATATCACCTTCGGCGATGAAACCTCCTCCTCGGGACGTGCGAGCATAACCGTCCCCTTTATGTCTCTGGATACTGTCATGATATCAAGATAGGCAAAATCCTGGTTGACAATGGGTCCTCCGTCAACCTTCTCAATGTAAGAGTGTTGAAGGAAATCTGCATGAGCGTTAAGCACCTCGCTCGTGATAAAATCACCATCTTCGGGTTTGAGTCCCAGTCATCACGGACGCTCGGGTCTGTGATACTGACGTTACGCCTTGGGATGCTCGTCACAGACATCAAATTTCACGTCATTGATGCCAAGACATGCTATAATGCTTGCTCGGCAGGCCTTGGTTACATGAGTACAACATCATCCCTTCTACACAACATCAGTGTATGAAGTATTTCAAGAACGGTCTCGAGTATACCGTGACAGGAGAGTTGAACCCATTCTCCGTGAATGAAGTCCGAAAGTACGAAGATGCAAAATACTTCTTACCAGATTTCGAAGACACGGAAAGATGCCAAAAACCGAAGAACAAAGGTATCACCACTATTTCGGTCTTCGGGTGTGATACCGAGGAGGAAGAAGAAATAGTTTATTCAGGGCCGCCCCAATGCAACAAGCCGGGACCGACCACCTCTATTCTGGTCTTCGGCAGTGACTCGGAAGATGAGGTCAATGCCGTATTTTCTGTTCGGCCATCAATACAAGCCTTCGCTGGCGATGATCGGAGTTTGCAAATCGCCATGGTTCCGCAAGAGCATTACAAAGAGCTCGACGCACTTGATACCTATAGTGTGTAGGAACTGCAGATATTCTACGTCCCTCCCAGACGAAGAGATGAAAATGCGATCCTCTTTTATCGATCCACGGAAACCAAAGTGGAGAAAGAAATTTGGCATGGTGTCGATTCTACACTTGACAGGCTCCAGCCCATCCGTCTGCCCAGATACTACACAGAAGGATTAAAAAGGCTGTTGAGGCGCCAAGCCGTACCCTTCAAACAGACTGCTCGAAAAGCTGAGTTCTACAACAGGATCTGGAACGTCCCCGGAACTCAGCGAAAATTGCCCAACGGGAGAATGGAAACGATCGGGCTTGGATATGTTCAATCCAAGAAATGAGAGCGATTCCATGGCTGCTACGTTATACATGATTTCGATAAAGAAGGAGATGTTCTACTAGAAGACGCTAACCCTAAACTAGAACGAGGTCCCGCTGTGAAAATGTCAAGTCTGTCGTTCGAAGAACAGATGGACAAACTAATAAGGGAAGTGGGTCAAAAGGTCCGGGATGACCACAACCGTGAAATGGACATTTATGAGAAAGCCAGAACGCAGCGCCTCCTTCAGCAGGCTACGGAGAATGACAATGCCCTTCGTCGCTAGCCCGTCATACAAAAGACCCGACCCAGAGGTAAAAACAAACTAAAGAACGAAAAAAACATTTGACAGCGGCAAAGCGGGTCTAAGAAGCCACGCGATCGAGAATTGAGCAGCCAGGATTCGTCTCTTATAAGAAAGATGGGTCAAGCATATTCTTTTCCCCAAGACAAGACAAGGAAGATATTCAGTCTTGTCATAAAACATCGAATGATTATGCTTGCGGAAGCCAAACACCCGAGCAAGCAGACAAGGTCTCTCACCCGGATTATTGCTCCTAGAGAGATAGGATATCCTCTCGACTGGGAGAAGACCAGTATCGGCAAGGCAGGTTCGCTTTATCCAGCAGTTGGAGGGTAACCCCGCCACAGAAGCATGTATCGAAAGCCATATATGCAGCGAGAGTAGAGCCGGATCAACATCGGTCTTGGAAGCGATCTCGTACCTGTCACGCGATAACGCTGTCAGGAGAAGGAGTACGCAAGGATATGGCTGGAGATACTCTTCGGTCTATAACCCCCGAGCTAACGGTCTGGCTGAGGCTTTCAACAAGACTTTGACAAAGATCGTGAAAAAGACGGTGTCCAAAAATAAGAAGGACTGGCACGAGAGACTGCATGAAACTCTCTGGGTGTATCGAAATACGTTGAAAACGGTCACAAACACAACGCTGTATGCATTGGTATTCGGCACTGAAGCGGTACTCCCCTTGGAGATAGAGCTACCCTCCTTACGAGTGGCGGTCCATTGCGAGCTAACAGACGAAGAGAATGCTCATCTTCGGCTTGAGGAACTTTAAGCCCTCGACGAAACCCGGCTCATGGCGCAACAAAACTTGGAAGCCTACTAAGCAAAAATGGCACACTCATACGAGAGGTTGACCAGGCCGAGAACATTCTGCCAAGGCGAACTCGTGCTAGTGGTCAAGAGACCTATGATCCCCAATCGTGCCAAACGGGGGAAATGTGATCCGAATTATGAGGGCCCGTACATCATAGACAAAGTCTACCAAGGTGGGGCTTACTTGCTCATGGATATGCATGGCAAAAGACCCTTCAGGCCGATAAACGGTCGGTTCCTAAAGAAATACTACACCTGATGAGTCACGACCTAGGGTAATGATAGATGACGACGCCTATGTCCGCTCGCTATCTTCCCAGGCCCAAACTCTAGAAGTGGTAGCCAACGAAACCGTTGCAACAACGGACCGAGATGTCCTAAAACTAACAACGGACCGTAATGTCCTTAAACTAACAACGGACCGAGATGTCCTAAAACTAACGATTGACCGAAACGTCGTTAAACTACTACCAACCCGCGGCATTCTCAGGATGACGTGGTAAAAAAAAGGATACGTCCACAAGCGAGATGGGCATGGATGAAAACCCGAAAGGGCTCCGTGAGTAAAAATAGCTGGGCTACTGGCGAGTTTGTGAAAACCCGAAAGGGCGCAATCTCGTTAAACGACACTTGCAAGGTCCTCTCGACCTTGTAAGGAGAAAATACCTGCATGAGATCCTTACGACTCACAAAGGAGAAACACACTCAGGGATCCCCACGATTCTTAAGGAGAAGTCACAGTTACGAGATCCTCACGACTCGTAAGGAGAATTCCCCTATGATACCCTCACGGCTCATAGGATTCAAAAGCCTTAAGTTATAGGGATCTGAACCTATTCTTAAGCTATCACAACCCACAGACTGCTCTACAAGCGGTTCAATATTGACCCTTGTATACAATCCACGGGCACGAATAAACATTTCCCTAACAAAGTCCCACCCGCGACTATGATATGCTCACACGGTGAACGACCCTTATAAGTCCTCTCGACTTATAAGGAGAAAACGCTCTTGTAAGATCCTTACGACTTATAAGAGACCATACACTTAGGAATCCTCACGATTCTTAAGGAGAAAACGCACCTACGAGATCCTCACGAATCGTAGGGAGAAATACCTTTATGAGACCCCTACGGCTCATGAAGTCAAAAGCCTTAGTTAACAAGATCTTAACCCTGTTTGCTAAGCCGCCTTTGTTCGACATCGACAGAGGCAAATGATGATTCGCTTCTGGCAATATCCAGTTGTAGCGATGCTGATGCCTAAATCGGTATAAAATCCCTAAACTCGCAGCGAAAAGTCAGTGAGCCACAAATGCATATGAAATAACCGAATTGATGGGGCAACTTGTAACAAAATCAGCAAGTAAAAATGTATGCATACAAAAATAGCCGAATGATTAGGCAACTCGCAATTAAAAACAGCGAGTAAAAAGAAAAATAGCCGAAATGATTGGGCACCGCGAAAAATAGCCGAAATGATTGGGCAATCACGACTTTCGCGATATAAAAAGCTGAAATGATAGAGCATCGCAGAAATAAAAAAAATTAAAGAATGAAATTTTTGCCCTACATGTGAGATCACATCGATCCCTGTATACAATCCAGGGGCACAAACAAAGAGGGAACCATATCTCGATGGCCAAATCTATAGCCTGGAGACCCACAACAGCGTTCCTCCTTATTACAGCAGAATTCAGACGCGACAATCAATCACGGAGCCATGGTAGAGTCCCTAGTTCCAAGTTTCGGTGGCCATATCTATAGCCTGGAGACACACATCAGCGTTCCTCCTCATTCCAGCAGGATTCAGACGCGACAATCAACCTCAGAGCCATGGCAAAGTCCCTAGTTCCAAATCTCGACGGTTCGCAGACAACCTAGAGACCACCTCGACATTCGTCTCGTTACAGTAGACGCAACATCAGCAAAGCGGAGCCGCGGCAAAATTCTCTGTTCCATGACTCGGCGGTGCACAGACAACCGAGACTCAATCCTGACCCTGTATGGCTAAAGTCAATCCTGACCCTATATAGCTAAAGTCAACCCCTGACCCCGTATGGCTAAAGTCAATCCTGACCCTATATGGCTAAAATCAACCCCTGACCCCGTATGGCTAAAGTCAATCCTGACCCCATATGGCTAAAGTCAACCCCTGACCCCGTATGGCTAAAGCCAATCCTGAACCCGTATGGCTAAAGTCAATCCTGACCCCGTATGGCTAAAGTCAACCCCTGATCCCGTGGAACACGGCTAAAGTCAATCCTGACCCCGTGGAAAATGGCCAAAGTCAACCCTCGACCTCCCCATCAAAGCAATGCTTTGACTCGGGAGTAGGTCAACTCATCAATTACTTACAAGTCCTCTCGACTTGTAAGGAGAAAATTCTCTTGTGAGATCCTTACGACTCTCAAGAGAAAGCACACTTAGGGATCCTCACGATTCCTAAGGACAAAATACACCTACGAGATCCTCTTGACTCGTAGGGAGAAAAATCTTATGAGACCCTCATGACTCATAAAGTTGAAAAGTCTTAGGTGACAGATCCTAACCCTGTCTTCTAAGCCATCACTGCCCTGCAAAGAGGTCAAGATGGACTATCTATGGGCCACACTCTTCAAAGTAGAACATCGACAAGGAGGGAAACAATCACTTATGAGTCCTCTCGACCTGTGAGGAAGAAAATTCTCTTGTGAGATCCTTACGACTCTCAAGAGAAAAACACACTTATGAATCCTCACAATTCCTAAGAAGAAAATACACCTACGAGATCCTCTCGACTCGTAGGAAGAAAAGTCTTTATGAGACCCTTACGGCTCATAAAGTTGAAAAGTCTTAGGCAGCAGACCTGAACCTGCTTCCTAAGCCATCGCTAACCTACAAGGAGGCTAAGATGAAATGTACTTTATTATCTACAAGCCACACTTGCCAGAGGAACATACCAACAACACAGCAAAGAAAAGAAAGCGACAGTGGGAGATAAGAAAAACGTGTCTTTATTCATGAGTTCAATTGAGTACAAGATACATCATATAAAAGAATAAAAAATGAATAAAGGCATGTTATTCAAGGATCATAAATGTTCAATTTATGCAAAAACAACTACTGAGGAGGAGGCGTCTTCAATAAATCATCTAGCTGCTGGCGCACTCCTCTCAACTCCTTCTCATGATCGGCTGCCGCGGCCAGCTCCGCTTCAACTCGAGCCCGTTGCTACAAGCACGATGAAACCTTCTCATCGATTTCCCGTTGGGCAGCTTCGCGACTCTGCATAACCCGCTCAATGAAGTCAAGCTTCCGCCTTAATGCCAGCCCGTCGGAAATTCATCGCTGCAAATTGTCAAAGACGGCTCTCAGTTGCGCGACATTCGCTTCAACTTGGGCACGCAGCCGGGCAGATTCACCTGAAGCCTCCTTGCGTTCCTTCTGTCTCAAGGTCGCTTCTTGTTCGAAATGGAGGAAGAAGGACACGCTCTGCTCAACCCACGCAGCCCGCTGGAAGTTCAAAGCCAGAAACTCAGGAGCAGGATGCCTAAGCTCAAGCTCATGCAGGCAGGCCTCAATCTTCCTGCAGTGGTTAACCCAAGACTCAACGATGCCTTCGTTATGGAAGTTCACAAGCGTCGCCAACATTAGATTAACCTCGGCAGCAAAATCTGCAGCGAATGTAAGGGCCTCCGTGTCAAGCTCCTCGACGTATTCGCTCAACATACGGAGGCTGGTCGCAGCGCCTTTTGTAGATGGACGTCTAGAAAAGGGCCCTGCCGGCATTATGATGCGAGACTCGAACGGGGCAGGAACTGGCGCAATTGCTGCAAAATGAATTATGATCAAACGTCGGCTCAAGAAATAAGGAAACAATAGAGTCTACCATACCGGCTACGACAGGGGGCAGAGTTGGGAGTACTGGTGGCGCAATGATTCCCTCGTCCCCTCCTTCAATTTGTAGTGCTGCAATCAATTCAAAATTAACAACGGTCGGGTCGCCCGTCTAAGAAAGGAAATGACGTCGGTTTAGAAAGCTATACTCACCGGCACCAGCTGACAGAGTAACTTCCGACTGGAAGGAGAAGTGCGAGTTCAGCACTTGATACAGATGATCAAAGAGAACTCCTGCAAGATCACGATGATACATGGTCAGTACATGAAAGATGCTGTCCCCGATTTAAATTAATCGTAAACGCATACCTTCCAGCATTTGAGAAGATATAAGAGGAGACGAAGGGGCAGCAATCGTCAGAGCGGTAGCTGGTGGTGCTTCTTCAGGTGGCACAACCTCAGTGCTCACTACACCTACATTCGAAAGGAACAAAATGTCATCAGAAGGGATTGTAAAACGAAAAGAATGCAACGACCTGAGACCTACCAGACAGGTCATCAGCCAAAATTGTGACGGAAGCATCACCAAGCATCACGACTTCTTCGATCTCATTCGGAGGGATGGTTTCGCCGCCCGTGGCTTCGTCCCCTGATTCTATGAGAGCCGTCGTGACACTCGCAATGCCAGGCGATGGCAGGGAACCGCAGGTGGAAAGAGAGGCAATTGGAGCAGTCCCGGATTCCTGAGAAAGAGTAGCCGCTTCGGGCTCGGTGGTTGCCGTCATCTTACCTGCCACCTCCTCACCAGGACTTGGCCCTGCAGGGTAGGATATATGAGAATCTGAAGATCAAAATTCTGACAAAAGGACCCAGTGTTACGTTACCTTGGGACGGCTTTTCAATTGCTTCCCGAGCCGCGCGTACCGCCTGTCTGTGAGCGGTAGACAGGGCGGCCGGAGCACCCTCTGAAGAAGCAAGGACAGGGGAAGCAGCGCTCGAGCCTGCACCTACAGCCAAGGCGGCGTTACGTTCGCTTGCTGCACGCCTCCCGCGCTTCCTTTCTGCCTGGGCCGTGAGAGCTGATCTTCTTAAGACCTCCACCAAGGAGACGCCATCGTCCGAGCCAGGAGCTACCTCTGGAGCCGTTATGGCGTCCGTCATCGGTTGCTTAAGTGAAGCCTTTTTTGGCAATACTGGGGAAGCTGGGACTTCGGTAGCTGGCCTGGGAAGCGTCTCCGCACCACCCTGCGAAGTCGGCACTGCACTCGGGATAACTCGGGTCGAAGTAGTTGATTTGTACGTTGTTTTGCGATCAAAGAATTAATTGCCGCAATCAAGAACGGCGTCGCTTGGTAGGTAGCTGGTGAATACTGGTCGGTCCACAGGGATTTTGTGTATTCTCAATTTGTTCTAACGAGTTAATTCCAAACGGTGTTGGATTGATTATCACTAAAAACTAAGTTGATTTAGACTAGGATTAAAATCTTGTTAAGGTTAGGTTTAGGTTAAGTTTGGAAAGTTAAGATTCCTCACCGCTTTCAATGCCCTAATTTAGATCTATTTAGGTGTTATGGTAATAATTAATAAAGGGGATTAGGACGATCGAGAAGAAACGATGTTTCTTCCTCTAGGTCCTTGTCCGTCCTTTCTTAATTCTTACCCTAACCTCCATGGAAAACATGCACAACCGGTCTTTTAAACTATGGTATCACCGTTACCTCGTGGGGTAGGGTGCCGTAGGGAGCGATGTGTGTATGTATGCATGGAGTCCTATGAATTAATATGTGATGGGCCAGAAAGGGGTGAGAGATTTTCATCTCTCAAACCTTTCCTATTCCCAACCCTAACAAGTGAAGAACTACTCACTCATTAGGAGATTGATAAAAGACATTTTTTATGAGTTTTCAATTTAAAAAGACTAACTATCTAAACTACGGCAGATTAATAAAAGTGCTAAACTAATTAACTAGGACAGATAATAAATCTATACTAAGGCAGAAAGGAAATTAAGAACTAGGGCAATGAAAAAATCAACTTACTTTATTGATGCTCTCAAAACATTACAATGGATTTCTGAATTTTGATCAATGAAAAGAGGCATACATCAAAAAGAGGTTTAGGGTTTCTATTTATAGATCATAGAAACCCTAGGGTTACATTCGATACATATCTGCATTTACAAAATTACCCCTAAGAAACCTAGTCAACGCACCACCACACAGTCATAAAAATGCACCGACACGGGCTCTATATGGCCGCGGATCCGCGGCCAGAGGGCATGTTTGGCCGCGGTTCCGTGGCCATATTGTGTGCTTGTTGTTTGATTTCTTTAGGTATTCTTCTGGTTGCATTTGGCTCCTTGTTTCTTCACTTGGTTTCTCATATTGTCTTCTAGTTCTCTTCCAGATTTCCACAGTGCATAATGTCGTGGACTGTTACCCTTTGCTTCATGTCGAAGTCTTGAACCTTGCGCTACCTTTGTGCTTTGTGAAATTTTCCATTGATCTTCGTTTATCCCTCAAATTGTAGGCATGAATTCTTTCATTTGTTGATCGTAGTCTCACTTTTGTATCGTCTTTTCATCATTTTCACTGTTTTTGTTCCGAGAACCTATAACCTGCAACTATGTAGCAGACATGAATCAAAAGCGCTTATACAAGATGGGTGTCTCACCCAATTCGGATTTATAAAATTACTATGGGGTGATAGTGAAATTATCATCGAAAATATAAGAGATTGAAACATCTCCTATAAAAAAAATAAGAACTTTGTTCTTAAATCCATGAGTCAAAGTCTCTTATAGAGAGAATTTAATTCTCAGGGCGCAAAGTTGCCTAAAAAGAGCCTTAGCGCTCCATTTAAAGAAGAGCGCCTCAGCGCTCCCAATCTAGCGCACAACGCTGCAGAGCCTTAGCGCTCCCAAAATAAACAAAAGTGCATTGCGCTCATTGACTGGCGCTCAACACCAAGCGCGCCACGCGCTCCTCACATGTGCACTACTGCGCTTTTTGAACTGGCGCTCAACGCTAAGCGCGCCATGTGCTCCTCACGTGTGCGCTACTGCGCTCTTTGAACCGGCGCTCACCGCCAAGCGCGCCACATGCTCCCCACATGTGCGCTAGTTAAACATAAGTGCTTTGCGCTCTTTGGACTGGCGCTCAGCGCCAAGCGCGCCACGTGCTTCTCACGTGTGCGCTACATCACAAGAAGCGCTCTGCGCTCATTGACTGGCGCTCAACGCCAAGCGCGCCACGTGCTCCTCACGTGTGAGCTAAAAAAACATAAATTGTTCTATAAATAAAAGCCCAGAGCTATGATGAATGCTCAGAATTCAATAAAAGACAAAAAAATTGTCAGAACTCAAACCAATGCTCAGTATTGTTAAATGTTCAACATTTTAACTAAATGGGCCAAGCCCAAAGTGGTTACAAAACCCTAACTCAGATTAATTGAGTCCATATGCTCATAAATTTTTGATCTTAGTCCCAAATTGGACTACAGATCTCCCAACCAACATTGGTTGAAGGGTACATCTCTTCACTCCTCTGATACATGTCGTTGTAATCCTTCAACGTCTTCAGAGAGGTGACGAGTCCCGACAACCAGATATTCCACGGACTGTAGGGTCCTTAAACTCATGGACTATGATGTCCTTAAACTTTACGGATATGGGGTCCTTAAACTCATGGACTATGACGTCCTTAAACTTTACAGACTGTGACGTCTTTAAACTACGAACTGTGGGGTCCTTAAACTTATGGACTATGATGTCCTTAAACTTTACAGACTATGACGTCTTTAAACTGCAGACTGTGGGGTCCTTAAACTTATGGATATATGATGTCCTTAAACTTTACATACTATGACGTCTTTAAACTGCGGACTGTGGGGTCCTTAAACTCATGGACTATGATGTCCTTAAACTTTACAGACTATGGCGTCTTTAAACTACGGACTGTGGGGTCCTTAAACTCATGGACTATGATGTCCTTAAACTCCGTGGACCGTAATGTCCTTAAGCTAATGGACCGCAACGTCCCTAAACTAAACAATAGAGCCCAAATGCTCTTTTGTTGGATCTAAATGATCTTGTTAAGTTGATCTTAGTTTAAAATTAGACTAACGTATCCTTAACAAACGTTTAAGTTGATCTTAGTCTCAAATGAGACTAACGCATCCTTAAACCCAACCCCAAACCTAAATCTAAGAAGATACGGATTTAGACTAATCCACGCCCTACGGGCGACAACATAAATTAGTCTCCGTATATAATCCACGAGCAACCAAAAACAAAATAAACACACACGACACGAAGTGACCATCTGGAGAAGGAGAAAGTGGTTACCGTGATGCGGTAGCGTAATTAACTGTAGGGGCTTACGCCTGCAGGGAAGAGCGTCCCCACAATCAAAAACCCCTCAACGAGGGAGAATCTGATGAAGTCTGCTATATCGGCCGCATCCATTTAAACCTTCGATACATGGTGTCATAAATCAACTTGGCATTTTCGGAGAGGTGGACGGATAGCACCAAATAGCATCTGCCCTCGAAATTCAGGCCGGACGTCCCAACATCCCGGTCGCATCTTTCGGTGGAGAACATCCACCGTGGGGTTCCAAAGCCCTCACCACGAGGCCACCGAGCAGATTCCTGCTCGGTCCATCCACAACGGGTAGCTTCCTGCCCTACAAAGGTGTGGATCCAAATCCCTCATCGCGAGGCCACCGAGAAGATTCCTGCTCGGTCCATCCACAATGGGTAGCTTCCTGCCATACAAAGATATGGATCCAAAGCCTTCATCACGAGGCCACCGAGAAGATTCCTGCTCGGTCCATCCACAACAGGTAGCTTCCTTCCCTTCAAAGGTGTAGATCCAAAGCCCTCATCACGAGGCCATCGAGCAGATTCTTGCTCGGTCCATCCTCAATGGGTAGCTGTAGCGTCTTGAAAAGTCGTTTTGGTGTTTTCCTGAAAATCGGTGAAAATTCGGTATTTTTCCGAAAACCGTCTTTTTTGTTATTTTGCAGTTTAGGGCTAATTATACCTAAAATGGATAGGTAATTGCTTTTTTTTGGTAGCTAATGATTTAATTATGAAATTCTGGTCGTTTAAAAATTTTCCCTAATTTTTCAATTTTTTAATATTATTTTAAGCCGGTAAGAAAATACATTAATTTAGCGATAAATACAAATTTTTCCGGGCTAATTTTAATCTTTAAAATTATGTTAATTAAAATCTAGTTGTAACATAAATTTTTAGTATTTTATTTTGATTTTTAACTAATTTTTATGATAGGAAACGAATTTATTGAATTTTAAGCTAAAACTTGCAATTTTTGACTTGTAGGGGGTCTTTTTGCATAAAATTTTTTTTGTAAAACCCCTCTCTCTCTTCCCTCAGCCCTAGGACAGCCCCACCTTGATCAGGTCCAGAAATTTCTGGCCTCACCATGATTTTTCTTTCATGTGTTGAATTGGTTTGTTTAGGAATTTATTTTAAATATAGTTGTTGAAGTATGGTGCATTGACCTTTGGGGGAGTTGACCAATGACTTTTCCCACACACCCACACCCTCCCCTTACCTCTTCTCTGGCCGAAACCTGCTCCCCCTCCTCTTCATCTCTTTTCTTTTCATTTTCTTCAAATTTCTTTAAAAAACACATCAAAATCCACAAATTATTCAAAAATTCAAACAAAATCCTTATGCTATCATTTATCCTTAGCCATTCTTGCTTGAATCTTGGAGCTAGGAAGTCATCCTTAGAGGCAAATCACATGCTAGATCTCTAAAAAAATTGAGGTATAATTTTGACCCATTTAAATACTTATGGTTTGATTCCTTGAATGAAATTGTTTTAGTGTTAAATTTCATTGCTAATTTCTAATCTTGTTTTTTTAAAGTGAATGGTTTGAATTGAATTAGGGTTTAGAAACCATTATTTAGTTGATTGAATCTAATTTGTTATCTAGTTGTTTTGCTAACCTAATCTAGGAGGTTAACTTGCTAATTGGGCTATGAATTAGTGTTAATTTAAGGTTTTCATATATAGTTTGGATTAAGATTTGCTAGGTTATAAATTCAAGTAATGGTTGTTTATGGAAAATAGGTTTTGAATCATTGCTAACGTGTTGTAATTATAGTGTTTGTAGATCGCTTGTAGTGTGGTTGGTTGTTCAAGCTTGATAGTAGTCTTTGTAGCAAATCGGCGATGCTGCACCGATTTTTGGAATGTAACTGCTTACTAGTTTTGTTATAAAATTATGTGTTGGATTATTTTTGACATCTTGATGATTGTGTTGGCTTATCCTATGACGTTTAGGATGCGTGTGTGCGGATTTTTGAGTAGTCGGGTTTTAGTTTTGCCGGGCGACCAAATCGGCGTTTTTTGGCAGTTTTTGCGATTTTCGCGTATGTTCCGCGCACCCTGCGCACGTTGTACCTAGCTAGTGAACATTAGTAGTTTCGTTTGGGTTTTGCGTCGTTCTTGATATGTAACCTTATGTTTAGTATTGATGTAAATTCCAGGTTCGGTCGCGGAGACGTCAGACGCGGCACGAAAGGGGAAAGCGGTGATTGGACACAGCTAGCCAGGGATTCCGGTGAGTAGATGTAACATCTACGGGGGACTATCGTTGGATGGCGCAAGCCGCCCGATAGTTTTAGTAACTTAAAAGATTCCTAGTAATGTTAGTAATTAGGGGTGTAATACTTGTATGATTATTTGCTACATTCAGGCCCTATATTGACACACCTATACGAAACCATTTATAGGACACCTGCACCATTGCCAGGGTTTTTATATGCAGCACGAGCACTATTCATGCTTACACACACATCCTGGTAATTGCCATGCCACCACACTAGATAACCTTTTAATTAAAACCTTTTACTAATTGATGCTTAAACCTGTGCTATTGCCTTTAATTCCTTAAAATGAAATCGTAGGATTGCTATTCATGTGCATGTACCTCATCATATTATTTGTTCATGCCTAGTCTATTAATCATACATCGTAGCTTAATTATTGATACCATATGCATTCATCACCATTGACATATACACTTATGAGGATTTCTTGAGATTTTATGATATTTCTGGATTTCGGGGGAAAGCCGCAAAATTTCTAAACTTATTATATTTTTTAAAATATGTAAATTGCGGTTTTCTAGTGATGTAAGTGTCGTCCACCATGAGTTTGCTGTGGTTTTCGAGATCCGTGTCGAGGAGTGGAGGAACCGTCACGGGTATATGGTGGGCCCGGTAAGGTACCCCGGGGCAAGAGGAATGTGGTGTTGACGTTGAGCCTGGCAGGGGACGGATTACCTACCGGTGACTGTTTCGGACAGCGGATATCCAGAGGATACCGACCGTGGCCGCTAGATGATGAGATATTGATATTTGAGATGGGTCAGCCGGACGGCTGAGGCCAGAGATACATTGATATGAGATTTGAGACAGTTTTGAGATGTCGATGCTGGACACAGGTTCTTGCTGATTCTATTGGTATTGTGCTGGTATTTCAAAGGACATTCTTAAAGGGAAAAACATGATTTCTTATACTTACACATTCAGATCACGAGTTGATTCGCATTGCATTCATACCTGCTAGTATATCCATATTGCATACATACTTGCCATTATGTTCTGCCTTACCTGTATTTAGATGCTAGGATGCTTGTGTGCATGCATTCGATAGCCTGTGTAGATGTTATTTATTACTCACGAGTTGGCAACTCACCCCCGTTGTGCCATAGCCTTTTGCAGGTTCGCTCCGTCAGTACAGTAGCGGCGGGTGCGCTTGCTTCTTTTGCCTGGACTCGAGGTTTTGCTCATAGGTGGGTTATGTTATTATTTTTGTACCACCTTGTATATTCTTTGTATCTAGTGTACTCCATCTACTGTATCTACCAGCATTATTGTATATTGACCTAGAGATGAGACTGTGAGATTTCTGTATTTTGGGGTCGAGCTCACTTGAGTCGACATGCTGTTTTTCTTATGCTTCATTATGATTATTTTGCTTGTTGTCATTTTATATTGCGTGGGACTTGTGACCGCCTTATGGCGAAGAGCTAGCTCCCGCTTGGGGATGCCCTATTTTGTTGGATTCATATATATTTTTGTTGTACCCATTTTGGGGGCCAGTATTTACAAAGGAGACTCTGCCGAAATTTTCGGAAAAATTGGTATTGTTTTTTTAAAAGGGTTTTACATGACTTATTTGATAAACTCGCTTTCAATTGATTGGGTTTTCTTCACTCTTTTGCTTTTTGGTTTGGTTTCCTGGGCTTTGGCTTACTTATTTTACGGACGTCTTTAGACGTTTCGTAAACTTAAGTGCCAGTCACGTTCCGTACCCTGCGGGTCGTGACAGTAGCTTCCTGCCCTACAAAGGTGTGGATCCAAAGACCTCATCGCGAGGCCACCGAGTAGATTCCTGCTCGGTCCATCCACAATGGGTAGCTTCCTTTCCTACTAAGGTGTGGATCCAAAATCCTAGTCACGAGGCTACCGAGTAGATTCCTGCTCGGTCTATCCGCAACAGGGTAGTTTCCTGCCCTATAGAGAAGTGGATCTAAAGACCTCATCGTGAGGCCACCGAGTAGATTCATGCTCGGTCCATCCACAACTGGGAGATTCCTGCCTTACGCAGGTGTGGAACCAAAGTCCTCATCACGAGGCCACCGAGTATATTCCTGCTCAGTCTATCTACAATGGGTAGCTTCCTTCCCTACAGAGAAGTGATCTAAAGCCCTCGTCACGAGGCCGCTGAGCATCTTCCTGCCCTACGAAGACACGGGTCTAAGACCCGCACCAAGAAAGAGTCGAGGGAAGCCGACCTATGTAGACTTGGCGAACGCGCGATCCATACTCGATTCCAGGGAAAGGAAGGATACCGGCCTATCCAAACTAGCTAACGCCCGATCCATACTCGATTCTGGGGAAAGGGAGGATACCGGCCTTCCTACACTTGGATATAGCTCGATTCATGCTCGACGCACGATCGGATCCTCGACTCCGGGAAAAGGGAGGGCTCCGGCTTACCGGAAGATTGCGTCACGCCCACTGGATAACCTTTGCACATGTGAGCTAAAATTACTTGCAAAATAAAAAGACTTGTACTTACAAGATAATGATGAGAAGTTTTACAAGCTAAAAAAAAGTAGGAAAAACTTTTGGCTTGAGCAAATATATGTGCTTTATTTATGATCAAAATTATATACAAGGTATTGTGGGCTCCTCGGCCTTACAAAAATACCCGGAAGCTTACAAAAATTCTAAAAGAGAAAAAGAAAAAGGGAAAATAGCTCAAGTTGCCCGCTCGGCCACCACCTCTCCCTACTCGGTGCCTCCGCCGGGAACCGTAACGACGACCTCAGGGTCGGCGCTTCCGCCAGCAGCCTCGCCTTCTACGGCCATCTCGGAGTCGCCCCCCTGTGGTGCTTCCTCGGCGATGGGGTACTTTACGCGGAGCTCACAGTCGACGAACTCGGGCATAGCCTCTTTGACGGCGTCGAGGGCATTGTGCCACCAGACGGTCGCGAAGTTGGCAAGATCGAGGTAAAACTGATCAGATGCCTTGTACTCCTCCACGGCCCTCTCCGCCCTGCTCTCAGCAAGCTTCGCCCGCCGACCTGAAGAATTGTAGATATATTTTTTCATTCTTCCTTTGTACATACTTCTGAATGAGAGTATATATATTTTTTCTTTCACGAATTGTACTTTGTATTCATTCTGATTCATGAATAAAAGACATATTTTTCTTCACGATGGTGTGTCCCTTCCATTAAATGTATTCTGTGGATAGTCTATCTCGGTTTATTTGCAGGACAATGATGGCTTAGGATTCAGGGTTAAGATCTGCCTCCTAAGACTTTTCAACATTATGAGCCGTGAAGGTTTCATAAAGAATTTTCTTCCTAGCGGTCGAGAGGATCCCGTAGGTGTAGTTTCTTCTTAAGAATCGTGAGGATTCCTAAGTGTGTTTTCTCTCGTAAGTCGTAAGGATCTCACAAGAGAGTTTTCTTCCTTACGAGTCGTGAGGACCCGTAAGTGATGGGTGAGTTTATCATCATCCGCATTTCACGGAATCAGGGGTTGCTCTGGATGCTTCCCACGGGTTCATTGCCGTGTTCTGCGAGGACCAGGCTCCGCTGTGGATGTTGCCCATGGGGTCTGGATTGACATAAGCCGCGTTTCACGTAGCCAGGAATTTTGTTCTGGATGCTTCCCACGGGTTCACTGCTGTGTTCTGCGAGAACTAGGCTCCGCTCTGGACGTTTCCCACGGGGTCAGGATTGACGTTATCTGAGTTCCACGTGACTAGGAATTTGCTCTGGATGCTTCCCACGGGTTCACTGCCGTGTTCTGCGAGGACCAGGCTCTGCTCTGGATGCTTCACACGGGGTCATTGCCGTGCTCTGCGAGGACCAGGATCCGCTCTGGACGTTTCCCACGGGGTCAGGGTTGACATAAGCCGTGTTCCACATAACCAGGAATTTTGCTCTGGATGCTTCCCATGGGTTCACTGCCGTGTTCTGCGAGGACCAGGCTCCACTCTAGATGCTTCATACGGGGTCATTTCCGTGCTCTGCGAGGACCAGGATCCGCTCTGGATGTTTCCCACGGGGTCAGGATTGACATAAGCCGCGTTCCACGTAGCCAGGAATTTTGCTCTGGATGCTTCCCACGGGTTCACTGCCGTGTTCAGCGAGGATCAGGCTCCGCTCTGGATGCTTCACACGGGGTCATTGCCGTGCTCTGCGAGGACCAGGATCCACTCTGGACGTTTCACACGGGGTCAGGATTGACATAAGCCGCGTTCCACGTAACCAGGAATTTTGCTCTGGATGCTTCCCACGGGTTCACTGCCGTGTTCGGCGAGGACCAGGCTCCGCTCTGGACGTTTCCCACGGGGTCAGGATTGACGTAAGCCGTGTTCCACGTAGCCAGAAATTTTGCTCTGGATGCTTCACACGGGGTCAGGATTGACATAAGCCGCGTTCCACGTAACCAGGAATTTTGCTCTGGATGCTTCCCATGGGTTCATTGTCGTGTTCTGCGAGGACCAGGCACCACTCTGGATGCTTCGCACGGGGTCATTGCCATGCTCTGCGAGGACCAGGATCGGCTCTGGACGTTTCCCAAGGGGTCAGGATTGACATAAGCCGCGTTCCACGTAACCAGGAATTTTGCTCTGGATGCTTCACACGGGGTCGGGATTGACATAAGCCGCATTCCACGTAACCAGGAATTTTGCTCTAGATGCTTCCCATAGGTTCACTGCCTTATTCTGAGAGGACCAGGCTCTGCTCTGAATGCTTCACACGGGGTCATTTCCGTGCTCTGCGAGGACCAGAATCCGCTCTGGACGTTTCCCACAGGGTCAGGGTTGATATAAGCCGAGTTCCACGTAACCAAGAATTTTGCTCTGGATGCTTCCCACGGGTTCACTGCCGTGTTATGCGAGGACCAGGCTCCACTCTGGA
The DNA here is from genome assembly GCA_030015575.1 of Agapanthus africanus. Classification (NCBI taxonomy): domain Eukaryota; kingdom Viridiplantae; phylum Streptophyta; class Magnoliopsida; order Asparagales; family Amaryllidaceae; genus Agapanthus; species Agapanthus africanus. The sequence goes on along the minus strand of CM057338.1, from coordinate 312,571,992 downwards.
TGCTTCACACGAGGTCATTGCTGTGCTCTGCGAGGACCAGGATCCGCTCTGGACGTTTCCCACGGGGTCAGGATTGACATAACCCGTGTTCCACGTAGCTAGGAATTTTGGTCTAGATGCTTCCCACGGGTTCACTGCCGTGTTCGACGAGGACCAGGCTCCGCTCTGGATGCTTCACACGGGATCATTGCCATTCTCTGCGAGGACCAGGATCTGCTGTGGATGTTTCCCACGGGGTCAGGATCGACATAAGCCGCGTTCCACGTAACCAGGAATTTTGCTCTGGATGCTTCCCACGGGTTCACTGCTGTGTTCGGTGAGGACCAGGCTCCGCTCTGCACGTTTCCCACGGGGTCAGGATTGATGTAAGCCGCGTTCTACATAACCAGGAATTTTGCTCTGGATGCTTCACACGGGGTCAGGATTGACATAAGCCGCGTTCCACGTAACCAGGAATTTTTCTCTGGATGCTTCCCACGGGTTCACTGCCGTGTTCTGCGAGGACCAGGCTCCACTCTGGATGCTTCACACGGGGTCATTGCCGTGCTCTGCGAGGACCAGGATCCGCTCTGGACGTTTCCCATGGGTCAGGATTGACATAAGCCGCATTCCACGTAACCAGGAATTTTGCTCTGGTTGCTTCACACGGGGTCAGGATTGACATAAGCCGCGTTCTACGTAACCAGGAATTTTGTTCTGGATGCTTCCCACGGGTTCAATGCCGTGTTCTGTGAGGACCAGGCTCCACTCTGGATGCTTCACATGGGGTTATTGCCTTGCTCTGTGAGGACCAGGATCCGCTCTGGACGTTTCCCACGGGGTCAAGATTGACATAAGCCGCGTTCCACGTAGTCAGGAATTTTGCTCTGGATGCTTCCCACGGGTTCACTGCCGTGTTCGGCAAGGACCAGGCACCGCTCTGGATGCTTCACACGGGGTCAGGATTGACATAAGCCGCGTTATACGTAACCAGGAATTTTTGACTTTATCCTCATTTCACGGAGTCGGGGTTTGACTCTCGGTCATCTGTGCACCGCCAAGTCATGGAATTGGGGGTTGTCGCTAATGCGCTTTGCTTGATGTTGTGTCTGTTATAATGAGACGAATGTTGAGATGATATCTGGGCTATGTGTGAACCGTTGAAATTTGGCTTCTTCTTCTGATGAAACCTGGGGAGGAAAAGTGTGATTCCTTCTTTGTTTGCGCCCCTGGATTGTATACAGGGATTGCTGTGATATCACCTGTAGGACATAAATTTCATTTTTTTATTTCTTTCCGCGATACTCTATCATTTCAGCTTTTATATCGCGAAGGTCGCGATTGCCCAATCATTTCGGCTATTTTTCCGCGGTGCCCAATCATTTCGCCTATTTTTTTTTATTTTTTTACTCGCTGCTTTTTATTGCGAGTTGCCCAATCATTTCGGCTATTTTGCATGCATATATTTTTACTTGCTAATTTTGTTTGCAAGTTGCCCCATCATTTCGGCTATTTCGTATGCATGTGTGGCTCGCTAGCTCTTTTGTTGCAAGCTTGGAATTAGACACTGATTTTGGCATCAGCACCGCTACAACTGTGATATTGCCAGGAGCGAATCATCATTTGCCTCTGTCGGTATCGAACAAAGGTGGCTTAGTAAACAGGGTTAGGATCCTGCTGACTAAGGCTTTTGACTTCACGAGCCGTAAAGGTTTCGTAAGGGTATTTCTCCCTACAAGTCGTGAGGATCTCGTAGGTGTAATTTCTCCTTAGGAATCGTGAGGACTCCAAAGTGTATAGTTTCTTATAAGTCGTAAGGATCTTACAAGAGTATTTTCTCCTTCTAAGTCGAGAGGACTTATAAGGGCTGTTCACCGTATAGACATATCCATAATCACGGATGGGACTTCGTTAGGGAAATGTTTATTCGCGCCCGTGGATTGTATACAAAGGTCAGCATTGAGCCGCTTGTAGGGCATTATGGGAGGTTGTGGGGGCTGCTTAAGAACAGGTTCAGATCCCTGTAGCTTAAGACTTTCGAATCTTATGAGCCGTGAGGGTCTCATAAGAGGGTTCGCCTTACGAGTCGTGAGGATCTCTCAAGTGTAATTTCTCCTTAGGAATCATGGGGATCCCTAAGTGTGTTTCTCCCTTGTGAGTTGTAAGGATCTCACGCGGGTGGTTTCTCCTCACAAGGTCGAGAGGACCCTGCAAGTGTCTTTTAACGAGCTTGCGCCCTTTCGGGTTTTCACAAAACTCGCCGGTAGCCCTGCTGTTTTTACTCATAGAGCCCTTTCGGGTTTTCATCCGTGCCCTTTTGCTTATGGACATACCGTTTTCTTTTTTTATTCTAACGACGTTGCGCCCATTCGGGTTTTCACAAAACTCGCTGGTAGCCCTGCTGTTTTTACTCACGGAGCCCTTTCGGGTTTTCATCCGTGCCCTTTTGCTTATGGACATACCGTTTTCTTTTTCTTTTATTCTAACGAGGTTGCACCCTTTCGGGTTTTCACAAAACTCGCCGGTAGCCCTGCTGTTTTTACTCACGGAGCCCTTTCGGGTTTTCATCCGTGCCCATTTTGCTTATGGACATACCGTTTTTCTTTTTTTTTCCTTTTATTTTCTCTTCTTTTTTTTATATCAGCCTTGGGATGTTGCAATCCACAGTAGTTTATCTACGTCTCGATCAACGGTTAGTTTTAGGACATAGTGGTCCATTGTTAGTTTTAAGGACATCTCGGTCCGTTGTTATTGTAAGGACGTTTCGGTCCGTTGTTAGTTTAAGGACATTTCGTTCCGTTGCGCCGGCTACTACTTATAGAGTTTGGGCTTAGGAACATAGCGAGCGGACATAGTATTCGTCATCTATCATTGACCTAGGCCGTGACTCGTCAGGCGTAGTATTTCTTTTAGAAAGCGACCGTTTATTGGTTTGAAGGGCCTTTCGCCATGCATGTCCATGAGTAGATAGGCCCCACCTTGGTAGACCTTGTCTATGATATACAGGCCTTCATAGTTCGGTTCGAATTTCCTTCGTTTGGCACGATTAGGGATCATAAGTCTTTTGACTACCAACATGAGTTCGCCTTGGCAGAATGTTCTCGGCCTAGTCAATCTTTCGTATGAGCGCGTCATCTTTGCTTTATAAGCCTCCAGATTTTGTTGCGCTATGAGCCGGGTTTCATCAAGGGCGTCGAGCTCCTCAAGCCGAAGGTGAGCATTCTCCTCGTCTGTTAGCTCGTAATGAACTGCTACTCGTAGAGAAGGTAGCTCTATCTCGATGGGGAGTACCGCCTCTGTCCCGAACACCAATGCATATGGCGTTGTGTTTGTAGCCGTTTTGAACGTAGTTCGATATGCCCAGAGAGCTTCATGCAGTCTCTCATGCCAGTCCTTCTTATTTCGAGACACCTTCTTTTTCACGATCTTCGTCAAGGTCTTGTTGAAAGCCTCAGCTAGATTGTTGGCTCGGGGATTGTAGACCGATGAATATATCCAGTCTATCTTATGTTGTTGTGCGAAGCGGCTGATCTTGTGGCTTCTGTAGGCTTGCCCGTTATCGGAGATGATCCGTCTCGGAGTTCCAAACCGATAAATGACGTGTGTCTTGAAGAAATGGAGAATATTCTCAGTCTTCACTTCCCTCAGCGGTACTGCTTCTGCCCATTTGGAGAAGTAGTCAGTTGTCGCCAAAATGAATCGATGTCCTCTAGACGATACTGGCTCGATGGGGCCGATTATGTCAGTCCCCCACATTTCGAACTGCCAGCTAGCCATCGTTGGATGTAGAGGATTTGGATGCTAGTGGATAAAGTCCCCATGGATCTGGCATGAGTGGCATTGCTTCGCGTATTCGAGGCAGTCCTGGATCATCGTGGGCCAATAGTAGCCCATCCGTTTAATCTTCAGCTTCATCTTCGGGCCGGCTTGGTGAGAACCGCAGAGTCCGTCGTGAGTTTCTTGGACGACTCTTTTTGCTTCTTCAGGTCCCAAGCATCTTAACCATAGAGAATCAAATGACCTCTTGTACAGAGTATCATTGAAGAAGGCAAAAGATAAGGCTCGCTTCATGAGCTGATATTTTGAGGACGCATCTTCAGGCGTTCGACGGGATTTGAAGTAGTCTATAAAGACTTCTCTCCAATCCTCAACCTTTTCTTGGTCTTTTACTTGTAGAGCCATTTGCCCGGTCGCTCCCTTCTCTTCGGACGACCCCGGAGATATTTCTGCCGGTGTAAGAACCCGACGGCTTTGTACAACGATTCTTACATTATCGAGGTTCTCGTCGGCCAATTCTTTAGCGAGCTTGGCCAATGCGTCCCCTTTGCTATTTTCCGCACGCGGTATGCTTTCCAGGATGTAGGAAGGGATTTGAGTCAGTAGTTGATATACTCTCTTGCCGTACTTCACCAACTCTGGCTTGCACATTTGGTAGTCGCCATTTATTTGACTAACGACCAGTTGGGAGTCTCCATATATGAGGAGGTTTTCAATTCCAATGTCGATAGGGATCTCAAGACCTGCTATGAAAGCTTCATATTCGGCTTCATTATTCGTCCTCGGCTCTGTTAAGGAGAAGGCAAAGCGCATTATCCCTCCTTGTGGTGTTACGAAGATGAGGCCTACCCCTGATTTGATTATAGGCGTGCTTTGTTTGCGCTTCTTCATGGAAGATGCTCCATCGAAGTAAAGTTCCCACCGGATATCACCCCCATCGATCGTGTCAAACGCATGTTCATCTGGCAATTCGCAGTTCAAAGGAGAATCGGCAGGTATCGGATGTTCAGCGAGGAAGTCGGCGATGGCCTAGCCTTTTACTGCCTTGAGAGGTCGATAAGTTATCGAGAACTTCATCAAGAGCAAGGCCCACATAGCGAGCCGCCCAGTCAATATGGCCTTCGACATCAAATATTTGAGAGGATCCACCTTTGATATGAGATGGACCTTATGTGCCAACGCATAGTGTCTGAGCTTCGTGATTGCGAAGATCAATGCCAGGCATGTTTACCGCCGGAAACCGGGATGACTGACGTCTTGCCTAAATCTGGGGGCAGATGCTAATTGGTGCTATCCGTCCACCTCTCCGAAAATGCCAAGTTGATTTATGGCAACATATATCGGAGGTTTAGACGGATGCGGCCGTTGTAGCAAACTTTATCAGATTCCCCCTCGTCGAGGGGTTTTTGATTGTGGGGACGCTCTTCCCTGCAGGCGCAAGCCCCTGCAGTTAATTACGCTACCGCTTCACGGTAACAACTTTCTCCTTCTCCAGATGGTCACTTCGTGTCGTGTGTGTTTGTTTTGTTTGTGGTTGCCTGTGGATTGTATACGGAGACTAATTTATGTTGTCGCCCGTAGGGCGTGGACTGGTCCAAATCCGTATCTTTCTTAGATTTGGGTTTAGGGGTTGGGTTTAAGGATACGTTAGCCTCATTTGAGACTAAGATCAACTTAAACATTAGTTAAGGATACGTTAGTCTAATTTCAGACTAAGATCAACTTAACGGGATCGTTTAGATACAACAAGAGAGCATTTGGGCTCAATTGTTTAGTTTAGGGACATTGCGGTCGATAATTAGTTTAAGGACATTACGGTCCATTGTTAGTTTAAGGACATCTCGGTCCGATGTTAGTTTAAATACATCACGGTCGAGGTTAAGGACATCATAGTCCATGAGTTTAAGGACCCCACAGTCCAATGTTAGTTTAAAGACATCACGGTCGAGGTTAAGGACATCATAGTCCATGGGTTTAAGGACCCCACCGTCCAAGGTTAGTTTAAAGACATCACGGTCGAGGTTAAGGACATCATAGTCCATGAGTTTAAGGACCCCACAGTCCAGTTTAAAGACGTCATAGTCTGTGAAATGTGTGGTTGTCGGGACCCGTCACCTCTTTGAAGACGTTGAGGAATTACAACGACAAATATCAAAGGAGTGAAGTGATGTACCCTTGAACCAGGATGAGTTGGTTGAAAGAGCAGATGTGCTCAGTTCAAGATAATTTGAGGACTTATGGCCAGAATTGGGCTAAGTCCAATTAAAATGTTTAACATTTTTTGTTCTGGCTATTAAGCCTTTATTTGGGCTCGGCCCTTTTAATAATGCTAAGCATTGGGTTCTGACATCTTTTGTCTTCATCAGAACAAATTATGTTCTGACAATGCGCCACGTGCCGCGCCAGGCGCTTTGCGCCAGTTAAAGAGCGCATTGCGCTTCTATCAGGTAGCGTACACGAAGAGGACACGTGTCGCGTTTAGCGCTAAGCGCTAGTTGATTAGCGCATTGCGCTTTTAATTTATGAGCGCTTTGCGCTAGTCTGTTGGCGCGTCAGTGAGTGATACGTGGCGCGCTTGGCGCTGAGCGCCAGCCCATGAGCGCAGTGCGCTGTTTCAGAAGCGCAAAGCGCAGATTGTGTCTTTGGTTGACACGTGGCAGGTTTTGGCGCTGAGCGCCGGTCCAATGAGCGCAAGAGCGCAATTCGTGAGTGCAAGGCACTTTCAGGATCAAAGAATAAATTTATGTTCTTCTTAAAGGAGGTTTTGCCTCAAGATTCAAGAACAAAAGTTTTTTGTTTTATAAAAAGGCTCTGCCTTTATAGATCAAAGATCTGTGAATGAAGTAAAATACTTCTTTTAGTTTTTTATAATTAGATCTTTTGATCTTTTTTTCTTTTTATCAAAGACCTTGATCTTTTGTAGATCTATGATCTTTTTAGAAGATGGTTCTTCTTTTTACGAGATGATTTCATCTCTGTGGTTCAAGAACGAGTTCTTTACCTTGAAGATGAAGAAATGATCTTCTTTTTCTAAAGGCTTGCCTTTCTTTCTCTTTAAGTTTTCTCAAAATTTGCAGAGGGTTTTCTCTATTTGCTTCTGTATATCTGTTTCTTTTCTTCTTTTTTTTTATTGAAAAGAAGGATCATTGGTCATTGGGACCCACCACCTCTCCGACGACACTGAGAGATTACAGCGCCATATATCGAAGGTGTGGAGGGATGTACCCTTTGAACCATGTCCCACTCATTAGGGGGAAAGAACAGGCTGGAGCTTAATCTTCTCGCTGCTGAAAAATGCTTCTTTGCATTAGCGTACGTGTGTCGCACGTGTTGGGCGTACGTGCGTCGCTCGTGTTGGGCGCACGTATTTGCACGTAGCGCACATGGATATTGCGCATATGCGCATTATGGGGGGGAGCAAGCGCCTATGGAGAACGTATCTCCTTTTAATATTAATAAATGATCTCATGTAGTCCGCACGTGCATTGCACGTGGTGCGTGCTTGGCGGGCATACGTGCGTTGCACGTAGCGCACGTGGCGCTTGCGCATTATTGGGAGGAGCAGGCTCCTATCTTGGAGAACTAAGCTCCTTTTAATATTATTAAATGTTCTCATGTGGTGCGCATGTGCGTTGCACATGGTGCGCGCATGGCGGACACACATGCGTTGCACGTAGCGCACATGGCGCTTGCGCATATGCGCATTATGAGGAGGAGCATGCTCCTATCTTGGAGAACTAAGCTCCTTTGAGAATTGAATCCTTTGAGGATTGAACTCTATCCTTTCTAAGAGGTATCCCCTCTTATTTATATGGGAGTGGTAGAGAAGCGATCTCTCGTTTTCCCGATGTGGGACTAAAAATCTTCCGCGCCTTGCTGGCATAAAGAGGAACGCTGTTCTTGGTCTTCTGGGATGCAGATGTGACCGTCGAGACTTGGCTCTCTTTCTGATGGAGCCTGAGGAGGGAAGGTGTGATTCCTTCTTTGTTTGCGCCCCTGGATCCTATACAGGGATTGATGTGATATCACCTGTAGGGCAAAAAGTATTACTTTTTTCATTTTCTTTTTATTTCTTTCCACGATGATCCATCATTCCAGCTTTTATATCGCGAAATTCGCAATTGCCCAATCATTTCGGCTATTTTTTGCGGTGCCCAATCATTTCGGCTATTTGTTTTATTTTTTTACTCGCTGCTTTTTTATTGCGAGTTGCCCAATCATTTCGGCTATTTTGCATGCATACATTTTTACTTGCTGATTTGCAAGTTGCCAAATCATTTCGGCTATTTCATATGCATGTGTGGCTCGCTGGCTTTTTGCTGCAAGCTTGGGATTAGACATCGATTTTCGGCATCAGCACCGCTGCAACTGGGATATTGCCAGGAGCGAATCATCATTTGCCTTTGTCGATGTCGGACAAAGGTGGCTTAGTAAACAGGGTTAAGATCCTGTCAACTAAGGCTTTTGACTTCATGAACCGTAAGGGTCTCATAAAGGTATTTCTCCCCGTGAGTCGTGAGGATCTCGTAGGTGCGTTTTCTCCTTAGGAGTCGTGAGGATTCCTAAGTGTATGTTCTCTTGTAAGTCGTAAGGATCTTACAAGAGTGTTTTCTATTTATAAGTCGAGAGGACTTATAAGGGTTGTTCACCATATAGACATATCCCTAGTCACGGATGAGACTTCGTTAGGGAAATGTTTATTCGCGCCCGTGGATTGTATACAAGGGTCAGTGTTGAACCGCTTGTAGGGCAGTGTTGGAGGTTGTGGGGGCTGCTTAAGAACAGGTTCAGATCCCTGTAGCTTAAGACTCTTGAATCTTATGACCTGTGAGGGTCCCATAAGAGGATTCTCCTTATGAGTCGTGAGGATCTCGCAAGTGTAATTTCTCCTTAGGAATCGTGGGGATCCCTAAGTGTGTTGCTCCCTTGTGAGTCGTAAGGATCTCACGCGGGTGGTTTCTCCTTACAAAGTCGAGAGGACCTTGCAAGTGTCCTTTAACGAGATTGCGCCCTTTCGGGTTTTCACAAAACTTATCGGTAGCCCTGCCGTTTTTACTCACGGAGCCTTCTCGGGTTTTTATCCGTGCCCATTTCGCTTATGGACGTACCGTTTTTTTTCCCTCTCTTTTTTTGTATCAGCCTTGGGATGCTGCGGTCTGTAGTAGTTTATCGACGTCTCAGTCAATATCCAGTTTCAGGACATAGTGGTCCATTGTTAGTTTAAGGACATTCCGGTCCGACGCCAGTTTTAGGACATAGTGGTCCGCACGTATTTGAGGCGAATCTCTAGTTTACTGACTTTTTGGTCTATGGTGCTTTCCCTATGAATGAGCACGATGCCCCCAAGATGTCCACCTTTTTAGGGGCATGAGGTTGTGGCGGGCTCACCTTCCAGTTTTCTGATAATGCGAACTTGCCTTGTTGGTATTGGTCTTCAATCCAGTTTTTGAAGACGTAGCAGTGTTCGATCGGATAGCCTAATACTCGGTGGTAGGGGCAGTAATTGGGATCATTGACGTCATTTGGCTGCAACGGACGTTTTGGATCTGGCAGATTGATGAGTTTGTTGCGCACTGCCAGCTCGAACAGCCTCCTCGTTTTATCTTGAAGAAATGAGTAAGGACGTCCTAGTCTCTCCTCGAAGGATGGGCATGGACGCATATTGTTCTGGCGAACAACCGGCTCTTTTTTCTTGTCTTTTTCGATTCCTTCTATTTGAGTCCTAATTGTGTTGCTCGGCTGTCGTTGAGCATCGGCGACGAAAGTCGCTTTTCCTTTCTCTTTTTCGTTACGAGGATCCGCCTTTGAAGGAGATGGTTTATGACCATCTGGTCCATTTGGGCCAACTTGTCAATCAAGGCCTGGAACGTGGTCGGCTTGAAGAACATTATGAACTGGGAGATGGTCGCCTGCGGATCAAGAGTACCCACGAACATGCCTACCGCGGGAGTTTCTTCGATGCGCTGCTTGCATTTCGACCATAAATTCCGCCACCGTATCGCGTATTGTACCCACGTTTCGCCTGGCTTTACCCTTGCTCTTGATCAATGTGGTGATCGGGGTGCGCTCGCTAGCACTTGCAAATCTCTGTGTAAAAAGCAACTCCATCTCTGCAAATGTTTTGACAGAGTCGTTGGGCAGCTCCGAATACCATTCAAAGGCTGTTTTCGCCAAGCTGCCGACGAACTGACGAAGTAACAATTTGTCGTCGCCTCCGGTATTGCCGCAAAGAGCTCTAAACTGAGCGACATGTTGATAGGGATTGCCCGTCCCCTTGTATACATGAAACTTAGGAATCGTGTATCCTGGCGGATACTTGATCTGATCGTACCATTCAGGATATAGTCGTCCAGTGCTGACGACTTGGCCAGTTGCTTCATTTGCTTGATGAGCCCATATTTGCTGAGCTATATAATCATCTAGGGCAGCTTTTAAGATGGTCTCCTTTTTGGCTGCTGAATAAGCCGGAAGGGGATTTGATATCTCCGCTCGGTCATCTTCGAATAATCGGAGGATCTTCAGTTGGAGGGTCCGGCTGGATCATCATGCCCACCATATCTTGGAATAGAAGGGCCATTTTCTTTATATTGGCTGCTTGTTCCGCGGCCTCCTTGTCCTTCTTTTCGAGCATTCTCCGAAGGAATTCAATATCAGTTTCCTGCTCACAACGCTGTTCTGATGATGCCTCCGGGCTTTCTTTTGGCCCCGTGAGTGCGGCCATTTGCGTTAGCATTTCCTGAAGCTTCTGTTGCTGCTCCTGGGCTTTTGTCACGGATCGGGTGAGCGTTCGGTGACCCGTCGAAGCGCGGCTTTCCTCTTTTCCGGAAGCCATGTAAATAGTATGCACCGTTATGCCCCCAGACTTGGGGTGTTTGGGCTCAGTGTCTTTGTGGCCTTCCACGTTCATAGGGGCTTTTTCTGGCCTCCTTCTCTTTTGAGCAGTTGACGTTGAGGGGGCCGTTGCAGCGGGCACCCAGATAGTTGTCGTCCTTTGCGGTTTGACAGGACGGTTCTCTTCTTCCTGAACTTTTAGCTTTTTCTGTCGGCGGGGATAGTCTTGATCAATCACCGACTCCTGGACCCATCGCCAGACTTTGTAAACCTTGGAGGACAGCCGCTGAGGGAGCTGCTCCGGCTTTGCTTCTGTAACATTCTCCACCGGTGGCAGAGATCTTTTCAGTACGGCAGTAGGAGAGTTCCTGTGCATCTTGTTTAACAATTCAAAGCTGTTCCCGGTTGGAACAGCAGCATTGACTTCCATCGTTGGGGCTGGTGGAGTTGCCTCAGAGGGGGAGTAGCCCTCAGCCTTCCTTATTCGGCGCCGGTGGCGACGTCGAGCGTGTCGAGCCGTTGGGATTGTTTTAGCTTTAGGGGTGACTTCCTCATGCCCCCTGTGTTGTTCGGAAGTTTTCGTTGTCAGCCTATTAAAGTCTGATGTCCGCTGAGTGGGGATAACCAGCCTATCGAAAGTAGACTTCCGAGCAGGTGAAGCAGCCTTGACGATTTCGCCTGAAACGGGCGTGGAAACAGTCAGTCTTGTGAAGACCGACCCTTTGGCAGGAGAAGCCGCTTTGACGACTTCGAGAGTAGGAATGGCTATCCTCTTTGGGATAACCCTTTCTGGTATTGCAGGCTTCTTCATGGGCCCACATGAACTTTGGCCCAATCTGGCGAAGACTGAGGCGCTGGAGTTGGACGATCCATTGAGAGGGCCCGCAGTAGTTGTAAGCCGATCAAAGACCGACTTCTTGGGAGCTTCTGGTATTGGTATAGGAGCGCTGAAGCTCGTTGGCGGGAGCATGGTCCCGAAAAACAATCCAGTGGTGGCCTGAGTGACCTGTTCCACCGGCATAACGAAGATGGATGCCGCTTGGGGCCCGTAAGTCACTCCTCCGGACGGGACGGAGCGAGAGTTGCAGTTGCAGTTAGTGCAGTTTGAAGCCATTGATCTTCTGTTTTTTTCATGGAGCAAGACACCAAATCTTAATACCTTGAATCCACAGGCAACCATAGCAAATCGCGATTCGTTCGCGAACACGACATACGAAGTATGGAGTGGAAGAGGAAAAGGTCCCACCGGCGTGCCAGAATCTGTTTACCGCCGGAAACCGGGAAGACTGACGTCTTGCCTGAATCTGGGGGCAGATGCTAATTGTTGTTATCCGTCCACCTCTCCGAAGATGCCAAGTTGATTTATGGCACCATGTATCGGAGGTTTAGACGGATGCGGATTCCCCCTCGTCGAGGGGTTTTTGATTGTGGGGACGCTCTTCCCTGCAGGCGCAAGCCCCTGCAGTTAATTACGCTACCGCTTCGCGGTAACAACTTTCTCCTTCTCCAGATGGTCACTTCGTGTCGTGTGTGTTTGTTTTGTTTGTGGTTGCCTGTGGATTGTATACGGAGACTAATTTATGTTGTCGCCCGTAGGGCGTGGACTGGTCCAAATCCGTATCTTTCTTAGATTTGGGTTTGGGGGTTGGGTTTAAGGATACGTTAGCCTCATTTGAGACTAAGATCAACTTAAACGTTAGTTAAGGATACGTTAGTCTAATTTCAGACTAAGATCAACTTAACGGGATCGTTTAGATCCAACAAGAGAGCATTTGGGCTCAATTGTTTAGTTTAGGGACATTGCGGTCGATAATTAGTTTATGGACATTACGGTCCATTGTTAGTTTAAGGACATCTCGGTCCGATGTTAGTTTAAATACATCACGGCCGAGGTTAAGGACATCATAGTCCGTGAGTTTAAGGACCCCACAGTCCAATGTTAGTTTAAAGACATCACGGTCGAGGTTAAGGACATCATAGTCCATAGGTTTAAGGACCCCACAGTCCAAGGTTAGTTTAAAGACATCACGGTCGAGGTTAAGGACATCATAGTCCATGAGTTTAAGGACCCCACAGTCCAGTTTAAAGACGTCATAGTCTGTGAAATGTGTGGTTGTCGGGACCCGTCACCTCTTTGAAGACGTTGAGGAATTACAACGACAAATATCAATGGAGTGAAGAGATGTACCCTTGAACCAAGATGAGTTGGTTGAAAGAGCAGATGTGCTCAGTTCAAGATAATTTGAGGACTTATGGCCAGAATTGGGCTAAGTCCAATTAAAATGTTTAACATTTTTTGTTCTGGCTATTAAGCCTTTATTTGGGCTCGGCCCTTTTAATAATGCTAAGCATTGGGTTCTGACATCTTTTGTCTTCATCAGAACAAATTGTGTTCTGAAAATGCGCCACGTGGCGCCCCAGGCGCTTTGCGCCAGTTATAGAGCGCATTGCGCTTCTATCAGGTAGCGCACATGAAAAGGACACGTGTCGCGTTTAGCGCTAAGCGCTAGTTCATTAGCGCATTGCGCTTTTAATTTATGAGTGCTTTGCGCTAGTCTATTGGCGCGCCAGTGAGTGACACGTGTCGCGCTTGGCGCTGAGCGCCAAGCGCATGAGTGCAGTGCGCTATTTCAGAAGCGCAAAGCGCAGATTGTGTCTTTGGTTGACACGTGGAAGGTTTTGGTGCTGAGCGCCGGTCCAATGAGCGCAAGAGCACAATTCGTGAGTGCAAGGAACTTTCAAGATCAAAGAATAAATTTATGTTCTTCTTAAAGGAGGCTTTGCATCAAGATTCAAGAACAAAAGTTTTTTGTTTTATAAAAAGGCTCTGCCTTTATAGATCAAAGATCTGTGAATGAAGTAAAATACTTCTTTTAGTTTTTTATAATTAGATCTTTTGATCTTTTTTTCTTTTTATCAAAGACCTTGGTCTTTTGTAGATCTATGATCTTTTTAGAAGATGGTTCTTCTTTTTACGAGATGATTTCATCTCTGTGGTTCATGAACCAGTTCTTTACCTTGAAGATGAAGAAATGATCTTCTTTTTCTAAAGGCTTGCCTTTCTTTCTCTTTGAGTTTTCTCAAAGTTTGCAGAGGGTTTTCTCTATTTGCTTCTGTATTTTTTTTCTTTTCTTTTTTTTATTGAAAAGAAGGATCATTGGTCGTTGGGACCCACCACCTCTCCAACGACACTGAGAGATTACAGCGCCATATATCGAAGGTGTGGAGGGATGTACATTTTGAACCATGTCCCACTCATTAGGGGGAAAGAACAGGCTGGAGCTTAAACTTCTCTCTGCTGAATAAAGCTTCTTTGCGTTCGCTCACGTGCGTCGCACGTGTTGGGCGCACGTGCGTCGCACGTGTTGGGCGCACATATTTGCACGTAGCGCACATAGAGCTTGCGCAAATGCGCATTATGGAGGGGAGCAAGCTCCTATGAAGAACGTATCTCCTTTTAATATTATTAAATTTTCTCATGTAGTGCGCACGTGCGTTGCACGTGGTGCGTGCATAGCGGGCATACGTGCGTTGCACGTAGCGCACGTGGCGCTTGCGTATATGCTCATTATGGGGAGGAGCAGGCTCCTATCTTGGAAAACTAAGCTCCTATGGAGAGTTAAGCTCCTTTTAATATTATTAAATGTTCTCATGTGGTGCGCACGTGCGTTGCACGTGGTGCGCGCATGGCGGGCACATGTGCGTTGCACGTAGCGCACATGGCGCTTGCGTATATGCGCATTATGCGGAGGAGCAGATTCCTATCTTGAAGAACTAAGCTCTTATGGAGAACTAAGCTCCTTTGAGAATTGAATCCTTTGAGGATTGAACTCCACCCTTTCTAAGAGGTATCCCCTCTTATTTATATGGGTGTGGTAGAGAAGCGATCTCTTATTTTCCCGATGTGGGACTAAAAATGCATTTCCCATGTAGTAGAGCATTACTTTAGATTACACGTGCATAACACATTTGCTCATAACTTTTGATCCCGGATGAATTATGAGGCTCATAATATATTAAATCGAAGGATTTTTCGAGATACTTTTGATACCATCAGAATTTAACTGTTTTTCATTCCGGAGTTTGTCAAAATACAGCTCAGAAAATACTGGTTCGCATCTTCTTTCTTAGATCACATGTGCATAGCACATTTGATCGTAACTTTTGATCCCGGATGAATTATGAGGCCCATAATATATCAAATCGAAGATTTTTTTCAGTTGCTTTCAATACCATCAGAATTTAGTAGTTTCTCATTCGGGAGTTTGTCAAAATACAGCTCGGAAAATACTGGTTCGAATTTTCTTAAGCGTATCGCTGCCATTTGATACCTTAGGCTGTTTGCGCAGTAATTTTTGGCGGGAACAAGGCATTGTTTTTCGATGGGGGAGTAGTTGCTTTCTGCTCCCAGTAGAACTCGACTCAAGTAGTAGAGAGCCCTTTCTTTCCCTTGGTCGTTCTTTTGTGCCCATAATGCGCCTAAGGAACCTTCAAAGGCAGTTGTATGCAGAATGAGAGGCTTTTCCTTGATCGGAGCAGCCAGCACTGGCGGATTCTCCAGGTATTGCTTGATTTCGTCTAGTGCATTTTGGCATTTGCGATCCCAGACGAAAGGGGTTCCCTTCTTCATCAGGTGGCTGTAAGGACGGCACTTGCCAGAGAGATTGGTTATAAATCGCCGGATATACGCAAGCTTCCCTTGGAGAGACCGCAATTGCTTGAGAGTCCTTGGCAAGGGCATTTCCATAATCGCTTTGATTTTTGACAGATCTATCTCAATGCCTCGGTGTCGGACGATGAATCCGAGGAATTTGCCCGAGAAAACTCCGAACGCGCATTTGAGAGGGTTCATCTTCAAGTTGTATTGCCGGAGGCGTTGAAAAACAATCTACAGATGCTCTAGATGTTTCTCGTATGATTTTCTTTTAACTACGAGGTCGTCGATATAACATTCGACAATTTCATGTATGAGGTCATCGAAGATCTTCGTCATGGCCCTCTGATAGGTGGCACCGGCGTTCTTTAGACCGAAAGGCATTACATTGTAGCAGAATATACCCAAAGGGGTCCGAAAAGCAGTATGCTTCTGGTCCTCAGGATGCATTTTTATCTGATTATATCCTGATGAGCCTTCCATGAAGGAGAAAACTTCGTGAGTGGATGTATTATCTATCATCAGCTCAGTGACTGGTACTGAGAAGTCATCCTTCGGGCAGCCTTTATTGAGATCCCGAAAGCCTATACATATGCGCACTATCCCATTTTTTTCATCATCGGGACGATGTTGGCGATCCAGTCAGGATACTGAACCTCTTGGATGAAACCAGAGTCGATCAGCTTCTTGAACTCGGCGTTGATACTCATCTCAAGCTCGAGCCGCATACTTCTCGGCGCTTGTTTGATTGGATTGACGTCTGGGGATATTGCCAGTTTGTGGACGGCAATGTCTGGATCTAGTCCTGGCATCTCGGAATAGTTCCATGCAAAACAATCCTTATGCTGCATAAGCACGTCTTTTAGTGTAGCTACCCTTTCTTCGGACAGCAGCTCACTGACGAATGTCGGCCGCGGATCACTTGTCGTCCCCAAATCAATTTTCTTGAGATCATCTGCAATGGTATGTATTCCATCTTCCAGCTCTTTCGGCGCCGGTGGAAGCTCTGAGATCACCTCGTCATCATTGTTTTCGAAGCACCAGGGGAGGTGGTCAATATTCTCGGGGTCTTCTTTTGACAGAGTAATCATGTGACAGGTACGAGCTCGCTTCCAAGACTGATGTTGATCTGGTTCTACTCTCGCTGTATGTGCGGCTTTTGGTTCGTGCTTCTGCGGCGGAGTTATCCTCCAACTGCTGGATAGAGCGAACTTGCCAAGCTGATATTGGTCTTCGACCCAGTTCTTGAAGGTGAAGCAGTCTTCAAGAGGATGCCCTATTGCTCGGTGATAAGAGCAATAGTCTGGGCGAGAGACCTCGTTGGCTTGCTGGGGTGTTTGGACTCCGGAAGTATAATCAATTGATGTCTTATAGTAAGATCAAGTATCTTCCGTGTTTTGTTCTGAGGAAAAGAGTATGCTCGACTCATTTTCTTTATAAGGGACGAATCCGGATTGCGTGATTCCCGATTGCGTGGCTTCTCAGACCTGCTCGGCTGCTGTTGAATGCCTTTCCCGCTCTATATTTATTTTTGCCTCTGCGTCAGGCCTTTTGTATGACGGGTTGATAAGGAAGAGCATTGTCATTCTCCGCGGCCTGCTGAAGGAGGCGCTGCGTCCTGGCTTTTTCGTAAAAGGCCATTTCACGGTTATGGTCATCCCGAACCTTTTGACCTGCTTCCCTTATGAGCTTGTCCATTCGTTCTTCAAATGACAGACTCAGCATTTTGATGGTAGGATCTCGTTTTGGTTCAGGGTCAGCGTTTTCTAACAGGCCATCCTCTTCTTCATCGAAGTCATATATGACGTAGCTACCATGGACTCGTTCCCGTTTCTTAGATTGGACATATCCAAGCTCGACCGTTTCCATTCTCCCGTTGGGCAACTTTCGCTGAGTTCCGGGGACATCCCAAATCCTGTTGTAGAATCGAGCTTGTCGAGTAGTCTGTCTGAAGAGTACCCCTTGGCGCTTCAATAGCCTTCTCAAGTCTTCCGAGTAATATCTAGGCAGACGGATGGGCTGGAGTCTGTCGACCGTGGAATCAGCACCGTGCCAGATTTCTTTTTCCGCTTTGGTTTCCCCCGATCGGTAGAATAGGATCGTTTCTTCACCTTTTCGCCTGGGAGGGACGTAAAATGTCTGGAGTTCTTGCACGCTATAAGCTTCAAGTGCATCGAGATCTTTGTAATGCTCCCGCGGAACCATGGTAATTTGCAAATTCTGATTATTGTCAGCGAAGACTTGTATTGATGGTCGAGCGGGAAATATAGCGTTAACCTCGTCTTCCGAGTCGCTGCCGAAGATCAACATGGGGGTGGACAGTCCCGGGTTGTTGCGTTGAGGTGGCCCTGAATAAACTATCTCTTCTTCCTCCTCGGTATCACTCCCGAAGACCGGAATAGTGGTGATAGCTTTGTTCTTCGGTTCGTGACATCTTTCTGTGTCCTCAAAATCTGGTAAGAAATATTTTGCATCTTCGTACTTCCGGACTTCGTTCACGGAGAATGGGTTCAACTCCCCCGTCACAGTGTACTCGAGACCATCTTTGAAATAGTTCATATACTGGTGCTGTGTAGAAGGGATAATGTTGTACTCGTGTAACCATGGCTGGCCGAGCAAAGCATTGTAGCAAGTCTTGGCGTCAATGATGTGAAATTTAATATCCGTGATGAGTAGCCCGAAACGCAGCATCAGTATCACAGACCCGAGAGTCCGTGATGACTGGGAATCGAAACCGGAGATAGTGATTTTATCACGAGCGAGGTGCTGAACGCTCATGCAGATTTCCTTCAACACTCTCACATTGAGGAGATTGACGGAAGACCCATTGTCAGCCAGGATTTTGCCTATCTTTATATCATGATAGTATCCAGAGACATAAAGGGGACGGTTATACTCGCACGTCCCAAGGAGGAGATTTTCATCGCCGAAGGTGATATCGGCTGTGTGCACTTCTTCCAGCTCGTCCTTCATCTTTTCTTTGGCGAGGAAAGCTTGGAATTGCTCTGGCTCTTGTAGCGCCTTGATCAATGAATCTCTCGCCTCTTTGGATAACAGAAAGGCGTCGAGAATGCTGAGCTGCGAGGGTAGCTTCCTCAAGTGTGCCAGAACGTTGTAGTCCACCTTACTTTTCTTTGGCGGGTCCTTGGCTGTCAGCTTTTTGATGGCTTGGTCATCAAGGATGATATCCTCAGGGACCTTTTCTTTCCCTTTATCTTTTCTATTCGTGGGTCCGAGATTCTTTTCGGGCAGCGTACGATTACGCAGCTGAATATTTTCACAGGTCTTCGGCTCTTCCTCTTTTCCCAAAGTGGATTCTTTGATGAGAGGGCCAATGGTCATTTCTTCGTCAGAGTCGCTCCCGAAGGTGAGAACTTGCGATCCCCCAGCGTCGATCATGTGATAGTTGCCGGTAGTTCTTTTATGCTCCTCGGTCGTATTTTTTTGCTCCCGACGAGTTTTGCGTTTCATCCACTTAAAATGTTGCCAGTGAACAACATATCCCTGACACCATCTTTTAAAAGCGTTGCACTCTTCGGTGGGGTGCGCGATCTTTCGATGATATAAGCAGTAGATGGGATGTATTTCTGCTTTACCAAGAGCGTTCGCTTCGGAGGGTGGTAGCTTCATCCCCATTGATACAGCTTTGGCGAACCTCTTCCTCGTCTTGAGCATGTTTTTATTTGCAACGGAGGCACTTTGATTTGGCGGGAGCGTTGCAACCCTTTCGTCCAGTCGCCGGCGCTTGGCTTTTTCAAATATGGCCATCTTACGCTCTCGGGTAGCTTTGCTTTTAAGCAGCGCTTCATTCAGGAATGCATCAATCATTTCGTCTGATGGCCTTAGAAGTTCCGGCTCAGGACCTGCCCCTAGTTTCTCTGTGTAAGAAGCTTCTTCATCGTCTATCGATGAGTGAGAGATCGCATGGCAACTTGCCACATAATCTTCAGATTCATCTGACGAGTCTTCTCCATTATTGTCATCTCCGTCCTCAAGGACGTGGCTGAGAAATTCTTGGAGTGTGATTAGAGCTCGTGCCTTTTGGTTATACCCCTCCAACGCGTCAATCTGCTTTTGCAGGTCCGTGCGCTTGTCGTCAGGCTTCACGGGCTTCTTGGATTTCTTCTTCTTTTTCGAAGATTTCGACGGCTGGGTGTGTGTGCTTTGGCTATCACCACCAATCTTTAGAGTTGGGTGCTGCTTCAGCATCCCCTCGATGATCTAAGGTTCCAACGGATTCTTTCACCTGATCGCCGGGCATGTTTGGAGATCGTTCAGCATCCTTTTGGTTTTGGCCGAAAGAGCAACCTCACATGGAGTTTCTTCCATAAAAGAGCACGATGCTCCCGGTGTGTCCGTCTTCTTAGGAGTGTGCGGTTGTGGTGGGCTCACTTTCCACTTCTCGGACAGTGCAAACTTGCCTTGTTGGTATCGATCCTTGATCCATCCCTTAAAGACGAAGCAATCTTCGATTGGATGGCTTACCGTTTGGTGGTAAGGGCAATAATTGGGACTATTCGCCTCGCCGGGTTGCAGTGGACGCTTTGGATTCGGCAGATTGATGAGCCTGTTGCGCATCGCTAGTTCAAACAATCTCTTTGTTTTGTCCCGTGGGAATGAGTAAGGACGCTTCATTTTCTCATTGTAGTATCGCCATCTCTCTTCCAGTTGATCCGTTAGTTTTGGAGCACTGGGCTATTGTTGGGTATTCACAACGAAGGTCGCCTTCCCTTTACCCTTTTCGTTCTGCGGTTCCGGCTTCGGAGGAGACGGTCTATGACCCATCTGGTCCATTTGGGCCAGCTTGTTGATTAAAGCTTGGAATGTGGTCGGTTTGAAGAACATCATGAATTGTGAAATAGTTGCATGAGGGTCTAGGGTGCCCATGAACATGCCTACCGCTGGTGCTTCTTCGATGCGTTGTTCGCACTTTGACCACAGATTTCGCCATCGGATTGCGTATTGAACCCAAGTTTCGCCCGGCTTCACTCTTGCATTGATCAGCGCCGTTATTGGGGTGCGTTCACTAGCATTCGCGAATCGCTGGGTGAATAACAACTCCATTTCTGTGAAAGTCTTGATGGAGTAGTTTAGATTCTCGGAGTACCACTCAAATGCCGTCTCCGACAAGCTGCCGACAAATTGGCGGAGCAAAAGCTTGCTATCGCCCCCGGTATTACCACATAGAGCCCTGAACTGGGCGACATGTTGGTGCGGATTTCCTGTCCCTTTATATACATGAAACTTAGGGATGGTATATCCTGGCGGGTACTTTATCTGGTCATACCAGCCTGGATATGGTCGCCCAGTTTTAACAACTTGGCCGGACGCTTCATTCGCCTGGTGAGCTCGTATTTGCTGAGTAATGTAGTCATCCAGAGAGGCCTTGGAAATGGTTTCCTCCTTGGCTGCTGAAAGGGCCGGAGGAGGGTTAGATGTCTCCCCTCTGTCGTCTTCAATAATGATCGGAGGGTCTTCAGCTGGAGAGTCCGGCTCTAACATCATCCCTACCATATCTTGGAAGAGAAGTGCCATCCGCTTTATATTAGTCGCTTGTTCTGCGGCTTCTTTGTCCTTCTTTTCGAGGATTCTGCGAAGGAAGTCAGCATCGGTTTCTTGTTCATGACGCTACTCCGATGACACCTCCGGGCTTTCTTTTGGTCCGGTGAGTGCAGCCATTGCAGTCAGCTTCTCCTGAAGCTTCTGTTGTTGTTCCTGAGCCCTTGTTATTGATCGGGTGAGCGGTCGGTGACCCATCGAAGCGCGGCTTTCCTCTTTTCCGGAAGCCATGTAAACTGTATATACCATCATGCCGCCAGACTTGGGGCGTTTGGGTTTGGCGTCTTTGTGGTCTGCCGCGGTCGCAGGGGCTTTCTCTGTCCTCCTTCTCTTTTGAACAGTTGAAGTCGAGGGTGCCCTTGCAGCGGGCACCCAGACAGCCGTTGCCTTTTGGGGCTTAGCAGGATGGTTCTCTTCTTGTTGAACTTTCGCCCTTTTCTGTCGGCGAGGGTAATCTTGATCAATTACTGAGTCCCGAACCTGTCGCCAGACTTTGTAGATTTTGGAGGACAACCGCTGAGGGGACTGTTTTGGCTTTGGTTCCGCAACATTCTTCACGGATGGAGGAGATCTTTTCAGTAAGGCGGCAGGAGAGTTCCTGCGCACTTTGTTCAGCAATACAAAGCTGTTCCCAGTTGGAACAGCGGTATTGAATTCCACCGTTGGGGCTGGTGGAGTTAACCCAGAGGGGGAGTTGCCCCCAGCCTTCCTTACCCGGTGCCAATGGCGACGTCGAGCGCATCGAGCTGTTGGGATGGTTTCAGCTTTAGGGGCGACTTCGTTATGTCCCCTATTCTGGTTTGGCGCTGTTACTGGCGTCAGCCTCTTGAAGACTGGCGTCCGTTGAGTAACAGTATTTAATTTGTCAAAGACAGAATTTGGAGCGGAAGCGGGAGCCAGAGTGGGAGCCGGGACAGTCAGTCTTGTAAAGACCAACCCCTTGGCAGGAAAAGCCGCCTTGACGACTTCGGGAGCAGGGATAGTTACTCTCTTCGGAACAACCTTTTCTTGAGTTGTAGGCTTCATCATGGGCCAACAGGAATTTTGGCCCAATCTGGCGAAAACCGAGGCGCTGGAGTTGGACGACCCGTTGAGAGGGGCCGCAGTAGTTGTAAATTGATCAAAGACCGACTTTTTGGGAGTCTCCTGTGTTGGTATAGAAGCGTTGAAGCTTGTTGGTGGGAGCATGGTCCCAAAGAATAAACCAGTGGTGGCCTGGGTGACCTGTTCCACCGGCATCGTGAACAGGGAGGCCGCTTGGGGCCCGTAAGCTATGCCTCCAGATGAGGCAAAACGTGGGTTGCAGTTGCAGTTAAAACACTTCATGCAAGTAGACGCCATCGATCCTTCGCTTTCTGCACCAAGAAAGACGCCAAATCTTAGTATCTCGAACCCAAGAGCAACCATTAGCAAACCGCGATTCGTTCGCGAACACGACACATAAAGTGTGGAGTGGAAAGAGAAAAAGGTCCCACCGGGCATGCCAGAATCTGTTCACCGCCGAAAACACGGGAAGACAAACGTCTTGCCTAAATTTGGGGGCAGATGCTAATTGGTGCTATCCGTCCACCTCTCCGAAGATGCCAAGTTGATTTATGGCACCGTGTATCGAAGGTTTAAACGGATGCGGCCGATGTAGCAGACTTCGTCAGATTCCCCCTCATTTGAGGGGGTTTTGATTGTGGGGACGCTCTTCCCTGCAGGCGCAAGCCCCTGCAGTTAATTACGCTACCGCATCACAGTAACCACTTTCTCCTTCTCCAGATGGTCACTTCGTGTCGTGGGTGTTTGTTTTGTTTTTGGTTGCCCGTGGATTGTATACGGAGACTAATTTATGTTGTCGCCCGTAGGGCGTGGACTAGTCCAAATCCGTATCTTTCTTAGATTTGGGTTTGGGGAGGTTGGTTTTAAGGATACGTTAGCCTCATTTGAGACTAAGATCAAGTTAAACGTTTGTTAATGATACGTTAGTCTCATTTTAGACTAAGATCAACTTAACAGGATCGTTTAGATCC
Organism: Agapanthus africanus; assembly: GCA_030015575.1. NCBI lineage: Eukaryota > Viridiplantae > Streptophyta > Magnoliopsida > Asparagales > Amaryllidaceae > Agapanthus > Agapanthus africanus. Next base: position 312,549,177 of record CM057338.1, on the reverse strand, counting down.
AACAAGAGAGCAATTGGACTCTATTGTTTAGTTCAGGGACATTGCGGTCGATTACCAGTTTAAGGACATGGTGGTCCATTGTTAGTTTATGGACATCTCGGTCCATTGTTAGTTTAAAGACATCGCGGTCGAGGTTAAGAACATCATAGTCCGTGAGTTTAAGGACCCCACAGTCCAATGTTAGTTTAAAGACATCGCGGTCGAGATTAAGGACATCATAGTCCATGAGTTTAAGGACCCCACAGTCCAATGTTTAGAGACGTCATAGTCTGTGAAATGTGTGGTTGTCAGGACCCGTCACCTCTCTGAAAATGTTGAAGGATTACAACGACAAATATCAGAAGAGTGAAGAGATGTACCCTCAAACCAAAATGGATTAAGTGATCTGTAGTCCAATTTGGAACTGAGATCAATTAATTAAATTATGAGCACATTGACTCAGTTAAGTCTGAATCGAGGACTTATGGCCAACTTGGGCTAAGTCCAATTAAATTTGAAGTGTTGGACCTTTGTTGGACCATTAAACACTTGTCTGGGTTCAAGCCCGCATATTTTTAGCCATGCTAGACAAGAGTTTGAAAGCTTTGGTGACATTTTTATCTTTGACTGAGCATGGAACATTATAGCTCTGAATTTTACTCAATTTTGAGATTCAATTGAAGGGGAGACTTCTGCCTCTGGAAAATTAGCCAATTTGGCTAAAAATAGTGTTAAACACTAGAGCAGCAGCGTTAAACACTGGCAATAGAACTCTGAATTAGTGTTAAACACTAGAAGACAACAGTGTTAAACACTGGAAATAGAATTCTCAAATTAGTGTTAAACACTAGATAAGAATGGGTCATGTGGGGACACGTGAGGGCACCCAAAGGTGGGGCCAGATCTCCTTTGCTTTGTTATGAAAACAAGTGTTAAACACTTTTGATCTTTTTGGCCATCACGTGTTGACACGTGATGGATATTCGTACGCTGATTATTAAAGCATTTATTATGGGTCACGTGGTAACACGTGAGAGCGCCCAAAGCCAGTAGTTCATGTGCTTTTATTCTCTTTGTTTTGGAGGTCACGTGGGAGCATGTGAGGCATTGCCTCAAAGCTTTTTCTTTTCATTTTTGGGGATCTGTTTAGGGGTCATGTGGGGCCACGTGACCTTAGTTTTTTGCATGCATGGAGATCTTTCAAGTCTCTTTAATTTTTAGAATTAAATTCTCTGTAGGGTTAAACCCTGATTATGGTTTTAGAGGAATTAAATTCCTATATATATGAAAGAATTAAATTCTTGTGTAGGGTAAAACCCTAATTTCTTTTTAGGAGGAATTAAATTCCTGTGTATGTAAAAGAATTAAATTCTCAATTAGGGTTCAATCCTAGTTTTGTCCATCTTGAAGGAATTAAATTCCTATAATTTTAGGAGAATTAAATTCTCATATAGGGTTAAACCCTAATTTTATCTTGAAGGAATTGAATTCCTGTGAATTTGAGAGAATTAAATTCTCATATAGGGTTAAACCCTAATTTCATCTTAGAGGAATTAAATTCCTGTGAATTTAGGAGAATTAAATTCTCTAAACTCAATTCTCCCTCTAAGTTTTGGATCTGCATGGCAGAATCTCAACCCGATGAGAATTAAATTCTCAACCTATGAGGAGATTTGCTTCTGCAGATCTTCAACCAAAGGAAGAACTAAGTTTTTTTTCAGAAGAGTTAAACCCTTAAATTGAGAATTAAATTCTCTTTTTTGTTTTATGAAGCTTTGATCCCTTTCTCTTTTCTCACCTAGGGTTTTCTTTCTTAAGAATTAAATTCTCCTTTCTTTTCTCTATGCTATTTTCTTTTTTTTGAAAATTTCAAGATCCCAAAAATTTATATCTCCAAAATTCTTCCTCCTTTCTTCTCCTCTTGGCTCCTATTTATAGGAGAAGGAAAAGAATCAATTTGTTTAGTAAATCTCTCATTGAAAGATTTTGTTTGTTTTCATAATTAATACGATTCTTTAGATCACTCAGTGAATTTTATTCACCGTTGGATTTTTAATCCAAAAGATATTCTGTTTGTTATTTTTGGTGAGATTTAGAGAAATCTTTCCTTGTCTAAAATATTTCTATAAATTGGTGATTTTTAATCACCCTTGGATTTTTAATCCAACGGTTCCCCATAATCCTTTTTCGTTTGGAAAGATTTAGAGAAATTTGAATTTAATCCTATTAAGTTATAAGGCTTTCAAAGCCTGTCATGTGCCAGCACGTGACCTTTGGTCACGTGTGAGCATGCGACCCCCAATTGGGTCCTCCTTCAGCCGCTTGTTTTCATTTCTGTCTGCTTAGAGTTTTAACTATCACGTGTCAACACGTGACCATTGGTCACGTGTGAGCACGTGATACCTCGTTGAGGTAATTCTCACGAATTTAATTCTATTAAGTTATAAGGCTTTCAAAGCCTGTCACGTGCTGGCACGTGACCCTTGGACACGTGTGAGCACGTGACCCCCAATTGGGTCCTCCTTCAGCCGCTTGTTTTCATTTCTGTATGCTTAGAGTTTTAACTATTACGTGTCAACACGTGACCATTGGTCACGTGTGAGCACGTGATACCTTATTGAGGTAATTCCTGATTTTTAATCAGGGAACAAATGCCCCCACAGCGTTGCTCTCACGTGTCTACACGTGAGTGCAACGCTGTCACTTTTGTGACCGTTGGATCTGTCTAGGGAATAGAGGAGATGAATCGTTTTCCATCACATCCTATAAATGCAGGGGTCTCTTCAGAAGCGCCTCCACTCTTTCATCTTCTTCCTTTGCTAACTTTTCTTTTGGGAATTTAATTCCCGTTCTCAGAGCTTAGTTCTCTGCTTCGAAAATCTTCAGAGTTTAACTCTGTTCAAGAAAGACCCTTTCTTCAGGTAATGATCTTTGAACGGTTGAAGAACTTTGCAGACATTTTCATTGGATTTTAAATCCACATCAAGGGTTTTCCCTTTAACAAGAACCAATTGTTTTAAGTTCTTTAAAAAGAAAACCACTCATTCTTTAATCAACAGACCTTTTAGGGTTTCTCTGATCTTCATGGGTTAATGGTGGTGTTTGTCTTTTCCATGGAATTTAATTCCATCTCAAAGAGATTTGGCTCTGAAAAGATGTTTCTTGGAATTTAATTCCCCTTTTTCTGTTTGATTTGTTACAGAGTCCAAGATGTATTTCCTTTTGGGGAATGTGTAGGGCCATTTGAAATCCACTGTTCATTTATTGAGAATCTTCTTTTTGTCTCATCGTAATTGCTTTGCCTCATCATTGGCAAGCCGCCATCTTGAATTTGTGGGACCCATGTGTTTTGTAACCAATGGTCCCATAAAATGAGTCCTCTGACGCTTTCTTCCACTGTCTTTTCACACACACACACACACACACACACACATATATATATATATATATATATTTATAATCATATATATATACACTGTTGGCTTATCTTTAACAGTTTCCTCTTATTTTATTTCAGGTACGATGACTTCCGTTCTGTATTTCCCTTTCACTCGCTCGGAAGCTGCTTTTCCTCAATCACCATCCGACGAGGAAGTAATGGCTATGATCAAGGCTCATGACCCGAATCGCACCAACTTGCTTTTATGGGGGACTTGGTACGGTCACATCATCCGCGGCCGCCGCAGTTTTCTTTGTGAGACACCGATGGAGCCTACCTACCCATTCCTGCCGATGGATCCTCCAAGGACTGTTTTTGCTGTGGAAATGCCGAATTGGACCCCGATGGGACGGCTTGAGCCTTCGACGACTGGCATCCCAAACCATCCGATACTGGCTATAGATATTTTGGGGCGCCGTATTTGTCAGGGCGAAGCCCAGCCATGGGGGCAGATTTACAAGATATGGCTTACCCCTTGTTCATATCAGATTTTTGCATTTTCATACCGCCCAATTTTTATCACATTGCATATCGGTAGGTACTATTGAGCCGTGTTTGCTAGTCAATTGCAGGATACAGGTTTTCGGCTCTAAACAGTGAAATTCATGGAAAAAGCACGACAATTCCAGATTCCTGCCAACCACAGATAGGCTCTGCTCTTTGTCCGTATGTTGCCACACACCAGTTTAAGAGATAAATGTCATTTTCATGCACAAGGCTTAATGGCAAACACGCGGGGCCCAAGAAATCATTACAAAAAGATCCACTTTCACACCTTTTGGCCCACTAGAATTTTGGAAAGAATGTTAAAAGATTATCAGAAAGATCATGCACCAGACAAAAGGGGACAGACAACCAGGAAAGCACCAAAAACTGGAGCACCCACCTCCACTACATGGCTGCGGAACCGCAGCCAATAGGGGGTCTAGGCCGCGGTTCCGCGGCCGTATTGGCGCCACAGATGAAGATTTTGCAGGGGCTTTTTGGTCTTTTCATATTGGTTCTGAATATTGCCCTATATTTCCTTCTCCCTGCCTATAAATAGTCCAGAACCTTGTGAAGCTAGTGTGTGTGTGTGTGAGCTTAATTCTTGTATTTAGATTAGGATAGTTGTTGTTCTTCTTCCTCCTCTCATCTCTTCTCCATTAAAAACTTGTAGTGAGCTTTTGTGAGTGAAGAATGAATAAAGGAGTTCTTGTTCTTACCATGCTTATCTTGTTGTAATTGTTCTTTTATTATTGCTTGTAATTTTCATTTGTTAACTTAGTTGTTGTTATTTGTGTTTGCTTCTTTCTTTTCTCTTTTCCGTTATCTTTAAAACGACCATGATGCTCACGCTTGATCCTTGCCAAGGTAAGGTCGCAAATAGCTAGTTGTTATCTTCTAATCTCTTTCTTTCTATCTTCCTCTTTTGTTTTATTTTCTTTTCCGAATTATGGATGAGTAGTTTCATACTTGTTAGGGTAGGAGAAGGGAAGTTTGAGAGAAGGAAATCTCCCTCACTCTTTCCTTGCCCAACATCTTAAATCGACTCCCGTTAATTGAACCACAATCCGCTCCCTCCGGCACCCTATCCTACATGATAACGGTGATTCCGTAGTAAGACCGGTTGTGGTTGAATTAACCGGAGGTTATGGCTAAGAGCCAAGAACGGACGGACAAGCACCAAAAGGAAGAATTTAAGCGTTGAAAAGCCTAGCTTATACTCGTTATTTCCTTCCTAGTCGTGCTAATCCCCGTTGTTGCCGATTACCGTAACACCGATATTAAGAGTGGCAACGAAAGAAGTGAGCGACTCCTAACTCAAACTAACCTAATCCTAACCCTAACAAGCTCTCTTTACATATCATTTTAACACTTAGATAATCACAAACCCAAACACATTTGGACTTAACTCGTTAAAACATAAAGAAAAAGACTCCCATCTCTCTGTGGATCGACCCGTACTCATCCGGCTAGCTGCAAAGCGAAACCGTCCTGATTGCGGTAATTAAACTTGAACACGCAAAATCTCTACCAATCAAATGGCGCCGTTGCCGGGGAGACGATAGTTTATTTCTTTGTGTAATTTCGGGTTAACTTGTGAATATAACCGAAAAACAAAAAAAAAATATACTTTGAAAAAATAAAATAAAAATCATCTTGTTATTTTTTGTGCAAGAGTGCAGGAAAGGGAGAACTTCGAGTTCAGTGCCAAAGTCGTGGGGAGTTAGACCCATATCTCGCGACTACACCGCGGCGGATCAAGGCGAAACCCAAAATCCTCTGTGAGTATCCCAACCCTCTTCTCCACTCCTCTGGACTCCAATAAACTGTGTTTTCTGCAGCATTCTTTGCGCAAATTCTTTTCCCCCTTCCAATAAACTGTTCTTGTGCAGGATTCTTTGCGCCGCGCTAAAAAATAATAAAAATTGTTTGCAGTTGATTTATTACTTCTTTGCATTCATTAATACGGACTTTAAGGGGCTTGAAACCAATTCAGATTGGGTGGGGATTTCATCACCCTTCCCAGGACCCCAGAAATCACAAAAAGCATATGCATTGACTATTGTTAAATTAAAAAATACTAGACTCAGCCCTAAGGACTTCGCGCTCAATAGGACAGAGGACTAGTTACAGGCATCGGCCGTTTATCCTATCTGACTTTTGCGGTGACCAGGCAAGTGTGTCGAAGGCAAGTGGTTCTTTAATTAAGGAACTTCGCGAAAGCGTTGGACAACCTCCCACTTACCTGGCACTTACCTGGCCGCAATTGACGGAGAAGAGGCGGTTTGAGGTCCTATTTCTAGCCCTCTGGAACAGTTAGGAGCTGTCTAGCAGACCTAGGTGACCTTAGATCTAGGTGTGATTGTGCATATCTTGTTTGTGATTGCTTAAAGCCGTAAGTCCGTACAGATTTCTGTAAAGCTCTTCCTAAAAATAAAATAAAAAAAAGAAAAAAATCAAAAACTTTTATAAAAACTTGCCCTTTGTCGCCAAAATCCATTTTTCACCCATCGCCCATCGCCTTTCTCCATTGACGTTTTCTTACCCTCACCTTCTCCGCTTTGACTATACTAAACTCGTTTAGTGTATGTCCGCTTGGACTCGGGACACTAGCGCCCGTCTAGTCCGCGTTACGTTAGTCGCTACCGACTACGCGATCGACTCAGACGTCGAAACTCCGTCCACTCCTCTTTCACCTTTACCCTTGCCGGCCAACTCCTACGTTGACCGGAATTCTGTTCATACATCTTCACCTTCACCATCACCAACCTCTTCTTCCGCGATGTCAGGATTTAATCCGAACATCTCTTTGACTACCCCTGGATTGGCTCCACCTCCTACGGAGACCAATAACTCACCACCACCACCTGTTGTAGCGCCGCAGCGAATCGCGCTCCAGGATCGTTTCTACCCCACTCGTTCTGCACTCCCCACCTGCCTTTCTCTTCCACCGGCCAATGGGGACAACTTTGAAATTAAGCCCCACTTCATCAACATGCTTCCACGATTTCATTGGCTTGAATCTGAAGATGCCTATATCTTCATCAATAAATTTCAAAACGTTTGTGCCATGATGAAAACCACCCAGCTGTCGGACGATGCTATACGTCTACGAGTCATTCCGTTCACTTTATGCGATCTTGTTGAAAAATGGCTGTATAGCACCGCTTCCCACTCCATAACCAGTTGGGACGAGCTTGTAAAAGCGTTTCTAAAGAAATTTTATCCGAATCATAAAACCGCAAGGATCCGCAATGAAATCAACCAATTCTCTCAGCTTCCTTCTGAACCCTTTTGGAAGCGCTTTGACCGGTACAAAGACCTTCTTGTTCAGTGTCCTCACCACGGTATAGAGAAATGGCAACTTTGCTAAACCTTATACGAGGGCCTAAACCCAGCAACCAAGCAGTTGTTGGAAACCATCTGTCAGGGCCACTTCCTTTCGAAATCTGACGAGGAAGCATGGCAATTCTTTGACGACCTTACGGAGCAAACGCTACAATGGGAGAGCACCAGACCGACTTCTTCTTCTTCTACCTCCACTTCTACCAGTCAGTCTAGGGTAGGAATTCACCAACTCGATGTCTCTATTGCGATGAAAGCTGAAATGGCTGCAATAACGAGAAAGCTTGAAGCGATAGAGAGCAAATTTTCTGCTCCTGCCCCTGTTCTTCCCCTTCGTACCATTTGCGCTTGTTGTTCCGATCCTTCTCACTTAACCGAAGAGTGTCCTTACAATTCTCCATCTTAAGGACAGGATCAGGTTAATGCTGCATTCCAGCAAAGACCGAGGAATGATCCATACTCTTCCACCTACAATCCCGGTTGGAGGAACCACCCCAATTTCGCCTGGAATCAGAATCAGAATCAATTCCAAGGCAATAATTTCCAAAGGCCCCCTCCTCCGCAACAACAAGCGCAACAACAAACTCAACAGCAGTTCCAGCAGCCTTTCCAACCCCAACCTTTCCAAAATCAGACGAACAATTTTGCACCCAACAATTCTTTTCCACCAAACAACTTTGTTCCGTCAAACAACGATAAGGTTTCCTCGCTCGAACGAAGTCTGGAGGCGTTCGTTAAACAATCGACACAATCCACTGCCAACATCCAGTCTTCCATTCAGTCCTTAGTGCAACACACTTCCGCACACGGGCAAAGCATCAAGACCATCGAGGCCCAGATTGCACAGCTGAATGCGGCCTTAAGCGAGCGAGAAAAGGGGAAGCTCCCGTCCCAACCACTCCCAAATCCCGGTCACCCACAGAATGTACATGTTGCTCTTGAACAACAGAACCATAATGTGAATGCCGTGACCACATTGAGATCGGGAAGGATGCTGCAAAACAACATTGGCACACGGATCAATGATGACACCCCGGCCGCCGTTTCTTCTTCTTCTTCTTCTTCTTCTGCTTCTTCGTCTTCTGAGCCTATTCTCCATTCTTCAAAAGGCTCTTCTTCTTCTTCCTCTTCTTCTGCTCTGAACGGACCCACTTCTCACTCCACGAAAACACCTGTTCTGGGATCCGTTCTAACTCCACAATCTCCTCCTCCAGTATTGGACTCAACCAATTTTAAAAACGTTTCATTTCCAAACCGGTTGAAGTCCACCAGACAAAATCCATAAATGGAGAAGATTCTGGAGTTATTTAAGAAAGTTAATATTAACATTCCTCTTTTAGATGCTGTCCAACAAGTCCCATCCTACGCGAAAATCTTAAAGGACTTGTGCACGAAAAAGAGGAAATCTCAGGTACCAAAGAAAGTTTTCTTGGCTAGTGTTGTGAGTGATGCCCTTACCCAATCTTTACCACAAAAACAGAAGGACCCTTGCTGTCCTACGATTTCTATCACCATTGGGGATAAGAACATCAACCGCGCATTATTAGATCTTGGTGCCAGTGTTAACCTGCTTCTGTACTCAGTATACGTGCAATTAGGCGTAGGAGAGCTGAAACCCACGCACTGCACTCTCCAAATGGCCGACCGATCGATCACCCATCCTAGGGGTGAGCTAGAGGATGTGTTAATAAAAGTCGGGGACTTCATATTCCCTGTTGACTTCATTGTATTAGACACACAGCCTGTAGCTAACCCCCGGAATAAAATTCCGGTGATACTCGGTCGCCCATTCCTTGCAACCTCAAATGCTGTGATCAATTGTCGCAATGGTTCGATGAACCTATCTTTTGGAAATATGACAATTGAACTCAACATTTTTAGGTTGGGGAATCAGCCCTCCGAACCTAATGCTCATATACTGGACGTTTGCTCAATCCAGGAGATCACCCCAGAAGAATGTGAATTCGAGGAGTTTCTGTTCGAACACGATAATCTTGACGCCACTAGTGCGTTCCTCTTCGAACCTGCTGCTGTTTCTGCGCCCGACAACGACTACGAGTGTTTCACATTCTCGAACGATCTTAGCTGCTCACGACCCGAGTTTGAATCCTTCGAATTTCCGGATGAGTTACCTGAACCATCCGACTCGGTCGCTTACACTCGTTTTGAACCTTTGCTGGAGTCCTTTGAGTTCGAGACCTCTGCACCAATCTTGCCTTCAATCGTTTCACCTCCGACGCTCGAACTCAAGCCTTTGCCGTCACATCTCAAGTACGCTTACTTAGGTGAGAACGAGACCCTCCCTGTCATCATCTCGGCTTCTCTAGCTCCAGAGCAAGAGAAAGCCCTTCTTGCGGTCTTGCATAGCAACAGGCAAGCTTTTGGCTGGTCCATGGCAGACATCAAGGTGATTAGTCCCCTGATCGTTGAACATCACATTCATCTGATGGATGATGCCAAACCAGCCCGGGATCCGCAAAGACGTCTCAATCCAGTCATGAAAGAGGCTGTGAAGAAGGAGATCGTAAAATGTCTAGATAGTGGTATCATTTACCCTATCTTTGATAGCCAGTGGGTTAGCCCCATTCATGTTGTCCCTAAGAAGTCGGGCATCACGGTCATAACCAACGAGGCGAACGAGTTAATCCCTACTCGCACCCAAACTGGGTGGCAAGTATGCATTGATTACAGAAAACTCAACGCCGCAACGCGGAAGGACCACTTTCCGCTACCTTTCATTGACCAAATGCTTGAATGATTGGCCGGACACGAGCACTACTGCTTTCTTGATGGCTACTCCGGCTATAATCAAATTCCCATCGCCGAAAAAGACCAGGACAAGACCACATTCACTTGTCCTTTCGGCACGTTTGCATATCGTCGCATGCCCTTTGGGTTATGCAATGCGCCCGCTACCTTCCAGCGGTGTATGATGGGAATCTTCTCAGACATGGTGGAAAAATTTCTGGAGATTTTCATGGATGATTTCTCCATCTTCGGCGATTCCTTCAACAAGTGTTTGCTGCATCTTGACGCTGTCCTTATTCGATGTAAGGACAAGAATCTCACTTTGAATTGGGAGAAGTGCCACTTCATGGTGCGCGAAGGTATTGTCTTAGGACATATCATCTCGAAAAATGGCATAGAGGTTGACAAAGCAAAGATTGAGGTCATTTCCAATCTACCTCCTCCCCGATGCGTCAGAGATATCCGAGCCTTCCTTGGCCATGCCGGATTCTATAGACGATTCATCAAGGACTTTAGCAAGATTGCTAGGCCCTTAACTCTTTTGCTAGCCAAGGATACGCCATTCGACTTCAAATCGAGCTGTGTGACTGCATTCGAGTCATTGAAAAGCTCACTCACTTCTGCTCCCGTTCTTTCTTCACCTGACTGGACGCACCCATCTGAGATTATGTGCGATGCATCCAACTTTCCCATTGGTGCTGTCCTTGGACAACACATCAACAAGATGCCACACGTAATCTATTATGCGAGCCGAACCCTGAACGACGCCCAACTAAATTATACAACAACTGAGAAGGAATTCTTAGCTGTTGTATTTGCTTTAGAAAAGTTTAGGCCCTACCTCATCGGCTCTCCAGTCATTGTCTACACAGACCATTCTGCTCTGCGCCATCTTTTTGCGAAGAAAGATGCAAAATCTCGGTTAATACGTTGGATCCTCTTGCTTCAAGAGTTTGACCTTGTCATTAAGGACAAACGAGGATGTGAAAACGTAGTTGCCGACCATCTCTCAGGACTTCCTTCTTCGCCTTCGCTTCCAATTCCGATCAATGACGTTTTCCCGGATGAACAGCTCTTGACAGTATCCTGTGAACCCTGGTTCGCAGATATTGTGAACTATTTAGCCACAGGGTTATTACCGACTGAATGGTCAAGTAAGGACAGACTTCGCTTCTTATCCCAAGTAAAACACTTTTACTGGGACGAACCCTATCTGTTCAAGTACTGTCCCAACCAGATTATTCGTCGGTGTGTCCCTGACGATGAATTCAAGAGTGTGCTATCGTTTTGCCACGATCAAGCGTGTGGCGGGCATTTTGGCCCCAGAAAGACAGCTGAGAAGATCTTGCAATGTGGTTTCTACTGGCCATAACTCTTCAAAGACGCTCATGACTATTGCAAGACTTGCTCCCGGTGCCAACACTTGGGCCGGATATCCCGGAGGAACGAGATGCCGCTCCAACCAATCTTGATTGTGGAGATTTTCGATGTTTGGGGGATAGATTTCATGGGACCGTTTCCCACCTCTTTCGGGAACTTGTACATCATTCTCGCTGTTGATTACGTCTCTAAATGGGTCGAGGCTGTGCCCAGCCGGAGTAACGACAACAAGGTTGTCGTTAGGTTTCTTAAAGAAAACATTTTCTCCCGTTTTGGGCACCCCCGAGCGATCATTAGCGACAATGGAATTCATTTCTGCAATAAGACTTTTGAGGCCTTGATGCGGAAATATTCCATTAATCATAAGCTATCCACGCCCTACCACCCCCAAACCTGCGGGCAGGCCGAAATTTCAAATCGGCAAATCAAGCAGATATTGGAAAAGACGGTTTCCAAGAACCGTAAGGATTGGTCGCTGAAACTCACTGATGCCCTTTGGGCATTTCGAACCGCTTATAAGACTGATCTTGGCATGTCTCCCTATCGGCTTGTGTACGGAAAAGCTTGCCACCTACCTGTCGAAATAGAGCATCGCGCATTTTGGGCGATAAAGGAGCTGAATCTGTCTCTCGAAGATGCGGGCAGCCATCGGAAGCTGCAATTGAACGAACTGAGCGAGCTTAGGGATGAGGTTTACGATAACGCGGTTGTCGTTAAGAACCGAACGAAGGTGTTTCACGATAAATATCTTTTGCGCAAAACCTTCATACCTGGTCAGCAGGTACTGCTTTACTACACCCGACTTCACTTCCATCCAGGAAAGCTCAGATCTCGCTGGAAAGGGCCGTATTTTGTGCGGAATGTGTATCCGCATGGCGCTGTGGATTTAGAGAATCCAAAGGACGGTTCATTTTTCAAAGTGAATGGACACCGACTAAAACCGTACCTTAGCGCCAAACCAACTGAGGAGCTCCTGGTCTTACAGGAGCCGGTTTACCCTGCATAATCTTCCTCTGCCTACCACCAAACTTCGATTATCCAGCCAAGAACAGGGGACACTGTTCCAAATAAGTTTGGGGGTATGTATATACCATTTTGTACATTTTTGTGGATATTCTTTTTCTTTTTCTTTTTCTTAAAACCAAAAGCAAAAACAAATAAAAATAAAAATAAAAATAAAAATTTTGTGTATCGCTAACCGACAATTTTGACCCTTCAAATGATCTCTTCATGCAATGACAGTGAGGACACTGTCCAGTTTAAGTTTGGGGGTACGCTCGGTACGCGTTTCTAACCTTCGCATTCATATGTATATTTTGCAATTGCATACTAAAATCCATAAATCCATAAAAATCTAAAAATTTTCTAAAATTATAAAAACTTTTCTGTCAAGTTAGCTAGTGGGAAGACTCTGATTCAATATTTCGACAGTTTTGTTTGATTAAATAAGAATAACTAAATCTTATGTTTAGATTTTGAAAACCTGAAAGATAACTCTCCTTTGAAGTTAACTATAGCTGATATACGTCTTTACATCACACTACACGTGTCGTGAGTTTTTGGGAATTAGATGACAAGTCTTTTATGTTTAAAAACTTTTAAATAGATAAATGATTTTCTGAGGATCAAATAGGTTTGTTCTGAAATAAGTAATATCAAGAATAGTTTATGAAGTGAGGGAATATGAAGGAATGTTATTGATACCTTAATTGGAACTAAGTCTGAAAAATAACCCATCTGAAACTTGATTGGAATGATTACACACCAAAACCCACTAAACAAGTCTTTTATCCAAAAAAATAACTGAACTGCCGGTTATATCTCCGTTCGCATTGAATCATCATGATTTTCACGCCAAACTGTCTTTTGTTTGTGGACCTAGGTAACTTGAGTAATTAAGTCCGCTGGGGTGTTTCTACATCTAATGCCCTAAAACCAACTGGTTTGGGTGCATTGGCCCAAAACTCGCTAAGAAGCCTAGAAAGTCCAGATTAAAACAAAGTCAAGCAAGTGTTCTCTCCGAGTTAAAATTCCTAACGGTTCTTTGTGTGAGAATAATCTTGATAAAAGACAGGCTTTTATAAAAAATTTAGCGGAGATATAAAGGTTTTATTCTATGATAAAGACTATTGCACGTTCACAGAAGTGTGTATGAAATGAAAACAAGAAAAAGGTGGAGTGAAAAATAAGACCTAGTTTCCTGTTAAGGAAGATAGAAATTCTGAAGTTGAAACTTTACTGGAAAACGAAACTTGAAAAATACTTAACTCTTTATAAAACTTATGTGATCCTTTCAAAATTTTTATCTGGGCTTTATTGTGTGACATGATGACGTAAATCGATCCTTCTGGAAACTTAACGACACTATTTGCACTGCATGTAAAGACATATAAAATCTGTAGTTAAATAAGAAGCGAGGTGTGAAAAATAAAGGTTCGATAGTCTAGACTTAGGATCATAGAATTGTTATTTTCTGAAACAAAACTTTAGGGTTTGAATCATAAGTTATTTTACAAAACTAGCTTGACCGGATTTTGTGGGTAGTATCCGTTGAAAACCCTCAGGAGACAACACTCCTCCTACTAGGGACACCTAAAGGTTTAACGGCTTGTTGCACATGCTCAGTGTAATCGCGTTCCCTGCGAAAGTGAGGTTAGGAAAATTTTTGTGAATAAATTGGCTTTGCTCGGGACGAGCAAATGATAAGTTTGGGGGTATTTGTTCATATCAGATTTTTGCATTTTCATACCGCCCAATTTTTATCACATTGCATATCGGTAGGTACTATTGAGCCGTGTTTGCTAGTCAATTGCAGGATACAGGTTTTCGGCTCTAAACAGTGAAATTCATGGAAAAAGCACGACAATTCCAGATTCCTGCCAACCACAGATAAAACACGAGTCTCTGCTCTTTGTCCGTATGTTGCCACACACCAGTTTAAGAGACAAATGTCATTTTCATGCACAAGGCTTAATGGCAAACACGCGGGGCCCAAGAAATCATTACAAAAAGATCCACTTTCACACCTTTTGGCCCACTAGAATTCTGGAAAGAATGTTAAAAGATTATCAGAAAGATCATGCACCAGACAAAAGGGGACAGACAACCAGGAAAGCACCAAAAACCGGAGCACCCACCTCCACTACATGGCCGCGGAACCACGGCCAATAGGGGGTCTAGGCCGCGGTTCCGCGGCCGTATTGGCGCCACAGATAAAGATTTTGCAGGGGCTTTTTGGTCTTTTCATATTGGTTCTGAATATTGCCCTATATTTCCTTCTCCCTGCCTATAAATAGTCCAGAACCTTGTGAAGCTAGTGTGTGTGTGTGTGAGCTTAATTCTTGTATTTAGATTAGGATAGTTGTTGTTCTTCTTCCTCCTCTCATCTCTTCTCCATTAAAAACTTGTAGTGAGCTTTTGTGAGTGAAGAATGAATAAAGGAGTTCTTGTTCTTACCATGCTTATCTTGTTGTAATTGTTCTTTTATTATTGCTTGTAATTTTTATTTGTTAACTTAGTTGTTGTTATTTGTGTTTGCTTCTTTCTTTTCTCTTTTCCGTTATCTTTAAAACGACCATGATGCTCACGCTTGATCCTTACCAAGGTAAGGTCGCAAATAGCTAGTTGTTATCTTCTAATCTCTTTCTTTCTATCTTCCTCTTTTGTTTTATTTTCTTTTTCGAATTATGGGTGAGTAGTTTCATACTTGTTAGGGTAGGAGAAGGGAAGTTTGAGAGAAGGAAATCTCCCTCACTCTTTCCTTGCCCAACATCTTAAATCGACTCCCGTTAATTGAACCACAATCCGCTCCCTCCGGCACCCTATCCTACATGATAATGGTGATTCCGTAGTAAGACCGGTTGTGGTTGAATTAACCGGAGGTTATGGCTAAGAGCCAAGAACGGACGGACAAGCACCAAAAGGAAGAACTTAAGCTTGAAAATCCTAGCTTATACTCGTTAGTTCCTTCCTAGTCGTGCTAATCCCCGTTGTTGCCGATTACCGTAACACCGATATTAAGAGTGGCAACGAAAGAAGTGAGCGACTCCTAACTCAAACTAACCTAATCCTAACCCTAACAAGCTCTCTTTACATATCATTTTAACATTTAGATAATCACAAACCCAAACACATTTGGACTTAACTCGTTAAAACATAAAGAAAAAGACTCCCATCTCTCTGTGGATCGACCCGTACTCATCCGGCTAGCTGCAAAGCGAAACCGTCCTGATTGCGGTAATTAAACTTGAACACGCAGAATCTCTACCAATCACCCCTCGACACCCCACGGGCTACCTTCTTTGGGCTCGTTACATCTTGTCTGCTCACCGCGCTCGACTGCAGAGGGTTGGGCTTTATCAGGCGATATATGCATCCCTCTTCCACTACCAATCTCCTCATGTCTGGTGGGTCAAGGCCTTCCTGAACCAATGGAATCTCCCCACCAACACTTTCCTCCTAGGGGACCGCGAAGTTTCGATTTCCTTGGAAGAATTTCGCGAGATCTCGAGGCTGCCAATCAGGGGGACGCTTTATGAGGAATTGCTGCCTCCTGACGAGTACGTCTTTTAAACCGAGCCTGCAATGCTTGACAGCCTGTCGACCGAGAACGCCGTCCACCACAAGCGCCCAAGTTTGATCAAGACCCTGGGCATTTTTAACAAACTGTTCACAGAGTCGGAGGAGCAGGGCGTCACTTTTAAGAGTTTTATCGCTTGTTTCCTTTGCGAGGGTGTCCTATCGAAGACGGCTCCGAAGTTTGCGAACATTAATGACCCCTTTAGGCTTGGTTTGAACAGGTGGCTGACTAAGGAAGAGGACTTGCCGCAGTATTACATTCCTATCATGTCGGCGGTATCTTTCGAATCGATTGCAGCTCCCAGCATGGATGAGGAGACTTTCTTTGTAGGTTTCATCAGCATCTGGCTTAGCGCCCGAGCGCCCGCGTGCTGACACGTGGTGCGCTAGTGCCCAAAGCGCTGGCGCTTTTCCCACGCAACCTTTGGATGCCCTTTCCTTTTTTTTATTTTATATATATATGTATATATGCACACACACACACACACATTCTCTACAACACTACCCCTCTCAAATTGTTCCTTAATAAGCCCAGAGCTATGATGAATGCCCAGCATTCAATAAAAGACAAATATTGTCAGAATTCAAGTCAATGCTCAGCATTATCAACAGGGTCAAGCCCAAGCAAATGATCAGTAGCCCAAAATAAATGATAAACATTTTAATTTGATTGGACTTAGCCCAAGATTGGCCATAAGTCCTCAACTCATATTAATTGAGCCCATCTGCTCATAAATATTTTAACAGATCTTAGCCATAAATTAGACTACAGATCTTTTAACCAACTCACACCGGTTCAAGGGTACATCTCTGAACCCCTCTGATATATGTCGTTGTAATCCTTCAATGTCTTTAGAGAGGTGACGGGTCCCGACAACCATACATTTCATAGACTATGACGTCTTTAAACTGGACTGTGGGGTCCTTAAGCCCATGGACTATGATGTCCTTAATCTCGGACTGTGGGGTCCTTTAAAACCCATGGACTATGATGTCCTTAACCTCGGACTGTGGGGTCCTTTAAAACCCATGGACTATGATATCCTTAACCTTGGACCGAGATGTCCTTACATTGGACCGAGATGTCCTTAAACTAACATTGGACCACCATATTCTTAAACTAGTAATTGACCGCAATGTCCCTAAACTAAACAATAGAGTCCAAATGCTCTTTTGTCGGATCTAAACGATCATGTTAAGTTGATCTTAGTCTAAAATTAGACTAACGTATCCTTAACAAACGTTTAAGTCAATCTTAGTCCCAAATGAGACTAACGTATCCTTAAACCCAACCCCTAAACCAAAATCTAAGAAAATACGGATTTGGACTAATCCACGCCCTGCGGGCGACAACATAAATTAGTCTCCGTATACAATCCATGGGCAACAACAAAAAAAAACAAACACCCACGACACGAAGTGACCATCTGGAGAAGGAGAAAGTGGTTACCGTGATGCGGTAGGGTAATTAACTGCAGGGGCTCGCGCCTGCAGGGAAGAGCATCCCCACAATCAAAAACCCCTCAACGAGGGGGAATCTGACGAAGTCTGCTACATCGGCCGCATCCGTTTAAATCTTCGATATATGGTGTCATAAATCAACTTGGTGTTTTCGGAGAGGTGGACGGATAGCACCAATTAGCATCTGCCCCGAAATTCAGGCAAGACGGACCTGCACGGTCGTGTCTCCGTGTTTCGGCGAGGAACAGATTCTGGCATGCCCGGTGGGACCTTTTCCTCTTTCCACTCCACACTTCGTGTGTCGTGTTCACGAACGAATCGTAGTTTGCTATGGTTGCCCTTGGGTTCGAGGTATTAAGATTTGGTGTCTTGCTCGGTGCAGAAAACGAAAGATCAATGGTGTCTACCAGCACAAAATGTTCCAGTTGCAACTGCAACTCCCGTTCTGCCTCATCTGGAGGAGTAACTTACGGGCCGCAGGCGGCCTCCCTGTTCAAAATGTCGGTGGACCAAGTAACTCAGGCCACCACCGGGCTGTTCTTTGGGACTATGATCCCACCTATGAGCTTCAATGCCCCGATGTTGCCGCAAGAAGCCCCAAAGAAGTCATTCTTTGATTGACTTACCACCGCCGCGGCCCCTCTCAACGGGTCGCCCAAGTCTAACGCCTCAGTTTTCAACAGACTGGGCCAGAATGCTAACAAGCTCGCAATACCTGAAGCAACCATCCCAAAGCGGATAGCCATCCCGGCTCAATCGGACGAAATCATTGGAAAGGCTTCTCCTGACAAGAAGTCAGTCTTCACAAGGCTGGCCACTCCGGCTCCCGCTCCAGGCGAAGTCACCTCCACCCAGAGGTCTGTATTCGATAGGTTGGACATTACTTCTCGGCGAACGTCGGTCTTCAAAAGGCTGGCACCGGCGACAACCCTCCGTCAAGACAGAGGGCATGACGAAGTCACCCCTACTGCTGAGACAATCCCATCCGCACGACATGCTCGACGTCGCCACTGGCGCAGAGTAAGGAAGGCCGCGGGCAACTCCCCCTCTGGGCTAACTCCGCCAGCTCCCGTGGTGGAAATCAATGCTGCTGTTCCAACCGGGAACAGCTTTGAACCGCTTAGGAGGGTTCGCAAGAACTCTCCGACCGCCGTGCTGAAGAGATCTCCTCCACCTATGGAGATTACTACAGGAAAGAAGCTTGAGCATCCCCCTCAGTGGCTGTCCTCCAAAATTTATAAAGTCTGGCTACAGGTCCAGGAATCGGTGATTAACCAGGACTACTCTCGCCGGCCAAAGAAGCTTAAAGCTCTGCAAGAAAAGAACCACCTCATGGTCCACAGAAGACGTCATCCATCTGGGTGCCCGCTGCAACGGCCCCCTCGACTTCAACTGCTCACAAGAGAAGTGTTGAAGTCGAAAATTGCACCCCGGTTGACAAAGTCAAAGTCAAAGTCAACCCCAAGCCATGTGGGCCCATGCCCAGGTCGAGTCCGAACATGAAGCGGCCGACCCTCCTCAATGCCAAAATATAGATCATGTAATAAATAATTTTTATGTAATTTTTTATGCATGAATGTATGCAAAATGGGCATAAAGCCAAATTTTTGTAAAGCCCATGGCTTATGTGCAAAAAGAAATGGCACATGAGCCATGGGATGGGCAAAATGCCATTTTGTAAAGCCCAAGGGGCTATATGTAAATATGTAAGCCTATATAAGTCAACATGATGAAAATATCTAATATACTTTTCATTCCCCAAAAATTAGGGCCTGTGCCTCTTTCTCGTTCGTCAAGGTTCTAAAACCTTCTTCTTTCTTTTGAATTAAATCAAGAGTTTTACTCTTTCTTTTTCAAAACTAAATAGTTTTTCACCACAAAACCCACAAAGGGGAACTTGGATCTACCATTAGATCTAAAAAAGGGGAGATTTTTAAGTCCCACCCCCTTTTTTCCAAGATCCGGCCAACAAAGGAAGAAGAAGGAGACCCATCTCCAGAAACCCCACTTTGGGGAAGAACTAGGGCTCAAGAGGAGAAGCCCTTCATCAGCTTCAAAACATCCTAGGAATTTAACTCCTCATATATATATATATATATATATATATAGAGAGAGAGAGAGAGAGAATAATAAGTGCTCCTTTCTGGGAGTACAATTCCCATTGCAGGGACCAAGTCCTTTTTGCCGCTCGAACGCCCACGTGCTGACACATGGTGCGCTAGCGCTCTTACGCTCAGAGCGTTAGCGCCCGAGCACCCACGTGCTGACACGTGGGGCGCTAGCGCTCTTGCGCTCAGAGCGCTAGCGCCCGAGCGCCCACGTGCTGACACGTGGGGCGCTAGCGCTCTTGCGCTCAGAGCGCTAGCGCCCACGTGATGCGCTAGCGCCTAAAGCGCTGGCGCTTTTCCCACGCATCCTTTGGATGCCCGTAAAAACTCTGCGTGGCTCCCGATATATCCAAAACCCCTTCAAAACACAACACTGCATGACCAGTTTAACCCATCAATCGGAGGTTCCCTCGCTCCAAAGGCGAGGGGTAATTAACGGCAGCTTAGTCCGCGGCTGCCGGAGATTCGGATCCCCACAATCAATATATCCCAGCCTACCCTAGGCCGGGGGAATCTGTAATGCGCCTAACAAGCCCGCGCGTATTCCCATCTCAATGGGGTGACAAAAAACACCCAACAGATTCTGGCACGCCCGGTGGGACCTATCTCTCCTCCCATATTTCGGGTTAAACGTTCATGCGAACTCAATCAGTATACATATCAATATTTATACTAAAATAATGCTCTTTCATGCAGGTCTTCAAGCAATCACATTTCAACAATGTCTCCAAGGACGATCTCAGCTCTCGATACAGCTTCCATCTCCTACACGATGAAGATGGACGCCAGGACGATCATTCCATCCAGTCTCGGGCGACAATGGGAAGAGTCGCCGCTACCATTCGGCTCTATCCTATTCGTGTCAGCTAACACCATCCCAGCTCCTCAAGCCTCGGTGACAGACAAACCGGTCTCGAAAGGCAAGAGGCCAAATGTGGTGGTCTCGAAGGTGCCCCAACTCAAACGCAAGTCGGTGTTTGAGCGACTTTCCTTGGCCCCAGCTGGGGGCAAGGCCATTAACACCAACAAAGCTACAACGCGTCTTGAGCAAGCTCCAGCGGTGCCTCTAACAACTGCTCGATCGGGTTTCTTCTCTAAGCTCCCCGCTAATCGACTCACAATGGCTTCCCGGATAACGGATGCCCGCCAAGCCTTCAAAATCGAGAAGCTAAGACAGAAAAGGCTCAGGTACAGAGCAATAAAAGGGCTAGGGCTCCTGTTAGGCTGAACCTCATGAGGTTCGAGGAACAGGGTTACCCCGCCAAAGATGAAGAAATGGCTGGATATGTGGTCCACGCCATCTACATCGTGGGCACGAGCAACAAGAGCAAGGACGGGGCCACCACATCTCAAATCCAATCTGGCTTGAATGTGGTTGCCGCTTCCCAAGAACAGCCGCCTCCTCTGGATGATGAAAACCCTTTCGATAAGGATGATAGGCAGAGAGAGCCTTCAGTTCATGAAGAGTCGGGCTCAGAAAGTGAAGATGAACCAACTTTCCATCCTAAGACCGTAGTGCAGCAATTTCTCCAAGAGCTCCGAAAGTCAATGACCCGCTGAGCTACCTCACGACCTTGTGCATCTCGTTCAATAAGGTCGAGTTTCTGCCTCAGCGTTAGCCCGTCAGAAATACATCGTAGAAGGCTTTCAAAGATGACTTTCAGCTGTGCAGCGTTTGCATCAACTTGGGCATGAAAATGAGCAGATTCACTTAAAGTCTCCCCGCGCTCCTTACGCCTCAAAGCCGCTTTATGTTCAAGATGGCGGAAGTAAGGGGTGCTCTCCTCGACCCATGCAGCCCGCTGGGAGTTCACAGCCAAGGCCTCGGGGGCAGGACGTCTAAACTCATGCTCATGCAGACACGCCTCAATTTTCCTACAGTGGTTAACCCAAGACTCAACGACGCCCTCGCTGTGAAAGTATACGAGCGTCACCAGCATGGGATTAACCTCAGCAGCAAAATCTACAGTAAGGGCAGGAGTCTCCGCGTCAAGCTCCTCGAGGCGATCGTTCAACATGTGCAGACTATTCGCAGCGCCTTTTAAAGATGAACGCCTGGAAAAGGGGCATGTTGGCATTATGATTCGAGATTCGAGCGGAGTTGAAGTCGGTATCACCGCTGCAAAACAAATCACAGTCAAGTGACGGTTCAAGAAATAAAGGAGGCTCATGAACAATGGAGTTTACTATACCGGCTGCAGCAGGAGGCAAGGCTGGGCGCACCGGTGGCGTAACTGTTCTTTCGTCTCCCCCTTTGATCTGTAGGGCTGCAAGTAAAACAAAGAAGAATTAGGAACGATTCGACTGCCCATAAAAGAAAAGAAGAGACATTAGCTAAAGGCTGTACTCACCAGCTCCGCTAGAAGAGGAAATCTCCGACTGAAAGGAGAAGTGCGGGTGTAACACCTGATACAGGTGATCAAAAAGGACTCCTGCAAGGATGTAATAATGCAATGTCAGTACACAAAGTATACTGCATACAATGAAGCTGATGGATCACGAATCCGCACCTTCCAGCATTTGAGAAGGTACAAGAGAAGGTAAATGAGCAGTCGCCGTCAAAGCAGCAACCGAAGATGCTTCTTCGGGTGGCACAACCCCGACGCTCATCGCACCTGCATTAGAAATAAGGGAAATGCTGTAAAAAGAAATTGAAAGGGTTTGCAAAATAAAGGGGAGAGTAATGACCCAAAATCTACCTGGTGAGTCGCTGGTCGAGACCGCGACAAGGGCGTCACTGGATACAGCATATGCTTCACCCTCCTCCATCGGAACGGTCTCGCCACCAGTAGCCTTATCCCCCGACTCCACGAGAATCGTCGTAACACTCGCAGCGCCCGGCAACGGTAAGGAGCCACAGGGGGAAAGAGTGACGATTGGAGCAGTACCCGACTCTTGGGAAAGAGTGGCTACCTCGGGCTCGACAATTGTAGCCATCTCACTTACCGCTACCTCAGGCTCCGTGGTTGCCGCCACGTCACCCACCACTTCCTCGGCAAAACTCGGCCCTGCAAGATAGAATATATGAGAACCTGAGAATTAAAACTTTGACAAAAGAACCCAATGTTACGTTACCTTGGGTCGGTTTTTCGATTGCCTCCCGAGCCACACGAGCTGCCTGTCTGTGGGCGGTGAACAAGGCAGCCGAAGCATCCTCTGAAGGGGTGAGGGCAGGAGTAGCAGCGCTCGGACCTGCACCCGCCGCCAAGGCAGCGTTACGCTCCCTTGTTGCGCGCACTCTACGCTTCCTTTCTGCTCGGGCCGTGAGAGCGGATCTTCTAGAAGCCTCCATCAATAAGACGTCATCGTCCGCGCCAAGGGTTACCTCTGGAGCCATTATGGAATCCGTCATCGGTTGCTTGAGTGAAGCTTCTTTCGGCAATACCGGCGAAACTGAGACTTCGACAGCCGACCCGGGAAGCGTCTCCACACCGCCATGTGAATTCGGTGCCACGCCTGGAATAACCTGAGTAGAGGTAGTCCCTATAATAAGATGAAAATGAAAGGTCAGATTACCCATAAGAAACAGGAGCGGAGACGCGGTGAACCGAAATATACCGATGCCTAAGGATGCTCGAAGTCTTTCCTCTTCCTCAAAAGTCTTGAGAGAAGCTGCGAGAACTTCTTCGGTGGAAATACCTGTTAAAAAAAAGAAAAAGGAAAAAAATATCAGTCAAAACATGATGATAAAAATATGATGCAATGACGAAAGATACAGCTGATGGTTACCTGATTGCGCGAGGATAGCCAGTCCCGCTTCGTGGCTTGCCAATTTCTCAGAAGCTGCAATGGCAGCCACCGGATCAGTATCATCTGGCGGCATGAATAGACCCTCGTTTGTCCCAAACTCGCTCAGGCCATCACCATAAGGAGCGTGAGGCTCCTGGCCGAGTACAACGTCAACAGAGAGGATCGACTTTTTCTTCCTCTTCTACGAGCGAGCTCCGGTCGCAGCTAGCACAAGCTTATGCTTGGTGGGCACTTTGGGACGACGAGTCCTGATATCTGAACCCACGCCAGACTCGGGGGAAGCTACAGTCACCGTTTCCACAGGAGCATGGGGTATCGGTAGCTCGGGCCTGTCATGCGGGACTTCGATCGTGGCAGCTTCTCTTAAGGGAGGACGGACAATGGTCCGTCGCTTCAGAGGGACGTTTCGATCACCAGCATGAGGTGTACCTTTGCGATCGAGCAGCAGTCGCTTCTCCTCCCTGATGACGGCGCCTATTGAATGCCGATACCACGCTTCGTACACATTAAGGGCCTTCGGGACACATCTCGGTTCGCTGATAAAGAAGTTGGACCCAGTGTTCACGCGTATAAAAAGATGCAGCGCGCTTCGTATTCCCTCTTTAGTGACAGCAGGTTCTAACAAGAAAGCCTCAAGCGAGACTCCCTGATTGTAGCTTAGCTGCTGGGAGAAACGATGCGAATTGTATCTCATGAATAACGCCGCATCATTTTGCCTAAACACCAGAAAGCCCGGACTGATGGAATATAAATGAAGGATTTCCCGAGCTTTCAAAATGGAGGCTCCATCTTTAAAAATGTCCCGCAATGGCCGCACCGCTGTTGCGGACTCTTTGCCGATGGTCAGAATCTTGTCGGTAAAGGTCATGCCATCTCCAACCGTTCGAGGACGAAGGAGCAAACCTCTAGCTTCTCGCGATGACGGATTTACAATAGATGCGTCGACTAATAGCATAATCCGGGCGAAGCCGCACCTGTCATAGAAGGACGGCCTTTTATGGATACCGAAAATGCCAAGTGCATGTAGCTCGAGCCATGACATGAAGTAATGCATCGAAAAGTTCACATGCTGCACTCCTGGTTCAGTAGTATCTGCCGCTTGGCTGAGGCCGTAATACAAGTGAGCTAACCCGACAACCCCGACAGCCACTTTCACCCCAATAATCATTCGGTGAGCTGGAAAGAAAACAGACGGCTTCATACGGCGAGGGTGCATCGGGAGCGCAAACCAGCTCAGCCATAGCCCAAGGAACCCCGAAAAGAATGTTTCCTCATCAATCCCAGGGACTGCGACCTCTGCGAAAGAAACAACTGGAGTGTTGGGAAGGAAGAAACTCTTTTGATCTGCCTCCGCCGTTGGGAAGTTGTTTAACCCTAAACCGAAAGGGTCGTCAAGTTTGGCGAATTTAGCAGCATCCTTCGAGAGGACTTCCGGATGGAGAAAACGAGCAATGAAATCCTCGAAATTAACCCCGCGGCTCCCAGATTCGAGAAAAAGGCCTTCATAAATATTCAACACTTTGATTAAGCTAAGGAACTGGTGTTGAATGGCATTCTCCGGAGTAAGGCCCGTCATCACTGGCTTGGCACCAAAAATGTTTTCATCTGTAGGAAGCAGTTCTTCATAATGCTCCCCCATAACCGGTAAGCCAGAAACTTCTGCAAATTCCTCTAAGGAAATTGATACTTCTCGATCTAGCGAAAGGAAGGTGTGAGTAGGAATGTTCCACTGCTCCAGAAATGCCTTACCCCACCAGGCAGGAAGCGTAGAATACTGGAAGAGAGAAGCATAAATGGCGGGATACAACCCAAGCCTCAACAATTGTGACTTGTGCGCTGACAGAATGTAGCGGGCCCATTGCAGATAGCCAGCTGGATGATGAGGAATTAGCCCAATAATATATGGTTGTCCTCACGGTCGCGCCTCGCATTGACAAATACGTCGCCCCAGAGTATCAAAAGCCATTGGAGGCTGAACAGGTATCGAAGCCATAGCAAACTGAAGAAGACCTCCCGAAGTCCAGCTGACTTCTTCCACAGTATAGTTCACCGGGGGTAGGTCGGCGTAATGGATCACCATGATGGGCTCTGAGGGTACCGCGCATGAAAAGCTCTGCCGACCCCTAATAATCTGATTGTACCATGTCCCCCAGAGGTGAAGATTCTTATGTTCTGGGTCATGATCTTTGATCAATGCTAAGACTTCCCGATCCACAGGCGCTCCAGGGATTCCTCCCTCTGAACGAATAAACGGAAAAAGGGATCAAAAGACATGTCGCCTGCATAAAAAAAGGACAAAAGTCAATTGTCAGTGCTATAATTTAAATTCTGACACTTGGTACTTTAAAAGTCGTACCGCACCGCAATGCAGTAGAGAGGGACCAAAAGGGGCCCACAAAATCTAAATGACAGTTCATCAATTAATAAAACAGCCTCATTATTTGATGAAACTGTTAATTAAATGAGAAGATCCTCAATTGATTCTCATTTAATGAGAAATCCCTCAGCATAAGGAGTAAATCTCCCCTTGAGAGCAGTGCTATGTGACAGAGTGACACTTGTCAAACTCTAATCATGAAGGAATAAAAATTCCTCAAGAGCCTTGCTCTGGAAAAAACGATGGAATAATCCATTAGAAGAATTAAAATTAATTTTTTATATATGGATTAAAATTCTAAGATCTTCAAGATCCATGAACAAACTCTTAAGAGTTCTTCATAAGAATAATAAATCTACATGATTTGAAAGGAGCAAAGCTCTGTTAATGGGTTAAGAAACCCTGAAAAAGATCTCTTTATAGCTATAATTCCAAGAAGAGCAAAGCTCTATTAATGAAACCCTAAAAATGTTTTCTTTAGATCAAAGATCTATGAAGAGCAAGGCTCTGTTAATGGGTAAAACCCTAGATCGTAAAAAAAAATTACCTAAATTTTGGCAGAGTTTTGACTCTTGAAATTTATTAAAATGAAGAGCTATGCTCTGTGGGAGAATAAAAATTCTCAGAAAACAAGAAGAAGATGAATAGAAATCATCCTAAGGACCAAAGGTCCTATTTATAGGCACCGAGTGCCGTTTCAACTTCTCAGTTGATCCGAGGGCGCAGATGCTGCCACCACTGCACTCACATGTGGGCTACGTGAGCGCAACGGTGAGGGGGGCATTTGTTTCCCCTAATCAGAGCAAAGTTCTGTTTGAAATTTAAATTTCAAAATAAAGCAACGCTTCAGATGCAGCGCCAAGTGCGATGCGCCCTAAGCAGCACACCATGTGCAAAGCACGTGTGCACTAGCGCTGGGTGTGCTGCGCTCTAAGCAGCGCACGACGTGTAAAACACGGATGCGCTAGCGCTAAGTGTGTTGCGCTCTGAGCAGCGCACCACGTGTCAAACACGGATGCGCTAGCGCAATGTGCGCTGTCCTTTAAGCAGCGCACCACGTGCAAAGCACGGGTGCGCTAGCGCTGGAACTAAAAGCTCCCCACCGTTAGATCATAGATCTAATAATAATGATAAATCATTAATTAATCAGAATTATATTCTGTTAAGAAAAGATTTCTCAAAATCTTTCCAAATAAAAAGATTGTGCTCTGTAAATCAGAGCACCGTTGGATCAATGATCCAATGGTAAATAAAAATTACCAAAAGACAGAATAAATTCTGTATGAAAAGATTTATCAATCTTGTTAAAACTAAAAAGATTGCCTTCTGTAAAACAGAATCTTTAGGATCAAAGATCCAATGGTGGGGAAACATCCCCAAATCAATCAGAGAAAAATCTCTTTAACTGATTCAACAAATCGGCTTGCCCTATATAAAGGCCCAAAGAATTCAAGTCAAATATAGAGAAACCCCCCAAAAACTTTGAGAAACTAAAAGATAAAGAGCAAGCTCTCGGAAGAAGATTCTATTTCTTCAAGGTAAAAAGAATGAATGATGAACACAGAGATGAAATCATCTCATGATTAAGAAAGAAGAATTCATTTCTTTAAAAAGATCATAGATCTATAAGACTAAAGTCTTTCTCAAAGAGATCATGAACATCTCATTATAAAAAGTAGAATAATTGAATTCTCTTAAGAATCATAGATCCATAAAGGCAAAGTCTTTCATCAATATAAGAGATTGAAACAAAATAAGGACGGTTGTTCTTAGATCTTGAGACAAAGTCTCTTTTAAAAAGCTCAGATCATAAAATTGATCAAATGTGCTTTGCGCTCTTGAACTGCGCTTCTGCGCTCTCTGGACTGGCGCTCAACGCCAAATGCGCCACGTGTCAATCACGTGTGCGCCAATTAACCACTAGCGCTTTGCGCTATTGATGGGCTGGCGCTCAGCGCCAAGCGCACCACGTGTCACTCACGTGTGCGCCACTAAACTGAAAGCGCAATGCGCTCATGGATTAGTGCTCAGCGCTCATAAACCGTCGCAATGCGCCCATCATCTGGCGCTCAGCGCCAAGCGCGACACGTGTCCCTCACATGTGCGCTACTCGGCAGAAGCACATTGCGCTCTTTGACTGGCGCAAAGCGCCAAGCACGCCACGTATCGCGCTGATAGAACATAAATTGTTCTTTAATAAGCCCAGAGCTATGATGAATGCCCAGCATTCAATAAAAGACAAATTTTGTCAGAATTCAAGTCAATGCTCAGCATTGTCAACAGGGCCAAGCCTAAGCCAATGCTCAGTAGCCCAAAATAAATGATAAACATTTTAATTTGATTGGACTTAACCTAAGATTGGCCATAAGTGCTCAACTCAGATTAATTGAGCCCATCTGCTCATAAATATTTTAACAGATCTTAGCCCCAAATTGGACTACAGATCTTTCAACCAACTCACACCGGTTCAAAGGTACATCTCTGAACCCCTCTGATATATGTCGTTGTAATCCTTCAACGTCTTCAGAGAGGTGACAGGTCTCGACAATCATATATTTCATAGACTATGACGTCTTTAAACTGGACTGTGGGGTCCTTAAGCCCATGGACTCTGATGTCCTTAACCTCGGACTGTGGGGTCCTTTAAAACCCATGGACTATGATGTCCTTAACCTCGGACCGTGGGGTCCTTTAAAACCCATGGACTATGATGTCCTTAACCTTGGACCGAGATGTCCTTAAACTAACATTGGACCGAGATGTCCTTAAACTAACATTGGACCACCATGTCCTTAAACTGGTAATCGACCGCAATGTCCTTAAACTAAACAATAGAGTCCAAATGCTCTTTTGTCGGATCTAAACGATCCTGTTAAGTTGATCTTAGTCTAAAATTAGACTAACGTATCCTTAACAAATGTTTAAGTCGATCTTAGTCCCAAATGAGACTAACGTATCCTTAAACCCAATCCCCAAACCCAAATCTAAGAAAATACGGATTTGGACTAATACACGCCCTACGGGCGACAACATAAATTAGTCTTCGTATACAATCCACGGGCAACTAAAAACAAAACAAACACCCATGACACAAAGTGACTATCTGGAGAAGGAGAAAGTGGTTACCGCGATGCGGTAGCGTAATTAACTGCAGGGGCTTGCGCCTGCAGGGAAGAGCGTCCCCATAATCAAAAACCCATCAACGAGGGGGAATCTGACGAAGTCTGCTACATCGGCCGCATCCGTTTAAACTTTCGATACATGGTGTCATAAATCAACTTGGTATCTTCGGAGAGGTGGACGGATAGCACCAATTAGCATCTGCCCCGAAAATTCAGGCAAGACGGACCTGCACGGTCGCGTCTCCGTGTTTCGGCGGGGAACAGGCTCCACGTGGCGATCTACCATTGGAGACGTCTTTTCGTGGCAGGAGTCAGAGATAGCCTATCGCGTCCCGCCAACCAACGTCGGACACGTAGCCCGTATCCCAACTGACAATCGAGTGAAACGGCGCCCCTTCTTTAAAACGCAATCATTTCATCGATCCGCTGACATCATCGGGGATACGCGCAAAAATTTAAGCGCACAGTGAGACACCACGTGGACTCGAAGATCGAAAAGACGCAACTACCAAACGCCCTATTGTCCCCGGACAATCTACTACAAGGAAATCTCGGCACCAAGTTGAGCAGAGAAAACCAAGCGGACCACTCTCGACCCGACCCATAAATAGGTCGAAACGAAAGTGAGGGGCTAATGATGATGCTCGCAAGTGGGAATTCCCCAGATTATGACACGTAGCGGATGACGTGTCCCGGGGGCAATGGAGCTGGAATAAGCCTGATGCATTAGAGACGTTCATCGGCACCTCATCTTCGAGGTCGCATCCGGCCTTTCGGAGACCTCCCCGGAATACCTTCTATATTCGCCTAGCAACCAGCCATCAGCTCACCTTCGAGCAATCCTACAACTGAGCTTCCACAGCCTCCCTGCTCGTCACCGAGCTGTTGTAAGGCCTGAGCTTCCTCGGCCTCGACGTCTCCCGGAGGCAATGGAGCTGGAATAAGCCTGATGCATTAGAGACGTTCCTCGGCACCTCATCTTCGAGGTCGCATCCGGCCTTTCGGAGACATCCCTGGAATACCTTCTATATTCGCCTAGCAACTAGCCATCAGCTCACCTTCGAGCAATCCTACAACTGAGCTTCCACAGCCTTCCTGCTCGTCTCCGAGCTGTTGCAAGGCATGAGCTTCCTCGGCCTCCCGGCTCGTCTCCGAACCATCTGACAGGCCGAGCTTCCTCGGCCTCCCGGCTCGTCTCCGAACCATCTGACAGGCCGAGCTTTCTCGGCTTCCCCGATCAACCGAGAGCGCGGAGCTCAAGCGCCCCCGCAATGGCTCCGTGTATCTCACCAAAGCGAGATATCCGCCGCCCTACGTTCCGCGTTCCACGCTGTCGCATTCCCTCATAAATGAGCGGATCCCGCCATCAACGTGGGCATAGCGAGGGGGCGTAACCGATGACAAGAATCTCGCGCCGGCTTGCTCCACGCGACCACTATATAAACATCTCTTTCAGATGACTCGGGTAACTCGAATTCATTCCAACAGGCCGCTACTCTGCTCATATTCCACGGTACTAACTTGATCGTCGGAGGGTCCTATGGTGGTCACCCACCCCGGGACTTCCTTTGCAGATAGCTCGGCGTCGATACCAACCCATTGAGATCCACACACCCAACCCTCAAATCAAATCTCAGCCGCTCAGAACCGCTCGCACAAGATCGACGGAGTACAACATCTGAGGGAGATCATCACCTCCATTAGCAAGTATTCGGGAAAAATTTGGCAAGTATTCAGGAAATGTTCCTGAAGGATTTCGAGGACGAAATTATTATATGAGACACTGGGTTTTGATGTTGCGCATTATTCATCGTTTTTTGTGAATTATTAGTTAATTTTCCGAATTATTCATGAATAATTCAGGAATTATTTACGAATAAATCGAATCGTTTGCCAACGTGATTAAATCATCGGCCGTTCAAAACGTCGTGAATTATTCACAAATTCACCGAGTAAATCGCGAATATTGTGACTATGATACCAACAGGTATACGGTTGATATATATATATATATATATATATATATATATATATATATATATAGGGGGGAGAGAAAGAGAGAGTAATGGAGGAAAGAGACCATATGAGGGAATTTCCTCCTATTGCGTCGAAAAAATACAATCTCCACCATTTTTTCCGACGATTGGCATCTATCATCATCATTGTTATCATCTAAGATGCACATACACTAAATTTCATGTGATTCCATCGCTTTTTCACCGTTGAATTAGCAATGTAAAAAGTTCTAATGTCGGTAAACCATTAATTTTGCACCAACTAAATCAATGTTGAAAAAATGGTATACTCCCATGAAATTTGGTGTATTCACATCTTAAAAGATAAACATGGAAGTGATGTATGCCGATCGTCGAAAAAAATCATGGAGTATGTATTTTTCCGACGCCATAGGAGGAATTTCCCTCTTATGACACCTTTTCTCCATTAACTATATATATATATATATATATATATATATATAGAGAGAGAGAGAGAGAGAGAGAGAGTAATGGAGGAAAAATGCCATAGGATGGATTTCCTCCTGTGGCGTCGAAAAAATACAACCTCCATCGTTTTTTCCGATGATCGGCACCTATCATCTTCTTCGTTATCATCTAAAAAGTGGATACACCAAATTTCATGTGATTCTACAACATTTTCACCGTTGAATTAGTGGGTTCAAAATTAACTGTTTATCGATAATAGAACTTTTTACATTGCTAAATCAACGGTGAAAAGGTTGAAGAATCGTATGAAATTTGGTGTATCCACATCTTAGATGATAACGATGAAGATGATGGATTCCGATCGTCGGAAAACACGATGGATGATATTTTTTTTTGACCCCATAGGAGTAAATTCCATCCTATCATATATACATATGAGAATAATGGAGAAAAGAGGCCATAGGAGGGGATTTCCTCCTATGGCGTCGAAAAAATACAACTCTCACCATTTTTTCCGACGATCGGCATCCATCATCATCATCGTTATCATCTAAAATGTGCATACACCAAATTTCATGTGATTCCACTACTTTTTCACCGTTGAATTAGCAATGTAAATAGTTCTATTGTCGGTAATCCATTAATTTTGCACCAACTAAATCAACGGTGAAAAAATGGTATAATCATATGAAATTTGGTGTATCCACATCGTAGATGATAAAGATGGAGGTGATGTATGCCGATCGTCGAAAAAAATCACGGAGGGTGAATTTTTCCGACGCCATAGGAGGAAATCCCCTCCTATGCCCCCCCCCCCTCTCTCTCTCTCTCTATATATATATATATATATATATATATATAGAGAGAGAGAGAGAGAGAGAGAGAATAATGGAGGAAAGATGCAATAGGGGGAGTTTCCTCTTATGGCATCAAAAAAGTACACCCTCCTTCATTTTTTCCGACGATCGGCACACATCATCTTCATCGTTATCATCTAAGATGTGGGCATACCAAATTTCATATGATTCTACAACTTTTTCACCGTTGATTTAGTGGGATCAAAATTAACGGTTTACCGACAATAGAACTTTTTACATTGTTAAATCAACGGTGAAAAAGTTGTAGAATCACATGAAATTTGGTGTACCGACATCTTAGATGATAACGATGAAGATGGTGGATGCCGATCGTCGGAAAAAATAAGGGAGAGTATTTTTTCGACGCCATAGGAGAAAATTCCCTCCTATAGCCTCTCTCTCTCTCTCTCTCTCTCTCTCTATATATATATATATATATATATATATATAACGGAGGAAAGAGATCCTAGGAGGCTTTTTCGTCAGGTGGCATCAAAAAAACTATAACCCCCGCCGTTTTTTTCGACGATCGGCACCCATGGTCTTCATCTTTATCATCTTAGATGTGGATACACCGAATTTCATGTGATGTTACCACTTTTTCACCGTTGAATTAGTGGGTGCAAAATTAACGGTTTACCGACAATAGAACTTTTTACATTGCTAATTCAACAGTGAAAAAGTGGT
Source organism: Agapanthus africanus (assembly GCA_030015575.1). Taxonomy (NCBI): domain Eukaryota; kingdom Viridiplantae; phylum Streptophyta; class Magnoliopsida; order Asparagales; family Amaryllidaceae; genus Agapanthus; species Agapanthus africanus. The sequence continues at coordinate 312,516,416 of CM057338.1, read as the reverse complement.
AAAATCACATGAAATTCTGTGTATCCACATCTTAGATGATGAAGATGAAGATGATGGGTGCCGATCGTCGACAAAAACGGTGGGGGTGTAGTTTTTCGACGTCTCCTAACGAAAAAGCCTTCTAGGCTTTCTTTCCTCCATTATTCTCTCTGTATATATATATATATATATATATATATATCTCAGTCTACTTCAAACGCGGGAGACCCCAATTTCTTGAGCTTTTCTTTGTCCGTTGATTTTTGCAGCAGACACGTTGCCCGAGGTAAAAGGTGAAGTGCACATGTCATGATCATTTTCCAAGCATCAAACTTTTTCTAAAAAATGTTCTTAATATTTTAAAACCGACAAATTGCGAGCTAAACACGGAGGGGACCACGGAGCTCATACGAACCGTACTCCTTTTTACCCGCAATGAGGCAGTTACACACAGTAACTTTTTACTAATAATGATTCCTTTTCTTAATTAATTTCTATTATTTAATCAAGTTTTCTTTAATTAAAGTAATTAGCGGGGTCCTTAATCTGTGTGCTGATCTGTTTGTTGTCGTTTTCTCAGGAGACAAATGACGAGTAAATGACGGCTCTAACTTTGGTTCCTTCTCCCACTTGTTACGAACCCGTACTCTTCCAACCATTTTTTACCCCTAATTATTTTTACTCCCAATGTGTGAGGCATGATCTATTTCGTTAAGCTATTTTAGTAAAACACAGAAGGATATCTTGCACAATGATCGACAAACATATGCTAAGATCATTTGATTGCTCATGTCCGTCCCTTCTGGATTTCATCTTAAAATGCAAATATTATTGCTACCAATTGCAAACATGACTAAAACACGACAGAGACATTGTCAAGCGCGCTAATAGCTCATACGGCGGCGACTGTAAAAACGAAAGTGTTGGCACATATCAACTGAGCAAACGATGACGACGTCTACAGTAACGGTGATGAACTTGGTAAGAACAACGCGGAACTACCGAGCCGGTGGTGGCTCACATAAGCTAGTTACAGAAAAAGAATATAATAATTAAGCCTAAATGAAAATGACCTATCTAAAGAATATATATCCATTATAAAAAGAGCCGATCGATCCTCTCGCCGTAATTATCACAAAACTCCCCGCCCTTTTCCCTACAACCCGCTCCATAAATAGCCCTCCCCCAGCTCTCTTTCCCACTCCCTCTCTTCCATTTCCCTCATCAACTAAAATATTTTTTTTCCTGCAGAAAAAACCCCGCAAAACATTTGCGTCTTCAGTTACATAAAATTAAACCGCCCCTTTCAAAGCACAATGGGCAAGACAATCGCTAACAAGATCCGCTGCATCGTCCGCCTCCGGCAGATGCTCCGCCGCTGGCGCCACCGCGCCGCAGCGGTCTCCGGCCCCACCGCCGCCCCCGACGTCCCCGCGGGGCACGTTGCGGTCTGCGTGGGCTCGTCGACGCCGCGGAGGTTCGTGGTCCGGGCGGCGCTCCTGAACCACCCGGCCTTCCGGAAGCTGCTGGTGCAGGCGGAGGAGGAGTACGGGTTCTCCCGCCCGGGCCCGCTCTCCCTCCCCTGCGACGAGTCCCTCTTCGAGCACCTCCTGCGCCACGTCAGCATCAGCAGCTCAAGCTTATCCGCCGACCTCGAGACCTCGCCCTGCTGCTGCCACGCGCAGCACGCGGAAAAGATGCCCCTGCTCAACGCGTTTGCCGATAAATCCGTCTGGTGACCGGCATTTCGAGATAGGTGAAACCGAGACGGCGACAACGGAGTGATGCTGCGCCAAGCTAGAGGCATCCCATGGAGAAAAATATATATAAATGAGAGGGAGAGTGTAAATTTGATTTGGTAGGGGGTGGTATGTAAATAATGTGATTATGCGGGTTAATTTTTCCATGTTAACCGAATGCGACTAATTTTCCCCCCGCTTTTAACTAAACGGTCCCAATTTGTTTCTAAGAGGGGAAAAAAAGGGAAGGGTTTCGGAATGACCGCAGCATGCAGTAGATCAATTACTGCACGAGACCGACCGCTGGCGCCATTTAAATTTTTTTTTATAAATAAATATTTGTTGAGTCCAAGTAATGTCTATATTTTTATTATTTTAATTTTTTAAAGCTTTGTTTGTTTTGGGATGCACATGGGAGGTACAGAGGGCATGGCACATGAAGGAAAACATGAGAGGTTTCAATTGGTGGTTTGAGCATCTGATTGATGTCGCTTTCTATTTGTCTTGTGCGCCCATGGATGAGGGAGGCATTGCTGCTGTGCACGCACATGCATCTTATTCGGAGATTGGAACCCATCAATTTTTTCAAGGATGTATATGTGCATCCTGTTTGTTGCAAATTCATTAAATATTTGAGAAGCGGGGATGATATTTTGCGGTCAAAATGTTTGCGGCGAATGCTGCATTAATTTTTTCTCTCAACATAATGCTTCATTGATGTTCATGGTCTTTTTTTTTCAAATCGGGGCACGTGACATTTAATTTGATTACTTAGGAAGAGGATTGGATGAAGTAGAATAAACACATGAACTGCATGATCTTTTCTAATAAAGTTGGTTTTGACTCTTGAAGAATGCCACATGACAGACACTCGATTGAATTGCCGAGACATTGAAATTTATTTGTCAATCTCCTGTCTGTCATATTTTTTTATCATGCAATAATAACGATTTTCATATTTTGCAAAATATATAGTATGATATTTGAAAAGGGACCATAAAAGTTGTATTTTTCTTATCATATTAGATAATTAATTGTTTTATGTAATAAAAATAAACTTGACAACCGAACATATGTCAAGCACCAATACAAAGTAAAATGAAAAGAGTTGTTAAAATATAAAATACATTTTCTCTACCTTTATAGTAATTTTGGAGTTTTGGTTTAATGGAAGGCATAATAACTTGTATCACAACACTCCAGATTCAAATTAATCCTGCCATGTGTGTGAAAAACCAGATTAATTAATCTAGTAACCGGGTCAAAAAGAAATCAACACGAGGAAGCGTGACCATATTATAATTTCGGAGTTTTGATGCAGTGGCATGAAATGCTTTACAGCAGCAGGATGTATTAAACCCTTCAAATGAAATGAAATAGTAAAACATATGATTGGACTCTTTGGCTTTACTATAAGCTATTAGACAAATGAAACATGCAAGCATCTTATTCTAGGCCTCAAAATGATTGAGATTATTTAACCTCACATAAACTTTTATACAAATCATTCTTAGTTCCTCTCAATTAGTACTACTGACATGGGGTTGAAGGTGGACTTAGACAAGTTGATGATATAACAAAGTAAATATACACATTTCTGAAGTACACATAGGTATTGGCGTGAAATAAACCGTGTGTGTGTGTAAAACTTTGGATGTTTTAGTGCTATATAGGTGACGTGTTGGGTATTAAAGTTTCATTCAACCAAAAAAGAATCCATCAGATGTCCTTGTGTTAAATACTTCAATCTACGGAGAATAATAACTGACCATTATTCTGTTAAAAAAAGAAAAAGAAATAAGCTCAAATTACTTGTTGTCAAACACCAGGGATGAGAAGTGCCCAAACTTCTCTAGCGGAGATGAGGGTGGCAACGTAGTTTTGCAAGAGGCGGTAGATTGGTAAAGGCTATAGAGAGAGAGTTTAAGTTCCACCAACCGCTGCACCGGCGCTTCCGAGCTACCCTATGGCCAATTATTTAGTCACCCATACAGAAGTAAAGTTTGGGTTTGCATTGATCTCCGAGATCTTAACAAGGCTTGCCTTTAAGCATACTTTCCGCTAGCTACCACACATTGGTATCTTCATAGGTGACACCGACGACCATGAGATTTTTTGTTGGATCTTGTTTGTGTTTTATGTAAAAAAAAAACATATATGAAGTTTCAAACTATATGTTATATGTTATTTATTTTGAATAATAACAAAACACTTTAGTAGTCCAATTGGTTTGCAAATATTTTGCCACATAGGAGGTCAATAGTTTGAATCTTGATTAATTAATCATAAGTAATACTAATGGCTTGGACTCGGGCTTCGGGCCATGGGCATGGGCAAGGCATGGGCGTGATCGGGATCGGCCAATCGGGTTGAGACACATTGAGCGCATAATACTTTGCACCTAGTAGGTTGTCTGGTTGGGCTCACGTGGCTGCGTTGCAGGAGGAAGGACTGTTGGGCTACTCAGAGCAGAGGTATAAATAGTTGTAACTGATAAGACCTTTGAACTGGGTCTGAGCTCTCTCTATATAAAGGAGCTCAAATCAAAAAGCCAAAGTTGCTAGAAAAGTGTGGGACCAAACTACTCTGTAGTTCTTGAAAGAGGAAAATTATAGAACTATTTTCAAATTTCATCGAAGAAAAAGACAGAGAACTGTTTCCATAGTTCTTGAAGACTCTGATGCTGAACTACTCTGTATTCGAAACTGAATAGAAATATAGAACTGCATGTAGTTCTATTCTAATCAGAAATATGAATAGTAATTCCATTCCGATCAGAAGAATTCAGTTAAATTGAGAATATATAGAGAATATTGCGAAATATTCTCACCGTTATCAATTCAGAATTTTATAAGAATATTACCAAATATTCTTGTTTTAAAACTTCTGAAAGTATTGCAAAGTAATTTCGTTAATAAGCCTAGAACCAGATAGCTCTACTCATACACCATCAGATCGTTCATCGCTCTCAGAACCGAGTTGCTGGTTAGTGCACACTAGAATTCATAGTTGTTGTTTCTGGGGTAGATCGGTTTTGTGATTCTTGTACTGGAGTAGGCTGAATCTGTTTTAAGCTCCTCGTTAACGAACGCACAGCAAATGTCGGACTTGATCTATCAATAGATCATCGTGGCATCCTTACAGAATTTTTTTGATTTTTCGGTCCATTTTTCTCACCTACACCAACAATCTTAAAGCAGATTTCGAACAATCTAAAATAGACGCTGCAAGAACAACGGGCCTTGAGTGTCTAAAACTTGAGAGTTTTGATAAAGGCAACTTCAACGTTTAGCGTCTCAAAACAATAGTTGGGATGCAACTCCTAAATATTTTTTATTTTGTCTCCGAAGACAAGGAGAACATTGATGATGAGGAGGATGAAAAGGCCGAAGAGAAATGGAAGAGCGATAATCATTTCTGTGTGAGCTACCTCCTCAACTGTCTCACAGATTACCTCGTTCACGCCTACTCCAGCGAATCTTCTGTGAAGGAGATTTGAGACTCATTGAAAAAGCAGTACAAGGATGAGGAGAAATTGTCAAAAGCTCATTTTATCGACAAGTTTCTCGAACTCAAGTTTGAAAATGATAAAAAAGTGTTGTCTCAAGTTAAAGAACTTGAAAAACATGTAATGAAATTAAAAGATAAAAAGATTGTATTAGTCAATGCTTTCATTGCAGGTGCTGTCATCAATAAACTTCTTCCCTCATGGACGTCGTTTTCGACCGACATGCATAGAAGAAAAATACAGGTGTCCTTGGAGGACCTCTAAATGAAGTACGAACTCGTTCTAAAAACGAGTTGCTTAACAAGCAGAAGGCATCCGCGAATCCGGTTTCTCCAAACCAGATTCCACCTCTTTAAAGAAGAAGAAGAAGAACTTCAAGAACGGGAACAAGAACAAGAAGACTTTCAATCTGAATTTTCAGAAGAAAGGCTTCAAGAAGAATGGTTGCTACAACTGTGGTAAGCGGGGTTATTTCGCCCGAGACTGTAAAGGACCGAAGAAGGACATGAATGACAACGTCAATCAGATCGCACAGGTTCAAAACTTTGTTGCGATGGTTGTTCTGTCACAACACTTCTCGAACAAAGATTGGTGGCTTGATACATGTGTTACTTGTCATGTCTGCTTCAACAGGGACCTCTTCTCCTCCTATGAACCAGCCAAGAAGGTTATGACAACGGCTGATCATTCCATCACTACCGTTCATGGGATCGGAACAGTGGTCCTCCCTCTAACTTCAGTGAAGACCTTAACCTTGAAGAATCTGAAGAATGTTCCTTCGATCACCAAGAAGCTTGCTTTGCGATGCAGGAATTCGGTTGGACTTCTAGGGAGGGAAAACCTTATTGTCTTTTAAGAAAGGGTATTTCGGAAATATTTTTCTTTTCAACGGAATGTATAAACTAAGCATATTGTATTCTTCAATTATTAATGAAATATCTCTTTGTGGTTACTCATCGGCTCTTTGGTATCACAGACTTGGTCACGTTAAATTTAAAAAAATGAATAACATGACTAAGATGGGTTTAATACCGAACTGTGGGGGTGATAAACTGGGAAAATGTGAGATTTTTGGTCATGCCAAAATCACTCGAAAACCTTTTCCCAATGTCACCCAAAGTACTGAGCTGTTGAACTTAGTTCATTCTGACACCCGCGGCTTCAAAAGTTTCATAACTAGGGGAGAGATGAAATACTTCATCACTTTCATCGACGATCACTCCCGCTTCTGCCATGTCTATCTGTTGAAGTCTAAAGATTATGTGTTCAGCAAATTCAAAGAGTTTCGAACTCGAGTAGAGAAGCAATTTGGCATACCAGTGATGAAAATCAGGAGTGATCGTGTAAATCCCCAGTTCCTTATATTTTTCCGTATGGCTTTAAAAATATTTTCCCTAATTTTCTTGCTAATTCTTTCTTTTTCTACTTCTAATTTTTTAACCTAACTTTAAAATTTTAAAACCCAAAATTCATTTACTTTAAACCCTAACAAAAAAAACCTTCTATTAAATCATAATCCCAAGCCCAAAGCCTGCGAACCCATGCCCGGCCCGGCCCGACTCTTTCTTCCTCTCCTTCTTCTTTCCTTTTTTAAAACCGAGCTTCTTCCTTTGTCTCCTCCTTCCTTGTAATGTCCCCGCACGAACTACTCGTCCCCACGACCTCGCCCACTCTCAACAAACTCCGAGATCCCCTTGTCGACTTTCCCGAGATCCCCTAAACCCTCCCCCTATCTCTCTAACGTCTCTCTCTCCTGAGATCTCTATTTCTCTCTCTCTAACTCGCTCTCAGAAACACCCTCACTGCCACCTCTCGACGACGAGCCCTCCTCCGTCGAGCTCCAAGCTCTTTCCATCATCACCCTCAATCCCCACTAATTACCGTGACTCCACTTCATATCTCTCATAACCCAAACCACCTTTTTCACTCACTGCATCACCACCGGAGCCGCCGGCACCTTGCCGTCACCGCCGGCACCTTGCCGTCGCCGGCCTCCCCTCGTCGCTGTGCACCACCTGAGCATCAACACGACCACTTCCACGTCGCCAGCAGCCTCCATCACCATCACTCTGCATTAACATTCACTCCGTTCGACCAAGCACCGGTAACCCTCCTCTTGTCGGCGACCATCCTCACCACCGAGCACCACCGTCGATTCCTCCCGAGCCACCAGGCCACGCTTACCTCCACCTCCTCCTTCGATCACAAGTGCTCTCGAGCCCCACTTCAAACATCATCATCACCACCTGTGCATGCTCGAGCTCGCTGTGTCGTTGCCGCTGTTGCTGTGCTTGCTGCCGTTGCCGTAGACTGTCGTTGCCGTAGACTGCCGCCGTCATCTCCAGGCAAGTGAAAATCTTCACTTGCATTTCATGATATAATAGATGTTAGCTAGAGATATTACTTTATAACTAGATACAAAAATAAAAGATATAACTAGATCAATACACACACACACACACACTTGAATTTGGTGTAGCGAACAATCATGCCGTTTTATTTTGAGTGGAGCCTTACTAGGGCTTATTTCTATGATGGTAACACGTATAAGTTAAGTGATTAACATTTAATTCAACTAGTTAGAGAAAACAGTAAATTTGATCGATAACTCAATGTTTGTCATAGGTGTTCGATGCGAACCCTAAGTGAACTAATCGAATGTGGTGGAATTTATGACTACTAGATTTCTTTAGTGATAATGAATAACACGTTAAAAGTTGGGTTAAAAATACGGACTTTAACACCTTGAAACGACACCCTCATTTAGAACCGTCAAATCTGAAATTCCTCGCACACATAGCTTGTGAAAATCATAGTAAATTAGATACATACCGGAATGTTGTGTTCGAGGGCTCGTATCATAGCCAACTCGACAACCTAGAACCCTCTGCATTTTATATTTTAATTCTGCTATAATAAAATGATGAAAACTGATTGGGAATACGGCTCTGGACTGCAGTCCAGAGCAGTATTTCATATTGACACCTGATTCTAATTGTTTTTTAAATGAAAATGAAAATATGTGAAATCCTATACTGTTGCGAAGATAATCCTGTTAGCTAACTATATGTGATGTTCTTGTTCAATTTTACTTTCTTTTGGTATTTTAACTGTATTTTAAACCGTCGATATGTACTGCAGTTTCATGCAGAGACAGAATATATATCTTAACCTTAAACAGTACATATCTCCCTGCATACAATGGATATTATCAATCCGTCTGGTGCGTTTGAAACATAACCAATAAATATAAATATTTTCTAACTGTAGCGTCACCTAATTATGATCCCAACAGGATGTAAAATGTGTTACGAAATAGACTTTCAGTTCAGAAACTAGATTTCCAGCGGTGAACACTTAAAATGAAATGACCGTAACTCGCAAACCTGAAACCCGATTAACCTGAAACCAATTTTGTTGGATTGCTGTTTAAGTTTACTTTCTATCACTTCTATATTATTTGCCTAATTACAATTGTATAATTTATTATGTTTTTCGGAACTCGTAATGCACGCTGTGATTCATACCGTACATGATTTGATATGTAGCAAATTCACATATTTACCCGACCGTGAAAGCTTGATAGGAACGCTCATATGGATTCTTAAAGAATATTGTATTGTCGAACGTGAGTGGTATTGGATTAGTTGTGTCAAGTATGCTAGTGATAAGTTATTGATTCGTGAAAGTGAATAGTGCAATGAAAAGTGAATAAAACTATGTTATGGTGCGTGCTTGTACACAACTATCCCCATACATATAGTTATTGAAACCTGGGGGGAATAGGAAAATCGAAGTGGAATGGAACTTGTATTTAGCAAGGTTAGCGATTTAGAAGACGATCATTTGAATATCGACTCTTATATATACTTTAAGTTATGAACTTAGCGGTCCAGCTGACAGGGTTATGTCCCGGGCGACAGTGGGCCGTAATCTCGGGTATGCACGAGACCCTCGTTAAACATGATCACTCTTTTCCACATTTCGATTTCAAACTGATCTAGAGACCGACATGGATCATATACTGCATTGATTATCTGATTACCTGCATACACTGTCTCCACTGTTATTGTAACGACTTTGTTTTTAATGTAAAATTTTAAATTAATGTACAGAATGGAATATTTGCAAGCCTGAGTATACTTTAAGTATTATTTTTGTTCGAAAACAATAAGAAACAACTTGTAGTTTACTGGTAAAGTATTTCATTGTTGTGACATAATCTCTATATTCGAATCCCCCCAGCCACATATTATTTTTACTGATTTTTCTTTTAAAATTTTTGGAAGTCCAAAAGTTTACAAGTGCAATACACATAAAAATAAATAGTCGGATTAAATAAATATGTGCAAAAGGGTATTTATATAGATAGAGACACGTGACACCAATCCAGAACCCACCACCCTTAGAACGACCGGCGAGATACCCCTTTGGGCTGGCGCCGCCGGGCCCCCCGTTGGAAATACTCCCATTCTCTGCACACTGAAACTCTTGGCCTACCCCACTATCCCCATGCTGTTTGAATTTCTTGCAATTATCCAGAGAGTGTTAATTCACTCATAAATTCTATTTTTAATACATTTTAATTCTCTTTTCAATTCTCAAAATCCTAATTTTTCCCTATAAATACAATCTCATACCCTAGCCCTCTTCATTCTGAAATCTCTTGTTAAAATTCTTAAAAATTTCCAAGTCAAAGAAGAGTACAAGTGGAGTCAGCACTAGATCAAGTTCCGGCGTAAATTCGAGACGTTTCCGATGACTCCGCGACGCCACAACGACCTCAAACTCTTCCTCTCTCTTTTCTTAAACCAAACAACTAGTAAGTCCCACCTCTATACTTCTCTTTCTGTTATAAAACTTTATTTTTTCAAATCACATCGGTAAGTGGAGTTATACCGATCTTTAAATTCTATTCTCTTTAGAATTGCAATTTTTTTCTTATGAACCAATCATCCAAATCATCAAACCTTACTTGTTAATCATTAAACAATTTTTAGAAATAAGTTTCAATTTAAAACTCCATGTAAAACAACTTTTATTAAGTTTTTATGCTTAAATATCATGAAGTTACATATGACATCGTTTAATTATTCTTGCTTATATTACCTTTAGAAAAATCTCACGAGGTAATGACCTACCTCTCACAAACACGCATATTGACATAGCACGATTCTCTTGAACAACAATTTTGTGGCAAATAAGACTTTTACATCAAAATAGCATAAACTATTAAAAAACCGTATTCTTTAAATTGTGTTATTTAAATTCCTTGCGATTGTGCCTCTACAACCCACTTTTAGGGAATCCGATTCGGTTGATGTTGGTTATCGCACATCCATCGGACTAGTAAGGCTAGATGCAGTCCTCCTCACGAAGCATACGATCTCGATGGAATTTTTAATGCAATTTTTAAGAAAAACGTGATTTTCTATTTAATAAATAAATTTTATTTTTAATAATTATATATAAATATTATCAAACCATCTATATTAAATATATAATAAATTTCATGTTTTTCTAAAAAAAAATAAAAGAATTACAAGTTTCATGAAAATACCATCAAGAATCCATTCAAGTCAAGTTTACACTAAAATACCTTGAATTATTCAAACTATATATATATATATATATATATATATATATATATATTCATTAATATACCTCATTCTATAAAATTCACATCCATGAGAACTCTAAACAGTATAAATAAATACTTGAGAATTATTTTGGAAGTATATGTAAAATATTTTTCACAAAACCCCCTCAAGTTATATTAAATTACAATAAGGACCCTAGTAAATATAGGTTTAAGCGGGACCAATTTTCTTGAGCTTTAGGGAGCCAGAGAAAGTGGGTGCTTGCCTATTTAAGGTAGAAAACTAAAACGGAGTTATCAATGGTAATTGGCTTGGAAAAAGTCACAAATCCTGCCGTCCATGTGCATCAGTTACCGATAACTCCTAAAGCTAATTCAGGACCCAAATCTGTTTAAGTATCTGACTCAATCTGAGTCTCATTCTAATTTGAATACAATCTAAATATGAATCCAACTATAACTCCAATTCAACATGAATCCAATATATCCAACATCAACACTTGAACGTGAATACCGAACAATACATGCAACATGTCTTGACTTGACCAAAACATGGATATTTCTTGAACTTGACTACATGACTATCCGTTTATATCCTGATCCGTTTACATGAACAATTTATACCATGGTCTTGGCAAGTCTTATATCTACAAACAATACAATATACATTACAGGGTATTAAAGGGTTAGACTGGTACGGAATGTGTTAAAAATGGCACGATGATGGTCACTAAAAGACACCTACATGAATATCTTATGCTGTTGTCTCATGGGTTTTGACAGGGCCTTACACTTACATGTTATCTTAGTTTACGGAGCAAGTTGGATTCCTCTCATATATACTGACATATTCTGTATCAAGCAACAAACAACTACGTTAGCATAACAAACATATAAGTTAACTATTCTATTATCCTACCTGTCTATTTCTATTCTACCTCTTGGGACTTACCGAACGCTAGTTTGCTGACGACATTCCTGTTTCTTCTTTCTTGGGAATGTTGTCAGGAGAACCCGACTCTCAGGAGATCGAGCCCAGTCAGGACGATTTGGAGCAGTTCACTGAAGATACAAAGTTCTAGATCTACTTGTACTTACTTTACTTTCAGTTCATATGCCATTATTTAGGCATTACTTTCCAGCATTGTATTTACTTTTCAGTTGTATGTAAAGAATGTTTATCAATAAAAAGTTGTTGTTTTATTACATCTCATGTTATTCTTATGTTATTCATTTATATTTCTTATTTACGCTTAACAAGTTTACTTCTGAGTAAATACACCGCGGGTCTCATCACGTCTCTTTTTCTGTATACTGGGAAGCGGGATGTGACAGGTTTTGTTGGTAACCCATGCATGTCAGTTCTGCATGGAAACCTACATAACCATGCAGGTCAGTTCTGCATGGAAACCTAAGCAATATATATCACAAGAATTATAAGAATCGGCAACTAAACATTCTTTACATTTCATATTCATTGAATCTATCCTAACCCTATTTTTCTTTCAAAGGTTATGGATTCTTCCAACAATACGAGCACGAACGTCAACGGCAACACACCACCACAACCACCACTTCCACTTACACCTACCGTAGCAGCTCCTATCAACGAGCAGACGGTATTGCTTGAGGCAATCAAGAGCCTCTTGGAGGGACAGCAGTAGCAGACTGCTATACTTCTGAACCGCCCAGAAGCCGAGGCACCCGGAGTGAAGCAATTCTGGGCTTTGCACCCGAAGCACTTTTCAGGGAAAGAGAGCCCCATACAAGCTGAAGAATGGGCTCAGTCGATTGAGGACGATCTGGCAGCAGCACAAGTGCCAGAGATTGCTTGGGTAAGAGTTACGAGGCTGCAACTAACTGACAATACCAGGGTATGGTGGAAGGATGAAGAAAGACGACTTACCCAGCCGATCGAATGGAAGACATTTCATGACATGTTCGACACGAAATATTTTCCCGAGACTGCCCGTTTTGACATGGAGCAGCAATTCATTCACCTGCAACAAGGCTCTATGTGGAGAAAATCTGTGGATGAGCATGATACTGAATTCACCATGCTGAGCAGGTAAAATATGTCTCAAATATTCAATTTTCTAATATCACATACTACACAGCTAACACAAGACCATAACAGATTCACAGCACATCTCATACCGACTGCTGAGATCAGGGCTAGACGATTTCAGTAAGGGTTGGATCAGAAGATCCAAGCTGCTCTAGCTATAGGGGATTTTCCAACCCATAACCTTATTTTGAAGGCTGCCCAAAGATATGAGCAGTGGTGAAGAAGAAGGGAAGACCTCAATCTGTCGGTGTGAAACGCCCTGTTACTCAGGTAGCAGGAGGAGCCTCTTCCAGGCCACCGTTTGTACCCAGAAGGCTGGGAGTACCAAATAACCAGCCCAGTCCAGACTTTTGTTTCTACTGCAAAAGGAATGGACACTTAGCGAAAAACTGCAGGCATGGTAACCACCTTTGTTTAGTTTGTGGCGCATCCACTCATTCTATTGGGGATTGCCCACATCGTCTTACCCCAGCTCCTGCACTCCGACCAATAATCACTTATCCGCAGCAGCCAGCTATCCAGGCATCTGCTCATCGTCTTGCTCTTCCAGCTTTACCTCCTCATGGACCTATTGCACCTCATCCCCGTAAGTTACATCAAGCACAAAGGAACCTACCTCAAGGACAAAGGAATGGATAGAGGAATGCGCCTCCAGCAAGGAGGAATGTACCTAGGAGACAGGCTTTCACAATGACTGTGGAAGAAACTGAATCCACTGGCCAAATCATCACTGGTAACTCCCTTCCTATCAAACTTTCTTTCAATTTTTATACATATTAAAATATCTTTTTCTATATCTAAACATATCCCACATAAGTTAGGTACAATCTTAGTAGCCTCACTTCCTGCACTATCACTTTTCGATATGGAGCATCTCATTGCTTTATATCGCAACGGTTCGTCCGAACTCATGCGATTCCAGTCAAACCGCTCGTATCCAGCTGGAATGTCAGTTCAGGGAATAACATTCAAAAAGAAACTTTGGGATACATTCTGTGTCCAGTGGTCGTCTGCGGCAGAGAATTTTATGCTGACTTCAAGATGCTGGACATACCGAACTTCAATGTAGTCTTGGTTATGGACTGGCTAGGAACTTTCTTCGCTACCATCGACTGTCGTCAAGGGAGGGTAGTATTCGAGATTCCAAACCATCCGGTATTTTTTTTCAAGAGTGGAGACCGTACACTGGAGCTTAGCACTTATAAAGATAAAACAAAAAAGGAAGTGGTTGCAACAATACAAGATGAAGAAGACAAGCCAGAGGTAGTTCGAGAGTTCGAAGATGTATTTCCTGAAGACATCTCAGGTTTGCCTCTCGATCGAGCTCTTGAATTCGGTATTGATTTAGTACCTGGTGCACAACCGGTGATCAAAGCACCGTACCGGTTAAGTCCAGAAGGATTGAAGGAGATCCGTACTCAATTGGACAAACTTCTGAAGAAAGGATGGATTCATCCCAGTAATTCAAGTTGGGGATCTCTAGTTCTGCTTGTGAATAAGAAGGAAGGTTTATACAGAATGTGCGTTGATTATAGAGCTTTGAACGAAGTCATGATAAAGAACAAGTATCCACTACCGCGCATCGATGATCTATTTGATCAGCTAAGTGGGTCTTGCATTTTCCCAAAACTAAATCTTCGTTCAGATTATCATCAGGTGAAGGTCAATGAGTTTGATATTCCTAAGACGGAATTCAGGACTCGCTATGGTCATTACGAATATCGCGTGATGCCATTTGGAGTGACCAATGCACCAGCCATATTTATGAATCTGATGAACCAGGTTTTTCGAGAGTACCTAGACAGGTTTGTTGTTATTTTTATAGACGACATCCTGGTGTATTCTAAGAGTCAGAAAGAACATGCCTGACACTTACGAATTGTCGTGGAGACTTTACGACAGCATCAACTTTATGCCATGTACAGCAAGTGTGAGTTTTGGCTAAATCAAGTCGGATTTCTCGGGCATATCATTTCAGGTGAAGGAATCTCAGTAGATCCAGCTAAAGTATCAGCAGTAAGCGAATGGCCGACACCAAAAACAGTGAAGGACATTCGAAGTTTCTTAGGTTTAGCAGAATATTATCGAAGATTTATTGAAGGTTTCTCGAAGATAGCAACATTCTTGACCAAGCTCACATGTAAGGATGAAGCATTCATGTGGTCAATAACATGTGATTAAGCTTTTGTAGAACTCAAGTCAAGATTGATATCAGCACCTATTCTCATAATACCGGACCAATCTGGAGGTTTTGTTGTGCATTGCGATGCATCCGGTAAGGAATTAGGATGTGTTCTACACCAGCACGGTAAAGTTGTAGCTTATGCATCAAGACAGCTGAAAGTTCATTAGCGCAACTATCCAACGCATGACTTGAAGTTGGCAGCCGTTATCTTTGCACTTAAGATTTGGCGCTACTATCTTCTTATGGAATGGGTAGATATATACACGGACCACAAAAATCTGAAATATGTGTTTACTCAGAAAGAATTGAACATGCGGCAAAGAAGATGGTTAGAACTCATAGCAGATTTCGACATCAACCTACAATATCATCTAGAGAAGGTGAATGTAGTTCCTGATGCACTTAGTCGCCAGCCACTATCAATGAATCTCACCGCACAATGGAAACTATAGCAAGATTTTCACAAGATGGAGATTGAAGTGGTTATGACAGGTAATACTTCAAAGTTGATAAACTTATAAGTTCAGTCTACTATTGTCAATCAGATCAAAGAAGCTCAAGCAAGTGATGCCAAGTTGCAAAAGATCAGATAACAAGTAGAAAGTGGACTTATAACGGACTTCATCATCCATGAAGACGGATCTTTGAGATACGGAAGCAGATTGTATGTACCACAAGGTCCTATTCGGAAAGAGTTGATGAAAGAAGCATTCGATGAAATGTGAGTGACCCCAGCCACATTCTTAATCACTCCGAGCTCACTGTACAGACATATCTATCTTGTGAGCAACAACCCGTTGATATTCTGGACAGAAAGATCAAGACACTATGGAACAACGAAGTAAACTTGGTCCAAATGATGTGGAGAAAAGATTCACCAGGAGAATCAACGTGGGAACGAGAAAACGATATGCATGAAAGATACCCATACTTGTTTGTAAACTAATCCTCAAATAATTGTAAATTTCGAGGACGAAATTTTATAAGGAGGGTAGAATGTAATGACTCTATTTTTAATGTACATTTTAAAAAAAAAATTAATGTACATAATGGAGTATTTGCAAGCCTGAGTATAGTTTAAGTATTATTTTTGTTTGAAAACAATAAGAAACAACTTGTAGTTTACTGGTAAAGCCTTGCATTGCTATGACATAACCCCTGTGTTCGAATACCCCCAGCCACATAATATTTTTACTGATTTTTCTTTTAAACTTTTTGGAAGCCTAAAAGTTTACACGTGCAATACATGTAAAAATAAAAAGTCAGATTAAATAAATATGTGCAAAAGGGTATTTATACAGATAGGGACACATGGCACTAATCCAAAGCTCAACCCCTTCAGAACAACCGGTGATATGCCTTTTTGGGCTGGCGCCGCCGGGCCCCCCGTTGGAAATACTCCCATTCTCTGCACACTGAAACTCTTGACCTACTCCACTACCTCCATGCTGTTTCCCTGCAATTATACAGAGAGTATTAATTCACTCATAAATCCTATTTTTAATACATTTTAATTCTCTTTTCAATTCTCAAACCCTAATTTTTCCCTATAAATACAATTTCATACCCTAGCCCTCTTCATTCTAAAATCTCTTGTTAAAAATTCTCACAAATTTCCAAGACCAAAGAATAGTATAAGTGGAGTTAGCACTAGGTCAAGTTCCGGCGAAAATTCGAGACGTTTCCGACGACTCCGCGACGTCACAACGACCTCAAACTCTTCCTATCTCTTTTCTTAAACCAAACAACTAGTAAGTCCCACCTCTATACTTCTCTTTCTATTATAAAAATTCATTTTTTTCAAATCACATCGGTAAGTGGAGTTATATCGATCTTTAAATTCTATTCTCTTTAGAATTACAATTTTTTTTCTTAAGAACCAATCATCCAAATGATCAAATCTTGCTTGTTAATCATTAAACAATTTTTAGAAAAAGTTTCAATTTAAAATTCCATGTAAAACAACTTTTATTAAGTTTTTACGCTTAAATATCATGAAATTACATATGGCATCGATTAATCATTCTTTCTTATATTACCTTTAGAAAAATCTCACGAGGTAATGACCCACCTCTCACAAACACGCATCTTGATATAGCACGATTCCCTTGAACAACAATTTTGCGGCAAATATGACTTTTACATCAAAATACCATAAACTATTAAAAAACCGTATTCTTTAAATTGTGTTATTTAAATTCCTTGCGATTGTGCCTCTACAACCAACTTTTGGGGAATCCGATTCGGTTGGTGCGGGTTATCGCACATCCATCGGACTAGTAAAGCGAGATGCAGACCTCCTCACAGAGCATACGATCTCGATGGAATTTTTAATGCAATTTTTAAGAAAAACGCGATTTTCTATTTAATAAATAAGTTTTATCTTTAATAATTATATATAAATATTATCAAACCGTCTATTTTAAATATATAATACATTTCATGTTTTTCTAAACAAAAGAAAAGAATTACAAGTTTCATGAAAATACCATCAAGAATCTATTCAAGTTAAGTTTACACTAAAATACCTTGAATTATTCAAACTATATATATATATATTCACCAATATACCCCGTTCTATAAAAATTCATATCCATGAGAACTCTAAACAATATAAATAAATACTTAGAATTATTTTGGAAGTATATGTAAAATATTTTTCATAAAACCCCCTAAAGTTATATTAAATTAAAATAAGGACCCTAGTAAATATAGGTTTAAGCGGGACCAATTCTCTTGAGTCTCAGAGAGCCGGAGAAAGTGGTTGCTTGCCTATTTAAGGTAGAAAACTAAAACGGGGTTATCAATGGTAATTGACTTTGAAAAAGTCACAAATCCTGTCGTACATGTGCAGTAGTTACCGATAACTCCTAAACTTAATTCAGGACCCAAATCTGTTTAAGTGTCTGACTCAATCTGAGTCTCGGTCTAATCTGAATACAATCCAAACATGAATCCAACTATAACTCCAATTCAACATGAATCCAATATATCAAATATGAACACTTGAACATGAATACCGAACAATACATTCACCATGTCTTGACTTGACCAAATCATGGATATATCTTGAACTTGAGTACATGACTATCCATTTATATCCTGATCCGTTTACATGAACAATTTATACCATGGTCTTGGCAAGTCTTATATCTACAAACAATACAATATACATTACGGGGTTTTAAAGGGGTAGACTGGTACGGATTGTATTAAAAGTGGCACGATGATGGTCACTAAAAGACACTTACATGAATATCTTATGCCGTTGTTCCGTGGGTTTTGACGGGGCCTTGTACTTATATATTACCTTAGTCCACGGAGAAAGTTGGACTCCTCTCGTATATACTGGCACATTTTGTATCAAGCTACAAACAACTACGTTAGCATAACAAACATATAAGTTAACTATTCTATTCTCTTACATGTCTATTTCTATTCTACCTCTTGGGACATACCGAGCGCTAGTTCACTGACGACATTTCTATTTCTTCTTTCATTGGAATGTTGTCAGGAGGAACCGACTCTTAGGAGATCGAGCCCAGTCAAGACGATTTGGAGCAGTTCACTGAAGATACAGAGTTCTAGATCTACCTGTACTTACTTTACTTTCAGTTCATATGACATTGTTTAGGCATCACTTTCTAGCATTGTTTTTACTTTTCAGTTGTATGTAAAGATTGTTTATCAATAAAAAGTTATTGTTTTATTACATCTCTTGTTATTCTTGTGTTATTCATTTATATTGCTTATTTACGCTCAACGTATTTACTTCTTAGGAAATATGTCGCGGGTCTCGTCACGTCTCCTCCGTATACTGGGAAGCGGGGCGTGACAGGTTTTGTTGGTGGCCCATGCAGGTCAGTTCTGCATAGAAACCTACATAACCATGCAGGCCAGTTCTGCATGGAAACCTAAGAAATATATATCACAAGAATTATAAGAATCAGCAACTAAATATTCTTTACATTTCATTTTCCTTGAATCTATCTTAATCCTATTTTTTTTTTAAAGGTTATGGATTCGCCCAACAATACGAGCACGAATGTCAACGGCAACACACTACCACCACTTCCACTTATACCTACCGTAGCAGCTCCTATCAACAAGCAGACGGTATTGCTTGAGGCAATCAAGAGTCTCTTGGAGAGACAACAGCAGACTGCTATACTTCTGACCCGCCCAGAAGCCGAGGCATCCGGAGTGAAGCATTTTTGGGCTTTGCACCCGAAGCACTTTTCAGGGAAAGAGCCCCCTACAAGATGAAGAATGGGCTCAGTCGATTGAAGATGATCTGGCAGCAGCACAAGTGCCATAGATTGCTTGGGTAAGAGTTGCGAAACTGCAACTAACTGACAATATCAGGGTATGGTGGAAGGCTGAAGAAAACCGATTTACTCAGCCAATGTAACAACCCTTACTTTCTGTACAAATTTTTTTTATAAAAAATACAGAAAGGAACCCCTGAGCCTGAGCACAAGTTATATGTTTGATTTGCCTTTGAACAGCAAGAAAGTGCTTGTAACTCGCTGGTAAAGACCTTGCACTGCTGAACCATAGCACCAGAGTTCAAATCCTATCAGCCACAAAATCTTTTTATTTTAAATTCTTTTAATCTTTTAGAAGCCCAAGAGTTTGCACGTGCACTACACGTAATAGGGTAAGTTATAGATTAAATAAACATATGCACTGAAGAAACTAAAGCGACAACGACACGTGGCCCAAGACCTAGCCTCACCCATAAAAACCGGTGAAAAGCCAAAATTTCCCAATACCGCCGGGCCCAACCGACGATATTTCTCCGATTTTCTCACCACTGAAACTCTTGGCCTACCCCACTCCCCCTACACTGTTTATCTTCTCTGCAATTAACCAGAGAATTAAAATACCCCCTTTAAATCAAATTTTAATGCATATTTTAAATGCATTCTTTAACACACCAAACCCTATTTTTTTCAATAAATACCACCTCTCATATCACCCCTCCTCACTCACAAATCCCTGCCAAAACTCTAAAAAAAACTTTCAAGTCCTATTTGTGTGCGAGTGGAGTTAGCGAAGGTCGAATCTCCAACGAAGTTCCGGCGATGATACGAGGAGTTTCCGGCGACGAAACGACGCCCCAAAGCCTTCTATAGATCCCTTTCTCTCTCCTCTAGTCCATAAACTTGTAAGTCCCCTCTTCCCCTTCCTTTCTCTATTCTAAAAACTTGAAAACTAAAACCCGACGGAAGCGGAGTTAATCCGACTTCTGACTCGGTTTTTCTTTAAAAATCCATTTTTTATCAAACAAGAATATACCAAACTCTCACATCATATTCAATAAACATTAACAAACATCTTAAACAAGTTTTATCACAACATATTATTATATGCAACTTCTAATGTAGTTTTACAGTAAAATACTATATATTTTAGTTTCCGAGATAATCATCATAATACCTATTTTACCTTTAGATGGTTCACGGGGTAATGACTTACCTCATCACAACACACATCTCTGTCATAGCACGATGAATTTTTGGACAATAGAATACGGAAAATATGACTTTACAAATAAATACCCTAAACTTACGGATCTCTATCATAGCACGATAAATTTTGGGACAATAGAATACGGAAAATACGACTTTACAAATAAATAGCCTAAACTTACAAAACCGTTTTCTTTAAAAAGATGTATTAACAATTTCCATGCAATTGCGCCTCTACAACCCACTATTTGGGATCCCATTTGGAATGGTGCATATTATCACATATCCTCGGGCTTAGTAGAGCGAGATGCAGACCTCCGCAAGGAGCATTCGATCTTGATGAAATTTTTATACATTTTTTCTTTAGAAAATGAGATTTCTACAAGAAAATAAATAAATTATTTTCATTATATATATATATATATATTATAAAAATATCTATTTTGATTATATAAATATTCCAAGTTTTCTAAATCAAAGAAATCACTATTATATAAAAATACCATCCAAATACAACACAAGTACAATATTTCAAGAAAATACCATATACTATGAAAATTAGGTTTTACTCACTAGAAATTTCACCTTTATAAAATATACATTTATAAAAACCCTAAAGACGATAACTAAATGCTTGAGGTGTATTTTGAAAATTATATCAAACTATTTTTACATAAACCCCCCTCAAGTTATACTAAATTACAATAAGGACCCTAGTAAACATAGGTTTAAGCGGGACCAGTCTCTTGAACCTCAGAGAGCCGGAGATATGGGTGCTTGCCTTTTTAAGGTAGACAATCTAATAAACGGTGTTATCAACACGGTAATTGTCTTAGAAAAAGACACAAATCCTGCCGTCCATGTGCAGCAGTTACCGATAGCATCAAAACCTAACTCAAGACTTCAAATTCTTTTTAAAAGTGTCCGACTCAGACCGAGTCTCAATCTAATTCATCTGACTTGAATTTGATTCAAGTATAAATTACAATATTCAACCTGAATCCATATATTCAAGCTACAACAATCTATATAACTTGAACGAACCGAACCATAGATATATTCCATTTACATGACTATCCAGTATATCTATTTCCATTATACGATATCATGGTTTCGGCAAATCTTCCATTTACAATAAAATCTTTCATTTACATTTACAAAACAGTACAGAAAACACATTTACAATTTACTACAAGACTATATAATACAATTAGTACAACCAATACAATCAATACAATAAGACACTACAGGGTTTATAAGAGATAGACTGGTACGGAATATGTTAAAGGTGGCACGAGATGGTCACTTAAGACGTAATTACATCCATGACATTATTCCGTGGTATTATCGATAGAGCCTTGTACTACGGGTTACCAAAATCCATGGTGTAAGTTGGACTCCTCTCGTATAAACTGGCATCTTCTGTACCAAGCTACAAACAACAGCGTTAACAATATAAACAAACATTATAAGATATACTCTCTTTCTCTGTCTACCATATCTCTACTCATCTTTGGGACTTACCAAGCGATTGTTCGCTGAAGACATTCCGTTTCTTCTTTCTTTGGGATGTTGTCAGGTGGATCGGACCTTCTGGAGATAGAGCCCAGTAGCGAGGACTTGGATTATCTAGCCTTTGACTCGGAGTTCTAGTTTACCTGTACGTTTCATTTTCATTTCTGTTATGCCACTGTTTAGGCATTGCTTTCATTCCATGTATTTACTTTTCATTGTATTGTAAAAAGAATGTTAATAAATAAAGTTGTTGTTCATTTATATCTTGTCTCTTATGTACATTTTATTTTATATTGCTTAGATACGCTTAGCGTGTTTACTTCTGAGTAAATACGTAGCGGCCTCGTCACGGCCTCTGCCCATATACTGGGAAGCGGGGCGTGACAGCCGATCGAATGGAAGACATTTCGCGACATGTTCGACGCGAAATATTTTCCCGAGGCTGCCCATTTTGACATGGAGCAGCAATTCATTCACCTGCAATAAGGCTCTATGTGTAGCAAATTTGTGGATGGGTATGATGCTAAATTTACCATGCTGAGCAGGTAAATATGTCTCAAATATTCGATTTTCTAATATCACATACTATACAGCTAACACAAGACCATAACAGGTTCGCAGCACATCTCATACCGACTGCTGAGATCAGGGCTAGACGATTTCAGTAAGGGTTGGAACAGGAGATCCAAGCTGCTCTAGCTACAGGGGATTTTCCAACCCATGACCTTGCTTTGAAGGCTGCCCGAAGATATGAGGCAGTGGTGAAGAAGAAGGGCAGACCTCAATCTACCGGTGTGAAACGCCCTGCTACTGAGGTAGCAGGAGGAGTCTCTTCCAGGCCACCGTTTATACCCAGGAGACTGGAAGTACCAAATAACCGGCCCGGTCCAGACTTTTGTTTCTACTGCAAAAGGAATGGACACATGGAAAAAGACTGCAAGCGTGCTAACCATTGTGGCGCATCCACTCATTCTATTGGGGATTGCCCACATCGTCTTACCCCAGCTCCTGCACCCCAACCGGCAATCATTTATCTACGGCGGCCAACTATCCAGGCACTTGCTCCTCGTCTTGATCTTCCAGCTTCACCTCCTCGTGGACCTATTGCACTTCCTCCACGTCAGTTCCATCAAGCACAAATGAACCTACCTCAAGGACAGAGGAACGGATAGAGGAATGCGCTTCCAGCAAGGAGGAATGTACCTAGGAGACAGGCTTTCACAATGACTGTGGAAGAAACTGAAGTCACTGGCCAAGTCATCACTGGTAACTCCCTTCCTTTCAAACTTTCTTTCAATCTTTATACATATTAAAATATCTTTTTCTATACCTAGACATATCCTATATAACTTAGGTAATTAGTATCCTCACTTCCTGCACTAGCACTTTTCGATACTGGAGTATCTCATTGTTTTATATTGTAACGGTTCATCCGAACTCATGCGATTCCAGTCAAACCGCTCGAATCCAGCTGGAATGTCAGTTCAGGGAATGACGTTCTAAAGGCAACTTTGGAATACGACCTGTGTCCAGTGGTCATCTGCAGCAGAGAATTTTATGCTGACTTCAAGGTGCTGAACATACCGAATTTCGATGTAGTCTTAGGTATGGACCGGCTAAGACCATCGACTGTCGTCAAAGGAGAATAGTATTCGAGATTCCAGACCATCCGGTCTTTTATTTCAAGAGTGGAGACCGTATACTGGAGCCTAGCACTTATAAAGCTAAACCAAAGAAGGCAGTGGTTGCAACAATACAAACTGAAGAAGACAAGCCAAAGGTAATTCGAGAGTTCAAAGACGTATTTCCTGAAGACATCTCAGGTTTGCTTCCCGATCGAGCTCTTGAATTCGGTATTGATTTAGTACCTGGTGCACAACCGGTGATCAAAATACCGTACCGGTTAAGTCTAGAAGGATTGAAGAAGATCCGTACTCAATTGGACGAACTTCTGAAGAAAGAATGGATTCGTCCCAGTACTTCAAGTTGGGGATCTCTGATTCTGCTTGTGAAGAAGAAGAAAGGTTCATACAGAATGTGCGTTGATTATAGAGTTCTAAACGAAGTCACGATAAACAACAAGTATCCACTACCGCACATCGACGATCTATTCGATCGGCTAAGCGGGTCTTGCATTTTCTCAAAACTAGATCTTCGTTCGGGTTATCATCAGGTGAAGGTCAAAGAGTCTGATATTCCTAAGACGACATTCAGGACTTGCTATGGTCATTAAGAATATCTCGTGATGCCATTTGGAGTGACTAATGCACCAGCCATATTTATGAATCTGATGAACCAGGTTTTCCGAGAATACCTAGACAGGTTTGTTTTTATTTTCATAGACGACATCCTGGTGTATTTTAAGAGTCAGAAAGAACATAACGAACACTTACGAATTGTCCTGGAGACTTTATGACAGCATCAACTTTATGCCAAGTACAGCAAGTGCGAGTTTTGGCTAAATCAAGTCGGATTTCTCGGGCATATCGTTTCAGGTGAAGGAATCTCAGTAGATCCAGCTAA